>CM069547.1:33112500-35512500 GCA_035773235.1 Eospalax fontanierii
CTGACTTACTGCACAGCCTTCTGTTTGGTCTGAGCTGATTTAGTGGCACAGAAGCTTTATAAAAATTCATTTTCCCCACTATTTGGTGATACTCTCAACATGGTTCCTGTAATTTTCACATTTCAAGAATATAAATGTGGAAGAAAAGCACAAAGAACTACATCAAATTTTTGGCTTCTATTTTCATAAAACTAGTATTTTCAGAAATGTCATTGTTACTACTTTGATTCTGGGGGAGACGCAACCAAAGCTTTATTGAAGCTCTCCTTTATGAAAATATGACTGTCAATGTAACATCTTTAAAGCTTTAGACGTAGAGAGCTCACATGTATCCTTTGTTTGTAGTTCATAAGCTTAGGAAAATTATCCAATCCTGTTCCAGCTACTGAGGAGGGACCCTACTTACCTTTTCCAGACCTTAAAAGGCAAAGGCAGCTTCTATGAGAAGAAACCTGGAGTGGTCACAACATTTGTAAGATTCTCTTTCAGTTTTGCTGGCTTTTACCGGAAAATATACCAAATCACAATGAGCTTGTCCTTGTCTGGCCACAATACGCAGGTTGATGTATATGCATTCAATTCTATTTGACAAATCTTTGGGACAAGGAGAAGGTTCCGGTGTAAGGAAATTCACTGCATATTCAATAGCACATTTTTTAAAACCCACATTTTCAGACTAAACATATGTTCTGTGATTTACCCTCTCCAAAAAGGGGTTTGAATTCAAGCCACTGAGAGTTAGGGCTGCAGCTAGGAGAAGGTTGTAGGGTCAGGAACTTGCATTGTCCTAGTAGAACTCTTCAAACTGTACAAATAACCCACTGCTCAGAGTACCAGGGACAACTGTTAGTGCTTCAAGTTCAGTGGACAGGCTGTCCCCTAAGTGCCCACCTATGTGTGTGCTTCCTCTCCCCTGCACATAGCTAGAGAAGTGCAAAATCTTGCCCATGACCACCCTTAACCAGTGCCCTGTCCCCATATGCCAGGATGTAGGAGAAACAGGTGACTGGCCACAGAATCACTGTAAAGGTTTAGTCATCCTCTTGATTCATTTAATTTCCTTGTCCTTCAGATAAGATATATCTTCCTTAGACATGGAAATCACATTCAGACTTAAAAGAAAACTAACTTCCGATGAGTTCAGGGTAAAATGTCTTTGCCTTTCATTGGATTTTAGTAATCAAAGTCAAATCTGAATAACGAATAATGGGGATGTTGCTAATTTGTTTCCATTTCTGTATTTTAAAGTCACAGTGTGGCCATGGCCCCCAGTTGGTGTCGTATGAGTGATACTAATGAAGGATCTACTGGGGCACAGTGCTTTTGAGTGTTATAGGAAAGGAAGGCTGCATCTTGGTGGTTTGTGTCAGTTTTGAGGATTAAAACCATTGATGTCATTCAAGGAAACCATGTTGAGATATTGTGTCTGATGAGTGTATTTTATTTTACCTGTAGTGCATGTGTGGTAGGAAGAGATAGGTGCAGGTGTAAGTTTGTTGTGCTTTCCCTCCAGCAGTGGTAGCTTGTACCAGGGTAAGGATCTCAGAGGTTAATGTGGCTTCAAATGCTGCCTGCCATGAACTGTAGAGATTGAAATAAATGTGCTTCATAAAGGAAGATGATCTCTGCTTTGATTACATGGAAATGCTTCTGAGTCCCTTTCTTTCAGGTGAAGTAAACATCTTAAAAATAAGCACAATAAATATGTCTCTAAGCACAGTGTATTGTGATTGTAATTAGTTCTTCCTCCTTTATGGGGTTGCATGCATCAGATTATGTCTAATTACTCCCAGGCAGTTTGCTGGGTTCCTATTTTTGTGAAAAGTCTCACAATACATCTTCACAACCATAAAGACGCTCATTTGCTTATACTGAGGCCTTTATGAGCAACTTGCCTTCTTTCTATTTAAAGAGAAAAATTAAAGACGAACATCATTAGATATTTCTCTTTAAAACTGGCAGTCTATGCACACTGCAAAATATCGATGCCTCATAGGCTAGCTGGCATTCTGTAATAAATTCTTGCATTTACAGACATTCTCCTTGGCCAGGTAGCTGGTAATGCCATAGAAATTGATTGTTTGTGATGCTCTTATCTCTGCTTAAAATATTTAATTGCTTTTCCTTCACAGGCTTGGATTGGGCTTGCTGGATGCTGGGTGACTAATGAAGGAAGTGCCCGAGTTGGACAGAGGGGTCCCAGAGAGCAAGGTGCTGTTGTTAGGGAACCTGACCTGAATTGTGTCAAATTCAATTTGTGTAGAATTTAGGCTATGTTTTTAGTAGAGACAGGATACAATTGACTTTTCTGTACCTCAAAGGAGTATTTTTAATTTTTTTTTTAACCCTATAGAAATTATTCACAGTTTATAGGTTTATTTAGATTTATATTTTTATTTTATGTTAGATATATCTTAGGGTTTTTATTTTGGATAGCATACAGGGACATAAAACTTGGAATTGTACAGATGATCTTAACTGCCTAATATTCAGGCTAATACAACTTGAAACTAAATGAATTTTTTTAAAAGACAGTAGCTACATAGGATTAACATTTAAGCAAAAGAAAACACTCTTAGATGAATAATCGAACAGTAGTTATGCTAACTCCATGCATGCATCTATCTAAATTGAATAGTTCTGAATATTGCTTTCCTAATTAAGGCAGGATATATCAATTCATAATTAAATGCTGTTCGGATATCTTATAATGCATTTGATGAGTTTGGGGTGAGACTGTCATATAATGAATAAGTCAGTGGACTGATACCCTAAGTAAGTCACCAGACAATACAGAGCTGGACTTTGAGTCTGAATAATGAAAATAGCTCCAGTGATCCCTCAACCTGAGCATATACAAGGGTAGAAATCTAATCCCTTGGTTAGCTCAGGTGAAAATTTTGTTATTACTAAAAACTACACAAAGTCTTCAAGTAAGTGTTCCTAAAGTGTCCCACAAAGCTAAATGAGTTTTGTCTTGATGAAAATCTAAGTTCACAAGGCATCAGGATGATCCTTTATATTGCAACATGTCAGATGTACATACACTGCCTTTTCAGAGAGCCCTTATTCCTCCTGTTTGTCCTTTGCATGTACTTGGCTTCTCACCACATTGCACTGTAAGCGCTGTGGCAGCAGAAATTCGGTCTTGTGTCTTTAAGTCACCAAGATCTAAAAGGGTGCCGGGCTGCAGATGTTGAGCAAACGGGGGTTCATGAAGAAGGTGTGGGCTGGGTGGCTAGTTCAGCCCTTACCTGGAGGAAGGAACAGATTTCCTCCAGGTAAGGAAAGACCATTGCATTGTGAGAAAATGAAGCCATGAAAGATTGAAAAGGAATTATTTTATAAGCCAACTATAATTTAGGGATAGCCTCATGGGAGTGAATGTCATTTTAAAATGTGTGTAGGTTCTGGAACCAAATAAAGCAAGTTCTCATCCTCTCTCACATTCTCTAATATCTCTAATTAAATGTACAGGAGGAAAAAAAAAACCCTCCTTAGTATTGACTTTCTAGATTAAGATTGAAAATGGCCCATGCAAAGAAGATTATAAGCACCACATACAATTCAGTATTGCCTTATTTCTACAAGTAGACTTTGAGGCTTCATTAAAATGGTTTGTTCTTGGGGCTGGAGAGATGACTCAGCAATTAAGAGCACTGATGTTCTTGCAGAGGATCTAGTTCGATTCCCAGCACCCGAATATAACAATCTTCTGTAACTCAAGTTCTGGGGAATCCAATGCCCTCTTCTGACCTATGTAGGCATTGCATGACACAGGATACTTACATATATACAGGCAATACACTCATACACAGAAAATAAATAATTGTAAAAATGATTTGTTCTTATTTGTAATAATTTCTGATATTTGCATTTTTTAAATGTGGTATTTAATTATGGCATACACCATCTTTCAAGTTTATGTTTGCCTTGATTATCTCCATCTTCCCCTTCTCAGTGTTCTCAATGTCACACTGGTAGATTCTGCATCAGCCTCCAAAATCAGGTGCACTCTGAGTGCTATGGCCACAGACAGGGAGGATTGACTCTCAGCAGATGATATTAGCCTATACATTAGGACTTTTGTGACACCAATAAAACCTAAAGATTTGGTCGTGCTCTTCAAGCATCTCCATATTACTGAAAGAAGGGAATTTTGACTTTTGCCTTAAATCTTTTGAAATATTTATCTCTTTTCTCAAATTTTTTCTTTATGCTATGAGCCCTAATATCACTCAGTTGCTTATAAAACAACATAAGGCACCAAAATTTTGTTTCAACTTTCAAATATCCTTTAAAAAGGAACTAATCTTTTTCTGGTGAGCATTTGGAATAGGCCCTGGTAGGCACTCAATAAACATCTGTTGAAAAAGAGGGAAGAAAATTAAAGACGTCTAAGATCACATGAAAAATTAAATATGGGGCCAGTGACATAGCTCAGTAAGCAAGAGCTCATGCCACCAAATCTGATGACCTGAGCTCAATTCCCGGAACCTACACTGTAGAAGGAGAGAACTAACTCCTACGAGCTGCCTCTGACTTCCACACAAGCACTATGGAAGTTGTGTAAAAAAGTTAAATGCATAAAACCATCTTTTATTTCATTGTAAATGTCATATTTTCAACATTTAAACACTAGTAAAATTTACAGCCTACAGTGCCAAAGTTCACAAGCTCATAATAAAGATGTATGTGCCTATTTTCCTGTCTTCTGGTAGAGTACATACGTTTAAACCATACCTGAATCTTTTATAGGCTTCTTAGTCCAATCTTGACAGAAGTTAGGAATGCTAAGCTGTTCATATGTTGTGCTATCTTTACTAAAATCCCTGGCCGTCTACCTACCATGTTCCGAATATTCTGCCAACCTAAGAGCATCTCAGGGACCTTTGAGCAAGCTTCTCTTCTGTAACAGCCTTCAATCACTGCTCCCTCAAATGCTTTCCCAAAATATTTCCTTCTTTCTTCCCAGTGCTCACAGTGCTCACCTACAGGACCCTGTCCTGCTCACACTCTGTGTCTGGACCATAATCTAGCAAACATTTACTGCTGAAAGAGTTTTTTTTTTTTTCCAATGACCTCTTTAAACTATTTCTTTACTACCATTTTACTACCATTTGGAAAAATTAAATGTTTTTAAAATTAATAAAATTGTATGCTAGATTCTCTTTGCCCCTAAAACCTTGTCCTGAAAATTGGCATTATATTTAACGAGTGAACTAACCTGCATCTGTGCATGTCAGGAAATGGAATGCTCCTGTTTTCATAAGTGGATCTTCAATGAGACTCTACAAGATTTGTAAAGACACTTCTGCTCTGATTCCATTAAAATGCCAAAGCAAACAACCCAATATCTGCTTTGATGCCGCATATGATGCTTCTGTTCTTCGATCCCCACTTTCAAAGAATTTCATCTGCTTATAGTTGGCCTACCCTCTTCCAAAACACAAATTAATGTCTTCAAGTTTAAGCCATGATTGGAAATATTCCTTTGTGGGGATGGTGAGATGGTTCAGCAGATAAAGGAGTTTGCAGACTTGAGTTCTATTTAAAACCCATGTAAAGGTAGAAGGAGAAAATCAACTCCACAAGTTGTCTGATCTCTATACATACACTGTGGCATGTGCATTCACACACAGACACACACACACACAAGTGCCACTTATAAATAAATAATAAGGTTTTTTTTTAATCATTTCTAAAAAAATTTTAGTGTGGTATTTTCAGCAAGAGAGTGTGATTCCAAACCATGAGACAGCCTTCCTTCTCACTTTCACCTGCTAGGAAGAATTGTGGAGAGAAGCTTTGACTATGCATAAAGACTTCTGTCCTGTTCATTAAAAAGCTAGAGGACAAAATGAAAGAGTAGAATGGACAAGAAGACAAATGTGTCCAATTGTCCTCCTTAACCAAAGGGTAGAAGTGAGCCTCATGCATTTGTTCTGCATGTATGCCCTTAAGCCATGCTGAGCAAAGTCTACATGGAAAAACACATATGAGCCCATATGTAAGAAGTCCAAACTAGTACAGGTTACGGTAAGTACAGATATAAACTCATAAAAGCATAGGCAAGGAAAAAACCGATAGTTAGTGAGCTTTCTAGAAAGGGTCCTTGTGGGATATTGTTTGGGTAACAATTGTCCAGTTGAAAGAAAAGTAGGAAAACTTCTACTTGACAAGTAGCAGTAAAACCTAGGAAACATCACAGAGGAATAAATGTCCTGGATATTCAGGAAGGAGCAAGGATCTGGACATAGGGGTTGTCATGGTTTGACTTCAGAGCAAAGTACATGCTTCTGAAGAACAAGTCAGTTAAAGCCATTCATCTAGCAAATATGTATCAAACACAAATTGGTGACAAACACATCATGAACCCATGAACCGGGGCAGCGAAGGAGCTTGGTATCAGCACTCAGAGAATGGCATGCCTAGTGCAGAAGCCAGGCTCCAATTGGAAAAGTAAGCTTTGAGTAGACCATTAAAGACATGATCCAATTTGTCAAATATTTATATATTTTTTTAATTTAATGTGTATAAATGTATTGCCTGCATGTGTGTGAGTGCACCCATGTCACGCAATGCCTGCAGTCAGAAGTGGGTGACAGAGCCCCTGGAACTGGAGTTAAGGACAGTTGTTAGCTGCCATATAGATAGTGGGAATCGAACCCAGGTCCTCTGCAAGAGCAACCAGTGCTCTTCACTGCTGAGCCATCTCTTCACAACCCAATTTGTCAAACATTTAGCATTATTAAATTTTGTATTTAATTATGTGATATTATGCATCCATTCTTTCAAAAACACAAACATTCAGGGCTGGAAAGATGGTTCAGCAGTGAAGTACACTTGCTGTTCTTCCAGAGGACCCAGCACCATCATTGCAGCTAACCACAGTCCATAACTCCAATTCCGGGAGAGAAGATGCCTTCCTCTGGCCTCTGGGCATTGCATAACACACTTACCTAAATGCAGACAAATATACTCATGCATATAAAATAAAAATAATAATTTCTTAATAAATACAAATGTTCAGGTGTGGGCTCTATAATATTAAGAAAAGCAATGGGAATGTAAGTGTGCTGTTTCCTCTGCCTCTTGACAGATCATAGCAATAAAGAAAATAAATTACGAGGGGAAAAAATGTCATCAAAGCTTGCTTGCTGTCCAAATGAAGGAAGATATGGCGTCACTGTGAGGACTCGTTGGGAATATTCCCAGATGTGTTGCTGCTGTGCTTTCAGCCTGGACCTTGTGCCTGGTCTGTGATGTCACCTGTGTCCAAGCATTAACATTGACGGCAAACCTTACAGTGATTGCAGTATTTCTTTTCAAGTTAGGAATAAAGAAACTGAAAGTTAGAGCAGCTTCTGCAGGCCCCACAAGGTAAATGCTCACAGAGCTGGGGCGGAGCTTTCTCATCTCAAAGCACCATTAGTGGTCAGGCAACACCACCTCTATTGGTCCTGGATGTGGAGACATGAAATATGCTAGGATTTATCTACAATTTTGGTTAATTGTCCGTCAAAATAGCAATGGGAGTTTTGAAATCTTGACCCAAAATTCCCTACCATGCATTGGCATGGGATCACTTATCAGTATAACCAAGATATATTTTAAAAATAAGAATATTACAGTAATGAAACCAATGCAGAAAGGTTAACATGCTCCACACTAGCTAGGTCAAATATGGCAGTGTACGATAAATAGCGTCATCAAACATTCCAAAAGAAACAGAGCTTTCCAATAGGAATGATCTTTTGTATTTCTGGACTGAGGACTCAACCAACTGTGGCTTGGAAATATACAGAAAAATTATATCTAGATTGAACATGTACAAATTTTGTTCTCCGAATAAGAGTCTAGCACTATTTCCATAGCATTTATAACACACAGAGTCATCTAGTGATGACTTAGAGCACATTGGAGAATGTCCATGGGTTATGTGCAAATACTGTGCTATATATGTAGTCATACTTATATATAGAGAGAGAGATATCCCATTTATATATGAACTTGCACGCCCATGGACTTTCGTAGCTCCTGGAGTCCTGAAATCAATCCCGCATGGATATTAAGAATGACTCTATAATGACAAAAACTCACTCACCATTTGAAAACTTGTTATCCTGGTCCATATTATGACCAAAACACAAAGCAGAACATGATTTGATGTGAAAACCACAGCAGAGAGCTGCCACAGTGTGGCAGTGCCTGAGCAGAGGCAGCTTGTCCCTTGGCATTGGTGGAAAACAGGAGTGAGGCTGATCTATCTGAGAACCTGTGCCTTAAGATTTCTTTCTGAGTTGTTTGTTCAAACAAAGCCACTTAGAACTTATTAAACCAGTACATCAAGAAAGAAATGGGAAAGAAAAAAAGACAAGCTTGTCTTATCTAAGGATTCTCCCTTTCTGACCCAGAACAGCATACAACACCGTAAACAGATGTTACCAATCTAACCCCATCTGTTGTTTGCAACACAAACAGGAAATTTGCTGCTTTCAACCATATTTGCTGTTTCCAGTCAGTCATATTTTTATAATACACACACACACACACACACACACACACACACACACATACACATACATCTATACATTATTTGGGGTGAAGGAAAGATCATAAGGGTTTAAAGCATTAAGAGGAACCCAAGGCCTAGAAAGCCTGTTTAGTTTATAAACAGGCTGAGATAGTGTTAAATAGCTTCAAAACATAAGAATTTACTTTGGTTAAAGGCTAAGTAAGATTCTTATTAGTAACATAAGGCATTCCCAAAAAGTCATTCCCACAAAAAAATAATAAAATAAAATAAAAAATAAAGCCCAAAACCACACTAAACATTAAGAAATATTTATATAATCACAAAGTAGAAAGGAACATTTAAAATTAAATTCTAAAAGCAATAGACATAACAGAAAAAAATTAAATGTTTAAACAAATAAAAAATTTAAATTTTGAGGACTAGAGAGGAGATGGCTCAGTGATTAAGAGCACTGATTGCTCTTGCAGAGGACCTGGATTTCCTTCCCAGCAACCACATGGCAGCTGATAACCATCCATAACTCCAGTTGCAGATGGTTTGATGCTCTCTTCTGGCCTCCACGGGCACTGCATGTACATGCCACACTTACAGACATGCAGGCAAAACACTCATACACACAAAAAAATAATAAAATTTATTTTAAAAGTTTAAACTTTGCATGACTATCAAAAGGTAAACATCTACTAAAAATCTTACAAGTCAATAAGGCAAAAATATAGGTGCACCTTTATTAAAACAGAGAAAATGAACAGAGATTTTTAAAACTAAGCCTATTAGGGTTCAATAAAAAAATCTGCAACAAATCAAGTACAAGCTAAAAATAACATGAATATACCTTTATTTACTGAACTGATGAAAATTAAGAGAATGGGGCTGGAGAGATGGCTCAGTGGTTAAGAGCACTGGCTGCTCTTGCACAGGATCCAGGTTCAATTCCCAGCTCCCACATGCAGCTAACAATCGTCGTCCATAACTCCAGTTCCAGAAGATGTGATGCCCTCTTCTAATGTCCACAGGCACTGAGACACAGGTGCACTTACATACATGCAGGCAATGTACTCATACACATAAAATAAAAATAATAAACAAAACTTTTTTTTTAATTAAGAGGATGCTAAAACCTGAGATAAGCCCCTGAGGAAGTCTATATTCTCTCACTCTTAGGGGACACTGTTGAATGTCTTCCATTATGAAATGAGGCCTTTCCTGCCTTTAGTGAAGACCCTTATAAAGCCCCTTTCTGGGACTGTTTCTTGGCAAAGAGATGCATGTGTTCTTCATGCACCTATAGTTGTATTTTGCTTCACGACAGGACATGCTGTCAGAAATAAATCATTGGCCAATTTTGTTATTGTGTAAACATAATACAGTAACTTACACAAACTCAGATGGCATAGATCAGTAGGTATGGTCTCTTGGTGTACATAGGAGATGTAAGTCAGGCATAGTGGTATACACCTGTCACCCTATTACTTGGTAGGTGGAGGGCTGAGGACCACAAATTCTAAACTAGACTGGGCTATGTATTCTAAGATCCTCCCTCATAAAAGCAAAGGCTAAGAATGTAGCTCAGTACCATAAATCAAAAACTTAAGGAGACAGCTACAACTCTGCTATCTGAGTAACAGGGCATTCTGTTTTACAGTAAACTTTAGCTTATATGAAATAGAAAAGTATACTCTAAAATAGCAACAAAAAATGGTTTAAGTAAATATACAATCAATAGCATAGCTGTTTGCTATCAGTTATTTATGTGACTTACTCTCAAATGGCAGTGCAGTAGGTTTAATCATACTAGCATCACCAAAGACATGTAAGCAATGTGGCTTGCTATGACGTCACGATGGCTATAGTGCTATTACACAGTAGGAATTTTTCAGTTCCATTATATTTTGTGATAAACATCATATTATTCAGTCCGTTATTGTTGAAAAATGTCATTATGCAACACATGACTGTATTTGTATTCCTTCCAGGGTTACAACTCCATACTGGAGAGGAAGGGAGTTGAGAGCCACAGGGAGAAGCTTGTCCTATCAAGGAGGCAAAGAGGTGTAGAAAGCGTAGTTAGTGGTAAAGCACGTGCTTTGCTTGTACAAGCCTTTGGGCTTAATTCTCAGTTAAGGAAGAAAAAGAAAGAAGAGAAATAAAGGGAGAGGAGAGAACTGCAGGGGAGGGAGGGACGGGTCAGAGAAAATGGAACGGAAAGGAAGGGGAAGAAAAGGGAAGGAAGGAAAACTGTTAAAAAGCTGCAATGTTTTCCTGTTGAGGTGATAAAATCACTTAGGGAGGAGAGCGCATTAGTGAGCGGTTAGACCATGGAGAGACACATAGTTTGCATTGGCCCTGATTTACTGATAAAAATGTATTTTCCCCTATTTAAGTAACGCTGACATACATAAATATCATTTTAATTTTTATTTGTCTGCTATTATTTATCAGTAAATATTGGTAAAATTATATTCATCATCATAATATTCAAGAAACTTATAGACATCAGAAAATGCTCAAAAATTTAGATGGTAAATATAGTCATAAAACAGAAAGCATACTATATCTCAGGTTTTCTTTTTCAGGAAAGTAAATGTATAATTGTTCATATATATATATATATATATATATATATATATATATATACACACACACACAACCCTTTTTAGAAAGACTGAAAATATATACATCAAATTATCCTTTTATCTTAGCAACATTCTTATATTTTTTTAAATTTCTGTGATAAATATACCACTTTTTTCAGAATAAATTAATAGTTAAAAAATTTACATTAGGCGGCTGGAGAGACGATTAAGAAGAGCACTGGTTGCTCTTCCAGAGGACCCAGATTCAGTTCCCAATAGCCACATGGCAGCTACCAACCACCCATAATTCCAGTTCCAGGGGATCTAACACCCTTTTCTGGCCTCTGTGGGCACTGTAGACATAAATGCACTTACATATATGGAGGCAAAATGCTCACCCCCATAAAAATAAATAAATCAAAAAAAATTTTTGAGTGAAGAGCTGGGTTTGTAGCTCAGTGGTAGAGTACTTACGTAGCATTCAGAAGAGCTTAAATTTAATCCTCAACACTGCAAATCAATAAATATTTACTGAAGATTCATTGTGCAGTCCCAAATAGTTGGGCAGGGTAGCCTATGATAAAGACAAAGAACATCACTATTAATATGATGTGGGGAAAAATACTTGAAGACATAAAAAGATAATGGTCAGGGAGCAGATTTGTCATGTGAGACTCTCTCATGCCCTTTTCTCTATGTCCCCCAAAGGCCCATCATAAGTCTGTTCATCAAAGCGTTCACACATACTCACATGGCTAAGGAATATTTGCAAAACCTTAAAAACTGCTGGCTGGTGACATTCCATATGCAAGTGAGAGGTGCTGCCGATGAAACAGTGAGCTGATCTCACAGACATAAGAGATTGACTTACAGAAGCCAACTGGCAGCCCTCAAGCAACTAGAGAACAGGCACAACTACATCACCATCCAAACAATTGAGATGGCAAGCACAATGGTATAACTTGCAAAATCTTTTAGTCTTTGGCACAAACTACCATAAAATTGAACCCTATGAACTGAAATAGATTGACTGTCAATGTATACTTACACAGAAAACCCTCTAAACAGTTAACAGCAGTCTAGCTTGAGCTGCAATATGAAGTCCTGTCAGCTAATTTCAGCTCCAAGCCTAAGCCAGTTCACAGATCAGAGACAATGGGGACAATTCCTGTAACTCACAAACATTTGCTAGACATATTCTTGCATCATTTCAGAGACTTTGTGGCTGTTGACAGATTTATATGTGCAATGAAGAAAGGAAAATGTCCAAATCTTTCAGAGACTGTTAGATGCTAACTCTAAGCTAACACCAGTTCCTAGGGATCCAAAATGTCCTTGTGGTTCACCAACCAAGTCGTGAGTTATGAAGACAAGATGCAAGTGGATGCTGGAACCTGTCTTGTGGTTGGCACCTCCTTTTGAGAGTGCATCCCTGGAACAGACATGCAAGGTGAACTGGAATGTGAACTGTCTTCCCATCCCATGCTCCACACAAAAGAATAAATTACACAATCCTGTACATCACAGATGAAATCATGGACATAAAGTTCATCATCACAGGCCCAAAGATACAAGAGAGTTGACTCATTTTGTATCCTTACTTAACTCACCCACTTAGTCTATGCAGAAGAAAGGTGGACTTGAAAAATGATGTTAGATTACCATAAACTTAATCAGATGGCGATATCAAATGCCCCTGCTGTTCCTAAAGTAATCTCATTATTGAAGCAGATCAACAGATCCTGGTACCTACAACACATCTATCAACCTGACAATTTTGTTTCTTTCCCAATAACCATAATTCACTTGAAGCAATTTGCTTTCACTTGGAAGTCCATCTTCACTATCTGACGTCAGGAATGTCAGTTGTCTGAGTCTTTCATAATCTATTTCACAGACCCTGATCACCATTGCATAACTCAGAATGTCAATAACAAATCCCAGGTATCTCTTAGAGCAGGACATAGGAGGTAGAAATTCAAAGACCTGCCCTCCACCAGCATGGAAAGTTTGTGATATCTCGGACCGACAGGGAGAGCCTCTGTAAAGTACAAGAGCATATGCTGCATCAGAATCCAGCACAATTCCTCAAGCACCTCTTTCAACTTCAAGGACAAAACAGACTCATTCATTTGTGTAGCTCTTGTCCATTTACCACATACCACACAAGGGCACCAGCTTTCAAAGAAGCCTAAAACAATGGCTCCCCAATAGTGCAGTACCTATAAACATTTCAGCTTTGAGATATAGCAGATCCCATGGTGCTCAAAGGCCTGAGACAGAGTGGCCTAAGAGAAGACAGAATGGAACGGTGTGCTTGTAAATCCTGCTAGGAAAATGGCAGTTCATAATCAGAGGGCTTTGAGCAAGCTTATCTTCTCAAGAATATAATTATCGTCCTTTTGAGAAGTCGTACTTGGCGTACTTACAGATCCCAATAGACTAAATGCCTGAGAGTGGGAGGACAAGGAACCAGGTGTCCTGAGCTGGTGATCAAGAAGTGCTGTTACTTGAGCCATGAAACCATTAAGTCGGATGTGCCCAGCATTCAAGCATGTCGGACCCAAGCCCTCCGGGAGTTCTCTACGGACAGTTTGCTGGAATTCTTTTTAACGAAAGGAACCTAGTTTACAGACGGTTCTGCATGACAACACTGGTAGCACTCATGAGATGACAGTTCACCAGGTAACACACTCTAGGAAAGAAAGAAGAAAGAACTTCAGAAGCGCACGTGCATTAAGGGTGGGTTGGGTTTGTTTGTGGGCTTTCCCCCTCACCTTTTGTTCACGCTTTGTTTAAGTTCTCTAGAAAGAGAGAAACAGAGGCATAGATCTCCACTGATTCACAGTAGACACCAATGGTTTTAACATATGATCAAAAGTTTAGAAGTGAAGGCTGATGTCAAGGAGGCTTGGAGAATGGGCACATGAATGAGCTGAGTAGAATGGTCTTGGGACCATTCTTATGGAGGAGATCCAACAATGGGTGAAGAGGAGCTGCCCGTCTCTGTCCACCAAGCCCTTCCCCAAAGACTCTAACCCTTCCTCTTAGGCTTATGGATTAAGTAGCCACAGTAGTGCATGTGGAGGATACTTGGGCTTCCTCTCCCTGTCTCTGACCTCATGGCTCAAAGAATCTGTCAGATCAAGATGGAAATGAGTAAGCTCTGGACCTCCCTCAACCAAATGGGAGGCAGCAGCCTTCCCTGGCATAGAGCCACAAGCATATGATGCTTTCCTATGGTCTCAGATCAACTGCAACAAATAGCAAGTGTCTTAAATGACTCTCCTTACCACAGTTTTAAAAATTTATGTTTGGGGAACTGTGGCACGGAGAGACGGAGCACTGAGATAGTGTCTCACTATGTATTCCCAGATGGCCCTCAACTTGTCATACAGATCATCCCAGGCTGGCCTCTGTCTCACAGATCTGCCTGCCTCTGTTCCACAGCACTAGGATTAATGGGCCACTCACGAGGCTGGCTTAATTTATGTATCTTTTACCAAAAACAAAAACAAAAACAAAAAAACAGAAACTATTTATAAAAAAAGAGAAGGCATTACTAAGAATGGGAATTGGCTAGTGAGCTGGAAAAAGGCTATGCTTCTCAAAACTCTGGGCCATGAGGCTCCTGGCCCTTTTTAGGTCATTTACACATCACCTACCTCTCTTGTGTTTGAATATAGTGGGCTTTTCACTGTATGTGTTGTTTGTGGATGTGTCCCTTGTTTAGAGTCTTTTTCTGTCATCTGACTTCTCATATATTACTCTTGATGGTACTTTCTCCACATCCTACTCTCTTGCACATCCCCCCACTGTGAGCTGTGACCCCAGAAATATTTTCGGGGAGTACAAGGGTGTTAATCAATAAATCTTCAATAACTTCTGTGTTGTGGGTATAGACCCCATATTTTGGATCCAGGGATGTTATATCAAAACTTTAAATATTTTCCTCCTCTTTAGTTTTTCTTTTAGCTCAAGATTTTATTACCATAACCTACATCCACTGATCTCATCTTATCTAAGCCCAGTACCAGCTGCCTTGGTATAACCACTAGTACAAGTTGTGGTACATCTCCAGTTGTGTGTCCTGGCCCAAGCAGGTTCATTCAGTTGACTGAAGTCATTAGTGGTGCATTCAAAACTGAACTGACTGAGACACACTATCACAGCTGGGTTTGGTGGAGCCCTGTAAATAGGTCTTTTTGACACAATCATCACATTTAGTTGAAAAATGCCCTGGGTTGGAATTTATGAGTCATTGTTTTACAATAAATAATGAAGTTTTTAAAAGGAGAACCATGTCACCCAGCGCATACTTCAGTTTTTTAAAATCAACACTTGGGGCCATCGAAATAGGACAGAGGGTAAAGGTACTTACCCAACATGGGGACCTGAGTTCCAACTCCAGCAGCCATACGGTGGGAAGAAAGAACTAACTCCCACAAAATTGCTCTCTGATCTCTGTACTACACTGTGACACTCATGAGCCCACACACCACACACAAAGTAAGCAAATGTGATTTTAAAAAAATTAGAAACTCGCTGTTCAATTGTTATTGCCTTAGTTATTTCCCATTGCTTTGAAAAAAAACACTGACAAAAACTGACTTGGGGAAGAAAGGGTTAATTTGGTTTACAAGCACAGTCCATCATCAAGGGAAGCCAAGGCAAGAACTCAGGGCAGGAATCTGAAGCACAGAGCTTGGAGGGACACTGCTAACTGGTTTGCTCCCTGGCCTATGTTAACCCTACTTTCATAATACAATATAGGACCATGAGCCCAGGGGTGGCACCACCCACAGTGGGCTGGGCCCTCCCACATCACTCAAGAAAATGTCCCACAGACATGGCTACAGGCCAGGCCATTGGAGACAATTCCTCAATTGAGGTTCCCTCTAATCAGATGTGTGAAGTTGACAACTAAGTCTATCCAGCACAGGTATGAGGAGATAAGAAAGTCACTGGAACAATACCCCACGTGCATTCCTATAAATCTGGATGCTGTGAGCAATAGAAAGATTCCTCCACATTTATAGCTCCATTTTTTAAAAAGAGAGAAAGTTAGTCTTTCTTTATCCCGTAGCCTGACTGCCTTCTCTCTCACTGGTGAGTTCATCTTCCTGCTGTGGCATTCCTCCACTGATAATAGAACCAATTTATTTGGATTCCATCATGGACTGAAGACCATCAGACCTCCAGGGATCCTTCAGGCCCTCAGCACCAGATTGGGACTGCTGAGACATGTAGCCTCATGGACTGAGCAACTACCAGATTCTCAGCCTCTCCAGTATGGTGCAGTCATTGTTGGATTCCTCGGACCATATCCTGTAAGCCAATGTAATAGATAAATAAATACACACACACACACACACACACACACACACACACACACACCCCTACACACACACACACACATATATATATATATTTTTTTTTAATCAGTTCTGATCCTTTAAAGAACCCTGACTAATATACATGGTATCTGCGGGCACTAGTTTTAAGATCCCTCATAGACACTCAAATCCACAGTGATGCTCAGCTCGTATAAAATGGTGTAACACTTGTGTAGAATCTACACACATCTTCCATAATCATCTCCAGATGACCCAGAGCAATGGTAATCTTATATAAATAGCAGTTACACTGTATTGTTTAGAGAATAATGCCAAGAAAAACTCTGTACACTTTCAGTACAGATGCAACAATCACAGGCCTAACTACATTCTTTATAGGCAGATGATTGAATCCACAGATGGAGAACCCACAGAGGACCCATTGTAGCTTTGGAACTGACATCCATCATTTCTGCTGTAGCCTAGTGTTCCTACAGGCCAACCCTGGCTCTGATCCTGTACATTCATCCTGCCTACCATTAGGGGCCATTTTGTGAAACTCTTAGTTTTGTTAAACATTTATTTATCCATTCTCTTTGGTGCTGGAGATGTTAGTCAAGTGCTCTAACACCAAGCCCCATTTCTAGTCCCTTATTTTCTTGATTTTTTTAAACTATCATCTAAGTTATTTGACAACTATAAATCAGATCATAATTTTTTAATATTTTTATTTATTTAATTTTCTGTGTAAGAGTGTTTTATCTTGCTGTACATGTGTAAATACACCTGTGTCATACAATGTCATTGGAGGTCAAAAGAGGGTGTCAGATTCCTTAGAACTGGAGTTACGAATGGTTGTTAGCCGCTATGCAGGTGCTGGGAACCAGACCTGGGTCCTCTGCAAGAGCATTCAGTGCTCTTAACTGCTGAGCCATCTCTCCAGTTCCCAAATTATAATTTTTAAATACTGACAAAAATTGCATACAAGAGCCATGTTTTATATTAAATTCTACATGAAGCAACCATTCTCCATATTCTCTCATTTCATCTTCCTATTTGTTCGATTTATCATTGCCTAACTCCCCCAGGTAAGACTCATCTGATTCCATGACTATATATCCCAGTGAGAAGACCCTCCACTGGCGTGACATAGGAGATGTAGAAACATCTGTGGGTAAATGAATGATGTATCATTCACCTTGGATGAGAGTTTTAGCATCAATCTAAGGCAGGGGAATAAACACCTGAGTTGGTCCTGAAGATAATCCTTCCCGCGAAGAGTAAAGGAACTCGTCCAGTTGAATGCAAACACAGAGAGCAAAATCCTTGTCTTACAGAGCCTCAGGTTAGGGGGGAAAACTCCAGCCGGGACAGAAAGATAAGCCACCTTCAAAGTAACAAGAAGCAGGGATTTTCTGTGACTTCAAAGATCAGCCTCATCCAGAGCTACATTTCTGATAGTTAGTCTTTCATAGAAACTCGGATCAATGGTAGATGGAGATATTGAGATCAACAATCTTAAAGGGAAGTTCTCCCCTCCGACTACATTTATGTAACAGATGGTATATTTAAAGCTAGGTCACAATGCTAGATTCCAGTCAAGGTCAACGGATATCCTTCTCTTTATTTCCCAATGGTCTTCGACATGTGGCACAATACCTCTCTTCACCCCTATAATAATTCCAGGGCACGAAGCTCAGCCCAGAGCATCTTTGAGCTCCACAAAATACTTTGCTTGTCCTGGACCCTGCTCCCCAGAGAAGATCCTTTGATGCTTAAGCCCCAAGCCTTTCCTGGAGACTCTGCCCCACCTGGCTCCAGACAGGAAAAGGAATTTACACAAGAGCTCTTCTTTGACTGCTGATTCATCCTTCCACCTCAAAGGAAGATTGGTGACTATGCACTATGTGTGTTCTGAAAATCTGCTTAGCAAAGGAGAAAACTCGCTGGCCTTCCTTCTTTCTGACACACCTTGTTAGGCAACAGGTGTGTTTCTTAAAAAAGGGGGTAGGGAGTAATTTTAAAACACACACCAGTAATTTTAATTCACAGAGAGTCAGCTATTTGGAGGAACCCTGTTGTAAATCCTTTCACAAACTGAGGAACATTTAAGTAATTACCCTCTAATTTATGTGCCCTGTGAGGTCAGCTATTTAAATGTCTGGCTTTCTTAATTCGAGGCACGCCCGCATTCATAGTATGTCTTTAGAGCTCATTATAGCTGGGAAATGTATTTCTTTCTTTCTTTAACGAAAAAAAAACAGTATTTTGGTGGAATAGGCAGAGGATACCTATTATTCTGGTTGAACTACTTGCTTATTGCAAAAAGGATTTCTATAGAATGGACAGAGGCCTGATATGACCTAGAATCAAACTGTCTTATAGTTAAAGGCATGGTGTGAGCATACACATTCTAAGTTCCCGTGATCTGTATGCAAACCCTTCTTGTTTCTATTCAGTCTGCTCATAATTTGTTAACCATGTGTTCTCATTTCTCAGTAAACTTTACAGAAGACTATTAGAATGTTACTAATAGGAGTATTAGAAAAATACTGGAAATACAGGGTAATATTCTTAAAAGAGTTAGTCAACAATTATCTTTTATATATGCCAGAAATCCAAAACAAGTAGTGAAAATGTCGCTCCATTCATTGTTTGTGACAAGAGAGTTTGCATTCCAGACTTTTGAAAGAAACTGAGGTAGAAATTAAGTACATGGAGAATTTATTTGGGTTGATCAGAGCTGCAAGGGGAGAGACACAAATTTCAGGTAAGTTAAAATGTGTTCCCATGACTTCCAGACTGCAGACAAGTTTTGAAGGAAAACCCCACAACCTTTGGTTGTTTGTTAAGGATTTAGGCTGGTGCCCACAGAGTAGCGAGCTGGCTTGTAAGAAGGGGATTAGGTAACTTAAGAGAATATGTGGAAAGGGAGGTAGGAAAGACAAAGGAAAAGAGTTAGGAGCCAGGTGGTGGTGCTGGCTGGCTGTGAGATTGGAATGCACTGCTCAAGTGAGAACTAAGGAGTGCAGAAGTTACACAGGGTCATATTTGGCCATAGCTTTGGCCATAGGATAGTGTGTCACATCCTCAGGGTCTAGTATTATGGCTTGCCTCAAATGTACTTTAATTTGTTTGATTTTACCTTTTCCTTATCAAACTTGGTCTTTATCTGATGGAAGTCGCCTGTTGTGGCAGAATGTACCCAAATGTCTATGTCCTAAAGGAACAAAATATTGTCTCAGATTGGCAGTTTGGAAGATGCTGTTTGGTCATCAGTGAAAACAGACAGGAGATTCAGCTGCCAAGCTCTGTGAGCAAGGAAGGTTGAGGGCACCAGAAGAGCTCAAACCTCTTGTGTGACCTGGTTGAAAGGCAGAGTCCCCAGCCTCGGGGCAGGGCACTGTGGGCACCCCCACAGGAGCCCTATTCATTTAACTGCAGCATGAATGGTGTCCTCCAGAGCACAGTGTTGGAAAAGTTCCTTCCACATGTAACCCCTGCCCACGAGCATGCTGTAACCCATGATGCCACCCTCTATGGTTCTGTGCCACAGACTCTGATCTAAACACAACATGAGAAAGACGATTTTTTTTGACCCCTGCCATCCACCTTTGCCGTACTTGGCTAGAATAAAATGATGAACAATGAACCCTTTTAATGCCTCTATACTGCCTGTAACTCCACCATGGCCAAAGTCAAGAGAGCCTGCTGGATGTCACCCTTCAGAGTGGACCCAGGGAAGTCCTTAGAATGCCTACAGAGCCTATTAAGAGCTGTGACCAAGTTGCACAGAGAAGACCCTGATTCAGGGCACTCAATGTCACATATCTCAAAAATCTGAACTGTGCCTAGTACCCAAAGGGCTGCTGAAAACTGTCTGATACCAGGGCCAGGACACTAACAAGGAATCTGCTCCGGTCAGTATGCGACTGCTTACTAACAGAGAGATGAGCATATTCAAACTGTATATGGCTGCTTGGTTATTTTTGCCTCTTTTTGGTAATAATAGCATTAGCATCACTATTAATGACCAAATACTTGTGACACTCCCATTCAAAATACATATGCTGAATCCCACCAATACGGGGCACTGAGGAGGTAGGGCCTTTAATAGGCAGTTAATAGGAACCTTCAGAAATTGGCTTATTCCCCTTCTGAAAGAGACACCAGATAGCTCTCACCCTCCTCTGCAACTTGAAGACACAAAGAGGTGAAGACACAAAGAAGACACATCCCTGAAAGCCTTCTCCAGAACCTGACTATGCTGGCTCACAGATTTTCAACTTCTAGATTCCAGATCTATGTGAAAGAGTTTTCTGTTATCAATGCCCCACCCAATTCATGGTGTTCTATTACAGCAACCGAACTAGATGAGGCAGTCATCATCGCCCTCACAGCTCTGGAGGCTACTTACACGAGTGCTCTCAGTGCTCCCCACACACTCATCTCAACTGCATAGTTCCTGTGCACCTGCATACTTCAGTCCTGCCAGCCACCCTCCTCGTCCCACTCCTGCTTCTGGGATGGGCCCCAAGAAAGCTGCCATATGACAGACCAGGTGAGACACAGTGGCTACACTCCACACCCTGCTCTGCCCCTTGTGACCTCCTGCCCAGGGACCCTCTGGGGTCAAGGGTGGTCACCTGCTTAGCAGTCCAGCAAGAGAAACTGAGAAGGACTAAGTATTGACGACCTGTATAAAAATATCTGCAGACACCTCATAAACCTAGGTGTGCTCTCCCTCCCTCCAGAACCTCCCCCCCGACCCCAGCTCCCGTCTCCTGCTTGCCGACTCCATTCGAGGAGAGGTGGTTGGGACCACATGGTGGCATATATTTTTCTACATTTTCAGTGGACCTGAGTTAGGAAAGTCACTATTATACATTGGTTGTGTCACCCCCCCAAAATATTATGTTAAATTCCTAACTCCCAGCATGACTGTATTTGGAAAGAGGATCTTGACAGAAGTAATTATGATTTAATGAGACTATAGGAATAAGCTTCTGATCTGATGAGATTAGTGTTCTTAGAGAAAGGGACACCAGAGTGTGTGTGTGTCTCTCTCTCTCCCCTCTCTCCCTCTCTCTCTCTCTCTCTCCATTATATATCCATACAAAAAAATAAGATGTCTTTTGAGGACAAAGTAAGAATGCAGTCATCTTCAAAACAGAAAGGGTGCCCTCAGCATCAGGAACCAATACTTACAGCACCTTGATCTTGACATTAGGCCTGCAGAGCGGTGAGAAACAACTGTTTCTGACTAAGCCACCCAGTGTGGTACCTTGTATGGCCTCCCTAACAGGCTTAATTCACAGGGATAAGTAGACCCAGAACAGTTTATGAGTGCCAGTCAGGTGGCACTGAAGATGACTTGGCCAAGTATGTGGACTGGTTCTGTCCGACCATAGGATGACAGACAGGGAGACGGTGAAGCCTCAGGACATGCATTGCCTACATGGGGTAGGGCTGTTGATATCACCCATATCAACAATGAGGTAGGTTATCTTCATCAGTGTGGTGATCTTAAGGGTGTAGGGAGTCTAGCCAGGCTCAAAATGTAAGCACAAAAAATAAGCCTAATGTAAAGTCTGACCTGCAGTGGGATTAGTACCAGCATCGGCAGGTCATTTGTAGCAGAGAACAATAGTACCTGTACATGTACATGGGGAAACAGGTACTGGGAACTTCCCTCTGCTTTTCTAGCTACTTAAAACTTCTCCAGCTGTGGTGGCACACACGTATGATCCTAGTGCTTAGAAGGCAGAGGCAAGAGAAACATCACAATCCGAGGCCAATCTGTCCACATAGCAAGTTCTAGTCCAGCTGGGGCTGCTCTAGACCTTGTCTCAAGACAGTGCTCAGAGGCTGGATGTGATTGTGAATGCCTTCAATCCCAGCATTCAGGAGATAGAGGCAAGCGGATCACTGTGAGATGGAGGCCAGCCTAGGCTGCTCTACATTACAAGACCCTGTCTCCAAACAATAGCAACAACAAAAAGGGCTCTAATAAAATAAATTTTATCCATTAGAAATGGATATGAATAAGATGGGTATGAATCTGGGGAAGTTAAAGAGAGTGCAGCAAGTTAGGATTAGTCAGGTCTCATCCCATTGCAGACTCAAAGCCAATCGGGGTCTTGTTGCCGGGAGAGGGAGGAAGAGCTGAGTGCATCACAGCAGGCGCTTCCGTGAAGACCTTGCATTCACAGGAAGAACAGTTAAGGTTGTCTGAGAAGCCAGTGAAGGTGGCTGCAGCCTCACCACCTCCCACCTACAGGAACATCTGCACTCTCTAAAGCCTCCCCAGGCAGTGAGGCTTATCCTCCAGTGCCTGCTTCTCCTACCATGTACACAGAAAAGCCATGCGTGTGGCAATAAGTTCCCAACACTGACGGGACAGGACCCAGTTTAACACACACAGCCCTCCTTCTTCGCAGACCAACCTACTGCAAGTAGAAAATATTTTTTGAGATGCGTCTGCAGTGAACATGCATGCATGTTTTTTGCTCATCACTGTTTCCCGACACTACAGTCTAACACTACTTGCATGCATTTACACTGTATTGCTACTTTAAAGAATCTAGGGATGATTTTAAGTGAACAGAAGATGTGCATAAGTTCTATGTAAATGTTGTCGCTTTACATAAGGGACATGCATATCTGAAGATCTTGATATCCTGAGGTAGGGGGATGGTCCTGGGGGTAGGAGGATGGTCCTGGAACCAGACTCCTCAAATACAATCTAACTTAACAGCAGAAGCCAGGATGGAGGATGGATGTGAGGACTGTGGCTAGTAAGTCCTCCTGCTCCAATGGTGACTTGGAGTTGGAAGAGGCCATGGCTCAGCAGTGTGCAGACCTTGGGAACAGGTGGCTCTGAAAACCTCATAACAGATTTGTTAAAGGGAGGGGTCAGTTCCCTAACCTTGGAGCAGTCTGTCATCCATAGCAGTTGGCCATCCTAATAAGCACGTCCTTGGGTTGGAATTCCCCGTCCTTGTTTTATCCCTTGTCTCTCTCACCCCTGTTATGTGGATCCCTTTCTTATGTAACTCAGATAGATCTCTTGTTCACATTTGGACTTGAGGAGGATCCAGGCTGTGATGGATTCTATCTCTGCTTATTTCACGGACAAAGGAACTAGCACAGACAAACTAAGTAGTCTGACCACTGTCGCACAGCCAACGAGCAGGGTTGAACAGGCTGGCGCACTCAAGCTGTCCAACCTCCAACTCTGCTGCTTTACCACCAAATTCAGTCCAGTAAGAGAAGATTATCTGGAGAAGTGCGGATGTCATCTCGGGGAAACCCTTACCTATAAATTCTGAAGCTGTGAATCAGTTCACAGTGCAGAGTTACAGTCACTGAAAAACTTCAGGTAATTAAGAAAGATAGAACTTGTATTAATATCATCCAAACAGCTGCCTCTCTTCTGTTGCAACAGATGCTGTTTTCCTCACCTCTTTGAGGCATATCACTCTCTTCTAAACAATGACAAAACCATTGGAATTATTCTTGAGGAGCCAGGCCTACCATCCCAACACTCAGGAGGTAAGGGCAAGAGTATTATAAATTTGGAGCCAGCCTGGGCTACATGGTAAGATTCTGTCCCCTTCCCCCAAATTATTGACAATTAAGACCAGGAGTGAGAAAGGGGCGTTTGGCAACATGTGGACGTTGGAGGAAAGCACCAAGTTCCTCTTCAGTTTTTTGTTGGTCTATTGGCATATTTGTCTCATCAAATTTCTATTGCAAAAAAAAAAAAAAAAACCTTTATTTTGTAAGAAGTATTCTTACATAAGAACAGTAGGCAGGATTTCCTTTTCAAAGAAGAAAACTGTGACAAAAAATATGGGTGCTGCCTGGGAACCGTGACTGCCGGACACCGCTGTCTCAGGTCTCCTCTGTGCTCCTCGTTTTCCTGGCCTCTTTCCCTCCCTGCATGCTCTGACCAGCCCCCCATGAGCTCCTCCCTGACTTCAGACCCAGGTGCTGCTCTTTCCTTACTCAGTACGATGTCTCCTGTTACCTACCTCCCCCAGCACGGCCGTCATTCCTACACCCCACTACACAGACACACAGACACACACACACACACTTTTCATCCAAACCTAACTACAGAACTACTTCCTTCTTCCTCCACACACCAAGCTCTTCTGTTCCTCCAAGTCTTGGCATCTCCAGTTCTTCAATGACCCTCATTTCGAGACAAAGTTGTAAAGTCAGCCACAACCTTTACATCTGCTGCTGCCTCTATGATGTCACGTTGTCATGCGTGCTTCTAGACACTTTAAAAAGCTGCCTGACATCTATGTGCTACTTACCATGACATTGTAAAAATAGACAAGCATCAGAGGGCTTAGTAGTTTACCTGTAATGGTAGGCTGGATAACTGTCCTCAAAGATGTCCAGATCCCTGGTCCCTATGAATATGTGTCCCTAACTAGCCGTAGCCATGCTGGAAGTGTGGTGAAGTTAAGGATCTTGAGAAGGAGAGACAAGTCTGGATGATCTGGGTCATCCAGTCAGTCACAAAAGTCCTTACAAGAGGCAAGTGGGGGGTCAGGTCAGAAACGGGTACTGCTGGAAACTGGTCAGTGATGCAACCTTGGACCAAGGACTGTGGGAACCCCAAGAAGCTGGAAATGAAAAATGGGCAGATTCTCTCTCAAACTTCCAAAGGAATCAGTTGTGATAACCCAGTTTTCAGTCCTCTGAGATCTACTCGGGACTTCTGTCTGAACAGTATGATAATAAATCGGTACTGCTTCCAGCAAACCACCACGTCTGTGGTAATCTGTCACAGCAGCTGTAGAAATCAACACACTGTGATTCCGTGTTTCTCAAGCACAGGTGGGTTGTGAGCACGTTTTATATCCCCACGTTCCTAGCTCAGTCCATACGTGGCAAAGATGAGCTAAGGTGAGGCTGGGGCACTGATGTGTGCCTGATGACAGCCCACTGTCAAATGGCATCACCTCACTGTGGTACTGACAGAGCTACAGCGTTCCTAGAATCACAGCTGAGGTTTGCTAAGCATTTATCCTGCGGTAGTTCGGGGAGTCTTCCTTCGTAAGCCCCTTTCAAATAATTCTCAGATCGTTAGTCCCATGCACTCCTCAGCATTTAGACTTCGAAGTTTGACTAAATGATAATTGCAGCCTCCTGAGACGTTACACACCAGCCCTGTTTATTACC
This sequence comes from Eospalax fontanierii, assembly GCA_035773235.1. Classification (NCBI taxonomy): domain Eukaryota; kingdom Metazoa; phylum Chordata; class Mammalia; order Rodentia; family Spalacidae; genus Eospalax; species Eospalax fontanierii. Next base: position 33,138,153 of record CM069547.1, read on the forward strand.
TATATCTAAATTAACTGAAAAAAAAAAAATCTCTGAAGTTACTTCACTGTTAACTTTCCTAAAATTTGTAGTTTAAGCTGTAGTTAAGAGCTAGTGTTTAGATTAAGTGGCACAATTTTCTGAAAGCCACAGATAGGTGAAAAACACAAGTCTGACAGGGTGTAATCTCACATATTCTAATATTAACCAACCTCTGCTTTTCTGAAATATAACCTGAATATCAAAAGGAGCACACGGCCATGGAGAGGCCGAACCTCAACTAAGCCACATGAGGCAAATAGAAGGAAAGGCACCGAGAGGCAGCTCTGGTTTGCCAAAATTCAAACAACAGTTCCAAATAACTGAAATTAAGGCCCAGGCCTTCTGAATTATTAAAGAGATTTTGCCCTTTTCACATAGTGACAGTACGCAATGGAAGTCAAAGAACCTGTCGTGCACAGCGCTGGACCTGACGCCGATACAATCAGATCACAAGCCATATGGAGGATAATGAGCAACGACCCCCACCAGCTGTTCTCCACTGCCTTTTATGCTATTCATGAACGTTTTTACCTTGTCCTCTGCTCTTTTCCCATTGTGCGTCTATTACCTTTATCCTCTCCACTCCCCACACACTCTTACTATTGAAGTAGGGTCCCCAAGGCACCAAGGAAATACAGTTTGTTGAAAGGAACTTCATAGGGCCGAGCAAGCCAGGGTGGTCACAGACCACACAGTCCCAAATTTAGATTTGGCACACCCCACACTCACAAGCCCACATGTTGAAAGCTCGGCTTGGTACTGTTGACTGGCAGAACCTTTAAATGGTGAGACATAGAGAGGTCTTACATCTCCTCTGGAACACCCCTCAGAAGGGATTACTGAGCCCTGGTCTCTTGTTCACTTCCTTTTCATGCCCAGCCATGAGGTGAACAGGCTTCCTGCACCATACATTCCGGCCATGATGTACTACGCAACCACAGACCCTTAGCAACAGAGTCGGTCATTCAGGAGCTCACAATCTGAGCCAAAATAAACTGTATCTCTTTATGCTGTTGATTATCTCATGTATATATCACAGTAATGAGTACCCATCACTCCAAGACAGGGCCTTGAGCCTCTATAGCCCCATGCATTCTGCCCCTGTGAGCTGGGTGATGTGTCCTAGTCATTTACTTCCTTTCAGGTCCTGGATCCTAGTCGCCAAAGGCTATGGAGGAGTGGAAGAAAATCACATAACAGATCAATATCATCATCTGAAGAACTCTGATGTGTGAAGGTTACAGCAGAGCCACAACACAAGTTATGAAGCTTCTTGGAACACCACAAAAAGATTCCTGAAAGGTAACATCTGAGCTGAGGCTTGCCTGGTGAAGAGTAATTAGCAAGGCTTCTGGGAGAGAGCAGGGGTAGGTAAAAGACCGGGTGGCAGTAACAAAAAGGGAACAAAATAATGCCGGGGTAGTAGCAAGTGCCTTTAATCCCAGTCCTCAGAAGGTGGAGGCAGGCCCATCTCTGTGAAATCAAGGGCAGCCTGGTCTGTCTATATAGCAAATGCCAGTGAGGCTGGGGCTAAGGAGACCCTGTCAAAATATGGGGAGCAGGTCAGAAACAAAACTTGAAAAATGAAGCTGGGACTGGAGAGATGCCTCAGCGGTTAAGAGCACTGACTGCTCTTGCAGAAGACCTGGGTTCAATTCCCAGCACCTAGATGGCAACTAACAACCATCCATAACTGCAGTTCCAGCAGATTCAACGCCTTCTTCTGATCTCCACAGATATTGCATGTGCATGACACGGGTGCACCTGCCTACATGCAAGCAACACACTCATACACATAAAAAATAATTATAAATACAACATTTTTATAAAAGATGAAGCTGGATACATTGGTGGGAGTCAGAAGCTATGCTGAAAAAGTCAAATTTAGCTCTCATTGCAAGATATTGTAGAGGAACATGGCATGCTTAGATGTGTCCCAAACTGTTCACTGTGTTTTGCAAGATGGCAAATGGAAGGACTAATATGAGAGAGAGAAAGAGACAGAGAGAGAGAGAGAGAGAGAGACTAAGCCATAGCAAGAAGACAGCTTGACTCAATTATTCACACCATACTTTTGAATAGAACCTCTACTGTCTGCCAGATGATGGGACCACAGGACAGAGATGGTCCAGGTCAAGCTCTCCTGCTGCTCAATTTGGGACTTTTATGGAATGAAATGAGCATATCCTCATCACAGAAGAGCATCACTACAAAGCAAGGTATGTGCTCAATGAAATTGCTTGCATTCTCTACCAGAAGGGATTAGAAAGGGGGAGGGAATAATGTCAGGGGAGATGGAGATCTGACTGACACAAGACTGGTCAGTTATAGGGAATGACTGAGCAACTACATGAGAAACACGAGCATAGGTGCAGGTTTAGAAAGGAGCAGTGAAATGAAGTAATGAAATCAAATTTTGACACCTTAAATTTGAGGTGTCATGGGACGCTTGCATGGGATACTAGTTAATTCGTGAATGTGATGGGGTATCTTCACCCCCTGGGGTTCGGGTGTACAGTATGGATGAAATAAGCACCAGAAGAAAGCACAAGATGTACCCAGAAGGGACATACTACAGACATAGCAATGCAATGGCCCATAAGTGCTCAAGGAAAACCCATCATTTGCAATAAAAAAAGGAGATTCAGAACAGGCAGTGTGAGGTTCAGGAGGAAAACTGAGTGTGTCATCGCAGTAGGATGGAGATGCTTTCCCTCAATATCAGAAGACAAGACATGTTACCCGGGATTATAGCAGCTACATGCCGGTCCATCTTTCTAACACATTTGTTCTTCCTTATAACCAAATAACAGACAAGATTTTTGGTCAGAATTAGCATACAATTGGTGGCCCTGGAACCAAAGAATTGAATTTATTCATAGAGTAATCAATCTACAAAGTCTGCACGTGCAGTGAATGAAGAGTCACCGGCCATACGGTGTGTTTTCATAGCATTCCAAATCCATACAAATGTATTTATGTTCACAGTGATTCAAAACATTTATCTAAATTACTCAGATTATTAGTGAAGAGTGGGAGTTTGGATTCAGTGAATAGCTTTACATGTTTTCATATGAGCATAATTACTTTATGTATTACTTCATAAAAACAACAGGCCATCAAAGTAAAAATACCTACAAATATGCAACTGGGTTTAGTGTGGGGAACTTCATCTTTCTCAGCAGTGTTTGTTTTGTTTTAGTTTTAGTTCTGTTTTGTTTTCTGTGAGAGAGGGTCTCCCTATAGCCTAGGCTGGCCTGGAACTCTATAGACAAGACTGGCCTCAGTCTCACAGAGACTCACCTGCCTCTGCCTACCAAGTACTGGGATTAAAAGCATGCACCACCACACTTGGCCGGAGCAATGTTGTAATGGATACTGATAATTCTAGTAGATCAATGGGCAATTTCTCTACCTTGACCACTTACCTGGCAAATCAATTGTTTCTGAGGATGTTTCAGTGATTGTCAAAGCTTCACAGACAGCTGACTTCCTGAAATGAGACAGGAAGTAATTCTACACCAAATACAGGGTGCTCACGTGGTGCTATGATTTGAAGAAAGTTCCCTACATGCACACACACACACACACACACACACACACACACACATTCACACAGTCTTGTGACATATGAACTTAGTCCCACATGTGGCAATGTGGAAGCTGAACTGACCACCTAGAGTGAGTTCCCTTTCAAAAGCAAGTTGTTATAAGAACCTGAGCCTCCAGGAAACATCATGGAAGAGGAGGAAGAAAGACTGTAAGAGCCAGAGGTTGTGTCAGAGGCAGCAAAATAGTATTCGCCAGATAGGAGAGCACCATCGCACACATGAACTCACACTGGCTGTTACCGCATGCTCAAGACCTGCACACAATCAAGGCAGCCTAAATCCCAGCAGGAACAGAGAGAGAGGCTCGTGAAGTTCCACTCCAAGAGGAGGAGCTGTGGCTAACTGATGGCCACATCAGGAGGGAGAGTCAGCTTTCTTCAGGGATGCAGGCTCTGACTGACTATCATGCTCTAGTAGATGGTCTTACACCTATATACATACGGGCAGCACTAAGTGGGATTAAAAAAAAAAAAACGTGATGATAGGAGAGAAAAGTGGCAGAGGTGAAGGGTGAGACAGAGGAAGAATTAGAGTAAGGGGTTGATTTGATAAAAATATATTATATGAAGTTATGAAATTCTCAAACAGTTAAAAAAAAATCCTGAGCATCACTGGGAAGTTCACTCCAGCTTCCTGTTTGAAAATGGTATGCTTCTCCTGTCTTTAGTTAAGTGGTTCTGGCCAGAGCTAACACTATGCTGTTGGGACTTTCACCCTTCCAAACTGTGAGGTGAGTAAAGTTCTTTCCTTTAAATCTTTTTACAAAGTTAGCTTGCCTCAGATTATTTGATTATAGCAAAAAAAAAACAGACTGACGCAGGTGGTCTAGAATTGCCATTAGAAGCCATTCTCACAGTAGCTCGGCCTGGTTATAATGAGAGTGTTGTCAAAATCACAAGTACAGAAGTACAGGCAAAGATGAAAAGCTTTCACTGCCTTTATTATCATAACTTACATTATTTTTTTTTGAAATTGTTAAACCATACACTGGTGTCTATCGACAACATATATCCATTTTTCTTTTTTCTCCATATTAAATACCATTAAATGTCATGTAAGGACTGGGGAGATGGTGTGGGAGGTGAATGTGCTTGCCAAGAAAGCGAGAGAACCTGAGTTCAAATCCTCAGAACCCATATAAAGCCAGGCATGGCAATAAGCATCTGGAATTCCAGTGCTCCCATATGGAAATAGTGCTCTTCCAACACAAGAGAATCCCTGGCAGCTGGTGGGTCTGCTAGCTTGGTATATGCAGCAACAAAAAAATCAAAGAGACCCTGTCTCAGCCAAGCGTGGTAGTACACGCCTTTAATCCCAGCACTGGGGAGGTAGAGGCAGGCAGATCTCTCTTAGATCAAGGCCAGCCTGGTCTACATAGTGAATTCCAGGCCAATTGAAACTACAAGGAGATCCTGTCTCAAAAAACAGAGAGAGAGAGAGAGAGAGAGAGAGAGAGAGAGAGAGAGAGAGGCTCTGTCTCAAACAAGGTAATAGGTGAAGATTGACACCTGAGTTTGTCCTCCAACATCTGCATGCACACCATGACATAAACATGCCCACACATTCACATGTGAACACGTACACACACGCACATATACATACATACACACCAAAAGATTTTTTAATGACAAAAATACTACTGATATAATCCCACTAAATAATTAATTTGCATTTTCAAACAACCATTTGGAATATACTCTGTCAATCTAACACTATACACAGAGTAAAATACAACTCCTGAAATAACATGGAAAAATGCAAAAAGATGTAGGCTATTTTTTTCTATTACGTTTAAAAACATTTTAACTTTTGGGGATCTTAAAATACCTTGGCACATCTTGATGGTTCTTTCCAATCTTGAATAATTAGTGGGAAGCCAGTCAGAAAGGCTGGCTGCATCTTCCTCGCTCACATACACAGCAGATCTTCATCTTTACCTCCACCATGATGAGGTAACCCAGGTAACATGAATAAGCCATGGGCACCTCTGGCAAGCTGCCATTAGCCTTGGAATGGAGTCACTGCACTGTGTGTCAGAGAGCATCTAGATGTTATCTAATGCAATACCAACCCAAAACTGAATGAGGTGTCTTCCTTGCCAATGGATGATTGAAAGAATTGAGGCCAAGTCCTATCAAATCACAGACTCAAGCCAAATTGACTGTCACCTACCAAATCCCAGGGATCGCCCACCTTAAACTAGAACCCTCTAAGACCAGCTCTCAAAGGGATCTTCACACCCCTTCTTCCTCAGAAAAATCTTGGTCTATTTTGCAATTGGTTTTTATCACCCACACTTTCACTGAGGGTGTTTTAAACAGTGATTACCTCTATTAATAACCTGATCTTTTTTAATTTCACAGGCACCCAACAAAGCAGAAAAGGAGTTTCTATGTAGAATAAGTGCTAAAGTTCCTCCCAATGCTAATACCATGAAGTCAAACAATCAACCAGACTGTCCAATCTTTTCCAGTCATACATATCCTATATTATGTGAATAGAAAGCTGGTTTCCATTTTAAATCAGTCCTGAGTAGCCTGGGGATACCTCTTGCTTTTGTGCATAAGAAGAAAGGGAAACTCTTTTTTTGAGCCCCAAATCTGTATAATTTTATAGAAGAATGTAATATTAAATACAAAATCATTTTTCCCCTCTCTCATACAACAGTCCAAGGGCTTAACAGAAGAGGAGATCTGAACTGACACATGTGAGGTCCATGTTATCATGAAAGAGGAAGCCCTCAACAGATGCCAAGCAGATGTGAGCATCAATCTCTTAGACTTCTCAGCTTCCTGAACCATGAGCCAAATAAACTGCTATTACTTTTGATAAATTATCCAGTCTTAGGTTGTAACAACAGAAAATGCACTAAGGTGAGGATTGTGGCCGTGATTCTCCTCTGTGCCCGGTGTTACCCTCATCTGATGACTCACATGGCAGTTATGGACTCGTCTGCATTTTGGCAGTATACACGAATTGAAAGGATATGTGTTACACTGGGGCCTGTCCACAATCCTTGAGTTCGTGGTACATCTGAAGCCGATGTCCACATCACTATTTTATCTGTTTATGAGATTGTCAGCCAGGTTTCCACATATTTTCTTCAGACTTCTGTTTCACTTAGAACAACTTTCGAGGCTGAAAGCCATAACACGTTCTTAATCATTCAGAAATGAGATAGGTCCAAGAAGAGTACTGAAGGATAACAAAAGTACCTCCAGGTGACCCTGAGGGTCAAGGACATACCAGGATACCTCCATATCTGAAGATAATGCCAAGTTGGAAATCAAAACAAATTCTAAGACTCTCCAAGGCAAAACATAAGGGCCTTAGACACACATATGGTTTCCATCTAGAGCTGAAAGAGCTGGATCTAAACGGAGTTGCAAAGCACATATGCAGTTTCATAAATAGAATTAGGTATATCAGGATACCTTCCAACCCAGAAGTTTAGTAATGTCCTTTGCACAACTGAAGATATGCTTTTCTGAAATCTAGTCTTTGCTAAAACCTGCTGGCTGGTCTTGGAACCTCATAAAATGCAATTTTCACATGTGTTGGGTAAGTTTTAAGGATTTGCTTTTGAGAAGGGTCTAAGGAGAATGCCAAAATTCTCATTTGGGTTAAAGGACATAAACTAAGTCCTTCTCAGATTTGAATATTTGAGAAGTATCTGAACAACATGAATTGGGGGCTTAACCTTTCAATAAAGTGTGATTTATGACAAAAAAGCTGGGTAAGGAGACCATAATCATGGTTCAAACTAAGCCATTTCTGTAGTCAAGAAGAACTTGAAGAATTCTAAATTGTAGCTCTTTCATAACCCACTGTCAAAACTCACTGCCTAGCCTCCCCCAAGAACTATCAATTTTAAAATTATAAAATTAAAAATAAAGTTATGAATCTGGAGTAAAAACTAAAGGTCCTTATTTTCTGCAAATTTTTGGAGTGACTGGTCAGCTCTCAATTTATCAAATTAATGACACACATAATGGGGAAAGTCCCAGTTGAGAGAATCTGGACACCAAATTCCATGTGCTTTCTGTCTCTTTTTATGACAAGCTCTGAGCCCACTCATTACTTCCTAATAACCCTTCTGGGGGCGGTGAGTGGGTTTAATGATTTGCTTTACAATTAATTTTGGGTTGGGATTGATTGGCTTATTTGTCAAAATTTGTGAGATGATTCTTCAAATTGCTGTGGTTCTAGAGAATAAAAAGGAAGCTAGAATGTCATATACCCGTCAGTTGGTAAACTGTCCTTCAGTTGGTAAACAACTTCTCATGTTATATTCATCTCCCACCAGCACTAAACAAATAGACTGCTTACTTAAATCATTCATGAAAAACTTCCACTTGAGAGGCCTCAAAATAGTCATATCAACTATATAACATCTAAATTTCTCTGAAAATTTCCAACCTGTTCTTTGGCTTGGTAGGAGTGTGGGTAAAATAATCTTCTTTGGCAGGAGAAAGCTCTGGAAGCCAGCCACTGTACCAAGCCCTGAATCTGGGACTTCAGTAAGAGACCAAGATAATGGGGTTGTCTTGACAGAGGGGTTCAGAACTCTCAAAGGACCCCACAGGGGTAGCAAAGAGAATATAAAAGTCCATATTTGCCAAAGTGCATGTTTTTGGGAGTGTGAATTCTCAAGAAGCCACCTTAATCTACTCTCTTCTATGTCATTCCTGAAAATAAAGTTCAAAGAAATGAAGAGATCTGCCCCAATTTGAATTCCGAAGCCCATTCCAGTGCCCCTTCCTTAGACTACTTGCTGTCAACCTTCCCAGTATGCATCTTGAGAAAAGCTAGTTGTGGGAACACTACAATCAACTCCAAAATAACCTTAGTTTCTAGTCACGCATACTAAAGGCTGATTTGGAAGTCACGGAAGTAGCCGTCACAAGATCTTTCTAAAGGATAATTCCCCAGGGCAGCAGGTCAAGCACAGGCTTGGCTTTCTGAATTAAGCTAACCAGGGTCTACCTAGAGAACATCCAAGAAAGTTGGTGTTTGTTCAGTATCTCCTTTCTCTGTAGGACAAAGACAGGTTGGCTGCCCACTCATCTGAAGAAGTCACAGAATGTCCCTGGGAAGAAACCCTTGAGGATTCTCCTGCCAGGTACATGTTTTGGAGCATATGTGATAGAACTTGAAGCTCCCTGTGGAAGAATCAGGTCATACCATCCTGAAAGCCTTGAAGGTACAGAAGGTATTCTCTGCCCTTGAAGAAAAAACTCTGAATCCTATAAGAAAAGTGGTAGTCACATAGGATCTCTGTCTCCTTGCATGAGAGTATTAGAAGTTTTCCTTTTAATGAAGAACACCAGGACTTCTCTGTCACAGAGTCAGCTTTGTGTTTCTTTCTATATTAAGGATTTTTCTGAAAGCAGCACAGGTAATTCAGGGAAGCAGGACTTTCTGTGTACACTTTCCTTAGTTGTTTGGATTCACGAAGACCCTTCTAGAAGCACAGCTGCTATTCTGTGGCTGTAATAATCATAGAAGCAGGAAATGGCTCAGAGAATATAGGACAAAGACTTAAACTCTAATCATCATAGGAAGTCAAGTCATACAATGCATACAGGTTTCACATCACAGAACTTGTGCCAGGTGATGAGTTGTTTCAGAAAGAAATCTGTTTCAGAGTGAATGAGCCTGGTTGTTGGTGGAAGCCGTAGAGAAGCCTCATACTTACCATGTCTGGATTGCCCTTCATTGATGAACACGTGGGAAGATTCATCTAACATATTCCGCCCAATGGTGTTTCCTGGCCTTTCCTGGGTTGACAAAGGCAAACATCTATTCATACCAGATAGGGCATGGACAATAGATCAAAGAAACGAGTCTACCTGAGCTAGCATGATGAACATATGAGCTTGAGTTACTTACAGGAGCATGGATGACTCTCAGAAGGCTGCGTCACCAAAAGCCCACCCCAGCAAGGGTTGCTGACTCATGAAAGCTGCCTCCCTGGAGCTCTCTGCTGGACTTGTGGCCAGCTCTGCAGAAGAGTCTTATCTTCCCCAGCAACTGTTGACTGCTTATAGAACCTTGGGAAGGGACTTGAGCTTTGTCTACCTTTGTGTACTTCCTAAGTCTTACTGAAGTCTATTGGCTTCCTGAGCTGAGCTTCCTAAGCATCCTTCCCATCTCCAAGAAAGAATGTTGTGGGTCAGAGGAGATAGCTATACAACAAATGGTCTTTGAGTGAATGAGTCTGTTAGTTTTTGGTCAAAGGCTGTTAAGATCAGTCCACACACTCTCTTCCACTGGGAGCCAAGTGCAGAGTAATGACATGTCCAAATGGAGTAAACTTAGGTCCTTTAGATGTCAGGTGGAAGAGAGCCTTGCAAACATGCAGTGGACTTGGTAAGAATGAGATACAAACATCTGTTAGGCTGGGTTCCTGCTAGCTTAGCATTTATTTACTACAGTAGAGCACAAATGTAGGCAACATGGAATCCATTCAGCCTGTCTTCAGAACCAGAATGAGCTTTCAGATGACCATCTCTACATGTGACTGACATGTTCACTCTTAACTCATAGTGGCCTCTGAATCAATAAATACTCCACACTGTGTGAACTGCAGCCTTGGACACTCTAGCTTCCAATTCTAAGCACAGTATATGTGGAGTCTCTGCTATCATTCAGAGCATATCTTTCACCACATCGGAATAAGGAATTTACTTTTTTTTGGCAAGAGTAACAACAAAAAGCATATACAAGTGACAACTCTCCATAGTCTGTGCGTATTGCAACTTGTCTTCATGTTGCAGAGTTTTTGGAAGATTCGGTTCGGTTGAGGTTGGGTAGTGTTGCTGTTTGGCAGACTTCAAGCCCATGTGTATGATTTCCACTTGCAGTCTTGTGCATGAGGCCAGGATACTGATATATGGTCGCTTCTGCCCACACGGTCACCATAGTGCAGGCATTCAGCACTAGTAGTCGAATTCCAAACACTGCACTCTTTCTTTCGCTGTGAAATCTTAGTAGAAGCAATGGCACGTGATCCATTTGGACCCACATGAAAAGAACAGACAAGATTCCTGGGCGCCTACCACATGTGAACTTGCCCACTCCCACATATGCCTGAGTCCTACTGGTCTTGGAATCTGCCAGTCTCAAGCAGACCCCATGGCTCCTTGATGGGCCTGGGCTTAAGTCTCGCTTTATTTCTCCATTTTATTTTCTCTCGTCTTCCTTCACTAAGAAGTTCTCTTCAGATATCCAACATAGAAGGCAGAGAGAACAGTCCCTGTTCTTTTTGCCAGTATGGGGCATTGACTACTTGGATTGTCATCAAAGAACAAAATGAATTACATCTTTCTGTTGGACCTAAACGAAAAAGCCAACAGATTACCAAAGTAAGATTCTGCAGGAAATGTCAGGGCTCCTAGAAGGGTAAGGAAGGCACGTAACTCCTGGTCTCCATCCTGTTAGGGCTGACAGCTGCCTACTCAGGAATCAGCTTCCTGAAGGGGTCAAGGTAGAGGAGGAAAGTCAGAGACTCCTGCTAGTTCTTCTCTCTCAGTCGCTTTCCATGGTATAGTAGCAGCTTCTCTAAGACATCCTGGCTGCCCTGGACCAGCCCTCTGTGTAATCAAACTCTCCGTACTAATGAACACGTGCCTCTATTGTAGAAACCTCCAAAGTCAACTCTTAGTGTCTCAGTTTCCATACCTACCTTCTAAAAGTTGGCATGAAGATTCCAGGGAGTATCAGTCAAACTTAGTGAAAACATAGACCAGCCTAAACACTCCATGGGGTAGAAACATCCTGCCAACTCTGGAATGTATGGGTTCAAATCCATGGCAGACAGCAGCAGCAGTCCTAGAAGAGGAACAGGACTCTGGAGCTCCCCTGAGGCCTTGTATCAGTCATAGAAGGTCGTAGTATTCATCACTACTGAGCAACACCGGGCTGGGGCTGTTTCTGTCCTCCTTCCACTCCCCTGGGTGGGTAGCACAATCTGCTATGCCTGCAGTCGGTATCTGAGGCAGAGGGACTGCCTGAGTGTGCATCTGACAGCAGCCAACCTGGCCCCTTATAAGGAGCTGCCCTGCATTCGATGATCTTTGCAAATCAACTCTCACCCAGAAGAAAGCCTGATTAGCACTGGGTGAGTGATACAGAATGCCAAGTTCGTGTTGGAGACGGTGCTTCTGAGTGAAGGGAGCCCAGAAGCCTTTTCCAAAAAAACAATTTGGGGTACATATTCCTATGGCATAAGGAGTCCCTTAGGCCACAGTCTGGAAAAACTGTGAGGCTTTGCTGTGTCTCTCCCGCCCTCCCTCCCTTTAAGTAGGCCTCTGTGGAAACTGTTTCGATACCCGGCTAGATGGACAATGGAAGGACTGACATTCAATCTTCATTCTCAAGAGCATTTAAATGGGAGGAAGATTATAACCCTGTTAAAATAAGATTAATGCTATAATAAATGCTAGCATCCCAGAGCAGTTGAATAGGAATATAATGACAGCCCAGCTGGTAAGTGGAAATGTCATCAGTGGCCACATAGGTGGAGTAAGTTACTGCCTGTGGGGATTCAACTGGACCATGGGTAGAGTCAGAGCCAGAATAATAGTAGCTTCAGCATGCTATACATAAAGATCTCGGTGCCCATGTTAAGCCCTCTGCAGGTGCCACCTTCTACTCTTTTCCCTTTCCTTTGAGTGACAGTGACTTTGGCTGTTTAGCATGCTAAATGCCATGGATGTCTGCTCTCTGAGTCTTACTGCTTTTTTTCTTAGAGTCTCATGTAAGCTTGCATTCCCAAGGACACTTCCCAAGGTGACAAGTGTAGTATCCACCCATCATAACTGCTTTATTGGTAGCAAGAAAGAGGCATAGAGAAGAGCTGCTAAGGGAGTTACCTGCTATGTCATAAGAACATTCCCAGAAGATGTGGCACCCACACTTTCATTTCTATCCCACTGGCCAGACCAACCTCAGTTTACAGTTGTGATCACGTGGCTACATTCTGCTGGCCAAAGCTTCTGAAAACAAATTGCTGTGGAAGAAATGGGGCAGAGAACATACAGGTGATCAACCATGGATGGCCTGGCCATTTGTGTGATTTCTGGGTCTCTGTCAAGTCTCCAGTCTTCCCCTACCTGCCTGCAATCAGCTTATCAGATGCCTGGGTTTCCTCAGAAGTTCCGGAGTCAAAGCAGACTTTCTCCTACAGTGGCCAACTGTGGTCCCTGATGGATCTCTGATGTTCCTGTTTCCACCATTTCCCCAAGCCCTTCTGAGCTGATGGCATGGTCACACATCTCTAAAACAGCAGTTTTTCCACGATTAATATTCATAGAGAGCCATAGTTGTTGTAGCAGCCAATATCTGCGAAGGCTTTCTATTTGCCAACGTCTGCTCTTAGTTTTGCATTATTTTTCTCAGCTACTAGCACAACCTTGGAGAAGGAATGCTATTCATAGAGATGAGGACTGACATGGGAACACATGCCAGCAGAATTACAGGCCAGAACCTGGCACTCTAGCATGGCTTTTCTGGGTTTAGTAGCTTCGTCAAAGATTAAGAGGGTGTGGAGCTCGAGGAATGAGACTTTCCTCCGACCCACAGCTTTCCTGTTTTCTTTCTTGTGGAACAACTTCAGCTTATTTATCTTATGCAATCCCTCAGCATTTACACATTTTATACCCAACCACAGATAGATGTATTGTCCTCACCAAAGGCTAATTTCTCATGCTATAAGAGATCTTGGAGGGTTAGCTTCTCCTCCCCTTACATTTGATGTTCTGGTTGCCATGTTGCTATAGCAGAAACCAAATTGTGTCTCCAGATAACAAAGGAATGCCATGATGCTCCATGATGTGGTATGAGAAACCTGACCTCTTTGTGGACCTGGAAGGCAAGGTCTTGGAGTCACAGTGAATTCATCATCCCTGAAACAACAGGACCTGACTCTCTTCAGATAGAGCAGGCGCTGATGATGGTGATGAGGATGGCAATGAACTTACCTGCTTCACAGAGAATGAGTTTGGCTGTTGGTGGACATGGTCAAGGATGCCTTGTACTTACCACATCTGGGTCTCCTTACATTCCTGAGTGCATGGGAAAACTCATCAAACTATGCCTTCCAAATAGACTAATGTGTGTGTGCGTGTGTGTGTGTGTGTGTGTGTGTGTGTGTGTAAATGTCTGTGGGTTTGCATGCATTGTGTGCATGTGAGTGCATGGCTAAGCTACAGGTTGACATGTCTTCCTCATTACTGTATGCCATATCTTGAGACAAGGTCCCTTGGTGAAACTGGAGCTTGCTAGTTTGTCTAATCTAACTAGCTTGTTTTATGGATCTGGTCTCTACCTGTAGTTCATTAGTACTACAGGCGTACCGGCTTTTATGTGGGTGTTAGGGATCTAAATGTTGGTTCTCATGCTTGCATAGCAAGCACTTCACCTGTTGAACCAGACCCAGGAATTCTGTATTCTTATTTTTGCTATTTTTTTCCTTAAAATTTCAATCATTAAAAAGAGACTAGGGCCGGGCATGGTGGCACATGCTTTTAATTCCAGCACACAGGAGGCAAAGGCAAACAGACCTCTGTGAGTTCAAGTCCAGCCTGGTCTACATAGCGAGTTCCTGGCCAACTGGGGCTACAGAGAGACCCTGTCTCAAAAGGACTAAAACAAACAAAAGAGACTAGATAATAAGGTGGCCCCTCAGTTAGTACTGTTTTGGGACATTTGAGGAGGTTTTAGGAGGTGTAGCCTTACTGGAGAAAGCATGGACAAGCTTTGAGAGTTCTTACGTTCTGCCAGATTTCCAGTCTCTCTGCTTCCTGCACCTGTTTGAAGATATGACTGTTCGACTTTCTGCTCTAATGAAAATCTTTGACCAGGCCTCCCCCGCACTGTGGATCGTTTTACCCCTGAAACCTTAAGCTCAAACAACCTCTTCCTTCTATAAGTTGCCTTGATCATGGTATTTTATCACGGCAACGGAAAAGTACCTAATACATATATGAACAGGCATTAATATATCTTGCAACGAAGAGGCCCAAATCATTTGCTGACCACCCACTATGTGACAGACGATTACCTGCCCTAGCTCATTAACTGTTTTCCACACTATGTCCTTGAGCTAGGCTGTACTGGGGCCTTTTTGCAGGTGATGGAACTGACATCCGGAAAAATAAAACACTTTCTGAAATGATTCCGTGAGTGAGTGTCAAAATTAGAAGTCAGAAGCAAAGAGTATAAGGCAAGGCTGCCGCTTGCCACAGAACTCAACCAGCACTGGTAAGAAGTTTACACAGGAAAACAGTACCAACATAGTAAGCTCCCACTTGGTCTTAGAGATGCCTCTATGCCAGCTCTTTTATTTTCACTGAGAGAGTGAGAGTAATTAAATCTTAAGGCATTATCCACCTCCTAGTCTGCAGTCTGTAGTCTGTATTGATTCTTTCCACTCCCTGTGTGCCTTGGACACTGTGACACACACATTTTCTGTTGAAGAGATAAAGGAAGTAAGGCTCAGACAGACATGTGACTTACTCATTATCCCTTAGATCCGGAACTGGGCACACCCTCACTTCCTGAGCTCTAAGACCCCAACTCTTGCACTTCTTCCCATACATTATATTCCACTCATAATTAAAGATAGAGAAACCTTGCTGTTGTGTTCCCTAAATGCCTATATTTACTTATTTTAAAATTGAATGGGTCAAGTCTGAGGTGGGTAGAGAAGCAACTCAAACAGGTGGATTCAACCCAGGTGTTCTGCCACCAAGAAGTGGGGGAGGGGGAATCATGGTCCAGCACAATGCTAGGGTAATAGAGGGAAGCTTATGGCATTCCATTCAGAAAGCTGTACAGGAATTCAGGAAAGGAAGGTTTAGACAAAAAGAATCGGACCTTTTACATGAAATACGAGCTCACACACCCTCAAGAGTGGCTGACTTACTAAATAATTAATCAAGAGCGGGCAGGTGGCAGTTTGAAATGTAAATGCGATGGTGAAGGTGTGATGCTGTCATCCAGGAGCGTGTGACCGGCATGGTGAAGGCCAGTGTCTGCTCCTGGGAAAGCAGAGGCACAAAGGCGAGGGAGGGCTACCAAAAAAGGAGCGGGGACCCCTCATCCCTGCCTTGACCTGCGGTCCACTTTCATGTCCCTGTCTCCAGAGAGATGAGGAAAATGATGAAGGACCGTCTGGGCCTGGGGGATGGGGAGGGAAGCTATCTGCAGGCGTGCTCCCTGACAAGCCCGCAACCCCCTCTTGAACACCTTCTTTTCCTTCTGTTTTCCTGCTTCTTGGGAAAAAGGCACCTTTTGTCTCTCCTTTCTCCTCTTCGTGAATTCTCTAGAGCTCTTCCAGCAAGCGGTGCTCTGTGGCTCAAAAGCAGAAAAGAGCTGCAAGACCAAGAAGAAAACAGAAGACTGACAACGGAAAAGGAAGCAGGTGAGAGATGCTCCTTTACCTCAACCAACCGGGAAGTGCTGTGTTTTAGAAAACAAAATCTGAGGAATACAGGGAGCTGTCTTTTTGACTAAACATTGATCAGAATCTGCCATTCTAGAAAAAAATATGACAACTTGGCATTGAAATCATGGTGTCTTAGATCTGGAAGGTGCATTTGTGCCTAGCCTGGTATATAATAGATGCTAAATGGATTACATATTAGTTCTCTCTCTCTTTCTCTCTCTCTCTTGCTGCCTGTGGGAGAGGAGGTCCCTGCCACAGAAGGAGCTGTGGAGGGGGCAAGTAGAAAAAGAGGAGACGAAGGAGGTGAGGGTCAGCTCAGGGAGGCTGGTTGGAGTGAAGTCAAAGGCACATTGCTGCCTTGAGCCTGCTCCCTGTGCTGAGAGCCTCCGCAAGATGAGTAGATAGAGCTAACTTGCTGAGGCCGGCCATCCTCCCTACCTAAGCAGGGAATGGAGTGGTGTCTAATTTTCTGTTTCTTTTCCCTGCTGATAGCTGCTCCACAGCCTCTGTCCCTCTGCCCTTCCTTACGCCCCAATCCTTCCTCTCTAGTCTCTTCCCTCTGTCCTTCTCTCTCCTTCAGCATACTGACCTTTTCTCCCTTGGAGCAAAATCAGACGTAATCCTCGCATTCCCTGAGTCTGCATCACTTCTGGGCCTCCCTTTGATTCTTCAGTTCCTCTCACCTTCCTGCTTTGGGCTGATGGATGACCCAGTGACGGCCAGTGGAAGAGACAGAAGACTAAGCACCTGCAAGAACAGTTTCCTGTTTTCACCTGATTCCTTCCTGCCTCCCCTCTTCATCCCGCCCTACCCTTCAATATATAGCCCAACTGGCAATCAACTGTTTACTTAGAAAGTTCTGGTTACTGTCTAAATAGGATCTCATTAAAGTACACAAAAGTCATCCATAATAAAAATGAAAACAGAACAGAGTCAAGCACAGCGCAGCCACTTTCCCGTTGTGGGGTCTTAATTACTGGACCGTATATACATTGTCCCAGACTTTTAAAACCGGGGAGAAATTCATATAGACAACGCAGCGTAACTCTGCAACTTGGGGACACTATCTTTTCAAGACCTGCACCATGCATTTCTACAGGAAGAGGGTCTGGTTTATGAGCTTTGAAGTATATAGACCAGGACTTCTCAAACTCAGTAAATAAACAGCATCCACTATTTCAGTATAAAATATACAGTGGAAACTCTTGGAAAGTGCTGTTTTTTCAAAAATTAAAAGTTAATTTGTACTCAATCTGGAGACCATTTGACTTTTAAAATTGTATTTATTTGATTCATTTACTCTATTGCAATTTCATACATGTATGCATGTTCTTGGATCAAAGTCCCCGCTTGACCTCTCTTTTCCCCTTCTTGGTCCTAAGCCATTGCATTAGTCACTTCCCTGTTGCTGTGATAGAAACACTGACCAAGGAAGCTTATGCAAGGAAGAGTTCGTTTAACTTACAGTTCCAAAGAGGCCCGAGTCCATCATGGCAGGGAGGCATGGTCCATCGTGGCTGGAAGGCATGGCCACAGAGATGGCTAGAGCAGGAGCAGAAGTTAAGGGCTCACATCTGCAAACAGGCACAGGAAGCAGAGTGTGACTGGAGATCCAGCAAGGCTTAAGAACTCTCTAAGCCCACATCCCATGGCATGCTTCCTCCAGCATGGACACACCTTCTAAGACCTCCCAAAACATTGTCACCAACTGGGGATAAAATGTTCAAATACTTAGAGCCTCTGGAGGACATTCCCATTCAAACCGCCACAGCCCTCCTCCCCGTGATCTCTTGTTGTTTTTGCTGACTCATTGCACTGAATTAGGATTCCTATGGGGCTGGAGAGATGGCTCAGCAGTTAAGAGCACTGGCTACTCTTGCAGAGGACTCAGGTTTGCTTCCCAGCACCCACATGACAGCTAACAACAGTCTGTAACTCCAGTTTCAGGTAACCCAACGCCCTCTTCTGGCCTCCTTGGGCATGGCACGAAGCAGATGCACTTATATACATGCAGGCAGTACAGTCATACAGGTTAAAAAATAATAATAAATAAAATATTTTAATCATGGTTTTCTGTGTAAACAATGCATTGGGGTTATTTATTGGAGTGGGGGCAATGCACTCACGACTATTCTACTAAGAAATATAATTTCCCTTCTCAGTGGAAACTTCAACTGCCTGTAGCTTCTCTGGAAGGGGTGAGGCCTGAGGCCTTATGCGTCACTCCTCTATCCATGATGGAATGTGAATGGGCCCAGTCTTGTACAGGTCTTGTGCAGATCATCATTGCTGTTCAGCCTTGTGCAAGTTCCATGCAAGTTGCCACTGCTGCCTTGAGATAATGGACACAACAGCCACGACATGTCCAGGAAACAGCATTGCACAACCCTTCTCCCCATCCTATGACTCTGACGTTCTTTCCACCCCTTCTTCCATGATGTTCCCTGAACCTTGGTGGATGGGGGGGTGAGGGAGGATGGGATATAGATATATATGTGTCCTGTTTAGGGCTGAGCTCTGAACAGTCGCCTGTTCTCAGCAAACTGACCAGTTATGCATCTCTTTATTTACCCATTGTCTGCTGAAAACAAACGCTTCCATGACCAAGGCTAAGAGCAGCACTAATGTCTGGGTATAAACGTAAATATTTAGAGGTAATTCGATACCATGTCCATTTAGTAGAATAAAGGTAGTAGGTTCTCCCCTAGGGGCTATGACCTCCCCAGCCATGAGCTTTGACCAGATTTACAGTACCAGGTATGAATTCCTCCTGTGGAGCTGCGGGAAGGCAGCATTTTTCAAAGAAAAAAAAGATATCCTAAAGGCAAGAAATATTGAACTTTTTACTATTGCAGTGAAGTACAGAGAGACAGGACTGTTTGGGTGTGGATATATGCTTATGGGTGCACACATAGATGTGTGCTTATTCACAAAGAACGGAGGATCTGCACACAGAATTTGCGAACATCTGCATCTGTTCACACACACACACACACACACACACACACACACACACATCCCTGTCTATTAGGCAGTGAGAAGCTCCTGACTTAAACTTGAGGATTTAAAAACAATGGGGTGGAAGCTAGCAAGTGGGCAAGGGAAAGAGCATGTGCCACCAAGCCTGAGGGTCTGAGTTTAGTTCCTAGGATCCATATGGTGGAAGGAGAGAAGTGAATCCCATAAGTTGTTTATAACCTAGGTTCCATGGCACATGGGCTCATGTATGCACCCGTACACAAAAAAAAAAAAAAAAAGAGAGAAAGAAGAGAGAAAACAATGGGGCAAAGGAGTTCCTGACTCTGAAGATTCTCTGGGAAATTGGACCGGTTGCCAAGGTGGGTGGCACAGTCCCTCCCTGGTGGTTTTACCAGCATTCTGCCTGGTAAAAAAAAATAAAAATAAAAGGAAAAGGAGAGCTGGCAAGGTGGTACCACCAAGCCTGAAGACCTGAGTCCAGTCTTCAGAGCCATGTGGTAGAAAGGGAGAACTGACTCCTGGAAGTTTTCCTCTTACCACACAGATGTTGTATCACCCATGCAGATGCACACACACACACACACACACACACACACAAATAAATAAATAAATGTAAAAAAAATTAAAGACCAGCAAGACAGTTTCCTAAGGCTGCCCTTCCACACTTCCCTACATCATGCATCCACCCCAAGCTTGTGGCGAGAATAAACAGAAGCTATGAAAGGGCCTATTGGGGTGCATCCCTCTACAATATGGGTCCCCATTAGGTGCTGCATGGCATACAGATGCGTGGGCATGGTCCCTGAACCTAGGGGTTTAGAAATCTCCGGAGATGGTAATAAAGCTTTCGAAGTTGAAGATTTAATTTGCAAGAGTTTCTCCCAACATCTAAGAAATTTGGTGACTTGTATACAGAAGCAGCACAAAGATCAAAGTAGTGCAAGGTCCACCTTAGGTGATAAACGAGTTTGCACAGAGTTCCTTCTGTCCATGCCCTTACTAAGTGTCCCAGCTAACTGTAGACCAGTGTCTTCCCATACAAAGTGTCAAGAGCCCCACAGTGCCATTTATTCCATGAATTGTACCCCTGGTCACATGTCACAGTCTTCATGCCCAGAAGGAATGGGGCCTCATGACCCCTTGGTTCTTGGACCAATGCTGACACATCAACTCCTCAGAATCTAAAGCCAAGCTGACCTCTCAGGCAGAACTTCTGAGCAAAGACTACCAGCAGCTTGATGTGTGTTCATTTGATGTTTTTTTTGTTGTTGTTGTTGTTGTTTTTTGCTCTGTGCTGGGGAGCCTGCTTGCTTTTTCAATACATTTCCTATTTCACCTCAGAAGTGTCGTGGTTAGCTAAACAAAGTCACAACTACCATGGAAATAAGACATGGGTGTATCTACTTACTATTTCACTGACCTCAGAACTCAACCTAGTATCAGGCCCGTATGATTATCCTGAATTTGTCAGAATGATAGGAAGCGGCAGAAGTCACCACATCAGAATGTTTTCAGAGATATGACTTTGGAGTCAAGATGGTATCTGGAAGAGGGCCCACAGGATGGAGGAGGAGAACTTGACTTTGCTGTCCACCCTGCAGACTGAACTGAGGCCAGCAGTCCAGATTGGCTCCATTGCTGTCACCTCAAGGCCTGCCTGATACCTTCTCCCAGTGGCAGGGGCCTCAGACACACTTCCAGAACCAGGAGGGAGAACGGCAGCTTTTCATTCCCAGCCTGTGAACGTTCATGGCTTCTCCAGCCTCAGATTCAACCAGCTCAGACTAAAAGTACTTGAAACACAAACTACCCAGTATAGAACATGTAAACCATTTTATACTATCTTATGTCTAAATGATACAGTACAGGACAGAGTTTGCACTATGCTATGTGGGTAAGTAATCTAAAGATGACTTAAGCTATGTGGTGAATATCCTGTTAATAGTGTGCATGTGTGCATATTGTAGATGCACATGTATGTGTGAGTAAACATGCACATGTGTGTGCATGCCTGTGGAAGCAAGAGAACCACCACAGTGTCATCTTTCAGGACCACCCACCTTGTTTTATGAGACAAGTTCTCTCATTGGCCTGGAACTCATTGAGTAGGATTGACCAGTGAGGCCCAGGTATCCTCCAGTTCCCACCATCCCAGGTCTGGAATTACAGGCACATGCTACTACACCTGGCTTTTATTATGTGGGTTCTAGGGATTAAACTCAGATCTTCATGCTTAAAAGGGAAACACTTTCCTAACTTAGCTATCTCCGGAGGCCTAAAATACACGAGAGAATGTGCATGTGGTATATGCAAATATTGCACCACTTTATATAAAAGACTCGAACATTTGCAGATTTGAGGACCCAATGAAAGGCAACCTTGGATACCAACCTCCAACAAGATACAGAGATAAAACGGTACGGTACAGCCTACCAGCTTCTGCCAAACATTCACCTAAAACAACCCTCTCTTTGATTCTCATCACTCAGTGTTTAAAGTATGATGTCTTTCTTCATATAAATACAATTCAGGGAACATATAAATGCTTATGTGTTGAAGTATGGCACTGAGGCCCATTAATACAAGCAATTAATACATTTTACTCCAAAATTAAATATATGAAATATCTGTGCTTTCTGTATTTTATAATAAAATACATATATGCAGAATATTTTCCAGCACACAGATAGGAAAAGTTGCAAGATTCCTTCTGGAAGGAATTTCCTTCTCTAGTAACCACTCATAAAACAGGAAAAAGGAAGGTTTTTCACATTCCTTTCTGAGGATAATTGGAAGTAATGGGGAGGTGCCCATCTCTTTTTTAGTTGGAGACACTCAGCATGTATAGATATTTCTGATGCCAATCTCTGGTTCAGTCTCTGTCCATCCCACACTGGTAACCAACTCTTCATTCTAAGTCTGGCAGGTCACTCAGCAGGAAGGGCCAGCTATTGCTTGAACTTGACTGAGTATGCATTCAAAGGGCTCAACTTTCTGAACTAATAGGCCTTTTGCTCCCGAGCTCACTACATCAAGGTCTATATTCCTGAACCTGAAGACCTCATGTTGTCCATCACTGTTTCAAAGAAAAGATATCCCAGATGCATGGAGTAGTCACCTAGAATATCAGATGCTCAATTTACAGAGAACAAAGGCGTCAGCACAGCCCCCTCTTCTTCTTCCAGAGAAGTTACCAAAACGCTCCTCTGCCACAGCGCCCTAACAGTGGTGAATAAAACCACTGAAATCCAGGGTGATGGAAGAAACTCCTATAAAATGTACTCTACACAGAATCCAAATGTGAGGGTTGAAAATGACACCCACCAGAATTCGCAGGAGGCAGGGCTGTAAACCATTCATTGAACCGCTCTGGTTCATTTCCCCCTTGGCATGGCACAAAGATCAGGTGGTAAGACTTGAGGAAAGCCCTGCCCTTGTGCACAGTGCCCAGTGAATTCTGATTATATAATCTTGAGGAGATTACAGAAATCAGAGGTTTGCACTACTGAAATATCTGCAGCAAACTTGAAGAGAGGACTTTTGTGTGCTGGGCTCAAAGTGGAGGTCATATACTCCACATGTCCTCAGAGCATGGCTCCAGGAAGTAGGCTGGAGAGGAAACTCGGCACATAGTAAACACTTCTGGGGGCAGGGGGCTGGGAAACTGAGTCCAACATGGAAGAGCCTTCTGATGTTAGTGCAGGACCTGCTGCCTTCCTATAAAGCTGCTAGCAAGAGCTTTGACCTCATAGCATGTAACTGGGAGCCTCTCTACTGTCCCAGAACAGTGGGTACAGGGCCCCTTGTCCTGTTTGAGTCATCATTATTTTCCTGGTCCAGGACAGAGCTGAGCATGAAGAGCCACTTGCTAAGAACTGAGAGCTGATTAAGGGAACTAAGACAGGAAGACAGGACACACATTGTACCAAGGTACTCCAGGTATTCCCAGGCAAAAGGAGACATATAAAGTTCATGATGCCACCATCATGAAGGAATAGGCTAGGAGTGGAGGGAGAAGGACCTTCAAGGGCCTCCAGCCATAGAGCTTCTGAGGCACTGTGTCTGCCTCATGCCAAGGCCCATGGCCAGCCTAGCAGCGCATCTGTGACTCCACCTCTGCTGTACCTTATGGAGCAAGCAGGCCCTGCTGAACCACGATTTAAAAGCACAACATCCTCTCACTCTCATACTCCCAAACACATTCTTCTTGTCCAGAGGAGACAAGCCATTCGCTTCATTGTGAGTCTTTTCTAGCTTGGGTGTGTGACACAGGAACAAATGCCACAGAGTACATTCTGGGGGGTGTCTAAGGTGTGGGGGCAAATGGAAAACAGGGTCCATTCTAGCTGCCCCTTTCTGTGGACAGGTTAAAGCATTCCTTCAAAGTGTTTGTCATGATCCTGGAGATGGGGCCTCTTCTGTAGGAGGCCATCCTCCCTAGTTTGCCTTGTTAGCACAGACAGTATCATCAGCACCCACCTCATGGTCTAAGTCTCTCCTTATCTCTTTTTGTTTCTTCCTCTTCCTCCTCTTCTTCCTCTCCTCCCTTCCTCCTCCTCTTCACCCTCTCTTCTCCCATCCCTTCCTTCTTCCTCTCTCTCTTCTCCTTCCCTCTCCCTTTTCTCAGACATACCTATGTCTCCAATATATCTGTTCCTCTCCCCAACACAGCAGACCTCCTAGCTTCTCAGTGACCTGTAACCTACAGCTCAATGCCTTTCTTACCTCTCGGTCATTTACCAAAATGCCACCAAAGCATTATTTTTGAAACACTTGTCTAAGGGTCTCTTTCCCCTAGGCAGGCCAAAATAGATCCACTGGGAGAGCATTAGATTAGAGAGTTCACTGAAGATGCCTGGTGACCCCACAGCCCCAGCTCTGAGGCTGCCTTTCTCCTCCCAGACTCCTTTAGCCCAGCACCTTCTGAGTACTGGAATTCCCAGGGACCTGCTGAGCTCAAGAAGCTTCTGTCCTATCCACAGCAGCAGAGGTGAGGAGGACTTAGGTGTGTTGAAACCCACATCTAAGGGTTGACAGTTGTGGACAACCAGGCAGGAGCCAGCCCAGAGGCACAGTCCCTACCAGCTCCACCGAGTTCCCAAGGTGCTGAGAAGTGTTGAATCCTTCTTGAACAAAACTTGTCCCATGTCCCTGTTCTGAACAGAGCTGGTCCTCAGAGGGCTCGTAGAGTTCATTCATGGTCAGCTAAATAAATGAATGAATGAATGAACCTGAGCAGACAAGAGTCACACCTGCAGTTCTGTGTCTTCTTTGATGGAACTCCGTGTATCTGCTGGCCTTTGGTGAATCTGTGACTACACAGCAGGGTCAGAATAAGGTGTGAGGTTCATCCTTTAGGGACAGGTATACCTTTGACAAAAATGCCCTGAGTTCTTGTCACTATTGCTGCTGCTGTTTATTGTGCAATGTCACCATGCTTGAGTTTTAGCAGATGGGTTTGGGCTCCATTCATAATTCCTCTGATTTAGGAAAAGTCATCGTCACAGAAGGGAAACTCGGCACTTGCCAACCACCAGGACCCAAAGCAACTTAAGTCTTGGCACAGGTGGATATGATTTTCTTCACCGGAGCTCCTGTGCGGTCTGTCCCCCGGATGTCATGGGTGAAGGATGGAGCCAGGGCTCACCCTTCTGGGGGGGACATTGAGATTCCTGGGCATCAAACCAACTCAGCCATATGTCAACCCAGAAAGTAACTGCTTTTTCCATATACGATCATAGCTAATGTTGCGAAGCCTGCTTCGCCTGGATCCTTTCACAGAACCTATGCAAAGCATGCTGTGTGCTCTCGCTCTGCATCCCTTCCCAGGGACGAGTGGGGCCGCGCGCGCCACACGGGGACGCGCTCACATTCTGCTCAGCAGGAGTGTTCATGGGCTCCATGAGCTCCTTCCCCATGTGTTAGTGATGGGGGGTGACATCCTGGCTCAGGAACAGGAGCTGGGAGAAACAAGGCTCTTAATGGACAAATACATCCTGGTGTCCTCCTTTCAATTCTTTTATTTTTTCTGTCTTTACCTTTTAGAAAATGTTAATGTATTCCTGATGAATTCAGCGTGAAAAAATATGTTTATCAGCTTAGTTTTAAATTTTTTATTCATAATAAGAAGACAGAGGAGCTGCTGGGAAAATCAGCCCTCGACTTGCTGCCAGCTCTTTGGGGCATATTAACCAAGCTGACCACACAGAAACATCACAGGAGAGGGGCTCGGGTGCCAAAATGACAAGCGAGCATATTTGCACCAGGTGTGGGTGCCATGCATGGGGCTGAGGGAGGCGGGCTCTGGTGGCAGATAACCCCACAAGTTGTCATTTGGTAGAGCTGCAGAAGTTGTGCCTTTAGTCAGGGCCAAATGGATGATAAGTTTGTCACTCTTAACAAGCGCTAGTTATTTGGAGCAAACCATACTTTCTCTTGCAAAATCAAGTTACTCCTTTTCCTGACTACATTCCCTCATCTCTAAAATGCAGCTAGATGGGAGGCCTAGGTCTCAGTGTTACACAGCACAGGCGGATGGCTATAGTTCACATCCACTTATAGTAGATTAGGGACTAGAAGAGAGGCATTCAGAGAGTCTCAAGACAAAGGAATAGGCATTGTTTACACAGATGGAAATGCTAATTATGGTGATTTGATCGTTGTATGATGTATCGAATTGTCAGGCTACTCCATCAATACAAACCATTATTGTGTCACTTAATTTTTTCTTGAAAGAAAATAGGAGCAAAAGAGGAAAACATGGTGTCTTCCCACTCGGCCTTCTGTCCTATGGACTTTAGCAATTCTGTCAAGTTCCCTCCCGCCATGCCATCCCAGTGTTGACGTCCACTTCCCCTAGCCAGGCAGAGCTGCCATGAGATTTCCTGTTCTCCCAGTCAGTGACGGCACACGAAAAGCCCTCAGGACTGTGGCTGCAGCCAGACCCGCAGCTGAGGGCTTTAGTTTGTTGTGAAAAGAACTCCAGCATGACACAGCTCCACATTCAGCATGAAGACAGCTGAAGCATCAGAGAGAGAGAGAGAGAGAGAGAGAGAGAGAGGCAAAGACAGAGACAGAGAGGAATTCATCTAAAAGCTGTGCAGTCAGGAGCAAGATGGAGGCCTGGGCTCAGCTTCCTCTCTCCCAAGGCCCAGACCTGTTGCCTGGGATCTCCTCCTCTCTCTTGTAAACAGAGCTGGCCTGTGGGAATCATGAGATCTCAAACTCAGTCCTGGTGGTTAGGATGACTCAAAGGCCTCCAGGCATCTGTAGCAAACAGTGATGGCTGCTCCATGGTCAGATGGGGCCAGCCAGCTCTCCCATTATTTGATTTCTAAACCTACCTCCACCTCCCCAAGGCCTCGGAGAGCTCGGGGCTTGTGAATCAACATAACATTTAATTAACTGCACATTAAAGTTTCCATCTTTCAAAGAAGGGAATTAGGGACAGTGAACTTTCCAAAGCATGCGTTAATGAAAAGATAAATTCTGAAGTCTCTTGAGTGTAGGGTGGTCCTCCGTGTTCAAGGCCATTGCATACCCCGATACTCAGGGTTGGCCTGTGACTTTAAATGAGCTACAGTGTTCGGGGTCCCCTTTCAGACAAGTACTTGTACCTCCCTGAGAACCAGTCACGGTTTGGCCCACCCAAAAGTCCCCTGAATGATCCTTAGTTATATTGAACTGTGAATCCTTTATATTAACATAAAAGGCACAGAGATTGTACTTTTAATAGAAGCATGAACAACATAATTTAAATAAAGAACTGTGATATTCTTTGAAATGGCACATGGATTGCCATCCCAGAGAGACACAGCAGTCCACTTGATACAGTGCAGAAATGGAAACAATGACACAGGGAGAGATGGACAAGGACACAGTCCACATGACTTGCTGGCAACAAGCTGGTCCTTCGGTCGTCGTCCTCACACATCCTGCATGTCAGGCCAGAGCTTCAGGCCACACATACTCATCAACCCATCATGAGTGACAAGAACTTGGTTCACAAAGCTGTGAGTGCCGGTCCTGTCACAGCCCATTGCCTCACAGCATCTTCTCTTCTTCATCAGGAAAGTCAGGGAACCAACCTGCATCTGCATGTGACCACCTGCAGTCCGTCTGAGAGTTAGGTTCATAGATCTGTAAGGGAAGTATCTCACAATGCCTCCTCTTGTAACATAGCTGTCTGTGTACCTGGATCCTCAAGATCAAATAATGAATCTTAGATGTGTTTTATGCATTGTGCATATTCACTATCATAGAACATGTCATTTTGCTTCCAATACATGCTAGGCACTGTACTAAGCATCTATAGATACAGACCCTGTCTTTCTAGAGAAGGCAAATAATCATCAATTATAATTATTGGTAGGGGCCTATATATATAAGTAAATGATGACAAAATTAACAAATGCTGATGAAGGCAGAGAAAGGAGAGTCCCTATGTCTGACCCCAAATGCTGGTAAGAATGTCAGTGAAGCAGAGCATGGTAGCGTATACCTTTGATCGCAACACTTGGAAAGCAGAGGCAGGTGGATCTCTGATCCACCAGACAGACAGCCTGGTCTATATAGCACATTGCAGCCAGATGAATCTACAGGGACATCCTGTCTCAATACGAAAGAAGGAAAGAAAGAAAGAAGAAAGAAAGAAAGAAAGAAAGAAAGAAAGAAAGAAAGAAAGAAAGAAAGAAAGAAGAAAAAAGAAAGGAATGTTAATGACTATTAGAATAGTATCGAGGCTTCTAAAAAAACAAACAGGATTGCTATATATAGAGAAATCCCACTACTGAATAGATAGCTGAAGGAGTAAGTCCATTCTATCAGACATTCCGACCCATGTGTTCTCTAAAACTATTCACAATGGCCAAGGTACAGAATCCATCAAGTTGTCCATCACTCGATGAATGAATAACAAAAATGTGGCACATGTGCACGATGGAATGTGATTCTTGTCACTTGTAGCAATGTAGACAGGACTAGAGGACCAGATATTAAGTGGAATAAGGCACGAATAGAAAGGGGAGTACTACACATCCTCATTCAACCACAGAAGCTAGAAAATGTTGATCGCACAAAGAACCTAGAACAAAGGTCACTGGAGGGTAGGAAGAGAAGGGAGCGGTGGGTTATATCTTCCCTGACAGATGTTATCTTGTCCAAAGCTGATTCTTCATTAATGATTCTTGACTTGCATATAAAAGTTTGACAGATAAACTTTTATCTACATATGATTGGTAGATTTAATAAATTCGAGTTTTAAGCTGAATATCCCTACTCCAAAAATCTGAAACCAAAAATGCTCCAAAATCCAAAGTGTTTTAAGTGTTGACATGATGTCACAAGTAGAAAATTCTATCCGTGACCCCTCGTGATATGTCGCAGTCAAAAGGCAAGTTCGCTAAAAAATACCCCACAAGGTAAGTGACCTTCAGCCTATGTCTTTAAGGTGTGCATGAAATAAAAATAAATTTTGTGATTTTTTTTCAGACTTGGGTTCCATTCCCAAGATATCTCATATGTACATGCAAATATTCCAAAAAAAATTAAATCTGCAACACTCTGCTCCCAAGAATTTTGGATAAGAATTACTCAACTTGTAGTAATTCAGCCAAAATCTGCTTGTGTAAAGACAAAGCAACCATCAGCTAGGTTTCTCACTTTCCAAGGTTTACAGACCCTAGGAGGACAAAGGACACTTTTTTCCTGGTGGCTCATGCACACCCTGAAATACCCCAAACTCAATGCACCTTCACCTACAGGGACCCTGTCCCTTTCATCTCATCTCAGCATCTGTTGGACAGCAAGAGAACCACTAGAGGACCCAAGCTCTCATCCATAACCCCTTCCAGTTCACCGTTTCTGTCTACTCTGGAGAATTTTCTCACCAGCATGGCATCATGGTAGAAGCCACATATAAGGTTCTTACACATTTTCCTTGGAGCAGTGTTATCCCTGTTACAAGAAGGCAAAGTGAGCAAAGCTTGTACAAGCAGCTGGCTTTGGGTAACTGAAATGTGTGTCTCACCTTGTGAAGTCCAGGCGATCCACCCTTGGCTCTCACTGCCAGGATGCTGGGGTCTTCTGGCTCCCCATGGGCTCCACCAAAGGGGGAATTTCGGGCTACAAGATAAGAAATACCTTTGTTGTAAGTAGCGAAATGGGAAGATTTCCTGATTGTCTCTACCCAAGGGATGGTGCTTCTATTATTTAATTAGCAACTGCTGCCCAGGTGCCCGGGGTCCTCTGCTATGCCCCTCACAGTAGGAGAGGGGCACATAAAGACAAGAATGCCATGTCTGTGCGACCTGTAGTGTTCAGCAGCGTCGGGCTGGAGGATGCACCTCCCAATCCCTGGGAATCACCTAGTACTACTGCTCTCCCTTCCTCTCTCCCTTCTTTCTCCTCTATCCTTCAACAACAGTTCTATGGGTCACACGTGATGCTCACCTCATCTCTCAAAATCCAAGTTTCCCATGAATCCATGAACCAGAGGTTCTAGAACAATGTGAGCAAAGAGGACACAGGGAACACAGAAGACGGTCCTGTTACCCAGGCTCAAGTTGTGATGGAAGGCTTTCCAGAGATGGAGAGGCCAGAGCCAACTTTTAGGTTGGTCCAGAAAAAGACTGGAACAGAGTAAAGCACAGGAAAGTTTAGGAGGGCTCCACCAGCAGCCTCATCACCGAAGTGGCTTCCATGCAGGGTTGTGGGTAGGTAGACTGGCACGTGAGAACCACATCAAAGTCATGTAAAGCCCTACTTCTCAATTCAAAACTACCTTAGTGGATCTGGTTAGAGCTCCAAATTTTTCTTCTTTGCTCTAACTGTGGAATAGGACACATAATAGTTATCCATGTATTTGACTTGTGCAGCATTTCTTTGAGAATCATGTAACCTCCTTATTGTGTTGGTAGGGGTCAGTCAATCCAATGAGTACCTTCTTTGGGATCCAGAAACTTCATGACTAAACCCCAACTGCCTGACTCAATGCTTTCTACTCCCTGTCTTTGATGGGTGACGCTTCTTAACTTGGACTGAGATTTAATCTGCCTAGTGGAACAGTTACCATTGTCATCAACAAAACGTGATACCTCGGTACTCCTAAAGAACAAGCTTCAAAGATTCTGGGTCTTTTTTTAAGGCATTTCAGCTTTATTTTGATGTGGTAGAAAAGTTTTGCATGCATCCTAGTATCCACTGTTGTGACAGCTGCATTTAATGAGTGCAAAATGATCAGAAAAACATCCTTTGCTGTGAGTTGCCAGTTGGTGACAGGGGAGAGGTGATGCTGTAATCAGAGCACTGGAGTCATACACACATCTGGGGAGGTGGGATTCCTGCACGTCTGGTCTGTATCAGGTGGCTCAGCGCATGGCCTTGAAATCAAATAAGACCTGCAGACACACATCCTATGAAACTCTTCCTCAAACAGAAGGGTGTAGTCTTGGCTGGACCCCTCAGACTGTTCTGCAGAAGGTTCATCCAAAGTCAAGTTCTTCCAAAAATTCCATATAGTCATCCTATTGTGAAAAGCTCCTTCTGGCTAACCTTACATAGTAATCATTAACAATTTTTTTTCCCTTGGGAAGTAAAAGAAGAAAGAAGCCAGAAAATTAAACAATTCATGTACAAATGTCCACATTTGAAAAATAAAGACTTCATGTAATTATTGATAGACATGGTAGATTGAATTATTTTCAGCACATGTTCACAGTTTCTGCCTTGACACATAGGCACAGGCCTCCATGGGAAGAGTTTGATTTTGTTCCACTGCAGTTAGCCTTCAGTATGAGTCTTTCTTTGGCCATTGAAAGGAAGCTCAGATATGACTTAATGCCAACGTGGAGCCTGGCCTTAGGAGGTGGATCTTCACCCCTTTACAGGTTTCTACTTGTATTCAAAAAAACATCAGCCAGAAGCTGAGGGGGATGAATGAGGACCCAAGCACAAAAGCCTGAATTCAGATCACTACCACCTACATAAAAAGCCAGATATGTGGGTGCATGCTTGTAACCCAGTATTGGTGAGGCAGAAACAGAAAGATGGATCTCTAGGGCTTGGTGGCCAGCTAGTTCAGGGAATTGGTGAGCTCCAGGTTCATTGCGAGATGCTGCCTGAAAAAAATTAAGTGAGGAGTGATCAAAGAAGATATCCAGTGTCAACTACTGGGTTCCACACACATGTACACATGTGAATATGTACCCCCTACACACAAATACATGCACAAGCATATGCTACACACACACACACACACACACATACCCTCCACATTATAAGCTGCATAGCTCAAGGTCCTCTGCTGATCCTTACAGAATGAGAGACAGGTGAAAAAGACCTGGACTCAACCTGCAGTGGAAAGAAGAATTGTCCACACTGAAGTTAAGCACTGCAAAGCATCCTGGGAAGAGAGCTGCCTGACTGAGCCCAACCTCCATCAGCCAGGCCCCAGCTGACCTGCAGCCCAGGAAGCATGAGCACAGACGATGCTTGATTGAAGTCCCTGAGATTTGGGGTTGTTTGTTATTCAGCATCATTGTGTTGTTTCATAAGCCTTTGATAGAGATCGCCAACAATGTATGCTTGATTACGTGACAAAGAAATGATTCCAGCTGTGCTAAATGCCTCCTGCAGCTCCGTGGACACAGAATGGGTGCTGTTGACTGAATGTGTCTCCTTGAAATTCATATGGTAAAGCCCTAACTGCCAACGGGACAGTTTCTGGTGGAGTCTTTAGGAAGTGATCAGGTCTGTCTACCAAGTGAGGACAAAGGGAAGGCATCCATCAGCAAATCAGAAAGACAGCTCCCACCAGGAAACTTGAGTCGGATGGGACCTTGATCTTGTATGCCTCAGCTTACAAGACAGTGAGAAATAAAGTGCTGTTAAGCTACTAGTTTTGGATGTTTCCATAGCATCCTGAGCAAACAGAGGCAAAATGAATGGAGCAAAAATTCAATCACATTGATCCAATTTTTACATAATTCAATCAATTGTACTTATAGAAAACTGAAGGAAATAACTCTATTCTAAATTACATTTCCACTTTGGGGTTCCATCCTGGGGCCATGGTGGCACACTTAACATCAGCAGAGAGCTCTTGGGTGCCCACACTCTGGGTTTACGGTCTACAGTCTCACAAGGTTGTATTAGTTTGCTTTTGTATCACTGTTACCAAAATGTCTGACAGAAACAACCTAACAAAAGAAAGATTTGTCACACTGGACATGGTGGCCCACTCCTTAATCCCAGCACTTGGAAGGCAGAGGCAAGTGGAACTCTGTGAGACTGAAGCCAGCCCAGTTTACATAGCCTGCTGGGGCTACAGGAGATCCTATCTAAAAATAAAATAAAATAAGGAAAAAACGAGAAAAATTTTTCTTGATTCACAGTTGCAGAGGTCCACCCCAGTGAGGAAGGCGTGATGGAGTCGGATAGGTTCACCGTAGTAGGAGCGTGTATCTGGGGCTATTCATAGTTCAGGGGATCAGGAAGCAGAGAAGGCACCAGAGCCAAGGGTCAGACTTCACCTTCAAAGGTCTCATGTTAGTGACTTACTTCTGCCAGTCAGATCCCATTGCCTAAAAGTTCTACAGCCTCCTAAAATCACCCACTAACTGGGGAAACAGAATTCAAAACATGAGCCTGTGGGAGACATTTGAGATTCAAACCATGAAAAGTGAACATCCACCTGTAAGCTTCTCTTTCCCTTGAGTTTAATTCATTTCCACACCATTCCAGCCCCTCCTGTTCTTACTCAGGACAAGACAGCAAAAGAGGAGAGTCTCAGGAGCTGTGACGACAATTGACTCTCAAGGGGGGAATCCTGTGGGTGTCTAAAAGCTTACTCCAAGTTATATTTGTTTAATTTATGCTTCTACTGATGAATAATTAGGGCAGGAATTAATTTTAAAATGCAAATGTGCAATGGGTCTCCCTGCTTTGTTTTGTATACGCTTTGTCCTCAGTCCTACTTGTGTTAGAGTCTTAATGGATTTAGTTTAGCAAAGGAATGAAATTATTTTTCTAATGCTTTGTTTACTTGATTGAATCAGACTTTTTAGCAAATATTGACAACAAATGTTTGTTCAAGTTCATATGCCACCGAATTTAGTAGAAATAAAAACCTGAAGTACAGAGCCATCATGTGTTCCATGTCCTGCAGGCATGTGTTCCAAGTGATGAGTCAAGGAGAGGAAGGTAGTTTATAGTTCTGAGTCTGTCTAGAAGAAATGTGTTTGCTAGTAAGAGTGGAAATTCATTATGTGACATTTAAATTCCAGATTACTGACTCATTTGGATATCTAAGAAAAACAATTGTCCATTTTGGACAGAAAGTTCAATACTTCTTTGATGATGTGTAACTCAGCTTGAGCATACTGCCAAGACCTCACCCACCAACCTTATCAGAAGTCTTGGTCACTGTCCTAGTTAGCATTAATTGTCAAACTGACATAGCTTAGAAAAAGAGAGACTTGCTTAAGAGTAATTTTCTTTATCAGGGGGGTCTGTAGAAATGTCTATGAAAGATTGTCTTGTTAGTTGATGTAGGCCACTGTAGGTGGCCACCATTGCCTGGAGAGGGCTAGCTAAACATGAAGCAGAGAGGAAGCCAGTAAGCAACATTCCTCCGTGGTTCCTGCCTCCAAAGTCCTATCTTGAGTTCCCGCCCTGTCTTCCTTCAAGAATGAACTTTGACCTGGAAGTATGAGCCAAATAACTCTTTCCTCCCCAAGACACCTATGATCATAGTGTTTTATCACAGCAACAGAAGCTAGAAGAGTCATCAACCATACAATCTGCCTGCAGCTGGAACTTTGTCCCATTATCTGAATATGTAAAAGAAACCAGTTTTGGGTCTGAATTCCTTGAATTTTCCCACAGCTCTGGCCTTGTTTCTAACAGAGATTCGAGGTAAAGAAAGTATAAGTGTGGTGGTACATGCCTATAACCTGGCATTCCTCCACAGGACACAATCTGGCACAGCCTGGACTACAAAGTAAACCAAGGAAGGGAAGAAAGAAGGAGGAAAGGAAGAAGGGAGGAAATGAGAGGGGAAAAATCTTTCTTGTGAAAAAAGACCTAAATTCAGCCCCCACCGAGAAAGAAAGTGGGGACACTACGGAGATGGCTCACAAGTGTGAGGACCTGGGTTTGGATCCCCAGAATGCACATAGAAGCCAGACAGAAGTGGTAACCTGGAGCTGGGGAATCCCCAGAGCAAGCCGGCTAGCCCGACTGAAACAGACACTGCCCTCCTGGTTCAGGGGAGACTGCTTCAGTATATAAGGTGGACAGAGATTGATGATGACATCTACCACCAACCTTGGATCTTTACTTGAGCACACACATGTTCCCCGCATACATGCAAACACATGCACATACACACAAAGACTAAACATTCCTCTCATAAAAATCTATTTTTAAACAACATCAAAGCAATTTGCCTCTGATTTTCACCCTTGTAAGAAAACATTTCATTCACCAAGAACTAATAAAAGGTCGTAATATAGTCTGGATTTTGTGAGTTGTGGTGGGAGGATTGTTCTCTTTTGTATCACAGATTTTTCTGTTTTATTAGGGGAAAAAGCCACAATTATATGGAGCATAGATGCAGATCCACTCCTCCAGCTGACCGCAGGTTGGGGGCATCAGTAAGGGGTAACAGGTCCCTTTCCTCTATTTGTGGATTCTTCTCATGTGTAGACAGACCCAGCCTAAAATGACAAAGAATTAAAGAGACCAAGAAAGAGAGAGACAGAGAAAGAGAATAGATATTTCACTGACGAGTCAACCCTGCGCATGATTGCTACTAGCAGTTCCCCAGCTCTCACTGTTCCAACTAAACTCGTCACTGAATGACAGGAAAATGACCCAGCACCTGCAGTCTAGAGGCCCAGCTGCTGTGAAGGAGGGAGGGAGAGAGAGAGAGAAAGAAAGAGAGAGTGAGAAAGAGAATAAGAGACCCTCACTAACCTCTATCTCTGGCCATGTCACCAGCCTTTGTGTTGGGGGCCAGTGATTAACCAAGTTTTACTGTGCTCAGGTTTATCCTCAGTTCCAAGTTGGGATGGTCAGAGAATATATGAATGGAGACTTCCAGAGGCAGCAGGTCACTCACGGCCCCCTTCACCTCTGAAAGGTCAGCTGAAGGCTACAGGGCAGGAGCGGGATAAGCTGAGCATGTATGGAGTCCTTTGTTCTAACACAGGTGCTCTCATTTATTCTTTCTGAGCCCCATGGTTTATGGCTTTCAGTAGCAGAGAGACTTTGTATACTTGTGTTCTTCATTATTTAGGTAATCTATGAAATTCATATCATATGAATTTTATTATATTATATATATAGTCATTCCATGGTATCTACAAGACTTGATTCCAAAATGCCCACAGATGCCAAAACCTGAAGATGTATGAGTCCCTCCTATAAAATGACTTTGCATAGAATCTGCACACATTCTCCCACATATTATAGGTCATGTCTAGATTACATATAATACTGAATACTATATGAGTTATTATATTATATTGTTTTAAGCAACAATAACGTGAGAAAAATGTCTGCATGTTCAATGCAGACACACCATCACACAGCACACAACGTGCCATGGGTAGTCTGCTAATATAGAATCATAGAAGTGGAGTACTGACTCTATGGACAGTGTTATATGAGTCTATTACAGTATGCATACTATACTGTATAATTATTTTGACACAGGCAGTTGCTCTTTATGAGAGTATAGCTTAGTCCACCCCACCATTCTGAAACCCATATTTTCCCCAGATGTGCTCACCGTGGCTGTACCACAGGCCACATAGTTGCCACTGCAGACCTTGAATTTGTGTGGAATAAAAGAGAATAAAATAGCAACTTTGTGTGAGATTATCCTTTCAGAGCTAAAATGCTGATTTTTAGAACTATTCCCCAAGAATTCTTGTTTGGCTCTTTTAAAACCACAAGGCCAAACTCAATACTCCCTTTGCTCCAGCTGTGGAATTGGACGCCCAGCAGAGGCCCCATGTCTGTAGCTAGCGGGGGAAGGCAGGAGAACCGAGCACACTTAGAACCTGGTCTCAGTAAAACAGTGTCTTAGAAGAGCCACACTTGCCTTTTCGCTTGGCAATCTCAGGAAACATGGAAACTTGGAGTCATCTCTGTGTATTTGTTTTTTCAGCCCAGTCTTTAAGAGACAAAGCACTTCGTGAGCCACCATCCACACCTCATTAACTACATACTGACCAGGGCTTTACTGTCAGCACTAAGCAGTCAAGATGGTGTCTGCTAATGATCAGCTCATACGACAAGTGGTGAAACAGAATTAAAACAGTGAAATAGAAATCATTTTGTAAGAGGCTGGATTTCTGTGTGTTTCTCATAAGAAAGCCTATATAGACCGCACAATGAATTGTTAAAACCAGAATCTTACAGCAATGGCACAGAGACTGAACTACTTCAACCATAAAATAAAGGTTTTCACAGATATTTACCTATGCTTTTCATCAGTAAAAGGAAAAGGGGGTCTAGATTTTTTTTAATCCTCAAAAAGCAAAGGATAGATGAAAATTCAATTGCCAATTGGATGTACCTAGTTAGAAATTTTCCCAAATGAAAGTTTGAATTTTTGACTACTTTTCATGTCCTTCTGATAGAAAACTTCATATGAACTTTTCCTGACAGGTAAGTCATTTTCGTAACCGTCACTGTGACCTAACTAACAACAGTGATACCTAACTGGTCAC
Source organism: Eospalax fontanierii (assembly GCA_035773235.1). Classification (NCBI taxonomy): domain Eukaryota; kingdom Metazoa; phylum Chordata; class Mammalia; order Rodentia; family Spalacidae; genus Eospalax; species Eospalax fontanierii. Next base: position 33,174,953 of record CM069547.1, read on the forward strand.
CTGCTCATCTTTGCCCATTGACAGACTCCCCTGGAAGCAGAACGTGAGGGTCATGAACACAAGGAAGGACGTTGTTCATGCTTTGTATTCTCCCCATCTTGTTCCATGTTGGGTGCCCATCATGGCCCCATTCTTTAGTTTTGTCTTTCTAGTGGAACCAACCACCTCTGTAATAAAGCATTCACAAATGACCATTGGTTTTAAACTTGAGGTTTAACATCCAAAGTCAAGTCCTATACTTCCACCATCTCTTAGGTCTAAATGTCACTTTGTTCTGTCTGTCCTTAGGTTTTGTTGCTGTTGTTGGTTTCTTTGTTTGCACTGATGACCAAGGATATTGTGGAGAGCTGTACCTTTGTTTGGGGTTTTGTTTTTGTTTTGAGACAGGATCTTGCTAGGCAACCCAGGCACTCATGATACTCTCCTTACTCAGCCCATCAAGTGTTGGGATGACAAGTGTGCACCACCATTCAAGTATGACGGCAGTATTGTAACAGCTAAGACTTGGAGTTTCAGGCACCTTATGTTAATATTGCCTCACTGTGCCATTCTGCTCAGTAGTTCCACAGAATGAAAAATAGCTTCACAATGAGTTTGTTAGAGAGACACAGTGGAGAGAGCATGGATTTGAGAAGAGATTTTAAAGAGAGAACAGCAAAAATCTAAAGAGAAATTAAAGTTTTGTAAAAGAAAGGCTGGATGATTGTAAAAGAACAGATTACATTCTCCGGAGGATTACAATGACTTCAAAAATTATTATATCACAACGTATAACATATTGATTAAAGAAAGCCTTACCCACAGTTCTACGGGATGATGAAGGTATTGTCAAGGAGATGGATGTCAGAAAGAAAGATTAACAAGATTCAGAAATGAGACAACAAATGGCAGAAATGTACATTTACAGACTGAAGGACCTGGTTTTCCCAACTGAAACAGAAAAAACATTAGGTAAGATTCATCTCTTTGTTCATGATAAACAGCACTCAAAAAGGAAAAATAGATGTAAACAATGTCCTCATCATATAGGCCACATTAGAAAGCCACACAGCTGGCATGACACTCAATGGTATATCACAGAAGCAGTCTCTTCCAAGATAGGAAACAAGACAGGGATGATATTCTACCACCTTTATGTAACCCCGCACCACACAGCCAGCCAGAGCAAGTAAGCAAAAAAAAAATCCACTTAAAGCATCCAAATTAAAAACAAAGCAAATGTTTGTAGATAACATTATTAACACACATGTGCCCACGTACACAGAGAGAGAAGATGCTGAAGATAGCTCAGTCATAGAAATGTAACTCAAAACTACAATGAGATACCACTTCATACTTAATAAAGTGAGCCCTACCAAAAATAATAACAATAAAGTAGAAAGCAGTGGGTGTTGGCAAGGAATTGTGCAATACTCTTTGAGATCGTAAAATGATACATCCACCAAGGAAAAGAGGATGGCAATTCCTCATAAAACCAGAATTTCCATAAAATTCAGCAGTCCCCCTTCTGGGTGTGTTTCTAAATTTTAGAAGCAGACTTTGAAGAGGTATTTGGACATCCGTGTTCATAACATAACTGTTTATAATAGCCAAAAAGCAGAGGCAGCTCATTGTGTGTATTTACACAATGAAGCATTATGCAGTCTCAAAAAATGTATGGATCTTCAAGTCAGTATCTAAGTGAAATAAGAAACCGCCAAAAGACAAATATGGTGTGATTCCCCCTAGGCGAGGTATCTAGACTAGTCAAGCCCATGGAACTGCAAGGCATTATTGAGGTTCCTGGGGAGAGAGGGAGAAAGGAGGTGTTTCACATATGCAAGTTGAAAAGTCCGGAGATCTGTCCTATACCAATGTGAATCCAATTAACACTGTTGAATTGTTTACATTTTAAAATGGTTAGATACTTAAGTTTTTTTTTATGCTATGTGTTCTTTTACCACAATGAAAGTATTCTAATCTTTGAGTTCTTTCTTTTAATTTTATTCATCATTATTTTGTGTATATTATACATGACACACGTGTGGAGTTCAGAGAACAACTCTGAAGACTGGGTTCTCTCCTTTCATCTTTATATGGATTCTGGGCATTGAACTCAGGTCACCAGACTTACATGGCAAGCAGCTTTACTTCCTTGGTCATCTAACGTGGCCCCAAATTCTCTTTTTCCAAAAGGGAAAAGCCTAGAGCAAGGGAAAGTTCCTTTGTGGCAGGAAGAGTGGACCTGGAGAACTAGGAGATTTTGGGGTCCTGGGAAAAAGCAATCAGGAAAAAGTCTGTCCACCAATGAGGATCACAGGGCTCAGACTGAGTCTCAAAAGGACACATCCTGGTTTGGAATGTAGAGCTGTGGTGGAGCACTTGCCTAGCGGGAGAGGCTCTGGGCTCCGGCTAGGTCCCGCTGCTAGCAGGGCTCCAACTCCACTTGAGGAAAGACCTGCTGGAGATGGTAAGTGGATGCCTCTTGCCCAGTAGCCCAGTTTTCAGTTTAAATAAATCAATGAGATTTCCCATAAAAGCTGAGCCTTAGCTTCCAGTGCCATGTGTCCCATCTGGGACAGGAAAGCAACCCAGTGTGTTTTGTAGACCCCACACCTCTCTTCCGGTTCCAATTCACAGTAGCTCTTGCATGGCCCAGCTTTCCCTTCAGCAGACCTTTCTTCTGTGCCAGGTACTGTTGTAGAGGTGTCTCCTAAGGGACTTGGTGCAAACTGTGCCTTCTAGAGCTGGCATCTTCCAGGCACCAATTTTGAAGTGTAAGTGTACATACACCCCAGATTGATGGCTGAGAAGCCTAGCTTTTCTGTGCCTTTTAGGAGTTAGTAAACTCCATGAGATGTGACCTTTCTTTCATGGCAATAAGAAACTAGTTTGCAAAGTTGTGGGCAGAGAAGACCAAGCCTAAAATAGCTGAGCATGCTATGGACTCCGCCCAGAGGGGGAGGGACAGATGGGCTCTGTATGAATAATTCAGGACTTGGTCAGCCAAGTCTAAGTCCTCACACACTAAGAAACAAAGAGCACATGAGAGTAAACATGAAGTAGCTCAAACTGTGGCAAGTGTGGTGATAGAGAAAGGCACAGAAGAAACTGTGGTATGTTCCTAAGCTTATAAAAACCTTCCAGATAGGGACTAGAGAGACAACTGGCTGCTCTTGCAGAGGAACTAGGTTTAGTTCCCAGCATCCACATGGTGGCTAATAACTATTTATTTTTATTTAGAGTCTTTTTGAGACAGGGTTTCCCTATAGCCCCAGCTGGCCTGAAACTAAGTAGACCAAGCTGGCCTCAGTCTCACAGAGGTTTTCCTGCCTGAGTTCTGGGATAAAGGCCTATGCCACCATGTTTGGCCTAAGTATGATTTGTAACTCCAGCTCCCCAGTTCCAGGGAATCCAGTGCTTTCTTCTGGCCTCCATGGGCATTGTACATGCATAGTGCCCTTATATGCAGGCAAAACACTGACACACATAACGAAGATAGATAGATAGATACATACATACATACATACATACATAAATAGACACATAGATAGATGCATAGATAGATAGATAGATAGATACATACATACATATATACATACATACATAGATAAATAGATACATAGATAGATGCACAGATAGATAGATAGATAGATAGATAGATAGATAGATAGATACATACATACATACATACATACATACATACATAGATAAATAGACACATAGATAGATACATAGATAGATGCATAGATAGATAGATAGATACATACATACATACATACATAGATAAATAGATACATAGATAGATGCATAGATAGATAGATAGATAGATACATACATACATACATATATACATAGATAAATAGATACATAGATAGATGCATAGATAGATAGATAGATACATACATACATACATATATACATACATACATAGATAAATAGATACATAGATAGATGCACAGATAGATAGATAGATACATACATACATACATACATACATAGATAAATAGACACATAGATAGATACATAGATAGATGCATAGATAGATAGATACATACATACATACATAGATAAATAGATACATAGATAGATGCATAGATAGATAGATAGATAGATACATACATACATACATATATACATAGATAAATAGATACATAGATAGATGCATAGATAGATAGATAGATACATACATACATACATAGATAAATAGATACATAGATAGATACATAGATAGATGCATAGATAGATACATACATACATACATACATAGATAAATAGATACATAGATAGATACATAGATAAATGCATAGATAGATAGATAGATACATACATACATACATACATACATAGATAAATAGATACATAGATAGATAGATAGATAGATAGATAGATAGATACATACATACATACATACATACAGGAGAGAGAGATAACCTTCCGGATCATTTGCAGCAGCACCTTATAGCCAGGGGTTCACAGGAGTACTAGGGAAAGACACTTTTTCCTTGAAGAAGGGAAAGGAGATTGCACGCCCCTGTCTACCTCTCATCTACTAGTCACCAAAGGACTCGCAATGGACCCTTGTAGAAATGGTACAGGGGAGGCTATGGGAAGTTCCTAGGCTTTGTCACGTCCTTTGGAGTCTTCACCTTGTATCTATGTCTAATGGTGCAGCAGCAGCAGTACGTGGCTCACAAGTGTATACAAACACAAAACACATGTGTTGGGAGTTTGTGTTCAAATACTTAGTCAACAAAAATGCTCTGAAGCCACTGTTCTCGACAAGCTTCTCCCTAATATAAAACTTCTGCATCTTAAGTGAAACCCGGGCACCGTGCCATTGCAGAAACTGTCACTCCAGCAGGACAGAAGGAGGGTGGCGATAATGGAGACCAGAGCAAGGAGCAAGATGCCTCATCTTGAGTCCAGAGAACAGACAAGATGCCAGAGAAGGAAAAGGAGTGTGGGAGTTTGCACAGTTTAGTCAGAATCACAAGGTTTGTGACCAAGCAACACATTTTCTCATCTGTGGTTTCCCTTGGCATCTACACCCCATGCATTTCCTTCAGAAGGGAGTCTACATGTTGGAAGACACTGTCCTCTAGAGACACACATCAGGACCGCCCTCACTTTAGTCATCCCCAAGTGTGGCTCACAAGGGAGGAGCACATCCTCCAAAGGGCTGGGATGTGGCTGCAGCCTCAGCTGGAGTTAGGAGCTTCACGGGCCTTAAGATGGCATGCACACACACACACACACACACACACACACACACATACACATATGCAGGCACACACATGAATACATGCAAGCACAGGCACATGTAGATATGCACACATACCACAAACTTAAGTCTATGGTACTGAATGTGAGTGCTTCAAATCTATTTCTATATCTTTAATTAGTAAAAATAAACAACCATTCTTAAAAGCCTGCAGTGTCTACCATTTTCACCAGGTTGGCCACTAGGTGTGTTCTTTTGCACCTTAATGGCTCTCGAAGCCTTTATCTTTCTTTCATGAATGTAAATAAATATGGTATGTGTATGTATGTGTGCCTGTTTGCATGTGTATAGGCACAAATCCATGCATACATGGTAAGCAAGAAACTGGGAAGCAAGCAACCTGAAGCTGGTGTTGGGTATCTTCCTAGACCACTTTCTACTTTATTTTTTTGAGGCAGAGTCTCTCACTGAGACCAGAGCTCATCGATAATGGATAATCTAACTAACCAGTTTGTCTAGGGAATCATGTCTCTGCCTTCCAAGAGCTGGAATCAGGCACTCTTGCCTTACTATTCGATAGTCTGGTGATCCAAACTCCAGGCTTCAGACTTGCATGGGAAGTGTTTTATCCACTGAGCCATCTTCCCAACCCAGAAAGCATTTCTTACTAAAAGAGGAAGACAGGCACAACCAGAAGCCCAGGGAAGAGCAGGGAGGGTATTTACGAGGGCATCAGTGTGGACATTTCTACCTCCTTTGCAGTGACTTCCTAGAGACCTGTTATCTGTATGTACCCGCTCTTGTAAAATTACTGATGAACAGTGAGATGATTTCCAGCTTTGTGCCACAGCAAGGAACCCGCGGTGGTTAAATTTATACTGCCTTCACATCATTTAATTCAAGGTGAACACCCATCGGCCCCGAGCTTGGTGGGCTTTCTCATTCACTGCACTGTGCTTTTTCATTCATATATGTTGAACTCTTTAGAGTCTTATTCATTTGTAAGAGTAACTCCTACTATTGTCAAAGACATTAACTCCCCAGGTCTTGTTTTGACTCTCATCTTTATACACAGCATTTTCCTACACAGACATTTTACATTCAAGACCATTTTATTCCATTTTAGCCACCAATTAATTTTTTGCTTTATATCGTCTTTCTTGCTGTCAAACGTAAAGAATCTACTTTGAGATTTTTTTCTTGTACAATATTTAAGTTCTGGTCTCTTCATCATCGCTGGTTGTGTGCGTTATTATAAGTTTCTGGAAGCTATTGGGGCGGGCAGAGCAGCCATCCCTGCCCTCCACATCTATCTCTTTCCCATCTTCCCATCGCCTCTGTGACCAGCTACACCTGTATCACTTCTGCAAGCCTAGCTCCAAAAGGAGCTACGCTCTCCCACAGGGCCAGGGTCCCTACTAACTCATGGTTTTCAAAGTCTTTGTAACTTTTCTTTGATATTTGTTCATCCAGATGAACCTTAAATTCAGATCGTGATAAAAAAAATATTAAATCTGTTGAGATGCTAAAATATCTATGCATAGTATCATAATAATATCTCCCAGAAATATTATCAATGACAGCAATTAACAAGTCTTTCCTGCAAAGGATCAGACAGTGAATATTTTGGTATTTGCAAGCTATATATATTCTCTCTGTGTCACAGTCAACCAGAAATCGCCTTATAGACTATGGAAAATGATGGACACAGTTATGTGGAAGAAAATCTTATTTATAAAACCAAGAACAGGAATAATGGAAAGCTACTTGGCTATGAAAAGATATGTGCTGAGGCATACAACAATGTGGATGTCTCAAGAATATTACATGAAGTGATAAGAGACAGATAAAAGATCATATTTTATGTGCCCATTCATTTGACATATCCAGAACAGTTTCATCAGTATAGACAGACAAATTGCTGGTGGCCAGAATTCCTGGAGAGGAGAGTAAATAAGCATTTTACAAGTAAAGAATTTTCCTGAGATAATGAAAAAATTTAAAAACAGTCACTGTTGACTTGCATATAGTTTTGAATGTATCAAACACCACTGAATCATATACTCTAAAATAGTTAATTTTGTTATTTGAAAAATCACTTAAATTCCAGAAACAAATGAAAAAGAGTCAGAACCTGGGGTTGATCCATAGGCCACATTTGCCAACCCCAATTTATAGGATAAATACTATAGAACAAGAGCAATTTTTAAAAGGCAAGTGTGAGGGCACACACCTATGATCTGAGCACTCTGGAGGCCGAGGCAGGTGGAGCTCTGTGAGATTGAAGCCAGCCTGGTCTACATAGCAATTTCCAGGCTAGCTGGAGATACAAGGGGTCCCTGTTCCCCCCAAAACAAATAATAATAATAATAACAAATAATTTAAAAGAAATAGTTCCAAAAATAAAGATCGTGCATGGAAGATCGTGCAGACTACATGGAAAAATGTAGTCTGATCAGGAAAAAAAGGTTGAGAAGCAACTTGAGAGTGGAGTGGAGGTAGACAAGGTTACATACAAGGGCTGGGGATCAGCTCAGAGAGGCAATGCTAGCCTAGCAGATGTGAAACCCTTGGTTCAATGCAAGCATCACAAAAAATAAACAAATAAGCAAGAGAACATCAGGGTGCAACAGTCAGAGTAGACTAGGGTGAGTAACAAATGCCCCCAGGTCTTGGTTGCTCATCACACAAGGAATTTAGTTCTTGTGCATATAACAGTGCTGTACAAACATTTGTGTGAGAGGAACAGTCCCCAACATAATTACATGATTGTTCAGGAGCCCAAATCCTCCTACTTGGGAAAACAGCCATTCTCTATGACTAGACCATTTCTTTTCAAACTTTAATGTGCGTATTGTTAAAAGGCAGAAAATGATTCAGTAGGTCTGCATGGGATCTGGGATTCAACATCTCTAACAAGAATGACCCAGGTGTTGGTTGCTCTGGTCTGCAGACTATTCCTTGAATGGCCAGATAGCTAGGATATTAATGCCAGACGAGGGAAGATATGACGCTCCTGTCCTCTGCATCCCAGTTTTGTTAAATCTGTGTTTCTTTCCACATTTCTTTCCACATCTACAATGTCTCATCAAACATCAAGAGAAGCTGAGCAGCACGCTGGCATCGCTCCACTGTGGGGGAAGAACTGATTAGGATGAGCAGTCTTTACCTGTGTATCTTTTCTTTTTAAAGATTTATTTTGTTTTATCTGTGTATGTATTTATGTGTCTATGTGCACATGAGTCTGGGCTTCTAGGGAGGCCACAAGAGGGTATCCCTGGAGGTGGGGTTTCAGGCTGCTGTGAAATTTTTCTGTGCTGGAAATTGAACTGAGGTCCTCTGGAAGAGCAGCACATGCTTTGAACAGCTAAGCCAAATACTCCAGCCCCTTAGCCTATGCATTTTAAATGCAGTCACCACTCATGATCCATGGGAGGTTGATTCTAGGACCACCGTCACTCCACTTCATGGACACCAGAATCCAAATACACTTGAGCATATTGTATAAAATGGAACGGCACTTTTAGAACTACACACATCTTCCTGGATACCCAAAATCATTTCTAGATTGTTTATGATAGTATAAATAAATTCCATGTCAGTTATTGAGGTGATGTGTTATTTAGGGGGCAGTGATATTGCTCTAGTGTGTTATTTAGGGGAGAGCAGTATGGAAAAGTCTGCACTATTCAGTACAGACACAATTTTTTTTCAAGTATTTTAACCGACATTTGATGAATCCATGGCTACAGCCTCCATGTCTACCAAAGGCTTACCATGTATTAAAAGGTAATGTGGAAACAACCAGGTTGCTTGAGTGTCCTATCAAGATATGACCTTTTTTGAGTTACAGGATCCTAGAAAAGTGCAAATTAGACCTTTAGCTATGTCAGAAAAAAAACCTAAAACTAACATGGTGAGAAAGTTGTATATTACAATAAATTAAAGGCTTTGGAGGATTTTATTGTTTTCTTTTCACTTGTTTTTAAAGAAAATTTGGCTTAAATAAGAGAAGGCGAGTTGATCAATAGGTAAAAGTTTTTAAATATATAGGTTTGAGGAAAAGCCTAAAGGGTATTAACTGAGTCTCAGGAAAGAAATTGAATAATGGAGCTGGAAAGATGGCTCAGTGGTTATGAGCACTGGTTGCTCTTGTAGAGGACCTGGGTTCAATTCCCAGCATCCACATGGAGGCTAACAACCATCTGTAACTCCAGTCCAGTTCCAGGGTATTTGATGCCCTCTTCTGACCTCCATGGACACTGCATGGCACGGGTGTACCTATTTACATGCAGACAACACACTTATACATATAAAAGAAAAATAATTCATAAAATAAACAAAATAAAGAAACTGAATAAAAATACATCTAAGATTGATCTGGGTTGAACATAAAGAACAGCAGTCAAGTAGCCAATGATGTCCTGAGAGGGCAAGATGCTCTCCAGATGATGAAGAGGATGAGTTTTAGATTCAAACAAGTAAAGACTGTGCTCAGTAAAGGTGCTAAGACACACAGTGCAAGCAAGAATGGTTTCATCAACAGATGGTGCCAGTGAAATTAGATATCCACATGCAACTGTGTGGCAGAGTCTTGCCTCACCTCATCTATAAAAACTGACTCAAAATGGATAAAAGATCTAAACATAATATCCAGACCTACTCAAACACCTAGAAGAAAACACAAGGAGAAAAGTTTGTGGCATTGAACTGAACAATAATTTCTTGAGTATGACCCCTCAAAGCACAGGCAATGGAAGCAAAAACAGACAAGTGGATCCACATCATACAAAAATGTCTGTAAAGCAAACAGTCAACAGAGCAAAACAATATTTGGAATGTTTTGTTTAAGCCTGCGAATCATATAGTAAAAAGTTAATGTCAAGAATATATAAAAAACTACTCAGTAACAACAACAAGAACTGGAGATGTGGCTTGTTGATAGAGTGCTTGCTTAACATGAGTGAAGCCCAGCCTGGGGCTTAATTCCCAACACTACATAAAACCAAACATGACAGCACATGTCACCTGGGAGGTAGAGGCAGGAGAATCAGAAGTTCAAGATCATTCTCAGCTACATAGTTAGTTTCAGGCCATTATGAACTATATGAGACCCTGCTTATCATCATCATTATTATTATCATCATCATCATCTGATTGACAGGCAAAGAAATTGAGTAAATCCTTCCCTATATACAGATGGCTAATAAACACAGGAAAAGATGTTCAGCATCACTAATCGTCAGTGAAATGCAAATCCAAACACAGCAACAGCCCTCAGGGTCTTTAGGGTGACCACTGTAAAGAAAAAGGAAAAAAAAAAAAAAAAAAAAAAAACAGGAACAAGTGAGCATTGAGCAGGATGTGGAGAAATTGCAACCATTGGTAGGATTCTAAAACACAACAGTTCTGGAAAATACTCTGGAGTTTTCACACAAAATTAAAAATAGAGTTACCATAAGAATCTCCCGTCTAGGTAAATGTCCAAAAGAACTGGAAGCAGGATTCCAGTTTCACCCCATTTGCAGCAGTATTATTTTCAAGAGCCAAAGATGGAAGCAACCCAATGTCCACTCAAAGGTGAGTAAACAAAAGTGGCAGATATCTTCAAGGGAACGTTACATGGGCTTTAAAAGGAAGAAGAGTCTAGTACATGCTCTAACCTGAATGAACCCTGAGAATATTATGCTATGTGAAATAAATAAGCCAGTCCAAAAAACAACAAATACTAGATGATCCCAATGATATTAGATACCCTGAAAAGAATAAAACTCCGAGACAGAAGGTCACAAAGTGATGGCCACTGGCTGAGGACGGCAGAGAGGAGATCCCAGGGTTGTCTAGGCACTAATGAAATGCAAGTGCCGTGTCAGAGCCCCTCACTCACAGGTCCTGTGATGCTGCCAGCTACCAAGACTTGAGACAGCCAGGCAGGAACAGGATGCATCTGGGTACAGGCATGTTTGGTCAGCTGTCTACTAAGAGTTCAGGACTAAGAGCTAAGAGTTTCCAAGGTGTCAGATCTCATTTCATTTTTAATAAATATTCTTTAGTATCCAATTCCACATTTGGAGTTTAGGACCCTCAAAATTGTACGTGGCTCATGCATCATTCCTGGTCTCCGTGGTGAAGGAGGGTTGCTCTGAGGACGCCTTCTTGGCACTAAGAACCATCCTCCATCCTCCTCGATTAGCGTCATAATGAAACCTAGTACTTTGAATACTAATTAAACAATGAAAACTACTTTTCTAAAAGGAAATAGAAATAAACTTATTGAGCTCAACGTTTGGGAAGATGGAAGTCCAACCATCACGAGGCTGGGTCTGGTAAGGGTCCCGGTTGTGCCATGTCCTGGGGGATGGCAGATAGTGGAAACCAATGCAGAAAGCACCAAGACCAAGCTAGAGAGTGGGGAGGGGCCAGACTTGCAGTTTTATAACAACCCTTTTGTAAGAAAAAAACAGAACCCCACCAAAACTACCGTAATTCTTTCTGAGGGCAGTCCTGCAGTGACCTAAATGCAACTAGGAAGGTCACACCCTTAAAGGTCCCACCCCCTCCCAACACCGCCATGGTGAGAACCAAATACCCACGCAGCAGCCTGCACTGCACAATGGATTCACCTACAATGTTTTGAAATTTTTCCGATGCCAGGCTCTCTCTTCACCTGTGCATTTAGTTAACTCTGTGTTAATGTAACAAAATACAGAGGTGATCAACCTAAAGGGAAAAAATAAGGAAAGGTTTTGAGGGGCTCACGATTAAGGAGGTTTCAGTTACTGCTTTGGGACTTGCGAGGTCGCTCAACACCACAGAGTCAGGCAAATGCTCTGAGCTCCATTGTCATAAATACCCTCCCATTCTGTTAAAGAAGGGCCACTCACTAGAGTGTGGTTCAATTACCAGGGCCCAACCCCTTAAAGAGACCAACTCTTCCCCCTCCGGAAGTCATTGACTGTCACTGCTCCTCGGCTGGGGTTAGAGCTTGTGAGCCCCTCTCCCCTCCAGTGGACGGCCCCACACTCAACTGTATACGGGAAGCACAAATTAGACATAGTGGGATATGAAAAATTAAATTAAGGTCTTTTGCGAAAGACAGAGAAAGAGTTGAGAGAATTGGTTCTGGATGCCCATCCTAGACCTACTGACTTGGCAGAAAACTAAGGTTCCACCCCCTGTGGCTGTGGCTCCAAACACAATAGCTTTGATAGTGCTGAGAGCTTGGCAAGGGACTAAGTTATTCTTATTGGTAAGGACTGGGGAGTCCTACATTACAAATCAGTAGCACACAAAAGCATACATTTCTGTGTATACAGCAACAGAAAAGACGCTGAAGGTAAAGGTTACAGTGCGGTTAGGTTCAAACCTCAAGGTCTCATTCATCCCTCATAGGGCCGTTTCCACAGACCTGCCCTTCTGTAACAGAATGGAAGGGTATTTCTGACTGTGGAGCTCAGAGCATTTGCCTGACTGGCATCCACTACCTCAGTCGAAGACCAGACAGAGCCACACTAGGAACTCTTCCACCAAGCTTTCACTTTTGAAGCCACAGTCATATGGTGTAGACTCTGCCTGGCATCTGCTCAAAATATTTTGCCAGTTGAACAGGACAACAATAAGAAGCTTACAGGTAAAAGCTGACAAAGAAGAGCACAGACTGCAGAGCCTCTGTTCCCGGTGAAGGAACAGGAGCAAGCATCCAGAGCCAGAGGCAGCCCTGTTGCTAAGTCTCTGACTTAATCCTACCCACCCTCCCCAGAACACCCAGAGTCCTGTGACATGATGTAAAGGCCCCACATCTGCTGCCGGAATCTCCAGTTTAGTGTCTCAAGAAAGAGTGGAGGCTGACCGTGGCATCAGTCATAGCTGTGTCTCATTCTCTGAGAGCTGACTTTTCTCCTTCAAATACAGCCAAGCTGAGCTGGGCTTGGCTAGAACTTCGGTGCGCACAACAGACCAATTTGGGGTCTAGCGTGGCTCATGGTCTGACACCTTCCCACAAGCCATCGCCTCAGATCCACCGGAAGGGCAGATTCTTAGGTCCTTCCCAGTCAGAGGGAACCAGCATGTGCTATGCTTCATCACAGGACACTATGTTGCAGATGTGGGATCCAGATGCTCATTCTGTGGATAAGCATCAGCAAGGACCACAGACAGATGGTGGGGCTGCCGCCTCACTGCTCAGTGACAGCTGGTGATAGGAAGGAACCTGGGCTCAAGGCCTCTTGGGAACCTTAGAGTCCTCTATGCTCCTTCCTTCGTTCTCCCCATGTTTAACTCAAAGTCAACAGGAGCCACACTTCTGCAGATTCCAACGGTTCCCTCAAAAATGAAGAGCAGGCTGGTCAGATCTGAAACGCATTTTCAAGGTTGCTTTTTCTGAGCCTCAAAATTGAGCCAGATTGTGTATGTGTGTGTATGAGAGAGGACTTCAGCTTCTCATCCAAAATGTGTGCATTCCTAGACAGATGTAATCCCTGTCAGGAGTTGGAAGATTGCAAGGTTAAGACCAACTTGGGCTATACAGTGAGACCTGTTCAAATAACAGAAAGAAACAGCAACAACAACAAAAACCCTCTAAAATAAAAGAAAAAAAAAATGTGTTCCCATCCCTGAGACTCACAGCAGTGTGTAGGAAGGTGACTTTGGATACCAGTACTCCAGCTGCATTACTCCACCTAAATCCCATAAGTGAACCCCTAAAGAAAAAACACCTTATCATGAAGTTCACCACAAAACCCCTGGTTAGATCATTGACGCTGAGTGGTATGCTCCATGTGGATTGTGTGAGTGACAGCACAGAAGCAGGCACACCCAAGAACCTCTGTGTGTCTGAGCCATAAACAAAGATTGTCAAGCAAGCCAACAGCTCTCTACCCCTCGTCTTCTCTCATTTTGAGAATTCTGCTCTAGTCTGCTTTAAAATTCAAGCTCAGATCAACTTGAAAGAGTTCTCTCCCAAACCAGGACATTTTATCACAAACCACAGAGATAAAAACAATTCTTACCACGCATACCCACTATACCTCCAGTAATAACAAGCACAGCTTTCTGAGCCCCGGAAGCAATGACTGGCAGATCTGGGCCAGGGATGTAGATGGACCAATTGCTTCCTTTTCTTCCCACCTAGTAATAAATAATCTGGTTGAGAAAGTCGAAAGAGGTAAGAATGAAAAGTGAGCATGACACATTGATGGGAGGAAACCTTCTGGGGCTTCTTGAGATTAGTGCCTTGGTGGTGTGTTTCCAACCCCTCCCCCATCATTAAAAGTAGCAGAGAACACCTGTTTCTTTTGCCACCATAGCTTGTAAGTGTTGTTAGATGAATGACACACTATCAGACACCAAGGGCGGGGGCGGGAACAGGACAAAGGGGCTTAACAAGTTAACAAAATTTTAATATTGTTTCCAGTTGAGAAAGAGAGCAAAGGGAAACACAAGGGAGGGAGGGAGGGAAGGAGGAAGAGAGAGAGAGAGAGAGAGAGAGAGAGAGAGAGAATAAAAATTAATTTCCAAGGGAGGTGCTGGAAAGATGGCTCAGCAGTTAAGAGCACTGGTTGCTCTTGCTTAGGACCCGGGTTTGGTTCCTGGCAAACACATGGTGACTAACAGCCATCTGTAACTTCAGTTCCAGGGGATCTGACGCCCTCTTCTGACCTCTGCAGGAACTGCATGGCACAAGTGCATTTACACACATACAGGCAATACACTCATACACGTAAAATAAAATTAAAATAATAAATACAATTTTTAAAAACTAATTGCCAAAGGAAAGAAATGCTTTGTTTCTTGTTGAATTATTATAAAAGGTCCTAGGAAATTTCTGACTTGGAAATGGAGTGTATTTTCCTGATGGATTTTTTTAAAACTTTTCTCAAATGCTAAGATTCTGGAATAAACCTCACTCCAAGCTTCTCAACCACAGTGACTTCAGTAGAAGTGTCTTCCGCTCCTAAGCAACTATTGCCACTGAAGCGAAGGGAATGAAGGATTTGTGAGTTGATCTACTGGCAATGACTTTCCGATAGACATGCCCGGAATCATTGATCACTGTGTCCTCTCCTTGTTTGCACTGGAACACTGTTCAATTTACACCAATTAAAGAATGCTTGGCTTGGGTATTGAAGAATAATTAAGGCATGCAAATTCCCTAAAGGCTTCTAAAAATGACATCTAACTAGAATGGTGATCATGGCATGAAGGCAGCATTAGTATTGAGATGGTTTGACTGATACACAAAATCATTACAGCATCTCTCCAGGAAGAGTGACAGCAGGTCAATGTAGGCACTTGCCTGGTCACCCTAAACAAATTTGACAAGTCTAATTTTAAGTAATTGCTCAGAGTTTAGTGGCAGGCTCTGTCCCCACAAGGGCAGCTGTCTAACCCACGTCTTGTAATTGAGATGTGCCTTTAAACTACACAAGTCAGTGCGGCAAGCATTTACACTCTCAGGAAAGGTTAGGGTTGGTAACAGTGCATCCTCTTCAAATTTCAACAGGACTTTGCTGTTACTGCTGAGCAACCCACAAGCTTGTTCTGCCTCATCCACTCTAGGAAAGTCTGAGTCTTCTAGTCAGATGGGACTCTCAAGTTCACGAAGAAATCACTTGGCCATGTGGATGTCGACCATCAGCAGGGCTGGGACTGTTAGAAATGCAGCATTGAGGGCCCATCCACCCAGTCCTATTGAATTATCAGTTCTGGCCTAACCTTCACCCCGAGCCCCACATCAGCAGTGCTGAACATGCATGGGCCACCTTTCTGAAATCTTCCCAGGTTTAAGAACCACTGATCCATAGATCTGCTTTCCCTGATGAAATTGGGCCCTGGCAGATTAGATTATTTGCCTAAAGGCATGTAGTTCAAGTGAGGGTGGACGCTTGGGTTTCTGGTGGTTTTGTTCAGTTGTTTTATGTTAATCTTTGTGTATCTGTATAGTATATGTGTGTAGTGCATGAGTGTATATGATGGTGATCGTGGGGTGTGTGTGTGTGTGTATGTGGTGTGAGTGGGTGAGTGGTGTATATATGTATGTGGTTTATATGTACGGTTGATGTATACAATATATATATATATATGCACGGTGTATATGATATATATGTGGTATATATGTGCAGTGTATTTGTGTGTATATGTGTGTGGTGTGGATGAGTGGTGTATGTGTGAGTGTGTGTGGTGATGGTGTATGTGTGTGGTGTTTGGTTATCTGTGTGTGGTGATGGTGTATGTATATGTATGTGGTGTGGGTGGGTGGTTGTGCATGTGTGTGGTATATATGTATGTGGTATATGTGTGTATGATAAATGTGTCTATATGTGTGTGGTGTGGTATAATGTGGTGTTGTCCTGGGTCACTGTCCATCTCATTACTTTTAGAAAGGGTCTCTCACTGAACTGGAAGCTTGCCATAACAAGCTTTTTATGTGAATGTTGGAGATTTGAACTCAGGTCCTGGTGTTTGCAGGGCAAGAGCTCTTACTCACTGAGCCATCTCCTCAACCCCTAAAACTTTAATCTTTAGTGTTAGTTTTAGTTTTACGTTTTAGTAAAAATCCAGCTAATTGTGTAAAATGCCTTACTATTCAGCTGACGTTTTGAAAGTGTGTTGTTCCCTTGTTTGTCACTCAGACCCCCAACTATCCCTGAGAAGCAAAGAGGGACGGGATCATCAAGTGGCAGTCACCTCTTGTTTTCTCTAGGACATCAAAGTGAAGCTTCTTAGTCTGAGACAGAAGCATAGAGCCACTGGACCAGTTGTAAAAGAAAGCATCTCTCAAAACAGAGATTTAATGTTCAATCCATGCACATGTAGCAAACTACCTTCCATAGCCTTGGGTCCCTGCATGAGGTAATGATCTGGGATTACTGCTACATGACCCTGTTCATGTAGTACAAAGGTAGATTTCATTAAGCCAATGATATCAGGGGGACATTTGTGATCACTCTGCAATCCAGCATATCCCAGGATCCTTTGGGATCTCTGGATGGTCCCTTCACACTATTAAAAGTAATTGGCCCAGCCAGAAATGCAAAAAGGTCACAAATGGTCAAAGAGTGGAGAGTGTGGGTCCCTGGACAGAACTCTTATATTAAGCTTCACATACCCAGGGCTCAGAGACCATTGTGAAAGACCAGGAAGAAAAATTCTAAGAGCCAGGGAGGAGGTACATGACCATATGGAAATAGAATCCTATGAACCTACAGCAATGGTGTTGGCGTGCTCAAGACCCATGCAAACTCAAGCAGACAAAAATCCAGTATGAAACTGGGGAAATGAGCAGCAGGTCCCAATCTTTGCTAAAGAAATATTGGCAGCAGATACTGTTGGGTGAGGAAGAGCTAATCTTCTTAAGTCGAGGGACTCTGGGTAGGCCGAGTAGACCTCAGTAAATGAACTTGCACTGAAGAATGTCCAGGAACACTAATTTGACACAATAGGTCTTAACACAAATGACATTGTATGAGCTCCCGAGGGTTGGTGGTGAGGGGGTTGTGGGAGGGTGCCAAAGAGGAAGTGGGTATATTAAGTTTATTAAGAGGATATTATTAAGATTGATTGAGATGTTCTGTTTGAAATACGCAAAAATTCAGTTTAAAATTTTTCAATAGAAATAAATAAAAGTAACTGGCCAGAAAGATCGAGAGTTGTAAAAGAAGCAACTTCCTATTTAAGATACAATCAGATTGGATGAGAGTCCCACAGAATTGGGAGGATGTACATGACTCAAGTTACTAATCAAGTGACAGACTTGGAGTTTATTGTTCCTTTCTATTTTTTTTTTTTCCTTTTTTTTGTAATTATTGTATCTTTGGCCACTTATTCCAGTCCGCCAATCCTTGAGTTTTACGTCTGTACTTGCCTAACTACAAGTCAAGACTGAAAAATACGGGTGATCCTTCCACGCACGCTTTGCAATGCAGCCTCCCAGCACCCCTCCCCGAGGGCTGCTCAACTGCGCAGTCCAAGCGGACCTCTCTGCCACCTGCCCAGACTCCCATTCTCACACTGGCTCCCCTCGTGGCCTGCCGAGCACCTTCACCCCAGGTGAGGCCCTGCAGCCCACACCATCACACGGTCCCTCCTTCACTCTTTCTTCCTTGGTTCCTCTGCACAGCAATGCGGAGTCTTTCGGTCATTTCATCCTGGCTCTGTGCGGACAGGGGGTGAAATGCGTCCTGAATGGGGAGGAGTAGACAGGGTGGATTAATGGCAGTGGCGGAAGAGTGATACAGCCCGGGCGGAACAAAACGAAGGCGACCCGGACAAAACAAAGCACCACAATAGATCATTTCTGAAAAGTCATCCGGGCAGCTTTGAAACCCAGGGCTGTGTGCTCTGGGGCAGTGTTGCATCCTCGGGCTTTCAGGAGACTTGAATGGAAGGGGAACAGTAACTCTTTTTCATGCCTCTTTTCAGGGGTCTTGTCTACAGAGAAGGATTTACCATTCAATTCCCATACTTTTATGTGGGAAATTAGGAATTTGCCCCTTAAAAAGAAATTGCTTTTTAAACTCTCATAAATTTGTGGTGATTTTTATAGATTTACCAAAACTTCTTCTTCCTTCTTGTCTGTCCACGTATATATCATTTTTTAAAACACTCATAAACACCACACACACACACACATTTCCATCTTCTGTTTTCTCTGGAATCTTCTATCTAAGACATGTCCAGCCAAAGATATATTTCATCTTTCTGCTCCATGTAGTATTGGGTTTCTGTCCAACTGTGTCATTTTACCATTTTTGGTCAAGCACCCAACTTCTTTTCTGACTAAGAAGATCTAGACCAGAAAACATCACTTAGGAACTGCACAGGTGATGAGTGTCAGGCAGAGCCAGTGATGGTGAGCTGTGTTCACTTTCATTGCTCAGCAAGCACCAAAAAACCCAAGTCACTTCTACCATCCTGAGCCCAACTACTTCTCGACTGTCTAGGGAAAAACTTCCCTCCAAGAAGGCCCAGTAAAATGGCCCCAGCAGGCATGGACTGGACCTTGGTCCAGCTCTGGGCCCCACTCTCTGGAGAGTTCTCTCTCAGAAGCCACAGTGTTTGGCCATGTTAATCTCATTAACCCTCCCTATCAGTTTCCACAGAAATGAAGACTTGAGAACATGGGGTTCCTGGCGGAGAAGTCAAGCCTTGGCTCCTGGCCAGTACATTTGAACATTTGATCTGGCTCCCCAGGCCCCTTCCACTGACTTTTTTTTTTTTTCCATAGGAAGAAAGCACAAACAAGGGAACCTTGCCATAAGAATTCAGCCATGTGTGACTCCAAACTACCGAGGCCCCTCCTCCCTTCACTGCCTGAGCATCCCCGTCCCCAGTGCTCAGTGCAGGGAAAGTGGGCTGCTGAGCTGATGATATTGGCCTTTCTCTGGGGTCGGTCAACCATGTGGCATCACCTCAGGCAGAGTGCCCCCAGAAGTCTTTGGGGGAGAGATGAAGCAGGGGGGCGGCTAGGGAGAAGAACAGAAGGTTTTCCTCATCAGCAGGTCTGGGGTGTCCTAAGCACTTCCTCATGTGCAAACACTTGACTCACGGATCCTTTTTCTTAAAGAAGTGTTAGCAAAGAAAAAGCTCACTAAACAAAAGTCTCTAACTGTACCTAACTTGGCCAGGTTCAAACCCTCATATCACTTTGAAAAGAAAAAAAAAATCAATTTCCTATTTCTGACAGCATTAACAACCTTGTAAAGAAATCCCCTGTACTAACTGCGTAGAACTCCTTGTCAAGAGTTATGTCCAAAGAAACTTCATATTGCTCTTTTAAGAGGCAATATTTGCCTAAAAATTAATACTTGGGGGGTTGAAGATATAACTCAGTGATAAATGTCTTGCCTAACATGAATGAGACCCTGCCCACCCCAGCATTGAAAGAAAAATTTAATTATTTAAAGAAAATGGTGATTCTTAACCATGGACATCAATTGCTTATGAAAATAGGTAGCTGTAATGATCTGGGAAGGTTTAATTTATAACTGAGGTGTTTGGTTTAATTACAATTAATTTAAATATATGTTATCATTAAGCACATATTGAAACATACCTAAATATTTAATTTAAAATTAACATATTTCCACTTCCTTCTCTACTGTCTCTAAACCAAGAGTAGAAATTCCAAAGGCCGGGCCCCTCAGAAGCCTTCAAATCCCCATGGCAACAACTCTTACAATCCCCAGAAACAGCAGCATTCAGTGCCTCTGGGGAAACCTTTTCATCAGCCTCATCCACAAACCCAAAGTAGTCATGTTGACAAGCTGACATCACTGCTGAGCTCCCAACCAGCAATTTTGCGCGAACCATTTGGAATTAGGACAGCATGTTGCTTACAAAATCCTTCTTCCAATTTAACCACTAAGAAAACTGGCTTTTGTTTATTTTTAACTAAACTATATGCAAACATTACTTATGTGATCAGAGAAATTCTTCCATGATTTTTCTACAACCATTTCCACCTGTATTAATTTCATTTCTGATGTGGTTACAAAATACCCTGACAAAAGCAACTCAAGGGATAAAAGGTTTATTCTGACACAGTTCCATAGGAGACACACACAGACCATCATGTTAGGGAAGGCTAGGTGGCAAGTGCAAGAGTCCCTCCCATCACATCCTATTAACAGTCTGGAAGCAGAGAGTGAACAGGAAGTGGGGCCACAAAAGAAGACCAGAAAGCCCACACCGAGGGATGTACTTCCTCCAGCAAGTCACTGCCTCCTAAAGGTTCTTTAAGTTTCCCAATCAATGCCACCAGCTAGGAGCCAAGTGTTCAAACACATGGGCCTATTGGGGACATTTCACTTTCAAACCATAAGGGCCATGACCAGTGGTCATTATAGAAACAAACCTTGTCATAGTCCTTTTCTACAAAGCAGTAAACATTATCTTAAAACTTTGAGTGGCCTATCCACGCTTGGCTTAAAACGCTTCTGCAACATCATGTCTAAGAAAGAAAAAAAGACTTGTCTCTCTCAGTGTCCCTCTGCCTCCTTCATTTTTCTTTGTAGTTCCTTGTGCCCAAGAACTTCTCTCTACCCAGGTACCTTGCTGGTCCACCTCTGGACTAAGAAGGGCATGTGTCCTCTTGCATACCTGGTTTCTTCTCTTTGCTTAGGGCTCAGCCAAAATATCACCACCTCCCAGCAACATTGTCTGATCACAGCACTGGAAGGTAAGGACCTGTTTCTTTAACTTAGCATCACCAGTATGTAGGATAGAGCTAGTTCAAGTTCAACCTCTGCAATTCATGCCTGTGGAAAGAAGGAAAGAATTAAAGAAAACAAAATATGAATTTGAAGTCAGTTGCTGCTGTCCTTGTCAGTCTTGGAATGTTCTGCATTATTCAAGGTCAAACCTAAGGTCGTCTATTAACCAGACCTCAAAATTCAGTAGCTCATAAGATGAAATCAAGTCTTCTTTTACTTTTACTCTTGTAGAGCCGCACACTCTAGGCTGGCAGGATGTTATGTTTAAGGTGGTGAAGAAACAATGCAAACTTTATCTGGAGTAGTTCTTGAAGCCCACAGAACTCTCCTTTGTTCAGTGGGGCTCTCAGTACAACCAGGTGCCAGCCCACTGGAGACAGAAGAGAAGTCTAGGAAGAGCCATGCCATTGAAGACAGGCAGAGTTTTACATACCATTTGTGCTCAGATATCACAGGCCGTTAACTTAGTCTTATACCCTTCAAAGGAGGTTGAGTGTGGTCTCCAACTGGGTGACTATATGCCCAGGAAGAAAAGAAAGACAGATTGGCAAGAGATCTGCCACCTCTTCCTGGTGTTGGGAAGCCTGTGAAGAGGGTGGTCTTGCATCAAGACCCCGCCCCCTAGAGAACATGTGGCTACTAAGGAGCCACACAACCTATGGAAATACAAATAATTTCAACAGTCTTGAGGGCACAGACTCCAGGACACCTAATATGTCCCTTTCTCCCATGGCTCTGGAGTTGAAAATACAGCCAGATGCAGCACTGGGCTAGCACCTTCCTTCTCCCACCAGTTCTTCACTCACTGTTTAGGAAGAGAAGCACAAGGCAACCGAGTGACAGCTCTTCTCGTTTATAGTGAGGGAAACAGACAAAGTTAACTTCTTCCACGTCCTCCTAAGAGTTCCAGCTTAGTGGCTTCTTCCCAGGAGACCTTCACCAAAGTATTTAATATCTCTAAGAGTCAATTTAGTCACTTCCCAAATGGGAGCCAGCATACCTTTGTCATATAATGGTTGTTGGACTTAAATTCACAAGTTCATGTGAAGTTCTAGGTTTTTGAGGCAGAAAAAACAGTTGTCAGAAAATTATTGAAATTATTTTTCTTTCAACGTTCTTTTCACACCTTATAAACCATCTCTGTCTCAACCTAATCAAAGTCCTCCACCCTATATTAAATTCCACTCTTGCAAGAGTCTTCTTTGAAACAGTGCCATGATCGTTCTCATTTCCTGTGCCATATTGTTCTCCTTTTCAGACAGCATCTTGTGGTAACCCCTATTTCATGACTACTTCTCTTGTTGGTTAGGCTGAGAGCTCCCAAAAACAGAAAGTAGCTCCAGCAGCTTCTAATACCTAACACAATGGAGCTCTGCTCAATGCTCCATTGAGTTATTGAAATGGAGACATCAGCAGATTAAAGCCAGGTCTACGTACCCTCAAAAAAACTAATTAATTCAGAAGATTAGTTCCAAACATTGGTGGAATCGATATTTCTTTTTTTTACTAGTAAAACATTTCTGCCTACATGTTAGTCATTCACGACTAACTTACCCTTCTTAAAAAAAAAAAAAAAAAAGCTGAAATGTGGCTAAAATTATATAACACACTGGTACTTCTGGTAACTCACAATATTCCCTTCTGGGTGGTGTTTATTCTACGCCACAAACGCCTGAATTACTGAAACTGAAATCAGTCCAGGTTCTCTGGTTTGGGTTCCAGCACTTTGTGGACTGGCAAATGTGTCTGACAAAAATCTGCGGAATGCTTGGCCTTTCATTCCTCTGAGAATTGTGCCATTTTCCAAGAACAGCTAAATGGCTCATTCATGCTTCCCCCTCTCTTCCTCCAGGCTGGTTTCCTGAGGATATTTCTTCACCAGGTTGGTGTGTTGGTGTTTTGTTTTGTTTTTTTTTAAATAGGCTGCTGTAAACTGAGAATGTCAAACTTACACTGAATGAGTCTTGAGTGCATTACTAAAAGAGGAATATTATCCTCATTTTATCTATTAAAGAGGAAAGCACCATACATGTGAACCATGTCCAATCGGTGGCTTCTGCTGACAAGCTCCGCACAGTGGTGCTCAGACCCGCATGCATCTCTCAACAGTGTATCCGAGGAGAGCTCACTAATAAGCACCATCAGGTAGTCAAGCTGTTATTTCTTTTTCTTTTCTCCATCACTTTCATCGTCAAGAGAAGTGGAGAATTTCACGTTTCAAGGGCTCTTAGCACAGGAAATTCTAGTATGGCCTTCACACAGACTGAATCCTCTAGGGGGGAAGTCATGGGGTGACCTGGAAAACCTGAGCAGAGAAACAAAGTCCCTTGGCCGGATGGCATTCATCTGGGGCTTCCAGAAGGAAACGGGTAAGTATATACACTGCCTGCAAACCTGCAGCACGCTCCGGACCACCTTAGTCCTTGAAATCTATTTTCAAAATAGAAGATGTCATGAACTACAGACCTCCGAGCCAAGATCTGCTCCCCAAAACTATGCCATAGGCTTTAACGCAGACAAAGAAAATACTTTGTTTAGCTTACATGAAAGACTCAGACCAGTGTGAACTGGGCAAGCAAAAGAGTTCCGTAAAAGTCTCTTTTAAAACAAAAGGCGCTAGTCAACACAGACAGCCAGGCCGTATATAAAAATGTGCCTTTTCCAAAGCTGAAGGAAGGCTCCCCTTCCTCAAAATGGTGGAGCCAGCTAAGGCTTCAGGGAGGAGAATTTGAACTACATTTTTACTCACATAGGAATGTAAGTCCTTGCTGAGTGAAGAGCATGTGGGTGGAGGCAGAGTTAGGTGTGGCAATCTTGGGGAGCATACTAAGGCTGAAGCATGGGGGTGTAAGCTTTCAGGAGCTTCCTGAGCTAGGCTGTGCACAGGGGAGTCATTGTTCCAGGCGCTACAGTGTAACTGAGGATTAGCAAGCAGTACAAAAAACAGGTGCCCCCTTCAGTGAGCATGAAGTGAAGGTTCCCTTACCTACACTGTATAGCAATGATGAACTATGTGACTTATCAAAGAGTAATTGGTCCTAGTACAGGGGACACCTATAATCCCTGGACTAGAGAGGCTGAGCAGGAAGACTGTGAGTTCAAGCCAGCCTAGGCTACAGAGTAAATCTCTTAAAAACAAGCAAACAAAGGAAGGAAGCAATTGGAGAGCACTGTGGCCTGATGCCAAGTGCAACAAAGTGAACAGGTAACAACAAGCCTTATGACCAAGGAACTGCAGGATGGAAGGACTGACATTTTTAAACATACTGTCAAGATCCCAGTGGGGCACTGATACCCCACTCAAATAGGTAACTAGAGAAAGGCCAAGGATCTGTTTACAGAGGGACAGTCAGAGTTAAGAAAGCCAAAACAGCGGTGAGTAGTTGTCACCCTGAAGCTTGTGGCTTGGTACTCTGGGCAGCTCTGAGTCCCTCCATTGAAGATGATTGACATCTTCCATTGGGAAGAACTGATTCCCACCACTAATGAGGGCTGACTTTTTCTGCTGAAAGATCTGATTCCCATCACTGAGGAGAACTGACTCCCATCACTGAGAGGGCCAACTCATCAGAAACAGGATGACTCTCACCACTGAGAGAGACTGACTCCCAGCACCAGGAGTGTCTGCCTACGCCCACCATAGGGGGTACCAGTTCCACCACTGGGAGGACTGATTCCTTCCATTGAGGATAGCTGATTCCACTGGGAGGGCTGAGCTCTGCCCCAGCCACACACACACACACACACACACACACACACACACACACACACTCATAAAACGAAAGCAATTATGTCACTCTCTGGCCATCAGGAAGGAAGGAATTGAGCATCAGCACCTTGAGCTCACTGTCTTGCTCCCTACTCTCCTAACCCAGCTGGAGCCTGGACAAGGAAACCAGGAATGCTGCCTCTCCTGGCTCTCCATCCCAGGATTCTCCACAGAGCAAGGGGAAGGGAAGTGAGAGTAACAAAATGGTGGGGGAGGGCAGCCCACGGACTACATAGATCCTTTCAAACATTCATTTCCATACCAGAACATAAGCTCCTGGAGGACAGGATTTAGCCGGGCTTCTCCGTGCATCCCAAGAATCTCAAGTCCTTACATCCTGCAAAGAAAGTTTGTTGAAAGACTGAATAGGAACAAGGAAAGAAAATGCTTGCCCAGTATTTAACAGTAACTAGTAATAAGAGACAGGCAATCTTTGTACAAGGGAAAGCTATTCCCAACAAGGTGTTTCCCTATGGTAAGCTGGCTCTTAATTTGGACATTCCGCCCGAAGTAGCACAGCCAAGAAACATAAAAAAGAAAATAGAACACAAAATCTGATGAAAGAGTCTATTTATGGTTTATGTGAAATGAAGAAAAAATTGAGACTACAACATCTTAAACTGCCGTTAATACAAGGATACAATAAATATATATTTCACCAAACTTTTCAGACCATGGACTAAGAATGAGGTAACAGTCTCCAGGATTATTCCAGAAACTGTGCTCAACCATGGAAAGATGTCAACAGTGGAAAGATGTGGGATTATTTTATCAGGGGAGGCTTTCTGAGACCAGTGTTGTCTGGATTTGATGACAGGTAATGACATTAACTAATTAGAGAACTAATCACATTTTGGAGCAGTGGCAGCCAGGATCATGATAAGCATAATCAAATCCCTGACTTCAGGGCTTCAGGAATCAAGGATAAGTTTTCTTCTCTCTCAAAGCTTGACAGATGCCCTTTGGGGTCCTTTGTCTAGAGATTTCAAAGCTGCAGATCCCAGGGAGACTTAGAACCAGCGACAAACTGCAGCACCCGATGTCTGGATTAGCGACTGGCTGAAGATGAACCTTCCTTTCCATCCTGCCAGAAGCTGCATCAAGGTAAGCTCAAAACTAAAGCTGCTGTTTCTTTCTCTAAACCCCTGAAGTCTGGTAACTCCCGTCTCTACCTCTGGTTGTGCTGCAGTGGATAATCTACAACCTGAAGGAGCCTCCTTTTCTTCCTCTGGAAAGCAGAGGTAAGCACATCTTTTCTGTTTGCCTTGGCACATGGATGTGAGACTCTAACAAAGCCATGTTTACACTGGTATTATAAACAGCTGTCAGAATAAAGCACATTGCTATTACGAAGCCAAATTAAAGACCCAAGTACCTACCATATAAATAGCTCAGTCACTGAAAGGATAAGGAATTAGTCATGTTATTAAAATAAGAAGCTGGGCATGTTCTAGTGGCCAGTGCCCCCTCTGTCCCTTCTCTCTTTCCTTCTGAGCCTTTGGCCCCCTGGGAAGAAGGGGCCAAACCAATTGCCTTCAAAGCCTTGCCAGCCCTTTAAGGAAACAATAGAGAAAGGAGCTATGCTGTGGAAATGCCCTGGCCATTCTTCTCATCTGCTGACATTCCCTAAGCCCCAATGTAAAACTTAAAAGGAAATGAAATCCTAATGTAAACACTATCTTTCAGTCACTTGGAAAATGATCTACCTCCACTTTCTCTCTCCCTAATTCACTGACCCTCAATTAAAGCCGTCCTGTGAGTTCATCCTCACTTTTCAGAAACCAAGCCATCACTTAAGAAAGAGAGAAACATTAAGAGACCCAGGTTTCAATTAACTTTGCCATTGATTTTTGTACAATTCTGGGGGAGGCATTATTCTTTTGGCAAAGTGGGGGCAAAGAACTCAAAGATTAATGAAGGTCCTAATGACGGCAGCCAGGGCTAAGACATTTGCAGTCCTGTTCCCCTGACCATGCAGAAAAACAGAACCAAGTGTCCTATAAGTGAGGCCTGCAGAATTGCCCCCAGGAACAAAGTCGGTCATTCAGATGAATCTGATTTTGAGACAGGCTCTTACTAGGCCTCTGAGACAAGCCTCCAATTCCAGATTCTCCTGCCTTGGCTTCCTCAGTGCTGCGATACACAGGTAAACTCCATTGGTGCCTACTTGTACTTCTTCATTTCAATGCGCTTTGTATTTCTAGTGCTTCACATAGCAGGTATTTTTTTACGACTAGTGTGGTGGCTCATGCCTTTAATCCCAGCGTTCAAGAGGCCGAGGAAGGTGGATCTCTTTGAGATTGAGGGCAGCCTGGTCTATATAGTGAGTTCTAGGCCAGCTGGGGCTACAGCTGGGAGATCTTGTCTCAAAAAAACAAAAAAACAAAACTGGGAAATTTGCTTTTTTAAACATTAAAACTGTTTCATAATATTTGAATACCTTCCGGTCATACAAGGAACTGTGAGTTAGTACACACACACACACACACAGCACAGAAACACAACAAAGGAAGCCTGCTATACAGATATAATTTTTAATGTGTAGTATCACTGGGCGTCCATCAGAGGAAGAAGCCTCTGTGAAGTAGATTTGAAATAACAGGCAGTTTAATCAGATTAACATACAGCATTCATCTCTGCCCCTAGCAATGTGACTGCAGGATAAGGAATGAAGGGAAGTTCTTCACAGTACATCTCCCAGTGACAGAGTGAGATCAGCTGTCATCAGGGACTTGAGAGGTAGGAAGACTCCGTCTGGACTTACCTCAGACCCCATCCTCAGATGGTAGATAAACCATTAAACCATCACTAAGATCAGCCTGCCCGGCCTCCCGAGTGCTGGGACTAAAAGCATGTCCCTCCACACTCTGCATCAATTTGGTGTTTATCTTGAAGGGTTTATTCCAACTTTACTCAACTTTCAAATGGGGAGTTCTGCCCTACAACACACTCAGAATATTTGGAAGGCCTGATGAGGGAGCAGGGCCCCCTTCTCTGGGGAGAGGGAAGGCAGGCGTGAAGAAAACCTTCAGGGAAGTGCAGGGGATTAGGGGTGACTGGAATAAACATCCTCCTCAAAAACCAAATGCGAAAAGTGAAATGCATCCGGTTTCAAGGTTGCTGCAGGAAAACTACACAAGAAGACTTGTTGATCACAAGAATTCAGTTGAATTTTGATCACATAGCTCTAGCAGGGGGATGCTGAAC
Source organism: Eospalax fontanierii (assembly GCA_035773235.1). NCBI lineage: Eukaryota > Metazoa > Chordata > Mammalia > Rodentia > Spalacidae > Eospalax > Eospalax fontanierii. The sequence continues at coordinate 33,203,343 of CM069547.1, forward strand.
ACCTACTGTGGCCTAGGGAGCAATGGGATTTTGAGGGAGCTTCCTGAAAGTCCAAGAGTCGGCACAGCAAACCGCCAGCCCTGTGGAAACCAGTGACTATAAGCATCAGCTTCCGAAAAGACTGGCTGCTAGCGCCAGGCAAGCCCCAAGCCGATTGTTTTACGGCTCACATACTTGTGGCATGGGTATTGTTTGCCCCTGCCTTTCACAGATGTATAGTGAAACACGGAGTGACTTCCCAAGATCACATCATGACTAGATATCCGAGAAACACTAAAACCGGATGTTTCCTCCCACTCTGAAAATAACCAGTAATCAGTGTGTGGCTGCTCAAAGGAAGTGCACAGAATGCAACCGGAAATCAGAAACACGGTGGGCTGGAAAGCAGGCAGGCAGGGGTCCTCGTCTCCAAAATCAAAAGTGGTTCTCGTAGCTCTTCTTCCTTCCTCAGCAGCATCGCCACATGAGACAGACAGACGCGCGTCTCGATCCCTGCGAAAGCCATCTATTCTAGTTTGGGCTCTAGTGCTGTGATAAAGCACTGACAAAACCAACTTGAGGTTTTCTTTGGCTTACAGTAGCACAGTCCAGCATCAAGAGAGCCAGAGCAGGAGCCTGGAGGCAGAAACTGAAGCAAAGCCCTTGGAGGAATGCCGCTTTCCAACTTGCTCCCCCGGAGTTCCTTAGCTATTTTTCTTATGCAGCCCAGGCTCACCTGCCCAGGGATGTCTCTGTCTATAGTGGTCTGAGGCCCTCTTACATCAATTAGCAATTTTTAAAATGCCCCCAGACCTGCCTACAGGCCAATCTGATGGAAGAAATTCTGCAGTCAAGGTTCCTTCTTCCCAGGTGACTCTACTTTGCGTCAAGTTGGCAAAAACTGACTGGCACACCATCTCTAGAGCAGAACCAGCCTAGGACGATGGCACTTAACAGACTGTTGAAGAGAACAAAGGCCAAGGCCAAAAGTGAGCCCAGGACCATAGGACTGTAAACCCTTGCAGCTGTGCCCCACCTGGCCCTCATGATCTTGCTCTGCACTGGACCTCATGCAAAAGTGGGGACAAGTAGTCCTACAGCCACCATTAACCTTTCACAGCACACATCTGCATGGTCTGCTCTTCCTTGTGAGTGGCTAGTGTGACCCTCAGTTCATAGCTTTCACAAGTTAGAAATGCATCTCAGGGCTAAAGAGATGGCTTAGCCATTAAGAATACTTACTGTTCTCCCAGAGGACCCCAGTTTGGATCCCAGCACCCACATGGCAGCCAACACCCAGTTTCAGGGGTCTGATGCCTTCTTCTGGCCTCCTCAGGTAACAGACATGCACATAATGCACATTCATGCAGGCAAAACACTTATACACATAAAATAAAAATAAATAATATGTCTTTCTAATCTTTGACTTTCTGTTTCAAAGTTTCATTCTTCGAGGGTAGCAGAAGCTCCTGGCAATCCTTCTGCCTCAGCCTCCTGAGTCCTGGGATGGATCACAGGCACAAGGCAACCACAACCAACTAACTTGTTTTAAGACATCACAGTGTGGTCATTTGTTACAGCAGTGGTAGGAAACCACTTTTGCAGAGAACAAAATAAGACTTTGGCAGACTGATGGGGTGGAGGGAAAGGGCGGCAGGAAAAGAATTTATTTGCCAGTTCCAACCTCTGATGGACAAGTGTTTCTCCTTCTTATGTCTGAGACGTGAAAAGTCCCTTATTTCCTCCTCTTACCTCCAGGCTGAGTGACTGCGTGTTAGGCTTTGGTAGTGGTTGCGAGATGGGCCTGTCTCATGTTCTGGAAGTGACAGAGAAAATCCAGGGCAGGAGAAAAGAAGTCGGCCTCTGTTGGGTTGTATTCTGTGAGGTCCATCTGGGGGCAGCTGAAGAGCAGAAAGTGACCATTGACTCGAAGTGTGGTGAACTTGGCACTTAACAGGGAATCGGGGCAGAGTCTTCACTTCAAACAGTGATCTTGGTCTTGATTAGCGCGGCATAGACAGATGCGGGGATGTCCGCACAGACACATTTACAGCGGTTGGAGCTCTTGGCTCCCAGCTGCACCCTCTCCAATGCAGGAACCAGGATCCCTTCCTTCATGACTCAAGTGTGTGTGTGTGTGTGTGTGTGTGTGTGTGTGTGTGTGTGTGTGGTTGGCTATGAAGCCAGATGACCTGGATCTTAGAATCCTTCTGCCTCAGTCTGTCAAGTGCTGTGTTCACAATGTGCACCATCACTCTCTGCTACAACATTCTCTTTGTTGCCCTCTGTCTGTAATCTTACTTCTTCATACATGCTAAGTAAGGCTTATTCTTACAGATGAAAGCATTCTAAATACATCCACAAACACAGCATTTCTTTTCCTACTTAGCTTACAAAAAGAGAAAATCTCAAAGCAGTCCCATTAAAATCAGGAACAAGACAAGGATGGCCACTCTCTTCATTCCTGCTCAATATGGTCCTTGGCGTTTCAGCCACATCAATAACACGAGCAAAGGAAATATAAGGAACACAGAAAGGAGTGGGCCTGGCGGCACACACCTTTAATCCCAGGACCTGGGAGGCAGAGGCAGGCTGGTTTCTGGGAGATCAAAACAACCTGGTCTGCATAGTAAGTTCAAGGCCAGCTGGGGCTACAGGGAGTCCCTGTCTCAAAAAAGAAAAAAGAAAAACAAAAGGAATACAAATAGAGAAAGGAAGAAGTTCAATTCTCCCTGTTTATCAAAAATATGCTTTTATACATAAAAGACCACTAGAAAACTCTTAGAACTGATAAAAATACATTCAGCAAAGTAGCAGGATGCAAAATTAATACACAAAAATCATTAGCTTTATATACTACTAACAAGCATATTAAGAAAGGAACCAGGGAAACAATCCCATTCTTGATAGCCTCCAAATATATATATATGAATAACTCTAACCAAGGAAATGGAAGATGTATAATAACAACTTCAAGACACTGAAGAAAGAACTTGAAGAAGATACCAGATGATGGAAAGACCTCCTGTGCTCACGAAATCAATAGGATTAATATTATGAAAGTGGGCATCCTACCAAAAGCAATCTAAAGACTGAACATAATCTCCATCAAAATTTCAACGCAATTCTAGAAATTTAAAAAGTCATCCTAAATTTCATATAGAAACACACACAAAGAAAGAGGGAGAGACAGAAAGAGAGAGACAGACAGACAGATAGAACCAAACAATCCTGAACAATTAAAGAACACTTGGAGGTTTCACTATCTCTGATTTTAAGATTTTTATTCTACAGGGCTATAGTAATAGAAACAGCATGGTCCCGGGACGAAACAGACACACTGATCAATGGAATGGAATCGAGGACTCAGATATAAATCCATGCTTATGGCCACCTGATTTTTGACAAGAGGCCAAAACTACACAGTAAAGAAAATATTGCATCTTCAACAACCGGTGTTGGACGATCTGGATAGCTGCATGTAGAAAAGTCTGAAGCTACACTGGGTTAAAACAAGTTCTAAGCCAGTCAGGCCTGTAGACTGAGACACCCAGGTTGTAAGGAACACAAGAGAACTGTGCCCTCATGAAGTGCTGGACACAGAGTCTGAAATGAATGCCCATCCTCTCCCAGCAGGATGTCATCAGCGCTCCCTCCACAGGCCCCTGGGAAATGTCTTCCAGCTGCTGGTTGTGGCAGTTCTTAGTGCACAACCACACCAATCCACCTCTGTTTCCTTGGCCGTACTTCCTTCCCTCCTGTGTGTCTGATCAGCCTAGCTTCCCTCCTGTAAGGACACTGGGGTAGGATTTATCACCCATTCGGAAAAGCCAGCACAATCTCATCTCAGACCCTTCGTCAAATCGAAAAGCCTATGCCCTGCCAGGTTAGATCCTTAGGTTCCAGGGATCACTGCCAAATGATCCAGCAGCCAGTTAGTGCTGAGGCTGGATCTTAATTCCCCAAAGGCCTGTATGATACCAGCTTGATTCTCAGGATGGCACTATTGGAAGGTGGGGGAAAGCTTAGGAGATGCAGTCTACTGGGAGCTCCTTAGGCCATTATCCTCCTAAAGTAGGCTGTGGGGCCCGAGCTCCCTCCTTTTCCTCTCTCTTGCATCCTAACCATGAGGTGAGGGCCCTGATCCACCACACACTCCCACCATGTTACACGAGCCTCTCCACAGGCCCAAGTGAATCAGGTCCAATCATGGGTCAAAATATATCTTTTCTCTTTACAAGTTGAATGTCACACACATTTATTACAGTAAGGAGAAGCTAACTAGCACAGTGATGCCTTATTTCTGGTCATGGTCCCATCCATAACACCCCTAGGATTTGCTCCTTTCTGGTCAGCCACAATCCCCTTGTCCCTTCTACTCTGAGACTGACTTCTCCACTGAAGAAAAACACATGAGGTTCTCCTCAAGCTCTAACTTCTGGAAAATATGTGTAAAGGAGGAAGACTAGTGCACATGGTGATGGTGGAAGTGACAACAGTAGCTATAAAATACAAAGGTTCCCAGAGTTTTCAAAGAGCTTTAGCTGTCTTCCAGAGTAAAGCTTAATTGTGAAAAGAGACTCTTACATACCGAGAAAACATCTTTTGCATTAGGATTTTAGACTGTGTTAAAAGATTTATTTCCCATCTGAAAAACATTTCCAACACAGAGACAATTTGCAGGTAGAATACCTGCTAAATGAATAGAATTAGAAGAAGACACGTATTCCACAGTAAAAAGAAGGAATTTCACTCTGCTATAAGAAACCTAAATACGTTGATTAATGTGTTCAAGTTTATTGCAGATGGAAAGTGTTATCTGCAGTAACACCAAGTGCAGCTATGAATATGCTTTTGTATGCCATAGCAAGCAGCATCTCTCCAGAGAGCAGTGTGGGATCCTGGGCATGGATGAATTGCAGAATAGTCGCGCTTCAGGGCTGTGCCTGACGGTGGGTGGGGGATAGGATAGAATATTCTACTCTACCCCTCAGAGGCTTTTGCAGGTAATACTTGTACAATGGAGGATTCTGGAAGTTGGGTTTTCTCAGCAGACAACTTCATTGGTTCCTTTATTTCATGTGACTTTTAGGTTCTGGGATATATCTAAAAACAACAACAGTCAATAATGGTGACTATGAGGAAAATACCAAAACTGGAAACTTTCAAGAACTTATGCACATTTTAGCACGACGATGGAACCAAGTACACTAACAGAAGCTGCGTTTTCTGCTGAGCACGTTTGGTCATCAACACCATAAACATTATAAGACTGAAGGAGTACAACCCGACTGTGTATGTCAGCAGGGCTGAGTACAGTCACCTCCAGCACAGCCGTGTTTAACACGTATAACACTTCCTATCAGATTATTTCTCTAGTATAGATTCCCCTGGACTGTGTCCAAAGTCAGCTTTCAAATCCCCCAAACCTTCAATGTCTCCATCCTTTGGTTGCTGCCCACCTTTCGGGGTCCTTCCACTTCTTTTTGCTCTTGGTTTGAACATGTACACACATAGACATGTACAAAACAAGGTATCAGGACAATATTTTTCTAATGGCAACATATTGGTTAGCATTTTGTTGCTGTAGATATTCAACTTTAAAAGAGGAAAGGTTTGTAACATGGAGGTTTAAGTTCAGGACTGGCTAGCCCTGCTGCTCTGGGGCCTGTTGTGAGGCAGCACATTTAGGCAGGGGCACAGGGAAAAGCAAGATTTTTTTTTAATCTCCTAGCTGGGATGACAGAAAAAGGAAGAGGCTATGGCTCCAGATTCTTCCTCTGGTGCACACTCTCGATGACCGGGAGACCTTCTACTAGGATCCACTTCTGAAAGGTTTCCACCAGTTCCTCTTAGCCCAACAATGGGGACCAAAACTTTACTATGTGGACTTTGGAGCATACTCTAGACCCAGCTCCAGGAGGCAGGTCACACCCCTCAGCATCTCACCACCCTCCCCTGCTCCACACCACAGAAAAAAGCCAACTCCAGCCAGGGAAAATTGGCAGAAGAATCTCTAGACTTGGGGAAGATTCTAGACACAAGAGTACAGCAAGGAAACGGTTTGAGGAGTCAGTCATCGAGTCTTCTTTACATAGCATCACTGTCCCTGAAAAATTCAGTGTTTTCCAGCTCATAACCAGTTCCTAAATGGTGGTAATCCATGAACAGAGTCATGAACAAGCAGCTGAAGGACTAAAAGAACTGAAGTGGACTGGGTTTTTCGGTGTTAGGGATCAAACCAAGGAGCACACACCTGCTAGACAAGAGCTCTACCACTGAGTAGCCCCAGCCCAGAACAGATGTTTTGGAGACCATAGAAAGACACATGATGTAGAGAAATACGCAGTGTACTGGAAAGGATGGTGATTTAGGCCTGAAGACCTACTTTTCAGCCCTCAGACTATGCTGTCACTTGATCTCAGGCATGCTACTTTATTCCTCACGTGTCCAGTAGAGATAACAGCATGGCTAATATTCTGTAGACGGTGTCAACCACCAGGACAATAACTTACAATTTAGAAAATACATAGATTCATTCTGTCCCTTGATCCTCTCGAGCAAATGGGAACAAAGAGTGCCTGTCTTTCGAGATAGCATCACACTGAGTAGCTTAAGCTGGCTTCAAACTTAAGGATCCTGTCACCTCAACCTCCAGAGTGCTGGGGATGACACATACGTGCTGCTACACCTAGCAAGGGCATCCATCTTTTGGCCTGGAACAGAAGCAAACAGTATTAATCTTAACGCACGGCAATCATGAACAAAAGGGAAGTCCACCCAGAAGTTCCTGCCACATCTAGTTCTCAGGTTGCAGACAGAGAGAAAGCCTGCCATGATCCATGACTCACCACTGAGATAACAGTGACAGAATCTGTTCTCAAGCCCTGACTTCCTACTCTACAGCCTTTCTACATCCTTGCTTCCTTCTACACACCACCTCCACTCATAAAGTTAGTAAATGACCAAAGGCTCTGAGCAGTTTTTAAAAATATGTGCAAAAGGCCAGGAGAGTTAGCACAGTGATAGAGAATGTACTTACATGTACTCAGCCCTGAATACCATCCTCAGGAGCAATAAAGCTTATATTACTATATTATAACACAAATCTGTCTCTGGAGTAGTGTATAACATATAGGCAGTGAAATAAATGATGGCTATCAAGAGTCCAGACTTTTTTGGTGAAGAGTCACTAGGCTTCCCAGGCTGCGCAGTCTCTCTGTCACAGCAGTTGGTATTGTTGAGTGCCAGCAGCCACAGACAACACAGAAAACAGTGGGCAGGTCTATGCTCCAGAGAACTTTATTTAAAGAACAGGGTCTAAGCTTGGTAGCCCATGCCTTTAATCCCACACATACACTTAGAAGGCGGAGGCAAGACAGATCTCTGTGAGATTGAGGCCAGCCTGGTCTACATAGCAAGTTCTAGGCCAGCTGGGGCTACAGGGAGTCCCTGTCTCAAGCAACAAGGAATGGGAAGCAGGTAGGTGCATGCCAGGGACCCACTGGCCAAGTCTTAGGCAGCATCCATTTGGAAAGTCTTGTCCAAAGCTTCCATTTTCTCATTTGATCACAGCCTTTTGGGGAAAGGTCTTCACATGCAGATCTCTAGGCACTCCATCGCTCTCACTTGATGTCCTTTGATAAGTGCCAACTGTCAGAAGGGGCGTGGAGCATTTGTCTTCCCATGGCACTAATTCTGAAAGACAAAATGGGGGTAGAGATTAAAGCCAGAGCCAGGTCTTTGTGCCGTACTCGGCATATCAAGTGGCCTCTTCAGACCATTCTGCACTCTGGCTGTATACCTTCATAAAGAAACAGAACCATTCTTTCACTTAACGGTCTTCAGGGTGGGGGGTGGGCAGGGTTACTTCTGAATGCCGGCTAGTCTCCCTGGCACCGTGGACTCTCTCATGTGAAGCTACATGATCGCGTTTCATTTCGTTCCTCAAGCACCCCATGGCACCCATCCATGTATTAGGCTAATAACTGCATGAATCTAGTTAAAAGGAACCAAGCAATTATTTTAATTAGAAGAGAACAAAAATAACACTCCTGGCTTCTGTTTTAAGGGGCAAGAAGGAAGTAGTCAGGGTTCAAAAAGATCCCACAAAATATTTTTGTGAAAGGAAAAATAATTAAGGCCAAATTTAGAATGTACTTGCAATAAATGGGCCAAATAAAATGAATGGCCCCACTGTGCAGCCAGGACCCATTCACAGAGAAGAGCCCCAGAAAGCCCATTTTTATGTGATACCATCTTGAGGGGACAGCCAATTTTACAAAGTGAAAGTGAATGTCTAGTAGACTTTAATGATCCTTGTGAATCCCTCACGCACCCTCTTAGAGAGTTTCTGTGTAAACTCCTTTATTAATAAGAGAAAGGGGCAGGGTTTTGCTCAATTTGCCTTTTAAGCAGGATTTTTTTTTCATTTGAATTCGTAAATTGCTCTGGAGAAATCTATCTTCCCAGAAGATCCCTGTTGATCATCTATTCTATAAAAGGTGGCGTCCATCGTAAGAGGATTTTAGTCAGCTGAACTGAACTCAGTTATAGAGGAAGAGCTATAGCTACAGATTTTCCTGAGCCTTTGCCTTCCTATCTCTGTTTTGATTATGCCACTTTGACCTTTTGCTTCCATCTCAGTCTTCCAAAAAGAGAGGGAATGAAACTCAAAGCAGTCAGCTAGCTGCTGTCGTTCATGCTGTGTGGATCTGAACAGGCACCCGCAATCCACAAGCGCAAAGTTACAGGTATACAAAAATTACGAAGACCTACAATCTACAGCAAAGAGCTCATTGTCTAACCACTCGCACAGACAGAAACATGGCATAAAGGAGAGCCAGCAGCCCCAGCTGGGCGGGATCAAGGCTATCTAGCCTGAGCTTATTGTTGAAGAGTGGATTAGCCAGTAAACCACATAGGTGGTTTATTCAAGAGAGAAAGATTAACAAGAGAAAAAGCTGAGACACACAGAACCCAGGTGCAGACAGAGTGGGTAGACACAGCAAAAGACAGAGTGAGGGTGTGTCCAGCCACACTATGGTGGCCAAGAATGCAAGCAGGAAAAGTAAGCCCCAGCCAGATGCTGTGGTCTGAATATTGACCCTCTAGGGTCCCTACATTGTCCTAGTTCAGTCTGCCATCACTCGTAGCCCAGGCTGTACCATGAGTGGTTTGTCTAGTCTAACTCATCCTTTTCTTGGACATTTAACTGCTAATTCTGCTTTTTTTTTTAGATATTTTATTATTTTTATTTTGTGTGTATGAGTGTATTGCCTACACGTGTGTAAGTGCATCCATCCCATGCAATGCCCACAGAGGTCAGAAGAGAGCATCAGGATTCCCCTAGAACTGGAGTTACAGATGGTTGTTAGCCACTACGTGGGTGCTGGGAATCAAACCCTGGTCCCCTGCAAGAGCAGTCAGTGCTCTTAACTGCTGAGCCATCTCTGAAGCCCCGACTTTAACTGATCACTCTTAAATGGAACTCTGACCAGGCTGACCTCTGCTGGAAACCATGAGGAGATTTTTCTAGTTCGCTTTCTGTGCCTGTGATAAACATCATGACCAAAAGCAACCTAGGAGAGGAGAGCACTTATTTCGTGTTCCACTTCCAGGTCATAGTCCATCTGTGAGGGAAGTCGGCCAGGAGCCCGGAGGCAGGAGCCATGCAGGAAAGCTGTATATTGGCTTACTCTCTGGTTCATGCTCATCTATCCTTTCTAAACAGCCTTGGCCCACCTGCCTAGGGATGGTTCTACCCACCATAGACTGGGCCCTCCCACATCAATCATCAGTCAAAACAATCTCTCACAGTCATGAATGAGATTAGTGTTGTCATAAAAAGGCAGAAGCTAGATCCCTTGCCTCTTACACCATATAAGGAAGCAGAAAGAACGCATCATCAATAAAGCCATAACTGGACACTGTATCTAGCTGTATCTTGAGCTTGGACTTCCACACTTCCAGAACTGTGAGCAATGAATTCCTTTTGTCTATACATTACCCAATCCAGGCTTGGTAGTGCAGCTCAGTTTTAAAGCACTTGCCTGGCACACACAGGGTCCTGGATTTGATCCACAGCAGCACAGAGCAAAAACAAAACAAACAATAAATTACCTAGTTCAAGGTATGCTATTAAGCAGCCTAAACAGCCTGAAATAAGGTCACACGTGAACTTGTGCCACATTGACAAGCTTAGCTTCACATTTCAGAGCAATATAAAACCGACTTATGATTTTCAGCAAGGGATTAACCTGGTCAGCTGTCCATTTCAGAGTGAGCACCTGAATGACTAAGAAGAAGATGGAGGGGGACAAGACATTGCAACTCATGACACAGTCCAGGCTACAGCTGACGGGAGGCTGACCCTGTACTGGTAGAAGGAAGAAAGGAGAGAGAGTGATGCTGGAGATGCACAGGGATGAGGGAGATTCAAAAAAGAAAAAATAATTCTCAGGAACAGTGACTGAGGGGTCAAAAGTCAGAGACAAAACTAGCTTTGGGGGCTACAGAGTGGCTTAGCAGTTGAAAGTGCATATTGCTCTTGCAGAGGACCTGGATTTGGTTCCTAGCTCCTACTTCAGCCAGCTCACAAACACCTGTAGCTCCAGCTCCAGAGGATCCAACGTCCTCTTCTGGCCTCCATGGGCACCTAACATACATGATATACACACATAGGGACACATATACATGTAATTAAAAATAAAATGAAATTGTGGCTAGAGAGGTGAGTCAGCAGTCAATAACATTGGTAGTTCTTGCCGAGGACCCAGGTTTGGTTCTGAGGACCCACATGGCAGCCAGCTACCACCTATAACTTGAGTTCCAGGGGATCCAATGCCCTCTTCTGGTTTCTGTGGGCATTGTACACATGGGTACACTTACTTACATGAAAGCAATACACTCATACACATAAAAAATCAAAATAAATAAAAAGCCAAAACAAAAATCTTTTTTTAAAAAAAAAGTAACTTTGAAGATTCATGATGGGAATCCAGTATTTAGGCTGAGTGCTTGTCATATGTCCCCAAAGACTTCTCATCTTATTGATTTTCTTTTAAACCTGCCATTGATCATGGCTTCAAGAATCAAAATGGAGTAACAAACATCAGCCTTGGACATGAGTAGCCTGTTGAGTGCTATAAGGAAGCCTTACCAAACAGTCCATTTCTATTCACTTTCCTATGCAAAACTCACTCAAAATCAGCTTCCTGCTGCAAGGCTAAGTTTAAACACACAATCTCCTGAAAGGGAACTATGGCAAGCACTCAGCACACACTACACATATGCTCCGTGACTGTACTAGATTAGACTCCTCTGTTGCTAGCTTTGAAAGAAATCAAAGAGGATCCTTCTTTCACTTTAAGAGCCAAACTTGATAATGCAACTGACAAGGCCATTACTCTTAATTCACAAACATTGTTATAAGATTATACATTCCAAACATGAACAAAACATATACAGCAATATGTAAAATAAATTAAATACAAAATACAGGTCAGATTTAGTCCAAGATACAAGACTGGTTAACATTCAAAAACCCACTGAAATGAAGCCATAACAGCAGGAGAGGAACGTGTTGGGTAGAAGAAGTATGCATTTATAGGGCAAGGGAGAGGGGCTATGAGAAGGGAGTGGGGGTGGAAATGACTAAAATTCATCACAACAATGTCAAGGAATAAAATGTGAGGGAAACTCACTGAATAATTTGTCACACTAACACAATAAAGGGGAAAGGTATGTAATCGTTGCAAAAGAACAGAGTATTTAATTTGTGGTAAAGATGTCAATGCAGAGCACTAGAAAGGAACCCTTCCCGACGAATAGTACAGGGAAGTGGATATTCATAATCAAAAAGCCAATTTGATCCCAACAATATACCATACACAAAGATGAGCCATGAGCTGGGGGTACAGCTCAGTGGTAGAGAAAATATTTGGCAGGAAGTCTTGGTCTCGCTCCTGACTTGAGAGGGAGAGAGAAAGAGAGGGAAGAAGAAGGAGAGAAGAAGGGGACGGGAAGGGAGGACATAGAAGAGGCAGGAAAGGAGGGAGGGAAAGAGGGAAGGAAACAAGACATATTAAAGGATATTACAGGAATATTTTCAGGGCTGAAGAGAAGGCTCAGTGGTTAAAAGCACTGGCTGCTCTTGCAGCAGACCCAAATTCAAATCCCAGCACCCACATGGTAGCTAACCACTACTTAGAACTTCAGCTCTAGGGGTTCTAACACTCTCTTATGATCTCCATGGGCATTGCATAATATGAGTGCACTTTGACTCATACAGACAACATACTCGTACACATCAGAGGCTGGAGAGATGATTCAATGATTAAGAGCACTGGTTGGTCTTGCAGAGGACCTAGGTTCAGTGTCCAGAACCCACACGGTGGCTAACAACCAACTGTAACTCCATTATCTAGGGGATCTGACACCCTCTTCTGGCCTCTGCAGGCACTGCATACACGGGTACACTTACATACATGCAGGCATAAAATAAACAAATAAGAAATAAAATTTTAAAAAATAAGAAATGAAATATTTTTAAACGCCTATTTTCATGGCCTTAAGATAAGAAAATTTCTCTTAGACTGTCAGAAGTACCAACCATAAAGGAAAATAGTGGTCAAATATTTGATCTCAAAAACCTCTGATCATTCACAAAAACTATAAAGACAGTGAAAATTCAAGCTCAGAAGGCATGTAAGTAATATTTGTGATGTGTAAAGTGTTCGTACATCTATTGCAAAAAGAAACTTCTTTGATGAGTGGTGAGAGGTGCACTTGTCTGTAAATATAAGGACACATATTTAGAATATGGTAAGAAATTACATTTGTCTAGGGATGTGACAAAATCAGGTTTTTCTCTAGGGCCTATGACCTCTCCAGACATGTGTACCTGGATATGTTTAGAGTACCACACACTATGGGAGCTAGTCTTCAGGAAGGAGGCTTCCATATCAGCTCAGTTGCTCCAAGTCCTGTGTCAGAAGTGTGGCCCGTCTTCAGCAATAGGGTCTTACCTTCCAGTTCTGGGAGGCAATCCAGAGCTGCGGCAATAGCCTGAGTTATTTTGGGAGTCTCTTCTACTATCCTGACTAACAACTTGAAGGGAAGTCTTTCTGTTTGGCACTATGGTTTTTGTTATATAGCCTTCAGCTATATGTATGTGTATTTTTTCAGTAGGCTTCCAAATTAATGGTTTTTACACCATCAAAGTTTTTATGTCTCCCGTCTCTCCCTCTGTATGCTCCTCCTCAATTAATATGTCCTCCATTTTTCCACAACTGGTCAAATGTAGAGAAAAGGGGTCTAGGTAGTGTCCATTCTAAAGTAGCACATCTACAGTGCAACCTCTACATGGAAGGCAGCCCCACCTTCATTCCCATTGGACACTGGTCCCGAGAACAGCCCATTCAAAATCTCTTCACACTACTCTCAAGGGTTCTCAGAGCCCATTGTCAGGCCCTTGACCTGGAACCATTCCTCATTATATATGCTCTACCTCCAGGCCACAGTGTGGCCACTACCACAGCCTCATTACCAAAGAAATCACATAAAAATCATGAAATGAGAGGCTCATTTGATGGCGTGGCTAAAATTCCTCTTGGAAGGGCCCGACTAAGCTTAGCCCCTCCCTCCCCAGGTCCTACAACAAACACACAAATTTCCCAACTCGCAGTTAAGCAAATTCTAGCTAATTTACTTGGCTTACTAACAGAGCAGTGGGTAGAGGGTTACTTACAGAGTATGGGCGCCCTCCTCCCCTGCATAAGTTACATTAATAAATCCACAACAAAAGGGGAGGCAAAAGGACTTCCTTCCTGCCACCCTTAGTTTTAAATCTTTTAGCCCCTCCCCTTTTCACATTCAAGGCCAATGGACTGGTAGCCAGGGGCATAGGATTTTCCCAGCTCCTTGTCTTTGCACACAAGGTGATCCTGGGTAAATACCACCCTGCCTGGGAGGGGTGTTTGTCCACAGCTCACCAGACTTGTCCCTCAATTTAGCCTGCAGGGCAGTAGTGGCACTTTTATCTTGGGGGTAATCAACAGTTATACTAATTGAACTTAAAGCCCACTCAGTGGCAGAGAACTCATGTGTGCCTCTGTAAACATGGTCAAATACTCATGGCTGGAGAAGTCATCGATCTTAGAGAAAACCCCAAGGCTATCACATCCCTAGACAAATATAATTTCCTACTATGTGCTAAATAAACATGGATCCTTATATTTACAGACAAGTATGCCAGTCACCACTCATCAAAGAAGCTTCTTTGGCAACAGACAGAGACGATTACAGAGTTCCATAACTGATCACACACATAGATTAAGTATCTGTGAAATGCCCAAGCCTAAGTAGCACATCTACAATGGAACCTCCATACCTAAGACTCATGGAACATAGTAGACTAAAGGGTAGAGAGACTATTAATTCATCTCTCAACTCTCACCAATGAAGCTCCTTCATGCAACAGAGGGCAATGAACAGACTGCAGAAGCAGGAGCAGCAGAAAGATTGTAAGAGCCAGGTGAGAAGGTACATGACCATATGGAAATAGAGTGTTACAGACTCCTGGGACCTTGTTCATATGAACTTTAACAATGGTGACAGCATGCACAAGACCCATGCAAACTCAAGCAGACAAAAACCTAGAATAGAACTGTGGAAAAGGGCAGCAGGCCCCAATCTTAGCCAAAGAACTGTTGGGCAGTTGATTAGTACTGGGTGAGTAGGAGCTGATCTTCTTTAAAGGAGTGACTCTAGATAGGCTGACTAGACCTCAGTGGATGAACTTACACTTCAGGCCATCAGAAAACACTAATTTGACTCACTAGGTCCTTAACATTAATGACAGAATGCATGAAATCCAGTGAGGGGGAGGACGCTGGGAGGGGGCTGATGAGGAAGGGGGTATAAAGAGGACTGAGATGTTGTGTATGAAATACATAAAAATTCAATTAAAAATATATTAAAAAATAAGCAGTCTGGGCTGGAGGGATGGCTCAGTGGGAACTTTGATGTACAAGCATAAGAATCTGAGTTCAAATCACCAGCACCCATAAAAGCCAAGAGTGTCTATCCTCATGTGCCAGTAATCCCAGCACAGCAGAACAGAGACAGGTAGATCCTAGGAGTCACTGGCCACCCAGCCCAGCCAAAATTCTGTGCTTCAGGTGTAGTGAGAGATCCTGTCTCGAAGGAATAAAGGCAAAGGATCAAGGAAGACACCCATTGTTGCACTCTGGCTTCCACATGCCTGCACACCACATGCACACACAAAATGAGCAGGCTTGGGAAGAATGTTCATAAAACAGAATATTCAACTGCCCAGTACACCTGAAAAACATGCTCAATTTATTAACAACCTAGGAACTTGAATTAAAATCACAAGGACATTCTACTGCGAGCCACCAGAATGACAGGAAGAAAACAGACAGAACACCAAGAGCTGGTAAGCACTGGTAAGCTATGAGGCAGCCTCACTCCTTGCTCAGGAGACTAATAACACAATCTCTTTGGAAAAGAACGTGCCACTACGTATTAACACTAAACAGTTACACCCTACAATCTAGCAATTTCTCTTTCGGTGTATTTATAGACTAGCTAGAATGCACGCACACAGTTCAGTGTTCTCAGGAAAGTTTACAGTGCTCTTTGAAATCATCTAGAACCCAAAACTGTCAGGTTCAGGGTTCGAGAGACGCAGCAGACAGAAGGGACCAGACTCCGCTGGCAGCTAACAGGACCCGACTTTATTGAGAGAACACCAGATGGGACAAGTGGGCAGGAATACGACCAAAGCACACTGTATGCATATATGAAATTTTCAAAAACGTATTAAAAATAAATATATTTAAATGAAACAGATCAATAACGAAGGACTTAGAAGAGGCTCCTGTGTTTCTAGTCGTAACATGTAAAGTGGGATTCAAAAGTAACAAATATAGACAACACAGAAAATACTTTCTTAAGAAATGTTTATAACATAATTAACCAACAGCAGTGGTTAGTAAAACCTAACTCCTTACCCCAAAACATGGCTATGTTGTGGCTGCCAGAACAGCATCTGCAGTTACACAGAGCAGTATTGTATTATAAAGTCTCCTCTGCCCCCAAGTAAAAGCCCACGGCCTACTCAGAGGTCAGGGGGAATTTTTCCCTAGTGTAGTATTTCACAGCTCTGCTTATCTAATATGGAACAGACAGATCTCCAGGCTGCACTGCATTCACACCCCCTCTCAGGCACCTGGCTGGGATGCCGGATGCAGCAGCAAAGCAGGCTATTGTTTTAATCTTGGGTGGCAACACCTGTCGGCCTGTATTTAGGCAACACCTTGTGTTTCCAAAAGGTAAATGCAAGGAACATAATCAAAATTGTTCCTAACACTACTGTTTTTGCATCAACAACCTATAAATATATGGAAGAGCTGAATGTACGTGTGAAATAAACAAAAGGTGTGCCTACACTGAGGTAAGACAGCTCCATAATTTAGCAGCTTGGGTTTCAATCTCTGTGTTTTTTTAGGTGCCAAACATGAAAAACACAGACATTATTCATCAAAGTGATTGTCCTATGCCCTTGTATACCTTATATAATTTATTTTTTTCGGGGCTTTTTACGTCAAAGAAATCACTAGCTAATGACGCTTCAGACTTTGGAAATTTTTTTGGATAACAGACTGGAATTCCCTCAGGGAGAGAATTGTGAATACAAGGATTTTTTTTTTTTTTTTAAAGATCATTAACAGATATTACAAACCAATTCAAACTGAGCGTTTTCTTTGCAAATTACCTTTAACTTTTAAAGCCATTGGAAGGAAAAAAAAAAAAAAAGACAGTGAGTGATTTAATTTACTTAACCTGTCTACAAATTGCTACTTTGCACTCCACCGGCGATTGCATTTCCAACCAAAAAAATATCTCTAACTATCTCTAATAGAGGTATTTTTCTAAATTATCACACTCGGTGAGTGATATTTCCAGAGAGTGATGTTTTCTTTTATTTTTTGTTTTGTTGGTGGTGGTGATGGTGGGTTTTCTTCTTCTTTTTTTTTTTTTTTTTCATTTAGCAAGTTGCCCTGGAATTGAGAATGTTTATGCTATTGGTGTGTTTAAGGTAAAAACAGAGCCCCACACTGTCAGTATCCGAAGCTTAATTAGATCTCTCCAGTAATTAGAAGGCTTATCATCCTAGTGCGTGGATGGTGGCCCTTTGGTGGTTGGTGGACTGTGCTTTGGGAACGGGAAGGAAGGACTCTCCTAGTCTATTTCATGATCAAACCCTAGTTTCCAGGCTAAAAAGCTAATATTTGGGGTGAGAAGCACCTTTATTCCCAGATTGCATCAAGCCTGCTTCTTATTTGCATCAACACCCCGTTGTGTGTGTTTTCCAATCAAAGAACCCCCACGGACTTCAAAGGGAGTTGCCTGCAAAGACCAGCAACATGCGAGTCCTGAGAGGGTCCAGAACAGGCCCAGCGCCTGAAGAAACCATGCAAAGCGCTGTTCACGCCGGAGCCCCCAAACCATGTCACAAAATTAAAGGGTCTCCTCTGCCTACGCCATCTCACAGTGCTCCTGGGCAATGTCTCCAAGCCTGCTAACCACTGTGCTGACTCCTCTGGCTACCATTTATAAATATTTGATGAATGGTGCTCCATTTATAAGAAAATATGTTCATAAAAATATTCTTTGAGTTTGGTGTCCAGTGAAGACTTTTAAAAGGCTTGTTGTTTGGGGTGCTAGAAGTTTCTTTTTCTCACTTTTCAAGTGAGAAGCCAATTTCGCACAAATTAAACAGAGGAGATTCCTTTTTTTTTATATCCTATAAATAACAAATGAGTAGGATTTGCTGAAGAAAGTTCTGTTTGGGAAGGAGTCACCCAGTTATGAAGACGAATATCTGAGTGCCCCAGATATTTGGATGCAGGATAAAATTCCTCTCTTTTAACTTTCCTTCTGTATTAGAAAGAAGATAACATTATGCCTTTGTAAAAGATGGTCACATGGCTTTGGAGAACTCCACCACAAAGACACTGCAGGACCTGCAGATACAGGCCCAGAACCCTGATCTAACAAAGCCACAGCTGACATTTGTCTCTCTACCTCCAACTCCCAGTGATTTCAAATACCACATTCACAACTTGGAATTCTTACAAAGAAATAAACTGTGGATCCGACTGATCTGAGCTCAGACAAGGGAGACTGTGTTCTGTAGGCAGATGATTAAATTGCAAGTAACTAGTTTGACCCAGAAACTCTTCAGTGGGATCCTACCAGGAAATGTAGACTTCTTCATGGTTGGAGATCTGCAGGAGCTAGTCTGAATGGTATACGTGTACTAAAATGCTGACACACCCCAGAACTTCAGGAAATAAGGCGTAGTCCTCATGATCCCAGGACTGTCCTTCCAAAACAAGATCTGGGCAAAATTCAAGGCCCCTGGATGACAGAAGGTCCAGATGCGAATCTGTGGACAAAGGTACTACATCCCAAATCACCACAGCTGTGGACTTATTGGGACGGGGAGAGAGTGAAACTCCTATTTATCTGCTTGGCGCCCCCTCCCCAACCTCAGGATTTTAGAGCCCTGATCAGGTCAGGCTATGGAGCAAGAAGAAGGTAGTCTCCTTTCTACTCAGGAGTAGACACCACCCCAAGCTGGCTATCTCCAAGTGGTAGTGGGAGAGGTCAGGGCTACCCATAAGCTCCTTCCTGTTCACCACAGACTTTTACAGCCAGGTCCTCTGAGGCCACTGGAAGGAGTCCAAACAATTCCAAGTGTTGCTGGAACCATTTCCCTTGGACTCACAGAATCTTGCCAGAACCTAGGCGTGTGTTCCAGCGGTGCCCACAGCAACGTGTCCTTGCTGAGCTTTTCACACTTTAATGCACAAGCTGAAGAAATGAGAATACCGACTCAGGCTCGTGCTGAGCAGTGAAAAAGACAGGACAGGTCCCATCTGAGAAAAGACTTGATCAAGATGCATACAGGATGCCTTTCCTCGTCTCTTTCCTTCACCTTCAGGTACAGGATCCAGCGGCACACTGTTCTCAACACTGCAGCCTGGTCTGTCTGTGAAAATAAATCTAAATGCAGTGATCTTTCTTTCAACAGAAGTCCAAACTAAACTTTAGAAATAAAATAAAAGTGTTTCCATACCCATGCACAGCATTTAGTACTTACTACTAGCTAACCTGTGAGGTGCTGAATGGCTGGATTGAATCTCTTTTTTTAATTTGTTTTAGTGTGCGTGTATGTGTGCATGTGCATGTGTGTGTGTGTGTGTGTGTGTGCTTATGTGAGATAATGTGCACGACGTGAGTACAGAAACTTATAAAGGCCAGAAGAAGGTGTTGGATTCCCTGGAACTGGAGTTAAAAACAGTTGTAGGGAGCCATGTGGGTGCCGG
This sequence comes from Eospalax fontanierii, assembly GCA_035773235.1. NCBI lineage: Eukaryota > Metazoa > Chordata > Mammalia > Rodentia > Spalacidae > Eospalax > Eospalax fontanierii. Next base: position 33,222,743 of record CM069547.1, read on the forward strand.
GAATGGAACCTGTGTCATCTGCAAGAGCAACCAGTGCTTTTAACCACTGAGCCATCTCTCCTGCCCATAGGCTGGATTTCTTTTTTAAATATTTTATTTATTATTTTTATTTTACGTGTATAAGTGTGTTGCCTACATGTATGTAAGTGCACCTGTGTCATGCAGTGTCTGTGGAGGACAGAAGAGGATGCCAGATTCCCTGGAACTGGAGTTACAGACAGTTGTTAGCTGCCATGTGAGTGCTGGGAGTTGAACCTGGGTCTTCTGCAAGAAGAGTCAGTGTGCTTAACTACTGACTAATCTCTCCAACCCCTAGGTTGGCTTGCCTTAGATCCTTAGATAAAATCAAACTCCTGAGCAGAAACCGTGGTAAAGGGCCTGTGTGCTCCCCCAATTGATTACATTTCAATATGCCTTCCAGAACGTCACACAGACCCTCTCCTGGGTCTCCCTGTTTCAGCCAGGGTCTCACTGGTCCCTCCTCTCTAGTCTTGACTGAACTAAGACCCTATGCTCCGAAAGACCTGCCATGGTTTCTAGATGTGGACGTTCCCTGGCACTGCTGTGGACACTCTCCCTGTTGGTTTGGTCTCTCATGAGCTATCCATCTCCTCAATGTAACTGTCACCTCCAGGAGGAGAGTGGTCATCTCAACCTTGCTCCTAATTGGTCCCTGGGATCCAATAGCTTGTGACTCAGGAAATGCACTTTGCCTTACCTGGGTGATGGATGCTGTACTCCCAGCTACTCCAGATTCTGAGACAGAAGGATTGCCAATCCCAGGCCAACCTAGGTAACAGAGCAACATCCTGTCACTCATTAAAACAAGCAAACAAACAAACAAAAAATTTCCAGAGCTTTGCCTTAAAACACAGCTCATCTGATATAAAACAGTAGAAATTCCCAGTCGGATACTTTGCCTCATCCACTACTGTGGCCACTATTGAACTGGATCAGAAGAAAGCTTTCATTGCTCCACTCCTCCAGGCTCAAGTTCTTTCCCTGCATTTAACCAATGCTTCCTTCCTGCCTGGCACCCACATATCTGCTTTAAAAGGACTGTTTGGTCCCAGCCCACAGAAACATCCTACATGTTGAAACCCTGCCTACTAAGGTCAGACAGCTCCCCAGTTAGTGAGTGTTCCCCAGAGATCTAGATGGAAGATGACTGTAAGCTCAGTGCCCTGTGGGGCCAGGTGTGACTCAGAGGTGACCCCTGGCACTCCTTGGCCAGTTAGCAAGGGCTCAGTGGACAACCCCAGACCTTTGCTCCTCTGCCTAATGAATTCCCACACCGAGAGTGGAGGATGAGTGGCAATTTAAATATTTTTTGTTCTTTAAACTTTCTTCTTTTCCTCTATTTTCATATAGAAATGCACTATATATTGTAAAAATACTTGAAAAGGTGAATGAATAAAAGCAAAAGTGATCATATCTCCTTATCCCGACTCATCATCGCACTTTAGACTACCAACGCATGTATAGCACATGCCTACATCCAAGTATGATTATATATAATACATAACACATGGATTATATGTGCTGTATCACCTTATATCATTTCATATCAACAAGGCAGGGTCATAATCTTGAGGGGGAAGTTGCATGAAGGCCTTTACCTGCAATCACCCATTTATCTTTCATGCCTTTCCCCGGTATGTAACTCTGAGCACTTATTGGAAAACACAGGTGTGCTTTGGCCATTGGACTATACCTGTGTTCCATGAACTCAGTTTTCCATTATGGTTTTTGTTATTTTGATTGTGGCTGCTGTTACTGTGGGTTAGCACCCTCTCTACCACTGAGCTCTACCCTTCTTGTTACTGTGGTTTGAGTGAGGGGTGTGTGTGTGTGTGTGTGTGTGTGTGTGTGTGTGTGTCTGTGTCTGAGGACTGGGATGGAACCTAACTCCTGCTAGGCACTGTCTACCGCTGAGCCCACATCCACCCCACCCTTCTGGCCAGGCTGGCACTCAGAAGGTCTGGAGAACATCACTGCTTTTTCCTTCTTGCTTGGTTCCCAGGCAGCTGAGGGAAACCCGCCTCCACGCTGCCCAGCACCTCAGCTTTCTGTCTTATTCCCTTCAACTCCTGTTGGCTCCAGTTTCCAGTTGCCAGCCCCAGTGTCCTCCGACCTGATGTCTTTCCCAGGACCCTCTCAAAGTCATACACCTTCCACCAAGGGGCCCTTTTCCTTTCTCCACTGGTGTCTACACTCTCCTCTCCTGGGCCCAATTGTCCTCCTAATTCTCACTTTACCAAGTGATACATTTGAGCCACACATCTGTGCTTTGCTTCATAGGTTTCAAAGAGAACTAATTCTCACAATAACCCTAAGAATCGGAAGCTAAATACTCCTGTTGTGTACAACGCACTCTGCTAGGTGAAAAGGGACTGTGCTTATTTTTGTCTTTATTTTTTTATTCTTTTATAAGGCAGGTATGGTGGTGATACTACTGTATCAGCAGCTAGGAGGGTGAGATGAAAGTAACTTTTGAGTCCAATAGTGGGCATCCAAGGCCACCCTCAGCAAGACAGTGAGTCCTTGAGTCAAAACAAAAACCCTGCAACAGCCTTAGGAAGACACTCACTGAAAGTCACTGGGAATTTCTGATATCAGCAGGGGCTCATTCAAGTCATTCTTCCTGAAATCTGGCAAGTGGCCTCAGAGGATAGCACCGCATCCAGTCACAGTGGGTGAGACTTGACCCTGAACTGGAACCTCAGAAGTGATATATCTGAGGCAGGCTGGGAAATGAAAGATGGAGTGAATGCACGAGTGAGAACCCCTCACTCTGAATACTCTTAGCCATCATGGCTCCTGCCAGTTGGGGACAAACTGTGAGGGAGTTCTGGCTGGGTTGTCCCATGCGTTGCAGGAGTGCAGATTTTTAAACAAGAGATTTGTGATCCATCTTTTGAATAAGTGACCAGTGACAGTTCAACTCAGTCTCCCAAGGTCCCTCTCAGCTTATCGCATGGCTAAGCCGCCAGTCTCCTGCCTCCAGTAGATGGCTCTCCCTTTCCATATACATCATTCAATTTTCCCAGCTAGAAAGACACCCCCAGGAAGTGGCAAGAAGTCTCTGCAGCCTCTAGGGTACCATTTTGTTGCCTTATGGGATCATTGTCATTTTCCAAATTCGTTCAAGGCACCTGCTTTGACTTTTCCCGCAAACCACAAAAACCTTGTGCTGACCCTTCTGCAGCAGGCCACTTGTGACCACTGTCCATTTGAACATCAGGGCTGGAGTTCAGAAAGAACACAGAGTAAGGTGAATCAGCCCTCCTGGGGACTGAACCTGTGACCTCATTAGCACAGGGTTCTAATCAACTGAGCCACCAGGCACATTCCTCACTAAAGGGACTGAGGCAGTAATTTGCTACATGTTAATTCTAAGATTAACTACAGATGAGGAGTGTTCCTAGGGGGGGAAATGAGAGACTTGTTAATTCTTGGAAGGAAATTTAGGTCATAAGTTTTTGAACCCTTTATTTAATTTTAAAATATGATTCTTGAATCTTAAAATGATGTCCAGCACGGTCTACACATCCCTGGCTTATTTTAGTCTTTGGGGTTTTGGATTTTTTTCCATTCTGTCCAGATCAGAAGGAAGAGCAAAAGGTGTCACTTCCGCAATTGTAAAACACTACCCAAGTATTTGCATATAGATTCCTCTACATTTTCTATTTTTCAGGCACAACACAGATGGCAAGAGGAAGGAATCAGCTCCATGCTGAGTTGAAGATGGTCCTCCAAAAGCCAGAGGCCTGCACCCACTGCCACCGCCCCCCAACACTAAAGTAAAGATTCTGCAGCAGGAAGGAGGGGAAACCAAGCCACTTCTCCCCCTTCCCAATTCCCTTAGAAACAGTAAACAGGCATGGAACACAGCTTTCACACAGACTTCATATCCTGTGCTCGGATTATATTCCTATGAATATTCTGCCGACTTTCCAACTCTGAAGAAAAGTTTCCACGGCAAGACTGCATTAAGCATTTGGGTCATTTTGACTTCGTTGCCCCCACCCTGACAGTGATCTTTGAAACTGATACGGCTCTGGAAAAAGCCAAATAACTATTTAAAAAATATTAATAGAGATGGGCTACATTCCCAGCCTTTGTAATCTTTCGGAGAGGGGAGAGCCTCTGTGTGAGAGCATCCTGTGAACAGTGCCCACACCAGCTTTGTCTGTGGGAAGCCTGCTTGAAAGTACAGATTTCTGGGAGGATTTTTACCATGAGGAAGAGGATGATAATCAAAACTCACATTTGCACTCTGCATCTTTTATACCAGGAGCTTTTAAAACAATGATTTAATATCTTGGCTGGACTGGGAATATGTAGTGTCAGAGCTTCAGGCTAGTAAGTCGTGGGTTTGAGCTTTTGCACACATGCAAGTGTGTGTGCAAGCAAACACACAGACACACACACACACTCATGCTACTATGGGTCGTAAGAGAAGCCCCCCACATTTGTTGGTAAAACCAGCCTCACACTGAAGGAGCACCCCAATTTTTTCACTGCCAGTTACATAGGAAAGTTAGGTCTCCTGTCTGAACTGTCAATTTTCTCATCTGTAAAATGATGGCAATTATAGTTACTACAAAATAAGGCTGCCCTCTATGATCCAAAAATACACATAAAATTACTTAGGCCATACTTAGAACACAGTACTTCAGAACTCATTGAGATGTAAGGACGGGGGCTGAGGATGTAGCTCAGTGGTACAGCACTCTCCTCTGGTCTCATTTGTATGAGAGAGGCCCTGCGTTTGTTCTCCAGCACAACACAGGCAAGTAAATAGAAACTAAGAATCCTCATAGCCACTGTCTGTCTCTTGAGCAAAGCATGCCCCATGCAGTACTATGTGGCATTCCAAATATCTCTCCCATTTAAAAACACAGCAAACAATTAAATATATAATACTTTTGTACATCCCCAAAGAACATACTAATGAGTAAACTGAACTCAATCCCACTCAAATTATATGCTCTGATTTACATACCTAAGTGACAGCAACCTAAAATTAAAATAGCTGGCCCTGATTTCCAAATTAATGCCTACAAAAATGTTTCTTGGGAAATACATAATAAAACAGCATGTGAAACCTTCTAAATTAACATATCCAAAATAGATGATCTTAAAATCACAATTCTCTACAATACACCAAATTCTTAACCAACCTGAAGGTTCACAAGAATCTCAAATGCTGGATGTATAAAAACATTATCTGCCTATTCAAATAATCAAACTAAGTACATTTTTATCTGAAAATACAATCTGAGACAGCCTCATTTTATAGTCAAGAAATACTCTTAAAGCATTTAGTGAGCTACAATTTTAAACTACTCATATTCAAACTGACAGTCAGAAACTAAATAAATAGAAACTAACCTGCTGGATAGTATCCACCTTACAGTTATTGGCTCCATCATCACGTTAAACTGCAGCAGGCATGGCTAATTCAATAAAATAAATAGTTTTAATTCCTCTATAGATTTCCTCAAACCATGCCATGCACTTCTTATGGCTCACTTTGAGGGCTTGGTAAGCACTCTCCCCAACGATGTTTGATTTTTTTTTTAATGAAGGAACCTGGGTGCCCACTGTTTGACAACACTGCGCCCTAATCACTTCCAGTTTCCATTCATCAAGAAAGTAGTATTCTTGAGGAATCTTGTTTGTTTAGCCACTAAATATTACCTTTCATTTTGTGATATTAGCTTCTTTCCAGAAAATGATACTGCGTTTTTCTTCTAATGATGAAGGATGAAAGGTAAGGAGAATTCCATTTGGTAATTATTGGACCATGAAGAAGAAAACTGATTCCGAAAACAAATTCCCAAAAGAAAAATAAAATGGATTATGTGAGGTGGAAACATGGGATTCCTGGCAATTGGAGCCAGGATTGGTAATTTAATAACATCTTTATTTAATTAATATTTGAAAGGAGAAGGGTCCAGCAGTAGGGCTTTAGCCTTGGACCAAAATCTCTCTACCCTCTACTCTTACATAAGACAGGCAAGATTTTCACAGCCACTAAAGCCTGAGAGCTTAGGTAAGGGTAGAGGGTAGAGAGAGTCTGGTGTCATCCTTCCTTACCCAAGACAAGGTGACTATAGGAGGAACTTGGTCTCTGCAGCTCAGTGGAAGATGGGAATCACCCATGACCTAGAGAATCACAGAAACCTGATCAAGAAGGCATTAGAAGTGATTAATCAGTTCTGGTAGTGACGGTGGTAGTGACGATGGTGGTGGTGGTGGTTGTGAGGGTAAAAGTGATGTGGGTGGTGATGGTGGTGAGGGTGGCAAGGCCAGGTGTGGCAGCCCATGCCTAGAATCCCAGGTACTCCAGAGTCTGATACAGGAGCATCAGATGAATGTGAGAGTGCAAGGCCAGTCTGAGCAGCATAGAGCTACAAGAACACTCAGTCCCTTTCTGAACCCACAGATGAGATGGGTGTCATTCAAACTGGCGCTTCTTTCTCTTCCAAGTTTAACAAAGTGGCCACAGTAATGATTAGTTTTAAGGTATTTTTTAGAAGTGACCTTTTTTTGTTTTTATTTGAGATTATACATGTGCCTTCATGTATGTATGTGTACTATGTGTGCCATATGCATGCCTGGTGCCCACGAAGGGCAGTGGAAGGTATGGAATCCCCTAGAACTGGAATTATAAGTGATTATGAGCCAACACATGGGTGACGCATACCGAACCTAGGGCCTCTGGAAGAGCAGGATATGGAATCCCCTAGAACTGGAATTATAAGTGATTATGAGCCAACACATGGGTGACGCATACCGAACCTAGGGCCTCTGGAAGAGCAGGATATGGAATCCCCTAGAACTGGAATTATAAGTGATTATGAGCCAACACGTGGGTGACGCATACCGAACCTAGGGCCTCTGGAAGAGCAGGCTGTGATCTTAACCACTGAGCCCCACAGGAAGGATTTTGAAAGGAAAACACAAAAAGACACAAAGAGGGAGAAAAACAAGCTTCATCCAAACCCACTCACCAAGGCAGTTCTGAGCTGTCGTTTTCCTTCCAGAAACCTTTCTTACTCCGGAATAATGTAGTATATATAAAAAATAAAAATAAAAAGATAAATTATTAGAACTCATGCCTAATTTTATGGTTCCTTTGGTGATCTGAAGAAAAACAGCATAGGTCACACAGGTATGTGACAGATGGTGGTAATCACAGTGATGGTGGTGATGGTAACAGCAATGTTGGTGGTTGTGGTAGTGACAGCGGTGATGGTAATGCTATTTGAGGTAGTGCTGAGAATGGTGAAGGCAGTAGTGAGCGTGCTGGTGGTGGTGGTGATGGTGATGATAAGGGAGGTGTTGGTGAGAGTGGTGGTGATGGTGATGCTGGTATTTTTATGGGAGGGGTATCTCTGCAATGATGGTCATGGTGACGTTGGTGACAGAGGCAGCAGCACGCTGGTGAGAGGGGCTGCTGGTGGTAGTGGTGTTGGAAGGGTATCTCTATGGTGATGATCATGGTGATGTTGGTGACAGATTCAATAGCCTTGGTGGTGATGGTGGAGGCATTCTCATTATCTTCAAATCACAAAACTGAAGACTTGCGCTTAAGAAAGCTACTCAATCTATATTCTCTACTTTATTCCTATTGATTGAATGCTGATTAATGTCATCACAATAATGTTGCTCCTCTTAATAAGATTTTTTTTCTAATTTTTTATTATGTGTGTATGTCTGTGTGATGGTTTATATGTATGGGCTCAGATGCTAGCAGAGGCAAGAGGCATTGGATCCCCTGGAACTGGACTTATAGGTGGTTATGAGCTGTCCAACATGGGTATTGGGAACTGAACTTGTGTCCTCTGCAAGAACAGTATGTGCATTTGACTCCTGAGCCATTTCTCAAGCACCTACAATGTTGTACTTGGTCATGAATTGAAAGCCATTTTTAAAGGAATAGGAAAACAAAGAAGAATTCAAACCACTGCTGGTTTTCTTTTAATATTTCACTATTAATTTCATCATATTCTTGTCACTGAAAGCATTTCAACGTACCAGGAGTCCCTGAAGCTGCCATATTGTAAGATTCCAAGGTTACAGGAGTTTCTGTTCACTGAGGCTTGTGTTGAGCTATGTGACAGGACACCACTCTTCTAGCAATGGTCAGAACCATCTGGTGTGTTGAAATTCACACTGACAGTACTCATCATGGTAAACAAAAAGAACACTTTCCAGACTGCTTGTATTTAGTGAATGAAGGGAAAGTCATGGGAGAGTCCACTAACATTTCTCTTCTTGCTTCTAGTATCAGTATAACATAGAATGCTCCCAGTTGCTTCAAAGCCAGGCACGGTGATGTTGACTTAGGAAATATGAAGGGGAGGTGTCGTGGATGTATCAGCAACCAGATCAAGACTCATCAGGCTCCTCCCCTTGCAGTGAAAAAAGAAGCAGGTGCAGACGGAGCTTCCATCACTCCAGAGCTCTAAATGTCAATGACAAGCAGACTTCATACATACATGCAGAGAGAGGGAGAAATAAACTCTTGATATCTTAAGTCACTGAGATTTTGATGATAAATTTTGACCACAACACAACCTACCAATGTCCTAACAGACATTGATGGCCAAAATAAGAGAGTTTAAAGTCATTTGTGGTCACATAGGAAAGAAGGAATCTACGTTTCTCCCCACGATAAACAAAACCCTCCAAGACCCTCAATTCTTCTGCAGAGAAAGTCTAATTCAAAACAGAAGAAATACCACAAACTATAAGTAGCTGGCCATTCCAGCCCCCAGGAACCCTACCACAATTTGGAGATTTCATTTAACTGACCCAGACTTCAAACAATAAATCACCTTCTTACCATGATACAAAAAGACAGGCTCAGACCTCCTGGTCACTTCCAGAGCTGCTCACCTAAAGATGTCTTGCTCAAGATGTAAGCCTCCTTAAGGAACTAGTTTTCAGAAAACTGAACCTCACCAAAGTTAGCATATTTCTAGATGCAAAGTAGGGCATAAAATGTGAAAACCCATCTGTATCTACCCGTTCCACACCCTCCCCCAAGCTCTACCCTACCAGCACTGTAACTAGGCTTGAAAAACCTAACACATGCAAAGCACAGAGGCCCTTAGAAAACCTAGCCCAGTGTGCCGTATGTGTGAGTTGAAGATTTGCTGAGTCTTGCCAAAGACAACAGGGAGGAAAGAAAAGGAATGGTTTTCTCTTCTCTGAACTTGGGAAATAAACATAGTACTCTTCTCCACAGCTAAATGGCTCCAGTTTTCCACAATGGAGCTGACCTCTTAGTGGCCATTCCCCAAACTCCATCCAAGTGACTTCTGAGTAGCCATCACCTTCCTCCCAAATGAATCATGTGTTTTGGCTGCAATGGCCAAAACAGATACCCTAGTTCAGTACCCAGAGACATTGGATACTTATGCAATCTTCAGGGTCATTGTCAAAGTGCGATGAAATAAATGATATGCATGTGCTTTGACATGTTACAAGTGGCATTATTTCCATCATTCCCAGCCTCTCCTGCATCTGACATGTCTACTGTGTTGTGTCTAGTTTGTACAAGCTCTACCCAGGTAAGAGCAGAAGAAATACACACTTGCTGAACATATGCCCAGTACAAAATTTCCACAAAACTCTTTTGAGTTGGGCACTACCATGTCCAAGAATGGAGAGGGAAGCAAAGAATTCAGTGGTAGTAATTGTAGACTGACTTACAGATATAAAATGTACACAGGACCAACTCCCAGCTTTTGTTGTCAACTTGGCATACTGGGAAGAGGGAACATCAGTTGAGGAATTTCCCCTATCAGACTGGCTGACAGCACGTCTTTGAGGCATTTTCTTGATTGCTAATTAATGTAGACAGGTCCCGCCTACTATGGGCAGTAACATCCCTGGGCAGATGGATCTGGACTGTAGAAGAAGGTAGTTAGTTGGGCAAGCCAGTAAGCAGTGTTCCTCCATGATCACTGCTTCAGTTCCTGCCTCCAGGTTCCTGCCTTGGGTTCCTTCCCTTCACGATGGGTATAAAGTATAAGGTGAAATAAACTCTTCCCTCCTCCAAGTTGGCTTTAGTCAGTTATTTATTGCAACAGAAAGAAAACTAGAACAATATGCTATGCTATTGTATCGATCAGTTTTCATCACTGTGACAAAACACCTAGAATAATCACAGGAGGAGAGATTTTTTTTGTGTGTCCTTATTGGGGGTTGCAAGGTACAGTCAGTCAACTCTATTACTTTGGTCTGTGGAAAGTCAGAAATACCATGATGGAAGATCAGGGCAGAGCAAAGCTGCTTGCCTCATGAGTTCCAGAATACACAAAGAGAGTGAGAGATAGGAAGAACTCAAAGGATAAGATAAGACCTTCAAATTTGCACCCCTGTGACCTACTCCTTCCTATTGTGCTTCACCCCAATAGCATATCCAGTATGATGAGGTCAGAGCCCTCACGATCCAATCACCTCTCAGGAGTATCATGACTTGTCTTAAGATATATATATATATATATATATATGATATATATATATCATATATATATATATATATATATGATAGGATCAATCATTACTGTACTCACCAATCCACAAATCTCCAAGTTGGAGGGATTGTTTCATGGTCCAAACCTTTTCTTGTGGATAATTATACTTTTGAAAAACAACATTCCTACTCTCCTTTAATAATCTTTTCATGGGGCTGGAGAGATGGCTCGATGGTTAAAAGCACTGACTGCTATTGCAGAGGACCCAGGTTTGATTCCCAGCATCCACTAAGGGACGAACAACCATCCCTACCTCCAGTTCCAGGGGATCCAACACCCTCTTCTCACTTCTGTAGACACTGCACAACACGGTGCACTTACACACACGCAGGTAATACACTCATACACATAAAATAAAAATAACAAAAAACAAGTATAATCCTTTTCATCAGCAAGATTTTGCTGGTTCATATGATGAAAATGTAGGACCTCGAATAATATTAAAACAACTAGCCAAAAAAGGAAATGTCTTTATATTTAAAATGATAATATTTTCTAACCCCAAACATAAAAATACTGATTACTAAACTTATTCTTGACGCACAGTTTGCTTTTCATTGCTGTGATAAAACATTGACCAAAATGAACTTGGGGAGGAAAGGGTTTATTTAGCTTAGCACCGACAATCCATCATCAAGGGAAGCTGGGACAGGAATTCAAGGCAGGAACGTGGAAGCAGAAACTGAAGCAGACTGTGGAAGAACATTGCTCTCCTGGCTTGGTTTTCCTGACTTGCTCAGCTGCCTTTCTTATACAGCCCAGGCCTGCCTGCCCTTAGGACGTCCCTGCCCACAGAGGGCTGGACCCTCCTGCATCAATTAGCAATCAAGAAAATATCTCACAAACATGTCCTCAGGTCAATCTGATGGAGAAAGTTCCTCAACTGAGGTTCCTCTTCCCAAGTATGTCTAGTTTGTGTCAAGCTGACGAACACTAACCAGCACACTGGATCATTTCTGTAATGCTGTGGTCAGGTTTTCTAAATAGCATCTATAGAAGTATTTAGAATTCTGGTCTTGGGGTTTTTAACTGAAGAACAAGGTGACAAAACATTTGTAGATGAGTTATTTTATATTTGCTTTGCACAAGTGTTCTAGAATTCACATAATTAAATACCTAGCAACTTTCATGAGACATAGAAAAATACTCTCTAGGGACTGGAGAGATGGCTCAGCAGTTAAGAACACTGGCTGCTCTTGCAGAGGACCCAGTTTCTATTCCTAGCACCTACATAGCACCTAACAACCAGCTGACTCCAGTTCCAGGGGATCAGACACCCTCTTCTGATCTCTGTGGGCATTGCATGGCATGGATGCACTTACACACATGCATAAAATAAAAATAATAAAAGAAAATATCTTTTAAAAGAAAATACTCCCTGGATACACTCCAAGGAGTGTAGAAAACCAAGTTGAAGAATCTCAGTTCTTGCCTATGCAAATGCTTAACTTATCTGAGGTGGAGCTCTATTCCCCAGTCTGTAGAAGTAGTAATAGTAATTAATAATAATAATAATAATAATAGTAAATCAGCCTGAAAGAAATTCCCATGATGAACAAACAGTGTTTCAAATCAAAATGACCCATAAATCCAGTGGAGAATATGTCAGCAAAGGACGGAGACTCACTACCCAAGGCCCACAGCAGGCATGTGTCAGATGCATTTTCCTGTTCTTTCTACATCACCTTCCATTTTGGGAGAAGTTTTATGAGCTTCTACTGCAGAATGAGGCTGAGTCACTGCAAATGTTACCACACTTTTGACACAGAAAGCAGTTTTTCTAAGGAGCCTAACATATCCCTTATGTCACTTCTCCCAAAGTCCTTATGATACGGAAGCCACATGGAGTTAACTATATATGTGCAGGTGAGCAAGAGGTGGGCTGCGGACTCCAGAGGCCCATACAAACCCACATCAGCTAGTGCAAATGGATGCCACTCCACCTTATCACGCTGGCTTTATCAACGACAGACTCCAAGAGTTTTCCATGCGAATATTCCAAGGTAGAAAGGCACAAGTCCCCAAACCACAGGTGGATTTCAGGCAGGCCAAGACCAGGGAGCCTTGCCCAACTGTGCTCCAGACAAAGAAGGAATTCGATCTTCTGCTGGTAAAGGGACAATCATTTCAGATCTCTGCCTGGGGAGACAAAAAACGGTATCAAAAATGGTCAGTCTAATTTTCCCTCCTTCAAAGGATGACAACAGGGTTGCCGAGAGGATGCAGCAGTTAAGGGCACTGTCTGCTCTTCTAGAACACCAGAGTTCAGTTCCCAGCATCCACATTAGGAAGCTCACAACCTCCTGTAACTTCAGCTTCACAGGACCATATGCCCTCTTCGGGCCTCTAAGGGCACTCACAAACACATGGCATATACCCCCACCCCACACAAATACATAAAGACATAAATAAAACATAATAAAAATAGATCTTTGCTGGATGTGGTAGTACACACCATTAATCCCAATACTTAGGAAGCAGAGGCCGGTATATCTCTGAGTTTAAGGTTAGCCTGGTCTACATCCAGGCGAGTCAGGGCTACATAGTGAGAACCTGTTTCAAAATACACACACACACACACACACAGACACACACACACACACACACACACACACACACATATATATATATATATAAACATAGATACATACATACACACATACATAAATCATACAACATTATCCAAATCTAAAGTTCCACCTCCTCTCCTTCCTATGGACTCAGAGTCAGTGTATCTTTTCAAAACCAGAGAAAAGAGTACAAGAAGCCAGTCAGTAAAGTCCTGAAGGGAAAATTCAGGCAAGTTTATTTCTGGTTCTGACAATGACTTAGAGACAGAAAAACTGTGGTCTTTGGGTTGGGTTTATATATCATTTCTGTTCTATTCTCTTCATGACTGAAATCTGGATTGTGATTTGAGAGCAATGGGCATGCTGGAGCTGAAACCCAGGACCTCACACATACCAGAAAAGACTAACTCTACCTCTAGCCTGTATTTCAATCCTTAAATCATCCTCTCTCTCTCTATTTTTTTTCAATTGGTCATAAACATTGAAAAATATGAATTGGTAATAAATAATTGGTAACTAATAAGGTTCTCTGGTCTCTAATGCACGTGATTTAAGCCAGACTTCATATAGTTTGTCACTGTAGAAACACAATTCTATAAGAGCCTCTCAGATCTTATCCTCCCTGAAAAGCAGTCTTCCCAAAAGTTTAAACTTGGAAGCTATTCCTCCTTGTCAAACTGAGTTTTGATCTATCTGAAATATAAAACAGTGGTGTAAGGAAAGGGAGAAGGACAGAAAGGTTGGAAGGTTGGGAACTAGCCTCTGACATGGGAATCTGGTGAACAGCATGCCTGCATACAGGTCCACTGTAACACTAACACACTGTTATCAGGAGGACTGAGAAACAACCTATGAAAATCTTTCAAAGGAATATCTCTCAAGACTTGTTGCAAAATGGAGCTCCTGCTGCCTCTAGAGTTTGGGTGCTTGACAACACAGTAACTAATCGTTAGGACAGAAACCTCCAAAGCCTCTAGAAGCTGGAGCTACAGCATGCCAGATATGTGGAAATGCAGAAGTATCACCTAGCTTGAGGCTTTCAGGGTCCACTGGAACAACAGTCTGCTTGGGAACGGTGGGTCCCTCCCAGATGACAATGTTGCCGAAGCTGTTGAGGCATACACTCTCTCAATGGAATAAAGGGGGTTTCACGTGCACCTCTGAGGAATTCTGTCTGACCTCTGAAGTTGAAATACCATGCAGAACCTTTCAGAATCTATCCAAAGTCTGGCATCTGTGCACAGCAGCAGAGCCTTGAATTCAAAGCAGGACCATTTCCTGGCTCAGAATTCCAATTCCAAATTCCTTAGGCTCAGAAGTGATGGGAAAACAGATCCTCGGCATTCTTCTGATTTCTAAATCATTTGAACTGACAACAGATAGGAAACTGTCAAAGAGATTCAAAATCTGTCATTTACATGGCCGTTCTACTTTTTCTTCTACATGGTGGTGAACAGAGCATCCTTTACCCTGACTTTCTCACTTCTCTCAGTTGAAAGCACAACCCACAACATAGATTAAAGCATGTGTGAGCTGGAGGAGCACACTCTGTCTCATATGCTGTACCACATGGCACTCAAGAGCGGTACAGGTTTTCAGTATCTTTTCTTCCAATCACATCTCTACCCTGTTCTGAGAAATCTCAACCCAGTGTTCCACCCAGGACCTTCCCAGGTCTATCCTAAGAATGAAGCCCTACAGAACAAGGGTAGAAGGCACTGGTAGCCTAAGGATGCAGGGAGAAGGGCTAAATTACTGACCTGAACTCCAGAATGCTCATACTAGACAGGATATCTGAGGTCAAGGATGCAACCTTTCTATTTTAAATGAGGCCCACAGAAGGCAGGCGGTTTACCTGCCTTCTGATAAGATAAGAGCACCTGTTGCTCTTGAAGAGGACGTGGGCTGAGGTTCCCATCATGGTGGCTAACAGCAATTGGTAACTCCAGTACCAAAGGACCTGATACTCTTCTGTCCTCTGCGAGCATTACATGCCTGAGTGTACTTACATACATGTATGCAAAACACTCATACACATGAAATAAAAATAGATATTTTTTTTAAAAAGCTCATAAAAGGCAATTCTTGGAGTTTCTTATAAGTTAAACATTTTCTACTAGCGTAGGTTCATGAACCCCTTCCAGATACTGCCTCCTCCAGGGAAGGACAAATCACACACACACACACACTACACACACACACATACATATACACTTACACATATTGATACACAATCACATATACAGTTACACAGACATGCTCACATACATATACACACACAAACATACACTTACACACAGACACAGATACCCATGCATACATACACTCATACACACTCACACACTCACACATGTACACTCTCACACGTAGATATTCACATAGGTACACACACACAAGCATATACACACACAAACACATACATACTCAAGCACACACACACACACATACACACACACGTGTGCGTATCAACTCAGGATCCCAGAATCTCATCTTTCAATGATTAAAAGCTCCATGACCCCCAGGTTACAAAGTTCTGCCCCTGAGTAAGCAACTTTCCTGTGTATAAAGTCTCTTTTGAAAACTTACCAACTCCGGAATATATACTAGCTTTAATGATGTAATCTATAAAATTCTGAGGGAAAGCAATTTCAACAACTCAAAAAGATGATTTAATCCCTAATCAATATTTCCATATTTTTAACATGTGTCAAGGAAAAGAAAATGTGCAGGAGAAATTTAAACCTATACATATTTCACTACCGATTTCACACATGGACCTGAAATATCTTTTCTCCTAATATGGAGATGGCTCAGCAGTATTTAAATGACTCCTTATTCCAAGTCATATAAATATGCACCAGATGTATCTTTTGTAAATGTTATGTTTTTCAACTTCTCAGCATTTGCAAGCAGTTGAAAGCTATGTCAAGCATGCTTTAATGGGGCATAAAAGTGTATTGTATTCAAAGAGATGGCGCATCTCTGTAATAGGTGAAAATACAAATGTTGTCAATAGATACATTTTCATTTTATTGATTTACACTGCATAATAGAATGCCCTGTATTCTTCTTTACACGCGAGTTCTCTATCAATTGAAATATAACTAGATATAAAAAATCATGCCTACGTTAATGGATTCTCTAAATGACACAAAATTCAAAACAGAATTTTATGGCTAGAAGACAACTTAAAGATCAACTCAATCCCATGCCCAGATTTAACAGATGAGAAAAACTGAAACCAGAAGTCTTTTGTGAGGTAACTGAGGCACTGAGCCCCTACAGTAGAGGATGCATGGATTCACAGACCCTCATGTAAGGAAATGCACTGCGCCCTTCACAGTGTCTATCTCTGGACTGCCCAACAAAGTCCAGCGCAAAGCAGCATTGATTTCCGGAGACTTACTGGGAGGAATGAGATCTGAATTTTGCAAACTGTCAAAGTATCTTGTAGGAAGTATACACAGGAAGTAAAATGCCAATTGTTAGCATTAAGGATTTTCGAAGAATATCATAATGCACTTTCTCCAAAACAAAATTTGAACAGAATTGAGATCACTTTTTTCACTGTAAATACAAAAGGTGCCAAGTAAATTCTCCTTTGAACATTTTTCTTTGAGGTTAGATACATCAAAGATGTTTATGAAATATTTTCAGATCATATGGCAGCTCACCTTGAAAACTATATTTTCTGTTTTTAAATAACAGTCAGTAAAATTGATATATCATTGTGAAATTATTTTTTCCTTTTCACCAAGGGAAAGGAAGAGCTGTTTCCCCAGCCGCTTCCTGTAGCTTCCAGCATCTCTAAGCAGATCTTGGCCTTCCCTGTTTTGTGTTATTGGATGCCAACTTTTACCTGCTTTATTGTGCTCACCTAGCTCCTTTCCACGTGTTCTTATACACTGCTTCAAATTCTTTCTTGGAATGAGACAGAATATTAATTAATGGGTTAATTAGGTGGGAGAGTCCTTCTCTGAAAGCCAAAGAACCTTTTCACTTTGACCTTTACAAAGAACACTCATTACAAATGAACTCCTTATTAAAGTTTCTTTCAAACTTTGTGTCCCTGTTGCAGTGAGTGGAGTACCCTACTTCACCGAGCTCCACAGCTGATTGTATGTACTCTTGGACCCCAGATGAAAGCACGTTTTTTTTTTCTCTAGCCAGGAACCAGTTTTGAATACATAGTACCTGGAGCAGCATCCTAGTCTTGGTTCCCTACAGGGAGAGAAGGGGACAAGACAAGCTCAAAGTTAAGTTTCCATGGTTGATACTGGCTGTGCCTGAAACACTGTCACTGTTCCCCATGCAAAGTCAGGATTCATCAGGATGTTTGGACAGTGGTCCCCCGGTATGTAGCAGACACTTACACAGCCCTTGCTAAGGTGGAAATGTGAGGAACTCAGTGAAAGCAAACTCAAACCAACATTGTGGGCATATCCATCAGCCCTGGCCAGGTGTCCCAAACAAAGGGGACAAAGCTTCTGACTCAGTAGTCCATGTCATGGGTAAGGGCATTGCTTTCTATCACTATGTGATTTTCTTTCCTAGAATGTTCAGAAACAGAGAAGCAGGTACATTCCTGTCCATACACGGAGCACAAGAGAATCTGTAGATAAATCTGTGCCCTTGCAAATACACAGCCTAACTGTCATGCACATGTCACATAAATGTGACATATACACCACGCCAGGTTGGTATGGGGAACCTTCTTCTGATCTCATATGTTAAAGGGTTGGGGGATATGGGGAAATGTAGTTACTGAGGAGCAAGAGGTCTTATGAACTCTTTACGTCTTTGCGTTGATGTAAAATGGGTAAGGAGCCTGTACCCATCAAATGTCACAGAAACACTTTGTAAGTCAACACAGAGGTGGTTCTGAAGGGACAGTGTCTGAGTGACCACAAGATGGTGAGAAAGCAGCAGCATTCCCCAGAACTTGGGAAATAGTAAGCCATTGTTATTAAAAGCACATTGTCGGGGTCAAAGAAATGGCTCAGCAGTTAAGAACATAGGCTGCTCTTCCAAAAGACCTTGGTTCAGTTCTCAGCACCCATGTGGCAGCTCACAATTGTCTATAGCTATAATTCCAAGGGATCCAACACCCTCTTCTGGCTTCCATGGGTTTGCACACATGTGGTGCACTTACATATATGCAGGCAAAACACTCATATACATGATTTTTTTTTAATGTAAGACATGTTGTTTTTAGGGGCTAGAGAGATGGCTCAGTGGTTAAGAGCACTGGCTGCTCTTACGGAGGGCCCAAGTTAGGTTCCCAGCACCCATGTGTCAACTAATAACCATTTGTAACTCCAGTTGCAGGGGAGCCGATATCCTCTTCTAACCTTGGGGCCGATATGGTGCACTTACAGTCACAACACAGATACACTTACATACATACAGGCAATACACTCATATGCATAAAAATAAAATAATAAATATTTTAAAAAGCATTTTGTTTTCAGTGGATGAGATGCAACTTTAAAACATAGTATTCCCAAACCTAGTATTCCCATCACATGACCTTGCCAAGTGGCATAGTCTAAGTTCCTCAACTGGTGCATCTGTCAAATTCTACCTTGGAGAGCTTTCAGGGTCCAAGTAGGCGAACACAGGTGAGGTGCAAGTTTCACTATCTGGTCAGTGGTGAGTCCTTGGTAAATTTTACTATGTTGCTATTACCACTGTCATGGTTGGCTTTACGGTTATGAGATTCTTGGGGTCCTTCTGGTTGCAAGATTAGATTTCACCGTTTCTCATCTTCCCTGAAAGAGCCTAGACATATACTACTGGATTCTAGTGAATAATTCATCCTCTATCCCATGCTGAGGAGTTCAACAGAAACGAGAAGGGAAAGGAGAGAGGACAGGGCCCAGGTAAAGACACGTGCAACTACCTTCTGTCACAATGGCTGCAGCCTGTGTTCATGGGCAGCCCCCAGATTCCCTTGACAAAGTCCAGGCCTAGAGAAAAAAGGACAGTTCTAGATGGGATCAAATGAAAACCTCATATGTCGACAGAGTCTATGGCTCCCCTCTCTGTTTGTTGTGAGAACGGTGGACTTACTTGGTTTTTTTTCCCTGAGGGCAAAAAGGAAAAATCCTATTGAATTTAAAGTGACGCTAAAGAGGTTTCTGTTGGAGAAAAGGAGTCCAAACTGAACAATCTCACCTCTAGTGGGCTGATGCTTCTTCCACCAAGCATTCCCCCTAAAAACACACTCCAGATAAAACTGACAGCCAACAACAGGAGTTAGTAAACAGGTGAAGATGAAGAGGTTGTTCTTCAAAGTATCACCCCTCCTCCCTCTAGCCAGTTCTTGTCCTGTCTGAGGTACCTGAAAGGCACTGACTGCGTAAGAGCCCTATCCAAGCTTTCTCAACCCCCTTTGCACAGAACTGTAACACCTTTAAAGAGTAAGGCTTGAAAGAGAACTTAAAAATGGAAAACAAACCTGGATCCAATGCTTAATATACTGATTCTTTAGGGAAAATGTATACAAAACTTTTTTGTATCTCCACAAAAATCAGTTTGGCTGTTATACAATGGTACTGAACTGCAGGCAAAAATCAGCTCATGAACACAGCTAATCCTGGGATGATTTCTAAGACAGGATGTATGGAGTGGATCCATAGCCCCAACACCATGCAGAGGTTTCTGTGAGACTAGAGAACTCTTTTTAACTTAAATTACACCTACCCCCAACCCACACAGGGGTCAGAGCAGCCTGGTGGACAGGTCGGTTTAATAGAGGAAGGAGCTCTGTGTGACCTGGGGAAGGAGAGATACAGCCCTGATTCAGCTGTGCTCTTTTGAGAGATTTCTGTGTTGTTGCAACTTATTTCTTATTGACCTTTGCTTTTACAAGCCTTATCATGTGGGACCTGAGAGTTTCACAAATGAGACTTTTCTTCTACATAACACAATGGCTGTTGCTGTCTTTGGCAACAAGCCTCAGGAGTGAGAGGTAGCATTATGTTGAAGACGCCTTGATGTTTATAATAAAGGGCACTCTTTAAAAATCACCTCCTATTTTTAATGTTTTAGTTTTTGTTTTTTCTTTCTTTAAGGCTGAGGCTAAAGGCAGCTAATAGTGGCCAGTTCTGATTGGACAACATCTGTTTCTTTATAGGAACCTTACTTGCCAAGTAGCTGGACAGCAGTACCCATTTGGTATTCATGGGAAGCACTTGCTGAACAATAATGACCATAATTGCCTCTGATTCTTGTGTTTACAACACTGCCAAAGTATCATTAGGGCCTTATTTATAGATAATAATGCTTATTAATCACAAGTATTTGAATTTTGGAATGTATTAGATTAATATTCTTTTGTACCTCGTTTCTGTACTAATACTGTGAAAGACATTTACTGAATGTAGCTCATTGGGAATGCTTATTTTGAGCTGCAAAATAATGTGTGTAATTTGCAGGTGAAAGATAGAGAAATTCCGTGGCTACCTCTCCAGGGCCTCCACAGAGATCAACGGCCAATGGGAATAATTCAGCCCTACCTTTAAAACAAGAAGGAAAAAAAAGGCAAAGCAAATATCCTTATAGGAATCGTGTTTTAGAAAATCTTGAAAGTACTTAGACTAGGAAACACTCCTGACAGTGAGTTTGTCATTTTGTTTCGCCTTAAATCTTCCATAGATGATGGCATCACTCTATTGAAAAGGGTATGGAATGAGGAATAATTACTGATTCTATAACAAGGTCACATTGTATAAATTTGAAAAGGCTCAAGGAAAAAGAAATCATAGGGTGGCTAATAGTTGCAGTGAGCAAAAGCTCAACCTGAGGTCTAAATGCCTAGTTGTTAAACTGTCTTCCATTCTTAGTCACTAATCTCTTTCCATACGTTTAATTTCTGTGAAGACAGATATTAAATCTATCATGTATCTCTCTTTTTCAAGAATGCCTAGAAACAGAAATCATTAAAAATTTCAAAAGATTATTAAAGTTTCTCCCGGTTAGCACAATTTCTGGTAGTATGACAAAAAACAACTTTATAAATAAACATAAAGCATTACCAGCTTGTAGTTCTTATGTCCCATTTCTCCTGAAATTCTAACAAAATGAAATCCACAGGATTTTCTTCCCTAGCACACACTTCTGTTTACTCGCGAAGTGTTCATGCTTTGTGTGGTAGAACAATATTCAGCTTGTTTAATTAGAAAGATGTGAAATGAAGGGGCAGGATTCTCCAGGAATTGTTGAGAAAGAAAGAAGGTTTACTATCACAAAGTCTAGGTGTTCCTTTCTTAAAAATTCCCAACTAGATACCATTTTTAAGGCTGCCTGTACTGGGGTTCTTTATCGAAACCCAAATGTGTTCAGTGTTATCCTGCTCTACCAATGACTACTTTAAATGGTCTACGGCCCACTTGACACTCACAATAATTAACCTTGTCTTTTCTCATTCTCTCAACTTTGCCCCCTACAGAAAGAAAGGGGTCTGCACCTTTAAATCCACCAAGTTACAATGAGAAAACTCTGTTCCCTAGGAAAACCTGGAAGGTTTGTTCAGCAAATGTTTCCAAGTCAGATCATTCTAGGAGACTAAGACCCTGTTTCATTAAATGCAAAATGCTAACATTTTAATTCTCTACTAAATGTAAATAATTTTAGTGATCCCAGTTGGACCCTTTACTATTAAAGCATTTTATCATATGTGCATCTGTCTCCTCTCACGAGGCAGAGTGGAAAGGTGAACAATTACCTAATAATTCAACCAATGTACTTAGTAAAGTCTGGCAAGTTGGGCCCCTCAACTCCTTTAATCGAATCCCAGGGTAAATGTCTTAACCCACACAATGATTTCAACTGGAGGTCCATGCAGGAGTGTGCATCTGTTAAAGTCGCTAGAATGAAGAATCAAGCAATAGCTTATAGACTTAGTGCAAGTTTTCCAAATGATAGCAAATTTAGATTATTTAAATTTTCCCACTTTTTCGAAGTAGCTAGGAAGAAGAGAGGCCAGGAAAACATAAATTATACAAATAATTCATTTAATTCTCTAATTTATTTTACTGCATCGGACACTGACTAGTTGTCTCTTTAAAAGATGCTGTTATTTGGATGAGGAAGAAAAGAAATGCTTCAAGAGGGCACAGATATCAAAAGAGAACTGATGGGTGTCATTGTTAATATGGAACCACTGAGGCTGAAGGCCTTATGTCCCCCCCAGGGTGTCCCTCAGTCTTACTAAACATTTCATTCAACTGCTTACAGAGTTGGGGTGGGCAACAGGGAGCTAGGAAGAAAGGAGGAAAAGAGGAAAAGAGGGAGGGAGGGAGGGAGAAAGGAAGGGAGGGAGGGAGGGGGAGGGGGAAGAAAGAGACTAGTCTATGAATTTGAATTTAAATTTGAGGGCATTGAAAAGATAATTCTTTATGAAAAATGGTTTGACAGAATAACTTATATTCCACCAACACCCCAGCAGTTTTCTAAGAGCCTAGTTGGATATGAAACTTGAGATCTGTCAACATTTTATAGTTACCCTGATTTAATAAGCATTTTTTCTTCTTTTCTTTAACTGCCAAAATTTTTAATGAAATTGAATCTTGGATGCCTACATTCTGGGGAGTTTTATTTGCTATATTATAGTTCTGTCTGCTTTTAGGCCAGAGAATGCCAAAGTATTTATTCTTACAAATCTTTCTACATATGTAATTTGAGCTTGCTTAACTAGTTCTTTACCCACTTCATTAATTAAATTGACAGAAAGGTTATTTTACAATTTCGTAGTGAATGACTCTCCAGATGAATTTTTGAATGAACATTGTGCAACCTTAAGTCAGTGCACAGCCATGTATCTCCTCCTCTCACAACACGGCATTCTAAAATTTAAAAACCACATTTTTGCAGCTAATCTTAACCCCCATCTAGAGGAAAATGTTTTCACCTCTTTCCACTCGTTTTTCAAAAACTGGTTTCAATTTTGACTTGTGTTATTTCCACCATTTCAATTTAAAATTTTTAAAGACATCAAAGTAAAGTTCAAAAAGCATGGGACTAACACTATTTTTATTTTCAAATTTAACATTAATATTTAGACATGACTGTCGAGTCATAAGCTTTTTAAATGCTCTTCAAAAATAAACAACCATAAATCACACCATAGAATCAAAGTCATCATGAACATATATATTTTGCAATACATAAATGTACTTGTATATAAACACCGAGACCCAAATAAAATATTTTATAATATTAATATAAATAATTCATTCATGGAAAAAAATTCCATATCATAGTCTTAGGGAAGTTTCCAAACTTTATCCCCTAGGACCAACAATTCTTAAAGAGAATATTCAGATACAAAACTTCCTTCCATTTGTTTAACATAAATGAGCATTTGGACTCTTGCCAATAAATGCCAATATATTCATTTTGATGGTTATCTTTGTTTTAACAAAAAGAAATGCTTCCAAAAATCTGAAGATTCAAAATATCACTTAAAAGAAGCAAACAAGTAATGCCGTCCTATATTAATACAAATCATTTCAAAGATAAATAGATGCTTCAAATTTTCTTCTACGTCTTGAATAGCACTTAACTACAGAATGCTTTTTATGCACAGAGAGGCCCATAATAGTAACTACAATCTTAAAATGCTTTTTATAAAGAAGAAAATAAAATAATATTGCTTTTTTTTTCATTGCATCAGGACTTAATTTTTGTTCTAAAACAGTAGTATTTAATGTATGGAAAGGACAAAAGACAAAAAAAAAAACCTGCTTGACTTTAGATAGAATGTTTATATTTAAAATGTGCATTTTAGAGCATACTGCCATTTTTATTTGACATAAAACATTATTTAGGTACATAGTACTTTCAATTAGGGTTTTCTTGAAATAGTAGTAGGAATCTATTCTCTTCTGATTTCTGATGTGTTGTCTACAAAAAACACAATTCACATTGAAAAGAAATTTTGAATTTTTTCAGTATGTGATTCACACAGTTCCTCTTATTTTGAGACTCTGCTATTTAATGCATTGTTAATCATAGAAGTTTGGTACACTGCACATGGGCATGTTCTATGCAAATGTATTCAGTGGGGTATGTATATATTTTGTTATGTTATGTACATAAACATCTACCCTTGTGCATATGTATATTTACATCATGTGTAAATATGTGGGGTATATTACCAAACTGTACTATACTTAAGAGGAGGAGGGGCTTCGAAAGAGTGCCAGGCAATATTTTAGTTAACTGTTAACTGAGTACTGTATTCCATGAAAGTAATTAAGTTGTATTTTGGTCTTTGTTTTTCACAGTCCCAAAGGTGGGTGTTGACACATGATTATTTCCTGTTTTCCAAAAGGCCACTTTTAAAATATTATGTTAGCATATGTTTTAAATAATTAAAAGTAAAAATCATCCCCTTTGCCTCCACCTTCTCTTAGGAAAGCCAGTGGGCAAATAGCCTGGTAAATAATTCAAAGAAAAGCTACACTTTGATTTCAAAAACAAAAGCTCAACTACTGAAACACTAACATTTTACCATTAACATGGGTTGCTAAAATGTAGCTCTCTCTAAATTATCTTATGAAGTGATTGAATTGTATCAAGATACTGGCTGATTTAGGGCGTCTTGGGGTAGCTAGTGTGTATCAAAGTTACTTAACAGCTCTTCTTTCAGGACCAGAGATCTCAGAAGAACTACACCCAACAGTAAATCATCTAATATTAATTAGTAGATCCAAAAAATAGATGGATACAATGTTTACACATGGTGTTAACATACATATGCCCCAAGGGGAGATGTTTATGTATATAACATAATAAGGTACATATACATTCCAACTGAATACATTTGTGCAGAACACCCCATGTATAATATACCAACTTCTATGATTAACAATGCATTAAATAGTTGAGTCTTAAAACTCAAGGAAGAGGGTGAATCTTACTCATATTGAAAAATACTAGAGGAAATTCCAAATTATTGGAACTCCTCAAAAGCAAATGTTATGCAGAAGGCAACTGTAAGCACCATGAAGTTTCTGAAGATTTCCTCAGAGTCTCAGGTAATAAAAATACAGTTGGAGTCACAGTCCAGAGAAGGAGAGAACTTTTAGCATGTTTCTGAATTTCTCTGTTCTTTTCTCCCTTGGGAATTGAACAAACTGGGTGGGACACTGGGGGAAGGAAGGAAAAGAGTCCCTGGTTAATGTTTTAAGAAAGAGGAATTTATTTTGGCCCAAGTTTTCTTCACCTAGTCTGCTTTTCTCTTTTCATATGGAAAGGTAATTGGCAGCTTGTGTTTTATTATGAAATTATGGAAATCACAGAGTAGAAGAAAGGAGAGTCATTATTTCAGAGTTGAAAAGATGTAGGTGTCTTTACTTCCCCCTAAAACTTCCCATCACTGGAATGGAGCCAGTAAGTCGAAATGGCAGACAACAGACCACAGTTACAGGCTGAAGACCAGGACCTACCTCTTCCCTATTCTACAAAATAAAAACAACAGCAATTGAAGCAACAATTGCTTCAATGGAACAATTCTTAAGGCCAAGACGGAGAGAAAGCAGACGTCAGGTCCCTAAAGCGTGGCTCCGGATGCGTGAACCTCAGGATAAAGAGCAAGCTGGATGATGCCCTCGGTGGCATCCCCAGCTAGCACCGTCCCTCTCCGATTTTCCTAGGTTCACCTGGGGCCAGCTGTCCATAAACACCTCTGGACCACAAGGGACCACGAGAGACCACAATGTCTGAGAATCTGAAGCAAGGAGCTGACGGAGGGAACCGCGCAGTAGAGAGCAAACAGGGTTTGGGCGGCGAGTAGTAGGCTCGGGCTGTAGGTAATGAAGTCCAGGAAAAGGACACGCTAGCACAGTGCATCCTTCAGCGGATGGCACCCGTCCTTCCTTGCTCTGCCCTGCCCTGGGCTGCCCTGTGCGCGCTCTGCACTCTCGAGCACACGCCCTAGCACACGCACACACGCGCGCACGCACGCTGCTCCCGGCAGCGCCTCCCGCCAGACCGAGGTGGAAACGTCCCCTCCCAGGCGCGCTCGCCGAGGGCCGGCAGCCCTGCCCCGCCCCGCGCTGCCTCGCCTGACTGCCTTGGGGCTCTGCGGCGTGCGGGCGGGGCTCGAGGTGCACCAGGGCAGGGGGTGGCGGGGTGATGCTCAGCGCCGACCTGAGGTGGGAAGGCGTGCAGCGGGCAGAGGGAGCACGAGGGTCCGGGGAGTGGGTGGCACGTCCTCCGTGGCTCTGGCCCGCCTCCCTCCGTGGCCGCGGAGAACTCGGGTTGGATGAGCGGGGGCTGTGCGCGCGCCGACGGGGACGGAGGGTGCGGGAGGGGACGCGGGCAGCTGCGGGACCCCACGCGGCCGGGCCCGAACGTGGGCCCTCCCGGCGCCGGCCTGCAGAGGGCGCCCGCACAGTGGCTCCCCGCTAGCCCGGGCCACCAGCCTCTGCACCAGGACTGGGTCCCTCGGCGCCCCTGGGAAGGATGGGGCATACACTAGAGGGATGCTTACCACTACCAGGGTCCGGATGGTGAGCTCACGCTTGTCACCACCGGGGACCGGGAAGCGTCACAGTCCGTTTTCCATACTCTGTAGGTGGACTTTGGGTGAAGGGAGAACGCCTCCGGGGCGAGTGGCTCCCCCGGGTTACCGGACGGCTGTGGGGTTGGGAGGGGGAGCATTTCTTTTCTGTCCTCGCAGAACCACGAGGCGTTGGAAAGTTTTCTACCACTTAGGGGACACGGAAGGTTGAACTGTGAGCTTCACATCCTGGCTGGGATGGCCGAAAATATTAGGCGAGATGTGCCCTTGTCACTACGCAGCCTGTCACTACAAAGCACACCCCTTCCCTGGGCTAGGGAGAGAGGCTGCCTAGGAACCGCAGACTCTCGAACAGGGTGGGCTTAGTCCGGGGAGAGGCAGTCAGTGGACTAGGTGCCTCCAACCACCCGGTGCAACCTCGATCACATGGAAAAGTAGAGACCACATTCCCAAAGAAGTAAGTTCAGGGACACCGACTGGGACTGGGTCGGACCCAGAGGCTCAGCAAGTACCAGTGTATAGAGCGAAAGTGGCTTCTTCGTAGACCTGCGACCAGATTTGCTAAAACTCCAAACCCCTGAGTGGCCCTGTCCCTACCACACTGCAAGAAGTTCAACTGAGTTTCAGGTTGCAACTTCCCGGGGCAGGGTGCCTTACCCACACCGAGCAGCCAATCGAGGGCCAGAAGTATACAGAAAATTTCTAAGACCCCTGACTTATAAATGGGAGATTTTGATCAGGCAGTGCAGATTACTTAAAGCGTTCCATTTTTCTGCGATCCAATTTTATTAGGATTTACTCTCATTTGTGCTTGGTTTCTCTGGGGAAATAATGCTTTGATTAATGTAATCCTGGCCCGGGATCCGCCACATGCCCCTCGACCCTCTCCCAAGAGAAAGGGCCTGTTTGACAAACAATAACAAAGCAGCAACTCTTGCAATCTACCGACACCTTTGAGGGGTGGCTTGGGAAGAGGGTGACATGCGTTCACACCCTGCTAGCTAAATGCAAAGGCGAAAGGAGGGAGCAAGCTCTGTAGGGTATAGAACCCTGGGAACCTAGGCGGAGGGGGGGTCACAAGGAGGGTCCCTGGTCGCCCTGTGGGCGTGGGTGAGTGCATGCAAGTGCGTGCCTGCCCTCTGCTTGCTCCTAGCGTCTACCTCTTTGTCCCCTACCACAGGCCTCCACAGCAGAGATTTGCGAGCTGCTGGGGTGTGCCGTTCCCTGACCCCAAGGTACATCCACAGCGCCCACCCGCGGCCCCAGAGCACTTGGAGAGCAGGTCTTAGGGGTTTACCGTCCACACCGACCTGAGACGCGCCCTGCAGCTGCCAAAACCTGAACCAGAAGCCTAGAACGTGGGACCCAATTCGATGGTTTTCCTCATCCATCCCTGCATGCGTCCATCCATCCTTGCATGCGTACATGCATACAATACAAATCGGTGGACTGGAGCGCGGAGAGTAGTTATTCGCTCTTCTATGGACTGAGAACCGGCGCCCCCTTTCCTGCTCTCTCGCCTCCGGCTCAACCCGGGCCCCTCCTTGAGGGTCCAACAGCTCAATTACGAAAAGGAGAAAAGAAACGAAAAGCCAGGCTCAAACGCGCCCGCCCGCCCGCCGGAGCCTCTCCGTCCGGGTTTCTGTGGCACAGTCCCCACCCCCACCGTCCCCAGCTGAGGGGAGGGCGGGGAGGTGGCGGTGCGAGGGGTCCTGCCCTGCTCCGCGGGAACAAAGCCCGCCGCGGGAGCCGCGGCCGCGCTCCGAGCGGGTGACAAAGGCAAGCGGGCGGTGCCAAGCTCCAAGCCTGCGCTCCCGCGGCCGGCGGGAAGGAGGCCCAGAAACATGGGTGCGATTTGCACCCTGTTTTTCCTAGGCTAATGCGCCTCTTTCCAGTGTGCCAGATGACCTGCTAGGGTGACTCAGCGTTTATGCCTCTTCTCCCGCAGCCTCCTCGGCCTCCTGGTTTTTTTAGTTCCCTGTCCCGTCCGTGTCGCCCAGCTTTTTTTTCCCCCACCTCATTTCTTTACCTCGGCCATTTACTTCTGTCCCCTTTTCGCCTCCAAAGAAAAGCAATGTAACTCGACTTCTGCAGGCCGCTCTGCGCATTCAGATAACCTTAGGAAAGACCTTGCTGGACAGTCTCGGACAGAAAGGGGGAGTAATGGTAGCCTTTCAATTTTATTATGCAAACTGCGCTCTAAATAAAATAAAATGCCGTTAGAATGGGACCTAAAGAAGTCAGGCTGAGCCCTGAGGCCCTACAGATTACCGCTGATTCGGCAAAAGCCCCTTTTGGCTCCCACAAATCAAAAAAATGGAAGGGCGGGGCGGTGGGGGGCGGAAGAAGAACCCCAACTCTGTAGAATGGGAGCCTGGGGCGCCCTGGAGTTTCGAAGGCAAACCCTTCTGGGAAAAGTTCTAATCCTGCATTCGAAACCCTGGAAGGGAACTGCTGCCAAAAATCTCACCAATAAAATCCTTGTATTTTTTTTCATTTTAGATACTTTAATAATGTTATTCCAAGCGAAGTTTTACTTGATCGGGTTTTTGTGTTGTGAATTAAGAATTAGCATAATACAGTTCACGCCATTTGGGCGCATATGCTGAGACTTTTAGAGGATTTTTGCGCCCTAGATTGATACTAAATTAACATTTAATGTTTATCAAGTGTCACTCTGAGTCTGGTCTCTTCCTCTTGGACTTTATTAACCAGGCTCCCTGCAGAAAATTTGGGCAGAGAAGTGAACGTTCAAAGCAATGCCGGACACCCTACTTTTAACTTGAGACCAATAAACTTGAGCCGCAGGAAGCTCCCCAGAGCAAGGTCACATTTCTACCACCTAAACTTCTATTAAGGAGTTTAGTACCAGAGATTGTATTGTTGCAAACTGTGGAATATTGGAAATATCAAATATCAATGAACATACTTGCTACTACATTTTTAAAGTGAATAACGACGGGTATACTTTCTTGAAAACATAAGTATGGTGACTGGGTTGGGTAGGGCTCCAGGGAGAAGGAGCAGGGCTGGGAAATGAAGCTTTAGCATTCATTTCTGGAGCAAAAAAGACACAGAAATACTGTTTGGTAGAAATGTTGAAAAGAGCAGCCTTCAGCCTGACATGCAGCAATCTGCACCCAGCTCCTCAGACAATAGGTAAGTTCAAATGTCAAAAAGAAAAAAAATCTAATTTAAAAAAAAAAAAAGGAAGCAAAGTGCACGAATTGTTCTCCAGCTACAGAGTCTCTTCTCCAGTCCAGCACTGCCAGTTCTGCCCTGAGCAAGACGCTATAGGATGTATGGGTAATGCTTGGTGTTGGGAAGTGTCCTCCGCCCAGAGAAGCTCAGGTCTCTTAAGAGTGCATCAGGAACACAAACTCCAGCCACTCCCTCAGGTAAAGCTTTGTTCTGTTTTAAATCCACCACGCAGACACCATGTTGACCTTGAAATATTTTTCTAGCTAGAAGATAGCCATATTTATTGTTGATAAATCATATTTTCACCAGGATTTCAGTCAATCATCTGGGCTCTATGTTACCTCACCCCAGGAACTGAAATTTGAAAAAGACCAAGATGTTGGAAGGGACAAGCAGAAAGAGTCCACCCGTTGCAGCTTTCCCAGCAATTGGAAGGAACACTACCAGACTTGACAGGTGCATGCACACAGCTACAGTGAGCAAACAGTTGGAAATGGGTTGCTTTAAAAGCACACATGTGAGTACCAACTTAGTTACTATGCCTTCTGAATTTATCTTCCACAATCTGAAATGCCCTGCAGTTTAAAGCTGTTTTATATATGGGAGAGGGGACTGCTTACTTTGGAGTAAAGAATCATAGTTTCTTTCAATTGATAGTTACTCTTCCAAACCCACCTGAAAAAAAAAATCAAATGTTTTCTCCTTTCCTCTAAATCAGATAAACAAGTTACCAAAGAGCTACGGGGGGAAGGGGGGACACCTCTGTAGACTATGTACACACTCAAAAAACTTAGCAACACCAAGAAACAACTCATCCACTGCCCACTAGACAAATTATCTTTTGCAACCAGAAGCTACTGTTGCAGAGCCCTCCCCTTTGTATAGAGCACACCATGCAGGCTGTGCATATGCTGAACATTTTCATTTGTAAAAGCTAATAGAAAATGTTCTTCCATGTTGCTGAGGTACCAGAGCACTTTATCATCCAACAGAAGCAAATGAAGAAATGCCCACTTTGTGTTTTGTACAGTTGACCCAGGTATGTTCTTCATTCTCTTATTTGGCAAAAACAATTTGGTCATCCTCAAAAACTGAGTCTGACACTTTGGCCCAGAACTTTGGATCTTAATTCAAACCCACTTCGATCATTACAGAATGCTAACATGGTCTCTATAACATGGCAGCTCTTCTCAAATTAACTTGTTGCTTTATTCAGAATTATTATTTTCTGCTTCTTTAACTGCGAGTTACCTAAGACCTTAGAAATAATTAGAGGCATTTTTCCCTTTCCTATTCTTTATTAGTACATTTGCAAGAAAAGACAACAAGCAGAAACCTACACAAATCACAGATCCAAGGAAAATAACACATGAAAATATGCTCTTAGAAACATCGTGATTGCTTCACCAGTGATTTTGTCAAATGAGTGAGCAAAAAGGTTCCCTTCCCCTCTAATATGTTCGAAATGCCCTGGGCATCCAAAGCAACGTAGGCTTTGGGACACCTGTCCAGTTCCTATGAATCTGCCCCAGAAGTCTTTTGTCTGAAATGTCCAAAGAGATGAGGAAAACAGCAATGTCGGCTCAAATTACAATTTCCTCAAGTCTCCACTTTGTTTTATTAGCACAAACCTGATAGTACATTTCCTGATTCTAAATCTGAAAGGTGGAGGGCAAAAATCATATAATTGAGGTATATTTGAGTGTCTCCTTTGCTTATACTAGTCCCATAATTTTTTTTTTTTTGAACCTCAGAGATGAATTTACTCTTCGATCCCAAGTCTGGCTTACTAAAATTAGTTTCAAAGAAAAACTTCTCATGGCTGAAGCTTAGTTGGCTTGGAGCTGAGTTGGAAAGAAACTGGTGTGGGCAGCACCCCCCCCACACACACACCCCGAGGAAGAGCAGAGCTATTGGTAATGTGCCCCTTCCTAAGAGGCTTGGTGATACATTCATTCACAGGTGTCTTTAGCTGGCCCAGCCCTGGAAGCCAGCATGACACTTGCTTCTGTCTCTGACCCAGGCTCTCTAAATCTGCTTGGGAAAATTGTTTGAGAAAAACTGACTAATTTCTCAGAACCAGCCAGGATTTGCCCACCACTTTAGTAAGTTTTCTACATAACCTTTTCATCCTTTGCTTCAGTCTTTACTGGCAATACCCGCCCCCAAAAATATCTTGGAGGTAGAAACTTTGTCCTCCATTAAAACTCTTCTCCAGGTGGAGTAAAGAATACAGTACTAAAAAGTTTCAAGTTCTCAGTTAACTCTAACCTTCGACTGACTTGTATTTTCTTTTCTCTACTCAAGGATAAATGTGAAATTCTTCTAAAACCAGTAAGAATGAAAGGAGTTACTTAAGCATCAAAGGGTGTGAAAGATCCCAGTCGCCTTATGTCCTCAAGCCCTTGAGTTTCACTCAGAATGTGAGAATGTATCAGGTAGAACATTATTTCACATAAAATACCTAAGAATGCATTTGTTTTCTGGACCAATTCCAAAACATAATAATAATACAACCTGAAAGATAGCTTCTTAAGGAGCCTATAATGTAACATAACAATATATTTTTTAAGTGCTCTTGCTTTTACGGCCCATTTTATAAGAGTCCTCAATACACTTCCCCTGAGAGAAATGGAAGTATAGTTTTGCACTGTCTGTCTTCCTGGGCCATTTCACTGTTTGTCTTTCTGGACCAATAGGGGTGGGAAAATCATTGTCTTAATATTTTTAAATCTTGTGTTATGCAACGAATTTCCTCCTCACCGTGAATACGCATAGAAAGATAGGGGTGTTTGTTCCCCTGGCAAGTTGGGAAGAGTAGATATGCTTAAGAACCAGCTACATTTTACACAGCACCCGCTACAACGAGTCAGCGCGCCCCCTGCTGACTAGTCATCCGCACTACTCCTAACCAAAGTTTATTTTGTTCAGTAAACCGTGTCATATAAAATTAACAACAACCAATAAAATTAGCTTATATGTTTCAACTGTAAAAGTCCAAAACAAAATAAAGCGAGTTTTACTAACCCTAGAAATCTCTAGTTTGGCTTCTCCTCTTTGGCTGAATCAAGGTCCTTTTATCTAAAGCCCAGTGCACAAACATATAGCTTAATGTGACTACTGTTCTTCCTTTTATTTCTTTCTCTATGGCAACCAATATGCTCTGCTCAGAAATGTTCCCCATCAAGGAAACAAATGATCTTCAGGGAGCAGCTCTATATGGCATCTGGTCCAATGGAGCACACAGAGTTAACCCCAGTCAAACGCAAGGCTGTAAACAAGGGGTAGAAAACTGGTGATTCCGAGCCCCCTCCCCAACTGACTGACACTTCGTCCTTCCTCATTATAAACCATTTCATTGATTTGGCATCAACTGTTTCCAAATAAATTACCAATTCTAAATTGCAAGGTGTTCTCTGTACAAAAGTGCAATAAAATTCTAGTCCTTTGATTCCACCCCCCGCCCCCACACACTACCCCAGATGTGGCCTCCTTTAAAAGAACAAAACCAAGAAGCTTTGAAAGCATCTTCAGCTTTTCACTAAGGTAAGACACTCATGCCAGCCTGGACTTGGCATAGCCATTTCCTTCAGCCATATTTATCCAATTACTGCCCTGAGTAAGTACACCCTCGGTTTTTACAAAATCCAGGGACAGCGGCAAGGAGGGGTAGGTCCAACTGTCAAAGACGGAAACCACGGCAAAATCTAGTTTTCAATGCTGAAGCTCCAGCGTCCTTTGGGAGGGAAGTGCAGGGATGTCCTGGTTAGTTTTGATTGATCACCCTCTTCCTGATGGGCTTTCACTACTGAGCCAGGAGCTGCATGCAGCTTCACCGCCTGCTCCCCAGACACAACGCTAAGCAGGGGTACATTGACTTCCTGCCTCTTCTCCCTCATTGCTTCCTCCTTCTCTAGCTCCCTGCCCAGCCTTTACCAGGCCCCCTCCTCACTCCATCCTGCTGCTTCTTGACCTAATCCAGGCAGACACTACAGTTCAGCGTGCACCCCAACTCCCCACTGGCTACAGACCCTGCTTCTTCTTCTTCAGTCCTGATTCTCTGGGGGTAGGAAGAGAATCCCAAACAAGAAATATTTCTATACTACATGCTTAGTAGACACCTCTCTTCTAGGGCTTGCCCCTCCCATGATTAACAATTAAAATTAATAGCAGTCTCACCCTCCCCCTCCCCAGAGGAGTAAAGCTCCTTGCTGTGCGGGTCTTTGGAACTAGTCCACCTTTTTATGTATTATTTTAGCAGGGTTGGATTCCTTTTACTCCCCCTCAACACACTTTCCCTTCCTTATTTCAGATAGTTTCTCTGTCAACCCTCTTCCTGTCCCAAGCAATGAAAATAAGCTCCCAAACCTTCAAGAACATAAATACACCAGAAAGGAGAGGAAAAGGAAAAGACAGGGAAAGAAAATTTGAAAAAAAACAAAACAAAACAAAACAAAACAGAAAACCAACAACACTTACCGAGCAAACTTCCAAGGTTAGATTTTTTTTTAAATAAGTTGTTAAAAAAAAAAAAAAAAAAGGAATGAGTTGCTGGGGTGGGGGGGCATAGTCTCTACTCTCTAGAACCGGAGCATCCTTAGCCTTCTCTTTACACTGACTCCTCTAAGCCCAGATCTCACTAGTCTATTATTTTCACCAAAATATATGAAAATGTATGCAAATGAAAATCAGCACTAACTGTTCTCCCCTTGTTATATACTTTGGATTTTTTTTTTCCAGACAAAACAATCACACTCCGCAAAGGGAGGGGGCGGATGGGGTGGGGCGGGGATGGGGGGAAGCTGGGGAGCGATTCGAAAACTAAGTAGGTGGAAAGTGTGGGGGAGGAAGAAAGGGGCAGACCTCGGAACAGAAGTGCGTTTCTGTTATCGAGGAGCGCAGCGTTTTGGGGGGCTTCCCGAATGCGCACACCCTCCTTGCAAAGAAAGAAAGTGGATCTGTTTGCAGAGGCGCTATCCCGTTTCATCAGGCCACCTGAGACTGCTTTTGAAAGCGTGTACTGTGAAACTCATAGCCGTAATTTAGACAAAATCCTCACTGTATATTAATGAAAGGCGGCCCCATGGCTCTGTTCCTATCCTCCCCATTCAGTGTAAACAAAACCACGAGACTCTCTTGGTTTTTGAGCCGGATCCAAGCAAAATCGGCAGGAAAGGAAAACACGGGGTGCTGGCACCGACTATTCAAACGTCTGCACCTGGAGATCTCAGATTTATTCAATGAAATCTGTGTTCCATCTTTTATGTATACATATACGCATACATAAATATAAAAAGGAACCTTTGGAGGACGCGGAGGGGGAAAAATCCGTTCTGTTTGGGGGTTTGGTTACCGCTGCCTTTTAGATCTGTTCCTACGTGGGTATTTTCACCCAGTCAAGCAGGCGCTGGCCGCGATCCTACATAAATGCTACGCGTCCACAGTATTAATCTTGAGATCACGCAGAGACTGCGTGACTGCTGCTGGGCTGGAGAGCTCTGGCAGGAACTGAGTTCACCTAAGAGAGCTGGGGGAAGAATTATGCAGCGTGAGAGAAGGCAGGCCGAGTCACTTTATAACTGGAGCATACCGGCCGCTCCACAGTTACGTCCTCGGCCACTGCTCTAGGTGAGGACTGCCGGCTGCAGGCCGGCACGCCGAGGCTGGGAGTGCAGGGTGTGCACACGCACACTCATTAGGGGCCGTGTATTTATTGAATGTCCGAATTGGGTTAGTTCATTGGAAATCCCCAAGGAGGGTTCAATTTGCCCTTGTTTTCGTTGCCACTTTCTCTTTTTTCTTGGTTCGCTGAGGTTCCTCTGTGCGGCGTTTCCGCTTGGCCGCGTCCCCCCCACACACACCCCACCCCACCTCACCCCGGCTTCTCCCGCCTACCCGGCGCACTCCTCCTCCCAGCCCCCTTAACTCTTTCAGCTAGACTCCGAGGCTGAGATAGCATGTCTCACCGCTGGTCACATCCACTGCACAAACCTGAGCCCGAAAAGAAAGAGGAAACCAAAGCACCCCCATGCCCAAGAACAGCGAGCGAGTAAAAACATCACCACAAGTAATCGCACAGAAAGCACGAGAGAGAGGAAAGAGAGAGATGAGAGAGAGAGAGAGAGAGAGAGAGAGAGAGAGAGAGAGAGAGAGAGAGAGGTGGAGGGCATCGCTAGCGGATCTCTGCCCCCTGGGCCGGCTCCCGCTGCCTCCAGCATTCTAAAGGCAAAGGGCGAAAGCACTTACTATGAATCTACGGGGAAGGTCGGACTGACTGCCTTTCAAATACACCGCGCGGCTCCGATGACCAGCACCCTCCAAACTCACAAGGGCACGCACGCTACTTGCAAGAATCCCAGAGGAGGGTGGGAGGGAGGGAAGGAGAAGGAGAGAGGGAGAGGGGTGGGGGAGAGCGCGCGGCGGCAGCGTGCGGTCCGTCTCGCACGCGCGGGGCCCCGCGCTGGTCCAAGGCTGCAGGTTTCCCAGATGATGGCATTCGAGAACTTAAACAAAGAGGGTCGCTGCTGGCGCGCGGCGACTGCACAAAGTTGCAGTGGCGGATTTCCAAAGAGCTTGGCCATCGGAGTTCTGGGCGAAGCGAACCTCTCCTTCCCACCTCCCGCAAGACCGAGATGGGGGCCCGCGCGTGAAGGGAAGAGGGAACTTTGAAAGCACTGGGGACACATCTGTCTATAGGTATTAGCTTGAATGATACCTCCGTGGGGCGCGCTTTACAAAGCTCTGGCGTGGGGGGTGGGGTGCAACACAACGCAGTCTAGGTAGAATAGGTAAATTGCTATTTTTCATTATTTTTTTTATCCTCTTCCTTTTCCTTCGGATTCTCCTCTCTTTCCCCTACCTTTTTTTTCCCTCCCTCTTCCCTTTCTCCCCCCTCCTCCCTCAGACCAATCGCGAACGCCCAGAGCCGCTGGGGAACGCCAACGTTTGCGCCGGACGTGAAGAGTTAAGATGTGGCGGAGGGGGCGGGGGAGGGACGGGGAGGGGAAAGTAGCAAGGGGGGAGGGAGGCTGGGGAACGACAGATTTCCAGCTTCTACGACGCTCTGCCTAAATTAAAAAGCAACCAATCGTAACGGCCGGAAGGGGGGCCGCGCGTCCTGAGCCAGTCATTCTGGGCCTGCCAATCACCCAGCGGGTAGCCAATCAGCGGGGGCCCTGGTGCTCGACTTCCTTGTATTTGGGAAAGTGTGGTGGTGGGTGCGCGCTCGCGGCGGAGGGTAAACATTCGACAGTCCCTGCTCAGAGAGGGAGGGACAGAGAGCGAACTGTCAGATCCCTGCGAGAGCGGGCGCCCCAGAAAGGGAGAGAGAAAAAGTGAGATAGGGAAGGAGAGCGAGAACCAGGGCGCACAGCGAGCTCCCTCTGCAACTCCGCTCCGGCACGGCCAGCGCCAGCGCCCGCGCCCGCCGTCGGTGCACTCTGCGAGCCTTACAACGTGCCCACAGGAGTTGGTTGTGTATCAAGGATCCCCTATATGCACACACACACATCTCCACCTCCACCTCCACCTCCACCAATGTACTCTTCTTCTTCCTCCTTCTCCAGACAACTGCGGAGGAAAAAATAAAACACCAACCCCAACCGTCAGCAACAAGGTAACAGAGCAATTCGACTTTTTTTTTTTCCTGTTCCATTTTTTCCTTGTTGTTTCCTAATTTTTGCCCAAAAGGAAAGATGTCGCATCAGACTGTGACTGTTGCGAGGGAAATGAAAAGGGACTCTTGTTTCAGAGGCAATCACGAGCTCCGGCAATAGCAACTTCAGAGAAATGCATCATCGCCAGAAGTTTCGCTAGGACAGAGCAAAACTTGAAAGGAGAGGACCTGAGGGGAAGAGCGGGAGCCAGTCTCCCCACTCCGCAGACGCGAGCAGCCAGCCTCACCACGCCTTCGAGGACGAAAAAAGTTTGACTATGCTAAGGAAAAAGGAGTGAAATGTGTTCCTGAGGAGAGACGCGAGCGACACGGCCGAGGAGCCGGCCGACTGCTGGCCACCCACAATTTGGCCCAGGAAGAAAGGAGCAGCTTCATCCTTTGTTGTCTCGCGTGAAACCTCCGCTTAGCAGGTGGACCGAGCCCCGCGCCCGGGCAGCGTCCGCGCCCGCCCAGGACAGGAAGAGCAGCGCGGAGCCCGAGCGCCCGAAGTCCAGGTCCCCGCCCCGCCGCGCGAGCCCCGCTGGAGCGAGCCGACAGCTCCGGGCCGGGGGGGAGGCCGCGACCCCCCCTGGAGGGGCCGGCCGCGGAGCTCGGCCCCGGGAGCGATCCCCCCTCCCCAGGGCGCCGCTCTCGCTGCGGCGGCGGCGGCGGCCTCTGACCGGCACCGGCCCGCGACCCCCACGCCCTGCCGAGCGGCCTTGCAGCCGCAGCCCGGGGCCGCGGCGGCGGCGGCGGCGGCGGGGGCGGAGGCGGCGGAGGCGCAGGCGGCGGCGCAGGCGGCGGGGCCGGCGGGGGCCCGGGGCGGGGGAGGCGGCGCGGGGGGAGGCGGCGGGCGGCGGGGGGGCGCGGCGGCGGCGGCGGCGGCGGCGGGCGCGGCTGCTGCCGCGGCGGCGGCGGGGGTGGCGGCGGTGGGGTGGCGGGGGCGGAGCGGCATGGCCACGGCGGCTTCTAACCCCTACCTGCCGGGGAACAGCCTGCTCGCGGCCGGCTCCATTGTGCACTCGGACGCGGCGGGCGCCGGCGGCGGCGGCGGCGGCGCGGGCGGCGGCGGCGGCGGCGCGGGCGGCGGCGGCGGCGGCGGCATGCAGCCCGGGAGCGCCGCCGTGACCTCGGGCGCCTACCGCGGGGACCCGTCCTCCGTCAAGATGGTGCAGAGCGACTTCATGCAGGGGGCCATGGCCGCCAGCAACGGCGGCCATATGCTGAGCCACGCGCACCAGTGGGTCACCGCCCTGCCCCACGCCGCCGCCGCCGCCGCCGCCGCCGCCGCCGCCGCCGTGGAGGCCAGCTCGCCGTGGTCGGGCAGCGCGGTGGGCATGGCCGGCAGCCCGCAGCAGCCGCCGCCGCCGCCGCCGCCGCCGCCGCCGCAGGGCCCCGACGTGAAGGGCGGCGCGGGGCGCGAGGACTTGCACGCGGGCACGGCGCTGCACCACCGCGGCCCGCCGCACCTCGGGCCCCCGCCGCCGCCGCCGCACCAGGGCCACCCCGGCGGCTGGGGGGCCGCCGCCGCCGCCGCCGCCGCCGCCGCGGCCGCCGCCGCCGCCGCTCACCTCCCGTCCATGGCCGGGGGCCAGCAGCCGCCGCCGCAGAGCCTGCTGTACTCGCAGCCCGGGGGCTTCACGGTGAACGGCATGCTGAGCGCGCCCCCGGGGCCGGGCG
Source organism: Eospalax fontanierii (assembly GCA_035773235.1). Lineage (NCBI taxonomy): Eukaryota > Metazoa > Chordata > Mammalia > Rodentia > Spalacidae > Eospalax > Eospalax fontanierii. The sequence goes on from CM069547.1 coordinate 33,261,938, forward strand.
GCGGCGGCGGCGGCGCGGGCGGCGGCGCCCAGAGCCTGGTGCACCCCGGCTTGGTGCGCGGGGACACGCCCGAGCTGGCGGAGCACCACCACCACCACCACCACCACGCGCACCCGCACCCGCCGCACCCGCACCACGCGCAGGGCCCGCCGCACCACGGCGGCGGCGGCGCGGGGCCGGGACTCAACAGCCACGACCCGCACTCGGACGAGGACACGCCGACTTCGGACGACCTGGAGCAGTTCGCCAAGCAGTTCAAGCAGCGGCGCATCAAGCTGGGCTTCACGCAGGCCGACGTGGGGCTGGCGCTGGGCACGCTGTACGGCAACGTCTTCTCGCAGACCACCATCTGCCGCTTCGAGGCCTTGCAGCTGAGCTTCAAGAACATGTGCAAACTCAAGCCGCTGCTGAACAAGTGGCTGGAGGAGGCGGACTCGAGCACCGGCAGCCCCACGAGCATCGACAAGATCGCGGCGCAGGGCCGCAAGCGCAAGAAGCGGACCTCCATCGAGGTGAGCGTCAAAGGCGCGCTCGAGAGCCACTTCCTCAAGTGCCCCAAGCCCTCCGCGCAGGAGATCACCAACCTGGCCGACAGCCTGCAGCTCGAGAAGGAGGTCGTGCGGGTGTGGTTCTGCAACCGGCGCCAAAAGGAGAAGCGCATGACGCCGCCCGGGATCCAGCAGCAGACGCCGGACGACGTCTACTCGCAGGTGGGCACCGTGAGCGCCGACACGCCGCCGCCTCACCACGGGCTGCAGACCAGCGTGCAGTGAAGGCTGGAGAGCAGCGCGAAGAGGGCCGTCGCCGCCGCCGTCGGCACCACCACCACCACCGCCGCCTCCGCAGCCGCCGTCGCCACCGCCCCCGCCAACGAACCGCCGCTGCTGCCGCCGCCGCCGCCGCCGCCGCGCAGAGCCGGCACCTGGGCCGCGCCCCGCCAGTGCCACGGCGCATCTGCCGCCTCCTCTCCGCCCAAAGACAGGCGAACCGGCCCTTGGAGGTGGGGGGGAGGGCACAAAACGGTGGTAGACACGGACCGAGGAGACTCTTTTTGAAGTCCGAGGAAGGAGGGACCAAAAAAACCCTTAAAAGCATAATAATACCCGGACTGTTTTATATGCACATATAGCAAACATAACCGGAAGAGGAAAAGGGGACAACTGGGACGTCTCGTTTATACTGTGGTGTTTTGTTTCTGTTTTTAAAGAAGGGTGAAGAGGCCTAACGCACCAAAACTGCACTCATGAGGTATTGCCCACCCTAGGATGTCCAAGGCGGCGGTGGACAGCACCTGCCTCTTTCTTCTCTCCTCTAAAACAAGAGACCCACTTTCTTCTACTTCTCGAAAAGGCTACTTGAAAGATCCGTGGAAACTTTCCTTAGTGGGAGGAGCGGCCTGAAAGAAGCACCAGGTTTCACCCAGGTCTGACTCTGCTCCGGGACCCTGTTTTTCTTGTCAATATCAAAGTCTTTTGGGAACAAATAAACCAACTATGAAATGGGAAGGAGGGAGAAACAGAGTCTCCAGGAATAAAAGAATTCACAGCTTCTGAAATTAACAGACTGAGTAAGAAAAGCCAAAAGAAAACATCCTCAAAGTAACCTTGGAAATAAAAGCATCGCGAAAGAGCAGAGGATGGGCGAGGCTGAAAGGGGACATCCATCAGATTGGCAAGAGGCCGGGTCAGTGGTGTGGGCTGAGGGACAGCGAAGCCAGGGCCCAACCTTCGAGGCCGCCCAGCCACACCCGGCCACTGCCACCGACCTTGGCTTTGCCGACTGACGCTCCAGGTGGATCATGCCTAAAGATTCCACCGCTAATATTTTTTTTATTAACATTTTTTATTTTTTATTTCTGGACTGACTCCGATAAAAGGATTTAGAAAGACTGAGCACCAACCGCTGCACTTCTCTTGACTTCTGTCCTCAATCCGTTGCCAACTTTGATTGAGTGGGTGCTGTGGATGTGACTATATAATACTGCCATTTCCAAGCAGTGTTTTTGGTAGGTTTTAATAAACAGACTTTTCAAATGACGGCAATATAGAATCGTTAGATCCGTTGTTGATCTAAAAATATTTGCTTTATATTTTCATTAAATGACTTCTTTTAATATTTTATTCAGAATACTTATGAACTGCTGCAAAACGGTAATTTATTTTTCCCCAGATCTTGTATTACGTGTTTTTTTCAGACGAGCACAAATCAAAATGAAATGAAAATATGGACAGTTGTTAGGTAATAAGGGTATCTTTTGATGTGATCATTTGATTGTAATTTAATTTGAGTAGTGATTCCGTAAGAGCTGATTGAGAAAATAAATTTGTTAGAATGAAATAGTCTGTGTCTGATGCATAAACACTGTGTGGGAAGAAAAGAGTTCTCTAGAAAATATTTTTTTACTAATGCAGATCCTTGAGAGAGAGCATTAAGGAAGCAGAGCTGCTCTACCGAAGGTGTGTTTTAAAATCTCCAGAACAGGCTAGGAGTACCGACACAGCTGGTGCTTTAACAAGAGTGGTTGCCCCTTGTTGATTCATAAATCCCACCACGTTTTCCTTCCCCTTGATTTCAGTGGGTGTCTCTAGTGTTGGAGGTGAGGTGATCTATAAACACTAGCCCCTTTTCTTGAACATACCTATGCTCTGTATTGTGTACTTGAGCTACATCCCCCAGTAAAAATATGCCCACTGGCCAATAACGGTAAATACAGCCCCTCTAAATTCAGCCTCTTTTTTTTCTCTCTTCTTGCCCTCCAATATATTCCTTTCTTTTTTCCCTGAACAGTATCAGTTGTGAAGAATAACTCATAACCTATGATATATTTTGGTATCAGTTACTTCCCATTGATAATTTTATGTGCTTAAAATGAAACAATGAAGCTTTTTGGTTGTTCTTCTTTCTTTTTCCCTGTCTCGAAAAAAGATAGTGCTTAAATCTTGCTTTTGCTTCATTCTGCACACTATCTCTGTGTTTGCCACCAGCTCAGACTTGAGGCTGTCATTTTCTGTGGTTCCGGCTTCCTGAAGTATGACTCTTTATCTTCTTTACTGATGCTGAAGGTTTTAGCTTTTTAGGTCACTTTTTAGATAAGCCCTGCAGAGTGGCCACATTTATCAAGTTAATGCATCAATATTTACAACATGGGAAATTTGAAAATACAATCCCTCAAGTTTGAATGCTAAAGACCCAAAAGGCTCTGGTTAGTTGAGTCCTTATGTATAGTTTATTGTGTATTGTTTTAAGTACTTAGGGGTAGGAATGCAATGATTTTTATACAAGAATTTCCCCCAGTTGCACTCAACTGCCACTCACTTTCTGCCCACTGTCATTGTCATTGGCTCTCCCTGTGATATAGATGCATGGGGTTAAAAAAGCCTGGAAACTATGAGATGGACCAGAAACAGTTATTTTTCTCAGACAGACCCTGTATCACTTTCATAAATCAAGTCCAGCCAGATGGCCATGTATTGGGTTGCATTCTTTTAAACACCAAATTGTACTAAAAATCACAATCATTTTGATTTGTGAAATCTGAAAAAGGCCACATTGATTAAACGGAGAGGAGAGAAGAAATGAAGACTGAAGACGAGAAAATACAATTTGTTTTTCTCTGCATTTTGGTTTCTCATTTCTGTCGTGTAGCTGCCCTGCCCGTTGACTATATAACTTGGAGTGGGGGTGGGGCAAGGGTCATCATTTTTTGAGGGACTAAAGGGGTAAATCAAGAAGACCTGACTGAAAACTAGGAATGGGGCAGATTGTAGTAAGTGATGCAAACTGCTGGCATGTGAGAGGAATCCTGGGTTTATCTTTGGTGATCCTTGTTGTTTTGGTTTGTTTCTGCTGGAATAGTGGTGCTTGATTAAACGGAGAATGGGTCTATTTAAAATTTCAGGTGGTATCTGCTTACTTGATTTAGCTAACAACAGAAGAGCTAACATTAGATTTCACACTGTTTCCTATTTTAAAAAAAACAACCTTTGCTGATTGTTTTGGAAGTAGCCCTGATTTGGGGATAGCAGAGTAACTTTTAATTGGAGAAGCTGGGCACGAAGTCCCATTTTGTTTCCTTATTTTGCATTTTATAAAGTGAGCGAATGCTTGGACTCTTTTTTTTTTTTAAGTCAACCCTTTGAATGTATTTACAAGATGAAATTCATGGCTGAAACACAAAAGAGAGGAGATATAACTGAGAGGTTTTGTGCTAAGACTCATATTGTTACACATGTAAATAATGAAAATATTGTTATATATCACCAGATCTTTTTAATGAATTTGGTCATTGTGTTCCTTTGCAGCGCAAGTGTCTTGTGTTTCGTAAAGTGCCCATTTGTTTCCTCCATTTCAAGTCCCCTCCTCCCCTTCCAACCCAAAGGAAAGTGACAAAGTTCTGTTCCATCAGCCTGGCTAGTTCCAAACTAGGCCCATTTATAGTTTACAGTGTACTTTGGCTCTTGATCTATAGTCCAAGCCTTGGGTCACCTCATCCACCCAGTCATTGTCCCCTGGCAAGTCTGTACAATAAATCATTCAAGGTGTATTTAAAATATTAGTCACTTTGCTGTTGTTGCTCTGCCTCGCCCCCACCGCCCTTAGTATTAGCTAAGGATCACTTCTTTGTTCCAAAACAGAACTGTCCACTATTGATCTTAGAGATTCCCTCTGCTCCCCCGTGGCCTCCAGTGTTTGCTCATTACCATGCTCATGATCTGTTTTGTATGAATGGTTTTCAACCTTCAGAAAATAATTGGTTCTAATATTAAATGCAGTATATACTATTCATAGTTTTATCAATAAGTGTAATATTTTAAATAATTTTAACAATTAAATTTGTTTTTTAAATTATATATTTGTAAAGTATTTATCCTGTTGGAAGCAACAATATATTGTTGTATTTATTCGTTTATTTTTGTAATAAATGATCAACCTCTTCAAGCTAAATCAAAAATGACACTTTTATATATCTATACAAAATACATTTAAAGAGATGGGCATATTTGCACCAATTTGTATGTAAATAGAGTAAGAGCCATCAATAACTTGCAGCTCTCAAAACTAAATTAAAGGGAAAAAAAAAAAAACAGTCTCTCCACATGGAGTTTAGTTTGCCCAAGTTCCAGGGTAATTAATCAACTCTACAATGGATGCAACAGGTGTTGGCACTGGATAATATATATATGTATATATATATATATTCTTGAAATTAGTTATTTAGTACATGGGCCTGTTTCTTTTCTCTCTCTCTCTTTTTTCCTTCTTAAGATAGAAAGATATTAAAAAATACTCTTCTTTCCTGAAATGCTTGTGGCTGGCTGAACTGATCAGAGCAGATGCTGTGTTCCACAAGAAACCTAATACCTGGTACCTCATACTGATACCCTAATACCTTATATTTCTGTGCTAGGGGAGGGAGGTGAAAGACAGCTGAGAGTTCCCGACTTTCAAAGGCCCAGAAGCAGGTGATGTAGGAGAAAGATTCATGCTAGGTTTATCAACAGCAAATATATAGACCCTTTTAAAATGACTGAGAGTGGAGGCCTTTCCCCAGGTCTTGGTACAGAAATGCCCAGTGCAGGTGTTGTTAGCAGATGCTGTGAGCGGCTGGGGGTGGGAGGGGGACACTTCTCCAAATCTCCCAGTTCCCTGGCTTGCTTTGCTTGAATTGCCATCTCAGTTCCTCAGGCACTAGGTCCCAGGGCCTGAAGGTCACCCATGTGACCTCCCGGCTGCGTGAGCCCCAGGATAGGCTTGATCTTGATTTCAATAAGGAAATCAGAGGGCTCTGTGTTTACCTCCTGAACTTTCCAGTCTAGGAAAGGAAATAACGAGGAGTCTGGAAGCGCTGGGGGTGGGGGCGGCGGAGATAGCAAGAGGGGTACTTGTGTAATCAGATTCTTTGATTTTGTTAGCCTGGCTCATGGCCTATTAATTAGATTACTCTCTCTTTCATTCTTGATTTCACATCCGTGTTTGTTCCTGTATCCTAAAATGTGGGCGCAAGCTTGGCGAGCAGGAGCCTATGATGTCACTGCCGGCCAGCGGCGGCCGCCTGGCCTTCTGGTGGGCTGTGGGCTGCGTTCTTGATGAGTCCGCTCTTCCTCAAGGAAGAGTCCGCTCTGGAAGTGACCTCAGAGGGGTCTGGGAAGAGGGCAACAGGCATTCTCCTGGCAGCACAGTGTGTGTGCGTGTGTGTGTGTGTGTGTGTGTGTGTGTGTGTCCTGCGTGCATAGGGGTGCGCGTGAGAGGAGGGGATGCTGAAATCCGTAGTCTGCACTGGGAAGCCCTAGGGACACTGGCGCCTTGGTCAGGTGTAGAGCTTGCCTCGGGTGAAATCCCCAGATCACCAGAGGCGAGCCGGAGGGGCCGAGGCAGGCTCAGCTAAAAGCCCGCTCCTCTCCAGGAGGGGAGGGCCGCGCTGGGCGCCGAGGAGGGGCATTGGCAGTGGTTGTGGAACAGCCCCGGTCCCAGCTCGGCCCGTCAAGGCCCAGAAGCCCAAAGGTGGCAGCTGCTATGGGTCCCACAACTTGTTTTCCTCATGGCGACCATTCAGCAAAAACGCACGATCCTTTCTCAAAGATTTAAATTTCGCGGATGAATTACCATACACCGGTTGCTTAGCAACTAAATTCAAGCCGGGCTAAGAATATGCAAGCTTTTTGTATTCTCATTAATAAAAATGCCACTCTGACACAACAACCCGACTTTGGATCACTGCAACTTCTGTAAAAGCCGTAGGAGAATACAAACCGATCCTGCCATTTAATTACAGATCAAAATGGCTTGAAACGCGATGTTTTGTTCATCTATCTTCCTAAAAGTGATGTAAAAAATAACGGCTTTCAAGAGCAGTAGTAATTTTTTTTTCTCCTTTTTTAAAAATGGAGTTGTCTATCGGGGTTACTGATAATTGTCAACTGAAACCTTTGAAGTGTCCCTTTTCATCAGCATTTCTACTTTTCTGCCTAGTGGCCGCATCTTCCGTCTGGTTCTTTCTCAGCCTAGCACATTATTGTTATTATGGAAATGGACCTCGGGATCCCAGAAACTAAATGCCAGTTAGGAAACTAATCCTCAAGCCTGGTGGCTGGAGGAAGCCCAAGAAATGGAGAGAGCGAGAGAAAGTTCCGAAAGTTTCCTTGGAAGGTTGGGGGAGCTGCTGAAGTCCGTGGCTGCTCAAGTTCAGAGGCCCTGGCTATCAGGTTTGGACAGGCGTACGGATAGTAAGATAGAAACACCTGTTCTCCAATCCACCTTCGCGAATTTTCCGGTCTAGGATTGTGCCTTCTGAGATGGGGGAAGGGGAGAATTCTGTGACTGCCTCCAGCTTCGGGTCCTGGAATATATAGAGGGTTTGAATTGGGAGCCTGGCTGATCCTATTAGAAATCCCCCCCCGCCCCGCAAAAAAAGAACGAGCTGGACTCAAGATTCCCTGGGTCTTCAAAGACTATGACCCGGGCCTGAGTCTGGAATCTGACATTTATTTTAAGAAAGGGGCAAACTTTTCTCTTCTCCCAAAGGACCCAGTACTTTGAAGAGTGATGCTCAGAACAGGGGTTCCAGCCGACTTCTTTTTGCAATGGTCCAAATGTGAAGGGCAAAGCCATCAGAACGGGATGACCTTGTGCAAGCGAGCCATAGTGTCCGGGAATGTATCAAAGTCTAGTAGCTGGGACTGAGGAGCCAGGACAGGGCAGGAGGCAACTGACGGCTTTGTGCAAGTTCCCGCCGCTGAGTCCTGTGTGCCTCTTCATCGAGGTGGACTTCTTGGGTAGCCCTGTATACTTGAATCAGGCCTTGGCGTCTCTCAGACCACATGAATGCCAAGGTGTGCTGCCTGTTGTCGAATCCCTTTAGGATCACCCGCAGCGACCTGTACCAACTGGGGCATTGTGGTCCCCAGGTCTGCACAGCCAGCCAATATGTCCTCTGACGGTGCTCCCGCTGGGATGCCAACCAGCCTGCGTGTGCTCCAATGCCCCCTCTAAAGAAGTCTAATGCAGTCTTGCCTGTAAAGCAGCAAAGTGCGGAGTTTAGCTTTAGAAAAAGATCCAGTGGCAAAAGCGAACGTCCTAAAAGACTCTGGTAATATTTCCAGGGAGCCCAGTTCCCTGGGCTGCCCTTGAACGGTCACGAACTGAACTGGAAACTTTAGAAATGACATGTCCCCAGGTCATCCAGGGCACTCAAGAATAGGGACCTTCACAGAGGACTTGATTTGGCCTTCCTCTTTCTAGTGAGGCAGAAGCAATGAGGAAGAACTTAGGGGAACTGAACTGTTTTCTGTTCTAGAATGTGCTCAACCAGAGTGAGTATTCCTTTTTATTCTTTTCAGTAAAACATACACAATAAACAGAAAGCCACTTATTTACAAATACAATTTCCCTGGACAAGCCACATTCCATGTATGTAAGTTATTAATGGAATTCCTTCCTTTTCCTCCCATTGGAAACAGAATTTTAGTTTTTGAAAAGAATGGAGGAGGCAGTGAGTTTACCTGTTTCTTGACCAAAGAGCAAGAATTTCTGACCAGTGTCTGCGTGTGGACACATTAAACACTATAAAATAACCTTCTAAAACACATAGAAAGATCTTCATTTTCTTTCAGTGGAAATGTGCGGGTAATGAGACCCTTGGTGTGTGTGCATTTGCATGGGAACACAACTAAAATTTAAGTCATTGGAGCTGGCTAAAAATTCAGGAAAACATTGTCTGTCTAAAACTCAGTTGTCATAGCTCTTAGATGTGTCTGTGGAATGCGCTGTGTAGACTACTTTCTTCCTACCCAGACCAGGTAGAAGCCATGGCTGGGTCATTTAGCTGGAACATCTCACTCAGTCTTTTTCTTTTTTTAATTTTGACATTTTCTCTGAGTGATTCCCCCTCTCCTGTACGCAGACTGAGAGGTGTTATTTGGCTGGGGGCTGTCTAAAGAAAAGCAAGAGTCAATGTAAATTCTCTATTTCACCCAGTGACTAGTGAGTCAAGCCCAGAGCACACCTAAACTATGTCTGGGATTCCAAGTTCCTGTTATTTGGCTCATTACAAACAGCACAGTGAATGATTATGGCTGCTCATGTTTCATCATTATAGCTACAAAAATGACGGGACAGACACTGAGAGGGAAGCACAAACATTTCTTTTAATATGTTTTAAAAGACAAGAGGTGTTTTGCAGAGATCAGGAATGAGATGTATCCACCAGAACTGGCTCTCAGCAGAAGGCAAGCCCACTTGGTTGACTGGAATTTTGTGCACTCAAACAAAATAGATACTGATTTGTCAGCATTGAAATGAAAGATGTCAAACCTGTCACACTTCATTCTGCCCAGCTCAGACATGGTGCCCACCTTCAGGAAGAGAGGCAGGTGAAGCAGGTTTGATCCAAAATGCCCCTGTAAGCCTCACACAGGGAAGGTGTCCATTTGATTTTTCATTTGCAGTTTCAGTTTGAAAACGTACCTGCAGAGTTAAAGACAAATTCAATAGACCTAATCAGAAAAAGTGTATCACCCCCAAACTAACAAAATTAAAAGTCTTAGTAGCATGGTCTTGAGACTCTTTGACTTACAAAACTGAAAAGGCTATCAACAAACAAAATAACAGGTAGGAACTATTTTCAGTGAACAGTTCTGGAAGAGAGATCTTTCAAATTTCAAAATTGTTCCAGCAAAGCTACTGTTTCTGTTTTGTATCCCCTGTACATTTCTACCCCAAAAGGCTTTAAAAATATCTCAACCCCAAGAGAAAAACCTTTAACCTCTTCCAAGAACAAACTATGTAATAGTTGTCTTGGGTGGTTTTTGTTTCCTGAAGTGATGAGGATACAGGCCCCCTGCATGCTGTGTAAGCTTTCTACTCTGAGTCACACCACCAGCCCCTGTCTTAGCTGTTTTTAACAAGAGAGGTGTGCAAAGCTGGCAGCCTTGAGTTCCGTGTAGTTTGGGGGTAGAGTGGAAGTGGTAGATACCCAAAGGCACTGAGCAGCTAACACTGGCTTTCTGCTGTTCAAGGAGGAGGGCCTTGGTCAGGTTAGCGGTGGTCACATCTGTACCGGATCCTAAAGGCAGGCTTCCCTCTCCATCTCAAAGAGGAGACCAGCAGGTGAGATGGAAGTGAAGAGGGAAGGGGACCAAAAGAAAAATCACTTGCCTCACCCCTTTGTTCTGGGCTGTGAGCTGGGACCTCAAGGAGAGGAACAAAGCCTCCAGGGAATGAAGCCTCCATTTCCAGTTGACCCCCTAACGGAAAACCAAGCTAGGTAATTGGGGAGTGGGGGGTAACTAGAGGGACCCCAGTGTGAATGCTTACCTCACAGACAGAATCATCTGTAGGGAGAGGTACATATACTCAGTTTTCTCCAAGTGACTATGTGCAGGTAGAAAGGCCTGGCTGGGAAAGATATAGAAGACAAATGAAATAGGAAGACTTGCAGTGGGTAGCGGTCTGTAAGCCGGTGTGCAGGTAAACAATCAGATTTCCACTCTGTGTGCCAGAGCCTACTTCAGGGATCCTGCCTAAAGCTGAACCTTAGCTAAGAAGGAGTTGTACTTAATATGAGAACTGAACAGGAGACAATTATATCCATGAATCTTGTTACCCGGTTGCCTGTGGAAAGTAGGAACCAGGTTAGTACAGATCTTGCCCTCAACCAGTTATTTTTGTAATTATTCTTACCAGGGAAGGCCAGGTCACACACCTTTTGAGCCCCGCCAGTGACAACTTCAGTCGCCCCTGTGGTGTCAAGAGAGCTTACTCTTTGACCAGGCTGCTGGGCTGTAATGTGCTTCGGCAGCAGGAGGTCACATTCAGAATGCTGGCTCTTCTGGGGAAAGCCTGGGCCCCAAAGAAAGCCTGGGCAGTGCAAACCACGTTTATCTGCTCCAGACCTAAAGGAGAGACTGTAAGTAAGGAGCAAGCATTTTATAGGAAGAGATCTGTTAGCAGGGCAGTGGACCCCAGGCAGATTCTCCCCTACAAGGGCAGGGGAAACATAGTAAGGGGTCTGGAGTCTGAGCTGTTGAAGGCTTTCTCAGTAGCTGACAAAGCTGTAACAAAGGCTTCCTGCAAAACTACTACCAGGGCTCTTAAAAAAAAAAAAAAATCACACACCTAGCAGCCTGTCTCCAGCTCCCAGGATATAGAACAGATTGATTGTTCGGAAGCAGAGCAGGATGTCAATGGTGCGTGGTTGGCTGCCCAGGGCCTCAACCTAGGGCCCTCCTAGCCGGAAAGCTTCTCAGGGCTTGGGTGCATGACGGTTCCTGGGCCCTGAGGGACTTGTTCCTAGTTGCTCTTCCAGGCAGTTCAGACACATGGCCCTGCTGGGAAACAAGACGTGCTCTTGGCTGGCTTCAGGAAGGAGGGCTACAGTCTGGCTTGGAGAAGTAGGTCTCAGGGCTCAGTAAGAGGAAGAAAGTTCCCAAATGGACCAAGCTCCTTGGGTTGAGGCGTTCTCCAAGTCAGTGTGTGTGGACTTTGCAAGGAAAGGAAGAAGGCTCTGTGGAAAATATATCTCCACACCACTCAGTCAGGCCATCTGAGACTACCTGGGCATCTCCTAGTGGTTAAGCCTATCACTTCACTCCGTTCGGTCCTTGACACTCTCCAAGGACCCCTATCTCTTCTAACACGAACTCAAGACTGCCATAGAACCCTGAAAGTAACCAAGAGCTGATGAGCAGCCGGAAGAGTGTAGGAATTGGTGGGTTGGGATGGGTAAGGACTGACAGAATTAAAATCTCCATGAAACAGTGGAAGAAAAAGAGAAAGAAAAACACCACCCTAAAAACCATAGCTTTACACCTCCACAGAGCTGAGTAGGCTCAAAGCACAACCCCTCCACTCCCCTCCACTTTAGTGGTAGAAGCATTGCTCCAGGGGCTCATCAGCCCAGGAGTGGAGCTCGGTGTACAACGGACAGCCACTCCAAGTACAAGTTCAAGACCAGGAGCAGGAACTCCATAGACGTCCCTCCTCCCGTGACAAGGTGAGAGGCAAGAATACAGCCTGAGGAGAGGGTTTGACAAGTGTGTGTGAAATGCAGTCAGTGACTGTCCCTCTACTACAAGATGGTTTCCTTCTTTTAATTCAACCCAAATGGAAGCCCAGACCCTCTTGCTTCTAGCTTCAGGCACCAATAGGCCAAGTCTCCCAGCTTCTTTGATGTCTGAGAGGAACATCTGTCCAAACAATTTCAAGTCCCTAAACTAGCCCTCCACACACCTTACCGTCTTCCCCTTCTCCTCATTGGCCTGGATGCTCAAGACCACCTCAAAAATGGCCCCAGTAGGGGTCTTCTAGAAATTTCTGCCAGTCAGGCAATGCTGGTAAGATTTTAAGAGGCAGTGAGTGACACAGCATCCTACCCTTGGCTACATCCAAGTACAAATGAGATGCATTTTTGGCTGATGGGTTCCCTGTGGTTGATGTAATTTCATGTCTATGTCTTATCAATTTTTCTAGTCAAGATGAATAGAAACATTTTTTAGGTCTTACATGTGTACTTTCCAACTGCAGTTCCATACAAGGAGCTGGGAAAGGGCAGGGTCAAGGGACAGGCTGACATGAATATCAAATCAGCCTCCTAAACTGGAACCTCAGGCGACGAAGGAGAAAAGGCAGGGGAGGTGGCTACGGTCACTGACAAGAGACCCTGATACAATTAAGGTCTGTCTGGGGAAAGTTTTAAAACTACAGAATTATTTCTTAGAAACAAACTAGCTTGCATTTACTTGGGTTTCTTGGGACAGATTAACCTCCTCAGAGTTTACCTGACATCCTGAACAGTATGTAAGAGCCATCTCAAAAGATATCAAAGGTACCCAGGTTTTCTGGCACTGGAGAGACACTTTCTGAGATAAGAGGGCTCTTTTCTCCAAGCATTAGTTTTCAAGCAAATCACAAGACAAGGAAACCTGCATCCAGCACTCCCCAGGTTCTCCAACCAGGTCCCTTAAAAAAGCAGACCTGGGTGCCATGGACTCCTTTAGGGAAGGGGGCAGGTGTAAGACTACTTTTCCTGGTCACTTTGGGAAAGCTCTAGTCTTTCTTCTACCACAGAATCCTATAACTTTCAGGACAATTGGATAGGACCAGGGGCCATTAGACCTAGGGTCAGCTTCATCTTCTCTTCCTCTCCCCAGGGCATTCCTGATCTCCAGCTTGTCTGCAGCTGCCCCATGGAAGAACAACTGAGTTGGGGTTTTGGTTCGGTTTGGTTTGGTTCTCCTTGTTCCCAAGCCCTTACAACTCCAGCCCTGGACTTGATAGGGAGGTTCTAAACCAAGAGTCTTTACTGGATGTTACAGGGAGTCCTGCCCCGGCTGCTTGCCCACTCTTTCGTGGAATCAACAGGGAACATGTTCGCTGGGTACTTAGAGACAGAGGGAATTTGCTGCTGACAGGGACGCCTTCCTAGATGAGCTGGTCCCTGAAAGCAGCATTTGTTTTACTTTCACGAACCCACTCAGGTTGTCAACAGCCTAGACCAGGCAACAGCAACAGAGGCTTGTCCCCAGGGAACCACTAAAGAGAGAACACCAGAGGACCATCCTGTTCAAATAAGGTCTCAGTTTCAGGATCCTTTGGGTGTCAAAGAGAAAAAGAATTCCATGCCATCCTCTTACCTGTGGAGAATTCTTTCCTTCCCTGAAGTATTTCTTGGCCATCCCACCAGGAGAGACACCCCACTGTAGGGCAATTAACTCTGACAAAATAGAAGTGAGGAGGAGGTCCAGGGGCTTCACAGAAGACAAGAGGCCACCTGGTGCTCCACAGTAATCAAAACTTTTGGTGCTGCTGGGCCGAGGACCTGCTCATCCCAAGCAGGTCAGATGTGGGCCACACAGCCTAAGCATCTATTTCCAAGCCAGACTGGCAGGCACATCAGAACCAGATGCATGCTGGTGCTGTGGGCTTTCACCCAGGCGCTGAGGTGCTAAGCAGATGTCTTGAGCAAGACAGACTTCAAGTTCATTGCCCCCCAAATACTCCCAATGCTCTGGAAAGCCAGGATGAAGAGACTGTAAGTAAAGTGATTTACATCAACAGAAAGCCCAGTTGATCCACTTGCCTGCTTTCTGGGGGCAGAAGAGCCCCCTTAAGCTCTCCCCTTTCTTCTTCCCTCTGTGAGTCCTCTCCCCAACACAGAACTGAGCATGGATTTCCACTTGGGATAATAAGTGGCTGGTAAAAAGGGGAGCAGAGAGAAGTAGCAGACTGCCTTCAGGAAGAAGCAGGCCCAGCCACACAGTACCCTTGAAACTGATAAGCTCCTTTCAAAAAACTTGCCCTCTTCAAACAGTCAGGCTGCCTGGACTCCCCAGGATTGTTTCAACCCCTGAGCAAAAAAAGAAAAAAAAAAAATTAAAACCTAGACCTGATTATTTCTGTTTGGTTTCAGCACCTTTGACTTCTTCGCCTTCCCCTCACTCTGACAGACATGGCCCATCTGAAGCAAAAGCTAAAACATTTGTTCTTTAAAATGTTGTAGGCTTTTCAGTATTACCAGAGTATCTGGAGAGAAAACACATCCTCACTCTGCCCCAAATCTACTTCCAAATCAAGTAAGTTGTAACCACCACCATCAATTACACATCGCACCATTTGACAGGATCAGAAATGAAGACTCTATTATTTACCAGAAGTAGCAATAAACTTTACTGAAAGAAATAAAATCAACATTGACCAGGAATGTATACTAATAAAGTCCTTGAAAACATAGTCTCTAGTCTTTTCTTCCTTGGGAGTGGGGGCTAGAGTGTGTTGGAAAAATCTTAGGTGGAAGATTTTAAAAATTAACTCGATTATTTTGACCAGGTTCTCAACTATAATCATAAGCAATAAAGTCGTTAACAGTCATAATTAGTATTTAATTGCTCCATGTAATTGGGGCTTTATTAGTGGCCCAACTTAGTTTTGTGGTGAAATGCAGGGGGTCCAGAATCGGTAAAGGGAAGCTAGCCATTTTCAGGCAGCTGTTCCCTGTAGAAGGCAAAGTGCAAACGTAATCTCACACATCACCCCTCTGAATTTTAGTAAACCAAGAATAAACATTACAGATCTAGGTTTTAGTTTCTGCAGATGAGATCACAACGTACCTAGGGGTGTGTGTGTGTGTGTGTGTGTGTGTGTGTGTGTGTGTTACAGAACTGAAGACGCATGGCTGCTCTTCACAGTGGAAGCACCAAAGAAACTCGGTGCAAAAGAAGAAAGAGCTGCGTGGTCCGTGGGATCAAGTAATTGACCGAGTTCACTTTATAACTTCGCAGGAAGAGGGTCATCCGCGGCGAGCGCAAGCTCCCGGGATTTTGAACAGGCAACCTGGGTTCTGGAGCGCTTTTTCTTTCATCATTCCCTTCCACACCCCACTTCAGAGACCTTCGCAGGACTCCCCTGGTCCAGGGTGCCCGGTGCCCACTGGTTCACTCGCTGTCCTCCACCCCTGCCCGCTCCGCCGGGCTCTGGACTCACCCGGCGCGATCAGTCAGTCCGTGCAGGCAGGAAGGGTCTCATTCGGGGCAACATCTGAAGCCACATTTTGCCCACTCCGCCCAACGCCAGCGCGCACACTAGGGTCTGAGCCGGGGAGCCGCGTCTCTCAGCCGGGGGCCGTGGGGGAAGGGCGGCCCGCAACCTCCAGCCGCGCCTCTTCTTTCTTATGGAAATGAACGCGCTGGCCGGCTTTGGGGAGCGGGGCTCAGACCGAGTCCCTAACCCTTGACCGACCAAGCCTTTCCTCCCGCAAACCCCGGTCTTCCCAGCCCCCGGGATCTGGTCGTGGCGGGACTGCGGGAGAAGAGCTCGCGGTGCACCCCCGGCCGCAGCGCTCTGGGACCCGGGTGGGTTCTCCCCCTCCGCCCGGCCGGCCTCAGCTCTGCATTAAATATTCATAGCGATTGCTACTTTCTTAAAGGAGAACCTACCGCGCGGGAAAGTTCACAGCCAAGGGGACTCACAAAGGACGGCTCGGCTGCGGCCAATCCTCGGAGGTGGCGGCGCGCCCAGGTGGAGGACACCTTAGGGAAGGCTCGCCTTGTGTGGGGTCGCTTTTCTCGTAGAGTAGAAGAAGTGAACTTGCCCTTGAGAAAGCTCACACTGATCGCTCTTTAAAAAATTATTTGAAAATTCGTGTCCGCATCTGACCCTTTTGGGTTCCTAGAGCCTTTTATTTTCTTATTTTTATTTTATCTTATTTTTTTAAAGGAGGTTATTTAACTTCACTCGGGCTTCATTGGCGTGGGGTGGGGAGGGGAGGAGAAAGTTTGTCCTGTGTTGTTGATAACATGCACGCAGTAAACTTAGAAAACCTCCCACTGAAAGGAACAGCTAACAACAGCAATAACAAAACCTGCGCCTGCCCCAGTCTCTTCAAAAGAGAGCCGGGTGCAGAGCAGAGGTGGAAGCGAGCGCGCAGAACCCGCGGTGGGGTGCACGCGCGGAGGCTCGGACCTCGCCCGGGTTCTCAGCTCCTCGATCCGCCTCTTCGCTCCCGCGCGACGAGGTCTCGCGTGGATGTGCGACCTCACCGGCTTCCAAAGCTGGCGGCCGGACTCCAGGGTCCAGCAGAAAACAGCAATGGGAAAGGGGAAGAGAGCAGAGAGAGTTCGCGGCTGGCTGCGCGCGGGCCCTGCCCCGGGAGCGCTCCCGCCGGGCCGGCTGACCCGTGACCCGCTCCTCGTGGTGCCAGGCGGCGCCCGCTCCCGGTGCCCGTCCCCTGGCGCGCACGCCCACTCTGCACACTCTCACACTCCACAGTTCTTTTTGTTCCGGGCCAGGAGCACTTTCACAAACGGTTAGAAAGTCTTGAGCGCCATCTAACGGGAGCAGTAAAAACCTGACAGTGGGTGGAGGTTAGGACCCGCGAGGTGCCCAGGCTGGGCATGGAGAGTACTTTTCCTCCCTCTCCTGCACATTTCCCGCATTACCAGGCCCTGACACCCCTCCTTGTACCCCCACAACATAACGCTCTTGCACTAAGGAACTCCAGAGTTCCCCGAACCCCATCTTCCCAGGGCCTAGGGAAGGCCAGCTCCTGCTGTGGACCTTCCCCTCAATCTCTGTGTGTTCACCTCCCCGCCTGTTCCCTTGAACTCACAGATGAGAAAGGATATCTTGCACTTGCCTTAATAGGGCTCTGGTGTCGTCCAAACTTTCCCGCTCTTGCTCTTTCTTTTTGGCCTGCTCTGGCGAGTCGTGTGAATGCTGGCCAGGTGCACCTGTTTTCCAAAAGGAAATCCATGAGACAGAAGGAAGAAGGTAGGTTTGAAAAGGTAACCAAAATAAGTGTGCAGCTGAGAGATTTGGCCTGCAGTGCCCCAGGAGAGTTGACTCCTGCCCCCTGAGAAGGAGGTGAATTCTGAAGAGCTGTCCCTGGGATTTGAGAGGCGCAGTCCTGAGGAGAACGATGAGTGCTGCAAGCCAGAAGGGACCCCTGGGTGCCCTGGAGAAGGGACACTCCCTCATCCAAGAGGCGTAGCTGAAGGGTCTAGGTCTCCCTCTCCTGAGAATTCCCAGCCAATGTGCGAGATGGGGTGATGGGAGGTGCAGATTGGGGCCCTCCTGTCTGGGCAGAGTACCTTCATGAAGAATATGGAGTTGACAGAAGAGTTAGTGCCCTTGGCCATCTGAGAAACCAGGAAGGGAAGAGAGGTTCATCCAGGCTGGAGCCACCTTCTAGAAGCCCCACCAGTTGCTAGGGGCCCTAGGGTTGCACAGCATAGAGGACCCATCTCCACATCTCAGGTAAGAAATGACCTACCGGCATCTACAGACAAGGTGGCTGGCCTTGGTGATGATACCAGTCCACAAAGATTCCAGTTTCTCCATATTGTCTCCAACACTTGTTAGTTTCTGTAACTGGTATGAAGTAGCAAATAGCCCACAACAGCTGTGGAACTCTCTTCCTTCCTCCCTCCCTCCTTTCCTTCTTTCCTCCATTTATTCTTTCTTTTCTTATTTTTTTTTTTCGTTTTCAGTCCTACTTTCACCTCCTAAGTGCTAGGATTACAGGCATGTACCACCATGCCCATCTGAGGCCAGTCTGGTAGACACAGTGAATTCCAGGTCAGCTGGGGCTACACAGAGACCCACATCAGAAAACCAAACCAAAACAAAACTAATTAAAATCCACAAACAAAAAAAAATTGAAATATAATGAGAAGTCACCAGCATGGCTGTTAATTTAATAATGTTTTGTGGTGCCAGGGATAATAAAAATAGGACCTCATGCATGGTAGGCAAACACTACCATTGAGCTTTACTCCTCAAATAGGCTCTATGTTGCTCAGGCTGGCCTGGAACTCACTGTACAGCTCAGACTAGCCTAAAACTAACAGTGGTCCCTTAGTCTTCTGTGTAACTGGGATTACAGGTCTGTACCACCAAGCCTGACTAGTAAGACAAAGCATCCATAGGCTTTAACAATGGATTTATCTCAGTAATGAGAATAATTTCCAGTCTCTGACCTTCAGCTCTTGAATTCTGGCCTAGAAACAGGAAGCAGAGAAGTAACAAAAATATGGGAGCAAACAGAATTCATATTTTTTCATGACCACATTTTGATCCCTTATTCTAATCAGGAGTCAGAGAATGGTGGGGGGGTGTGATTAGTGAGCTCTATTCATTTCTTTGTTTCTAGAAGGAAACCAGAAATCCGTCCTCTCTGAGGTAGAGGCTAGAGGAAAAAAGTTACTTGTCTTCTTCCTGAATTCTTTGATGTATTCAAATTGAAAATGAAAGAGACTGCTAGTGGCCAGGACATCGGCTATGTGGGTGCCGGGTAGAAATCTTTGAAGTCATTTTTTCCTAGGAAAGGACTGAGAAATGGCAAGATGGGAACTCTGCATGCAGGAAAGCTGTCTTTCCACAGCACGGTTCCCTTTTCTCCTCCTCCGGCTGCTCTTGCCATAACCTCATGCCAATCTTGTTTAGTGTTTATGTGAGGTATACCAACAAAGTACCCTATTATCCTTTTATTTTTCCTTTTTTATATTAGTCATTCCTTTTTACAGCCTGGGGAGACAGGTTAGTGTTTTTATTTCCCACATGTAAGGGAAAACATCAAGAGTGGGCACCAAATAAGAAATGGAAAGAGCTGTGGCCAGGGCTCCCCCCGCCTGAGCTGCGATTTGGCCTACTGAACTACAGTGTTCTTTCACTTCACAGGGTGGTTGGCACAGGGCAGAGATGAAAGAAACCAGAGCAGCAAGCCTTGGCAGGGACCTCCACCTCCTTTCTGCCACCAGGCCAACTGTGCCGCTTGTTGGGCAGTGAGGGCTCTGTGGTAGGATGCAGGGAGCGCGGAAGAAGGGGGTGGGAGGGCAGGTGCGAGTGGAGGCAGCGCCCAGAACCTCAATTCTGAGCATTTGTCTGGCCCTCCCCTTTAATTGCTCTGTCTGCTCCCCGGAGAGAACGATGCGCTGTGCCTCAGGAGCTCTGAAACAACGTCAGACAAAAGAGGAAACCTTGGCTGCGCAGCACAGGGCACACAGGAATCATTTCCTCTTCCCCTGCTAAAGTTACTTCCTGGAGAAAGAGAAGCTTCTGGAGGCACTGGAATCCACAGACCTCTCAGCATTCTGAATGCTCGTTGGAATACTTGGATCCAAGCCATTTGTTTCTAGAGACAATCATGTCGCGTGGGAGCTCACTCTTTCCATTTGCAATGGCTTATTAAGTATAAGCATCTCTCTTCTCTCTGTTTACTGAGTGATTAGGTCTCCCTCCAACTGACCCTGCCAGGGGAGATAGACAAAGTGGATCCTTAACACGCAGTTACCCTGCAAAATGTCCTTCTCATAAACCCAGGGACCACGGGCGGGACTGTGTGCTTCCTTTTGGTATCTTGTTTGCATAGCCAGCAGTGAGACTCCATTGATGGTGGATGGGCACCAGTGTCCACGTTTGCAAGGCTCCATTCTAGCTACAGTGCAGAGAGACTGGAGTCTACTGAGGCAGAGGCAAGTGAGGGCTGAGTCCTCTCATGAGCCTGGTGGGGAGGACTCTGAGTCTGAGCCACGTTGCAATGTCACCAAACCTTTTTGAAGTTGTAGTTACCTTCCCCACATAAGACTGACCTTTTTGCCAAAACAACAATGTTCTCTTCCCACTAGAATGCAGGCGGGGGAAAAAAATCTGGAAACTGGAAAGCAGGAAAGACTAACCAGGTACTGGCAGGTTAGTCATTGGTTACCTGGCAGAGCTCGCTGATTTCTTAGTAGGGCAGTTTGATATAAAGACAGTCCGGCAATGTTAGCAGAACTAGCCTCCGTTATCCCATAATTCAATGGTCATAGTGAAAGCAAAATCATGAAATTTACCCAAATTTCAGAGGTTGAATTCAATTGTAGGGCTTGGTCTGGAAATGAGGATGAATTATTTTCAACTAAGTGGATTCTTTCTCCTCGCCACCAATTTCTTTACTGTGACATACCT
Source organism: Eospalax fontanierii (assembly GCA_035773235.1). NCBI lineage: Eukaryota > Metazoa > Chordata > Mammalia > Rodentia > Spalacidae > Eospalax > Eospalax fontanierii. The sequence goes on from CM069547.1 coordinate 33,282,374, forward strand.
CACTAACATTGTTATATACAGAGTGTCTATCTGCATATACCAAAGTGTGGGCTGTAAATGAAATAATTCAATCAATTCCCACCTCTTGCATATTCTCAGTCGGAACTCAGTGCTCAGACTCTGCGTTATGTTTTCATGATAAGCCTGTACCATAGCTATGAGACACTTAAAATTCCTGTCTGTTATGTTTTCTGTACGTATGTAATATTGCCTTTTACTTAGTAGACGACAGGGCTAGGAAACACATTAACTAGAGGAGTTGTAATCTTGCCAGAGGGTTAGGATTTTTTAGTCCTCCAGTGACCCCGTATTTACCATTTCCTAGTAAAAAATAAACTTCTTATACAGAATTCCTGGACTGTCTCAAGATTCAGTATGCTATATCTTAAGAATTGTATGAATGCCTACATGCATCATACCTGACATAACACATGCATATTCAGTATATTCAAATGTCTAATCTACATGAACACATAATACAGCACACAACATGTACAACATACTCACTTAACACACATATAACACATAGTAAGCACAGACAGCAACACATACTACATAATCATACAGAGCATACATAATATACATGACACATAGCGTACAAAAACATACAGCATAAAATATACTCACATCACATAGCCCACATATGGCTTACATAGAGTAACACAGTGTTACAAATATAGCACATTCCAATAACACAGACAACACATATAAAACATGATACATACCCAAAACACCATACATTTATGCATCACACATATAGCACATAACCCATACAACAGTTTACAATGTGCAAGACATGTACACACAACAAACACATAGCCAACACATGCACATAATATGTGAAATACACACAACAAATGCACTTATAGATTTTTATGGAGAGAAGAGACAGAAATGTGGAGAGGGACCTGTATCTCAGGTATCCCGGGCTCTGACCCCGGTTTCTTCTCTTTCGGGTATCCAGGAGGCCAGAGCCTGAAAGGGACGTGGTTGCTAAGGTCCCCAGTCTTGAAGTCTACTGTGGTTACCTCAGGTGAGGGTTGTGAACAAAACTGGCTTTTTATATATGTTGTATTTAGTTTCCTATTCTCTCTTTTTCTTTTCTAATAGTTCTGGTGGAAAATCATATCTCTTTCAGCTAGGATGAGAGGTCAACAGAAACACGTTTTCCCCACATTCTAGACGGAACCTTTAGAAGCAGTGAGCTGCTTTGTCCTGTGGCAAGCAGACTGGTCAGTACTCATAACAAGGGCACATAGGATCTCCAGTTTTTGTTCCTCACTGAGAGCCTGTTCTGAGGGATGAGCCCCAGGGTTGGGTCTGGTTCTGGTCAACAGTCACAGGAAGAGGACTTCAGGCAGGAAGAAAGAGGACTTTGTTTCACAGCAAGTCTGTGCATCTTCCCAGAGCATCATTCCCTAAGGACTCCTTGGAGAAGAAGTTAAGCAGTTCAACTGAGAATTTCACACTATGCATTTACATTGAAACAATCGCAGGTCTATTATACAATAGAATACAAAATCATCATACAACTGAAAAACAAAAAACAAGGTTTTGAATGCATTACGTGACTGTAGGGGTGGCTCTGGGCCAATACCTGTCCCTTCTCATCCAAGCACATGCAGTCTCTTCTCACATTAGCGGTATTTCAGTGGAGAATTTTGGGAATGCTACCTTCTAGTTTATTCCCCCTCCTTTCTGCAGTTGGGATTTATGTTTCAGGACATTATATTTTCAGATTCATCCTCCCCCTTGCCTCCAGGCCCACCCCACACAGACAGATTTAGGGCCACCTGTTCTTTCCAGAGCCAAGAGGATTGAAAAGATGCCTGGCGCCAGACTCTCCTCCATCTCGCCATCACAGCACCCTTTCCAATAGTACAGGAGAAGGCCCCCCTGGGCTCCACCTCCAGGCTTTGTGCCTGGCTGGAAGGCTATTGTACAAAGATTCACTTGGCCAGGCTTAGTGGAGTGGGGACCTCAGGAGACACAGTGTTTCACCGGGAGGCACTGAGGCCTCTGCCCTCCATGTTTCTTGTCTGGTGCCAAGTCTGCCTGTTTCCTCCATGCTGATAGGTGGTGACATTTGTAGTTTGCACTGGGGACTGTGTCCCTGGAAGTGCTTGTTTGTGTCTAATCTTATTTCTTCAGGCTGGGCCATCAAACCATTTTGAATTTTTTTTTTTTTTTTTTGCCTCTCTATACCAAGAAATAAGGGCCAGAGCACAGAAAAGAGAGAAAAAGCCCTCTACTTTCTGCATTGCTCCTTAAAAAACTCTGTATGTGTGCTGCTGGCTCAGTTCTCTGTGAGTTCCTAAGCCTGAATTTCCCTAACGATGCCTGTGAACACCTGTCACCTCTTCTGGGGCCTGGGGTAAGGGTGTATCTACTCTGGGCAGGGATGGTTTGGGTGGAATCTCACTAGATAAACCTACACACAGTTACTGTTTCTCCTGAGGCAGAGCTTGCTGCCTCTAAAGACTCAGTGAGGCAAAGATATGTATTCAAAATCATCTGTTACATTAGTAGAGTGAAAATACCATGTCTCCGTATATTTTAGAATGTTTGTGAATGAAGGAAACCTGGTTTATTTGACACATGAGCTTTTAAAATCACGCAGTATTTTCTCATGTAACATGATTCCACATGCACATTTACAATGTGCTTTCCTGTCATTTAAGGAAGAACTGTTCCTTAGCTTGGCCTGGTCAATATGGGAGGACAGCACTCACACCCATGGCATCTGTCACCAGAACCCATGGTCTCACAGCCGCTCTTCTTCCTTCTTTGGAAACTGGAGAAGAGGACAGATCCATACTAAGGAAAATAATGAACAAGATGAAATTTTGCTTATCCTTTAATTGGCAGTTATGAACTAAAAGATTATCAGATCAGATAAAATGTACTGCAGAAAGGGGAGAATTTCTAAGAAAACTCCAAAATAAAAGATTATCTTTGTGTTTTCTAAGTCTTACCTGAGTTTAAAATTTCAAGCATTGGCCTGACTTAATCAATCCTCATAGTGTTATTCCTAAGCAGAAATTTTCAATGCTTTTTCCTTATTCTTTCTTATTTTGAGCCTCACCTCATCCTTCCATCAAGAAATGCACATGGCAATGAAATATGGTGTCTCTTTTTGATATCCCAGACACCGATGGTTAGAGCAGTACCATGAATTCTGTCGTCTTCATCTGAGACTGTGTGCCCAAAATGCTTGAAATTCCAGTTCAGAAACATGCATATCCCCAGCACTTTGAGAGTTATGTACACCATCCCAAGCTCTTTTCTCTTCTCGTTGGAGTTTTATTTTTTATTTTTTGAGGGCATGAGGGTGGGGAGGTTGGCTGTGGGCATGGGTATACACTTGTGAGTGCAGGTGCTGTTGGAGACCAGAGGTGTCAGATTCCCCCTGGAACTGGAGTTACAGATGGTTGTGAAGCCCCTGATACAGGTTCTGGGAACCATCTTGGATCCTCTGGAAGAGCAGTATAAGCTCTTAACACCTGAGCCATCTCTCCTTTTCCTTTGATTTTAATGTAACTTTCTTCCTCTAGAAAAGAAACAAAGGAAAAATATGACAGAATAAGCTGGACACTTGGCAGAGAGTATTCAAATACAGACTGGATGCCAGAACAACAGGTGAGAATGGCAAGGAGTAGACAGCAAGAACGCTGACTAGTGGAAGGTGACTGCCCGCTGAGGGTAATGCTGTGCCCAGACAAGTCCTAGAAGAAGGCCACCCTCACATCAGGTGCAAGACCAGCCCCTGACAGAAAAGAGGGCTGGGAGCTTGGCTTCCTTGTGGAAAACAGGCCTTTCCTGGGGAGAATTACAGGCTTTACCCCTTAAATGGATTAAGAATTCCTGGAGAAAAGGAGTAGGCATTTTCTGATGTGCATTCAGTAAGAAGCCTTACCCAAGTGCTCAGGGCCATTAGAGGGGCAGCACTGCTTCACCAGAAACACATCGTTGTGGTTGCAGACCCCCGTCCCTGAGCCTAGCAGATCCCCTCCCTAGGCCTGTGGCTGCCTTGGAAATTTTTGAAACAGTTTAAGATTTTGGATTGCCTTTAGGCTGTGGAAACTGCACATTGATTTTTTTCCTCATTTGCAAATTGGACATGAACACACACCGATCTGTCATTTCGCAAGGCTGAAGCCAGCACACCTTCCCTCTACTGGAGCCATGTGTACAACGCTGCCACAGCCAGAGGATCAGGCAAAAGAGGGCCAGAGACACTATCACCAAACATGGGCTCCGCTCTTTCTCCAACCATTTCTCTGTTATTAGCATCTGGAGACTCTAGCAAATGCATTCTCTACTCCCCATCTGGGGGTGGGGGTGTGGATATGTTTCCAGAACCTTCTCATATGTTTGATGTCAGAAAGTCAGTATGCTGTGTTTCAAAGTTGCAAACATTCAGGAATGAATATTGCCACACTTCTGACAGTTAGGACACAGAAGACAGAAGAAGAGAGGATGGTTGTCAAAGGCCCCTCCTCTGGTGGAAGTCAACATGTACAGCTGGTCCTGCAAATCTCCAGCTTCTGGACTTGTGGTTTTAACCAACTGAAGAGTGAATATGTCTGAAAAAAATTATGTCTGTACCAGACATATATAGATTTTTTTTCTCTTGTCGTAATTTCCTAAACAGTAGAACCTAACAATGATTTGCCCAGCATTCCCATTCTGTTATCTATTCTAAGTAATCTAGACAAGACTGAAATTATGGAGGAAAGTGTACACAGGTTCCATTAAAATATTACACTGTTTTATATAAGGGACTTGAGCACTCATGGATGTTAGTATTTGGGGTGTGGCAAGTGTCTTGGAGCCAATCTCCTATGGATAAGAAGAGATGATGGTACTTGATGAATTAAAGGGCTCTTTTGTAGGCAGATGCCCTTCTCAGAATGGCTGAATATGCCAGTATCTCAGAAAAAGAACTGGGAAAGGGCAGAAAGCAGGAGAAGGTAGAAAGAACATGTGCTTCAGCGTCCCCTCACCCCAAGTGACTCGCTTTCAAATTGCTGAAGATGACAACGAATTACTCTTAGCTGCAGGGACTGATTGGAATAGATATCATATTTATTAAGATACAGATGACATCAGTCTGGCAGAATAGATAAAAAGAGGACGGCGGAGGGGGGACAAGAGGGTAAGACTTCACCTGATAGAATACAGCTAAAAGGCAGATGTGTATTGGGAGAACAGTAGAAAGCACAGTCCCCGGAAGTGGTATAGAAAGGGGCACAGCTCAGGGTGAGGCCAGGGGAAGAAGTGCCCCACAGCAGAGGTGCCAGTACCAGTACAGAGGAGGTGGAAAACTTGCGGGATTCCTTCTTCCAAACTTCGAACCTGCCTGAAGACCCCTTTGGCTCTGCTCTCCAAGGTGACAAGGCTGATATGATCACCCCAGAAAACCACTCTGCTGTTCCTCAATGTATCCAAGTAAGGACTGGGTATCAACTCAAGAAAAAACTTATTCTCATATTGTATGAAAATTGCAAAAATTCAATAAAGATGTTTTAAAAAAAGGAAGGTCACTTTCAGCCTCAATCCCACCCGGAAAGGGTGCCACAAGGTACTCTTCCCAGGAAGCCACATGTACCACCCAGCTTCTATGTATCCAAAACACAGGTCTCAGCTGAATTAGGCAAAGTCCCATTTTATGTAAAAACATGGAGGGTATGGTGTCTGTCATAAGCTAAGGAAGACATCTCTCCTATTCAGTGCTATCAAGAGAGGGCCATCTAGTCTCATACTGTGTTGGAAGGACAAAAGGAGGTCTGAGAAGATCAAAAGAGCTGCAGGTGGAAGGTCTTATTCATTTTCTCCCAATAGAGAAAGTCTTCCAAAGAACAATATTAACAAAGGAGAAAGGGAATTGTACTGTGCTTTGTTTATTTGGTCAATGTGACACAAACTGGAGTCACCTGAAAATAGGGAACTATAACTGAAGAATTTTTCATATTGTCCTTACATCATGTCTGTGAGGTATTTTCTTAATTGCTTACTGGTGTGGGAGAGCCCAACCTACTGTGAGCAGTGCCATACCAAAGGCAGGTGGATCTGGGCTGTGTAAGAAAGGTAACCAAGCAGGCCAGGGGAAGCAAGTCAGTAAGGATCATCCTTTGTGACATTTGCTTCAGTTCCTGTCTCCAGGTTCCTCCCCTGAGTTAATCCCTTGCCTTCCTTCAAACATAGAGTGTGAGCCGTAATCCAACTCACACTCCTCCCCTCTCCCTGCCACGAGTTCATTTTGATCAATATTTTACCACCTCAATAGAAAGCAAGTAGGACAGAAGTTGATTCCAGGAGTGGGGTTGTTTCTTTGACAGACCTGATCATATTGTTTTTGGGAGGACGGTGGAAATTGGAGCTTGTGTGCTCATAGTTCTGTGAGGGGTTAGAGGATAGTAATGCTGAGAGAAATGCAGAGCATGAGGCCTGGCTTGTGAAGTATCAGAGGGAAGTTTGAGAGGGCTTCAAAGACTCTATTAGATCCATTGAGTGATATATTGGAATTAAGAATATGTGGAAGTGAGCCTTTGTTTACTGGGACAATGAATACTGGTCAGGTAGAGTTGAAAAATCAGCTGTGATTAACAGGAGATCAGTGTCATTGAGATGAAATCTTCTAGGAAATATTTCCTCAGGTTCAACACACGGAAGCTATGGTCCAGGTGAGGCCAAGGCTGCATTTCAGGCTGGCACCAAAAGTCTCCCACATGGTACTAGTTTTTGAAGACATGAAGAGCAGCTGAGGCTTGCCACTTGTAAGAGACCAGGAGAGGTCATTGGTGAAGGTGCAGCCTTAGCTGCAGTGGAGATACAAGGATATCAGAGATGGCAGGGCCCTGGGACCTCCACTAAAGACAGTGGTAGCTGTGGAGTGGAGACATCCTGAGTCTATGAAACAAGTGTTATATAGTCCAGAAGGCAGAGTCAGAGAAACTGTACTGGCCAAACCTTTGGAACCTAAAAGATTATGGGTTCTAGATGTCAGACACTGAGCTTTTTATACTGTTGGATCTTGGCTTTGCTTTGATTTGACTATAACTGTGCCTTGATTTTCCTCTCTTGGAATAAGAAAGAATATAACTTACTTTTGACTTTGCAAGAGCTTACAAATAAGAGACTGGATTTTTTTGTAAATTCTTTTTGGAATTTTTGGGTATTCATAGAGAATCTCTTAATCATCTTTATATCCCCTTCCTCACTGGCACCCTCCCTTGCCATCGCCCCCCACACACACTGGATTTCATGTGTTCTGTAATTTTTAAGGTCTATCAAGTCACATTTGTGTCCCCAAATGTCCCTCAGCACAAGTTCATCCACTGAGGCCTAGTCAGCCTATCTAGAGTCTCTCCCTTTAAGAAGATCAGCTCTGCCTCAGTCAGCAATAATCAGCTGCCAATAGTTCTTCAGCTGTCCATTTCTGCAACTCTACACTAGGTTTTTGTCTGCTGGAGTCTACATGGGTCTTGTGCTTGCTGACACCATATGAGCAAGGTCCCAGGAGCCTGTAGGACTCTATTTCCATATGGTCATGCACCTCCTCCCCTGGCTCTTACAATCTTTCTGCTCCCTGCTCCATAAAGGTCCCTGAATCCTGGATGGGTGAAGTTTAATACAGGAGGTTTTAAAACATATTTTATTTTATTTTATGTGTATGAGTGTATTGCCTACATGTATGTAAGAGCACCTGAGCCATGTAACGTCCATGGAGGTCAGAGGAGGGTGTAGGACCCCTTGGAACTGGAGTTATGGGTGGTTGCTAGACACTGCATGAGTGCTGGGAACCAAACCCAGGTCCTCTGTAAGAGTAGTTGGTGCCCTTAACCACTGAGCCATCTCTCCAGCCCCCAAGACTGGATTTTTAAGAGACATTGAACACTTAGGTTATGGAATTTTTACAAGACTTTGGGACCTGTAAAAGTTCCACCTGTGTTTTATATTGTGATATTAATGTGAGATGTTGGGAACAAGAACATACAAGGGTATGGCCTACAGTTTTGTGTGTCAAGTTAACAAGGGATCATTGGTGCTGGTTATTTTTTGTCAACCTGACACAAGCTAAAGTGACCTGGACAAAGGGAACATTAACTAAAGAACTGGCACCAGACTGCCCTGTGGAAATGTCTGTGAGGCCCGTTCTTAATGTGGGAGAATCCAGCCCGCCATGGGTAGTGCCCACCTAAAGGCAGGTGGGCCTGGGCAGTGTAAGAAAGGTAACCAAGCATGCCTGGGGAAGCAAGCCAGCAAAGAGGGTTCCTCCATGGTCTCTGCTTCAGTTCCTGCCTCCAGGTTCCTCCCTTGAGTTCATGCCTTGACTTCTCTTAATGATGGACTGTGATCTGTAACCCAAATTAATAACACCCCTCATCACTGCCAGTGGCAAGAGTTATGAGCTGGGAAATAAATAGACACATCCCAGACTGATACAGGGAAAAACGTGATTTAAATAAAAAGTATAAGGGACTTAACTTAAACTCTGTTATTGTTTAATGGCCTGAATGGCAAAATACTCTCCCTCGTACAATCGAGTCAAGCATTTTATTAAATACTTTATTGTGTGAATGCCACTGTGGATGACTTAAGAAAGTCCATGCTGTCTCCTTCCTGAAGTACGGCAGGAAACTCTTAGCTGGGTGCCCACTCAGTGTACAGGAGCAGGTACAGTGCCTGACTAGTGGGTCTGCATTTAGGTGTCCTGCCATGCACAGTGGAAGTGCGATCTTGCCAGCTTCCAGAGACCTTCGTGCTCCCACCAGGAGGGATGCCACTCAAGTTTACAGCAAGCCATTCACATGCAAACTCATTTTATTTTCAGGTTTTAAATGGAGATACTAAAAACAGGGTTCAAAGGAGGTTGTGAGGAACACTTAAGAAGTTCAATAGCAATTAGGAACGGTTAGGTATTTAAAACATCTAAATTTTTTTTCTTTTGTAGGATTCCTGCAAGAGTGGGACAGCAGGCACTCTGAGAAGAGTAGAGAGTGGGTAGGACATCTTGGAAGTGCTCTGATTGTTTGTCTTCCTAAAGTGCACCCATTTCAAGTATAATGCACCCTTAATAACAATGCTGCACTTTAAAAAGACAGTCTCTGAAAATCACAAACCTTGCTCTTTGTGCAGGCAGCCTTGCTACTTGGAGAAATGGGAATATTTGTAGATTCCTTTAAGGCAAATATTAACTACTTTGGGGTGCACAGAGGATGTACCTGAGGCCTCCATACACAGGAGGAAAGTTGATTATCACTGAGCCTCACCTGTAAGCTCGAACTACTTTTGGAACAGTTAGGGTTGATTGGGAAGGTCCAGGAGATTCAGTTCTTTGTGGAGAAATGCAGACATCAGTGCAGGCTTTGAAATGAGGCAGGCAAAGCAGGCTGCCTGGTGAGACTGAAAACGTCCCTGGTAGAGGCAGCTTGGATGCCTGGCTGGCTGCGGGCGGTAGTGGGCTCTGCCATCTTCTTATTCTTTCTTCTGCTGTGATTTGGAAGGCTGTCTCATCATGATAAGTACATTTTGTTGTTGTTGATCAAGGATGTCTTCATCTTGGAAGGTACTGGCCTCGATTATGGGAAGGAAAAGCAAAATGTCTTTCAAGGCCTGGTTTTGATATCTGGCCTCAAGAAAATATGTATGCAGATCCCACCCCCAGGAGAAGGAAGGAAATTTGAGGGAGTATCTGCTAAGATGCGTCATCTGGAGTCCTTGGTTTCCGGCCTGATCTTGCCACTCCTTACCCACATCCACCCACCCACCCGCTTCCTTCCCAATCTGAAGAGAAGCAGTCACCGATTTGGGGTTTATATTTAACACCTGCAAATCTTGGCTAAGAGACCTCCATTTTTTTCTCCCCCACCACACTGCCATCCTCCCTCTCACTATCTAAACACTTTGAGTCAGTGCTTCCCAAATCATGCTCACAGAAGAGGGGAGAAACTGCAGGGAAACTGGAAAGACCCAGATATTCATTTTCCTTTCCCTCACCAGTCACCTTTAATCAAACTTTGATCAGACTTTTGAAAGGAAGCTGAACTTAGCTCCTCACAAATGGACAGCGGCCTTACTGTTTGACAAGTGTGGAACTAGGCATAAGAGGGTTTCACCTGGACTGTGGATGGTAGAGTTGGACAGGAGGAATAACTTCTCATCTCTAACTGTGCCTGGCAACAACTGTTTCAAAATAGTGTTAGCAAGTAGAGAGAATCTGGCAGATGAACATACCAGTTGCTCTGAGCTGACCATTGCACATTGGATATTGTATTGTATACATGTGTTGAATGTAACATGTAAATAGATATATACACCAAAAGATACATTTTAAAAAGAATACAAATTCCACTAGAAGCCAGAGACTGTTACTAAATATCTCCCATGGTCTGATTTGATCCTCAGATGTACATACAAAGATATAATATTATATAAGATTGTAAATGAGAATATTGCAGGCTGGAGAAATCATGACCCTTGGCCAAGATCTTATAGCCAGTTTGTGAAGATCTTCTCCCCAAGGAGACTTCTCCCTCTGATAAGGGCTACATTGTTGGACCTCACAGAATTCTCAACCTTGGAATCATAGCAAAAAAAGGCAGTATTATAGTTTAATGTCCGGCAGGCAGTTGGTTTCCACCTTTGTGTTTCCACCTGGCACTGTGCAGAAAGGTTCCAAGCAATTGACAGTTAAAGGCTTGTGAAACCGAACAATTTTTATGAGTGTTACAAACATTACCAAGAAGTATAAGGAAAAAGCTTGATGGATGTCGAATATATAGCAGACATAGTATTAAATGTTCTTTTCTTATAAGTTTGTATTTTTATTCACTGACTTGCCTGAATTCAAGAGGCAAGTAATACATTGGACCTTGGTGGCTCTCACTGGAGTGAGAGGAAGAAAGCTGGTCTCTGGGACTTTGCTCTTCTGCTCAGGTTGGGCACCTGCCCTGTTGTGTAAGGAGTTCTTGCTGAACATTTTATACCAGTGGCTGACCGTGCTGGGATCCTCAGGTTCAAACACTTACCCTCCTTTCCTTCCTTCTCATTCCTGTCCATGCACCCCAATAAAATATCAGAGAAGAGAAACCTTACTATCCCAGCTCACCGTCTAAGGAACAGCCTGAATCTGATGAGACTGGAAAGTGACTCCAAGCCTTCCTGCAGACATACAGTCTGCCCTCCCCTGAATTTTGCTGAATGCATATATGTTGAGGGTCAATATTAAGTTGTTAACTCTCATCTCTGGGTCCCTTGAGCCCTAACTCTAGGTTTTTTCAGATATGTTAGAAGGTGAGCACCTCTTTATGTCAACCTTCTGCGTGTTAGCTGCTAGGCAGGTATTTTTAGGACCACATTGCCTGTGCTTGCATGGGGAAAAGCTGCCACTCCTTGAAATGAATGCTGATGTACATTCCAACTCTTTTATTTGTTTGCTTCTTTGTTTCATATAAAGCACCCCCAGAGAAACAAGGAATCAGCATCCAACCCAGTCACAGACTCACTCTTTTTAGGTGGTCTAGAATAAACTTTGCTTATTATAATACCAAATTCTCCACCTAGTGATGTTCTGATTTTTGGTCATGTCATTGATAGACCTAAATTGAGCATGCTCAGGAGTGCATCTCCTCTACAGGTGAGAAACAGTCTTTCTTATCTGCATATGAATGAGCTTCATCAATGAAAAGCCTGCTTGCTCTGTGGGGAGGTGCTACTTTAAGAATCATCTCCAGCTTGATGCTTACTTGTTCCATGCACATAAGCCTTTCTTCACTCTCTTGCCATTTGTGCTTGGGCTTTGCACTCAACAAGGGGTGAGCCCTTGTATTTTATTAGGAGGGGACAGGCAAGTCCATTCCTGTGTACAGTTGTTAGCACCCACCACCTGTTCACTTGTTGGTCACATGCATGCACACTCATCATGAATGTCTGGAGTTTTGTTTTCCATTCCAATCATCACGTAAGCTTAATGATAGAATTTTCTAAGCAGGTAGAGATGCATTGGGAGAGCTAGCTTAGGGGACAATAGAGGGGCAAGGGCATGGCCTGGGTTAGCTTTCAGGCTGCTCTGGCTGTGCACTCTTGAGTAAGTTTCTTTACCTCTCTGAGCCTTAGCTTCTCTTATGAGCCAACTGTAGGAAGTAGGCTGTTCTCCCTGTGCTTCTATGAAGATTGAGATCATATACAAAGCTTCTAGTTCCATGCCTCATATCTACTACAAATTCAATAACTATTAGCTCCTTTGCAGTTACAGCCTTTGAGTGGTTTCACTTAGCCATTAGGTCTGAGAGATAGTGCTCAGTTCAGGATAATGTGCTTACTCTATATGTGCAATGATACATTAATTTATGTCAACATTTTATTTCAATGTAACCGTTACTATATGTTAATATTTTGTTATGTTAAAATTAAAGACATATTAATTGAATATACCTAATAAATATATAGTGGGTATCTACTTGTGCAAAGCACAAAGGACATTGGTCTATTTTTTTTGAATCTCATAGACTTAAGCAGGTTGACCGAATGTTTGGGTTTATTTATTCAAAATTTCCACAGTGAGAAACCACCAAGTGGAAGGCCAGTTCTGAAATATGTTAGAAGGGTTGGAGACAGCCAAGCTCAAAAGCAAGATTTAGATGGGCAGATTCCCAAGTAGAAACAGTGGCCATGACTTTACATGCTGGTATAGAGAAAACAAGAATCAGCTCCTTAGTCACTGAATTCCTGTTCATAGTCATTTCATTAAATGTAAAATATTTATGGAAAAAAATTTATATAAATCTTCTTTTTCCTCCTAAGACTTTAACAGCACAGTCTTCCCAACACCAAGCATTCCTGTGAAAAATTTAAAAATCCAGTCAATCAGCCAGCTGTTTCTAAATATACAAAAATATGGTACAAACCATCTGAGTTTTCACTCTTTGGTTGAAGAGATACATCATTTAGACAGAGCCTGAAGCACAGCATGCTCATAACTCACTGAAAAACTGGCATTTCCGTGGTAGTAAGAAAGAAACTTAGCAGCAAAATCCCTCCATCAGGCAACTCAAATGCAGACCTGTGCTCAAACCCAGCACCAAGTTGGAAAGTTGGGTGTGAAGCCGCACTGTGCAGGGAGGGCTTTTCTGCACTTTGGACCATGGGCTCCTCCCTGTGAAATGGAAGATGGACGTTCTGTTACCTTTTCTTTAATAGAGATGGTCCACAACTGGGGGAGCAAAGACTTCAGAGGCCCTGATGCCTCAATATGGAACAGAATATCCAACTGCACGGAGCTCGCGGCAACCTCCTTGGGCTGCTTCATTTCCCCACTGGTCAAATTTGTGAGAGCGTATGGCTTCTGAACCAGCTGAGTCATTTAGTGTCAATAACCTCAGCTGTCAAGGCTTGCCTCCTCACAGATTTATGCTGCGGGTTCTGTGTTCATCAGCTTTCTGTCACTATGACATAATATTTGAGATGAGCAACTAAAACGAGGATAGATTTATGCAGCTCATGGCTGCTTAGATTTCAGTCCATGGTTGCTGGGTCCCATTGCCTTGGGCCCATTCTAAGACAGACCATGATAGCACTGAGTGAGTCCATGGTGAGAGCACTAAGTACATGGTGGAACTGAGCTGTGTATCTCATGGAAACCAGAAGGAGGGAGACAGGAAGGGTGCCTTGGATCCCTTTAAGGGCACACACACAATGTGACCTGAATTCCTCCCACATGGCTTACCCCTTAAAGGTTCCACCATTAAACCACAGACTGACAATCAAGCCTTTAACACCTAAGGCTTTGGGGAACATTTGAGATTCAAGCCATAACAGATTGAGGTGATAGGCAATAACTGATACAGATTGAAGATTATTTGAGAGATTGATTTGCCTTGAAGATTATACAGCCAAACTCAGGAATTTGTCATTACCATTAACATTATTTCATTAAATTCGAGCGACATGAGTTATCAAGTCAGCTTAGATGTCCATCAATAGATGAACAGACAATGACAACATGGCACACAAACTCAATGACGCTGTATCCAGCTGTAAAGAAAGATGGAATGGGGACTGGAGAGATGGCTCAGCAGTTACAAGCACTGGCTGTTCTTGCAGAAGACCCGAATTTGAATCCGAGCACTAAATGGCAGCCAACGGCCATCTGTGCAGTTCCAGAGGATCTGACACCTTCCTCTGTCCTCTGTGGGCACTGCACAACATGGGTGCACTTACATACATGCAGGCATAACACTCATGCACAGAAAATAAAAATAATTTTAAAAATTAAAAAAAAGAAGAATGCAATGATGTCATTTGTGGAAAATAAATGGAACTGGAGATCATCATGTTAAAGTGAAATAAAAAGATGAATATCTCATTTCTTCCCACATGAACACTCTAGAATATGAATATATATACATGCATATTTATATGTATTATATAAAAATAGAAGAGAGACTATATTTCTATGTACAGGATTATACAGCTTGAATTCCATGGCCTTGAGCTACTCAACAGGTACTTTGGGCCCTAGATGCTGTTTGTGAAAGGGAGCCAAACACAGTTGACAAAGGTGAAATGGAAACACTCCCTGAACTATGAAGAGCTCCAGCAATGCCTCCATCCTTAGCCAATACCTTCTGTTGCTCACTCTGCAGCCTGTTTTTTATACTGAAAATCTCTGGCCTCTGCTCTAGGAGAAAACTGTTCTTATCATCCCTTTGAACTGTAGAGAAAAACAAACCCATGCTCTGGGGACATAGACACACACAGAGGAAAGGATGCAGTCTCTGAGTCATCTGCAGAGGGCAAGCGATAGCCTGCTACTTAAGAGAAAGAAATGTCTAGGACTAGAACTGTCGATACCAGCCCTGTGTGGTTAATAGCAAAGATGGTCATTGCACTGACATAATTAAGATGAACGAGGATTAAGACACAGTGCATGCAAAAGTATTTATACCAAGTACATGAGGCATAGTTATGTATGAGTCAGAGTACGTGAAATTCTGTAGATACAGGTGTTGGCACATTGACTGTAATAAATGTGTGCTGTAGGCGATGGCAGGCTGGCTGGTGGGCTCTACCACTTTGCTGTGCCAGTGGACATCTTGGATCTATCTGCTGTTAACTGCATGGTCTTCAACATCCTCTGTCTTTTTGTGCCTCAGCATCTTTGGATAGCCAGTGCATTTTGTGAAAGTCTCTGTAAGGATATAGAACAAGAGCCGTACCTGGCACACAGCATGTGCCCACTAAATGTTAGGCATGACTAGTGTGGGATTAATAGTTCTGTACAGCTTCTCCTGTCTCTGCATCAGCCATTCTGACCCTTGGTTTAATGTAATGATCTAATGTGGTTTGAAACGTATTGTGTGTGTGTGTCTTGGTTAATTTTTATTATCAACTTGACCCGACCTAGATTCACCTGGGAAGAAGAAACCTCAACTGAAGAATTGCATCCATCAGATTGTCCTGTGGTCATGTCTGTAGGGTTTTCTTATTTTAAAAGGGAAGAACCAGGGCATAAAACAATCAGCTCAAAGCAAAAACCCAAAATCTAGCCTGTAAGTCAAATAAATCCTGTAGCTCAGTATTGAGTGTCTGAAACACTCATGATCTCCTAGGCTCCAAAAGACTTGGGAAGTCCCACTTCTCCAGCTCTGACATCCACAGTACACACAGCTTGTCTTGTAGGGTCAGGATGGCTCCACTCCAAATCTGCCACTGCCTTTGGTAGGTGCATCATGATCCTGGCACTTCCGATATCCTGGAGTTTCCAAAAGCAACTTTTGGAGGAAGGGGTTTATTTGACTTATACCCCTCAGTAACAGTCACTGAAGGAAATCTGGGCGGGAACCTGGAGGCAAGAACTGACACAGAGACCATAGAGGGATGCTGTTTCCTGGCTTGTGTTTGGCTAGACTTATTTATACAGCCCAGGTCCACTTGCCCAGGAATGGTGCCACCTACAGTGGATTGGGCCCAAAACATCAATCATTAATCAAGACAGTCTCTCACAGACATGGCCACAGGCCAATCTGATGGAGGAAATTCTTCAGCTGAGGTTCTCTCTTCCCAGATGACTCTAGGGTGGATCAAGTTGACAACTAAAAAACTATCCAGGACAATGTGTGTGTGTGTGTGTGTGTGTGTGTGTGTGTGTGTGTGTGTGTGTGTGTGTATACCACTGAGCACATGCAGAGGTCAGAGGACAGCTTGTGGGAGTCTGTTCTTTCTTTCCACCTTTATGTAAGTCATGGGCATCAAATTCAGAGCTTCTGGTTTGGTGACAAGAGTCTGCATCCACTGAGCCATCTCTCTAGCCCTAATCTAATGTTTAAAACTACTTTTTATATGTTTATTTGAAGGATTTATCTCACCTCTCTATCCTCTGTGATCCTTGTGAGAGTCGTGGACCCCAAATTTCCACTTTTGGAGGAAAAACAATCAAGCTGTAAGCTGCAGTGACTTTGTGGTCAGATATCTGATAGGTAGCAGGTTGGGCATACTAGAGGCTGATGGAGAGCTGTCATGTCCTGGCTTCTTCACTGCAGCTGCATGGCCCCAGCTGCAGCCACATCCACTGCAAGACACTGGAGGATATTCGTTTAGCTCAGTTCTTGGGTCAGTTCCCCACACAGGCAAAGACCTTACTGAGTAGCTGGGCTGAATCCCTCACAGTAGAGTAAAGGAAGTACATGGAGTGATGAGAGACCTTTGAATGAAGGTCTCTGGCCATTTCAGGAAAAAGCAGACAGAAAAATCTGCATTCCAAATGACTCTCTGCCTAGAAACAGGAGACAAGGGGGCCAGATAAATCCTGCTTCTCCCTCCAGGGACTGTGAGTAAGCCAGGCTCTGCCGTATCCCCCAGGACAGCTTAGTATTTTTGTAGGCTCCTTGCCTTCTTTCTTTTCTTGTCATTTTCTTCCCTTTCTTCTTTCTTTCTTTTATCCTTTCTTCTTTATACAGGTGTTCATTTTTCCCTTAAGTAATGTACTTTCTGAAGAGACTTTGTCTAGAGCTTAAAAATACCCTAATAAATTTGACCCAGCAGCTTAGTCTATATTCTGCTGTGTGTGCCGGGGGTTGGGGGCGTGTGTGCCTCTGTGTGTGTTGGGGGTTCTCGGTCGCTTTATCCATCAAGCATCTCCCAAGCTTCCTACACAGCCATACCTTGTTGTACTGAATCCTTCTCAGGACCCGTGCTTTGTTTATTTCTCTACAAAATCTGACAACTTTAAAGCCAATCAGAATGGATAAAAACCTGAGGGAACACAAGTGCTTCCCTGTGATCATTTATTTTAGGCACAGCAGCAGTATAAGTCTACTCACCTGATACAGCTCCTTGGGATGCTGTGATCACAGGGCCCACTCTCTTCCTTCAGAGTCTTTTTGGAGTAACCTTATCAAAAGCATTCTGAAAAGGACAGTAAATGGTGTCAACTGAGTGACACCAGTCTTCCTGTCACTTTTAGAAGTTTCCTACAAATGTCTGATACTGCAGAAACCACCCATGCAATAATCACCACACAATTTAAAGAACTCTTTCCCAGGTGTACAAACACAGGGAGGGACAGAAGAAACCAGAGAGGCCGATGAACCCACGTGGTATGCTCTGCCTGCACATTCTTGCCGCTAGTTATGGTGTTCCTCATTTCCGATGCTCTAGTCCTTTATAACCTCAGAGATAAAGCCTGGGATCACTGGATTAAAAACATTGGTAAGAAGACTGATGCTTTCAGAGCTTTGGGCATTTTTGTAACCACATAATTTGCTGTGTTAGAAATGGACATGACTGGGCAGTGAAGTGTCTGACTCCAGGGGCACAGAGCCAAAGACCAGATTATCACAGGGAGAAAAGATGCCTTTCCAGGAAGTTTCAAGAGCAGTACCATGGAAGGCCACTTCTGGTCTGCAGATGGGTGGCTTCATATACTCTGGTAGGTAGGTAGCAGGGTATATTATCAGGAGGCACAGAGGCATGACAGGTGGCAGTTAGAACTGGGAATCTGTACAGCATGGAGCAGAACTCAATAGTGGGGACTAGATCCTTGCATCTAAGAAAGGCAGAAACAAGTAATAGGATGCTGTATTAGAACTTCCTCCCCATCCCAAGGCATCCATAAGGACTCGAAATTTCCTAACTCATGTTTCTCATCCTTATAACCCCTACAAAATCTTGAGAGTTAGATCCAACCTGGCTGATGAAGTCCCTGTGTTTGTTCTGTCCCCTTCAACTCCATGTCTGTCGGGGACGATGGCCCTAGTCACCTGCACAACCAGGCAGCCTGGCACAGTGCAAAAGATGTGGACTTGAGGCCAAGATTCCAGCTGAACCAAGAGCCCCATGGAATCTTAAACAGAGGTTTCCAGAGTCCAGCAGCTTGGGAAGCAGATCCTATGAGATAAGGCTTTGTCTTTCAAAGGTCAATCTGTGACAAAACACCCATGAGTTCATCGTCACTCTGTTTTTCTTAGTTTGTTCAATCACTTCACTCATCGTGGTACATGGAACACCCCTCTGGAAATGTTGAGATTAATCACTAAATCACATCTCTCCAATTAGAGTCAAGACTAGGCCCTCAGTTTAGCTCCTCAAGGTGCTCCATACACTGCAGCTCCCCACACCACCTCCTCTTGAACCTGGGTGAAACCTTGTGCTAATCTCTGGCCAGCCTTGCTGGAAGGGCCTTTCTAACTAACATGTGCTTCTGTAGAACATTATGCACTGATGCCTGACTGAAGACACTGCCTTTGTCTGTGGGATCTGGATGCCCTGCCTTGATGTAGATGAAACGTATGTTGTCCTCTGAACATCAAGCATCAAGGTCCAGACTGAATCTTGACCACCCTTCTTCAGGGATACCTTATACACTGCATGGTAGTTTTGAGCCCCTGGCTTTGATCGTTAATCTTGTTGTTTTAGCAGGATCTAGAATCACAATGGATACAAACCTCAGGGCATGCCTATAAGGAAGTGTGTAGATCAGATTCATTGAGCTGAGGAGACCCACCATAAATGTGAGTGGAACCATTCCATGGGCTAGGGTCCAGGACTGCATAAAAAGGAGAAAACAAACTGAGCAACAGCAGTTCTCTCTCTCTGATTCCTGACTATGGATGTAGTTTGACCAGCTGCTTCTGGCTTCTGCTACCTTGCCTTCCCCACATGATGGGCTGTGAATCCTCAAACTGTGAACTAAAATAAACCCTTCCTATCTCAAGCTACTTGCAAGCATTTTGTCACAGAGACAAAGAAAGTTACAAACGCACTACCTTATACAACCCTGTTTCTTCCTCCCTCCATATGAACTCATTATTAAAAACCCAAGTACAGAACTGGGGAGATGGCTCAGTGGGTAAAGTGCTATGTTAAGATAACATGAGTTTGGATCCCCAGAACCCTTGTAAAGCTGGATTCAGTAGTCCATACATCTGTGATCCTGCTGTCCTGCAGGAAGATGATAGATAGGGATAAGAGACTCTGTAGAAGCTTGTAGAGTCAGCCAGCCTGGTATACACACGGCAGTGAACGAACAGCAGCCTGTCTCAAGCAAGGACTGATACCTGAGGTTGTTCTCTGACCTCTACAGATGCATCATGGCACCTGCAGTTACACACATGTACACACATCACACATATACAACACACACACACACACACACACACACAAAGAAGACTCAAGCACACCTGAGCCTCAGGATCCTGCAGCGGAAGTACAGTGTAGGAGGTAGCTGGAGAGAGGGAGAGGGTGAGGGAGAAGGAGAGACACAGACAGACCATGGGTTTGCATTACATTTTGGAAGGGAAAGAATCTTAATGTATAGCTGAAGAAATAAAGCCAGCAACAGAAAGCGACTTTAGGTCATATGGTCAAATGACTCAAGGTCATAAAGTCAGATTGGAAGCAAAACCAAGCTCCTGGATCATGCAAAGTCTTTATTTCTAAGGAAGTTCCTAGTAGTTCCTCCACTCAGACCTGGGAGCCTGGGCCTCTGCACCACAAACCTGGTTGGGCCATAGGAATTGTGCATCTTGGGGAAGTCAGACCTGGGAGAGAGGCAAAGGGGAGCGTCCCTTCCAGTTATACTTCCCAACTTAGATGAAGAAGAGAAAAAGAAGGAGAGGAAGGGGGCCACCACACAGCCAATCACGCTGTCCCCAGAAACACAACCCATCGGCTCACAAATGCTGTTGGTGTTGAGCAATGCATATCCCCCAGAAAAGTTCCCGCTGACTCAGAGGCAGGCAGGGCTGGCCTGTGCATGCAGTAATGCAGGTAATCTCATGCAAAGGAATCACTGGGCTGGAAAGAACCAAAGACTCAAGAGTCAGTTGTTTTGTCTGCATGCTGCTGAACATTTAGATAAAAAGCCAGACATAATTTCAAATGAGACATTTTATTTATGCATTTCCACCAAGTTGAGATATTTGAAAAAGTGTACAGGCATTTCAGCATCTTTTCAAAGACCACAACATAGAAGCCAGTAAAGACTTCTTTTCCAAGGGCTTACGAAGTCAGAAGTGATGAAGTTAGTTACGTTTGTAGCCACAGCTTATGTGGCTAATAAAATAGCTGAGAAAAAAAAATATTGTCCTAAATGTTACAAACTGACTGTTCAAGTCCTCCCGATTTCATATGTTGGAATCTAAAGCCCAGAATGGTGGGGTTTGGAGGTAGGTTGTGGAGGAGATAGTTAGTGTCAAGGCAGATCCTTCAGGAATGAGATTAATGTGGTCCTAGAGATCACCGAGCTAGCACGATCCCATTCCATCATGCAAGGAGGCAAGAAGTCTACACCCAGCAAAGGGCCCCTACAGGCTCACACTTCTGACACTCGCTCCCCACCTGGAAGGTGGTACTGTTTGGGGGAGATATGGAACCTTTAGGAGGTGGGGACTAAGGGGACGAAGTAGGTCACCCAGGACAGGCCTTTGAAGGTGACACCTTCCCTCTCTGTTTCCTGGCCTGCCATGTGTTCCAGCTGCCACCGGCAAAGGGGCTCCTCCATGTCTTTTCCCTGTCTCGACAGACTGAGGCCCTCAGTCATTATGAAGCAAAAGAAATCCTCCTTGGGACTGGAGAGATGGCTCAGAAGTTAAGAGTGCTTGCTGCTCTTCAGGAGGACTCAGGCTTGGTTCCCAGCACCCACCTCAGACGACTTGCTATTGCCTGTAACTCCAGCTTGAAAGGATCTGACGCCTTTGGGGGTGGCTTTGTGAGCACTGCACTTACATACACAACCCCAATCCCATACACATAATTTAAAACATCTTTTTAGAAAAGAAATTTCTTCCTCTCAGCTGTTTCTCTTACGTATTTGGGGAACAATGGTACAAAAGTAGCTAATATAGACACCAAGTGAGCTTATCTTTTCCTGTTTAGAGATGTGTAAATATGATTAGAAAATAAAATAAAC
The DNA here is from genome assembly GCA_035773235.1 of Eospalax fontanierii. Lineage (NCBI taxonomy): Eukaryota > Metazoa > Chordata > Mammalia > Rodentia > Spalacidae > Eospalax > Eospalax fontanierii. Next base: position 33,303,786 of record CM069547.1, read on the forward strand.
CTTCAAATTAGTGATGGGTTATAGCCTTAATTTTTTTGGCTCCTTGAGACAGAGTCTATGTAGCCAAAGCTAGCCTCAAATTTTGATCCTCCTACCTCAGGCTTTTAAGTGGTAGGAGTTCAGGAGCATGCTGCTCTGCCTACCTAGTCATTGTGCCACCGGCTTAAATGGCAGCAACTGTCGAGTAAAATTGCAAATATAATAGACATGCTAGTATTAGGATACAAAATACCTGATGCTAGAATTTCTAGCCTATGAAGTGTGCTCTGCCTTTTGTGTATTTTATGATTATGGAATACAGCATACCATGGTGGTCTTTTGCTGGGTTTTATGAATAAAATGTATGGAGAAAAATATTCTTTTGAAAAACAAGGAACTCTGAGAGTTGGAGAGATGGTGAATAAACCTATCGCCCTTCCAGGGGGCCATGACTGGTGGCTCACAACCACCTGTAACTCCAGTTCTAGGGGATATGATGCCTTCTTCTGGCCCCTGTGGGCATATGCACACGTACACAGACACAGACACACATACACATATTTTTTTTAATCTTTAAAAAGTAAGGAACTCTGGGTTTTGTTAACTTTTGACTATTTTCCTCAGGTGCTAGATTAGGAACAAGTATTTCCTACCCTTTCTGCTGGAGGAAAAATGCTTACTAAGATGTAAGCATTGTGAAGGCTGAGACACACAGGCTACGGGAAGACTGGATTCTAGCCATCCACCCGAGGGGATCCAGGTGGGATCCCTCGGGGGAGGGATCTTTTCTCCTGTTAAAATTTTCCATGGAATTTCTGATAACAGTATGAAAGGTATCTGACAGCAGAATCAGAAGATGAAATAGGTACAGAAAACCACTTGATTAATGATTGGAAAGAAGGAGGCGAGAATGTGTTCAGTGAGTCTTGAAGACTCTCTGTGGAACGAATGTCTGGAAGCTGAAACTGATGCGTTTTGACCAGGTGAAGAGATGTGGACTCCAATGTGAGGAAGATTATGGATTTGGGAAGCCCATGAGACACTCAAAAGGATGAGCCCCTCAAGACAATTGGTAGAACCAGCACAGAGTGTGTCTGCAGGATTGGTTGTGTGGCCTGTGTGTGTATTCGTGTCACCAGCAGAATGAGACCAGAGAGCAGCCTTAGGTCTGCGCTAATTTGCAGGGAGGCTGCTTGAGGAATATTATTATTGTTATACAGAAAGACTGTTTCCCAAGTGTCCTTACTCTCCCTACCCTGGACTACTCCTGGGATGATTGGGAGTAGGAAAGCTTTGTATCTAGAACCTTCTGCCTTTCTTCTCTGCTGTGCAGGACCTTCAAGCACCCGCTTCACTCCTAGTGCCTCACCTAGACTCTACTGATGCAAACTCCAGTAAGAGTCTCAATTCAATTCTCCCGGCCCATTCAGCCTGTGGGCAGCAAGGACCTCTTGTGGTCCAACACAGAGAGGGAGAGAAATGGATACAGCAAAAAGACTGGGGGAGCTGGCGCAAAAATTTAAGGGGGACCATGGGTCGGCAAACAACTTGGACTTCCCTGTCTCTGGGGAGGTTGTATGCCAGCGCCGTGGAGGGCAGATCCTTTGGCACGAAGCACAGCTCTCAGTAGACTATGTGCATGGGGCATGCCACAGTCTGATGTGGGCTTGTGTGGAGCTCGGTCAGATGAAACGCTCCACAGCAGGTCTTCCTTCAGCATAAGGAACTACTGGCTTGGAAAAGACTCTTTTAGTAAAGGATACAGTGTAGAATAAAGAAGAAGGGCCAAAAAGGAAGACCTAAAGCCAATCAAAGAAAGGGCAGATGTGGAAAATGCCTCCACTCAAATTGTGATCCAATAAAACTAGAGTGTTTGTACTTTCTCAGTTCCAGCACAGGAAAGGCACACTGAGTATCCTCTGCTCTTACCTTATCTGGGCCTTGGGCATTGAACAAGGGGATCTTGGTGCCACACATAACCAAGGGTCACTGGTGCAAAGCAAGGCTCATAGCCTGAGGCAGACAGTGAGGCTGTAGTGTACATGATCATACAGGTGAGGTGGTGAGGTGTACATATTCTAAGATTGGGGTGTGTGTGTGTGTGTGTGTGTGTGTGTGTGTGTGTTCATGAATGACAATGCAAGTGTGTGTGCAGAAGCACACAGCCAAGAGCCCAGTTAATCCCTGCTTGCTATTGGGCCAAAGAATCACAGAAACAAAGCCATCATTCCAAACACAGGTAGCAGCTACATTAGGTTCAAGTCCTTGACGTGACTGAGGAGGTCAGTCTGCCTGGACTCAGGTTAGAAGTGACCAAAGCAGTAAGGATGGTTTTGGTTGTCTCTGTGGTACAGAATCAGGAACTCCCCCAATCCTGTTCAACACTGAAGGACTGCAGCAAAGAAAATTACTGCGGATTGAGCAGATCTCAGATGAGGGCCAAAAAAGATACACACTGCAAATAGTTAGATTATACATCAGCACCTGACAACCTTGTATCAGACAAAGGTGTCCTCCCTCAGCACAGCTAGGAAGAAAAATATGCAACAGTAAAGGAAGAAATGTGCACAGAACCATTTCATCTCATTCCTTATATGTACAAACATGAATAATTTGACATGATGTTTAGACAGTTTCTCCCTAACTTAAGTCTTTTAATTAAAATGAAAGGCAGAAAATATGCTTTAAATATGAATGCAAGAGGTGTGAGTTGGCAGCCCCCAGCCTTCCTCCTCCTCTTTCTCTGTTGTTAGCGAGCACAATAAAATCTCATTTCTCCTGCCGTCTTTTCATAATGTTTACGGTTGTTTTAGGTAACACATAAACCATGCTGAATGTGATATTCCCCTTATTACATGTCAGGGGCACATATTAAACTGGAGCCTGTCCCTTTTTCTGCTATTTACTTTTGTGGCAAATCAGTCAATGTATTTTCCTCGACTCACCAGGCAATATTGCAAGGCTGCCTGCAAGCCAGAAAGGTAAATGCTAACTTTTCAGTCTGTGCCAAGCGGCACGCCCTGGGCTCGCCACTGAGTGAATGAGAGCAGTATATTCTGGGCTGAAAAATGGGCTCAGATGTTGCCCCTAATAAATTACCTGATTATTAAAATGCTGCGCAGTTCCAACCCATATTATTTTATTTTCCCTTTTGCTGGCTCCCTCGTCGCCTGCTCCACTTTGCCTCCGTTTTCTGTGCGCTTAAACTTGTAAAATGCTAAACAAGTTTTGATATTTACCTGTTTATGATTAAATTGCAAAATGATCTGCTTAGTTCTGTTCTAAATTAAGGTCTGCATTAAATGTCATAGCATTTATCTTTCATAAAATGAGACAGCAAGGACACTAATTTCCTACGTATTCAATCACTGCCCTGTGCCACTGGAGAGACAGTCAAGGAGCCAGCCTGCCCACAGTTCACAGCTCACTGACAATCCTGAGATGGAATCATAAAAGTCAATTAATCATTAAAAGCTGTTACAAGCACATATCGAACCAGTCTGGCACAAAATGTTAATCAGTCCAATATCAATATAATAAATTCCTGCAAATTGGAGCGATCGATACGTTTAGGGCCTAATGAATCAATTTGAGGGCACTGGGCCATTCCTTGGGGTCTCCATGACATGGCAGCTGGGCGAGTGCTACATCTCTAGGCGCACTGCCAACAGAGGTCACCTATCCTAACAGGCTGTTCACTTCAGCCGCAGTTACCACGGTGACAGCATGTCACTGTTGCCCCAGTGTCCTTCTAGGTAAGGTGGAAGGCAATGCATCACCGCCCTTGATGGATTTGTCAATAATACTTAGCATGGGAGGGGGACTGCTCACATAACACTTGGAGGCCTCCCGTCCCCCAGCAGTTTGGTGTGATTTAATTGTCTGAAGAGATGTGTGCGTCTGCATATATGCAGGAACTAAGCAGTGGTCACAGGCGGGGGGATTGGCAATCGAGACGATTGCCTTTGGAAAGTCTTGGGAAAATAGCACAGAAAGTAAGAGGCAGTCAGAGCAATGGCCAGGGTGTTACATTAACCAAGTCACTGCAAGAGTAAGAAATCACCCAGACCTCTCAGATTAACAATTTATTAGCTACAACATTTTAATACATCACTCATGAGTGGAAATGGAGTTGGGTATTAGCACCCCAAGGCTTAGCTGCACAGTGGCAGTTCTAGACATCTACTTACAGCAGTGTGTGTCACCAAGGGGAGCCGCACAGCAGGGTGAATTTGGACCAACACACATGATTAGTGGGACTGCTTCCTTCTGTCCTTCCCTCCCTCTCTCCCTCCCTTCCTTCCTCTCTCCCTTCGATTGCCCACGCTCTCCCTTTGCCCAAACACTCACGGTCTGGAAGCTTGAAGCAGACAGACACACAGAAATGAAGTTTTAAACAAGCTTCTTTATCATCTGTTTTTAAAAAGCAGAATTTTCAAGTTTTAACACATTTTATCTCTCGCTGTGCCTATTAAAACTGACCACTGAAGAGAGCCAAGAGCAGTTTCGGCATTTCAGGGTGGAATAAAACCTCTTTAGAGATAAAAGAAATCTCAGCTACTGAGACTCTGGGGAATCACCATGTTCCAGAACCTTCACTGTCATTTAACATAAAACATAAAGGTTAATACTGAATAAAATAATACCCTGGGTGATTATTTTAATAGTCTGAAAGTATAACTTTTCCCCTGGATCGCTCCTCCACGGTGCATGGGCTCCATGTGCACCTGGTTGCTCCCTGCGATACCAATAGTATCACCTAATGCTGTTTAATCCCCAACACTCAAAGTGCATCTTCTTTAAAGTCATTTATTCCCTTCTAGAAAAAAAAAGTGGATGCTATATATACCAATCCAAAGAAATGCTCATTTCCACTGCCTGCTCATTTTAAAAGATTTATTTTTCTTACCTGAAAAAAAAGAAAACCATTTTTTTATAATAGTGGTCTGAATTATAGGAAACATCAAAATAAATTACAAACGCTCTGCTAAAGAAGTTAACTATTCACCGCAGTGAGACAGGGTGATGCTGCGGTGTGCAGACAAAGGTAACGCAGCACTGAGGCTTAATTGCCCTGACATAGTGCTTAGCTCCTCCAGCTACACTCTTCAAGTAAAAAAAAAAAATCTCTCATTGTTATTAATTGTATTCCTTTTACAATGTAATGTCATATCGCTGCGGGCCGAGCTAATGAAACATACCCATATTACCAAAATAGGCATATTTCTTTTTGTTCAACACGTTCTATCAAAACTGTCTACTGAAGACATTGTGTTAAAGATCTTTTCATAGAGTAATATAAAGAACATCTCAACTACTTCAACATTTCTATTAACCGATTACCAAAATGCCCAGGAGGATGAAACAATATACTGTGGTTTCAGTTATCCTATAAGACTTTAGAAATATCACTAATTCCTGCCTTGGATTTATGTTAATATTAATGCTAGATTACGTGCCATAGCTTCTGAGCTCCTCTGCATACCAATTCTCACAAAGGCAGGGTGCTCCCATGCACCACAGCTATATGCCTCTATGATAATGAGAATCTGAATTATTTATCTCTATTTACCCTACAGGAGTTCACTCGACCCCAGTCCCATTTCCTTTTCCTGCCACACATCAATGCATGTAAACATGACTTCAGAGCTGCTGCTCCCTTTATATGATCTGCTCTTTTTCAGCACAGTGATAGGCAGTAGACAAAAATGTTACACAGCTCAGAGAATTCATTTAAGCATGTATTTGAGGTAAACTCTCCTAATTAAGTCAACTTTAACACAGACACGCAAATGGCACCATGCATATGTGTCTGGCGCCTAATATCGTCTGCCGAGCCCAAAGGAAGTCAGCAGCAGCAGGCCAAGGAGACAGTTAATACATTCAGCCTCTCCTTCCTATAACCTTTCTGCTAGAAAACTGTTTGTGGGGCCAGGAGGGGGTGGGGAGCTTCCCACTCTGGCTTTCGCCTAAATCAGTGGTGCTGAGAAGATGCACATGTTCTGACTGCTCCAATGCTCACAATGCTTCTGGGTCTGTCTTGCCCAAGGAAAGGTTGTGATAAGTTGGAATGACTGAAAGTCAAAGCAAAGAGCCAGCCCCACAGCTGTGCATGGCCTCAGCTTTCTGAGATGATGAATATTCCAGAAGGCTTCCTCTTATATGAAATAGGATTGTGTGGGCACTTTGGGGAGCAAAACAGTTATGAAGCACTATCAAACTGGCATTTTTTATCAGAAGAGCAAGTTGTTAGGGATTGGAACGGTCAGTGTTTAAGGTGATGACAAGTGGCATGTGACAGGGACAGGCTTTCTCTCACTGCTGTTGAGAGACTGTTGGAGGATCAGGTACTTAGGACTAATCAGGGGGGCCTGGTAAGGCCCTGTTAGGAGATAAAGTTACATACCTTTAGTTCACTGACCCTGTGGAGGATGCCTCTGACAGGACCACTGACAGCTTATGTGTAGAGTAAGATTGAAAAAGGTAAAATGGAAAATTTCTAGAGGCCATGAGATTATTTACAATCAGTGCTTGCCATTATCCTCAGGAAACACTTGCAAGACCCTCAGTGGAAGCCTGAAATCACAGACAGCAAGGAACCCTAAATATACTCTATGCTTTTATATAAACATGCCTGTGATGAAATTAACTTCATAAAGTAGGCACAGGAAGAGATCAGTTACAATGTCTAACAACGAAACAAACAAGTATACCAATAGAGCAGAATAGCATTTATAAGACTGTGCTTGCTCTCTCCTGCCCTTCCTTCTTCCCATCCTGGTTTGGTACTTTTTCTAGGGAGACTATTTTTATTCATCTCAGAGAAAACAATGATAGACCAAAGAAACAACTAGATCCACAACTAGCTTATTGAACAAGTGGGTTTATTGGAGAAGCTGTGTCATCAAAAAGTACACCCCAGGATGGGTGACCACTCGTGGAGTGGCATCACTCAAGTGAGTCCCCTGAACAACTCGCAGGCAGCTACACACACCACTAAACAGTCTCCTTTCCCCCAGTAATTGCTTACTTACTGCTTATATAATCCCAAGGAGGGGCCTTATGAATTTTGTAAGTTTTGTGAACAACCTGAGTCTTGTAAGTTTTGTGAGAGGTTCAAGAGCCTCATAAGGGTTGCTTTCTCTCCAAGATAAAATGCTTGGAGATATAGCTGCTTAATACTCCAACCCCAGTATCTGATACCATTCTTTTGATGGTGTGAGATGATACAATACCTAGGTGATGAGACACAGTAGGAAGAACGGAGTGGGCATTGTGACAGAGTCTTGGACTGCTAGTAGAATCCCTTGAATACAGCATTGCTGATCTAACAACCCAGATAACTGTTAACAGAGTAAATGATGGGTGGCCATATACGATGGATACCCTGAGCCCAAGGATAATTCATGACCTAGGTGAAATGGTACAAAGTTTTATCACACTCCTGTTCAGATTAATGCACAATTTAAAACTTAGTATTTCTAGAATTTTTCATTTAATACTTTTGCAATAATAAATTAAAACCACGGATAATTGGGAAACACTATACAAAAACTGACCCCCAAAATTCAATAGTAATATATTAATGAGTCTAAAAGGCAAGCCCCTGACACAATGGAGCTACTTTTGCTGACAACCAATGAAACAACATAAAGTAATTCTGAAACAACAATACACAAATATAGAAGTTGTGCGACTAAGGCTTTGAATCATGTGGCACATAATAACAATTTTTTATGATATTGTTTATCCAGGTTGTGGTGTGGTATGAAATATGGCAAACCCCAGTGTATACTGAGTACAGCTATTGATTGGTATCTGTCCTTCAATTATTCAAGTTCTCATAAAAGATAAACTGGAACCTTAATGGATACATCTACAATTCAACATTTATAGATTTTATATACATATATAAATGTATGTATATGTAACAATAATAACGAAAAGGTCACAAAATTGAGAGAGAGTGGGAAGAATTGTCGGGAGAGCAGAAGAGATGAAATGATGTAAATACATTTCTCATGCATGGAATTCTCAAAACATGTAAAACAATAATTTACAAAAGAGATAAACCAGGACTCTTTTTCAAAAAAAAAGCTTTATTTATTATTTTTATTTTTTATGTGTATGAGTGTATTGTCTGCAGGTATGTAAGTGCACCCATGTCATGCAATGTCCACAGAGGTCAGAAGAAGGCATTGGATCCCAGGCAATTAGAGTTATGGACACATGTTAGCCACCATGTGGGTGCTAGGAACTGGGCCTGGGTCCACTACAAGAGCAGCCAGTGCTCTTAACCACTGAATCATCTCAAGCCCTGAATCATCTCAACATCATCAAGAAGATTATGTTGCTGTGGATTCAAAAAGAGGTATTGGGGCCATTGTTAATCAGGCCGGCAGTTGATGCTACACAAAGCAGCTTGGGAAGGAGAGAGGCTGAGTCCTTGATTCTGATGAATTCCTCAGGCCAGCATTTCTAGTTGAGCCCATGTCACAGGTGCTAACTAAGTGGGAGATCCCAGAAGTGGAGCCATTATCCCCGGAATCCAGTGAAGGACATTTCAGATTTAAATAGTGACATTGTTTTATGCATGCTATGTTCAACCTTCCTATGTGGCATTTTTTCATCGTTTTTTTGTATAGCAGTCCCATATAGCCATGGTTTTTATTTATTATTGTCCAAAAGTATTAAATGGCAAATTCCAGATATAAACAATTCGCAAGTCCATTATGGTAGGATTGTGTGACAGAAGCTCTCCACATCACTGTGGACCAGGAAGCAGAAACCAAGACTGAAACAAGGGGCTGGGATATCCTCCCAATAACTCACTTTTGCCATCCAGACTGTATTTCCTAAAAGCCCATAGCTTCCTAAAATAATTTCACCAGCTGAGAAACAAGAGCTGTGAGAGAGGGACAGTTCAGATGTTTTATTGAATTTTACTTAGGGAACCGAAGAAGAGTTTTGTTATAAAAGCAGCATGCCTGTTAGTTATGTGTGCACTGTTTTCTTGGGGCTGCTATAACAAATCACACAAACTAGATGGCTCAGAATAACAGAAATGTATTCTTTCCTGGTCTGGAGATAGAAGTCCGAAATGAAGGTGAATCTGGTGGAGCCATGCTCCTGAGGTCTTAAGGAAGAATTCATTCCATGCCTCTCTTACTGACTCTGGGACTTTTGGGAATCCTGGGTGTCCTAACCTTGAGGCATCACTCCATTCCTCTTTATGTAGCCTTCTCCCATCTGTGTATGGTGCAGGCCCAAGTTTTATTTTTCTTTTCTTTTAAGGGCACATACTGATGAATTAGTGTCCACCCCAATCTAGTGTGACTGAATCTCAACTGGATTACATCTACAAAGTCCCTATTCCAAATATGGTCACATTCTCAGGGTCTGGAGATAGGGTGTAAATACAGCTTCCGAAAGACCAATCCAACCACTGAAATATTTGGCTGTAGTTACCCTTTGAAAGTTCTGAACAAGTAGATGGGATTTACACCCAGAATTTGATGGATTCTGTTATATTTTAACTGTAGGATGTTGTTTGCTTGCTTGCTAGCTTATTGGTATATACACAGTTTTCTGTATTTCCATAGTTGGAGTTAGCAATCATTTCTCACATGGCTTTTTATTTTTGTGTTGTGCATAGAAAGGTCTTCCTCAACTCTAAGATTTACAAAATTGTTCTTTTTTTTTTTATCTTTTTTGTCTTTGATATATTTGAACTTGAATTTAATTAAACTGTAATGTTGTGTTACATGTTTTCTTATTATTTTAAAGGTTTATCTTTATTTTTATTTACATGTATATGTGTTTGTGTGAGTGTATGTCATGTTTGTTCAGGTGCCTGAAGAACCAGAAGAGAGCATCAGATTCCCTAGATCTGGTGTTACAGGCTGTTGTGGGTGCTGAGAACCTGACACAGGTCCTCAGTAAGCGCTTTTAACCACTGAGCTCTCTCTCTCTCTAGCCCCTGTGTTATATGTTTAAAGAATTAGTCAAGTAGTCTGATAAAATGTACATAGTAACATGTTTCCCATGTGGGCATGCCATAATTTATAAGACCAAAGATGAGCTGTATTTAGGTCTATCTCTGGATTGTCTGTCTGATCTGTTACTTCACTTACCTTCTCCAGTACAGTCACTCTCTATTTTTCATTACTGTAACTTTATTTCACATTTTAGAGGCTGGTAGAGACTGTTTTCTTTTGCTGTTCTCTTTTATTTTATCCAGGATTATCCTACATAATCCCTAATAATTGAATTTTGGTTATCGTTTTTTGTAATTAAAAAAAATATTCTGTCACAAAATTAGGTCACAAACACGAATTTCTTCTAAATCTTCTATTACTCAAATCTTCTCTTCCCCCTCCCCCATTTTCTTTAAGTCCCTCAGCAAACCTTTTCAGTTTCTTTCACTTAGGTCTGAGACATTTCCTGCACGATTTATTCTTAGACATTTTGTGTATGGTGACTGAAATCTTTGAATTCCACCGAGTCTTCCTCCTCCTTCTCCCCACACCAGTCTCTTCCCTGACGTCATCCCTGGCCATCTCCTCTCCTCTGGGCCGTGGTCCCTTCGGTCTTCACCTAACTTCCTGATGTCCATCATCCACGTATCTGCTAGAGGTAGATGCCAGCCCATGACGCCATACCAAAGTGTCCCTCAAAGCCCTTCAGTGAAACGCAGTTGCACCTCCCAAAGCTGTCCTTCTTGGTCCTGAACCCTTCCTGGCACACTGGCTCTTAAGCTCTCTTCCTTCTCCTTGCCTCCTTGCACTTCCTGTCACTGGCTCTTTCCTGATTGGTTGTTTTTCCTGGTCTCCACTCATCCTACCATCCTAGGTGAGGCCATATCAGGCTACTGAGATCAAGCAGGGCTTTCCTCCCCGCCTGTCCCAGATCTTCCTAATCCTTTCCGTAGGACACCATTCTCCTGAATTCCTTCACAGCATTCCATGCTGCCTGAAACCTGACCCATTTGTGCATTTTCTGTACATGCATCCTTCATGTTCTCTATTGCAAGTTATGAGAAGTGACTCCATCCTGTGTCAGCTGTGTTCCTATGCACGTCAGAAGAAGCCTCTCAAAAACTTAGGAGAGTGAGGCTAGAGAGCTGGCTTAGCGGGCAAGAGCACTGGCTGCCCTTGCAGAGGACCCAGATTCAATTCCCAGGACCCACGGGGCAACTACCAACGATCCGTAACTCCAGTTCCATGGAATCCGATGCCCTCTTCTGACTTCAGCAGGCATTACATGCACAAGGTGCACTTACATACATGCAGGCTATGAACTGATACAGAAAATAAAATAATGAATAAAATAATTTTTTAAAAGACATGATATAGAGAGTAAGAAACTGGGTCACTGCCTTTCCTTTTTTCCTGTCTAATGTTTGCACAACCAAAAGTCATTCTCATTACTGTTTTAAGCAACTGACTCTCTACTTTTTTGCATTTATCTAAAGATTAGTTTAATTCTTCTCTAGTTTTTCAGGTAAGCAATCCTAATATCTGCAGGTGTTGAAAGTGTTACTTCTGTCTTCCCACTACCAATGCCTCGCAGTTTGTTATTTGAATTCCTTTTGACTGGCACTTCTGGAACAATTTTAAATACTATTGGTGATAAGAGGAAGCCTTGACTTACTACTGATATTAGTATGAACACTTTTCATTATGATCTCACCACAAAACACATGATACTATGATACAGATAGTGGAATAAACGTGTGTGTATGTGTGTGTGTATGTGTGTGTGTGTCTGTGTGTTACAGTTTTACCACGTTAAGGAATTATGGATATAAATCCATTATAGGTGGTTTTATTTTTAAAAATCAAGATTGAATATTACCTTTTTAAAGACACATTTTGACATTTATTAAGATCAACAGAAGATTATTGATTAATTTCTTGAAGGAATAAAGTATAAGATTAGATTTCTCTTTCTTTCTCTTCTTGAGGCACAGTCTCTCACTCTTTAGGGTTGACCTAGAGCTTATGGTCCTCCTGCCTCAGCCTCCTAAGTGCTAGAACTGTAGGTGTGTACTTCAGTGGCTTAGATTGCCCAATACTGCTTCTTTATTTCTTCTGGGATGAAACCCATCTGGTCTTTTCAAAAATGCATCGTTGTTTCTGCTTGGTATGCTTCCTTTCTGCTCTGAGTGTATGTGGCTGCCCATCCCTGAACACAGGTGGTTGCTCGTGTATGACTCACTCTCTGGCATATCGCTTTTGTTAGAACAGAAACATCTTTATAAGAGAAATTGAGACACAGAAGGAAAAAGAAAACAGGACCCAAGACCCATAGCCACACACAGGTTTATAACATTTTGATAACTATGTGGAGAAACCTAAAGCTCGGGGCCCAGGGATAAACTGCCCTGTGGAATCAATATGCTCATTTGGAACATGACTCAGCATGAGAAGATGAGTGGGAATGAGTTACATCAGCCCAAAATACAGACTGGCAGACGTTCTAAAGTGGTCTCTTTAGTTATACTTTTTTTGTAGGTTTAAAAATGTTTACTGATTTGTTTTTGTTTTGTATGAGTGTTTTGCCTGCATGCATGTGAGTGTACCATGTATATCTACATAGCTGATGGCCATGGAGGCCAGAAGAGGGCATCACATCCCCAGAACTGGAGTTATATACTATTGTGAACTGTTATCCAGATACTGGGAAGCAAACACAGGTCCTCTATAAGAACAGCACGTGCTCTTAACCACTGAGCCATCTCTCTAGCTCCTTTTGTTTCTTTAAAGGCAGAGTCTTGCTATGTAGCCCAGGCTGGCTTCAAACTGAATATTCTTCTGTCCCTATCTCCTGAATGCTGGAATAACAGGTAAATGTCACCATGCCCAGCATGAGGTAGCTTTTTGTTTGTTGTCTCCAGGACTGGGGATTGAACCTAGGGCCTCATACATGCTGGTCAGGTACTCTACCACTGAGCTACATCCCAAACCCTTTAATATTTTTTCATTTTGAGAGAGGGTCTTACTAAGTTGCCAAGTCCAGAATGTTCTCAAATTCACTCTGTAGCCCAAAATGATGGTGAACTTTTGATCCTCCTACCTAGTGAACCAGCTGGATGTTGCAAAGCCTCAAAATACCAAGTTGCACATGTAACACTAATATTGGGAGAAAAAAAGTGACACTAGAAATTATTTAGTTATTCTGAAATCTATCACTTCTTGAAAACAGCATCAGAATTAAAAAAGAATTAACAGTGAAACACTGTGTTCTCACAGTTTTCAATGCAGCGAGTGAAGCATGAAACAAAAAAGTCCATAAAAATGTTGCCCCAGACCCAAGATCTGAGCCCACCGCCCCTACCATTCACCTGGGAATTCCCAAACTGCCCAGTGAGGGGAAAACTCTATCCATGGTCTCAACTGTCCTGAGGATCCCTGTGGAGACTCTGGGCAGAATTTGCCAGTGACCCACTGAAAACAGCCTGGAGTACAAAGGAAGACTCCCCTGCACAGGGATGGGTGTCAATGCAAGAAGACTGCATCCCGTGGCGAGTTCTCAGGAGTCCCTGGTCTTGAAGTCATCTGAGTGGTTCCCTTCCTCTCTGGCCCAGCTGGTCATGGCCCCTGGCACCTGTGCTTGTGACAACCACTGCCACCGCTCGCTGTGCCCACTGATGCTGCTGCAGCTGCTGCCCTGGCTGCAGGATGGGCAGGGTCAGACTGCTTCTCAGTTGGGCCCCTACCAGCCACAGTGAACTCCCATTTTGAGATGAAGCCATTTAAATGGAAATCCAGTTTTACAAAGCTCAAGTGACTGGTAATGAAGATGTGAATGATGCTTATGAGGTTTTTATTTAATTTTAAATCAATTGTGTATTCTAATTCATTAATAAAGGGGAAAAGAAAGAATACAGGAATGCCTGATCTCTTAGCCATTATTCAGATGGAAAAGACTACTTCTTCATAGAAATATCTTAGGGAAATTGTCAATTTCCCATTTTCTCTGAAAATCTATTTTTATAGAACTTGGGTTCAATTTATTCTGTAAAAAAATTAGATTTGACTTTATTGGACATTACATAAACAAGAATAAAAAAAGGTCTAACCAAGTGCTCAACTGAACTTTTCAGAATTCAGTCATTTTTGTTATTGTGTAGATGGTCTAAATGTAATGTAACATGCAACAAACAACTTGGGTTTGTCGACAATAAAGTACTTAGGAAAACTATGAGGTCCTTCTGCTAGAATTAAATACCAAAATTATCTATCCCAGAGACTTAGGGATTTGGGTATGGGGAGGTTCTTCAGCCTAGGTCTTCTTTGAACTGCTCTGCTGTCTGTGGGGGTCACAAGAAGGTCAAAGTTAGGCAATGTGGTTGTTGTAGTTTTCCTCAGTTCCCCTAAGACTTAGAAGAGCAAAATATATACATGTAACCCACTCCACCCTATGAACTAAACAGGAAGGACAGGTGAAAGACATCCCAAGTTCTCTTGCCTTCTCTTGCCTGTTTTCTTTTCTACTCATAGCCACAGGGTTGAGGACAAATCATTTAAGCTCTTAATACCTACATCACAGGACTGTGGGAAGAAGTAAATGAGAGGTTATTTACAACCACACATAACGGTTAAATGCTTAGCAGAGGGCCAAAGACACCACAAGTTCTGCAAACATCTTAGTTGATAGCACTGTTGCGACTGAAGTACAACGTTGTCCCAGTGGAAGAAGGGCTTTGAATTTATTCAGTTTAGTAAACAGTTGACTTAGGGTTTCATTTGCCCTACTGTTTTGTTGCAAAATGGGATCCGCATGGTTTAAGAAAAAAATATGACTGAATTTTTTTCTTTTTTCCTAAGATGGGGATCAAACCTAGGACACTTACATATTATGTAAGCACTCTACCACTGAACTCCAACCCAGGCCAATACTGTAAATGTTTAAAATGTGCTGTGTGGAATGGCCTGAGGAATCACAGAATGCAGGAAAAGGTCAGTCACTGTCCTGTCTGCATGATAGTCAAGGTCATGGAGGAGGAAGAGCTGAGAGGACAGCAGCAACCTGGCAGGTTAGGCGATGTGAGCTGCGTATTCTGTCTTGTCAGGCCAGGAGAGGACTGTTTCCAGAAGGCTTGAGGCCAGCTTTGACTTGGAGACTCCATGTGGGCCTGCATAGAAAGACTGGAAGACATGAATCCATTCCCAAGCATTCCAAGTCAGATTACCATGGCAGTAAGGAATGGACTGGAAGGGATAATGGAGGAGAGCAGAGAAGCTTGAGAAGTGCCATCCCAACCACAAACACATGAGATTTGGATTTAGGAAAGCCCACTACAACACAGACCTGGCAGACTGAGTCTTAGTCATAAGACTCAGGGTGGAGAGCATGCGCTCTACTACCTTTATGAAAGACAGACATAGAGACAAAGGGGATGAGTGAAAGGGAAGGAAGAAAGCAAAGGAGGGAGGAAGGAAAGAAGGGAGAGAGAAAAAGAGGGAGGGAGGGAAAACTGGAGAGAGAAAGAGAAAAGAAAGAAATAAAGGAGGGAGGGAGGGAAGAGAAAGAAAGAGAGGGGTTAGAGAGAGGACAGAAGTGAGAAGAAAGGAAGAGATCAGAGAAATAAATGAATATTCAAGTACAAGCTGTTAGATAAAAATCATTATATTGAAAAGCAAAGTGCCAGCTTTCAGAGACCTTCACCCAGTAACCAATCAATACAAGTACTTTGAAGGAACTCTTGTTACAGAGCTGAGGGTGTTCACACTGTCTGAAAGATCAAGCCCAAAGACTTGAAGAATTTACAGGAATGCTTAAACCAAAGCGGGGCGTGGGGCCCCCACAGGGGTGTCTGAAAGGTGGATGGAGGCGCCTCTGCTCCCTTTAGCACATGATGACTTACTCATTCTTCCTCTTTCATAATTCCAGAGGGACATTTTTCTCCCCGTTCTTTAGGATTAGAAATGAAAACTGAAAATATACATTTGGCTTATTTTATTATTTTGTCTGCTCTTCTTTTGATTATAATAACAGCTCTGAATGCTGAAGTGTAGTCTGGATCATATCTGCACCATGACAGGTCTGAGCAGCAACAGGAGACCACCCAGTGTGCTGGGGACGGTGACAGGCAGCTAGGTAAGGACAAGCTGCAAAGAGCAGCCATCCTGCTGCCCCATGAGAACAAAGACACAATGATGTCAGCTTCTGATTCTGAGGTGTGGACATTTACAGCTCCAATGCCATTGTCACCTTGCAAAGTAGTCTGGGTTGACTTTGGACAGAAGGTTCTGGAATACATTCAAGCATTACTCATCTCCAGACTGTAGTTTTCATCCCATAAATTTTCACACTTGAATTATTACTTCATTTACTTGGATGGAAGAGGAAAAATGTCATGAGGTTTCCTGAGCTGACTTGAAAAGACTGTAAACAGTCTAATGGCTAGGCCACTGCCATAGGCTTCTGGTCAGCCTTGCTCTCTGGACAATAGATCAGAGGTGAGCTTGGTGACTTATGGTCCTCAGCTGTTGTGAATGGGACTGCCACTTTCCTCAGGCATGTCAGAGCCTGGTGCATGCACTGTCAGAAGATCTGGGCCTCCAGCTCTGACATAGCCAGATGAACAATCAGAGGTTCCACGGCAGGGTTAATACTTAGAGCATTTTGGAAACATGTATGTGAATAAAGATGTATGCTGGCTTCTCAAGGAGAAGTTCTCCCCAATGAGAACTGTGATCTTGAGCACCGCACTCGACCCCAGTAAAGCGTGAGACACACACAGGGAACGTGCGCAGCACCTACACAGGCATCTAGTGCAGACATGACCACGCCTTGTCTCTTCATTAGTTTTACCTTGATGTGCTTCGAAAACAAACAGAAACCAAGCACATTTTTATGGCCCATCATTAGGTTGGGGAAAAAAAATTGCCTGTACGAACACATATCTCATGCCTTTGAGCAGAAGTCCTTTTGTATATAGACTGTTCACAGTTAAAGGTAGGAAGCCTCTACAAAGCACAGAAAAGAGAACGAGTTTTCTATTGCCCCTCACATTCTGCTTCTGTTCCAATCCCTCTGCCACCGCCACATTCTTATTTATCCTTCTGCATATGCTCCTGGGATATTTCTGTTTAGTGGGAAGGCAGTATCAGCAAGCGTCTCTGTTTTATTAAGTTTGTCAGACAACAGACTATCTGGTCTGTTGGCCAGAATTTGTTAATCTGTTATCACGGCTCTGTCCCAATACGTCTTGGAGAGGCTGTTTTCCAACACATTCTTGGGTTCATCCTCGTAAATGGTGTGAATCCACTTGTTAACGGAGGGCTGGCTAATTATTGATGTGAAATCTTTCTGTACGTGTGACATTTCCGTGTTCCATCCTTACTCCCAGCTCCTCTGCTGGATTGATTTATGGCAGGAACCAGCCATTTCATGCCAACCCTAAACAGTAAGCATTGAAAAAAAACAATGAAGAAGATTTCTTTTTTATAAGGACTCACCCACAGCCTTCCTGGATTTGATGTTTCTAACTGACAGGTGCTTCTCAACTTAGGATGGGGTATGCCTCACAAAGCTGAAAATATGGTAAGCTGAAAATGCATATAATGTACCTCACCTACAGAACACCACAGTTTAGCCTCTATCTTAACCATGCTCAGATCACTAAATATTAACCTAAAGCTGGGCAAGATCATCCAACACAAACTTTTTTATAAGGTGTTGGTTAAATGGCTCATGTGGTTACTTAAGTACTGTCCGAAAGTTAAAAAAGGAATCATTGTATGTGTATATGGTTCACCACAGTTAAATTAAAAAGTCATAAATTGGACAATCCGAAGGCCAGGATGACCTATAGTGCCACCAAATCATATTAATTAAGTAGCAGAACTTTCAACTGGGGCCCTGGGTGTCATCTTTGCCGAGGGTCTGTGTATAGCTGGGTCTGAGAACTGGCAAACAGACTAAATCAGAATCAAGATGTGGACTTGAGCTTCAGTCAGAGGAGGGTGGAAAGCACTGTGTCCCTACAAAAGGGACACTTTCTGGTCCCTGACAGATTTGCTGTCAGAACAAGCTGCAGACAGTGTGGGAAGTCCTGCGGTGGTGGTAACGGAGGACTGTTTTAGAGTTTCAGTGACAAGGGGGTGCAGACTCCTCGTGGAGTTCCATGGGTGGAGGAAGTGCCCATATGACCACGGCACATGAAGCATTAGCCACCTGTGTGAGGTGTTTGGCTGTTGGGTTAGCAACAGGAACAGCCAAATGTTGGAAGCAGCCTATGGGCTCAATTGCAGCAGATTGGGAGAGCTAACAAAGGCAGAGGCAAGGTCGCAGAAATCTGGTTTACCACTAGCAAATAACTCCAACAGTAATTCACCCTTTGGAGAGACCTAGGGCAAGCTAGGCAGAGCAAAGGATAATTCATTTGTATTCCAAATGGTATTGCTCTTTTAAAATTTCCAGAGTTCTTTGTTTCTGGTAGATGGTGTGGCTAAGGGCTTACCTAAAGTTCAGGTCAATCTATTGATACTAGCTATGAGAATTTAAACATATACCGAGATCTACAATGTCAAGGTATTGGATGAATTGAACCACATCCAACCCTGTGTTCTGTACTCTTCTCCTCTCCACCTTGTGACATAATTTGGGGCCCTTTATAGCAACTTGATATGGAAGGACACGTGTTTACTTAGTGTTCAACACTGCACTAGTAAATGTCTCCTTTCCTTCTCTTCTTCTTCTCTCTACTCTCCCCCCACTCTTCTTCGTTACAACAGTCTGGGACAGTAACAAGCAGCAAAAGCAGCACAACAACAAAATGACTCCAAACCAAAAACCAGAATGCCTGAAAATGACTCTGGGTGGTCAGTCTGATTCCTCTAAGCCTGTAGATTTACTTACAAGTAATGGTTTCATTCCAGGCCCAAGACAACAGGCTCTCAGTCCATCCAGACATATGTCTCTCATACGGAGTAGTGTTCTTCACAGAAGAATCTCCCTTCTGTCGCTGCTTGCCACCTACCTCTCTCTTCTCTGAATTCACCTCTCTCTTTTAGGCCTTTACAAAAAGCACCAGAGGACAATTGATATCCACCAGAATTCACAGTTTTCCCTAGGGGTAAGACTTGGTCAGTATGTGATCCGACTCCCAGGTTACTGCAGGAAATGGTCTTACTGTGCATATAGAAATGGCTCTGGTCTTATGACCTGCACTTTGATTTTTACCACAAAGTCCGTACCAGATATTTTGGCTACTTCTAGATGCAAATTTTGTTAAATTTGGATATCCTGTACATGAAGCTTTTACCTAAAAGGAATTCAAAGCAAGAGTGACTTAGTTACATGTATTCTCATATATAACCATCAGTAGGGAGGTGACTCAGGGCTGTCTGTGGCTCCACTTCCACTGCCGGTCATATTTCCCATCTCATCTCAGTCCCTTCATATTCACGTCACCACAGCAGGATCCAGAAGTACAAAGAAGGAGGTGCCTCCTTCCTTTAAGAGGTTTATCCAGCATTTGCATTAAGGATTTTGGATACATCAATTCACATCACACTTAGCCAACAGTTACACCTAGTTACTAGGGTGTCTGAGAACTAGTCGTTACCATCTTTATAGGATACTGGGCACAACTGGGAGGCCTATTACAGAGAGAAAGAAGAGGACAAACACAGGGGCACATCCAGCTGTGCACCCGGACAGCAGGATGGAGACAAGGAGGCCTGCCTGCACCACACAGTAGTAGGAGAATGGATTCTAAGAGGACAGAGGAAGGCCCAGGGATCCATGCCTCCTAACACAAACAACACTGACAGGCTGTCTGATGTGTTGATTTTGGAACTCTGCAGTCCTTTGGAAGGCTGGCAGCTTGCAGGGTAAGGCTTAGACAGTCATTTTTGCTGATTTTTGTTCATAGCAGTTGTCTATCCCCTGGTCCCAAACAGACAGCCAAGTATATGTACTATGATGAGTGCTGTGTGAATTTTCCCGAGAAGACATGATCAAACATCTGTTCAAACCCAGGCAGGGCACTGATTCTACCCAAGTCTGGTTTAGTGAACCAGCGAGTTTATTGAGCAGGGAATAAACTCAAAGGGAGCTGTATTACCCAAGTGCCCACCTCACTGCAGTGACAACTCACAAAAGCTACATCCCCCTGCAGGCAACTTGGCCAATGGGAGAGTCTCTTTTGACCAGAAATTGTTACTGCTTATAGAACCTTGGGGAGCGGCCTTGTGAGTCTTGTGAGCCTCTCCACCTCAAGGAGGAACTATTTCATTTTTGAGAAAATGACTACGCAATAGTAAGTAATAAGGATACAGTCTGGAGGTGGGGTGCTATGAAGACCGGTGCTCTGATTTTCTGCTTCTGATCCTAGAGGTGTAGAACAAAGGCAGGCAGGTGGTGGTGCTGTTTTCTCTCCACTTGGCAAGGCCCTTCTCCTAAAGCAACTTTCAGGGGATTTGAAAGATAAATACCATTATCGTCTTCAGTTTCCTCTCTTCAGATTGTCCCCATTCTTGATGATTTGTTAACTTTTTGTTTGCTTGATTTGGTCCTTTTTTGAGGCAGGGTCTGACATGGTAGCCCTGGCTGTCCTAGGATGCTTTGTAGAGCAGGGTGACCTTGAACTCACAGACATCTGCTTGCCAAGATGGAGGTGCCAACAGATTTGGTGTCCGATGAGAACCCTTCCCTACCACATGGATAGTGCCTTTCATGTATTCTCACATGGTGGGAGAGATGAGAGGGGCTCTTTGGCATCGGTGGAGATGGTTGTTAGCTGCAAGAGCAGCCAGTGCTCTTAACCCCTGAGTCAACTCTCCAGTCCAAGGACCTTTTAAATAAGAGCTCTAATTCCATTCTTAAGGCTATACCGTCATGACCTAATCACCTCCCAAAGGCTATAGTCCTTAATAGCATCACATTGAAGTTAGGTTTCCACATGTGAACTTCAGTGAGTCACAGTGTCTAACAGCTAGTTAAGCTTCCTATTGTTAGGTTTTAAAAGACACATTACAACAAAGAAGAAAGATCTGGGAGGGAAGGAAGGAGGGAGAGAGAGAGAAGAGAGAGAGAGAAGCAACATAAGGATTTAACTGTCTGACAAATCCTAGCACATGTGTATTTTTAAGTTCCACAGGTTGACTGGACAAGGGAATCAGAAATGAGAACTAAGATTCACTGATTTTTCACTCTCTCCATCCATCCTAGATATGTATGTTTACATTGGAGTACCCATAGAAGTCAGGAAACTTGTAAGAGGCCACGGGAGGTGGGATTGCAAATGAAAAGGAATAGAACAAAGGTAGTACGAAGTGCAGGAGAGAAATAATGGAACAGGAAGGGTTAAGTGGGGTGGGGGATGGGCAGGGTAGAGAAAGGAGAGACAACCAATGCTAAAGACCTGTGAAAGGGGCTGGAGAGATGGCTCAGCGCCCTTGCAGAGGACCTGGGTTCAATTCCTAGAACCTACATGGTGACTAGCAACTGTCCATAACTCCAGTTCCAGGGGCATCCAATGCCTTCTTCTGATCTCTAGGGGACTGCATGACATGGGTACTCTCACATCCATTCAGGCAATATACACATACACATAAGTTAAAAATAATAAGGAAAATATTTTTAAAAGACATATGAAAAAACCCTGTTGAAGCCTACTACTGCAGAAGCTTTCTAAAGTATATACATATATAAAAAGTTTAAACGGATTTACCTTGTAACAGGGGGACAATGCCTCCCCCAAGACACCATAGGCTACCAAGTAAAAAGCCCTGTGCAATTTCTGGGTTACTTCTTTTCAAGTTATTGACCAATGGGGTCCCACAGACACCCCCAAACATTGCAGGCTATTGCCATTACCCTAAGACCCTATTGCTGAACACACTATACACGAGTTATAGAGCCTGGTGAAATCAAGCTCATACCAAGCTGGAAGCTACAAATCCTACTGGCTGGGTCTCATAGTACTAGAGGGCTTGATGCATACTACCAGAAGATAAAAGTCATCACCCCTCTTACTCAGCTGTGAAACTTGGAGCTACAGTAATGGTTGCCTTTGCATTATACGTCCACTGGTGTAATAGTGGCACGAATGCTACAGGAGTAATCAACCACTGTCTAATTGAACACAGAGTCTGCACCACAAGGTAGAGCTCATGTCTGGTACTGTTAATTGGGCCAAAACCTCATGGATGGATAGGTCATAAGCCCTAGATGAGAACTTAGTACTATTATTCTGCTAAATGGAAATAGTATTAAACTGCCCCCAAATTCTTATCTTCATATCCAACCCTCTCAATCAGAGAAGCTTCACTTTGCAGCAGATGGTGATCGATACAGAGGCTCACAACTGGTCCATGTGAAAAGAAAAAGAGACTGTGGAGTGCTCAGTTCTAAATGGGATATTTATATCACACTCCCCACCCCTCCCCAGGCTCAGGGATCATCATAGAAGAAAGAGTGGAAAAATTGTAAGGGTCTGAAGGAATAGATATCTTCACTGAAGCAGTATTTTTCTGGACACAAATTTTGTACATTTATTTATTTAGTGCATGTATGTGTACATATATGTGAGTGTGTACATGCCATAATATACATATGGAAGTCAGAGGACAACTTGCAGGAGTCTGTTCTCTCCTTCCGCTACGTGGGTTCTGGGGACTGAAGGTCATCAGGCTTGCTGGCAAGTGCCTCTACTGATAGGGGCTAATAGCCCTAGGTCTTGATAGCCCTAAAATCTCTGTATACATATTATCTTAACTTTCATAACTGCCTTGTTACAGATTTGCACATAGGACCCAGGGAGACTTTGGAGTAGATAAATCTCTTATTGTTTAATTACTCAAGATGAAGCCAGGAACTGAGGTTGGATAGGTGACCTCCTGTCCTGCATTGTTGGTAGCAGAGGGCTACCATTCAATGCAGGGATGTCACACACCTCAGAACCCAAGAGAGAAGAAAAACACCATTCACAGCCCTCCCCCTTTCATAGTCACATTTATTTTGCCTTGTTTCCTATCATAACTTCCTCTCCTACTACCTGGAGATGGTTCAGCTGTTTGATTTTTAGTGTATTCACATGGAGATCTTTACACTAGGAAAGAAAGTCTGTGGCTGTTGGTTGGCCAATAAATAATGAAGTCACCTGAAACAAAGAACATTCAGAACTTGCTCTGTATTCAGAAGGTAGGAAGGGAACAAGTGACGTCACTGAACATGGCCAGTCCTTGATAAACCTCAAAATGGCATGGGAAGGTAAGGAGAGGTGATTGCATCCTTGGGGACTGGGGGGACAGCTGGGTTGGGTAGCAGCTAGCTGACCCTGCCCCACTTCCCAAAGGCCAGAAATAACATTCAGGGACACAAGTGTCAACCACTGTAATTGCCTATTTCAGATGTTCTAGAAGAACCACAGGATTACCCTAAAGTTAAGTAAATACAGATACTTCTGATATTTACAGAGACTAGAATACTTGCTATTCCTAAGCAACTTACTGTATTTACACCTTAATCACTGATCTGGTTGGGACAATAGCTATAGAAATTGATTTACAAACTATGTAACTGGGCCTAGCTATTTGTTTTTATTAATTATGAAAGAAACAAGACTCTTAATACCCATCTTATATTAGAGTCTTCTGAACGTTATTATTGTTTTAGATGGGTTTAAGGAAAACTGTAAAATGTGAGTTGCAAATAGAAATTCGGAGAAGGCTACTAAATAATCCATACCTCATATCACTCCTGAATGTGGTCAGATATAAATAGCTGCACAGACATTTAAGAGCTAGTCTCACTGGAAAAAAAAAAGTAATTAATTGGTGCTATACACAAAGGACTTCTCTCTCTCTCTCTTATTTTTTTGGTAATCAGCACAGCTTTAATTACAAGTAATTGTCTCAAAATCAGGCTGCTCATAAGTTCTGCATTCTAGACAGTGATTATGCATCAATACACTAATCTATCACTTTCATTATTTTGGTCATTTGGGTGTGTAAATTTGTATTTAATTCAGACAACAAACTAGGCAGTTCCTACTGTTACTTTCTAGCAATGTCTGCCTTTCAAAGGCACAATCTAGATGATTTAGCATTTCATTAATTTGCTTTTACTTAGGAAAATAATAATGCATTTAAAAATTTTGAAAATTATGACTACTAGGTAAATAAATACAATAGCCTCAGATGTATGCAAGGACCTGGGGTTTGTTATTAGTCTGAAATTTTACTAAATTTCTTCAGGTCTGTATTTGCTACCTCACTGCAAAGAGCTGAAGTTTGCAGAATTTTCCTGTAGGAGTCTCTTAGTGCATTAACAGAGACCCATCCCCTACCTCTTTCAGAATTACTTTGATTCTTTCCTCTCCAGTTAGACATTCCAGCTTTTGCCTGGATGACTGATCCCTGCACACTATTTACTCTCTACTGAGCTTTGCAGATCTGCATGAATTTAAAAATTCAAATGCAAAAGGCTCTCTCTGGACTGGGAATATACTGACTCCACCTTGTCCTTCTAGATGACACCACTGTATCTTCTGGCCTCTTACGCATGCGTGAAAAGCTTCTTCATTTCTTGACTAAAATAAGTCTCCTTGAATGTAAGACAAATGGTGATGTCTCTGCCTCTTTTCTAACATCATTTTGTTATGAAGTCCTATACGTAGGCCAGAGAATTATACATACAAAAATTGAATTAATATCTTACCCACTTAAGAACAAATAAAATGGCCAACTGACATATTTGTTAATCACTTATGTGAGTGAATAGCCTTCATAAAACATACACACGAAGTACTTCAAGATTATGTTATCTGATGACAAACTATGCCGAGCTCCATTGCCAAATCAACTTAAACCTGGAGAGAACAAACAAAATTTACATTTAAAACAACCTATTAGGGCTGAGTATAGAGGCAAACACCTTGAATCCCAGCATTCCCTGGATTTCCGTGAGATGGAGGCCACATCATGAGTTCTAACCCAGCTGGGGCTACAAGGAGACCCTGTTTAAAAAAAAAAAAAGCAAGCAAACAACAACAAAAAACCCCACAAAAACAAAAAACAAAAGCAAAGAATTATTCATTGGGAGTGAATGTGATTAAAGTACATGCATGTATGGAAACTCCCTAAAAAAGACAGTAATTCAAACAGAAGCACAAACTTTTTTCTTTGTTTTATGTTTTCTTCTAAGACGTGTAAACTACAGAGCTGAACAACCCTAGAACAACCCCATCATCCTTTCCCAGCTAAAAGTTTTACTGAAGTCATAACAATTTTTGCCTGAGTAAAAATCTGCCAGAAAATTGACATTTATTAAGGTTCTTCTATGATAATAGCTATTCAGTGAGAATAAGACTTGTGATGAAACAGGAGGAGGAAGCAAATTAGCAGGAGGAGGCAGAATGATACATTCCTGTCCTCCTAAAATACTCACAGTTCACACAAGAACATATGCATGTGACTGTATGAACCCACACTCATGCACACAGATCTCATTCCCTGTAAGTATATAAATATAATAAACACCAGGAAACTGAGCATTTAAGAACCAAAAGTAAAGAGAGCAGGTTACCTTATACTTAATTAAGAGAGTTTCTGGAGACAAGAAAATGAGGAATAGTGCAGCCTGTGTTAGTAAGGTAGTACCAAGTTTCATTAAGTAATTTCTATTACACAAGATCTTTTTCTTAATGTATATCTTTAATTAAATTTTTGTGCATTTTGTACAAAGCGTCTTCATCGCCTTTATACCTCCTCTCCATCTGCACCCCACTATAGCCTCCACCACCAGATTTCATGCATTCTGGCATCTGTGTTAACACCTATCAAGTCAAGTACATCCTCAGTGCAAGTACATCCACTGGGGTCTACTCAGCCTACTTGAGTTTCTGCCTTAAAGAAGGCCAACGCTCCCTCACCCAGCAGGAATCAGCTGCCAATAGTTCTTTGGCTAATGTTAGGGCCTGCTGCCCATGTCCCCGGTTCTGTGCGGGGGTTTTCTCTGGTTACATCTGCATGGGTCTTCTGCATGCTGACACCATTGCTGTAAGTTCATGTGAAAAAGGTCCCAAGAGCCTGTAAGACTCTGTTTCCTTATGGTCACACACCTCCTTCTCTGGCTCTTACAATCTTTCCACCCTTTCTTCTGAAATGGTCCCTGAGCCCTGAGCAGGTGAAGTTTAATGTAGGAGTCCTATCCAAGGACCCACACTCTGACGTCTCTTATTCTCTGTGCTTTGACTAGTTGTGGTCTTTTGTATTCATTGCCTTCTGTTGGATGAGGAAACTTCATTGATGAGAGTTGAGAGATGCATTAGAATTCTCTCTGGCCCCTTTTCCCGCTATGATCTATGAGCCTTAGGTGCAAAGGTTCCATTGCAGGGGTGTCACTTAGGGTTGAGTGTCTAGATCACAGACACTTATTCTCTGTGTGTGATCAGTTGTACAACTCTGTAATAGTCTCCATCTGTTGCAAAAGAAGTTTCTTTGATGAGTGGCTACTGGTACATATAAATACAAAGATCCATATTTAGCGTATAGTAAGAGATTACATTTGTCTAGGGATGTAACAGGGTTTTCTCTAAGATCTATGACCGCTCTAGCCATATGTACTTGGTTATATTTACACACATGAGTTCCCTCCCATTGAGTGGGATATAAGTCCAACTAAGTAACTGCTGATTATCCCCAGGATAAAAGTGCCATTAACTGTATCAATATAGTTTGCTGTGATGGTCATTGATGTGGATATTAGGCTTTAAAGCTGGAGTTGGACCACTGATTGATTTTTCTCTTTTAGCACCTTGCATAGTGTCCTCTAAAACTATGAGAGCTTGTCTTCAGGGAGGAGGTTCCACGTCAGTTTTAGCTCCATTGCTCCAAGTCCCCCATCCAAAGTATGTCCTGTCTTCAGCAAAAGAGTCTTAATTTCATGTTCTGGGAGATAATCAAGGACTATGGCAATTTGGGGAGACTCTTGATCTACCCTGACTAACAACTTGAAGGATGGTTTCTCCTGTCTGGCACTGTGTTTCTTGTCATATAGCCTTCAGCTGTACCTATGCACTCATGTATAGACTGTATGTATACATTTTCAGTAGGCTTTTGAAGTAATACATTTCCCTCTGTTTTTTCATACCAGCTAAGCATTATTTATCTCTCCACTCTCTCTCCCTGTCTAGCCCTTCTTTCTTCCTCCCCAGTTAAAGTATCCCCACTTTCCCCATTTCCCCCTTGATAACACCTGTCTCCTACCGTCCTCTCTCTCTTGAGCTCCTTCTTCCTCTTCACCCCCACGGTTTCTTGTATAACCCTCCCTCTTCCCCTCTGAGTTAAATACTCCCATTTTACCCACTTCACTCTTGGTAACACCAGTCTCTTACTGTCCTCTCTCAGGCTCCTTCTTTCCATTTACCTCATGGTTTCTTTCCATTTTCCTGACTCTTGAAATTACAACAGGATATATACTCACATGTGAGGATTTGGTGCTACAATCCACAAATGAGGGAGAACATACATCATTTGCTTTTTTTGAGTCAGTATTTCTTTGGTTAGTATAACAGTTTCTAGTTCCATCCATTTACCTGGAGAGTTCATGATAAATGTACCACATTTTCACTATCCATTTAGGTTTCTTCCCTTTCTTAGCCATTGTGAAAAAGCAGCAACAAACATGAATGTACAAGTATCTCTGCAGTAGGATGAGTCCTTTGGGCATATGCCAAGAGGTGGTATAACTGGATCAGATGGTAGATTCATTTTTAGTTCTTTAAGAGTTCTCCACGCTGCTTTCCACAGTGGTTGCATGAGTTTGCAATCCCACCAGCAGTGAATGAGGTTCCTCTTTCCCCACATCCTCTCCAGCATTTGGTATCATCTGTTCTCTTGATTTTAGCCAGTCTGACTGGGGTAAGATGAAATCTTAAAGTGATTTTAACTTTCATTTCTCTAATTACTAAGGATGTTGAACACCTTTTAAGGTGCTTCTTAGCCATTTTTATTTCTTCTTTTAAGAACTCTCTGTTAAGATCCATAGCCCATCGTTTGGGTCATTCATTTTCTTGATTCTTTGTTTTAAATTTAATATGAGTTCTTTATATATCCTGTATATTAATTCTCTGTCAGATGTGTAGCTGTGAAGATTTTCTCCCACTCTGTGGGTTTCCTCTTCATTTCCTTGATTGTTTCTTTTTCTATATAGAAGTTTTTTATTTTAATGAGGTCCCACTTGCCAATTGTTGACTTTAATTCCTGAGCAACTGATATACGATTTAGAAAGTTCTTTCCTGCACCTATATCTTCACAAGATTTTTTCTTTGAGGTTGTGTCTCCTGTACTCTGTCTGGGCTGGCCTCAAATCCCTATGTAGCTAAGGATGATTTTTGAACTTTTGATTTTTCTGCATCTTCCCTCCTGAGTGCTAGAATCACAAGCAAGTGCCACTGTAAGAAAGGGGTCTGGAGTCTCAAGAAAATGACCACACAATCCAAAGTATTTTGACAAAGCAAAAAGTTTTCCTTCTCCAGAAGGGTGCAGGGCCTGTACCAGGAAAGAAAGCACATCCAGTGGGGGTCCTGCTGGTTTTTATTCCTAATGCAAAGGGGTCCTGCACTTCACTCTGAGTGGTCAGAGCTTTGCCTCACATTTTTATACAATTGGCTAATTTAAAGCAATGCAGTTGCTAAGCGGAATGCAATTTTGAGCGTCACGTCCGACTTTGAGTGTGTATTTTGATTTCAAGAAGTGCTGACCCTGGAGGAATTTGAATTTCTGCCAAGCAGTTTCTTTGCAGCTTTTGAAAATGAAGTTTTGTCTTATTTAACTCTTTGATAGAGAAGGCAGTATATTTCTTTTACATTTTCCACAGCCCGTCCTGCTAGTTATATGGTGTTGGGGGTTGAACCCAGGGCTTCACGCATGCTAGGCAGACACTCTACCAGATGAATTGTATCCCCAATGTTCACAGGAATCAGTTAGTGCTTACTAGTGCTTTATTATAAGTCTCATTTAAATGAAAAACCTCAGAAGGTTATCATGGGAGAGAAAGGTAAGACTCTTGGACAAATCAAGAGTTAAAGGAAGTCAAAGGGGGTGAACCAGTGAAAAGCAGGACACATGACTCCACAGGGAGAAGAGATGGAGGAAGGAGGGGCTCCAATGGGCCACCAGCCACTGGAGTCTGTCTGGTGTTTTCCCATCATAAGTAATCTTACTTTATATAAGTTCTTGTGTAGATTACTTTTTAAAATTTTTTGTTTTAAAATCTTATTTATTGAGTATGTGTGTGCACATGCCACAGGTCATGTGTGGAGGTCAAAGGACAACTTGGGAGAGTTGGTTCTCTCCTTCTACCATGTAGGTCCTGGAGATGGAATTTTAGTCATCAAGTTTGGTGGCAAATGCCTCTACCCACTGAGTCATTTTCCCAGCTCTTGTGTGGGTTGTTTTAAGCCAGCTACCCAAGCCATAGATCAGTAGATGTAAGATGGACTATGTGTTTAGCCTCTGCCTATGTGTTTAGCATCTCAAGCCAAGACAATAAGGCAGAGAAGAAGACATTATCTGACATCACAGGGGAGATCGTCTTTACCTTTTTAATTTCCTCTTTTCTATTAGTGAATGTTAGGGTGCTGTCTATTGGGGATGATCCTGCTTTCAAACACAGTGAGTCATGAAGAAAAACACCATGGGTACAAGTGGGATGTGTTGCCTCTGTTTCCAATTAGTGACACAAACCAGGAAAGCTGAGCAGACCACAGTCCCAGCTGACAGGCTTCTGTGAGCAGCTTTGTACCTCACGCTTGGTACATATGGGGTACTCAGTAAGTGTTCCTTGAATTAAGGAGATTAATTTGCTCCTTTACAACGTGATTGGCACCACATGCACAAAACTTCAGTGATACCTTGATGAGCAGAGGGAATAGATGAGCAACGATGCACCCTTCGACCCAGGCAGAACAAACACAGAGGTGTTGGATGTTTCGTGGCTTCTATGGTCAGCCCTTAAACAGATGAAGTCATCCATATACTGGGTGTGCAACCATCCATTTAAAGAAGTCATTTCTGCAGAGACTACACAAGTTGCTTGCAATCCAAGTTCCCTGCAGTAAACATTAAAGAATCATAAATCAAAAGATAAATGAGTGTTGTTCAAATTTTACAAGTCTAACGAACAAGTATCAACTTCAGAATTTCAGCTAGAAAATTCGGATATCCACGTCTATTGTTGTCACAGGATCATGTAAAATCTGGCACACAGATTATCTATGAAATCAGAAAATAATACCTTTGTTGGTGAAATTTTACTTGGGGCTGCTAAGTAGGGCTAAGAAGGCAGGTGTGAAACAAGTGTGCCTTTAGCATTTGTCATGTCTTCCATTAATGAAAAGATGCATCCTGCAGATCCAACGCTTTGTGAACAATGGAGGGTGAGACTGCAGTGGAGTTAGAGGGCACTATGGAATGAGATTAGAGGATCAAGCAAGGACACATGTAGTGGTACATGAAGCGTCATGTCTTCTGGCAAGGTTCTGCTTCTATAGCTCCTCAGTATACACCACCTTGAGCGATACTTTCTTAGTATCGAAAGCTGGGCTTAGAGTTATTGAATCAATCTCTGCCTTTCTATGCAAACCTTACATGCACTCTCCTTTGGCAGTTGCTCTCACCTTTAAGATCCCCACCCAGCAATACACCAGAGTGAGTAATCTGAGGATGACAACTCGGCTGGGTAATGAACAAGATGATGTTGAACACCCACATCCACATTTCCTGATGCTAACAACCTACTCAGATCTCTCTCTCATCCATAAATAGACCATAAACCCATTGTCTAGGTAGTCAATTACTTTTTCCAGTGAGAATGAGCATACTGGATTTTCTAGGTCCCCCCGCCTCATACCTTACCCCCGTCCATGCACAGCTTCCTTCAAACCAGAGTGGCTGGGCCCTTTGCACTAGTACAGAACCTACCACATCAAGGTGGATGCTCTGGAGAGGAAGCACAAAGGGGAAGGACAGGTCAGTGACCCAAGCATCACCTCTTGGGACAGGAGGGGCCCCTATCCCCCAATGTGCTGATGAATGACAGGCTGTGGGCGGGCAGTCACTGGCCAGGTTTCTGCTCAGCCTGGTGAGATCTGCCTGCCTTTACTCTCTTGCCCCACCTTGGTCTGCTAAAATCGCAATCCACCCATTACCCTTGGAGAGAAGGAAAGAACCAGGCCAAGAGAAAATTTTTCTAAAAGTTTTCATTTTTCTACCTAACTGCAACCATCTTTATAAAATAAAATGACTGACTTCAAAAGATCTCCTTGGTCATTTCTGACCGTCTGTTGAACAGAGAACCATGCATGGTGTTATTATTATTATTATTTTAATCTTCCTTTTCTGTCTTTCCAATAGCATCTGGATGATCTTTCAGTTCTTGTCTGGTGATAATGAAATCATTAAAAAAATGCACCAGAACCCTTTTCTGCTTATGTCTCTGCCATTTGGAACATATGTGGGTAAACGGAACGCCGCTTGCTCATTGGTGTGCTCCTTTTCCTGTCTTTTTGTTTTCACTGTTGGAGTTCAGTTACTGATGGAGCCATGTATCCACCAGAAGTTGGAGACTCCGAGCTCTGTTTCAGTATGCTCCACCCGGCCCCCATCTAAACAGCAGGCCATAATCTACCCAGCACATTTTTGTAGCCTCAGCAACTGGCAGGACAGGGCTTTTCTTGAAGATTTTCTTTGGGTTCCAAGTTGATTTTCCAGCAGCCGTTGCTACCCCAGTTTGAGCATCTCACAAATTGTTTGTAGTTGACCATGAGAACTAGTAGCAAAATGTCTTAGAGCACTCAGCACAGATCAAAGACCACCTGGCCCTTTTGTGGAAGCCACGTTGCCAACCTTTTCCAGCCATGAGGTCCTGCTCAGTGTCCGGTAATAAGAGAGCAGAGAACAACTGCAGCTCTTCCCAAGAGCTGCTCCCTGGAGGAGGGAGAAAGATTTTTCCGGAAGGGGTGTGCTCCAAAGCAGGAAAGGTTCAGCCTCTAGCTTAGAACTCAAAAAAGTTTTTAAGGCCTTTATAAGGAAACAATTTAAACCCAGCTGCACTTATTGATCAGTGATTTGATTTTGCTTTGTTAGGAGGGATTTGTAATCTGTTTTTAAAATGTTTTGGTTGTTGTTATTCCTGGATGTCCTCTGCCTGAGGCTACTTCTCAAAAACAGCATAAAAAAAATAAAAAAGAATAAGAAAGAAATAAAGAAAAAGAAATCCTTGTCACTGGAGCTTTCAGTCTTTGTGGACAACTACAAAACTTTTAGCCTGGGCCATTTCCCTTCTCCTTAACCTCCCATATAAAGATACCAAAACCTACGAAAGGGAATCATTTGTCTTTTTTTTTTTTTAAGAGGAATCATAAAGGAGCAAATCCTATTTTCAAAGTCAGAGAGTTGCTCAGACTTAATTTTCTCCAGCACCTCCAAGGGGCCCTGCAAGCGTGCTTCGCAGGCCTGGAGTTTGCTCAGAAATCTGCAGCAACTGAAACTAACTTTCAGAAATATTTGGCCCGTAGTAGAATGTACAACGTCGGTATGCGGTTTTAAAGCAATTCTTTTTTGCTGATGGCCTGTAAAGGTTGGAATGGTGCCTTTGGCGGCATTACGAAGGGTTGATTTTAGGTCTTCCTAAAGTTTTATAACCCTGGGAGTTAAAGAGTCAAAACTCCACCAGTACCTGAGCTAATCACAGGAGAAGCTTTCCAAAGCTTAGAGAAACCAAAGGCGCTTGGAAGATATCTGTTCTTTGATTTCCTTAATGAAACACACACATGTTATTTTTTATAATGTAAGTATATGCTTACACACGTATGATCTTTACGAGTTTATTTAGCAGGAAACCAAATCTGTGCGGGAAACCCGCCTTTCTAAGCGGCGCTTTAATTGTCGCTCATGCGTGTTCCACAGATCGTTACTGAGTGTATACAGGGCCTGCATGGAGTGGCTTTCCACCCCCAGAAGACCGTAACATATCTTCACTGTTTATAAGAATGACAGCTCCTAATGGACCATATTAGCTTTAAGACAAACTATTAAATCCCTTTCATTAAGGCTCTCTGTGTTCTGCCCGGGCATCTCTTGAGTCTGGTAAGGAGGCGCAAAGTCCTAAGGAACGCGGGCACACACTGAGGCGATTAGAGATCATGCTTATTAGATAAGACTCGGGAGGATGTTTTTCTTGGGCTGCTCACAAACATTTTGAAAGAGTCGTGTTCCAGGTTTGAGGTCCGATGTTTCTTCCTCTTAAACTATGAGCAGCTGTAGCACATGACCTACTTCTGTAGGGCCTGTAATGATTTCCTTCCTTCGGAGGCATCAGGAGCCCTCCTCCTGCCCTGTGAAAAAAGGGACAAATATTTTAATCCAAGCAAAATGCTGAAGCAGGTTTTGTTGGTTTCAGGGAAGAAACTCAATACAGCTCCAGCGCGGAGTGTAGGCCTCAAATTGGAACCATCTGGGCTGCAGAAGGGCGGGGAGACCTTAGGGGAAGGCAGAGGCAGCCGTGCCTAAGGCTGAAGCCCATACACCTGCAGACTCTGCCGGCCTCTTGGCAGGCGGCTGGACTCACCCAGGACGCCGGCCGGGGAAAGCCCTGCTGTATCTGCAGCTGGGAACATCGTGCTAGAAATCTAGGTGACAATAGTCCAGGTGGGGACCGATCTTTCCAGCAAAAGGAAGAACTTGTCAGGTCTCTCCAACACAGCTGACACAGTCAGACAGATACACGACACTTCTCAAATTTTCTTGTATTAGTCAGCCAAGTCCTTTAGAAAACATAGGTTGGAATACGAGTTTATTTTTTTAGTTATCCTTAAAGTTAGGGAGAGAAAAAGGCATTTCAACAGCAACATGTGCATGTTTGGTCTGTGACACTGGAATCTCTGTGTGTGCAAATGTAGAAAGGGTTATAATTTTTTAGCTAGTCTTACTCTCAACGAAGAGAAAATGGTTTTCACTTGCTAAGGGTACTGTGATATCTCTGCACAGAAGATGAGGTCAGTTCTTGGAAGGACATTTCAAATAAAATATTTTAAAACATATTCTTTGGTGATATCTGGGAACTAATAGCATAACATTTTTCTTTTAAAAAAAAATACAAAGATTCTAATTTACCTAAGCTATGCTATGGCAAAACTAAGAAAAAATATTTACTGTTGCAATGTGTACCAAGACTCTAAAAAATATTTTTGTAAATTTTTATTTCTTTTTTTTTTTTTTTTTTTTTTTTTTGTATTTTTGAAAGGGGTCACCTCTTAGCCCCAGCTGAACTGGAACTCACTATGTAGACCAAACGGGCCTCCATCTCACAGAGATACACCTGCCTCTGCCTCCAGAGTGCTGAGACTAAAAGCAGGCACCACTATGTCCGTTTTATATTTGTAAATGAGGAATGAATATGAACCATTTTTACATAAAGGGGATTAGGATCTGTGCTTAATCAAAGGTCAGTAATCTTATCCGTTAATTTTTAGAACCTACTCAGAATATATTCCTTGAAAAGGAAATGAGACATGGAGAACAGACTGAAGCTATGTATATGTTATCCACTGAATAAGTGGATATTTTTCCAAATGTTGGTTGATGAGGGTTTTATTGTTTTCAAGCTGGGTTTTAAATTATTTACTATGGTGAGGATCATAATGAGTCCAGTGTGGCGATCCCAGAACCCTAAATAATAACAAACGGGACACCAGACGGTAGGACACCACAGCCCTGACACTCATTTAGGGAAAATATAGAAGAGAAAAGGAATGATTAGCTAACGTCTTAAACGTCTTAAAGGTATACATTGTCTTGGTTTCTTGTAGCTATTTTTTTCAGTGCACAAGATTGAAGGGGGGGGCGTACGCTAAATAAGTGCTCTGCCATAGAAACACATCCCTAACCTTTAACTGTTCTTTCACAATAAGCCACTATTAGCGTGGTTTTGCTCATTATAAATACACTTATTGGATTATTATAATGAAATCTATTAGCCATTGGAAATTACATAGTCACGAGGTAGATAGTACATAAGAGTTTTTAAACTTATATATTTTTAAAAGGAAAAATTGTCAGCAAGAACACTTTTTTTTTTTTTTAATTTCCAAAGCATTGAAAAATAATATTTGGCTAGCAAGGCTTACAGGACATCTCGTATGTTTGAAGAGTTCTAAGGCACATGCAGAGCAGAGACTCCTTGGTAAGGAGTGCCCCAAATGTGCTGTGCTTCGTTCGGAGGGTTTTATTGTTTGTTGTTCTCTTTTTGAGACAGGGTTTCACTGTGTAATTCTGTAATTCTTCACTCTGTAATTCACAGTGTAGACCAGGCTGGTCTCAAACAGAGATCCACCAGCCTCGGTCTCTCACGTGCTGGGATTAAAGGCCTTTGCCACCTCGCCCAGTTCAGAGGGGCTTTCACGTGTATACGTCATCACCAGCCATTTTGAAGGGGTGAGGATAGGGTGTTTCTCTCCCCCCCGCCCCGCCCTGTTACAAATTTATATGCATGAATCTAAATTTTTAACCAGATCTTTGTCCTCTCGCTCTTGAGGCTGTTTCACACGCCTGCCCACGCACCCAGCTGCACCTCAGCATTTCCTCCCTCCGCACCCAACAGTTTTCACCACTGTTCGATTGCAAGGTGAGCGATGAGGGAGCCGAGCTGGTCCTATGAAGCATCCCTGCGATCCAAAGGCCTATGTCTAACACTAGAGGCCAGGAGAAAATGCCTAGCTAGACGTGGGGCAGCTCAGCGCGTTTCTCCCTGTTCCCAGCGGCCATCCTTCTAGTCAGTCTATCAAAAGCTTGGGTTTTCGGGAAAAGAGTACCACTGCCTTACTGAAGAGGTTCTGCCAGGTCCTATCCATACCATGTCTGGGGGATCTAAATTTCTGAAAGGTGTCATGCCTAGACTTGGGGAATTAAGAAATTCTGCTACACTTCTTCCTTTTTAAAGATGAGGTTTGCTGCTGCAGTCCACTTAGCCTCCCAAACATCAAGTTATCACAAAGCAACCAAGTCAACCTTCTGATGGCTATATTTGAAAAGCACCGTTCTCCACAAAGAGGAACCAATCAATAGGAAGCGTACAAAAGCCCACCATGTTCTCTGTAAAAGCAAACAGTTGGGAGTGGATAATTTCAGATTGATTTATGAACTGGGAACATATTTCTGATTTCAAAAAAAAAAAAAAAAGGTTTAGCCAAAATGGTCAGGAGGCCATGAAGACTGGCTTCCCAGCCCTTTGCTGGCCAACTCTCAACTGCCTGAAAACTTATAGAAATGCTTGATTAAAACTAGAATAAAAATCTCCAGTTGCCTTCAGCAAACCACAGCACAGGGTTGGGAAGCAGTGCCAGGTTGCAGTTTAAGTATAGTTACTTGGCGCCTGCTGAAAGTACTGCTCCCTTCCTGTTTAATAATTAATTCAACTGTAAAGCCCCAAGGATGTGGACTCAGCACCCGCTTCACAAAGCAGTACAGAAACAAAATGCTTCCAGAACTGGAGGGGGGATAGAGGAAGAAAGAATCTAACATTTCAAGAAACATCACCGCATGGAGCCACCAAGCGAGGGGGGGTGGGGGGGTGAGAGGGTGGGGGGTTGGAGGTGGAAAGAACTGGGGTGGAGAAATTCAAAATAAAATAAATACGCACAAAAGTGAGGTTATTCACGGCCATTGGCACCAGGACTGGGAGCGGCACGGCGAGCCGGAAGCCATCCATTCGGGAAGCGTGCCTGGTGCCCGCAGGCTGCTGGGGACCCAGAGGGTAATGGGCTCAGTCTCTGGAAAAGAAGAGACCCAGCCTCACTCTTCATTAGTGGCCTCTGCTCATTAGTCAGAGCAGCGTGCTGGAAAAGCCATCAAAGGTAGACAGCAGTCCTTAACTGGCCTCATCATCTACCCCACACCTGCCCTCAGACCCGCAATTCTCCCTCCAGGGGAATAGCCAGAGCAGTTCTGAGAGAGAGAGAGAGAGAGAGAGAGAGAGAGAGAGAGAGAGAGAGAGAGAGAGAGAGAGAGACTTATTGAGCCCATATCTGTGCTGTGCATTAAGAACAACAGCAAGAGAAGAGAACCAGGCAAGTTCCTGGATGTACATACCCGGCAACAGCAGGTAACAGCCACAAGGAGCAAGGCATTTCCTGGCCCCTGCATTCTGCTTTTTATAAATTCTTATAAATTGCTTTTTCTTGGCTGTTGAATCCAGCCAGAAAGCAATACAGTATGGATGCAGAAAAGCTTATCAAATCTCTTATCACACACATGATACACAGAGATATGCTTCCAGAACAGCCTGACAAAGACCTACCTCCAACCACACAATCTGATATCAAGCTTCTCATATCTGTTGTATACCAGGAAATCTAAATATCCCAACACACTACTAGTTCACACCAGCAATGAACAGGCTAATTACATGAAATGAAGGGCCAGGTTACCAAAGAAAGGAGGAGAACTATTTAAAAAGCAAATTGTATTCACTTTCTGCTTAATACTCGAATACATAGCATAGAGAACTCACACGCATCCTCTGACATCATAGTTGGACATTTTGAGAAAGACACTGATGTAATGAAACAGTTGAATCGAACCAATAATGACCTGGATTTTTTTTTCTAATTCTTAAAAGGGATGTCTTAATTTACTCTGATTACCAAAAGGATATAGATTTTCTTTACATTTTACTTCATGCATATATGTTAGTTATAAAATGTTTACACATTAAGCCTCTTTTTTTATCCATTCCCCACCCTGCCTCAGATTGTTGTCAGCACCTTGAAACTGCAGGTGCCCTTTTAAAAATACAATTTTGGATTCTTCCTAATTGACCCCTTAAAACTCTGCCAAACTGACATTTGAAAACTGTCTTTGGTTATTACACAATCTCAAAACCAGAAGGACAATGTGTTTTCTCTATTTTTGAGTCAGTGAATGTGTAGCTGCTATTTTTGTCTTTTTAATTTCAAGCTAATGTTCCCCTCCCTCCCCTTTTTTTGCTAAGTTCATAGTGGGTTTGGTCACTGGGGAGCTTGGCCTCACAAATGCTATCCAACCTCTCCAGGCTTCAGTTTCTTGACCTGTGAAATGAGGATAGTTATTCTGAACACTGTGTGCCCTGGGCAGCAAGATCAACTTTAGAGCAGTGAGGGACGGTCCTTCCTTCCTAAAGCAGCACCCTTAGTGTGCGGTGATTTAACCTGATACATCCCAAATGCTTATAAGCCCCCTTTCACTTTAAAAATAGCTGGGCTTTAACAGCAATCATGAGATTCCTATAAAGCCATCCTACTTTCAATCCACATGTGAGCTTCCTGTTTTCCAAAGGAGCGTGGACAGCAAATCCTTCCCTGAGAAGCAAATTCCTTTATGGTGAGAATAATTGCCTATCAGCTTATCTTTCTTTTTTAATGAGTTCAGATATTTCTGTGAGGTCATGCACTGTGTAGCAAGAGCCCTGGGCACTGAGCCACATCAGCTCCAGGTGGGTCCAGCACTCATCGTAAAGCCTGGCAAGTCACACTCTCAGGTACAAACCCGGAGGCCTCAGTCTGCATGGCTGGTGGTGGAAGGAGGTCTTCTTGGCTTTGTGCAGGTGCATCTGCCAGAGGCAGCATGTGCAGACATTTTTGAGAACCCATTATGGTAGAGGGGAAGGAAGACTCTGGGACATACCTCACTCTAAATTGCCCAAGCTATCGTTAAGTACTATAATAGCCATGAATTAGATGGACTAGAAATGTATACAGCCTGAGCAACTGTGTGAATTGGGGATCCATCACCAAACAGACTGGCACTCAGTCACCAACCACTCCCTAAAGGATGACTGAGCCCTGCTCACTCCTAGCCACATGGTCCATTTTATATAATCCACTGGAATTGGCGTCATTAGGTAATTTGAAAGGTAAGCATCTGCTGAAATATATCTGCTCTGAAATGCGGGGTAGATGTGACCCCACAGTTTAAAGAGTGGGCATCACGTTTGGTTCTAGGGTAAGCAGTGTACTTGCTGGAACAAGTCCTATTCACCCACACAATATAAAAGCATTGAGTCCAAAATTAGTGGATAAAAAAAGGACTATGAAGAAAAGGGTGCCATCTCTTCTCTGTCTTTCTGCCTGCTCCCTTTTGTTGATTTCAAAGCTGGTGCACTTTGCTTAGTGATCAAGTGCAACCACAGGAGTCTGGAGTTACAGAGTCTTTACCTCAGTTTCTCTTGTGGAAAGAGAATATTTCACCCAGATGTTTGCCACCAATATTAAATTATATGTACATTTCTCGATAGGCAGGATTCCCAGCATTCACTGGTTTATGATTGTTGTTGGCCATTATTATTAAAGTATGAACTGTGTTTAACCCAAGAACCCATAACTGGTATTCTGTAACTGGTATTATCAAGCTGAAAATTTTGCCTCTCTATTAATTTGTTGGAACTGCCATAATAGTCACACAGATGCAGGGAGGGGATTGGAATAAGATCAGGGCATTCTCAGGGTTGGTTTCTCCAGAGGACTTTCCTTAGTCTGTGGATACTGTCTTCTCCCCTTAACTCTACAGGGATTTTCTCTGTGCAGTGGAAACCAGTCTTACTGGATTAGGGCCTACTCCAATAACCTTGCCTAAACTTAAATATCTCTTTAAAGACCATTTCCCCAAATACAGTCACATTTTGAGGTGTTGCAGGTTAAAAACTCAACATATAAATTTTATAAGAACATAATTAAGCCCACAAAGTCCCCATGGCTTAGATTAGTATTTCAAAGTAACAGGTGCTCAGCTTTGTACAGCTGGGTATATAAATGAAAGACTAGCACAGCAGACTTCACCTAGACTTCATGTATCTCCTCTATGAGTAATCACTGTGCTCTCTGACAGCCCCCTGACAGAAAGCAGATTATCACAGATTGCAGCTAAGTTAGCAGAAAGGAGGACTAAAAGTGGAGTTTGGTGAGTATAATATACATGTAGGCTTGACTTAAGAAGCGTTGATAACATAAGCTAACTGAAGTCTGTTTGGACTGGGGTTTATCCAGGCCAAGGAGAAAATTGACAAACTACCTTCCTCCTTTGCTGATGGGGCCCAAGACTGAAATTTGTGATCTACCCATTAAAAATAGAAAATGGATATGTCACAAGTGTAATTTTATACTTAGCCTCCAAAAGGGACTCTGGGTGTGCCCTCTTCCTTGAGAATCTTCTCTTCAGTACCTCTTGTATAACAGCCTTCTTAAGACATCACCACCTCATCCCTGAAGTTATACAAGAGACGGGTAGGCTAATTACTCTATTCTTTTTAAAATTTTATTTTCACTCAATACTCTTACATTCATGCTCCTTTTCAGTGCATCTCTGTTGAATGCTTCTGGACTCTCATTTTAGGGTTTACTAAGTATATGAGCCCGAGGAGTGTGCTTGAACAGAATATAATTTCATTAGATGTTGGTCACCATGTTGCTGGAGCACAAGCTTTCAAAGAAAATTAAACTGGAAAAAAAAAAAAGATCTGGTATTGGTTATTAACTCTGCCTCAGGGTGACTTCTCTTCAGGGGCGATTAAATAGCAGCTCTGGGCTGTTAAGTTTAGTGGTTTTATTTGTAGGTAGCACATTCTTCTTCAAGGACAACCTCAGCTCACATCTGCTGTGCTGTCCTGTGGTAGCACTGGGGCCGCCTCTGTGAAGCAGGTTTGGTTTGAAATGGGAGATGGGACCATATCTACGCACTCTGACCTTTCTTCCTTAAGAAACAACTTTTGCATTACCAGGTAAATGCACTTTCTGTGGAATTTCCATGGAACGCTGGGGACATCCTGTGGTCAGTGTGGCTTAAGGCAGCTGGTGCTTAGCAAGGATCTCAGGGAATCATGATGTGGCCCACAAAAATCCTAGCTTGTTTAGCAAGACCGATGAGAAAAACGGAAGGAAGGACAGAAGGAAGAGAGGAAGGGAGGAAGGGAGAGAGGGAGAGAGGGAGGGAGGGAGGGAGGGAGGGAGGGAGGGAGACTTACCATATTCTTCTATCTAATCATTTTTACAGTAGAAACATCTCTTTTCTGAGCAATGCAATTTTTTTCAGTGATTGGACAGAGCAAGACCTAGTAATGACTGTTTTTGTTCAGACAGATTTAATTGAGATCAGATCAGTTTTGTGGGCACAGAGATGGGGGCCATGTCTCCAGGCATTGCTCTTCAGTCCTACCTGGTCCTATCTGCTGTTGCATCGTAACTGTACCTTGGCTCAACTTCTAGTCCTTGTAGGAGACAGACCTCTATGAAAGAACACCCAGCATGTTTAACGGGAAAACAGTGGGTATTTTGGCAGTTTTACACCACAGATAGTGCGCCAGTGGCACTAAATTGAAGCCATTTAGTTGTAAATGTGATATTGCACTTGACGGTTTCCCTTGGCAAAGTGCTGAACCGCCCACATTGAATAGAGGCAGAGAAATGGAACTTGGGGAGAAAGCCAGCCACCAGAGAAGCAGACCGAAGGGGCTCATAAATGCATTTGTCAGTCATTTAGCATCCTAATTCTGTTCTGCACTCAGGGTACCAGGAGCAACCAGCTCTGCTTAAGCAGCGGAGAACAGGCAGGAGAGTTGCTGTTGTTCTTCTGTTTATTAAAAACGGATGGGAGCACTTGACAGAAAAATCAAACTTCTGGTCATGGCTCATTAATCCCTGTTGTATCTGTCAGGGGGATGTGCTCCGAGTTCCAACAAGCCTCCAGAAGTAAGGGTGCTGCTGAGCTTGGATATTGTCTCTGATTTTGAAATGAGAAAGGCATGCCAGCCACCTCCAAGGAGAGAAGAGCTATGAGCCTGCTTTCAACCCACCTAGTAGATTTAGTGGTCATTAGATATAAGCGAGTTGGTTAAGAGAAAAATAATCATGGTTAATAATTTTACTGCTGGTGTTTGTCATAGAGCTTTCCTTATATAAAGATGACGAATGGGGCAGGCTAACACAGCTCTTCCAGGCTGCTTTGTACAACTTTTTCTGTTGCTACAAGACCCTTAGGAGACAAATCTTTTAAGGGAGCCCTTGCAAACTCCTGAGAGGAGCCTGTGGTCATTCAAGTATAGCCCTGAATCAGATAATCTCTGGTCTCCTTGGCCAACTGAAGAGAGAAGATCTTCCTCAACCCAAACTGTTTACAGCAACCTAGAAGATAGGACTAGCATCTATCAAGCCCTCTCTTGGGAGCAATTGCCATTCATAAGAAAATAGAGATTTTAAAGCCTTTGCTTGGGGCCTATGGCGTCTTTACAGTTAATATCAAGCCAGGGGAAAGACAGGTTTTCCTCCTCCTTCAGGGGTTTTTAGGGGTTCCTGAGATTCCTAAAGTCCCTTCTTATATGTAAAAGTATACAAGACACTTAGCACATCCTTCATAGGAGCATAAGACTAAATGAGAAAACAAGTGTAAGTCGCTTAGAAGCCCAACATGCAAAAAGCGTGCAGGAAAAGTTGCTCTTCCACAGCTGTTAGTACTGTCCTAATTCTCATCCATCCTCATCCATCTTCCAGTGGAGATGTGTCTGCTTTAAATTGGACTCTTTCCCCACACTGTTCCCAAGCTGCATGCTAGGAGTACTCAGGAGGGGAAGGGACTTATACAAGGTCAGATCTGCACCACCGAGTGGATGACAGTTGAACTCCTGGACTCCATTCCCAGCTGCTGTGACTGACACCTGTCGAGAAGTTTGTAGCATCAGCTCTGCACTCCATAGTCAACATCTAGTTGGTGTTAGTGCATACAGGAAACTCTGTGTAGGCAATCTTTAGTCAGAAGTTTTAAAATAAAGTAGGTGAAGCTCCAAAGGGTGCTTATGGCTGAGGGGAGCAACAACTCAGATGGGAGCAGGGAATCGAACTGAGCACCTGCTACACATTTGGGTTTACCCCTCAGAGCTAAAGATCAGCTGGAGTCATGCCTTCCAGCACTTCCAGGAGAGGCCAGCACTTCCTTGTTTGTTCCTGGTTCTCGTTTAGCAGTGCACATGTGGGGCCCTTTCCTTTGCTTAATGTTCTCAGACACTGGAGAATTGAAACCAAATCTCCTGAGCAGGGAGGTTCAGAAGTGAGACACTCAAATGATCTTTTCTTCAACTAGGACCCACACTCAAATAAATCCTTCTGAAAAAGCTCACTGAACACCCAGGATGGTGAGAATAAACATGGATGCCAGTTCTAGCAGAAGCCTGGCTTCTCCACTAGGAAACCTGTGTTCCAGGCTTAAATAGCCTGAAGTTAAACTGCAAGTATTAAGAGGCTGCTGTGGATGGGATGTGTTCAATGCAAGCCCCCAAGGTCCATGTCCATGTGACTGGAGGCCGAGTCACCAGTGTGGCAGAATTGAAGCAATAAATATTTTTTTATAAATAATGGTTTTATTGATTCCGTCATTTCATACAGTGTACTCTGATCATTTTCAGGTCCTCTCCCCTTCAGACTTTCTCCACTACTCTCCACTTTCATGTCCTCCATTATTATTTATCCTTTTATTTATTTATTTAAGTTTTGTTTTTCAAAGAGCTATCAGTTCTTTGACACCCAAGTCCTCCTGTGTGTGGATTCAGGCCCTGAAGTCTGGTCAATCTACTAGGATGCACACCAGTAAGGAAAACTGACTCTTTCTCTCTCATCATCCATTAGTAGCCAATAGACCCTTAACAAGGACTGGGGCTTCCTGCCGACCTCCCCCATCCATGCCGGGACCCTGTTTGGCTTGGGTTTCTGACTTACTCTATAACCACAGATTAGTACATCCCTCAGCTCTCACCAGAGAACATTCTTCTTGCAGCAGGTGGTGATTAACACAAAGACCCACAAATAGTTCATATGTAGAAAGTAAGAGACAATGGAGTGCTCAAGATACCTGTCTTGTACCTGTTCTTGTAGAGGCTCAGAGTTCATTGCAAAAGAAGGGACAGAAAAATGATAAGAACCAGAAGTGGTAGATGTATACAAGAAAACTGTATTGTCTAGACACCACAGGGTAGTTGTATATATGAACCCACAGTGTTTATGACAGACAGCATGCACATGACCTGTACAAACCCAAGCCAACGGTGGTAAGTCTTTAAGAGGTGGAGCTTACGGTGAGAAGCAGTTGGGTAATGGGAGCCATGCCATTGGAAAGGGTTAATGCTTGTCTCAGGAGTGACTTAGTTCTCTAGAAAGCAGTTTGTAATAAAGCAATCTCACCCATGCACTTGGCCCTTTGCACACAATCAGCTTCTCTTCCTTTCTCCACCAGGTTGTTATGCAGGCAGAGCGTTCGCCAGCAGCCAAACAGGTAGAGCCTCCTAATCTTAGATTTTCAGCCTCCAACAGCGTG
Organism: Eospalax fontanierii; assembly: GCA_035773235.1. Lineage (NCBI taxonomy): Eukaryota > Metazoa > Chordata > Mammalia > Rodentia > Spalacidae > Eospalax > Eospalax fontanierii. The sequence goes on from CM069547.1 coordinate 33,348,113, forward strand.
GCTAAATAGATCTCTTTTCTTTGTGAGGTCCCCAGTATCATACATTCTGCAGTAATAACACAAATACAGTGGCCAGTGAAAAGCCAGCAAAACAAGACAGAGTTCTCCTGAGAACAGTCAGGGCAGCTTTCTGAACCAAGAGATTTTGTTTTAACTGGACCTTGGAGGCCCATTAGTGTGATAGAAGAGCCTTCTAGAGCACATTCCAAGTGGAGGGGTAGCAAAGCTGGACCCAGTGACCAGGATATTATGCGATTTATACAGGAAGGAATATTAGTCACTTTACAAAGAAATCTCTGGAAATCTCTTCTTGGAAAGACAAAGTATTTCAAGGAATGTTTTGCACAGGAACCCTTCTTATCTGATTAATCTTGTCAAAATCAGTTCATTCTATAAGAAGAGGTGTATCCAGATTTGAGAATCTAATTAACACTGTGGTTTTTATTTATGTTATAACTCAACTCTGTTTATCCCTCCCTTTCGTACTGCGCCAGAACAGGTGAATCTGAGGGCTGTGGGCAGCAGCTCCGTAAAGGAGCGTCGTGGCTCTGAGCCGTATTTTCAATTTTTATTAGCATTTCTTATTTGCCCACAGCCTGATTTCTTTTAGGCTTGACATAATTTGCATGATTGAGTTAATCCAAGTGTGAAATGCAGTAGGGACCCGATTCAATGGGTGGCCTGGAACGCAGCATTATTAGGACATAAAAGAGATGGAGCAAGGCTCTGCCCCCGCAATGCCTGGTGCAAACTCACTACAATGGGAGACTCAAACTGATCTGCAGGACAGGACAGTGCTCCATGAGCTAGCTTCATGTGCTCAGGAGTACATTTTTCAAGGCCCTTCTTCACCAAATATTTCTCAGAGTAGGTTTGCGATGGGCACAGAGACAGGGTTTATGTGACATCAAGATCCTATGGCCTAACTATAGCGCTCTATAAAAGGGCTATTTTCACACTTTATGTATCTCTATCTACCTACATTTATGCCGCTTATTTTGAAATAATTATAAGTATGGGGATAACTAGCACAGAGCATCCCCTTATCCTTTGTCCTCACTTTCCCTTAATCTTAACATCATATATGCTTATAACACAATTATCAAAATGAGACATTAAAATTAATTTAGCACTATTGGATAAATTACTGATCAAAGAAAAATTCTTAGCCATCCTAAACTTAATGACAAGGACCAAGGGTGGTGGTGAGAAAAGATGATGAAGGTTAACATCCAGGAGCTAAGCTGGGTGAGGACCATGCTCCTATAATCTCAACATGTTAAAGCAGGAGGACGGTGAACTTGAGCTGGCCTATATAAAGAGACCCTGTCTCAAAAAACAGTAACAAACCAAAAAGTAAACAAACTACGAGCCAACAACAAACTGTTTTCCATTCTTGAATGTATGTTAAAGCCTTGGCTGAAATCTGGGGCCCCCCTGAGCACTACCACATCCTGCTCACAACTCCAACCCAGGAGCCACAAGTGGCCTCCTTCACTGATCATCTTCCTATTCCAAAACCCTCCCTTACCGCTCTCATTTATAGTCACAGTGGTTTGATACAAGTAACCTATTCTTTCTCCTCACTCTTCTAGAAATATTCTTAGCTCTAAGTACAGTGGACTTATTCCCATCTGCTACCTGACCCTGCTGCTGTTTGCTGTGGGAACTCATCTCAGGCACTGCTCCTTCATCTGGCTATCGAGTCTAATGACGCAACCAGTCTTTTTATGTTAGAGGTTATTCAGACTCAAGATTGCTTTGATTGTGAGGCGGGAAGGTAGTAAAGTGATTGCCATGTAAGCATGAGGACTTGAGTTCGAGACTCAAAACCCACTAAGAAAAGTCAGACCTGCTAGTGCCTGCCTGTAATCCCAGCATTGGGAAGGCCGAGACAGGAAAATCCCTGGGCAGCCAGCCTAAGAATAATCAGTAGCTTCCAGGCCAGTGTGAGACACTGTCTTAAAAAAGCAAGTGGCTCTCTCCTGAGGAACAACTGAAGCTGACCACTGGCCTCCACATATGCACACACAGACACACACTCACACACACACACATTTACATGTGCATCCACACATGATCGATTTGATTCGATGCTATAGACTCTGCTCAGATCACCTCAGTTTTCCCACTAATGTCACCATATTCTTTTTGAAAGATATCTTTAACCTTTACTCATTTTGATAATTAGCTTTAAACACAGAACATATCACTTTTTAAATTTAAATTTTATTTTTTTTAAAAAATGTATGTGCATATATGTGTGCCTGTGTATGCGGGTGCCTATGGGAGCCAGAAGAGGGTAGTGGATCTCCTGAAGCAAGTAATTATGAACCTAGGCCTAGTCACCCATCCTCAACAGACCAATTAACGAGACAAATGTGACGGATGGCTCTAGTGTCAACTTGACACATCTGGATTGAGAGAGCCTCAACTGGAGAATTGTTTCCATTGGACTGACCTATGGCCACGTCTGTGGGGTATTTTCTTGATTGATGAGTGGTATGAGAGGGCCCAGCCCACTGTGGGCAGTGCCACTCCTGAGCAGGTTGTTCTGTTTTGTATAAGAAAGTAGGTTGAGCATGGGCCAGGGGAGCAAGGCAGTAAGCAACGTTCCTCCATGGCCTGTGCTTCAGCTCCCGCCTCCAGATTCCTGCTCTCAGTTCCTACCTTGGGCTCCCTAAGTGATGAACTGTGACCCGGGAGATTTAAGGGAAATATACCCTTTCCTCCCCAAGTTGGTACTGGTCAGAGTATTTTGTCACAGCAATGGAGAAGCAAACTAGAACAGAAAATGGTACCAGGATCACTGGGTATTGCTGTAACAGACCTGAATTTGGTGTTTTGAGGAGGATTGTGGAAGTGTTTAGAACTATGGGCTTAAAAAGCAATTGAGTGCTTAGAGTTTGTTACTGTGGAGCTTGGAACAGTTATGCTGAAAGCAGTGTGGACAATGGAGGCCTGGCTTGTGATGCTTCAAAGGGAAACAGAGATCATCAGGGCTGTTTATGTGATATTTTGAATTGAGAATCTGTGTGTTCTGGCTGACTAGGGCTGAAGAATCAGCTATGATTAAGAAGAGACCAGAACCTGAAGTGAAACCTTTGTTTTGCTGGGACAATTGATGCTGGTTAGCTGGGGCTGAAAAGTCAGCTGTGAGTAACAAGAGACCAACATCATCAAGGTGAAGTCTTCTAGAAGAATTTCCTGAGGGTCAGCACACAGAAGCTGTGGTCCAGAGGGGGCCTGAACCTCCATCTCAAGCTGGAAGCAGGACTTGGTAATGTGTAAGGGTCTCTTGCATGGTTCTGGTGTTGAAAGTGTGAAGGGGTCATAGAGAGCAGCTGAGGCTTGGCACCCTGAGAGGTCAGGACAGGCCATGGGTGAAAATGTAGTCTCAGTTGCAGTGAAGACCCCCACAGGGTTGAAGGAGTCATGGAGAGAATCTGAGACTTTGAGACATGAGAAGCCAGAAAAGCCTATTGGTGAAGGTACAAGCTTAGTTTCAGTGGAGAGCCCAGCTTTTTGGAGATGTCAGGACCATGGTACGACCACCAAGAGCCACAGCAGGTGTGCAGTGGAGCTGGCCTGGGCCTGCGAGATGAACTGTGTGTGCTGTGGACAGCAGGGCCAGAGAGGTAGAGTTCCCCAAACCCTTTGGAATTTAGAAGATTGTGAGTGAATCCCAGATGTCCAGCCTTGAGCTACTTTGCTGGACTTAGGATTGGCTTAGGTGTGTCCGATTCTTCCCTTTGAAATAAGACACTACTTATCTTGGATTTTACAGGAGGCCACAGTTAAGAGACTACTGTGAACTTTTAAGTGTTTGGATTTTTTAAGGACTGTGGGATTTTAATATTAATATTGACATATCTTGAGGACAAGAAATGGAAATGTTGTGGTTTAGTAGTGATGTGTTTGCTGTCAAGTTAACAAGGGGTTGCTTGTGCTAGATAGCTTAAGTGTCAATTTGACACACATGGGTTGAGGAAGCCTCAGTTGGGGAGTGGCCTCCATTAGACTGGCCTGTGGTCATGTCTGTGGGATGTTTTCTTGATTGTTGAGTGATGTGGAGGGCCCAGCTCACTGTGGGTGGTGCCTCCCCTGGGCCGGTTGTTCTATATTGTGTAAGAAAGCAGGCTGAGCATGGACTGGGGAGCCAGTAAGCACTCCTCCTTCATGGTCTGTGCTTCAGCTCCCGCCTCCAGGTTCCTGCTCTGAGTTCCTCCCTTGGTCTCCCTTAGTGATGAACTGTGTGGCCTGGGAGGCAGAAGCAAAGTAAACCCTTTCCTCCCCAAGTTGGTATTAGTCAGAGTGTTTTGTCATAGCAATTGAAGGCAGATGAGGACAAGGTAACTTCACAGTTTTAAGTTGGGTGACATTCATAGCTATCCCGGGCTACAAGTGGCCTGCAGACTATGGGTTAGATGCACTTGGTTTAAAGGAATCTTTAAATCCAACAATATGACATTTCAAACTTTAGGTTAGGGAACACAGCACGGAACACTGAATTATTCACTGATGTAAACACAATAGGAGGCAAGAGAACAGAGTTTGGCATTTTGATTGTATTTTTTTTTTAATTTCATCCACATAAAGTTATTCCCAGAAGCCATAGGTTGTTCATTGAAAACCCCATACTAGGGGTGAGATGCCTTCCTAGAAGTTACTGACCAGGGAAACTACTGAGGTCTCCAAACAATACAGGCTATTGTCACTGCTGTTAGTTATCCACCAAAACTAGATAGTAAGACCCTATTGCTAAGATACAACATGCTTTAGTTGCAGGACATAGAGAAAACAAGCTGGAACTGAGGTGGAAGCTTCTTCCCTGTTGGTGAGCCCTCATAGTGTCAGAGATGCTATGTACCTTGCTGGGGAAGAATTGTCATCAGCTACATCCCCACATGCTACACTATCATGCCAGACAAGATGTGCCCACTGGTACAATAGTGGCAAGTCTATTACGGGGTTAACCAATCTCTTCTGATTGGACTTGAAGGCTACTCCACAGGAAGGAATTAATTCACATCTGGTACTATAAACTTGGTCAAAATGCTATGGGTGTGGAGGTATGGACCCTTAGTGGGGAAGCTACTGCTGTTGTTTTGCCAAATGGGCATGATTCCCGTCAAATTTCCTTCTAAATAATTGTTTACGCCCATAGAATAGTGGTATTGTCAGCTTTGATCAGAGAAGCTCAATTTTTCAGGGGAAAGTAGTACTTCAAAGACTCATAACTCGTCCAAGTAGCGAGAATAAGTAACTATTGGATGCTCAACCCCAAATAGGAATCTCCTTCACCTCCCCTGAGGCTCAGGGAATGTTGTAAAGAAGGGATAGAAAGAATGTAACCTAGGAGAAAGGGTGGAGTGTCACAGACTAAGGATCGCATTGCTGCTGTACCCTTGAACTCACAACATCTGTGATTACCTACACAAGATCTGCATCAACATTCTCTTATGGTGGGGGAGGAGCTTAAGAGGCTCCACCCCTTACTAAGGATCTCTAAGCAGTTAACAGTTGCAGGGGGTGGGAGAGACATTTTCTTCAGGAGTGTAGTCACTGGTAAGGTGCCCATGCTTCTGTAAGCAATCCTAATGAAGCCTGTTGGGTCTCACACACACAGAGAAAAGACATGAAGGTAGAAAAGCAGGGACTGCTTATAAAGAAGAAACAGCAGAGGTGGAGAAGGGCAAGAGAGGGTAAGAAGGGGTCAATATGATTAAAATACATTATGTACATGTATGAAAATGTCATAATGAAACCCACTACTATGTAACTTTGTATAATGTATGCTAATAAAAACATTTTAAGCTACTATGTTGAAATTCTAAAAAGACCAAGTTCAGAAAAGCGTGGATTCTTTTATCTGTTCTACATTTCTCTTTCAATGATGCAAGTCAATAGTTGAATTTCTAGGTTTGATTGTCATCATATTGTTTAAAACTACCAAGTAAATTAACTGGTACTATAAATTTTCTCAAAATGTACACTTTTTCCTTTATAAAAATTAACCTTCATCCTTTGGGAAAAAGAAATGAACAGGAAAACGTCTGTTTCAGCATATATTTTAAGAGGATCTCTTTATATTATGCACTGGCTAATCTCACTTAGATGTGTGACTTGGCAAGCTCAGGTCTGTGGTCAAGTCCCCTCTGGGGTTTGAGCTAGGCTGGGCTATAGGACACGGGCGTTTCTGGAGCGCAGCAGGAACTGAGCTTCTCAGTCCTGGACTCTGCTCCACCCTTCCCACTCATCATCACCTCGGTTTGAACTGTAGATTCCTGAGGTGGCACAGCTCTTGCCCTTTCAACACAAAGAGTATGAGGAAAGCTGCCCTTCCCAGAACAAACAAATAAACTCAGATCCATACATGCCAGGGGAAAATGCAATCCATCTGCCTGCTGACAGTGGGCAGAGGATTATTTGTAGTAAGATATCTCTTTTCTATTTGAAATTATTTTAACTTTTACTATGAAAATACAAAGTATTTATAAAAATAGAAAGCACAAAGCAACGAGCCTCACTACCTGTAAAGCAACGAGCCTCACTACCTGTCACCCAACTTCAACAATTGATTATCGACAAGAGGCCAAACATCTGCATCTGCTCACTTGTAACCCACACCCCAACTCACACTGGATTTTTTAACTTGTGGCAACTCCCCCCAGCATAAAACTCACCCAGCTAAGGATTTCCAAGTGTATAGTACCATATTGTCAACCATCTGTATTTTGTTGTGCGGCAGATCCCAGGACCCGTCCTGCCTCTACACCCGCTAAACAACTTCCCACCTCCTCCTCCTCCTCCCTCTAGGCCCTGGCAGCCTCCACTCTGTTCTTCTGTTTCTGTGAGTTTGATTACTTTAGATAATTTTATATAAGTAGAATTGTGCAGTATGTGTCTTTTTGTGGCTGGCTCATTTTATTTAGCAAAATGTCCTAAAGGTTCTTCATCTAGCTTGTGACAGATTTCCTTCTTTTCAAAAGCTGAATAATATTTCATTTTTCATGTAGCCCACACTTTCTTTATCCATAGGCTACCAATGGACTGTGTCCATCTCTTGAACATTATGAAAAAGTCTGCAAAGTATATGGTTATGCAAAGATCTCTCTGAACCCCTGCATTCAATTCTGAGCATATATTCAGAAGGAAGGTTGCTGGGTTATATGGTATTTCAAGTTTTAATTTTTCTGAAGAAGTCTGTTTTTCATAATGATTGCAATATTTTAGATTCACAGAGACAGTGTACAAGTCTTTCATATTCTCCTCCTCTTCCTTCTTCTCTTTCTCTTCTTCCTCCTCTTCCTCCTCCTCCTCTTCCTATTCCTCCTTCTTTCTCTCTCTCCCTCCCTCCCTTTCTTTTCTTTCTTTTTATGGTACAAGGGGAGTTAAACCTACTGCCTTGTGTATACTAAGCAAGTCTCTACCACTGAGCTTTATTCCCAGCCCTGCATTTTTCTTTTTGAGACAGAGACTCTCTAAAGTTGTGCAGACTGGCCTTAAACTCACTCTGTAGCTCATATAGGTTTCGAACCTATGACCTTCCTGCCCCAGCCCTCTGAGTAGCTAGGATTAACAGGCCTCTGCCACCAAGCCAAGCTCTCATTCCTCTTTGTAACATGGCCGTCCTTGCAGGTGGCAGGTGATCTCTCATCATGGCCTTGCTTTACATTTTCCTCATAACTAGTGATGCTGAGTGTCTTTTCATTTGCTTATTGTTACTTGCACATCTTCTTTGGAGAAATATCTATTCAGGTAATTGCCCCATTTTTTAATAGAGTTTTGGGTGTTTTGTCATTAAGTCAAGGGAGTTCTTTTTAATGTTTTGGTTATGATACCCTAAAGGTTTAATATGGTTTGCAAACTTTTTCTCCCATTCTGAAGGTTCTCTTTTAGTCTACTAATTGTTTCACTTGCTGAACAGTAGTTTTCAATTTTGGTTTCGTCCCATGTTCTTATCTTTGATTTGTTGCTTCTGCTTTTTGTGTCAGACCCCTAGAAACATTGCCAAATCCAGTGTGGTGACATCTGCGCCCTATATTTTGTTCTAGGAGTTTTATAGCTTCAAATATTTCCTTTAGGTCTTCAATTAATCTTGAGTTAATTTTTGTGCATTGTCTAAGGTGAAGGTTTTTGTTCTCTTTTGTTTGTGATATCCAGTTTTCCCAACAGTAAACATTGAAAAGACTGTCCTTCCCCACTGTATAGTTTGGGTACTTTGCCAATGACCATTTCACCATATGTATGATGGGAAAGTTTCTGTGCTGTGCTATTCTATTGGATTACACATGAGCCTTTGTGCCAGGGCCATACTGTTTTAATTACTGTAACTTAGCAATACTTTGAAAAGCACAAAGTCGGGTGGAGAGGTGGCTCAGAGGTTAAGAGCACTGGCTGCTCCTGCAGAGGATCTGGGTTTGATTCCCAGCACCCACATGGCAGCTAACAACCATCTGTAACTCCAGTTTCAGGGAGATCCAGTACCTTTTTCTGACCTTCGTGAACATTGCACAGCAAAGGTGAACTTACACACATGGAGGCGATACACCCATACACATAAAGTTAGAATAAAAAAAGAAGAAAAGGCAAAGTACAACGTCTCTAGCTGTGCTCTTTTTTTCTGTCTTATTTTGGCTGTTCATGGCTCTTTGAATTTCTTGTGATTTCCTCTTTGACTCATTTGCTGTCCAAGGTGTTGTTTCTGTGAATTTTCCAGTTTTACTTCCATTATTGATTTCTAGATTTATCTCATGGTGGTTGGAAAAGATCACTGGTATGACTGCAGTCTTCTTAAGTTTCTTAAGACCTGTTTCATGGCCTCCAATGATGAGCTATCTTGAAGAATGATCTGCATGCATGAGAAGAGTATATATTTTGCCATATATATGCTGTTAATTCTAAAAGCAGCTCCCTATTAGACAACATACATTTGGATTTTTATTCACAACCAGTTAGCCTTTGGAATGGAGACTTCAGTTCATTTACATTTAAAGAAGCTATTGATTGGAAATTGCTATTTCCACTTTGTTAATTACTTTCTGATTGTCATAGCTTTCTTGTCCCATTCTCCTCTCATTGCGTTCATTGTGTTTTGCTGGTCTTCTGTGGTGACATGCTTTCATATTCATTTTCTTCTATACATCTACTATGCATGGAGTATATTCTTTATGGTTACATGGGACGCACGTATAATATCCTGTAATTTTAAGAACCCATTTTAAGCTGACACCTTCAATCTAAAATTCAGCTCTTTCACATCTCTCCTGTAATGCTTCTGATATGATAAATTATAACTACTTGTACCTATTACTGTACTTTTTTCACCTTTAGTTTCTAAATTTTATATTATAAAATGTTGAATGCGCTATCATTCTTGTATTATAATATTCTATACTTGTCTTTACTGTACTTACCCTTAGTAATGAAGTTTTTATATATTTTCATGTTGCTATTTAATGCCTTTTCATTTCAACTTGAAGAACCCCTTTAACCTTTTTTTCTTTTTTTAAAAAATCAGGGAGTTCTAGTAGTAATGAGTATTCTCTGCTTCTTTATCTAGAAAACTTTTTATATCCTTCACTGAAGGATATTTTGCAGAAACAGAGGCAGCATTTTGCATATAAACAGACACTTGCTCTTTCTTCCAGCCCTTAAAGGTTTCTGCTAAGAAATCTGCTAATCTTGTGGGAGCTCCCTTGTATACTAGTTTCTTTTCTCATAACAAGATTCTCTGTCTCATATTTTGGTTGGTTGATGATGAGCCTCAGTGTGGGCCTCTTTTGGGTCATTGTATTTGAAGGCCTTTGAGATTCTTGATTTGAATGTCCACTTTTACTTTCAGATTTAGGAAGTCTTAGCGATTTTTTTTAAAGTTAGCTCTTTGTTCATTTCTCTTTCTTCTCCTTCTAGACGCGCTTACCTGAGTGATGGTATCCCTAAATGCCTTAGGCTTTCTTCACTCTCTTCTGTTTTCTTCTTTTTCAGGGATCTATTCAGTAGTTCTGAAGGACTTATTTGTCTTAGAGTTTGCTTGTTCTGCTTGATCAAGTTTGATATTTATCCTCGCAGTGGGTTTTTCAATTCAGTTTTATAGTCTTCAGTTCCAGAATTTCTTTTAGTTCTAATTATTTCTCGTTTTGCTCCTGTATCATTTTTCTGGATTTTGGTTACATGTTGGTCTGAGATCTTAGTTAACTGAACATCCTGTGACAATCATTTTGAATTATGCTTCTGTAATTTATATCTGTGTGGAGTCATTTTCTGGAGATTTAATGTGTTCTTTTGATGGTGCAGTATTTCACCATTCCTTTCTCTGCCCCATCATCTTCCACTGGAGTCTTACTTGAAAAATCAGTTACCGCTTGTTTATGCAGTCTGGGTTTGTACAGGAAAAACTTAAATCCATCAGCCTGCCTAGAGAACTGAAGCTGTGTTAAGTCATTTCTGGGACATGACCTCTCTGGATTTATACTTGTGAATAATCTTCTGATTTGAAGGTTTGCCAGTTTCTTGTTGGGAGCTTCTCCTGGCACCTGTCTGTGAGACTCTAGTATTCAGTGAAGTTATCACTTTGGTTCTCAGCAGTACACAATTCAATGCTCCATTAATTTCATCTGCTAGATTTAAGTAAGACAAAGATCAATTCTTTAGGCAATCTCCTGAAAAAGCAGAGAATTAGATTCACGTCCCCAGGTACTACCAGGAGTTTGAAGGATTTTATTGTTGTTGTAGTGTTTGTTTTGAGTCAGAGTCTCTCTCTATAGCCCAAGCTGACTTCAAATGGGTAATCCTCCTGACTCAGGCTTCTGAGTGCTGTAATTATAGTTAGATTCCCGAGGCTCAGCGGCATTGAGAGTCTTTTCTTAATCATGCTGAGAGGAGGACTCTGGTGTACAAATGGCATTCATTCCACTTTAATGAAGTTGATTTCATGCTCACACAAGACAATTTCTCTAAGGGAGAAAGAGACTTTGGGGCTTCTGATTCTACGATGTGCTGATGTGACTCTTTTGCACTGGATTATTTGAGACCAAACCCAAGATATTATGTATATATATTTTTGAGATAAGTTCTCATGGATCCTAGGCTGGCCTCAAACTCACTATGTAGCAGAAGCTGGCCTTTGACTCTTAAAGTAGTGGGCCACCATACTTATCACATAATTTTACTCATAATCATTTCAGAAAGTATCCATGTAAGGTACTTACTATTTCTTAAGGTACTTACCAATTTGGAAGGTACTATTATCACACCTATCCAAATACAACAAAGTTCAAATTACCATCAAAATTTCTACATGAACTTGTAATTCTTTATTAAAATTTATTTTGTTCATGGGCCAGCAAGATGGTTTAGTGAGTAAAAGTGCCTACCACCAAGACTGACAAGCCTAAGTTCAATCCCCAGGGCCCACATGGTGGTAAAAGAGAACTGAGTTTGGCGAGCTGTCCTTTGTCCTCTACGCAGGTGTCTACACTACACACTAATGAAATAAATAAATAAAAATTTTCTTTGTTCAGATCAGAACTCAAATAATGTTCAAACTACATTTATATGATAAGCCTTTTAAGTCTCTTAATCTACTTATCTGTCACTCTCATACAGATGGCTTTCATTTTTATCTTGCATTTTATTTGTTGAGAAACCCAGTGTGTAAAATATGCCCATTTTGGTGCAATAGTAGTAACCAACATGACTGGGTTTACGGCCTGCTTCACAAGATGGAAGGCCATGCCTTATATTGTTATCAGGGCCAAAAACCTGTGGCTAGATAGGTCACATGCCATAGGAAAGAATCAATTACTATTATCCTGCTAAGTAGACATACTATTTAACTGACCCCTAATGATTTATTACTAGACCATAGATTAGGGCATCTATCAGCTCTCCCCAGAGAAGGCTCTTCTTGCAGCAGATGGTGATTAACACAGAGATTCATAACTGGTCAACACGCAGAGAATAAAAGACTGAGGAGTGCTCAGTCCTAAATGGGACACCTCCCACCTCAAGGCTCAGAAAAGAGGATGAAAAGATTGTAAGAGCCAGAGGTGGTATATGGATACTAGGAAACTGTGTTGTCTTGACACCACAGGGTAGATGCACATACAAACCCATAGAGCTTGTAATGCAAAAGATCCGTGCAAACCCATGCCAGACAAAAAATCCAGCATGGGGAGGGGAGGTGGGCGAGAAGCCCAGCCCTAGTTGAGGATCTATTGGCAATTGATAGCAGCTGGGAGAGGGAGAGTCAGTTTCCGTCCTGGTGTGTTCTCCGGTGGTTTGACCAGACTCCATAGATCCACACCCAAAAGCATGCTGGAAACAGATTAGACTCAACAGACCTTTTTTTAAAAAAAAAAGAAAAGGCAAATAATAATGGAAGACATTAAGTTGGGGATAGCATTGTAAAGTGGGGTAGAGAGGGAGAAGAGATCTGAGTATGATCAAAATACACTGTATGAAATCCTCCAATCAATAAAAATATTTTTTTAAAGGAAGCCAACACATTTGCCTTATGGAGCCGTCTACATTCTTAGATTGCACTTCCATGATGCCTTTTATTTTGTTGTTGTTCAGGTTCGATTTTGGACATAGGGTCTTATTATATAGCCCCCAAACTGTCCTGGAACTCACTGCGTACACCAGGCTCACCTCAAACATGCAATCCTCCTGCCTCAACTTTCCGAGTGCTAGACTGACAGACCTGAACCCCTACATGATGTCTTTTAATATGCTCCTTTGTGCCTTGTATTTCCTATAACTGATAGTTAAGTTTAGAGATTTGATAAGGTTCAAGTCTGTGCCATGTACTTCCTAATATATCACATCCCCAGGTCATAAGATGTGACTGTCTCTCTTTTGTGTGATAGTAAGTTTGATAAATAGGTTTGTGCATTGTCAGACAGATCTATCCATTAGTGTTCATTAGCTATTCACCTGATGTTTTAGCAATCATTAATAATCATTGGCCAAATTTATTCTTTCATTTGGAATTTAAAAATGAGGGCTGGAGAGATGGCTCAGTCAGTAAAGTACCTGTCCAGCAGGTACAATGGCCTGATGTTGTGTGACACTATTTACACAACTCAGCTCATGGGAAGATGTAAACAAACACACACTCACCCCGGATAGCGAACTGATGACAAAGGGAAGGCTCCCTGAACTGATCTGAGCTGGTCTGCTGGAAAGAAAACCCTGCTGGCTAGAGGAGAAGGACATAGGCCCTTGTCTCAGTCCTAAAAGATGAAAGTAAACAATATTTATTGCTCCTCAGTGACCCTATTTGTTTATTAGGAATTCAGTCATTTACAGAAGGTTTTATCTCAGAGGAAATTGCTCCATAACATCTGAATTTGGATCCCCAGAACCCATGTAAAAAACTGGGCATAACAACATGTGGCTGTAACCCCTGCCTGAGGGGCGGAGCAGCATAGCAGGTGGATTCCTGAAGCTCATTGACCAGTCAGTCTAGTTGAACTGATGATTTTCAGGTTCAGTGAAAGATCTTATTTCAAAAAATAAAGATGGAGAACATTTGAAGAAAGACATGACTTCAGCCTTGGGCCTCCACACACTTGTGCATATGTGCCTGGACACCCACAAGCACATATAGACATATATATGTGTATATATACCACATATCTACATAACACCACAAAACAATAAAGATCATATTTTATTTCTACCATTCCTGTAGACACAAATTTCCTGTGTGTGTGTGTGTACATGTGGAAGTCAGAGGACAACTCTGAGGAGTCATTTCATTCGTACTATGTAGAATGAAGGATTGAACTCAATTTGTCAGGCTTGGTGGCAAGTACCTTTTACCTGCTCAACAATCATGCCAGGCGAGAAGCACATTTCCTCAAATAAAGTATGACTGATTCTGTGTACTTCCATTATCTTGAATATAAAATGAGAATAACACCTGCCTTACCTACCTCTCAGAGATGTTAAATGAGTGCATGTAGCATGTAATAAGCTGAAATCACTATACAGATATGTGCCACGCATCCTCATTGATCCCCCAAGATCTGACTCACTTCAGAAAAGGCACAAAAACCCAATTGTGCTAATAACTGATATGGGATTGGGCTTGTGAGCACAGTCTCATGGGCCTGTCAAGAGGAGAAGCTCCAGGGTGAAGGTCTATTATTCTCTGATGGAGCCATAGACAAAGGCAATCACTCTTATTTCCTATGAACAATACTTAGTTTAGAAATATCACCTGGAATGGGCATTTAGTATCATACCCAGGACAAAGAAAAAGGACTTGGATACTTGATGTCTCAGTAAGCTGCTGAGTCAACCAACTCTTGAGCCCTCATGATTAAGAATCTCCTGCTATGAGTTACAGTGCTTATGACTGAGAGTCCTCTTGAAATGGGGCTTCTGTTGCAGCAGGAATTATTTCTAACTAGTACTAACCAGTAGAAAAGGTGGAAATATCCACAGTGGTGTCTGTGACAAGTACAGCACCATAGCACCACCAGGACAGAAGTCACTGTTGGAGGTGTGGGATTTGATCACGCAAACACTCATTTTAGTCAGTCTTCTTACGTTTATGTTCCTTGCAAAGCTCTGTGTAAAATGTCCAGGACTTCCAGGAACGGATTTTAGGAGATTTCTGATTAAAAGTCATCAGCTATGATTTCAGTCCCAGAAAGCCTATCAGTTCATTTCATGGTCCTTTCTGAATGTGGATTTCTCTTTTACATGAGACTATTTTGGGATCATTTTGTATGTAATAACATTTCTAAGTGGAGAAAGTACCAGATTCAGTTGCATCTCCAGAAAAGAGCCAGATGATTTCCCCAAATTGTGACTTCCCACACATCCTGTAAGATGCTGTCAAAAGCACTTAACATATACAATATCCTTCTCATCTGAGGGGCATTTTCTTTTGAGAACACAAAATAATGTGAGATGCTCTAAATTATGCATTTAATATACTGATGCAAAGATATACTAACTCCCAGCAGTCATCTCAGTGTGCCGAATCTTACATGGAACTTGGATGAAGCCCCTCCTCACCCTAGATGGAAATATAAAATTGTGCATTTTGAAAAGTGTAAGAGAATGATGCTGGAGGTCTTTAAGAAGATTCTCAAACCTCTAAAATACTACTGAGAGTTCTCATTGTTAAGAGCCAAGCTAGATGTGAGGGGTCTGGAAACCATGTATTAATAAGCTTCATGTTGCTGTAAACAAACAGTACCTCAGGCAATTAAATTTTAATGAAAAAAGGCATGTTTTTCTTCGTGGTTCTGAAGTTTCCAGTCTAAAATTGGACACTGTTGTTTGGGGTTGTTGGGCAATGAGGTCCACAGTGGGGCAAACCACTTGCCTAAGAAACCAGAAAGCAGAAAGATGAGATTCCCATGATCCTTTTCAGTGTCATGCCCTCAATTAGCTAAGTACCTCATGGCAGACCTTACTATCTCCCAATACTGCCACCCCTAGGGACCACACTTCCAATACATGGGTCTTTATAGACACAAACTATATTCACAGTTTATCATCTAACCCCAAACAAAACAAAGCACCATCGTTCATATCCTTGTCTATGGAGGAAAATAGTAGAGGCCAACTCAAGTTTAGAGAAAGGGCTGAGGCAGAAAAACACAGGGGGTGTGAATGTAGAAAATGGAAAAGAAAAGTGAGAACGGGAACCAGGACTTGGCTCTAGAGAGCGCCAGTCTGGAGGGCTGGGCGACATATGTGAAGCATCAGAATGAAAGCCAGAGTCCCTCAAACAAATCAACCAAAGGCTCAATGATACAAGATTGCTCAAAAGAGAGGAAAGATCTCATGTTTGTTGCAGGGAGACCAAGGTCAACAGGTTCAGCTAAAGTGGGGGCCAAGACAGTCCAGCCAAGATGGGGAAGTGGCTCGATGACAAGTACAGGTTTTCCTCTCAGCAAGTGTGATAAGCTGTGGGTTCGTAAGGTAATGACTCTACATGACACTGGCCCAAGTATGACTTTGAGTAAGGAATGAGTACAGGAATGGGTGAAGCCAGGGGTGCATTGAGCCTCCCAAGCATAGAATTAGCTGACCGCCAGCCCTTTGCTCAGTGTTAAAGATGGAATCAAATCACATAGGGCATGGAGATGAAAGTATGAGAACCCAGTACAAACTACAACAAGAAGAGCAGCCATGTCAATCCAGTGTTCGGTGTCGGAAGGGATGTGAGCAAGGTCAAGAGCCAGCTGGAAAGAGCCAAATCCTGTTAAGACCAATTGTACATGAAACTCCAGAGGAAATTTAAAGCCAAGGCCATTGGGTGCTAACAAGAGAAGAAGAGCTAGAGTTAGTACCTGTCAGAACAGGTAAATGCTGTGGACATCTCCTTACCAGAGGAGTGCCTTCAAACATGACTCCTAATCCTCTAGATCCCTCTCCAACAGCTTCAAAGACAGGGGTGTTGAGACGAACAGCAATTTTGACCTCTACATTATTATGCAAAGAATATATGTGGGACTATGAAATCTGACAAACATGATAAATGATCTGGCTAGGCCTGGGCTGGGAAATCTTCCTTTCAGCTGATCAGGCCTCTCCTTACCCTTCTCTGGCCTGCTATGTAGCAAGAGAGCTGATCTGCACAGAATTCTCTACTATGGTTGCTTTAAGACATCACAGGACATCATCAAGAAGCTAGAGTGAAAGAAGGATATGCCTGTCTTCAGCATCGTCTGTTCTAAACCACTGTCTCAACAAAAGGTTACAACTGACTCTGCTACTTGCTTGACTCTCACTCCTCTCCCCCACTTTCCTCCTCCTCTCTCTTACACATGCATATCTGCATGATGTCTGAGCACATACTTGAATGTGTGCATACACACACAGACACACACACAGAGACACATACACACACACCTGATAATTACTCCCTCCCCTCGTCCCCTTTTAAGTCCCAGTATTATCAAATTCTACCATTAGCCACAGGTACTTTACTGCCTTTTATTGCTTTTTCTCTACCTGTGTGTGAACTCTGCTCAGTTACAAACTGCAAGTCCCATTCAGCAGGATTCTGAATGTTCCACACACTCAACTAACCTCTGACAGGTTGTGTTCCTTTAAATCTAGGGCGGATTTTTAAGAGGAGCTGGTAAAGCAATCTCCTAGCTTATGATGAAAACTAAAGGGTGGGATGACCCCCTTGTGAGAGTCAGTGGGTGGCAGTGATTGAAGGCTTAGTAGAAAGCTAGGACCCCCTGCTTCCACTCCATGCTACAGTGATAACAAGAAAAATCAGTCCAGAGATAGGAAGCAGGTTCCCAAGACTGCACCTCACCAGGAGGTATTCACACAAGCTCTCCTGGCCAGGCAGGTCCAGGCCCGCCCAGCCACCTCTCTCAATTGGTCAGCTATGGCCTGAATTTTGGTGGCCCAGGACTACAAGGCATGCAGGAATAAAGCGACCAGAGATGTGACTTACTGCTGCTCTCCCTCCTAGACCAAGCTCTTCTCTCTGCTATTGGCGTGTGGGGCTGGGGTGGTTGGTGGTGATTCCCTTGATGCACTTATGTTTAGGAATCAACTCAGAGGAAAGGAACCAGAGACCAGCAAGAGACTCAGTCTTCTCAAACCTTCATCTTCAGATTCTTGACTTTGAATTTCTGGGAGAAGTCAACATGCTCCACAAGCAAATCCTCAGTTTCCCTTGTAAAATAGGGAAGAGCTCTGCCATTTGGCCACATCCTCAGTCCCACAAGACTTTCTTGCCTCTCTCTCTCTCTCTCTCTCTCTCTAATATCTATGCACATATGCACATGTTTTCTGTGTGTACGTGAATGTGTGCTGGTACATGGAGGGTTGTACACGTGTGTGGGCTAGAACTCAATCTGCAGAGTAGCTCCTCAGAAGCCGTCAACCTTTATTTTGAGATAGGGTCTCTCACTGAATCCTGGAGCTTGTCAATTAGGGTAGGTCAGCTGGCCATTGAGCCCCAGAGATCCATCTATCTTTATCTACCCAGAATGGAGATAAAAACCATGTACCACCCTGCCCATCTTTTCATGTGAGTGTTGGGGATCCAACTTGGGGCTCCTTGTTTCTGCAGCAAGCACTTTATTGACTGGGTTCTCTCTCCAGTCACTTTTTGAGTTTTCATAAGTAATATCCTACAGATGGTTCTGCAGGCAACCTGGTTCTCAAAGTTCCACTCTAAACATTCCAACACCCTATTTCTAATCTAAATTAGTTAATCTCTTCAGGTGGCCCAAATCCAGTAGCAGATTGCTGAGTTATTTTAATTTATAGTATGTATTCATTCATTCAACAAATATGTATCATTTTCTAGGTACCCGTTCTGCACCCAATTTTAAGAAGAAACAAGGCCACAGTCACTGCATAGTAAAACTTCAATTCTGTCTGGGAAACGGGATGGACAACAATGGTCTGGAATAGAAAGTTTTAAGAGTCCGCGGATCCTGTGAGCAAAGACAAGAAAACAATTGATACATAAGGAGATGTGGAAGCGGGTGCTGAGGCTCCTGATTGTCTGCTCCATCATATCTGGAGCCTGACTCAGTGACTAGCACAGAGTAGGCTGTACATAAATACTTGATGAGAAGAGTGAATGACGTGTCTTCCTCTCTTGACTCACTCTAGGACCTCACTGTTGATCTTTACTACATTCTAGGAGCACCCTGGTCTTAATCCTGTGCCAGGTTCAATATAGACTGGTCATGTTAGGAGCCAGTTCTCATCCAGACCCAAACATGGAACTGACATCATGCCAACTGAAGTTCAAAGCTTCTGCCCTATCCTCTTTTGCTGCAAATGAACAAATTCAGTGACAATGGCAATGTCTCCTGGGTTTATTATTTTAATCTAAATCAAAGTTTCTCTCCTTTGTACCACCCATATACTATCTGTGAACAAATAAAGATCCATGGGTGATTCAGGGATACCAATGACCTAGCGACTTGCTTTATACTTCCGACATGTCAGGCCAAGGGGTTTTTGATGAGAGTTAAAGGAAGACATGGAAACTTAACTCAACAGGATTTAGAATCTCTCTGGAAACATAGTGTTTCTGTGAGGTCATTTTCAGAAATGTTTAGCTAAAGAAGGACAACCCACCCTGAATGCAGAAGACTGAGTAAAAGGAGCATTAGCATCCATTTCTTTCAGCTTCCTGATTGCACATGTTGTGACCAGCTGCCCAAGTTCCTGCCAATATCCTTCCCCTGCTATGATGGATTATCCCCTCAAACCGTGAGTCAAAATATACCCTTCCCTCCCTCAAGCTGTTTCTTATCAAAGCGACAAGACAATTAACTCCAGACAGAAAACTGGAAGTGAGAAGTGGGGCCATTGTTGTGACCAACCTACCCGCGTGATTCTTACACCTTTTGGAAATGCTTTGTGGGAGGAATGCAGAAAAGTTTGGAATTTTACACTAGATAAGCCCTAGATACTGTAAGGAGAACTTAGTGGAGCATTTTGGTGGTAATTTAGAAGAACTTGCTGAGAGAAATGCACAGTCGAGGCCTAATGGATAGGCTTCCGAGGGGAACAAGGACTCTGTCAGGAACTCTGAACTGTTCATGTTGTATTCTGACTGAGAATTTGGCTGCATTCTGTCTGTCAGCTCCTGAGAACTTAAGTGAGGATGAATTGAAAAGCAGATCTGCACTGAGAGAAAACAAAAATGTAACCAGAAATGTATGAAAAGTATGCAGTTTTGAGGGGAAAATAGGGTGAGCCAGTTTAAAGTTGCAGACAGTGAATCCAAAGGCAACTGTGTTATTCCAAGATTAGCACCATTAAAGAGAAATCCAGTGCTGTGCACTGGGACAACATGAAAGGTACCCAGCAGGCATGACCTCAGCCCCCCAAAGCTCCAACTTATATAAAAATGCAAATTTATTTAAAAGGAAGGAATCTGAACCAAGAAGCAGCTGAAGAAGTTGCCTGATCCAAAGTAGTCACCTAAAGAAGTATTCCCCTAGGGTTAGCCTCAAAGACACACAGGGGCCAGCCTACATCTTGAGCTGGCGGAAGAAGTTGTCAGTAGCATCTACCTGGTATTAATTTTTCAGGCATGAAAGATGAAAGACTGAGGGAGTTGTAGAGTCTGACACCAAGGTTCCAGAGAGCAAAGTGGCACCGGGTTGTAGACAACGTCTCAGGAGGCCCTGACAGGCTGCTGTGTGAAGCTGTAAAGATGAAGCCTACATTGCAGTGGAGACCCTGGGATGTCAAAGGTGACAGGATCATGAGAAGACCACTGAGGAAAGCTCAGACACAGACATCAGAGCTGGAGGGGTGTGGCAACTTAAGCCATTCGGAACCCAGATCATTTCATTCTGAGTCCTAGATGACAGGCCTGGGACTACACAGTTTGGTGTTTGCCTTGCTGTGTTTTATTCTTAATTTGATCTTATCTTTCCATGCTCTGTCTTTTAGAATTGGAATGTTTACCTCAGTCCATTATATGTTGGAAATATGTGACTTTTTGTAAAACAGAGGCTCACAGTTAAGAGAGGCTGAAGAGATGGCTCAGTGGTTAAGAGAACTGGCTGCTCTTCAGAAGACCCAGGTCTGGTTCCAAGCACCCATGTGGCAGCTAACAACCATCTGTAACTCCAGTTTCAGGGGATCTGATGCCCTCTTTTGGCCTCTGTGGGCATTATACAACACGGTTGAACTTACATACATGCAGGCAATGCACTCATGAACAAAATTAAAATATTTTAAAAAGAGATCACTTTTCAGAAGACTTTGGACTCCTAAACAGTCTTGGGACTGTTAAAGACTGAGAATAATTAGAATTAGACTAAAAACATTTTGCTCTATGGGATGGAACATTGTAGAATGTTGTGCTTTAAAAGCAATGTGTTTATATGCCAATGTCAAGTTAACAAGGAGTAGAGTTACAATGATTAGTCCTGATTGTCAGTTTGATGGGATTTAGAATAACCATATAAGCATACCTGGTGGGTATGTCTATAAAGGTGTTTCAAGAACAGTTTAACTGAAGAGAGAAGATTAGCCCTGGATGTGGGTGGCGTCATGTAATGGGCTGGGGTCCTGGGCTAAATGAAAAGGAGGAAATGAGTGGAGCACCAGCATTCAGCTGGCTCTGCTTGCTGACAGTCCACGCAATGTGACCGGCCACCTCGTGCTCCTGACATCATGCCTTCCCTCCCATGATGGACTGACTGTATTCCTTTGATTTGCAAGTCAAAATATCCTCTTCTCAAGTTTCTCCCCCACCCCAAATGTTTGATCATGAAGAAAGAAGCTAATACTGGGCAGATAAAGTTACCTATTACTGGATAAGGCTACACCTAACTCCTGTTTTCTCCCAGCTCTGTAGGAAAAAAAATACAAAAATAAAGACAAAACATGAGTGGGCTGGAAATGAGGGATTAGCTCTAAGATATGCAGCGTTAGGCAATTTTATCCTTTTGCAAACATCATAGAATATACTTGCACAACTCTAGCTGATTTAACCTTCTTATTATACCAGCTAGTCATTGGGCACACGTAAGCTATAATGAATGTTATGTATGGTGTATCCTAGTGTTTCTACGGCCATGGTAAACAAGACAAAAGCAGGTTAATTCAGGCATGAGAGAAATTTTGCAGTAGTAAACATGTGCTCCGTAAGGCTGTTGCTATTGTAACATGGCAGAATGTTTTATAGTCAATTTGTTTTTTACTAGAAGTAGAAAGAGTACATTGTAAGATAATGATAAAAGTATAGTATGATAAATATATAAGCCAGTCACATAGGTGCTTATCATGGTCAAGTATGATGTATTACACATAATTGTATGTGCTATACCTTTACACAGCATGAAAGTTTGTTCATGCCATCCTCACCATAAGCACGTCAGTAATTCACTGTGCATGCTGCAATATTATTGGTGGCTGTGATATCACTAGGCAATAAAAAGCGTTCCAGTCCATTACAGGGGACCACCGTCATACATAGTCATGTTGATTATGGATTAAAATCCCATGTGTGTGCTCCCCTAGCACAATCTAGAAAAGCTTCTTGCTAGTTACCTTTTGACTTTCAAATTTAAAAAAAAAGTTTTTTCAAATTTCAAGATGATCTTAATGGAACTGAAGATGAGAAATTGTCATGAAACATAGTGTTTTTAGTTGGCCTTCTCTTTTCTCATTTAATATAAAACATTATAATCCCTTGATTGCATGTGAATGAAGTGTTATTTACAAAGGTTCAGCTTTTACTGGGGACATATACGTGTTGCATTATAAGCATGCCAGGTAGGTGGGATTCAAGAATGAATCAGGTAGCCTATCTCACAGGAAGTTAAGAGAACTGAAAAACATGTAAACGATTAGTTTAAAAAGTCTGACGCTTGCAATGGCAGGAATATACACAAGAAGGGAAAGGAACATGCATTTTCCACATGAGCGAAATATAAATAAATAACTTTTGGCAGATCAGATTGTGATTCTTGTGACTATAGTTCCTAAATTCTTTGAGACTTCTCCCATAAAGATGTTTGTGCCCTCTGACCTTGAACCTGGTTGCCTGGTTGATGGAATACACCAGATAGATGATGCCATGTACTTTTCAAGCCCAAGTCTTAAGAGGATAACAACATCCATGCCCCATCTTTTAGAACTCTGGATTTTGAAAGAAGCCCAAAGTAGCCTACCTCAGGAGAACATGGCTGAGAACAGCCTACCTCACCTTCCTGAAGACAGGTATGCTGGCCAGTCTCCCCTGCCCCAGTCTCTAATTCCAGTTTCTACCACAGTCTGACTAGACTTCACCAAGTTTTTCTACAGATCCTTATGCAGATATAGTATTTATGTGCCTGAGATTGGCGTCTGGCGAAGACTTGGCTGGGACAGGGGGATGGCTGTCTTTGCCTCCTTTTCATGTACTCCCAGCACCTTTATGTGTGGTTCCATCTATTATCTTCCTAACAGCATGGTGATATCAGAGTAATCAGACTCCTCACCTGGTGACTCACATCCCCAAGAGTGCATATGCAAAAGAACAAGACAGATGCTACAAATCTCCCTATTCTCTCAGTATAAAAGGCTTGCTATCAGGCCAGGTTCAACGAGGAACTACCCAAGCACATGGCCCAATGAGAAGGCATCTCTAAGACCAGATGGTGGATTGGTTATTATCTTGTAGATAATAGGGAGTCACTGAGACTTTTAAACAGAAGACAGATGTGATTTGAGTTTTGTTTAAAATAATTACTCTAAGATTAGGTATGGACTAGATCAGAAAGGAATGACCCCTTTCCTTTCGGGGGGGAAAATCAAAAGTCCCTGGGGACATTTAATGAGCTCTCAGATGCTCAGAAGAACCTAGTGTAGAGCTAAGAGTCTTTGGGCGCCAAAGCAGAAAGTCTCTATCTATCTCTCTATAGACTGGCCTTTCATCAATGACAAAGGTCAATGTGAAGATGAGGCACAGACTTTTGCCACGAGTAGTCTACATCAACAGAGAAGCTGAGTATCATTTACATTGTCTTATACAGTCCAGGTCACTTCCTAATGTTCTAGAGAGGAGAAAAAGAATCAGGTAACTGCTGGACACAAGGTGGGTTGGAAAATAAGCCACATCAATCAAACACTGAACATCTTCATTCTATTTGTCCTATGACAATATGGATGTGTAATGCGAGACTACAGGGACCTAAACTAAAAGCAAAAGCACAGGACAATTGTGAATTCTGTCTGTGCCTCATCTTATACCAACCTAGTTGGCTTTGCCTTTGAGAAAGCATCAGTCCAACTGATTTAAGGCTGGAAGAACAGACTGTAGGGGAGGGTAAGGTTGTTCGTGTTGTTACATAACAGATGCCAATCCCTGGTCTGCCTCTTTACAAACACTGCAAATTGATTTTTCAAAATAACCATCCAAGGCAGGAATCACTGTCATGTGTTTTGAGATATGGTATCTGGAATATAACCCATCCAAGATCACTCAGACTCAAGAGAGTGACCAGGGGCAGAAATGATGGCTTTCTGATCCACATCTGTGCTGGGTCCTGCGTGTTTTGTTTTAAAAAATTCCTTTTCAACATTTTGTTGTCAGAATGTTTGCAAATGGAGAGGAGAAAGATTTTACAGCTGAGGATGGCTCCCAGGCCATCAAGTCCAATAATAACCCTAAAAGGTAATCTGAGACTATGAGCCACAGACCTTCCAAACCTTCCAATCCAGAGGTTTTGTTTTTGTTTTTGTTTTTGTTTTGGTCTGTCTGTCTGTCTGCTTCTTTATCAGCTACTCTTAGGAAAAGAAATTCCTCTCTCAAGGGGAGCCAGAGAGATGGCTCAGTGGTTAAGAGCAGTGGCTGTTCTTGTAGAGAACCAGGTTTGATTTCCAGCACTCACATAGTGGCTAACAACCCTCAGTAATTCTAATTCCATGAAATCTGACACCCCTCTTCTGGCCTTCTCCAGCACTGCATGCACAGGTGTAATTACATACCTACAGGTGAAACACTCAAACACATTAAAAAAAAAAAATAGAAAAATCCTCAGCGTTCAGCTGGAAAAATTGATGACGACCAGGGAAGCTACAGGCAACAGTGTGCTTTGCAGTCCCAGTATGTCATCATCAAACTATGCAAACGTGATAGGAAGTTGGGGGACAATAATGTAATAAATGGCATTTTTATTAAGATTTTGAAAACAAATTTGACTCCAATAAACTCAAAAAAAAGAAAACAGAAAAGGAAAATCATAGCACTAAAAGACAATCATTTAGGAAAGTGTTTTGAATTAACCATTTGCTTTTTATATTAAGTCATTGTCTTGGTAGTGTAAGGGGAAAAGTGTTACACTATTATTGGAAACCCTGAATTCAAGTAATGCAAATCTGTCTTCAAGTTCATTTAACAAAGTGACATTTAAATTACTAAGAAGAATGGAATAAACTCTGTGTTATTTGCACTCTCCCAATACACTGAGATGAAATTGTCCTGGGATCAGCAACTGATTAAGCTGATTATATACCTCATACATGTAGGATGTGGTTTTCAACCAGCCACAATCAAAATACAATTTACTTCTGTTAGTGTAATAATGTAGATGCTGTAAAAGGCATCTCGTGGTAAGTGTTTTTCATTTACATTTCTCCTACTATTAGCAGGGTATTTTCATAGCCTCACTCTATCTTTTCCTGCCTTCAGTTCCACATTCTAATCATGGAACTTTTTGGACTGCCTGGGGTCAGCGCTGGCAGGAAATCCAGATGTATGTTGAGAAGGGAGGGGGCTCTGCTGGAAAACCTCACACTAGTGTTATGAGGAAAATGACAGTAAAACTGGGGGCATTCCTGAAAATGTAAAGCAAGGCAACAGAGCTACTGCCCAGTGACAAATGGAGATGGAGTGACCAACCAAAGACACGGCATGTCTGTATGCACCTGATCTCAAAGGAAGTGAGTTCGGGGAGACTCCAGATAGTCGCATATCCAAAGGAAGGAAACATTTTTCACTCACCATTTGGATGGCTAGATTCAGGCTTGTATCTCTCTCATTAGTGCCTCAGGGGTCTGTTTGCTGCTTGCTCTTCTGCCAGATCATGTAGGAGAGGCATTGCAAGAAGCTAGGGGTGGTACGGTCTCATCTGCTCTAGTGGGAGCCCTAGAACCTTCTCTCCACTGCATCACATCACTCTACACTGTCACCATTCTGTAGTCATCTTGTACTTGGTCATATTCTGGTCCTCCAGGGAAAAGAGAGAGTCCCGTGTGATGGTGGTGTTTCCAGAGACTAAATAGACAGAAGAAGTATAAATACGCATGTGGAGAGACAGAGACAGAGACAGAGAGAGAGAGAAAGCAGAGAGAGAGAGATTATGAGGAATTGGTTTATTCAGTTATAAAGTCTAAGAAGCACCATGATTTGACACAAGCAAGCTGGAGAACAGGAAAGCCACTGATTTGATTTCACCCCAAGCCCAAAGTCTGACAACCAGGACTGCCAATGGGATAAGTTCCAGTCTAAGTCCAAAGGCCTGAAAACCAAGAGCTCTAGTTTCCAAGGGCAGAAGTGGAGACGGATGTCCACACTCAAGACAAGACAGCAACTTCATTTTTCTTCTTCCTTTTTGTTACGCAAACCCTCCACTAAGTAGATGATGCCCATCCACATGGGCAATAGTGGATTCTCATCACTCAGCATATGGATTCAAATGCCAATCTCTTCTGGAAACATCATCGCATGCGGACCCAGAAGTGATGTATTACCATAATCTGGGCATTCCTTTGCCCAAGCAAGGTGACACATGAAATTATTAGATTATTTTAGATCATATTGTTCTTGCTAATACTGTTCTTGTTCCCTTATGATCTGTTCTCCATATAACATCCCAAGTGAACTTTCAGAAACTTGGATTGAAATATAGCTCTCCATTTTGAAGTATTCTCCGAAGTTCTCATTTCACTTAGAATAAAATCAGAATGTTGTAGCAGAAGTCCAAGACCCTACATGGTCTCATCTGTGCTTGGGCTTCAGCCTCCTTTGGTACTGTTCTCCTTGCCTACTATGTACTAGCTGGATGCCTATTCCCCCTTCCTGACCCCATACATCTCTCCTCTGTGTCTTGTACATAAAACTCCTCTTCAGTCTTTAACTCTGAGGTCAAGAAATCTACCTTTGCCACACCTTCCCCTTCCCTCCAATCTAGACACATAAAATTAACCTCCACTTTAGTTTTTCCTATCCTATTCTTGTTCCTTACAAGCTGTTCTCCATGTTCATTTTTTCTAGGTTCTAATCACAATTCATAACTCAAGTGTATTTACTAAATTAAATATCCTCTCATCACTACAAAGTTAGCTCCAAAAGGGTTGAGTTGTTGGCTTTTTCTTTTCATTTAAAAAAATTAGTTGATACATCCTTGGTGCCTAGTTAAGGCTTGACACATAAATAATACATAATAAGCATTTGCTGAATCTATTAGCAGCACAAAAACACATTGTCTAACATAGCTGTCGTCAAAAGCCATCGTCAGGATGGGGGATGTGGCTCAGCAGAAGAGCATGTATTTAGTATGCATAAACCTCTGAGTTCAATCTCCAGCATCTCACATAAGAAAAGGCCTTGCCATCCCCTAAGATGGAGAAGTTTATTGGCCAGTTTTATGCCTTTAGACCCAGGTTGTTGTTGACTTTAAAGCCATGCCCTGCTCAAGCATCCCTGGTATCTTCTTCCTCCTACAACCAATATCCAGACTCATTCATTATCCTCTGGTTCAAATAAGCTGTACACCTCAGTAGACCCTAAGCTAAGTAGCATGTTTACATCTCCACATTTCAAAGGTTATTAAGGCAGTCTGCCAAATGAAGGACTTTTCCTTCTCCCTTTCAACTTTTAACATCACTAAGAGAAGCTGTCCTGCGTGGCTCCTCCAACTAGTTTTCATAAATAAAAGGAAAGTTTTTTGTAAGTTTATTTTCCTTTATTAAGATTATTTCCTGGGGTCTGGAGAGATGACTCAGAAGTTGAGAGTACTGCTCTTCCACAGGAGCTGGGTTTGATTTCTAACACCCACATGGCAACTAACAACCATCTGTAACCTCGGGATTCAATGCCCTCTACTGGCCTCAGTGGGCTTTGCATGACACACACACATACATGCAGGCAAAACACTCATACACATAAAATAAAGCTTTTTTATAATGGCTCAATGGTTAAGAGCACTGGCTGCTCTTGCAGAAGACCAAAGTCTGATTCTTATCACCCAAATGGAGACTAAAAACCATCTGTAACTCCAGTTCCAGGGGAATTTGATGCCCTCTTCTGACTTCCAAAGCCATTGCATGACATGGGTACACTTACATGCATGCAGGCACTACACTCATATACATTAAAAATTAATAAAATATTTTTAAAAGATTATTTTCTGGTCCTTTGTTAAGGCTACTTTCATGACCTTCTGGAGTCAAGAAAAATTCTTACTTCCTATGACCTATGCGTTCTATATACAATGTGATCATAGGACACGGATTTTATTCCAGAACTGAGGAAAGTTTAACCCCTTTAAGACTGAGTCTGACTTCTTTCATTCAACGTGCCAGACACCTGACCATATTGCCTCATGAAGCATGAAACCCAGTGGAAGGGGCTTCCTTTTCCATGTACATGATGAACATGGAAATTCTCATTTTTCAGCAAGGAATTCATCTCCTTGTTAAAGCTCCCTAAAATATGCCCAAATGTTTTTTTAAATTCAGAGCTCCATGCTTTATGTCATGAATATTTCATTCCTTATCTTCAGATATTCTAGTTAGCAAGGATGCTGGGGAGAATATCTTACACCAGATAAGGAAAGATTACATTTGCATGCATATTCTCTGTTTTAGTCTCTTTGGGGGCTACCATCACAAGATAACATAAACTAGGTGGGTTTTAAACAACAGGAATTTCTTTCTCAACATTCTGCTACCTGGAATTCCAAGATTCGGGCATTAGCAGATTTGGTGTCTGAGGGAGTCTACTTCCTAGTTCATAGATGATAGCTTCTGTCTTTGTCCTCACAGGGTAGAAGCCATGGGAACTCTCTAGTAAATCTTTTCCTAAGGTCCTTAATTGCACTTATGAGGACTCTGCCCCTATGATGATGAGGAGGAGGCTCTGTCTCCTGAAACCATCACTTAAGGGTCAGGATTTCAACATATGAATTTTGGGAGAACACAAACATTCAGACAGACCATAGCATTCCTAAAGCAAACAAACAAACACACCCAGGGTAGCTCACACAATTTCAGCAACGATGATACTTTATCTAGTTCTGTAAGCAGAAAGACATGGAAAGGTTTTATAAATTGATGGCTAAGGCAGAATTAACATTTCAGTGTTAACTAGAAGTGAACAAAACTCCCTTCTGAAAGCCTCAGATATGCTTTTCTGGGCTGCCGACCATCAGATGGTAACATCTCAAATGGAATGCCGCCCCGACACAATGGCATGAGCAAGCCCCTTTATGACGAATCTGCCTGTGTGATTGCTGCTTCTAAATTCAGCAGTTATGATGACAGAATCCATCAGACCTAAAACCAGGCAGAATATGCATGATTAAGCCACTGTCACAAGAAAAGGTTTGAGAAAGCAACATTGCAAACACCCAGGAGTTTTCACTGTGGCCCTCTATAAGGAATTTGACTTTTTTTTTTTAAGTTTAAATGATTAACCTAGAGAAATATAACCTAATGGGACTATCACACTTAGAACTCCAGAAACACCTTTCCTTCACAGTGTTTTCCCCTTTTATGTGTTGACGGCATATTTACTGCGTTGAGTTCTAGGTAATAAACAGATGTAGAGGCAATCATCCCAGGTCACAGAGTTAGAGGCAGGGCCTGGGGCTTCTCATGAACACTTCTGTGGGTATTGGATCTGCATTTGACAATTCCATGTCATTCAGGAGAAAGGGGGTGCATTGCAGAATGGAGCCCCAGAGAGGCCTCCAAGCTGTATGGAGGCTGGTTAATTTCACATCCAACATTTAAAAGAAATTTTTAAAGATTTTATTAGAGAGATTCTTGATTTAAAGTGGTACTTCAGGAAGTAATCAACTGTTTTACTATCACATTGAGATAATAGCCTACTTCTCAGCCTGTATAAACTCAGATAATATCCACACCATAGCCTACACACAGGAGAATGGAGCATTTGAGAACAAACTGCCTGGAAAGGGGCCTTTACAGCTAAAAGCCCATGAGACTCATGGATCAGGAGAGAACACACACTGATCACGGAAATGAGATAAGTGGCAAATTGTGTCTGCGTCAGTTTATTTCTGATTACTTGGCAAATGAGGAAGAGAGAGAGTATAAAAGAAAGCGGGAGAGAAAAGGAATGAAGTGGAGGCGTGTGAAAATCCCCGTGGTGTCAAATAGTAAATGCGCTTTCAGTATTTTGAAACCTTTAGCAATTTGACCAATATAATTTCTTAAAAGTTATTTAAAATACTTTTGCCATGGGCCAAGCCTGGTAGCACATGCCTTTAATTCGAGCACTCAGGAGGTGGAGGCAGGCAGATCTCTGTGAGGTGTGAGGTCGAGGCCAGCCTGGTCTACATAGTGAGTTTAGGCCAGCCAGTACTCCATAATGAGACTCAAAAAATTAAAAAAAAAAAAAAAAAAAAACACAAAAAAACCTTTTGTCATTATGCTTTCTTTTCTGACAATTTAATTTTCTAACCAATTATAAAATATGTCAAAGTATTGAGATCTAGAGTTTTAGGAAAATCTAAGCCAGTCCTTTAGGCTAGAGCCAGAGCAGCTCAAGGAACACATTAGGGCCAAGATAAATACTCTGATACCACCACCACCAATATGACCATCAGTACCACAACCATCACTGTGTCAACAGCACCGTGATCATCACTTACTATCGCCACGCCAATACTCCTGTTACTAATACCACCATCACCGCCACCAAAACTACCCGCATTGTGCCACCATCATCACTGTCACCACCACCACTGTTATTCAGGTCAAAATTTAAGCAAAATGTCTCTTTTGCATTGTTTAAGCTGATATTGATATCTCCCAGCTTTAAGTAGGATATGAAGTTTTTCTAAAGTAAAAAGAACTATATCATTTAGCAACAATGTAATATCTTGAATGTATTAGATATTTTTAAGAATATATAAATTTAGGGTCAGATAGAGGCCTTTGTGTGAGCAAAGACAGCACGTGTTGATGTCCCCACAACTCTTGAATCATTGGATTTATTCTATCCGTTCCAAAAACCATTTCTCCATTCCCATGTTAAATATACAATGGCACTTAAAATTAAAATTGGGAATGTCTTCCTTCAATTTTAAAATAACTCAACCTTTATAAGTATTAGTTTATAAACATGAAAATTCCTTCATGAAAAAGCAGTCGTTTTTCTTAATATTTTCCTGAAAACATAAGTGTCAGGGGTGCCTTGAAATTTCAAATATATGTATGTATTACATATATATTAGTGTATACACACACACACACACACACATTGGCAAAGATAAACAAACAGAAATTTCTTTCTACCACATCACATTTGCCCAGCAACTCTAATGGCGTCATTGAAATTCCATTCTGAACTCAAGCTACTTATAATTAAGAATCTTGCACTTAAGGGAAAATTTTTAAAATTAAGACACATTTCTAACTGAATTTCAAAACTTCGTAAATGCAGAGAATTGTAAAATAAAGTTTCAGCTCATTTTTCATTCAGCCAGTAGTAAAAGTAGAAGAATGACAAATTGATATAATCAAGCCACGACTCAAAATTAAGATCCATCTTGCCTTTCAGGTTCTTCGGGCACATTGCATTGCCCCCTTAATTATCCTTCGACATCTAGGTGAGCAAGGGTTTAATGCAAATAACTAGCTTCTTTCCCAATGAAAATAATGTTTACATTTCAAGCTGCAGCATAATGTGTTGGTTATTTTTACAGCAATAATCATTTTAGAGATTCTGACTTAATTTTTTTACCATTGGCAAGGTGTTCAAGGGCACAGTTAACATATTCAGCTTTCATTTGCATGAGGAAGGGCTATCAGCTCAGGCTCAGGTGGAGGAAATGAAGGCTTTCATTCACTCCATTCATTCATACTTTAACTGAATGCCCACTATGTGTTCTCAGCACTGGGAATGCATCTGTGAGAAAAGCATCCTGTACATTCTTGTGTCTCATACCTGCACCTTAGCTGGGGTCAAGGTAATAAATAAAACTAGTATGTTTATGAAAAGAAGGGATAAATGTTTTGACTAAAAATAAAGTGGAGAAGGAAAGGGCTGGAGCTTGCCATTTTGGGGGGTCCAGGAAGGCTTTATTGGTAAGGGGACATCTGAACAAAATTTTGAGTGTTTTTATTAGGATATATCAGTTAATACATGTCAATACGACAGTCTCATGCATGTACATAATGCATTCCAATCACATTCACTCCCCATTACCCTCTCTTGTCCCCTTTACATTCCTGCTAATTCCTTTCTTCCGCATTAGCCCCACTTCAGCTTTCATCTTTTTTTTCATGACCCAATGAGTTTCATTAGGGTTGTTTACAGGAGTAAGGGTGGGAGTTTGTTTACAGGAGCAGGACCACCTTACCCAAGGCTAGAATACTAAAGAAATGTCTGTCCCGTCCTCCCCCTACCCCCATCAGCCTCAGAGACCAAGAATCCATCCCTTTTCCATGGCAGGGTGTTGATCAACCCAGTCTTACGCAGATCTTATGCAGGTAATCACAGCTATTGTGAGCTCAAGTGTGCAATATCCACGTCATGCCTGAAAGTCAGTGTTCCATACTGGATTCTCATGCCATTCCTTGGTTCTCTCTACCCCTCGTTCTGCAGTGTTTCCTGAGCTGTGGAGCGGGGTGGTATAGGCATGCCACTTACAGTGCATGTGGAAGTTTGAATAAGAATGTCTCCCATTGTGTTTAGACATTTTGTTCCCAGTTGATGGTACTGTTTTGGAAGCACATCACTAGGGGAGGACTTTGAGCCCAAGAACCCAAGTTCTTAAGCCTTGCAAAATTTCCAGTCACTCTCTGTGCCTGCTTAAAGATGTGATTGCTGGACTTTCTGTTCTGGGTATCTCTAACACTATGCACCCCCTCCCCCGTTATGGACTCTAACCCTGAGAGACATGAGCCAAATAAATTATTTCTTTTTATAAATTGCCTTTATAAATTGCTGCGTTTTATCACAGCAACAAGAAAGTAACTAATACAGTGGACATTCAACAACAGCCTTATTTATTCTCTGTACTTTGTCCAGTTATGAATTCCATCAGTCACCACTGACCAATGCAAAAAGAAGCTTCACTGACCAAATCAGACAGCAGCACTAATCTACAAGCATCAATATGCTATTTAGAAGGTAATTTGATAGCTGTGGACATATTCTTGAGGGAGTAATGGGCCCATATCTGACTAAACATGAAAAATCTGGGACAGAGTAAAATGAAAGAGCAAAGTTAAAGGCCTACCTGAGTGCATATCAGATATATTTCAGAAACAGCAAATGTATAACTGGTTGAGTGTACTGGAACAGGCTAGCAAGGGGTTGATGTTAGGGAGGTGGGTGAGCCAGTCTTACAGGGCGTTCGTAAATACTTCCATTTTTCTCTAAGCAAGACAGAAGCCATCAGCAGACCTGGACTACAGAAATGACATGATCACACTCACATTTTAAAACAGCAATAATCCAAGCAATGATGTCACCTGGAAGGTTATGGCGATAATCCAGATGAGGCAGTGACTTAAAACAGGTTGATGAGCAATAAAGGCAGTAACAGGATAAGGACTGAAGATCTGTTTTTCAGGTAGACTGACAAGGTTTCCTAATGACTAGGAGCAAGGTGTGGGATAAAAGAAATGTCCCTAGTTCAAAAGGATGATCAGAAATAGAGATTTAAACTTGGAATATGAAGCCATAGACCCATCTTGGGTTATCAACTGAAGATGTAAAGACTCTCAGGATGATGCTCTGGGCACTTCCACATGAAGAGGAATGAGGGGGAACTGGAAAAATAGAAGATGAAACCAGGAGGTCTCACAAAGGATGCACTACTCAGTTGTGGCAGGGGCTGTTATTGATAGATCATGAATGACAACACTGAAAATTAGCAAGGCATCATTGATTACAAAGTGGAAGTCACTATCAGCCTCATCAGTGGAGTAGGACGAAGACAGAACATAAGTATTAATAAATATTGAGAAAACTCAAAAGAAATTTCAGAAACCATGGACAACAATTGGTGATGATGTCCAAACATGGCCCCAATTCAGCTGGTTAAGATGATGGGTGTACTACTGGTCAGTGTTAACAATCAACTTGACACAGCCTAGAATCACCTGAAAAAAAGAGTCTCAACTGAGTCATTGTCTTTATCAAGGTGGTCTGTGGACATGTCTGCGAGGGATTGTCTTGACTGTCATAACTGATGCGGACGGCCCAGCCCACAGTGGTTGGTACCACTTCCTGGGTAGGTGGTGTTGGGCTGAATAAGAAAGCTAGCTAAGCATGAACCACTTGCAAGCCAGCTAGCAAGCAGCATTCTTCTGCTCTCCCTTGGTCTTGAGTGAGTTCACTGCTCCAAGGTGATGCTGCATGGAACAGTAAGCAATCCTGCCTTCAGGTTTCTGCCTTGACGTTCCTGCCCTGACTTCCCACAGTGATGACCTATGACCAGGAAGTATAAAATGAAACAGACCCTTTCACCCCAAGTTGCTTTTGGTTAGGATGCTTTAGCACAGCAACAGAATGAAACCAGAACAGTGGGTATTAGAACAGATCCCCCTATAAACACTATGACACGTTACTATGTCTCACTTGAAGCAACACAGGGTGTTTTTGTTATGTTTTTTTTTTTATAAACCATTTGCACAATTCTGTAGTCAACTCAAAGATACAGAGATAGTATTCAGCAAAGTACCGATATGTAAACTGAATGTATCAAGTATCCATCATCATCTTGTACTGCATTATCTTGCTGTTTCAGCAACAATGTCGGTGATTATGTGTTGGCCACTTGCCTAAACACTGGTCCAAATCTATAATTTAAATACATATCATACTAATAGCATCGTTGTGCAAAAGCCAAGAGGTATTTGGTAGCTGGTGTTTTCCCCCTTCCTGGAACACAAAGAAGTTCTTTCTGCTCCCCAGGATGCAGGTGTGATGCTGGAAAGTGCCTCGAAAATTCCACCCGCTCATTTGCTTGGGAAAAAGAACTAATTTTTTAAGTTATAAAAATATACTTTCTCTTCCATATGAGTGGGTGGAGGAAAATGAGTAAAAATGTACCATTTCCAGCTAATTTGTTTATGTTGTAAAACCATGAAAATATTTCAAAATAAACTGTCTTAAATACTTAGCTACATTTTGCTCTGAAATGTTTGTCATATTTGCTGTTTTGCACCAAACCTCCACTTGTGCACATGAAAATTAGATTAGGCCCATTTCAGTACATTTGGAATTTGCCTTTTCAAAGAGTCATTTGTTACAGATACAGGTCAGGACAAACTCAAACATCTTTGTAAAATCTTAGGTGGAATGAATTTGAGGCAAACTCTTTTAAAAGGGAACATGAATGGCAAATGGAAATCCTGGAACACCTCCTTGCCACACCGCGTGTCTGGGCAGATATAAAGGATCGCAGAGCATCTGCACACAATGTCTGGAGTGGACCTTGAACATTATGGCAACTACCTCTGCAAAAATGACTTCTTGGGCTATTCTTTTGAGCCCAAATTAAACAGCTTTAGACACTCGTGAAAGGAAACTAAAGGCCTATTTGTTTGCTATCACAGGCCAAGAAAGGAGCAATGTAGTTATCATTAATTGCTCATCTTTAGTCTCAGTCCCTGATCCAAAGTAAGAGTGTCTAATTCTCAGAACATTCTTACATAAGGGCTGTAGGTAGTCAAAGGCATGTTGTGAATGGCTTACAGACTGGTATGGCTCTCGCCCTGATCCCCTATTTTCTGTTACATGGCTTGTTCTCTCAGGGTTGTAGAAAAAAGAGGCATTTAGGGCATAGAGCATTGCGGTAGATATTGAAATCGGTCAAAAATTATGTGTAACTCTTTTAATTTCCCCATTTCAAATCTGGCGTGCCTCCTTGTCTGATTGTAGCAATGCACTACAGCAGAGGTGAGACTGCGTGTTCAAGCCCATTCTGTTGCTGTACCCATCACAGCAGCCACCCTTCCTCAGAACACACCAGCTCTAGCCTATGGAGGATGGAACCGAACCCAAGTGAAGCCCTAGCTTCTGAGCTGCCCCAGCCTTTCCAACCTTAGGCACATGAGAGAGCCTTGCCAGAGGAACCAGACAGGGAACAGACCAGGTTACATTTCTGAGCAACCCAAATTGTCTGAGTTTGGGATAATTGATTATGCAGCAACAGATAACTGCAGCAGTGTTTGAAAAAGCAGCCATGCCCTCTCCAACACCCTCAGCACTGTCTTCTCTCTTCCTTTCTGCTACAGGAAGACTGCATCTGACTATCCTTATCTGACAACAGCGATGGATTTTTATCAGAAACTACTACTTAATCTGTCCTAAGGAAACAAGCTTAATTGTGAACACTGAAAGGTTTCTTTGGATAAGGTAGGTTGGCTAAGAAAGAAATTAACTCTAGTCTAGGGCACACATTAAATGAAATAAACATCGTTCTCTTGAGTTGAAAGCTACCGAAATAAAGGTCCCAGTGATGAGAATCTCCAAGAATCAGAAGAACCTCCCCACAAAATAAAATTAAAGTTTAATATCTGCCAAAGGGCAGAGAACGCATACTCTTGGGGAAGTACCAGCAAGGCTCTTCTCCCTCCCCACTCAGCTTTGATCTTTGTAGACCTGAAACCCCAGGAGCAGAGTGTAGAGAGATGGGAATCCTATTCCTTTTCCACGGGTTTCCTCTGCAGAAATCCCAGCTGCATGGGGAGAGACACTCTCAGTTAAAGCAAGTTTGAGAACTCAGTTCTTACAAAGTTGATGGCACATCACAGAGATCTTGTTTGTGGCTCATTCATCTTTTCCCAGCAGAGGGCCTGATTGGGGTAGGTTTGTCAGTGATGGATTGTTTTGATGTGCATTCCAAAAGCAATCCTGCCTGACGGGATAAGCACTTTGACTCAACTTTTATTTCCAAGTCCTACAAATCCAATGACAAGAATCCAAGAATCACCTGGATCAGAAGTAACAGATTATTTCTAAGTTTAGTATTCTCTAAACTATTGCTAGGAGTAATCACATTCAGTCTGTTCATGAACTGAGCAGCAAGAGGAGATATGGACAATACTAACTCTGCTTTAGGAGCAGCAGTGATCTCAGGTTCACATTAATAATATAACGGAAAGCTCAATAGGCTTGATTCATCACCACATTGACTTGTAAAAAGGGTTCAAATGGAAGGTAGACTTAGATGTGAAATTTTAAAACTTTTGGAAAACATAGGGCAATATCCTCAAGTTTTTAGATTCAACGTTAAAAGCATGACCTGGAAAATAAATTTTAGTATATTATACCCTAACAAAGCTTTAAAAAACGTTTGCTCTATTAATGATTCTGGTAAGGAAATGAAAAAACAATCTAGAGAATGGAAATCACTGCCTGAAAAGATCCAGTCCAACAAAGAACTTGAATCTAGAACACATAATCTCAGATTCATTGGTTCAAACACTCCTGAGCCAAAACCAAAAGTACTTTACTCAAGATGTACAGATAGGGGCTGACAAGATGACTCAGAAGATAAAGATTGCTTGCCAGGAACCTGAATTTTATCACCAGGACCCACATGGTAGAAAGAGAAAATTGATTTTTGTAGATTGTCCTCAGACCTCTACACACACACACACACACACACACACACACACACACACATACACACATACCATGACACATAAGCATCTACATACATGCACATATACATATATACAATAAAGAAATAATGTAAAATAAAAAGATGTATGTGAGCACATGGTAAGCTTTCAGTGAAATGTGGGTGAAAACCAGTGAGACGCCATTGTATAACTATTATAATGTCTAAAACAAGAACTATTAATACCAAGTGCTGGTAAAGATGTGGAGAAGGTGGATCTCTTATGCATTGCTGGTAGGAATTTTTCACAGCTGCTCTGGGAAACAGTCTGATAGTTCCTTATAAAACTACCATGCAATTACTCTCACCTCTGACCATTTATTCTAGGGAAATGAAAACTCATCTCTACGGAAAAGTGCTATGTTAACCCTGGCATCTTTCTTTATGGTCACTGAAACCATCCTAATGACTTTCAGTGGGTAGAAGGTTAGACAATATGCTCATCCACACCAGAACATAGCACTAAGGAATAACAAGGAACTAATTGTTAAAACACAAAATTTAGATGACTCTGAAGGGAATTAAACCAACTGAAGTGGTACATGTTAGCTGTTAGTATGTTACATATCACGTATTGCATCATTCCATATACATAGGATGTCTGAAATAAAGATATAGAGGCAGAGAATTATATTAGCTTAAAAATAGTGGTGGTGGAGGAGGAGGAAGGAATAGCATAAAATAGCCCTTGTAATGAAGGTATTGTTCTCCGTCTCAACTATGGTAGTGATTACACATTTCTACAGAAGAAATAATTTGGATAGTACCATGCAGTCACACACACAGAGGGCCAACAAAACTGGGGTTACTATAACAACCTCTGAGCATAGTACCAGTGCCCACTTCCTACTATGACATTGGAATATAATTTTGCAAGATGTTACTATCGATGGAAACTCCAAATACAGTATTTAGAAACCTCTCTTGTCAATCTATAATTATTTCAAAATAAATTTTAAACAAAACTAATCAATTAAGAAGAACATGGGGGAGGCCTGGAGAAATGCCTCAGCCGTTAAGAGCACTGGTTGCTCTTGCAGAGGACCTGAGTTTGGTTCCCACCACCCACCTGAAGGCTAACAACCATCTGTAACTCCAGTTCTAAGGGATCCACTGCCCCTTTCTGACCTCTATGGGCATTGCACAGTATGGGTACATTTACATACTTGTGGGCAATACACTCATACACACACACAAAAATAAAAATAACAAATAAAATATTATTAAAACAAATAAAACTCTGCTGTAAAATGTTAAAGAGAAGAAGAAAAATCTATTTTCAGTGAGATCAGGAGTCATCTACAAGTGGAGCTATCTGATGAGGGGCTGGCAGCAGCGGAAAGATCAGAGAGGAGAACGGCTGGAAAAGATGTCCACGCTGCAGAGGACAGGGATGAGCACTGCTGGTCCTCAGCCTCAAACCCAACACCCTTCTGCTTTCTATAGGGACTCTCAGATCACTTGCTCCTGCTAAATTCCGCCAGCCAGGTACACTAGGAGAAGAAGGGAAGGAAACAGAAGAGGAATGCGCTGAGGGAGGCACTTCCTCCTCCCACCAGGGGCAAAGCTCAAGATAAAGCTGGGTCCTGGTCTCGGCTTTTTCTATATTCCCGGAATATCAGCCTCATCTCTTGCCCTCTGAAGTTACAGTCACCACCTGGCTGATAGACATCTGTCCTCATGGATCTGCATCAAGGATTTCTGTTTTTTAAATTTTTATTGTATCTGTATGAGTATATTGTCTGCACATATGTAGGTGCACCCATTTCATGCAATGCCCACATAGAAGAGGGTGTCGAATCCCAGAACTAGTTATGCACAGTTGTTAGCCACCATGTGGGTGCTAGGAACTGAACCTGGGTCCTCTGCAAGAGCAGCCAGCGCTCTTGACTGCTGAGTCATCTCTCCAGGGCCACCTCTCCCT
Source organism: Eospalax fontanierii (assembly GCA_035773235.1). NCBI lineage: Eukaryota > Metazoa > Chordata > Mammalia > Rodentia > Spalacidae > Eospalax > Eospalax fontanierii. The sequence continues at coordinate 33,387,398 of CM069547.1, forward strand.
GCATCAAGGTTTTAATAGCCCCCACTTCTCCTCTTTATTCTTCAAGTTCTAGGTGAGTCTGCCTCCTGCATTTATACCATGCTGATGCTAAGAAGCACACCCCTCCCCTTTTTTGTTTCATTTTCTATTCTCCAAGGCCTGTTCAAACAATTGCTTATAGTATATTTGCTTTAGTAAAATAAGTGGAGGGATTCCTGCCTGATAAGAGAGTCACCATGCTCAGAAGGAAGCAGAACACCCCCAGGGGCAATGTAATTCCAGAGGGCTGATGGATAGAATTTCCCTGAATTCAGATTGATGGGAAGCTTCCAGCAGCAAGGAGCTGATGCCAGACACATCACCATGTAGATGTCAGGTGCCTTGGTAAATGGGAAGGAAGGAAGGTGACTGTGTCTTATAAACCAGCTAGAGCACTAACATTTGTGTGTCCAGAGAGAAGTCATGTCTAAGAGAACACGCTTCCAAGGGTCTCTGTCAAAGGATTTTTTTTTAATGCATTTAAGTGTATTGCCTACATTTATTTAAGTGTACCCATGACATGCAATACCCATAAGAGGTCAGAAGAGGGCATCAGAGCCCTGGAACTGGAGTTACAGGTGGTTATTAGCCGTCATGGTGCTGGGAACCGAACCCCAGTCCTCTTACAAGAGCAGCCAGTGCTCTTAACTGCTGAGCCATCTCTCCAACCCCTGTCAAAGGAATTCTTACAGGCTTAGGATGTGACCTTGTCTGCTCCCTGGTTTGTACCTCCTATGGATAACTAGTTCAGGAAAAGCTCCTCCCCTTCAAAGGTGAGTGACAATTCAAGGTAAAATTGGTGTGTTATATGCAGATACATATGGTGCAAAAAACAGAAGCTCAGGAGTGTTAATCCATCAGAGGACGGCAGCCATAGCACAGGGTGAGGTGGAAAGGTAGAAAGGTGAGCCTGCAGCAGCATCCTCAGAAAACAGAAGGGAAGAGCCAGATGGCAGACAAGAGAGAGTCTGTGTCGGTTGTTCAGATCATTAGATTAGACTGAGGTGACTGAGGTGGGGATAATCTTTTATTTGCATTGCTTTTAAGAAATGAATGTGATAACTATCAAATCTCAATTAGGATTCAAGGGAAATTGCAGGCTTCAAGCCTCAACGCTTTATCACAAGATAATTTAGGACATCTATTTACCGGTAAATTGAAGGGTGTGAGTTGGAAGTTTTTCATTGCAAGCAATCAGTAGCTATGTACATCCAACAGCATTAGCCTATGATATACATACCTCATTATGTATTAAAAACTAACATCCTTTAATCCCAACACTTAGGAGACAGAGACAGGCAGATCTCTGTGCGTTCAAGGTCAGCTTTGTCTGTAGGATGAATTCAAGGCCAGCCAGGACTACATGTAGGCAAAATACTCATACACATAAAATAAAAATAAATAAAAGTTTTTAAGAAGATATGAGCTCTTAGAAAGCTAAAACCTGGATGCTACCTCCTGGATCTGGAAGTGAATAATTAACTTAAAACAGTAACGAACATCACACTTTCATAAATCATCCGAGGTACCATCAAATAAAGTGTAGGTCAGGGAATAGGGTTGTAGCTCAGTGGCAGGGTTCTCGTCTAGCATGTGTAGGTCTTTATTCCATCACCAGCACTGGAGAAGTAAAGAAGAGAAAGAAAGAGAGGGAGATCTATAGATTATATATCTATCTATATATATATATAATAGATTATAGATCTATATCTATAATTATATATCTATATCTATATCTAAATCTATATTATCTATCTATCTATATATATAATAGATTATAGATCTATAGATCTATAGTCTCGTCCATGATTTAGTCCCACCATGATGTGAGCAAAAGCCCACACCACACTATTTGGATCTTGCGCTTCCAAAATCATGAGCCAAAGCAATTCTTTATAAAATAGCATGCCTTTTGATTTCATTATAGTAATTAAAAGCTGGCTAAAACAGATGGAAAGAGAGGCGATTGGAAAGAGGTAGAGAGAGAAAGGAACGACGGAGAGTGAGAGAGTGTCAGGCTGGAAACTGTAGGTGGAATACAGCCAGAATCCTCCCAGCCAGGAAGCAAAGAGCAAGAGAGAGCATGCAACTCATCAAGGTTCAGGTTGTGGGCATTTGCATTGCCAGAATGCAAACTGCTCTCCCATGGTCTTCCCTGCCTTTGAACCTGTTATGAAAATATTTCCTATCCTGGCGGAAATTTCCTCCATATGTGGAGGAAGAGAGGGAGATACTTTGTTTTAAGATTTGATTCGTCTCATTTTCCAAATTTTTCTGTAAAGTTTAGTAACCATTTTAAATTTTAGATGGTCTTTTCTTCTAACTATTCAGTTTTGGCATAGTGAAAAGAAAGCAGCCAGAGGCAACGTGAACACAAACGGACGCGCCTGTGCACCAGTGACACCGTATTCACAAAAGCAGTGAGCAGGGTTTGACCCATGGGCCTCCGTTTGCCAGTTCCTGCTCTAAGCAAGCACTTGTAAGAACAGATGCCGGTCTCCTGCGTTCAGAGTTACAGCGAAGGCACCGGGCAGCTGAGTCTCCATAGCCTGGCTTGGTTTTCCCACGCATGACCAAATCTCTCCCTAAGCCTCTTAGAGAGTTTGAAGCTTCTTCAAGGCAGAGTCTAGCTCGAGAGCACTACTTTTGGATGGCCTGCCTCTGCTCTGGATCTGGTCTCTGCTGGTTTATGTTCAGAATCCCTTCACCGACTTATGTTCTTACTAAAGCACTTCCTCAGACTCCATTTTGATGAGTATGTTAGTTTACTAAGAGCATCACAATAAAGTACTATAAGCCGGTTATTTTGTACAACAGAAATGTATTTCTCTGTGGTTCTGAAGCTAAAAGTCAAGGTCAGCAGGACCAGTTTCCCCTGAGGTCTTTCTCCCTGTAGAGATGGCTATGTTCTCCTTCTGATTTCATGTGGCTGCTTACCATGCATGGCTTTGTCCGAATCTCTTCTTTCCATAAGAACCACAGACACCGGGACTGGGGAGATGGCTCAGTGGTTAAGAGCACTGACTGCTCTTGCACAGGACCCAGGTTTGATTCCCAGCACCCACATGGAGGCTAACAACCATTTGTAACTCCAGTTCTGTCTCTTCTGACCTCCATAGGCTTTGTGAGACAACATTACACTTACCCACATGCAGGCACTACACTCATACACATAAGATAAAAATAACAAATAATAATACTTAAATAAAATTTAAAAAGAACTGCAGACATATTGCACTGGACTTTGCCCAAATGACTTAGTTTTTACTTTAATTCTGTTTAAAGGCTTTCCTTCCAATTCCAACTACACTTTGAAGTATTTGGGCTCAGGAGGTCACCACCTCTTTAACATGAATTTGAAAGGAACACAGCTCAGCCCATGTCACAGGATGTATATTTTTATAAACACTGAGTTTATTAAAAAATCACCAAGGAAAGGGTTACATACATTTACATAATATAACTTTAAATTGCTCATTAACCATTTATACTCCTATGAGACTTTTTGTACTGGATCTGGTGGTTTACATCTGTCACCCCAGCAGGCTAAAGCAGGAGGATTCTAAGTTCAAGGTTACGCTGGGATACATAGCTCAACAAATTAAATAGACTGAAGATAACAGATAGGTAGATAGATACATAGGTAGGTAGGTAGGTAGATAGATAGATAGATGATAGATAGTTTAAAAGCCTTTTCACATCACCTTGCTACTGTGAGGATCAATCAGTCTCTATATCCCAAGCAGTATCCAGGTTTCAGAATCACCCAGAATCTTTTTTATCCACCCCCTTCTCACATCTTTACCTCCTTTCCTCTGGGTGAATCAGTCATCAGTCATGTTTATATGATGAGGACCTACTGAAAATTCTGGACCCTGAGCTTAGGAGAAGTGTCTGTCCTGCCGTCCTCTAGCATGCTGCCATGCATCAGTGCTAGAAGAACAAGCTTTCTCCAAAGAGAATGTGGTGTACCTGTGTCCTCTGAATTGAAACATTCCCTCAGGAGGAAGGAGAGACTCTCATAAGACTCAGGAAGCTCAGTAAACTTACAAGACTCGTGAAGTGCTTCCCTCGGGTTATATGGGTAGTAAACAGTTGCTAGGGAAGAGAAGCTTGAGTGGAGCTGCCTGCAAGTTGGGCAGGGTACAGGGGTACGGATCTGGCAAGTCATCACCCATGCTAGTATTGGCTCTTCAGTGAAGTAGCTTCCAGAGTCACCTAGGCTCCTGTGAGTACTCCTTGCCCACTCCTCTAAATAATCCAAATAGACTCATTGGTTTACCAAGCTACACTTGAGTGGAATCCTTTCTTTTGTCTGTCATCAACGTCCTATCTGGGGTAAACAGACATTTGTTCATATGAACCCAGAAAATGCCATACAACAAAATATAAGCGAGTAATATAAGCTTGGAAGCATGGATCGAGGTTGCCCTGAATGAATGTTCCACTGTGGAAGAGATGACATAAACTTAAATAAAGGAAGGAATAAAAAATAACAAAAGGAAGTCATAAATAAATGTATTGGAGGGAGTTATAACAGAGTGGGGGGAACTCTTCAGTGGGTTTCAGATCCTGCCTTAGCATTGAATTGGCAGAAGCTAATGATCTGGTAAGTTAAAACATTCCCAAAGTTTTACCTAATATTCACAAAAACATTAGATCTGATACTTTTGTAGGCAATAAATGGCTATTATGGGAATTAAGATTGCTCATGATAATTTTCTTTCAATCTGTAGCCTTCCATCTCTCTGCAGTCACAGTCTGCAGACTCTTCAACACAGACACGGCTTTTAAAGGGAACTTTGGGTCACAGCACAGAGAAAGAAAGTGACATGACAGCATCTCTATGATATGTCCCTTCTGTTCTCTACTTGATATGGCCAGTTCTTGTCTCTGTCCTTCCCTGCAATAAACGGTGTATAACACCTTTCAGCCAGTTCTGTGACCTTTCTAGCAAAATGTTGACCAAGAATCCCCTGAATTTGTGGTTGGTGTCAGAGAGTGAGCACTAAACGCTTTTGTGTGTCACGTCACTTGCATTTCTTTTAGGTCTATCTTAGAATTAGTCACAAAATCTGCAAAAGGAGTCATCAGAGTAATGACAGACACTGTTAGAAACTGAAGTACAACATCTTACTGAGTTACATCAAAGTCTCCTAAATCCCTAAGCTCAGAAATAGCACCATCAAGTGTTATGCAACTAGCTGCCACAGTGTTAAGCAAAGGATAACCAGTATGTAGCCCAGAAACCAAAGCTGATTTGTTCAAAGAAGCCATAAAATGGATAAACTTCCAACCAGACCAATTAGAACAAAAACATTAAACTAGTATCAGGGAAAGAACTGAGAAAAATCACTCTAGGCCTTAAAGATAGAACATATGGAAAATTTATTTTCAACATAGTACTTAGTAAACTCAGTGTGAAATGTCTCCATAGGCTCCTGTGTTTAAACACTTGGTCCCCATCTGGTGGGGCTGTTTGGGTAGGTTGTGAAGCCTTGATGGAGGAAGTTGAAGGGGAAGAGCCTTGAGGTCTTATAGCCTGGGTCCACTTCCTGACTGGTATCATTGATTCATATGTTGATTTATGACTTCTTGACTTCAGACACATCTGGCCAGCTGTTAATGTTCCTGCCACTATGACTTCTGTACCCTCAAACTGTAAGCCAGAAGAGACACTTCCTTTCTTAAGTTGCTTTTGTTGATTTTTTTTCATCCCAGCAATGAGAAAATTGGTACCAGGAGTGGGTGATTGCTATGTTAGCCCCACTATGCGGTCCTTAATAAGCCTTTGGAACTGGTTTGTGGGAAGAATGTGGAAGAGTTTGGAATACCACGCTAGGAAATCTCTAGAACGCTGTAAGCTGAAAATGGACCATTCTGACAGAAGTTCAGAAAGCCAGAACACTGAAAGAACTGTGACTAAAGAAGCCTAGCCCATGATGTTTCAGGGGGGAACAAAGGACTCTTGAGGAACTAGAGCTGGGAGTCATTCATGCTAGAGTCTGGCAATAACTGGCCTGCATTCTGCCTGTGTCCTGAAAACATGAGTGAGCTGAGTTAAAAGTAATAGAATAATGTGTTTATCAGGGGAAATCTCAACACAGGGTAACATTCAGACTATGACATGGTTATTGTTTCCTGCTCTTATCACGGTCTACGCTAAGAGCAATAAGTGAAGCCAAAAAGATATGAAAAATGTTCAGTTTGATAGAGAAAGGAATGACTTTAAAGTTTTAAAGTAGGTGCTGAGACAGCAGCCATAACTGTTAAAGAGATAAACACCATTAAAGAAGAACCTTGTGTTCTGTACTGGTACAAAAGGAAAAGTGCCCTAAGAACAAGATCCCACTCATCCACAGCTTCATCTTGTGAAAATGCAAATTCATTTGAAATGAGAGTGCCGAAACTAAGATGTCACTGAAGAGATTCCCTCCTCAAAAACAACCACCTACAGAAGTCTTTCTCCAGGATCAACACACAAAAGATGATGCAACTACACTCCAAGGTACGATATCCCAAGCAAGCTGAAGAACTTGGATGCATTGTCCACATGCTACTGGTTTTATAGGCAAAAAAGATGCAAGTATAAGATGGTCATGGAGGTTTACACCAAGGTTTCTGAAGTTCTCTAAGGCCAGGCAATGAGTGGCAGGGTTAGAGTTCCTGCAAGGAGGCCCTGAGAGCCAGTGTCTGAAACTGTAAAGATGAAGTCCAAGTTGCAATGGTGACATCATGATGTTGGAAATGCCAGAGTAATGGGACATCTGCTAATGAAGGCTTCAGACATGAAATGGAGCCAGCTTAAAAGAGAAGCCGTGTGTGCTGCAAGTGGCAGAATTGCAAGAACAGGGCTACCCAAGCCCTTTGGAACACAGATGGTTCCATTAGAAACCCTTAGAGGTTGAGCATGGAGCTGTAGGGCTTGGTGTTTGTCCTGTTGGGGTTTGGTCTTGCTTTGGTCTGATCTTCCCTTGCTGTGTCCCTATTCCCTTTTGGAATGGGAATGTTTACCTGTGCCATTGTTTGTTGGAAATATGTGACTTGTTTTTGTTTTACATTTAATTTTGCATGTGTGTGACTTGTTTGTTTGTTTGTTTTTTTAAGCAGGAGCTTGTAGTTAAGACAGTGCCTTGAATCTCAGAAGAGACTTTTGCTAAAGACCATTGAGACTTTTGAAGTTGGAATAAATGCATTTTGTGTTATGAGGTGTACTTGAGCCTATGAGGGGCAGAGACAGAACACTGTGGTTTAAATGTGAAATGCCCTCCACAGGCTCATGTGTTTGAACACTTGGTCCCCAGTTGGTGGTGTTATTTTTGAAAGGTTGTAAAGTTTTTAAGAGGAATAGCCTTGCTGGAGGAAAGAAGTCATTAGGGGCTGGCCTTGGGGTTTACAGCCTGGCCCCATTTCCTGTTCACTCTCTGTTCCATATCATGGATGCACTGTGACCAGTTGTCTTGTCCTTCTGCTGCTCTGATTTCCCTGTCATGACGAACTGTACCCTCAAATTATGAGCAAGAACAAACCCTTCTTTTCCTAACTTTCTCTTAACAGTATTTTGTCACAGCAATAAGAAAAATAACTGATATAATAATCTTTTTTGGTACTAGAAAATTCTATTGCAGTATGCAAGTATATTTTAAATCTGAATTTCATAATTTATAAAATTAACTTAAGATGGATCATATACCTAAATATAAAATTAAAAATAGCAAATCAACAAATCAAAATAAAATACAAAATAAGTACCATACTAACTTTTTATTCAACCAAGAGCTCCTAAGTATGACCCAAAAGTATGAACTAAAATAAATTAAAATTTTTTCAAGTTTTGCTCTTCAAAACATAATATTAAAAGTCAGGTATCATGGTGTAAGTCTATAATCCCAGGACTCAAGAGGTTGAAGGAGGACGATCTAAATTCACTGTTTACAAGTATTTTTTGAAAGACAATGTTAAGAAAATAAAGACAAAGTACAAAGAAATTGCTTATAAAACATATGTTCTATGAATGACTTGTACCTGTAGCACAAAAAGAAAACAAATGAATCTTTTAAATGGGCAAAACATTTGTGCACATACTTAGCCAAATAAAATACAGATGACAAACAAGCACATGAATGGATGTTCAACATCATTAGTCAACTATAGAATTTTAAATTAAAACCTTAAGACATTCTTAGATGCCTGTGAGAATGACCAACCCTAAAAGAACTGATTATACTAAGTGTTGGCACAAATCCAGAACAACTCTCAGCTTTGCACACCACTGTAAGAATGTAAAATGTCACACTCACTTGTCAAAAACAGTTTGACAATTTCTATTAAAAGTTAAGCCTACACCAACCTCATGACTTTGTCATTCTACTCATGACATGAAACTGGGAATAACGAAAACACAGTCTGCATAAGAATTTAAAAATTGATTTTCAAAGTAGATATATTTATAATGGGCAAAATCTAGAACAGGGGCTAGGGAGATGGTTCAGTGGGGGAAGAGCTTGAAGTACAAGCATGAGGACCTGAGTTCATAAAAAGCCAGGAGCTGCGACACTTAACAGTGCTGGGAAAGCAGAGACAGAAGCATCCCTTGTGCTTGTTGGACACCCTGTCCAGCTAAATCAGTGAGCTCCAGGATCAATGAAAGACCATATCTCAAAAAGTAGGGTAGAGTGTAATTAAAGAAGAAATCTAACCTTAACCTTTGGCCTCTGCACATGTACATAGATATAGTCGTTTCCACTACCATCGTGTCTCACCACTCGGGGCCAGCCCAAGTGGACTTTGGGGGGCCAGCCCAAGGGGTTGGGGGTGAGTAGACGCATAGACAAGCCACAAACTCCGGGAGTTGGACGGGAAGCAACCCAAGCGCACGGCACTGAAAACTTGTTTATTGAATAGGTACACAAGCTCTTACACAAGGCCTGGATAGCCAGTGACCTTATGGGGTGGAGTACCAAATACAGCCAGTAGTAAGTTTGTCCCCAGGTAAGCAGGTACTTTCTAGATGCTGGTCTCACAACTAGCCAGAGCAGAACTCCACACCCACAGGAACCATTCCTCTATTCCTCCTAGCAGGTGGCTTGGCTAGGCCCACCTTACATTATGCCCAACAAGTATACACACATTAAAAAAAAAATCAAGCAGTGAAGAGATAATCAAAACATGATTATTACTTGCTAGGAGCACTACTCAATATTAAAAAGATACTCACTATTGGAATAAAAGCATATAAATTAACTTTAAAAATTGTGTGTTAAAACAACCAGATCCATTCCTACTGCCATTAAAAAAAAAAAAAGAGTGCACACAGCATGATTCCATTTATACAAAGTTCTAGAAAATGCAACATAACCCATAGTGAGAGTCTGGAGTCAGAACTAGATGGAGAGATTACCAAATGACATTAGGAAATTTAGGGCCATGATGGATATGCTCATTATTATGAGTGTTGTGAGTTTCACAGGTGCAGATATTGTCAAAATGTATCAAGTTGCATTCTTTAAATAGGCGCAGTTTATCTATGTCAATTATACCCCAATAAAGTTATTGAAGCAGAGAACTATTAGTCGCTGATATCAGGTAAAAATTAAAATAAATGCCATAGCATAATGAAAAGGATCGAGCTCTCTGTGTCAGGGACTTGGTTGTGAGAGTTACTCATGGGGAAGAAGATGGGATGAAGGCAGGGCTAAATCGGTGTATTAGAGAAGTTTTAAAAAGTGAGGAAAATTCAAAGAGGAGGTCTGTTCCGGATTCAGGAATTAAGGAATACCTCAGGAGGGAATCAATCCTCAGGAGGGAATCAATATTTAAAACAAGCCCTGAAATTTTTTATAAAATGAAAAGGATGGAACGAATCCTGTTGACAGAGCCACCAAACAAATGCAAGGATTTGGGAATGTTATGGATTGAGTTAAATGAATTATTCTGTCCCTTCTGTATCTTGAGTTTTGCTGTGTGGATATTCAGATGTGTGCTATAGCACTAATCAAATACTGTAGCTTGTTATTTTTTGTAAATTTTTAATTGAATTTTTGTGTATTTTATACAGAATCTCTTAGTCATTTTATACCCCCTTCTCCACTGGCACCTTCCCATGCCCCCCATTGAAATTTATGTATTCTGTCATTTGTGTTAAGGCCTACCAAGTCAAGTTAGTGTCCCCAGGTACCCCTCAATGCAAGTTCACTCACTGAGGTCTAGCCAGTCTATCTAGAGTCCCTTCTTAATAAGATCAGCTTTTCCTCACCCAGCGGTAATCAACTTCCAACAGTTCTTCAGCTAAGATTGGGGCCTGCTGCCCATTTCCGCAGTTCTATGGTGGATTTTTGTCTGCTTGACTTTGAAATGGTCTTGTGTATGCTGATACCATTACTGAAGGTTCATATGAGGAAGGTCCCAGGAGCCTGTAGACTCTATTTCTATATGGTCATGTACCTCCTCCCTGACTCTTACAAACTTTATACTCCCTCTTCCACAATGGTCCCTGAGCCCTGGGTGGGTGGAGTTTAATATAAGAGTCCTGTCCAAGAACCCACAGTCTGCAGATTCTTACTCCCTATGCTTGGGCCACTTGTGTCCCTTTGTGTTCATGGCCCTCTGTTGCATGAAGGAGCTTGTAACTTATTTTTTTAATGCAAGTCCATGTTTGAAAATCCTGACTCTTTAGAGGATACTAATTTATGCAACAAATCTTGTTGTATCTATTTAAGTATCCACAGAATCGGGCCCTGAGAAAGTTCCTTTCAAACTGAAGGCACTTTTTAAAAAGAAATCTTTTTGAGACAGGGTCTTCCTGCAGGCCCAACTTATCTGGAACTCACTATATGGACTAGGTTGACCTTGAAATCACAGAGATCCACCTGCCTCTGCCTCCCAAGTGCTGAGATTAAAGGCATCACCACCACACCAGACCTCTGAAGGCACTTTTAAGATAGTTGAAGGACTTGGAATGTTTTAGCTCTGAAGAGAACTTATAGCTTTCTTTATGTCCCCAAAGGATTAAAAAATTGTTTATTATTTTTAGTTTATGTGTCTGAGTGTATTGCCTGCATGTATGTAAGTACACTTATGTCACACAATGTCCATGAAAGTCAGAGGAGAAGAACATCAGATCCCCTGGAGCTGGAGTTACAGATGGTTGTTAGCTGCCACATGCATGCTGGAAACTGAACTCAGGTCCTCTGCAAGAGCAATCAGTGCTTTTAACCACCGAACTCTCTCTAGCACCTCAAAGAATTTTAATATAAAATTTATTCTTTCAATTACATAAGAATTACACATTCAAATAAAACATGTACAGTATTCAAGAAGAAAGAAAGAAATGTCTAAATAGACACACTAAATACCTACCAGTAGTATTTGGGTATTACTTGCAGAACCGTACTACCCTTCTGAGCATTGTGGTGACTAAACTATTATACATTTTTATTTCCTCTATGTTCAGAAAGGTAATGAGTTAGATGACTAAGCTGTTTCCACTTCATATCTGGGGAATTACATCTACCTAAGTGTAAGGCCTTTACAGTGTATGGTATGAAACCAGCACCTATCATGGTGAGCTATAATCCTATGTATTTGTGTATAATATATGTGCTAATTTTAATTTTTTCCCATCACTGTCACTTGTATAAAAGAGACAGATGAAAGCAGCGTTAGTTACAGACGCATTCTAACATGTGTAACAGCAAGTTTATCAACACTGTCCCCTGAAGAGCAGCTAGCAGAGGGCTAAGCACTCATAAGTCCTGTTTGGAGACTTAGCAAGCTTCCTGATACTGGCTTTCCTGATACTCAACTTTGGGGCTGAAGAGATTTTTCAATGGAAATGTATGCGTGGTGCATTTGATGAATGCTAATTACACGGTTCCAAATCTTCTTTAGCCAATCCATTTGCAGCTGTTATCCAAGTTATTTTGCAAAATGTCTGAAACAGCTGTCAACATTCTGTGAGGGAGGCTCTTCAATCAATGAATTGACAGAAATGCAATACTTGGATTTTTCTGAACAGAAGGCAAGAGAACATAATATACATCTATTTAGTGACGTAGCCAGCTATGAAAGGGAAGGATTGATATTGTCAATGTGCTTTGAAGCACTGAAGAGAATTTCATGCTTGAGGACATGGAAAAGATATCAGACCACACTTCCTGGGTAGGAGACCCAAAAAGTCAAATGAGGTGTTCAAGTACCCTAAGGATATGAGCGATCTTGTTTTTCATCAAAAAGGATGCTTATAGTGGGACAGAGCAGCACTGTAAATCATATTTCAATTAAATTTTTAGTACTTGTTGATGTTATTTTTATTGTCTCAATAAAACATTTTTTAACAGATGACATCTGGACATTTTGCTTAAGTTCTCTCTCTCTCTTCTCAATAAAATTCTTCAATAAATCTAATTGTCAAGAAAGTCATCAGACTGACATCTCTGGAAAACAAAACCTTTTATTCACTGTGATAGTTTGGATTTTGAATGTCCCCCAAGGCACATGTGTTAAAAGGCTTGGTAATGTAATGTTACTGGGAGACTGTGGAACCTTTAAAAGATAAGATCTAATGGGGGGTCTTTAGGTCACTGGGAACAAGTTCTGAAAGGGAATCAAAGGACCCTGTCTCCTTCTTTATCTATTTTCTTTCTGGCCATTGGTTGACTGGTTTTGTCCCACCAGGTTTGCAACAGACTACATATAATGGGGCTAACCAATCAGGGAGTAGAACACCTCTCCTAACACCTAACCCAAAATGAACAGTTTCCTTTTTTTATAAGTTAACTATCTGGGGTATTTATTATAGTGATGGAAAGATGACTGGTAAATTCAGCCTCAGAACTTGTGTGTTAAGAAATAATTTTTTGCGCTGCCGTTGGCCCTTCTCTATTAGCCCTTTTCTGCCCTGGAGAGACTTTTTTTTAAATTAAAAAAATTTTGTTGATTTTTAAATTTTTATTTTTTATGTGTGTGAGTGTTATGCCTGCATGTGTCATGGGGTGTCCAGAGAGGACAGAAGAGGGCATCAGATCCCCTGGAACTGCAGTTACAGGCAGTTGTTACTCACCATGTGGGTGCTGGGATTCAAACCAAGTCTTCTGTAAGAACAGTTAGTGCTCTTAACCACGGAGCCATATCTCCAAATCCCAAGAAACCATTTCTTAAGAGAAGTCTTAAGTTACTTTTAACCTTGTTCTAATGTTTGTTTCCTAGCCAGATTGTAGCTTTAAGTGGCAAACAGTCCTTGGTTAGAAGATGCTTTCTGGATCTTCCTAGGCAGAAATTAAATTGAATCAACTATGTCAAGATATTTCTGATATAGGTGTTTTGGAGTCCTGGAATCTATTAAAGGCTTCAAACTTACAGGGGAATGTTTGGAAAGTAAATTTCAGCTATTCTTTGATTCATTTCAGCTCTTTGTGTGGTACTGGCTAAAGCCATGTAGCTGTGTGTAAGGTGTCTATGCATAAAGTTGCCAGGAGAGTAGGTGGATAACAAGGACCTGTCTTTCAAATACAGAGGCTCTGCATCTACTTGCCGTTTGCTGCTTCAGGTCCTGATCTTTCACAGAGGCAAGCAGCCATTGCTGTAACTCTCCCTGGTGTTCTCAGGCCCCTCTCCTTCTATCTAAAGTAGCTTCTGAAAATTTAAAGGGCCAATGAATTTTCAGTTTCTTTTATTTTATCTTCTCTTTTTCTTTCAAATTTTTGAACCAGATATTGAAGGCTAGAGCATTTAAAATCACAACACACATGATGGAATTAGAAAGTGACTCTAATGGCCAGGGAAAGTTCTCACTCCGAAAAGCCATTGGGAAGCCTTAGCTTTGTGTCTGTCTGATGTTTGCTGCATGAACAGTCACAACAGTACAAAAAAGAAAAACAGAACCCTCAGTTGGTCAAACATAGGAAGATAGGAGAAATGTATTTCCAAAGTTATCATACTAACAGATTCAAGTGTCTTAATTTTCAACAACAACAAAAATTTACAAAGCATAAAAACAGAGAAGTTTGGCCCACTGGAAGGAAGAAGAACCAACAACAGAAACTGTTTCTAAGAATAAGTAGAGGCCAGGTCTCTGTTAGATAAAAACTTTGAGCAATAGTTTTAGAGGCCCTCAAATAACCAAAGAAAGAAGAGAGGAAAGTCATGAAGATGGTGATTACACAACATGAAAAGAACTATGCTAAGTACAAAGCCTTGGAAAAAAAATCCTGGAGCTGAAAAACACAGGGACTGAAACGAAAACTTCACTGGAAAGATTTGAAGGCAGACTTGAATGAGAAGAATGTATTAGTAACTTGACAATAAGTCAATGAAAATGACCAAGTCTGAGCAACATAAGAGAGACAGAGATAGAGACAGGGACAGAGACAGAGGTAGAATAAAGAAAACTGAACAGTGCCTAACAGGATAGTGGAACACTGCCCAGCTGACCAGCATGTCCATTGTGGAAGTCTCAAAAAGAAAAGAAAGAATGAGGCCAAGACATTGTTCAAATAAATTCTGTTGAAAGTTCCCCAAATATGATGAAAGACATAACTATGAACACCCAGGAAGACCAATTAACTCCAAACCAGATGGATGTAGGAAAACACACAATAGGTTCCAATCAAGCTGAAGAAAATCTAAGAACACTGAGCCTGAATGCAGAGATAGAAGTTATTTGCCACGTACAAATGTCCTCATTAAGATTATGTGAAGATTTCTCATCAGAATCTTTGGAAGCTAGAAGGGTTCATAAACACCAAAAGACTAATCAGTCAGAATTCTGTATCCAGCAAAAACATCCTTCAACAGTGAAGGTGAAATTAGATTCCAGCCATAGAGAAGCTGGAGGAGTTCATAATCCACAGGCGTGATCTATAAGGAGCTGCCAACAGCAGGCCTGAAAACTAAAATAAAGGAACTACAGCATAAGTTGAAGTCATATAGGTTTGTATCTCCACATTCAGTTTTTTTATACAATTTAAGAAATGAATGCATCAAAACACAATTATTACCGTTTTGGACACACAATATCAGAAGTTGTAGCTTTGTGACATTGATAACTGAGATGTTAAGGGAGAAAAGTTACTTTTTCATTAAAGTTAAGATAGTATATATTGAAATCAGAGAACTATAGTTATTAAATGAAATTTCTACAGTAACCACAAAGAAAATATCTACAGAATGAAAACAGAAGGAAGGATGGAATTAAAACCTTTCACAGCAAAAAGAAAAAAAATCAATCAAATGAAAATGAAACAATGTGGGAAATGAACAAAAAACTATAAAGACATACATAAAACAGTGAAAATAGTGAATTATTTTTAATGTAACCAGATTAAACTCTCCAACAAAAAGACAGAGATTGGCAGTGTAATACCAAGGAGAGGCACAGAGGAACGCCGCATAGTGGTGGTTGAATTAGGAGTCTTTTATTAATAGCCAGCAGTCTGAGAGGGGGCTAATGCCCAAAAGAACTCTCAACCTCGAGGAGAAGCATGGCAGGGTTTATAAAGCTTAAAACCACAACTACATCATGCCAGGGGCAAAGCCAATAACCATAGTTACACCAGACCAGGGGCAGGTCAGTTAACAAAGGGGTTTTTCAGTTAACAAACAGTTTCAATTAGGAAGAAACAAGTTTCTCAGAATTGCAGAAACAATGGGCTCCAAGGAGATGCAAGTACTGTTAAGAAGGAGGATGTGCTACCTGGACAGGCTACCTGGCTTCTTGTAACTTTTTCAGTATTGTAGAAACAATGTACTTCCTGGAACTACCTGCGTGAGATGTTCTGCCAGACTGGCTGCAATAGGAACAAAGGCACAAGGTAAAGTGAAAGTCATCTAGAACAAAATGGAGTTAGTTTTGCCATTTCAGCAGCATGCGTAAATGATCCAACTACATATTAATTACAAGATCCAGTTATCTATTAACTACAAGAGACTCACTTTGGATCTAGAAATACAAATAGGTTGAAAGCTTCCAAGTAAACAGTAACCACATTGCATTATTATTCACTATTAACATGGAAACCAAGTACCCATCACTGAATAGATAAACAAGCAAAATGTAATATAAATGAACCTATTTTTTTTTTCCAGTGCAGGGATTGAATCTAGGTCCTTGGGCAAGTTGAGCAAGTGCTATGCTAATAAGCAATACCCAAGCCCAATAATGTGGCCATATATAATAAAATATTATTTGGTCTTTAAAAGGAGGGAAATTCTGGCTTTTCACCAAGAAAGCAAAGAAGGAAACTCCTGTCCCTCCCAAAGCTGAAGCCAAAATGAAGGCATTGAAAGTCAAGAAGGCAGTGTTGAAAGGCATCCATAGTCACACACACACACAAAAAAACCATCTGCATGTCACCCACCTTCAGGTGGCCCTGCAGCTCTGGAGGAAGTCCAAAAACCCTCAAAAGAGCATCCCTAGGAGAAACAAGTTTGACCATTATGCAATCATCAAGTTCCCCCCGACCACTGAGTCAGCCTTGAAGAAGCCATGTTCACTGTGGGCATCAAGACCAACAAGTACCAGATCTAACAGGTTATGAAGAAACTCTACAACATTGATGTGTCCAAAGTCAACATCCTGACCAGACCTGATGGCGAAAAAAAAAAAGGCCTATGTTCAGCTGGTCCCTGATTATGATGCTTTGGATGTTGTCAACAAAATCGGGATCATCTAAGCAGTCCAGTTGGTTGATTCTAAATACAGATTTTTTTTCACCATATTAAAAAGGAAATTCTGGCATATTTCAGTATGGGTGAACCCCAAGATCATTACGCTAAGTGAAATAAACCAGACACAAGAACACAAAATGATTTTATTTTTCGAGGCACCTAGACTAGTCAAATTCATAGGGACAAAAGTAGGAAGTAGTTGCTAGGGGCTCAGGAAGGGGGGCAAAGGGAGACTGTGGCTTCATCTTCATAGCTTGGGTTTTACAAGGCACAAAGTTCTGCGGCTGGAGGGGGATGGTGTTTGCATAGCAGTAGGCACTAATCTTGTGTGTTGAAAATATTAATATAGTAAATCTGCTGTCATGTGTATTTTGTCACAATTTTAAAAAGGAATAAATGGGCAACAATATTGAGCTAATGGAGAAAAGATTTACCTGGAAAGGATGCTCATCCAATCAAGGAAAAGACATAGGGATATCTCACCCAACTGCTCTTCTAAACCTTCACTTACTTATTCTAAACAAGGAGAACAAACTTCATCGCCAAAGGACACAGAACCTAGGTACGAATACTTAGAGGAAAGTCTGTGTTTGTAGCAATGAAATTTATGTCATCTCATCTTACATAGGATCTTCAGATTCTCGCTCTCTCATGTTCTCTTGCTCTGTGTGTGTGCATGCACACACCCATACAGCTGTGTGTTGAGAGATAGAAGAAATGTATGAAGTAATTCTTTTTCACAACCTATTTACCCAATAAA
The DNA here is from genome assembly GCA_035773235.1 of Eospalax fontanierii. Taxonomy (NCBI): domain Eukaryota; kingdom Metazoa; phylum Chordata; class Mammalia; order Rodentia; family Spalacidae; genus Eospalax; species Eospalax fontanierii. The sequence continues at coordinate 33,404,841 of CM069547.1, forward strand.
ATTTTGTTTCTTTTGTGAAGATTTAAATATATTGTATTTAAATAGTGGCTTTCTTCCTTTTGATGTTAAAATAATGCTATTACATTTTTAGCATGTGCTTTTAGTACTTAAAATATGGAATCCTGTGTATCCAGGGTTAACACCCTGACTGGTTTGCTTGTTATCTAATTAGGTTGGTCTAAGTATAAAATAATGTGGAAACACACTAGCTTTGAAAAAAATTATTGAATAAATAAAAGGTATAAATTTTGTGCTAGGTTTAGTTTATAAATCTACATTTGAAAAAATTTTATAAATATTAAGTCAGGCTTGGTGGTGGATGCATGCCTTTAATCCCTGCCCTTGGGAGGCAGAGGCAGGCAGATCTCATGTTAGAGGCTAGCTTTATCTCTAAAGTGACTTCCAGGCAGGCTGGGTCTAGGGAAACTCTGGCAAAAAAGAACAGAATAAAAACATCAAAAAAAAAAAAAAAAAACAAAGTAATTTTAAAGCTGGGCATGGTGGTACATGCCTTCAATCCCAGCACTCAGGAGGCAGAGACAGGTGAGTTCAAGGTCAGCCTGGTCTACATAGCAAGTTCCAGGCCAGCTGTGGCTACAGTGAGACCCTGTCTCAAAAAGACCAAAAAAAATCTTATAAGGTGGAAATTTGTAAAGTACAACATGATGTTATATATAATGGGCAATAAATTCACTTTAATTCCTAAAGATGCTGAACTTATGCACCTCAATTAAATAATCATTACAATAATTTACTTACAGCAATACACAGTTGCTGGTTTTGCATACAAAATAAAATGAAGGCATCTACAAATAATATGTGGAAAAAGAAAATGCCAATAACTATTTTAGGAATTAGTAGGAAAAAAAAACTGTATTTTGAAAACTGTAATAGAAGTCCTTGCCAAATAACTCCCCAATTAACTGCTTCTTATACTTTACTTCCTGTCACACATACAAAGCCACATTGCTATGCTTCAGATCTTTTATTGAAGTTTATTGCTTCATTTTTATTACTTTATGTGTGTGAGTGCTTTGCCTGTGTGTATATATGTGTACCACATGCATGCCTGATTCCTGCAGAGTTCAGATGGGGACATCAGATGCTGTGGAACTGAAGTTGTAGATGGTTGTGAACTACCATGTGGGTGCTAGAAACCAAACCCAGGTCCTAGGCCTGGAAGAAGAAGTTAAGCAAGCCATCGGCTGATGATCCTGATATTGGAACCCTGGCCCTCTTCCTCCCTCTTTGTTTCCTGACTGCTCTGAGGTAAGCAGCTCTGCCTCACCCACACTTCCTACCACTGGCTGAAAGCAGTGAGGACAAACACCCATTGGCCAAACGTCTGAAACCATAAGCCCAAACAAATCTTTTTGCTCCTTTGAAGTTGATTATCTCAGGTGCTTTGCCACAGCAGTGGAAACTAACACATACATCAAGGACTTGCTGTCTGTAGAACTGTCACAATAATTGTTATTGTCTGAGTAATTGTGCTGCATTTGTCGTGCTTCAAGAGCTGAGATGCCTTTTTTAAGGTTAAAAGGAAAGCTTCTTCCTCGGGGTTACAAATTTTTATAGATGTTTCTCCGTGCAATGAAAATGGAAATGGAGGGCTGGGGTTGCAGCTTGGGACTGAGTGCTTGCTTAGTACACAGAGGGCCCTGGGTTTGATCCCTAGTACTGGATGGCTGCTTGGATGGATGGATGGAAAGACAGATAGATGATAAATAGGAATAAAATTTCACCAGACAGTCACATAGTTATTGTAATGGCCAGTCCTTCCTGAATTAACTAAGCATCAAATGTATTATTGTCATTCTCAGTAGAAGGTGCACACAAATGTTATCATGAAGCCTCAACATGCATACATTCTCAATTCAGGCAAAGGAAACCAAATGAAAAAATTATTAAAGTTAATATTCACATGGATTCAAAAATCACAGAATAATCAATAGATGAATATTGACCACCAAAAGACAGCGGATATAGGAGAAAATGACAACTTCTGTTTTACATAGCCCCTCATTTAATGAAATAGTTACTGACTGCAGATGTAGTATTGAGTCAGGGACATGATATAAAAAAAAAAAAAAAGAAAAAAACAGATATGGCCCCTGTCCTCAAGGCTTTTGAAAAGTACCTCAAGTTCACCACATCTCAATGAATGTAGAAATCATTCAAATTCATATTATCAGTTTTATCTTCCTTTTTATAAACTGCACGAGCGCATCAATTTCTAAACTGAATTCTTGACTTTTAAAATACAAATAAATACACTGTTCTAAATGAAAAGAAATTATAAAGAATGTGAATATCTGACAGCTACATGCCCCAAGATCAGGAATGTATATCTAAAGTGTGTTAGACATATAATTAGGATGACAGGAAAACATGGATTTATCACATAAATGTAAGTATTTGGCAGCTTTAAGGGTCATTAAGAATGTATCCCTAATAGCTTGGTTGGAAAAGTGATATGCTTATTTCAGGAAATCTATATTTCTCAGGATAAAATGTTCCTTTGAGGCTAAAGTCAAAATAGCATCATGCCAGGTGTTTACAATTTAATCACAGCAAACTCTATTCATAAAGAGATGAGATAGTGTAATCACATGCTAGGATGTGATGTGCTCATCGAAATTGGACACAATTTCAGATATCAGATATGATTCTTGATTTTGGAAAACACTTGGAAAATGGGCTACGAATGTTCCTTCGCTGGAAATAGGAAAGGTGATACGCAAATGCTTAAGAGTCATTTAAGGATATTGAAGAATAATTTTTAATCACATGATTTGATGAATTGAGACAGAAAATTCTACCTTGTTATAAAATCGGATAGGTTAATTGCTTTCAGACAGAGCTAGAGGTAGTTCTGCATAAAAGTAAAGAAATGAATTAAATGCTTTCTTATTTTGATTTGCAGCTCTATAAAACGTTTAGGAAACAAAACCATCTTGATCCATTTGGCAGGGAGCTATGTTTTCCTTCTTGCTTCTTAAATTGCTTTGCAATTCTTTCGTGATTCTATCACAGTTTTTCTAGAATTATATTCATGCGAGTATCTTTTTCCCCTATAAAATTATAAGTCTACGAAAAGCAGGTTTCATCTCACTACCCACAGGCTTCCTGTCACCAGAGCCTTGCACAAACATGTTTCAATTACATATTGATAAAGATTAAATGAACCTTGTATAGATTAACCTCTTACTTTATCTCCTAAAACATTGAAGTTCTACTTTCCAGCTGGGCAGCCAAGTCAGCAGGAATGTTGGACAGGATTTTCTATGTCTCCAAATCATAAAATAATCATTTTTTTGGATGGCTTTTCTATAAGAATCCTTTGGGTTGTAGAAGGCTAGCATTTCCAGTCCTTTCGGAGTAAGCAAAATTGTATTCATGTTTGTAACAGGAAGCATCTGTCAAGTGTATACATGCGTCACTCATGATAGGTGACAGAGAAAGTCAGGGGGTAACATGAACTAGAGAACAGTCTGATGAGGAGGGTGGGGAGGTATGGCTGAGGTGATATGTGATCAGTCAAAAGCACCCATGTTTTACTTTCATACTTTCCTCCAAAACACTGCAGAACAAAAAAAAAAAAAAAACACATATGACAGGTGTTTGACCACTGCAAAGCAACCAAGACAAATACAATGTCTTACACAGGAGGTGAGATAACCATCCTACAGTGGACACTGGGTGTAGAAACAGAAGAGCAAGTGAATCGGGTCCTTGGAGGAAATAATACCAGTATGTAGTTGCTATAAGTAAAATGAGGAATCATCACTCACCTTTGGAGAAGACTTGGCATTAAACAGAGTCGAGGTTGGACTGTGCATCCTCCAGAGTTGAGACCCATGCTGTCTGATTCTATCCCTTCCTAATCTGTCACCATTTCCAAACTTCAGCTTCTTGAGAATGTTCTGGTGGAATGTTCCCCAGAGGGAAAGTGTTATGAGTAAATGAAGTAAAACTTTTAAGGAACATAGAACAATGCTCAATTAGTATACATATATATATATATATATATATATATATATACTATATAATTCTCTTTAAAGTTTTTTTCCTGGTGTATACGGCATGTGCATGTTTATGTGCCTAAGTATACATGATTTATGTAATTCTCTCTTACATCTAATTACCTGTCCTGTTTCTGAAGGAGACACAGGATGTGCCCTTTTATTTTTACTTCCTTTAAAAGTTAGGATAAAAATTGCACTTCGGAATGTTTCTCACTCTTCAGACCTGTATTACAACCCCCTTGCACTTGTTTACATTTCCAGGCTGCATCAGCTTCCTACAAGCAGTGCCCTTTCTAAGTCACGCCCTGCTGTGTAAAGTGGTACCTCCTCTATTTGTCCTAAAATAGTCACTGTCATGCCTCAAAGAGTTCCACTTGGTTTCTAGTTTTCTAGAATTTGATGATTAAGTCTGTATTTCTTTTGCCATATTCTTGGTGATGGTATTGATCTTAATCAGATTCGTTAATATTCATTTTTCATTTGGGAAGTTATAGTATCCTAAATATGTCTAGTCTATAGCCTTCACCCCTTAGCTCTCTTTTACTAGGTTTTCCTTATCTCCACTCAGTATCCATCACAGTCACAGGACAGTCTGGTAGCAAGTCCAAACTCAGGCTCAAGCAATGAATAAAGAAAGACCTATTGAGTATAGTTGAGTGACAGAGCACTTGCCTAGCTAGCATTTACCAGGTTTTGGGTTCAATCCAGAGAGAGAGAGAGAGAGAGAGAGAGAGAGAGAGAGAGAGAGAGAGAGAGAGATTGCTATGCATTTTTAATATACTACTGTTTCAAGCAGAGGAACTACTTACGTGTATCTATGTATCTGTGAGTCTGTGCATGTCTGTGTATATGCAGGTGTACTTACATGTTGTGTTTGGAAGCCAGCGGACAGTCTAGTGCATCACACCCCAGGAGACATTTGGGACTTGGAATCACTGACTGGACTAGGCTGGCTAGGAAACCAGGAAGCTCCAGGAGTCCTCCTGCCTCCTGTTATCACTCCCTCGACACTAGGTTTATGAGTGCTCACCACCATGCCCGGCTTTTTATGTGGTCCTCATGCTTGTGTGGCAAGCACTTTACTCCAGGCCAGGAACCATTTTTAATCTCACAACCTGATTGTCGTAACTTATTTTGTTGTTAACATGCTTTTTGTGCATGTGTCAAGGAGATGCAGCGGTGGGAATCAAGCCCAACTCCTTGCACATGCTAGGCAAACACCCTAAATACAGTTCTTCAGAACAACAAAAATCTATGCAAAGAAAGTATAGACATAGTTAAGAAATTGCTAGGCCTAAGCACAGTGACCCTGAACTTGTACATATTTGAAGGTATTTTCAATACAGCAAAATGACATGATTGATTCACCTTTATGTTACACGTGATTTGTTTTATTTTTGATAACTACATCTGGAGAAATGATGCTTGAAGCATCACAACAGCATTGACTGACAGCTCCCTAAGTGTGTTGTGTCTTTTATAGCAAACATGATTGACAGCTCACAGGTAAAGAGTACAAGTGGATAGATCTGGGTCACACAGCACACAGTGAATAAAATCAAAGAAGATACTTGTTCTGTTTGCCATTTATTAAAATACAATTACTTTGGGGAAAGGTATGCATTTTGGGAGAGTAGATTAATAGGCTCATACAGATTTCATTTTTAAACCAGTACAGAAGCTTGACACACAGCAATTATATACTAAAACTGCTTCCTAAATATTTTACCATTTCAGTGAAATTTACATTGCACATTTCCTCATCCCATGCATACTTTTATTTAGCTGAGAAGGATTTAGATACTTAGAGACTTTTCAAGTTGTAGATTTAAATAGGACTTAAATTTTCTTTTGTAGGCATCTGCTTGTGTAGATATGTTAAAAATTTAGTCACATGAAACAGACAAAATCCTAAAATTTAATCGTAAGTACATACCCAAAAGAATTGAAAGTGGGGGTTCAAACATATATATATATATATATATATTAATATATACTCATGTTCTCAGCAGAATTATTTACACTAGCCCAAAGCTAAAAAGAACGCAAGTGTTCATCAGTCAGCCATCAGGAAAACAAAATGTGTTATCCCTACACAGTGAAATATTATTCAGTCTTACAAAAAGGGAAATTCTAACACATGTTTTTGGTGGCTGAAGCTGCAGTTCATTGTGTTCACTCTTAAGTGAAATAAGACAGTCATAAAAGGATAAATCCTGCATGAGTTCACTTATATAAAGTCCTGTATTAGTTACTTCTCTGTTGCTGTGATAAGACACTGTGACCATGGCAACTTACAGATTATTGACTCATGATTCCAGAGGGTCCATATCAGGGGTAGGGGGAGGCATGGTGGCAGAGGTGGCTAGAGCAGAAAGGTGAGGGGCCACATCTTCAAGTAGGCACAGGAAGGAGAGAGAAACTGGAAATCTGGCAAAGCTTAAGAACTCTCAAAGCCTGCTCCCTGTGACATGCTTTCTCCAGCAAGGCCATACCTCCTACACTCCCCGCCCCCCCTGCCCCAGCCCCAACTAGGGACAAAATATCCAAATACTTGGAGACTCTGTGGGACATTCTCTTTCAAACTACAGGTCCTTAGAGTGGTCAGATTCATAGATACAGAAAGAATTGTAGTTTCAAGGGGTTTGGGAAAGTTGGGAATAAGGAGTTAATGCTTGATGGCAACAGAGTTTCTGTTGGGAAGGTGAAAGGCTCTGGACATGATAGTGGTGATGGCTGCCCAATAACAAGTATATACTTTTTTAAAACTTTGTTTTTTTATGTTATTTTATGTGTGTGAGTGTGTATTGCCTGCATGTATGTAAGTGTACCTGCGTCATGCGATGTCCACAGAGGTCAGAGGAGGGCATCAGATCCCCTGGAAGGGGAGTTATGGACCATTGTTAGCTGCCATGTGGGTGCTGGGAACTGAACCTGGATCCTCGATAAGAGCAGTCAGTGCTCTTAACCACTGAGTTATCTCTCTAGTCCCACAAGCATTCGCTTAATGCCACTAAACTGTATATCTGAAATGGTGAAAATGACATTTGTGTTTTACCACAATAATAGAAATAAAAGATATATGGGAATTTGCCACGTGGACAAGATGGAAAGGACTTGGCCAATGCATTAAGTGCACTGAATCTGAGAATATATTGTAAATTCAAAACAGCAGTCTTGAATTATTTGCAGGGCCGTGTGCCTCAAGCCCAGACAATAAGTCTGGATTGTAACTGAAGAATTTGCAATTTTAATAAATCCCCAGGTTAATGGTTTATCTGTTGCAATTTTGTCGGACTTTAGTGGCTTAAAACAGTATTATCTCACAGTACTGCGATTCAAGTGTCTAAGGTCCATGGTCTGAATCAGAATGGCCCCCAAGGTAGCATTCGAGACATTGTTAGAGGCTATGGGCATATGAGAGCTTGTCTGGAGCAGCCACTTCCTGGAAAGATATTAACAGGAGTCTCCAGTTTCTTGCTAGGTAAGCCTTTAGGGACAGGGAGCTATCTCAGAATAGGATCCCTTCAGGTGACAAAAAGAAGAATCAGGAAGCCCAAGTAGCATTTGTGACTAGAATGCAAAGTTTTACACCAAGACTTCCACTTTATCCTCTTCTTCAGAGGCAGGGCGTTCAATCCAGCGATGCTTAAAGGAGAGTTCTCCCTTTGGAAGAAAGGAATACCAAAAACTGGTGGACAATTTAGAACTTGCACACACTAGGTATATTCCTGGGACTACTGTAACAAAGTACCATAAACTGAGTGGTTTAAATGGCAAAAATGAATTCCATCACATTTTTAGAGATTACAGTTTAAGATCAAGGTGTAAAGTTGGTTTCCTCAGAAACCTATATGAATAAGACCTGTCCCAGTCCTCTTCCTCAGCTTCTGCTAGCCTTGGCCTTCCTTGAGTCATAGATGGTCACTCTCTCCAGTGTCTTCCTGTTCTTTTCTTCTATGCATCTGTTTTTGTGTTCTAATTTTCTTTTTAGAAAAAAGAATTTTTTACTTTTTGGAGACGAGTCTCACTATTTGAGATCCTCCTGCCTCAGTATCTCAAGTACTGGGATTATAGGTCTATACCACCACGCCTTGCTAGCTACCCCACCTTCCTTTTATAAGGGCTAGCATCATAGTGGATTAGACCATTGGCCTTAATGTTAAAAAAATTCCTTCACAAAATGAGCCTTTTCCCAAGGATAAGCATATTAGGAGATAGATAGGGTTAGGTCTTTAACATTTTTGCAGGACACAACTGAACTCACAGTTCAACTAGAGAATGTTTATGCCCCTGCTCTGAGAACCACACTTTGGAGAAAGCCTGGCCCAATGTATCCCCTGGTTAGATGGATGAGAACTGAAGGACTACTCCAGCTTAATGAGCTACCAAGAGGCAAAGCAGATACGTGTGCTTGAAAATCCTGATTTCATAAAACACTCTTGTCATTAAGCCGAAGTTCTCAAGGTTCCAATTATGTGTGGACTCCATTAAGTTTTTGTGTTTCTCCTAGGCTAACAATTTTTATGTTAATTCACAAAACTGTACAACTCTAGAGATACTCCTTAAGAATACTTTAAAGGTAGAGGAGGACCAGTTTTCTGGAGAGTGGATCATTTAGTATCTAAGGCATATGCACTGGGAGATGAGGGACAGACATGCATGCCCTGCCATAGGCTACCACATGTGTTAGGAACTCAGAATGAAGCCCAAAACAAAAATCAGCAGTTCCTGTTAAATGTAACATTGTCTCTCCATAACCACAGGGCATTGGTTCCAAACATACTGCAGACCCACAAATCCTCAGGTCTTTTATGCAAAATGGTGCATGCTAATTGCACATGGCCTAATGATATCTTTTTGCAAATCACAAATCATCTCTAGGTTATTTGCCAAACCTAATGCAAAAGCGTGTACATGTTTAACACTTTATTAATTCTCTGAATACTTTATATCAGTAGTTGATTGATTCCATAAATACAGAACCCACACACAGATACAGAACTTTATATTTTCATGTATAACAGACCCTAGTGACTAAAGCAAAAATAATCACAAGCTTTTAAGCTAATGGAATATGCATAGAACTTATCCCATTCCAATTCCTTTGGGACTTCTCCTTCCGGGCTTTTCTTTCATCATCTACCAGTAGGGTTGGGGCAAGGGATGAGGGTGCATTAAGTAGGTGGGCTTTTAAGAGTATTTTGTGTTGTAGCATTAGTGGAATATTCTCCAGTTAAGTAAATCAAGTATTGTCTCACCAGTGAGCAAAGAGCTTTTCTTCTGTTTAAAAGGTTATTTCTGAACCTATTTTAGAGTAATAGAACTTTAAGCTAATCACAATATTCTACCTGTACACTTCCTTCACCAATTCTGAGCCCCACAATACCATTGATAAGATAGTATCAATATATGAGGAATGGTGTCTTAAAAAGGATGCAGGATGAAACTATATTACAGAGGTGGAAGTTATATGTTGATTCAAGAGCATCATGATTCAGCATGAGGCGGCAGTGACTCCACAGGGAGTTTAAAGAAGCCTAGGGGCCAAGGATAGGGTACAGGCCCAGAACATTTGCTTTCCTATGTGGTATGTCCTAGAGTTGGATGTAAAATTTATTTAAACATCTTTTGAAAGCTGAGCTGAGAGACTGGAGAGATAGCTCAGCCGTTAAGAGTACTGGATACTCTTTCAGAAGACCCAGGTTTGATTCCCAGCACCCAGATGGTGGCTAACTAGTCTGTAACTTCAGTTCTAGGGGATCCTATGCCCTCCTCTGGACTCCACAGACTTTGCATAATATAGGTACATTTATTTACATGCAGGCAGAACACTCATACACATAAATAAAAAAAAAGAGAAATGAGCTGAATATATAGCACACATGTAAAATTTACAGAATAAAAATAAAATGAATACCTATGATTCCAAAAATGATTCACACATAGAAAACCCTGAACACAGAGAACATTGATAACCCCTGATCCCGCTTATACCACACACCCACTGCCTTCCCTCCAAGGATGCTTACTACACTACATTTACTGATATATGTCGGGGGGGAGGTTTCATTCTTTTGCCTTTCTTTACAGTTGTATTAGAGATTAAACCCTTAAACACTTGCTTGGTTTTGCCCATTTCCTGGTCTTCATGTGAGTTGAGTCATACTGTGTACATGCATATGTACTGCCTCCTTTTTCTCTACTTAGTGAAACGCCCATATTTATATGTGTGGCTGTGATCCATTTGCTATATGGTGCTCTCTTATCCATCTTCCTCCCACCAATAAACAGGACTGAGAAGATGGCTCAGCAGATAAAGTGCAAACAGAATTAGAGTTTGGATCCCCAGAAGCCATGTAAAATACTGGGTGGGCATGAAAATTCACTTGTAATTCCAGCTGAAGACAGACACAGGAGATCCTGGGAGCAAGCTGGCTAACTATACTAGCCTTATCAGTGAGCTCTGGGTTCAACTGAGATACCCTGACTCAAAAAGTAAGGCTGAAGAACTGTGCAGGAAGATTCTCAACATCAGCCTTGGGTGTTCACATGCACATATATGCGAATACACATACACTTGAAAAGAAAAATGTTGCTCTGAACATTCTTATGTCTGCTGATGTAGTGTGCAAGAATTTTTGCATTGTATATATACATAGCTAAGAACATAATGATAGATTGTTGGATGTGTGCATCTTAACTTTAGTATGTCACTAATTAGCTGTTTCATGAGAGTTGTATTGAGTTATATCCCTGTCAGCAACATGTAACGGTCCTTGTTAACCACATCTCAATACAGCTTAGTGTCAGTCCAACATTTCAACTCTCTTAATGTTTACAAGTTGACATTAGGACTGAACCTCACACTGCACGTAATCCTATTGTATTGGACTTTGTACCTAGGATGACTGGCATTTATGCTAATAACAAATTCTCAACAAATAAAAAAAATGAAAGGAATCTAAGCCTTAGTCATTTGATAAAATAGATTTTTTGATATTTTAAATGTTTATCAGCATATTCATGTCTCTAAATCATGCACCCAATGCCAAGGGATAGCAGTGTATTTGCCCTTGAATTGAAAGGCTACAAAGGAAACAGGAGTTTGTACAAATGCTGCCACTAAAGATGAGAAATGTACATTTGCTCCAATGAATCCTATCACATGGCATATGAATTTAAGAAAAACATATTCAAAACTCCCAACCCTAATTTCAGTACTTAGATCTTACGTGCTTCAACAGACATCATTTTAGTGGTAAATATTCTCCTTCCATATACTTATTTGATTGTCTTCTATTTGTTTGAATTTCCATTATATTTCATTTTTCTTTTAAAATTTCATCGTGTAATAAGTGCTATTTAAAGACATCTGTTTTAGTGAGCTATAAAGTAGTCTTGGTTCCCAAATGTTAGCCATGTACCTGTTACTTTCTGAAGAGATCTTCACTAATGTAGTAACAAATAAGGGGGAAAACAGTGCCTTTTCTTCATATAACAATACATAATCTATTTAGAGATTTGTTCTTTTTTTCTGAAATTTGGCCATTTCTACCTTTCTAACATTTTGTGAGACAAAGATCGTAGCAGAAACATGCATTTATGTGGCCAATTTGATCTCACTTTCTGTGTATGTTTTAAACTATTGATCCTTTAAATAGGGATGTTTGGAAACCTGTTTAGAATGATTTATTATATGACTCAATTTTTTAAAAAATATTTTATTTTATGTGTATGAGTGTATTGCCTGTACGTAAGGGCTTTCAAGTCATGCAATGCCCATGGAGGACAGAAGAGGGCATCAGATTCCCTGGAACTGGAGTTATGGACGGTTGTTAACCGCCATGTGGATGTTGGTCCTCTGCAAGAGCAGTCAGTGCTCTTAACAACTGGGCCATCTCTCCAGTCCCCTTCTCATTTAATTTTTACCTATTGGAAATCACCCTAGGGGTGAGACCAACAGGAGCACTTGAGTTTCAGAAGGCAAGGTCTTCTCCTGTCTATGTAGGCACTCAGTTCTGACAGGTTTCAGGGCTCAGCAGCCACTCCACAGGGAGAGACCTGAAGAGTAAGCAGGACAGAGCTTGACGACCGCACCCTGCGTGTCTTCCAGCTGAGATGAAGAGTGAATGTTCCAGGAAACCTAGTTTGGTTAGTCAACTGCAGGTCTTAACCTAGATCCTAAGCACAGGCAAGTTAGAGGGGAGAAAGCCATTCTCACATGACAGGCCAACGAGAAGCCAGGCTTGGAATCCGTGGACCGGGACAGAGGGCTGCAGAGGGCTCACGGGGGTGTGGGAAGGAAGGAGGTGACACGGCCCAGAGCTCCCACGTACCGTAGGTGGGCGGGCTGCAAAACCACCTGCACATCAGCACCGAGGGATGGAGAACCTGGAACCAAAGACCTGAAGCTAAACTCCAGCGGCAACGCCACTCCTCCCACAATGCCGGTATATACCGCCCGGTCAGCTCTGCACACCGGATGAGCGGAGAGCCGGGCCGGGCCTCAGGACACGCCCTGACCCCCAAGGCCGCGGAAGTTCTTCCGCCTGCGCGAAGCCGGCGGCGGTCTGCGCCTGCGCAGTCCATAGGCTCCGTCCCCGCCCCGCCCACTGGGCCCTCCAGCGGCCAACATGGCGGCTCCCTGTGTATCCTGCGGCCGAACGCTTTCCGGCCGGCTTTCCCTCACGGTCCGGGCTAGTCTCGCCTGGAGGCCTGGCCACTGGAAGGCCTCGGCGGTTGGCTGGAAGACGGGTACCGGGTCCCAGGTAAGGCCCGGCGATCTGGACTCGGCGGTCTGTGAAGTGCGGTGGTGTGGAGCCGGCCACCTTCCCGGCTCCCGCGTGTCCTCAGCGGGCTCCGGAGGCCAGACGGGTTTGGTCCGGTCAGGGGCAGGCTCGGGGAGGTGGTTTGGCCGCCCGCCGGCCCTCCTCACGTTCTCCCAGGGTTTGCGGAGTGCAGTAGGTAAAGCGATCTGCACGTGGAGCCGGGCGGGCGGGTCCCAGCGGAGAAAGGCGGTGCACCACCCGACAGCTGGACCCTGCGGCGATCCGGGGAGAAAGTCGCCCTGCGCTGGGGATAGTGACTTTACCACTGCCCTGCATCTGTGCATCTTGAGCTTTCGGAATTTTCCCGACTCTCTGTGGAGATTTGGGTGCGGAGATTTAGCAGTTTAGCTTGAACCTGGGCAGTGGAAAGCTGTTTCTAGCCTGCTTCACTTCTTGTTGAAGGATCATGCCGGTCCATGGTCAGGGTCTCAGAAAGAGGCACATGATTTAGGAGGGAGGAGTTTTGTTTTGGATATAATTGTATTACAGGCATGTTCAGGTAGAGACTTCCTGTAGGCCTATGGGTGGGAGTGTCTGTTGAGTTAGGGGAAGAACTGACTTCTAAGTCCTCTGTTACTTTATGGGTAGGTGCTAGCTGGTTTTGGAAATGAATTAGATCGCGGGGAGGGTGGAGTGCGTGGCTCAAACAAGGACTTGAAGGACAAACAAGTCAAGGAAGAGACCCCAAGAAATTGACAGTGAGCTGCCAAAGGAGGGGGACAACCAGATGGAGTGATGTCATGAGAAACAGGAGAACCCTTCAAAAAGGGAAAGTACCAGATGTTGGTAAAGAAGCACTAACAGTAGATACTGACCAAATATTGCAGAGAAGTCAGATACTTAGCTCTCAAAACTAGTTGCAAAGAGACTGCCAATTTCTCTATGTTATTTTATGGTTTAACTTAAACCAGGCTATCCATTTATCCATCAGACACCTGTTATTATTTTTAAAAGGAAAATGTGCTGGAAGTTTTTGTTTCTTTTACTCATCTCTTTGTATCGTTTCTCTGAACATATAATTGTACTTGAAAGAGACCATAGCATACTGTATATTCTTATTGATGATATTTAATGTCTGTGTAGGGCAGGTGACTCTCTCTCTCTTTCACTCCTGAACCTAGAATTTGCCCTTCTGTCTTTCTCCGTATTCTTGTTTATTTGGTTTTGTTTGAGACACGGTCTCCCTTTGGCCCCCACAGGCCTGGAACTCGCCCTGTAGACCATCCCGGCTGGCCTCAGTCTCACAGAGATCTGCTACATTAAAGGCATGTACCACCACTCTCAGCCCTATTTCTATAATCATGCTGTATAAAGATGTACATTTAATAAATGGGACCATACTGGATCACAGACCTCCCTTTTACTTTTTTAACTTATAGTCAAAAATCGATGAGTCTTCTGTTATGTCAGCAGTATTTCCAAATTGCTCACCACTTTCTTCCAATTGATAGGTATGGAAGTGAGTGTCCTGCCCTGGTTCTTTCCTTTCTGTGGGGAGAGTTCCATATGTGAGGTTATTGCTGTGAAGGTTATACATCAAAGGTTCCGGTATTCCCATGTCTCTGACCCACCCACCTCAGTATGGCAGAATTGTTTACTGAGAACTTCTCTTCAGCTAGACACTGAGGCAAACCAGTTTAGAGTTAATTAATCCTTAGCATGCTCCCAAAATGGCCCTGTTGGGGTCAATCCTCCAGATTCCTAAATCCCACCATAGCAGGTGTTTTGTCATATGAAGTACATCTTAGATAATAACTGGAAAAAACTTACCTGACCATTTTAGAGCCTTAATGATTATAGATACTTAAGAAATACACATGTACATACATAAAGGCACTTATAAAGCCTTTTTTGTACACTGCTTGTCTTAAATATTAATGTTTCTTAATGTTCATATTAAAAACCACTTAACCGCTTCCATATCCACCATTAATAGCTGCATTTCTCTTTGGGCTTGTGTTTTATAAAAGAGCAAGTTTTAATGACTTCATAAGCAATTAAAACACTATGCTTCCTCCCCCACACCCTTATTCAAATTTGGGTCATGTTTCATTAATTATGAAATTTCTTCAGAGGTTGTAAACAGCTAAAAGGAGTAGAGGTGCTAGAACAGTAATCAAAGACATTTCCTAGAGGGTGTTGTGCATTTCGTTTATATAGGTAAGCACATACTAGTTGATGAAATAAACAGATATTATTGTGGGTGACAGAAAATTTGAAAACCACTGATGCAAAAGAAAAGGAAGCAAGTTGTTATCAAGATCTGAGTCGTGGTTCTCCTCAGCACACTTGCTAGCAGACTTCCTCCACTGTACCTGTTTCATGTTGTGCCTGGATATGATCACAGATCTGGGATAGAGAAAGCAGTCTTTTATTTGTAACCAGACTTTGCAGGAAGTACACTAACAAATATCAGGGATCTGCAGTGTAATGTGAGAGACTAATAGAAAGAAAAACAGAAGAGTCACAGAAATGCAGTGTACAGTTCATACTAGAGTGACTAGAGATACAGAGGCGGTCCTGGATGCTTCCCAGAGGAGGGGGTAATGAAGTGGAGCCTTCAGCAGCAAGTAGTAATTGTATATGAGCTGTTATGCTCTAGAAAGACATAATTACTCAAAGGTATAGACAGGTACAGAATAATAATAATAATGGATTCTGGCCAGCAATAAATAATTGGTTAAAGCTTAGGGTTTAAGTAAGAGAATTTGGTTACCAAACCAGGCACATTCTGTCCACCACATAGTATCCCAGTCTTGGAAACAATGAGTTTTGCTAAAACTCTTTTGCTAAAGATTTGTTCATGTGGCAGACCACTGTGTGGGCACAGGAAAGCAAGTTTCTACTCTTGTCTTTTGACGATGAAGTTTATAGTATTTATGGGTAAAGAAACAAGGTTCTCTGGGGCCTGGGACAGGTGTTTAGGTAAAAATGTAGCAGTGGATGGTCTGTGCATGTCTAATCAGTTTCCTGGCTCTTCACAGAACACCTATGCAGAAAATGTGCATGTTAGCATGAAGTCCAAAGGTTTCCTGTTAACTAGACACTTTGTTGGCCCAGACAAGGGTTGCTGCATCCATCAGTTTGGGTTCCTTCCTAGTTCTTGAAAAGCATCGGTAGGCATTATCATGACCTGTAGTTAGTGGTGTTATCTGTAAGCTAGTGGGGGTACACTGCTTAGCTCATGTCTCTAAAATTGGTGGTGAAAGCAAGTAACCAAAAGCAAACGAAGCTATCAATTATACAGGTTTTCTCTCAGCTTCACTGAGAATTTTGTCAAGGGTTAGAGTGTCGTCTGCTTTGCTATGTTAAGGAATTTGATTTTTTAACTTGTCACCAGTGAAAAATGGTGTTGGCATTGTGTGAACAGTTGAGAGTTCCCCTTCCTAGTGCTCTGGAAATCCATGATTCTTAAATCTTCTGTGAGTATAATTTCATATTGGCATGCTCTTTTAGCTTTCTGTGTATCTGTGATTTTATTAGGAAAGTAGTTCATTCATCTTTGAGACGTCATTTGTCCTGGAGAGACTTTAGTAAATTCCTTGTTGCCTTAATTTAAAAATTACTCTACGTTAAAATTTGTGGTTTCCTTAAGTAGCATTTTATAAATTTCTTAAAGAGAGCTTGATAATAGATGCCGCCACCATCTCCTCCCAGTCCTGTTCCCTCCCTCCCTCCCACCCGCCCTTCTGTCTCCCAGAGGTAGTTAGTGTAGATCCAAGGATTCTGTTATTTGACTTAACTTGAATGTTTCTCTCTTAACAGATAAGGAGTTGACTTTTTTTATATGTAGAAAGCAAGCATACCGCTGCTGTATCTGACAGAATGAACAGTATTTGTGGGATACCATTGCTTATTCACTTCCTATTCAAATTTCCCTGGTTGTTGCATCAATAACTTTTTACAGTTATTGGCTGTCATGATTCAAATAAGATGTTTGTTAAGTCTCTTAATTACAAAATTTGTGGAATGAATATGAATGGTGAATTTTTTTTTGTCAACCATGTAGCCAAGTTTCCTACTTAATAAAAACAGGCAGCAGCCATTTCCTTCATGGTAGCACCTTAGTATCTGGAGGAATGTACATTGACTATGGTTCAGAAGCACTGTAGTCTGGGACTCCTGACCCACAGGAGCCCCACTAGGTAGCATCTCCCTTGAGATCTGGAACATAGAAACAAGGTAGTTAGGCCTTCATTTCATCCTCATAGCCACATTCTACTGTATTGAGCCTGTTTTTGGATCATGGGATTCCTGCTTTTTACTTGTCTGTGTGTGTTGGGGAGCAGGTCCTTGGACCCTGCTGGCTTTCATGTGTTATTGTGTATTTTTTTTTTTAATGGAAAGATGACTTAGAGATTAAGAGAACTTGATGCTCTTGCAGAGGACCTGGATTTGGTTTCTTCAACTCAGTGGGGCAACTCACAACTGCCTGTAACTCCAGCTCCAGGGCATCTGATGCCCTCTTTTGACCATGAGCTCTGGCATGCATGTGGTGCACATAACAGACAGGCAGGCACATACACATACACACTTTTTTAAAAGATAGAAATAGCTTTTTAAAAACGCTTATTAGTATATGTTAGTTTATATAATAAAAGTTTTATTCCATGCACATAATGTATTTCAGTCATATTCACCGCTAACCCCTGTCATCCTCCCTGGTCCCCTCCACTAATCCCTTCTGCCCTACTAGTACTCCTGCTTTCGTCTTTTCTTTCGCCTGGTTTTTGTTTTTGCTTCTGTGATCTATTGAGTTTCACTAAGGTTGTTTACAGAAGCATGGATACCTGACCAGTGGTTACACTGGAAAAAAATGTCTCTCTGTCTCTCCTCATCAATCTCAGGGAGGAGTGGGGTCCATGAGCCATAATCGGGTGATAAGAGGCCTAAACTTGTCTGAGTTCAAGAGTGCAACAGCTGTGCCAAGTCCGGAAGTCGGTGTTCCGCCCTGATTCCTCCCTCCCCCATGTTTCTACAACTTTTAGATTCTTTTTGTCCCTTCTTCCACCATGTTCCCTGAGCTTTGGAGGGGATGATACCAGTGTCCCATTTATGGCTAGGCATTCATTAGTTACTTATTTTAGTCCTTTGACCCATTATGAGTCTCTGCAGATACTACTGACCATTGCTAAAAGAAGCTTTTCTGATCAAAACTGACAACAACATGAATCCATGGGCATAAACATTTATTTATAAAGTGGTTTGAAGTCTAGCAAACATTGGCAATAGCTTCCCCTCAAGGGCCTGTGACTTCAGCAGCTACAGGCTTTTGACTAGGTTTCCAGTACTAAATGTGAAGTCCCTCTGGTGGAGTGTTAGATCTAATCAGAAACTGATTGGTTACCCCCATAACAGACTTGCCACTGTTGGCAGCAGTGGGCTTGTCTTGCCTAGCCAGTCATTATTGTTGCAGACTCCATGACTGAGTAAAGTTATAGTTGATACTTTACCACAGCAGCCTGTGTCTCACCCTCCAGCACTATGTGGGCTAGCATGCAGGAAGGAAGCTTCCAGCCCTGTTCTGACTTGATTTCCTTATGCCTTACAACCAAGGCCTATGGAATCCACAGGAGTATGACTTTGCCATCTAGCAGCGGCAGTTGTCTACAGTCTGGGAAACTTCTGGAGTCTCCCTAACAGCTCAGGGACGTAGTCCACCCCTGGTGGTGAGATATACATTTAATATCCTATGGCTTCTGGGAGTAGTTTTATCCATTCCCATAACGTACCTCAGTTCAATTTTTTTTTTTTCCTTCTTGAGACAGAGTCTCCTGTAGCCCTAACTGGCCTGGAACTCACTGTGTACATTGATGTCACAATGATTCCGATGCCTCTGCCTTCTGAGTGCTGGGATTAAAGGTATGTGCCACCACACCTGGCCAAATCCTTTTTTTAATAAGAATTTTATTTTTGATTAGCTTATGAAGTCTCCTTTCTTTATGACTTTTTCATAACTTCTTAGATTTGATTTACTCTCTCCCAGCCTTTATTTCCCATCTCCCTGTCCCCACTCCCTGCTTAAACTTTTCCACCCTTTGTTCTCCCTTTCACTTATGTAGCACATGCATTTTCTTCATGCCTCCCTGCCTGCTTAAACTTTTCCACCCTTTGTTCTCCCTTTCACTTCTGTAGCACATGGATTTTCCTCATGCCTCCCTGCCACACACACAGTTGTTTTTCCCCTCCCATGGGCCCTTTTCTAGTTTGCTGGGCTCTACATTCATTCACATAAATGAACATACAAAAGTTAGAAGAGAATGTGCAATATTTGTCTTTCTGAGCCTGAGTTACCTCTCGTAGTTTTTCCAGTTTCATCCATTTGCCTGCAAATTTCATGATTGCATTTTTCTTTTTGGCTAAGTAAAATTCCATTGTGTATACTTATCACATTTTCATTATCCACTCATTGATGAGTACCTTGGCTGACTCCATACCTGGCTATTATGAGTACAGCAGCAATAGCAAATGTGCAGGTATCACTGTGGTAGCATAGGGAGTCCTTTGGGTTGATGCCCAGGAGTGGTATAGCTGGTCATATGGAAGTTGTATTTTTTAGTTTTGTTTTGTTATTGTTGTTTGGAGAAACATCTACTCTGATTTTCGTAGTTGGTTTACTAGCTTCTTGAGACATGCCCTTCTACTCAGGTAAACTAAAGTGCTTTGTTTTATTTGTTTTACCTGTATCCAGTGTCTTCTTTGTTTTCTTTTAGATTTATTTGTTTTTACTGTTTATTTATCCAGTGTTTTGTCAGCATGTATGTAAGGGCACCTGTGCTGCGCAGTGCCCACGGAGGCCAGAAGGGGAACTGTAGTGACAGACGATTGTTAGTTGTCATGTGGGAACTAGGGACCAAACCTGGGTCCTCTGTATGAGCTGCCAGTGCTCTTAACTGCTGAGCCATCTCTGCATTCCCTGTCTAGAGACTTCTAATTGACATGAGCACACATCTGCTCAGAAAGGTTATTGTAATTTCTCTGTTGGAGTCTGTCTTTAGTGATTATGTTGCAATGATAAAACACTGACCAAGACAGGTTGGGGAAGAAAGGGTTTATTTCATCTTCAGCTTATACTTCATCATGGAGGGAAGCCCAGACTGGGAACTTAGGACTAGAGCCAAAGTACAGACAATGGAGGAGTGCTGCTTACTTCTTCCTCTGGCCTGTGCTCAACTTGCTTTCTTGTATGCACAGAACCAGCTGCCTAGGGGTAGCACCACCAACAGTGGGCTGTACCTTCCCACCTTACTCAACAATCAAGAAAATGCCCCACAGACATGAACGCGGATCAATACAGTAGGGTCCCTCTCCCCAGGTGTGTCAGGTTGATAACTGAAGCTGTCTAGCACAGTCCTTATATAGTTCATTCATTCACATTTTTTCTAATGTTAATTCAGTCTTTACCTTTTTAAAAATTCCTCTAAGTATTTTTTCCACCTTTCCTATTAAACATAGCAGTTCAGTCTTCTTTGTTCCAATTTTATCCAAGTAAACTAAAAGGAAACCACCTAACACTGCTGTAATACCATTATAGTAATGTTGATACTGGCATTTGGCCAAATTTGGGACATCATAACTGTCAGGATGTGTCTGCCTCTTTGGCAGCCAACTTGATTGAAATTACAGTTGTCTAAGCCTTTGATTATCTTTGAAAAGAATATACTTGTCATTTTGTATCTATACTATTCTTTAAACACAGTGTCTGAGGAAATTTTTCTCCTCAGACCTTTTCACAGTTGAAAATGGTACCTGTAGAGAATTTTGTCGGGGATTATCTTTAACAGTGACAAAAAATTCTGTCCAAGAATTGTGCATTTGGCTAAAGATGTGGGCTTTTTCCCCCACTCAGCTCACCTTAATGAAATCTACCAATGGATAATGAACTCCCTTGTATATAAATATTTTTGTGGGAATTCTTTGCTGGAATAATTTAAAACATTTAATAAATACATTCATTTAGGCTTGTTCTGATGTTACAACAGTTAGTATTATGAGTTCCCAGAGTGTCATATTTTTATGTCTTTGAAAAAGATCCTGAAGAGCTTTCTGTAAGAAGCACCAAATTATGGACATTTTTTAAAAACTTCTAAATGAACAATAAAAACTTATAAATATATTTAGACCTCAGTTACGTTAAAACTAGGAAAGCTGTCATCTCATGTTATAAACTCCAGAGAGTACGATTGATACGATTGATAGGTGAAGAAACCCTCAAGTCAGCAGTCAATTCTTTCTCCTGAGAAAATGCTGAAATGTAGGACTAGTGAGAGACGAAGGGATGCCCATTGACAGAATGGATGACTTGCACAGTCCTACTTTATTTGTGGTTTTGCTGTATGGTTTCAATTATTTGTGGTCAGCTTAAGTCCAAATGTGTTTTCTTGACTCTTCCAGTAGAGAGAGCACATTCACATACTTCACATACTTCTGATACAGTGCATGGTTGCACTTGTTCCATATTGCTGTGAATCACTGTTGCTAATCTCTGATTGTGCCTAATTTATAACTTAAATGTTACAATCGGTGGATCTGTATGTAGGAAAGAGTAGGTGGGGTTTTGCGCTCTATGGTTTTAGGTATCCACTGGAGGCTTGATCTCTTTCCTTTGTACATGAGAAAGAACAACTCTTTTTACAACTCCTCACACTTGTGGACATGCTTGGAAAGTTTGGGTGAGGGAGAGCTTATAAATGGGGTGTGACAGGGTAGGTTTAAGGGAAACTTTTGTGTTGTAAATTTTAAACATAGACCAGTGAAAGGCTAAAAATTGAGAGTGGCTGCTGTATGTAGATGTGCTCCCACAGAAAGGGGGGAAGGCTGTGGAATTGAAGGCTTAAGGACTACACAGAAGGGAAGGCAGAAACAGGGCCACAATAAGACCAGGAGAAGTTGATACCTGTGGAAGTAGGTCTTCGTCATGACTGAGAACAGAACAGTTGGAGAAGATTCCATAAGTATCATCTAAAGTTGGTAGAAAACCCAAGAGTATAAAGTAGAGGCGGAGGATGATACAGAATAGCTACTAAAACCAATGTAAGTGGGATATTTTCATCTATTAAAATCTCATATCTCACACACACACACACCCCTCTCTAATGCCTGGAATTTAAATGAAAAGCACTGACATTGATCTTCCAGGGCAATGTAAATAGAAGGTATCAGTTAAAATATTATGATTCAACAGAATATAATTCAAGATAAAAGTTCCACGGGAGTGGGAAACTTTTAATGCTAAAGGGTACAGTCTTCCATAGCATGCACTCTCTGAAACTAGTACATTGGATATACCACAAAATATACAGAGGACGTCACTAGGAAAAGATAATTGACAAGCATTACAGATACAGTATGCGGGTAAATTTCTGTTTCCTTGAACGTCTTCCAATTCACATCCAATAGGAGAGGATGCTTGAATTTTTTCTAAGATTTTATTTTTATCTATGTGTGTGAGTGTGTGCCACGTGTGTGTGTTCTTACAGAGGCCTGGCACTGAAGTTACAGGTGGTTGTGAGCCACCCAATCTTAGTTTTGGGAGCCAAATTTGGTTCCTCTACAGGAGCAACAAGCACTTTTAACCCTGAGCCATCGCTCTAGCCCAAGTTTTTGTTTTTGTTTTGGGATAGGCTCTCACTGTATAGCCCCTGCTCACCTCAATCTCAGCATCCTCTGGAGTACAGGAAGTACAGACTGTGCTGCTGTTCTCAGTTCATGTGGATTTTAACAGACAAATGCCTCTCAGATCTCTCCTGTGGACAGCCATAAAACCGCTTGCTTCCTGGGATGTTCATCAGACATCTCAACTTCAGCCTTCTTCCAGTTGGACTGTCACTTCCCTCCCCTATCTTGTTCTTCCTTTAGATTCCCTTTCTGCAGAGAATGGATGCCTCTTCACATATAGACTGGAATCGCTAATGCCCATGGATGGTGACAGGTGGAAGGACAGAGGCAGTAGCCTAAGAGAAAATCTTCTGGATTTGAGGGTTTTTTGTTTGTTTTTTGTTTTCTAAGACAGGATTTCACCAGGTAGCTCTGGCTGTCCTGGAACTACTGTGTAAACTGAGTTCTGGTCTCAAACTCACAGAGATCCACCTGCCTCTGCCTTCAAAGTGCTGGGATTAAAGGCATGCATTATCCAACTTGGCAACCTTCTGGATTTTGTTTGAACTGTGGGATCAGCTGCATTTTGAGTGCATTGTCCTGAGGTAGGCAGAACTTACTATAGTATGTATAGATAGATCTAGCAGTGTAATCATCCTTTTGACAACAAACATTCAAGAGAATAGCATCTACTGTATGATTGCACTTTGGGCCCCAAATTCATGCCTCTGCCTGGATCGTTAGTGCAGAAAAGCCTTTTTTCTTTGTCTTGACTGTAGGAAGCAATATTCTCCTTTGTTGACATTATAAATGGGATCATAAAGATAAAAACCAGCCAAAAGAATGTGTAAAGTTCTTAAAACATTAGATGATAAAACGGCTAGGTTGAAGAGTTGATAGCACTAGGCTTTGGGCAGGTGTGATGTAGTCACTAATCCCTTGAAAAAGGCAGGAAGCCTCTGTTTCTAAAGTTAGCAAATTGAGCCAGATTAGTAAGAAATCCAGTGCTTAGTGGATTTCTTCACAGTTTCATTTTCTTCATTATATCAGTTTAACAAGGACTATGGGATAAAGTCCCAGTAGGCCAAACCTGTACTTCTGTGTCTCTGCCCACAGTCTGGTGGTACCATCCTCAAGTATGCACCCCTTACTCCCATGCCTTCTGCTTAACGTTGTGTATTTGCCTATTTTTTTTTTAAGTGATGTTTTTCTCTTTATTTCATATGGGCCAGGTATGACAGCTCAGTTATTAACCAACCAGTATCAAATACAGTGGTCACAATAAACATGTATAGCATACTGCTTACAGGTATTTTCGGTTCTAATATGTTAAAATGCTAGTGGTTTAGCTTACTCTGTGAGGAAGCTTTGAGCAGAGATTTGTTTCTTGCACCTTTGTTAAGACACCTTTTTACATTGTTTCTGGGTGCCTGTTGAGAGTGAGAATATTGTTTTATTTGGAGACAGTGGCCTGTTAATTCTCTGTTTAATTTCACATACTTTCTTTTCTTTTTCCATTTTCTTTAAGCTATTAAAGCTAATACATACCACAACTGTAAGCGCAAAGAAAAATGTTCCAGCCTCCAGACATGAAGTATATACAGAGGATTTTATTAAAAAGCAGATTGAAGAGTTCAACATAGGGAAGAGACACTTAGCCAACATGATGGGAGAAGATCCAGAGACTTTTACCCAGGAGGATATTGATGTAAGTACAGTTAACTCGACTGAAAAGTAATTGCCACAGAGCTGTAGATATGAACAGCACTTGTCTTTAGCACAAACCCCTTAGCTCTGTAAGCTTTAAAGCAAACTGTCAGATAAGGAGAAATACCAGTATAGGTGGCAAGTTGGAACTCTGGCTCTCTCCCTCCTTCCTTCCCTCCCTCCTTTCCTTCTTTCCTTCGTCTCTATTTTTTGAAGTTTCACGTTATTTTAGTAAATTTTTAAATGATTTCAGCTTTAATCATTTCACTTTTGCTTATTTCTTACTCATTTTCATCTTCTCCCTTTCCTTTCAATATAAAATTTGGAACCATGATTTCAAAGAGATATGTCATTTTGTTTGAAGCCTCACAAAATATGGCAAGTTTTAGAACTTACTCAGAAGTGGGTAGTTTTCTTGATTCAGGGTCATAGAAGCCACTGTGATGCTTGTACACTGGGAATGTTTTGTCATACTGTATAGTTTAGATGATTAAATGTCTGATGTAAAAAGTATAGTCAAATTTATAGAAAATCCCATAAGTAAGCCTGGACCCAATGTTTGTGTCAAATAGATATTTCAGTTTTCAAAATGAGGGTGTGTTCTAAGGGATCTGAGACTCAGTCAGGAATCTGTTCTGGTTCTTGTCTTAAATTACTGAACCCCTAGTAATGGTACTAATACTCAGTGCTTCTTGTTTGTGGCTTGTCCCTGAGAAGGTAGCCGGGGATCGAACAACTTTGCAACTTGATCTGATTTTTTTTTTTTTAAAAATCTAACATCCCGTGTTGTTTTGTGTTTAACTGAAAAATAACGTTTTTACATGATTTTTAAATTTAGTAATGATTGCTGAGTCATGCGAATACATTCCAAGAAATGCATCATTAGATGATTTTGTCATTTTGTAAAGAGCTCACCTAATTCAAATTAAGAAGGCTGTGATATCACTAGCCAACATAATCCCCTGGGATCACCTTTGGATTCATGGTTTGCTTTGACCAAAACATTCAACATATGACCCAATGTAGTTATCCATTGGGGGATTGATTCTAAATTTCTGTAGATAGAAATATCTTAAATAAAATGGTTGCATATTTATATATAACCTGTACATTCTCCTAAAGACTTTGTTTTTAGATCATGTATCAACTTTATATAATGTGAGTGCTATAATTATATTTGTTATGTACCATTCAGAGAAGAATGAAAAGAAAAATAATTCAGTGTAGGTGCAGTACTTTTTAAATTTTAGTTGAATCCATAGAGAATGTATAGATGCAGAGGATTGATATATCGTTACTTTAATCTTTATATTTCTTACGTTTTGATTTCTTTCCCATCTTGTGTTGTGTATCCTTGTTCCTTTTAAGTGGTACAGAAGAAGTACCTCCTTAAGATCCAGACCAGCATTTTTTACTTAGCCAAAAAGATGTCTTCTGTTTGTTGTGTTTTTGTGTGAGATAGAGTCTCAGGTATCCCAGGCTAGCCTCACAGTCACTATGTAGCCAAAGAGACCTCAAACTTCTGATATTCCTGCCCCCATTTCTCAAGCCTAAGATTACAAGCATGCACTCCCACACCTGCCTTTTGAGGTACTGGGGATCAAAGCCAGGGCTTCACGCTTGCTAGGCAAGTGGTTCGCCCTAGAACTGTGTCCCAGGCCAGCATGATACCTTACTGCCG
This sequence comes from Eospalax fontanierii, assembly GCA_035773235.1. Classification (NCBI taxonomy): domain Eukaryota; kingdom Metazoa; phylum Chordata; class Mammalia; order Rodentia; family Spalacidae; genus Eospalax; species Eospalax fontanierii. The sequence continues at coordinate 33,430,685 of CM069547.1, forward strand.
CAGAAAGTGGCGGGATTGAGATTCGGGACTGCATAGTTGCTCTTCACCTTTTCTTTTCATTAAAATGTACTTATTTATTTTAGGATTTCATATGAGTACTGTATTCGCATGATCTCTGCCCCTCCTTTCCCCCAGCTTCACCTCTCTCCCCCCAGTTCCCTCTCAAATGTATGACTTCTGTAATTATTATTGTTTATATATATATATATATATATATATATATATATACACACACACACACACACACACACACACACACACAGTAAACACACACACACACAACTTACTGAGTCCATTTAGTGTTGCTCACATGTATATGTGTTCAGGGCTGAGCACTTGGAATTGGATTACCTATATGGTAACTTGTCCCTAGAGAAAACTGCTCCTCCCTGTCTCAGCACTTGTGGGTAGACCTTGCAGTCTTTCTTCCATCCAAACTGGCATGTCAGCTGGTTTGGTCATTATGTAGGTTTTGTTCAGGCAGCCATATTGTTGAGATTTCATGGGCACAGCTTCCCTGTAATGTCTGGAAGACACTGTCTAGCAGCAGGTATCCGCTCTTAATCTTTCCTGAGCCTTAGGTGTAGGATAATGAACATGTGGGACATAGACACTGTGGAGTTCTGTCAGCTGTAAAGAGAAATGAAATTTGTAAGTAAATGGACAGAATTGGAAAATATTATACTAAATGAGGACACGCAGATCCAGAAAGACAAACCCCATGTGTTCTTTATTTGTGGATTCTAACTCTGAATCTTTAGATTGGAGGATTTCAGTATATCACCTAAAGTAACCACAGAAGTCAGAAAGTAGAGAGGGAAATGGGAGGAGGAAGAGTAAGCATAATACAGAGGGGAGGGAGGAAAGAGACATAACCTAGGGGAATTCACTGAAGATACATATATGGAGCTAGGCATGGTATTGAATGGCAGACACAGGAGGATCTCTGAGTTGAAGGCCAGCTTGGTCTACATCGAGTTTAAGGCTAGCCAGGGCTACGTAGTGAGACCCTGTCCCGCCCCCCCCCCCAAAAAATACCACATATGTGTTAGTGTATGCACACATATAGTTTAAATGCAGTTATTATGCTACATGGAGTGATACTCCCAAGTTTTTGTTCGGGGGAGTCCAAAAGACTCCTGAAATAACATTGGCTATTGCCACTGCCTTTGGTTGCCTCCCAAAACTTGAAGGTAAGACCCTGTTGCTGAAGACACCACATACCTTGGACACAGGACTTGGAGGAAGCCAGCTGGAATTAATCTGGAAGCCTCCTTCCTGTTGCAGGCTTCCAAAGGAGAAAAGCAATCAGTAGTCCTACCCAGCTGTAAAGTCTAGAAACCACAGTGATAACCAGCATGTTAGGATATCCCCAGTGATGCATTAGTAATATTTTTATCTTGGAAGTAACCAACAGCTGTCTAACTGGATTTAAGGCCTACTCAGTAGGAGGGAATTTATGCTTGGTACTGTAAAGCTAGCCAAATACCTGTGACTTGAGAGGTGTTAGACCCTAAAGGAGATCCTGCTGCTGTCATTTTTTAAACCAGTATGGTTTCTAACTGTATTCTAATGACTTATCCTTATAACCACAGACAAGTGTAGCTCACCCCCCATCAAAGAAGCTTCTCTTTGCAGTAGATGGAGACTATTACAGAGATCCACAACTGGTCCAAATGCAGAGAAATAAGTGACAGTGGGATACCAGCTTCAGTTGATACATGGACAATGTTTTTCTCTTTTTCAGTGTTACAGTAACATAGAAAGTATTTGAGGAGATTAAGTAAACTATACTTTTATGACACCTGTCCTAGGTGGTGTAGGAAGACTGCTTAGGTCAGGCAAGCATGCAGAAAGGCAGATGCTCCGAGACCCGGACTTGGCATCCTTTGCACCTGTAGACCTCGATTCACCACTGTGGATGCCCAAGAGTATCCAGAGTGTGTACTGCATATCAGAAACTTGTAATTTTTCAAGAACAGTAAAAATAGTATCTACATATTTTAAAATACAATTTTTAAAAAAGAATTTAAGATTTTTTTTTCATTTTCCCATTTATATCATGTACCTTTTTGAAAGTTAGAACAACAGTGAGCCTTTTGCTATGAATAGTCTTGCCATGGGTTTTATTTTCTCAAAGCAGCATCCTTCTGAGACAATTTCCTTTACTCTCTTATTTTTTTAAAAGCAACTTAGATGGAATTCACATTTTATTTATTTGCGCTAAAACTGGAACCTAGGGCCTCGTTCGTGCTAAACAGGCATTCTACCACTGAGTTAGATCTGAGCCATTCACCTACCATGTAAAGTGAGCTCACAGCCTACTGAGCTGTATAGTCTGCTCATAAGAATAATGAAGTCATGACTACAATTTAATTTTAAAACATTTCTCCAAATGAGACTTTTGGACCCGTTCACCTTTGCTCTACTTTGTCCATCATCCCTATTCTCTGCATCTGCTCTCCAGCTGTAGATTTTCTTGTTGTGACATGTCTTAAGCAGAATCACCTGCTTGGTCTTTTTTGACTGGCTTCTTTGATTTAGCATAGTGTTAAAGATTCACTCAACTTGGAGCAGTATTTATGCTTCATTCCTCTATGTTCCTGATTAACTCTCTACTACTATGTGGATGGACAACATATTTTTGACTTACGGTCATCAGTTGATGGGCGTTTGATCCATTTGTTGAGACTGTGAATACTGCTGCTGGGGGCAGCACACTTTAGTGCCTGCGCTTTAGTGAAAGCATTTTCACTTCTCTTTGATAATCACTTAGATCATCGCCAGGCCAAGGTTGTGAGATTTTGCCCTCCTGTTTCCTCCTGATTTGTTCTAGTTTTATGGTTTTACCTCTTAGATTTAAGTCATTGATGCATTTTGAGAAAATTTTTGCACATGTACAGTGTGAGGAAGGATACTACTTATTCTTTTACATGTAGTTTTTTTTTAGTTGTTCCAGCATCATTTATTTGAAAGGACTTTTGTTCCTCCATTGAATTCTTTTGTCATTTTACCCCAAATATATATAAATGTGAAGGTTTTTAGTTCCGATCACTCAGCTCTGTTCTATTCTTCTATTGCTAATGCCAGTCTGTTTGGGTCATTATAGCTTCACAGTAAGTTTGAGGTGGTGATAGTGGTTTTTGTTTTTGTTTCTTTCTTTCTTTGACAGACTCTCACTGTGTAGCCCTAGAAAACTTACTTTGTAGATGAGATTGGCCTCAAACTCCCAGAGATCCACCTGCCTCTGCCTCCTGAGTACTATATTAAAGGCGTGTGCCATGTCTGGCTTCATAGTAAACATTCAAATTGGAAAGTGCAGTCATTCCCACACTGTTCTTGTTTTCCCCTTCCCTACAAGATAATTCTCATTATTGTATGTCTCTTAGATTTTTGTATACAATTTTAAGGTTGGCTTGTTGCTTCCTACAAAAAGCTACGTAGGGTCGTGGTAAAGCACTGAATGTCTGAATCAGTTTGGGGACTATAGCTTCCTTAACATTAAGTTCTTGCCTACTAGAATTATGTGTCCAGTTTATCTAGATTTTTAACATCTCTTGGTAATATTTTGTAGTTTTCACAATCTAAGCTTGGTACCTCTTTTATTGTTTATTTCTTTGCCTTAATTTCCTTTTTAAAATGTCCTGTAGATAGAAGTATTATTATTAATTATTATTTCTTCTCATTGTTTCAACTTTGTACAGTTGGGATTTTGTCCTAATTATGTGTATTTTGTGAATTGATCTTAAATCTGCAGAAATGATTTGCTAGGTCTTGTAGTGGATTCCCTAGGTTGTGTATTGTTTTGTCTTCTGGAAACATATAAAGCTTTGCTTCTTTCTTTTCCATCTGGATACCTTTTAATTTCTTTTCCTCCCCAATTGCCCTAATTGAATGGGAAGTGCCAGGGCTTAGGAGGCAGCCTTTATTCTTTGACAGTTGAGTCTGAAGTTAGCCATACAGTCTGTTCTTTTTCATACTAGTTTGCTGAACCTTTTTGTTTTTAGCATGTTGGATATTGTTAAATGCGTTTTCTGCTTTTTTTTTTAATGACCATATATTGTCTTTCATTCTGTTAATTCACCTGATACATCATGGTAATTAATTTTCATATATTAAAGTAAGTTGTATGTTCATGAGCTAAAGTCCAGTTCATCTCTGTGTAATTTTATTTATGTGCTTATGGATTTGGTTTATGAGCATTTTGCGGGAGGATTTTTGTGACTGAAACTGGTTCATTGCTTTGGGGGGGCAGTTCACTGTAGCCCAACGTGGCCTTGAACTTGTGAACAACCTGCCTCAGCCTCCCCAGAGGTAGATGACAGGTATGTTCCAACATGTCCTTCCTAATTACCTTTTTGATGTACATGGGACATAGCAGCCTTTTGAAAGAAAGATAATCACTCAGCGGTGACATTGTTCTTTCTGAAGAACAAACATTTTCTGTAAGCATGACAGGCAGTTAGCAGGTATGAAGAACCAGTGGGAAAGTGTTCCAGATCTCCTGTGTAAGCTAACAAGCTTCTGAATGTATCACTGTGGTCCACAGAGAAGGCTGGCAGAGCAGCAAGGAGATGCTGTATCAGCTACAGCCTTAAAGTGAATCTCTTTGGACTTTCAGATTGTTCCTATGTAGATTATGTTATTTTTGTTTAATCAAATAAACAAGATTTTTCATTGAGAAAAAAGAATGAACATTTTCACACTATATTAAAAATGAATTATGGGTTTTTTTGAGTTGCTAGTTCATTGCTTACATGTTTACTCTTAATATTAGTTTGGGAGATTAAAATATGTATGTGAATGTTATATATAGTGTAGCATGGCCTACATGGTAATTCAACTTCCTAGTTAAAAGTCCAGACTCACTATACTTTTCACTTAGGAAATTAAATGATATTATATTCAGATTAAACTATCAGTTATTTTATATATTTTTTTGGAAATTGATTTTTTTCTCAGTACTTGGTCAGTGTTAAAATAGCAAAAGCCTAGACCATTTATGATATGTATTTAGGAAAATATATCTAAGGCTTTAAACAACTTTTTTATAGTAAAACATCATAAAGTGTTTTTGTTAAGGTTTATCAATGGCAGACACATTTATAGACCTATTTAGTATATCTTTTTAATACCCTTTAACCTTAGCCAATTAAGCAATGAAATCATGAATTAATACGGGAAACATCCAGTTGCACCTTCTCAAAAGTTGAAATGTTTTGTGAGGAATATAAATGTAGAACCTTACTGTTAAATTGATTTCATTTTCTTTCATTCATTAGAGTTGAAGTGATATAGAGAATGCAAGACCCAGGGTTGCGTTCCTTGCTGTGTCACTAGCACTGTGGTTTTAAATAGGTCACAGCTCTCTGTCACTTGATTTTCTCATCTCTAAAATAATAATACATGCTTGCCTACCTCCGAATATAACTAAGGAGCATGCACATGATACAGAGTGTGTTACTGTGCTCATTAACCATCAGAAGTAATGAACGCCGTCTGCCATGGCGGAGCCACTTCGTAGAGCTCTAATTGTCTTTGCCGCACAGATCTATGCCTCAGACTGAGTTGGGGAGAATTGTGGGAGATACTGTTGAATACCTTGATTTAAATATTTCACAAACGTGAGTTTTATAGTCAAAAGAAAGTCATTTTTAATAATTTGTCATGAAGGCTACAGCACATACTGAAACTTTCTGTGTAAATGTGAGAAGCTCTCAAGAAACGTGATTCACTGTCGCTTTTAATCTTCATAGAGCCCTCTGCAGGTTTCTTCTTTAAATTCTGGAAGATACCAGGTCATTGAAGGTTTGTATCTGAAGGCTGTTCTGAACACATTTTCAAAGGTGTTTTTTCTTCTGTTTGGTGGGCTTTACATTTTCTAATGTATGCTTTTTCCCCACCCCATTTAATGGAGCATAGTGAGCTTACTCCAAGCTAACAGTGCTGGAGGATTTCCCTTACTTTTTGGCTGCAGTCAAGAAAAGACCTCACAGACTTGGTCTCAGGCCAGTCTGATGGAGGAAATGCCTCTTTGAGTTTCCCTCTTCCCAGGTGTATCAACTTGACAACTGAAGCCAAGGATGGCACTACATCGGTAGATGGCTGTCACCCTAGTACTTGGGTGGTGCAAGCAGGGAAACTGAGTTCAGGGTCATCAGCTGCACATCAAACGTGAGGCTAGTCTGAGCTGCATGAGACCCTGTTTGAAACAACAACAAAAACTCTAAGAATTGCTTTGCTATAATTATGCTCAATCTTTTTATGAAATTTATCTTTATGTGTATGAATGTTTTGCCTGCATATGTGTGTCCAGGAAGGCCAGAAGAGGGTGTTGGATCCCCTGAAACTGGAGTTACAGATGGTTTAATTGATATAAGAAAAAAATTAAAAAGAAATTTAGTGACTGGCAGATGTAGATTTTCTCATATTTCAAAATAGTAGTTTAATTTTGCCTAATTTTAAGAACTGTATGGAAAGAAATTTAACAACCTATCTCTGTCACCCACTGCACTGTTTTGGTACTACTGATTACCCTCTGAAGCTCAGACAGGTGGAAGCCAGGTGCTCTCCAACAGCAGAGTGTGGTGTTGAAAGCACTCCAAAATAGATCTCAGTGCTGTCGTCAGCCTTTCATTGGTTACTGCCAAATGTTGCTGGGCATATAAAAATTATCTCTGTCTGTAGCAGAGTTCATGACTGTTAGGAGTTTATTAGATCTACAGTGAGCTGAGTGGACTTTGTCATGCAGTGCAGAGGAGTTATAGAGGAATCGTCTGTGTGTAACAGGAAAACTACAGAACCAGCCCCATGACTTGTGTGAGATGTTAACACAGGACCAGTTTTCCTTCATGACCCCAAGGCAAAAAGATGGTCGGGTGAATAATGATAACCAGAGCCATGGAGCTTTGTGGACTTTGGGACACATTGTCGTGCTAGAACAGACAGGTAATAACTGCCATTCTGCTTGGCGGTGTTGAGACTCTTAATCTTTCATATGCATCAGAAAACTTCTATTAAAATCATGTTATAAACATGGAATAGTTGAGGACCACTGATACATTTTCTTTTTTGACTGAACATGCAGTAGTGATAAATTTTAGGTTGGAGACATTTACTTAATGTTAACTATTATGAATTCAGATTTGTATGTGCATTTACTAATGTCTTTATTTGGGAATTAAAAGTTAAGTTTTATATTACTGAAGAATCTCAGGAAGAAAGCCAGAAAATTGATATATAACACTGCTGAAGTCTACCAATTACTTTTTAATTGGTATTATAGACCTCATTCTAAAACCAGGGTGTTTTATTCTCCTAAGTGTGAATATACTGTATGAAGTTTCTCTAATTGATTTGCTGTGCCCATTCCATTTGATGTATCATTTTTCACAATATTTCATAATTTGTGCTCACTTCTAATGAACAGAGTCGTTAGGACAGGCATGTCTAAGTACAACTGACAGCTAACATTAGGTGCCAGATGCAGTTTATAAAGCTATGTAGAACTGTGGAGAACAGTTTAAATAAATTAGCACCTGTACATTAGTCTCACTTGCTGGTAATTTATAAGCGAATCAGTAGAGATGACATTTAGGTAAGTCATTGATCAAGTTAACAGCTGCAAACCCACTGCCCAGCTGGGATACCTAATTAATAGAGATTGCATTCCTGACCCAATGCTTCTCCTAGGTTGAGCCTACAGTCCTTTTATACTTTTGACTGAAGCTTAAAAATGTAGTTAGATATATTGCCTTCATTTTAGGGAGCTGTTGAATTACCAGTGTTCTGGTTCGAACCATTGCTCTCACGGAGAGAAATCTCCCTGCATCTGTGCCCTGAGTACTGCCTCAGAGGTGTGTGCCACTGCACCCGGCAGAATGCATTATTTTTAAAAGAATTTTTTTTAATGATGTTAACTTTTTTATGACTTATTTAAATTTCATTTGTTTTTATTTTTTGTTTTGTTTTTAAATAGGGTCTCACTATGTAGCCCTGACTGACTTGGAACTTGCTAGGTAGATGAGGCTAGCCTCAAACTCACAGATCCACTAGCCTCTGTCTCCAGAGTTTGGGGATTAAGGGTATGGGCCACCAAGCCTAACTTACTTAAGTTTTTACAATTCACATTCTTTTTCTTTTTTGTCAGAACTTTTGTTTGGGATTCAGGTTAGATATATTGTAGTTTATTACTAGATTTCCTTATACCTAACATTGGTACATTGGTTTTATATTTCATTTTTGTTCTGGAAGTCTCTCTTTCTCTCTCTCTTTCTCTGTATATGTGTGTGTGTGTGTGTGTGTGTGTGTCTGTGTCTGTGTTGGGGGAGGCAGTCATGTAACCTAAAACATGTGTATAATAATTTCTTAAAATGTGTTATTAGTTTAAAACACTAAAGAACTAGGTTGAATTCCATATAAATTTTGGGAATCAGTATAAAAAATATTAAACTAGAACTTACAGGAAAATTCCCTTTATTTTCTGTTCCTATAGCTCAACATTTACTTCTAGGTAAATTTAAAACATTGACACCTTTAATCATGGAGTAGGGCAGGGTTTTGTATTTTTACAGGTTTGTGTATATAGATGTTGATAGTGCTTGAATAACAGTATATTTAATGGAGGCCATGCCCAAAATTCTGGTTCTTATACTGAGAAAAAAATTCTCTTAAGCCCAAAACAAACAATTATTTGACTAACAGTATCATTTTGAAGCTTCTTGAGTAATTAATGAGTTCCAGCTAACACACATTTTGTTTTTATTTTTGATGACTGGCAACCTAATACTGTTCCTCAAACTTGACAGCATTTGTTCCACTTTAGGGAAGGACTGCACTGAAAGCACAGCCTACAGTTTGATCTCACGGGTCTTCAGGGCCTCTCTAAGACACAATAGTTAGAAATACAATTTTAAAATTCAACAGAAATACTAAGCTTATCTACAAAATTCACGTCAAGAAGGGTACTTACTAGTTTAAGTAATGATCCAGTGCAGGTCGCCTAGAAGGATAATTATGAAATTTTGATTAACTGTTAGAGATGGAAAACTTGATCCAAATGGATCTAAGACACAACTTGGAAATGAAGTGCCAGTTTTCCTTAAGTTTTAAGATACCTGAGGGATTAGGCCATTTATTTTCTACTGCTGGCCAAATCTCACCCACACTGAGGAACTAAAGCCCAATTATAGTGAACAGAGAGGTTCCCATCAACAGGAATATGTCCCTCAATATTTTTTTGCTGTGGCCTTCTGGCTGGCTTGATTGAGCATTATTTATCATGCCAGTATGGATGTTTAGAAGGATATGATCTTTACCTTAATTAAAATCTTTTTGACATAGCTTTCTGGTCCTTAACTGTTTATGTTACTTATTCTTTGTGATAATTACTTTATTTGAAATTACTCCTTTCCTAGGTGTGGTGATGGACTGATGTTGTCTCAGCACTTGGGAGGCTGAGGCAGGAGTATTGTGAGATCCTGGCCAGCTGGGCTAGGTAGTAAGACCTTGTCTCAAAAAACAAAACAAAAATCCCATAAGTAAGTACCCTTCTTGATGTGAATTTTGTAAATAAGCTTAGTATTTCTGTTGAATTTTAAAATTGTATTTCTAATTATTGTGTATTAGAGAGGCCCTGAAGACCCGTGAGATCAAACTGTAGGTTTTACTTTCAGTGAAGTCTTTCGCCAAAGTAGAACAAATGTTGTCAAGTTTGAAGAACAGAATAAGGTTGCTAGCCATCCAAAAGGAGAACTTAGGAAAGTCTTTTGAGCTAGTAGCTTTTTAGAGAAACTGATTAAGGAAACCAACGACCATCAGTGGGACTAAGACTAGACACAGAGAGTAAATACTGATTTTGAGAGCTTGAGCAAATGCCTTTGCACTAAAATAAATATCAAGTCCTCATTCCATAATAGTTCAGCTTAAGGCCCACAGCACAAATAATAGGATGTATGCTCCTAAGCTTGCTTCCCCCAGCTTACTTTTAGTTAGGTCTTTAAATCCTGGTCAAGGAAGGTGAAATCTTAGCCTTGGTGTTTCTGTGGTACAAAGGCAATTTGAGAGGAAGACTACTTATAATAGCCTAGAGCTCTATGGTTGCCACTGTGATTCTTTAAATTAGGAGTAGTTAATTTTAAATACAATAAAATTTGATAACTTTAATCTTACTAGCCATCTATCAAGTCTTCGATAACTGTCATTGGGTAGCACAGGTTGCAGAATAATCACTGTCATCGGAAATGCTTTGGATTTTGTTAGCTATAAGATTGTTCATTTATTTCTTCCCAAGTAAGAATTTTCATTCTGGCCACATGAGATGGCTTAGTAGGCAAAGCAGTTTGTCCCACAAGATTCCTGGAACCCACGTAAAAATTGATGAAGAGAACAAGCTCCACAAAGTTGTCCTCTGACTTATACACCACATCATATAAATACACCCACACACACAATTTTTAAAAAGCGTTTCTGTTTTTAACCTTACATTATTTAAAAGAAAGAATATTTATAAGAGAACAAAAGGTTCATTTGACTGTTTGTTACATATGTTTTCACACACATCCTCACATATGTCGATTATATTCATGTTGGAACAAAAGTTGAGAAACTTCAAAACATTGTAGGTTGGTAGCAGTAAATAGTAATTTATATACTTTTTCTAATGAAAAATTTTAATTATGTAGAAAATGAAACGAAGTAATACATAGAGATCACTTATATTAATGACTTAACATTTTCCCATATTTGCTTCAGTGGTATATTTTGTCTGAACTGTTTCATTTTAAAGTAAAATAAATTACAAATATGACATTCTACCTTTAAATAATTGAGTGCCTTCCTCAAATTATTAGGAATTTTCCAGTAAACCATAATATCATTTTCCCATGTAACAAAAGTAATTTTAATATCTGTAGTAGGAGGTGGGTGCATTTGTATATGTTTGTATCTCCCTTCCCCTAATTATAGAATGTCCTCCATTGAGGACTGTGGGCACATCTGTAGGGCATTGTCTGGATTGCTAATTGATGCAGGAGGGCCCAGCCCACAGTGGGTGGTGCCATCCCTGGGCGGGTGGGCCTGATCTGTATAAGAGAGGCAACTGAGCAAGCCAGCAAGGAGCGTTCACTCACTCAAGGGCTGCATTCCATGTGATTGTGATTTATCCCTTTGAGTAGCTACTGGGTTCTGGAGGGAAGGAACTGACCAAAGTCTTTGCCTTTCAGAACATACCTGGTCAAAGATCTGTTCATTGTATTGGAAAGAGTCTAAAAGGCAGTTGACAATTGGGAATTATTTGGGTTGGGGAAATGGATTTGGCCTTTCTCTACATCTGTTTGAAAGGAAGAAACTCTTAAGGTAACCAGCCAATTCCTGTTCATGGGATGAGGAGATTTAGAACCCAACAAAGAACTTGCAGAGAGGTGGGATGGGAGGAAGGGAGGAGGAGAAGACAGCCCCTCACATAGAAGAGGCCTACCAGTAGGTAGTGAGGTTTGGAAGAAAGGCCTCTGTTAACCCCTGAGAAAGCATTTGCAGGATTGGAATAATGGTGAGGCCAGACTGAAATCTCTGGGAGGTTTCAGATATAGGAAGTGAGTGATGTTTCTAAGGACAGGAAGTTGATGTGGGAATTGGGAGTGACTTACTGGCCTAGATGCCGCCATAAAATGCAGTCTAATTTAGGTGACCCCCTTCCCATGAGTTTGCTCACAAATGTGACAGCAGTTGGTATGTTCAGGGGCCCTTTGTGATAGCTGCAAGTAATGTGGAAGTTGGTGACAGCAACAAAATGGGGAAGGGATGCCTAGACAGAGGATGCTTCTTTTGACTAAAGTGGCAGGTGTGGGAGTATGGGGTGCTCGTGCTGGGAGCCTTCCTTTCATAGGTGTGGCTGCGCTCCATCTGGTTCTGTAGAGACAGGTGAGTTCGTGAATGCAAAGGTGAACCAGTGTGGCAGGAAGACAAAACAGAACAGAACGATACTTGTTTAGAATGGAGGAACTGACTGGTAAGAAAAAGGCAGGAAACGTGTTAATACAGCTGGTAAGCAGCCACTCTGCAATTTTAGTAAGTTGTTTTGTATGCGATGCCTCAGTGCCGCTGTATCTGACATTATGCGTACTCTGTCTGCCAATCGAATGGAGTTAGAGGCCATATCTTACTCATTTTTTCTAAACTAGCAGAGTGCCTATAATAACGTGAGGGTAAATGTTTGTTGAATAAAACTTATCAAGGTAAATGATCGATTATGCTTCCTGTTTAAAGGAATTAATTGGGCCTATTTTGGAACTTTTCTCTTAATTTCATTGCTGAATAGCTTTGTGCCTTTGAAATCAGCAAAGAAGTAAACTTATAATCCAAGGGAACTTGATGAGTATATTCCAGAATTAAATCTCAGGTCCCAGTTTTTACTCTGCCATGCTCTCGGGGTAATTTTGGACTGGCTCTCGTTACTAAACAACTGCTGCTTCATCTGTAAAATAGACCTAAGGAGTGCATGACTTACATCTTAAAATAATGTGGCTTATATACACTGAAATTTTTTTGTATTTACTTGATGTTTGAGTGCCTGCTTTGCACTGTACTTTTTAAGTAGTTTAATCCCCACAACTAGCAGATAGCGGTGTCCTTACAACTAGCGTCTACAGCGGTGGTGTTTGAGGGGCACAGGAGCCTGTGCTCCTGTTTTCATCCTGCCCACTGTTCCTTTCTTCTGCAGTGTAACAAAAGTCAGGGTTTTCCTCTTTGATAAGCAGATGATGTTCTGCCCCAAACACATGGTAGGCTGTTCAACACAGTACTGATGCAGAGCCTCTTTTTCCTTGTTTAGTCATTATTTCAAAACCGTACTCACTTACTTATGTTTTAGCAATTGTGTGTTAACTGGGAGTTAAGTGATCCCCAAAAGCAGCAAAAGTATTTTTTATTGAAGCCAAGGAGTCCTTTGTTTACTTCAGAATTTGTGAAAAAGTGTGTGGCATACCCACACTTGAAGAAAAATGAAGTAATAGGATAGGTCACGTCTACTACTCTGCGTACTAAGCAGCTGGCAGGCAGCATGCTAGGAACCTGTCTCTCCTGCTTTGGGTGTTTGTTACTTGATTTGAGAACAACTGGCGTGTTTTATTTACTGCTCTTCATCCATATCTTTTTCCTTTGAACTGAATTTGTGAGATTGTTTTTTATTTGCATCTTTTGCTCTGTTGACCTCCTCCACAGGATTTGACACTATTTCTCATATACTGCAGCACCTGAGGGAATATAAATTAATAAATATGTGTTAATTTGCTTTTAGCTGAGATGATTTCCTTGAGGCAAAGCTGCCTTTCAGTTGAATTTCAGAGTACTTCTAGCAGATTCTTTGTTCCTTGTTTAATCACCTGTGAGTTCTAGCCTGTAGTCCATGCTTTGTTGCCTCGCTCTGCCAGTTAACTTCCTCCTGACCTCTGAGTCTCATTGCCGGAGACATCCAGCAGCAGGGCTGTCTGCAGTTTAGTTTCCCTTTAGGTTCTGTTCAGTGATCACCTAAGTCAGGAGGAAGTTTCATGTTTGAAAGCTTGCCATTAATTTGAGGAAGAATGGCTGTGTCAGCTGTGATTGTGAGTTTGCCCTGAGCAGGCCAGTTAACATATTCCACATTTCCTTTGGCTCTCCATGTAGAATAGTTTTTGACCAATCTGTTGAAAGTTGCAGCTATCACAAGCTTAACTCATATATATCAGTAAAACATCTAAATATATGTGTCTTTCATGCCTTTATCTTCCACAGAACAATTCTGACTAAAACAATTTTATAATGTCATATATGTAATCTGTATGTATATATCTGTATATGTAATTTAAATTATCGCAGATGACCCCTATGAACTAGGGTTTTGTCAACTTGACACAAACACCTGGGAAGAAGAACCCTCCATTGAGGCCTGTGGGCACATCTGTGGGGCATTGTCTGGATTGCTAATTGATGCAGGAGGGCCCAGCACACAGTGGGTGGTGCCATCCCTGGGCGGGTGGCCTGATCTGTATAAGAGAGGCAACTGAGCAAGCCAGCAAGGAGCGTTCCTGCATGGTTATTGCCTCTGCTCCTGTTTGAGTTCCTGCTCTCACTTCCCTCAGTGATAGATTATGACCTGGAAGCAGAAGATGAAGTAATTTCCTCTCCAAATTGGGTTTTGGTCAGTGTGTTTAACACAGCAACAGAAACCAGAGTAAAACACTTTAGATTTCTAGTTTTACAGACTCTAGACCACTCACTCCATTGTTTCACATTCTGACTTTCTGTTTCCTCGTGATCAGATTTAGGACAAATAAAAGAATGACTTAGCTGGCTTGTTGCTGGCTTGTGTCACCCTGGGAGGTGCATAGTTTCTCCCCCTGTTGTTGAGGTGACTAATCCTATGCTTAATTAGGGTAGGACTCTTATGAAAGTACCTTTTCCCTTTATTGTTATTTAAGTAATTGGGTAGGTGTACTTGTGTGAGTTTTCTATCCTGATGACATTTTAGCCAGTGGCTTTGGTATCGATGATCCTTACCTGAATTAGGGCTGGCTTAGACAGTGTAAAACCACAGTTCTTTTCCTCTGTCATCTCTTCTACTTTTATAATTGATACTGTTCTGCTAAGCAGCTTTCTTATTCTCCCCATCCCTCAACCCAAGTGTGCATGTGTATATGTCTGCGTATACATACACATATATATGTATATATATATACACACATAAACACACTGAGTATGTTGTAAGCATTGTCATTCTTTATGATGTTTGAACTCTCCCATGCGTGGAGTAAAATACATCACAGGTTTTGGCATAATTTGGGAAGGAACCAGGAATTTTCAGCGAGTAGCCTGCCGTGTGGGGTAAGCTTGTCCTCAGTGAAGTGCTGGTACTGAGGTTATCAACATCTCTAGTGAGAAACATACCCAAGAGGACTTGTTTGGAAAGACTACTTTAAAAACTCTGAAAGAACTAGAGTGGGTCAGTGGTAGTGTGTGTGCTTAGCATGCATGAGGCCCTTTGTTCAGTCTTCACCACCAAAAGATAAAATCTCTAAGGAAAATTGAAAGACCACCTAAAGACATTAGGGGAATCATGATGCCTGTTGTGGTTTGATTAGGAACTGTCTCCTACAGATTCATCTGTTGAAAGCTTGGTTCTCAACTGGTGGCACTTTAAGGAGATGGCAGAAACTTTAGAGGTTGGGGCATACCTGAAGGAAATAGGTTGTGAGGGGTGTGCTGTGAAGGGCATGTCTTGGCCCCAGCCCCATCTTTTGTTTTCCTCTGCTACCTGGCACCGGGACGGGAGCAGCCTCTGCTATACTTTGCCACCAACATGCTGTTCTGCCTTGACTCAGACCCAAAGTAATGGATCCAGCAGAGCTTACTGAAAGCATGAGCCAAAATAAATTGGTCCTTGAAACTGCTTCTCTTGGGGCGGGAGAGATGACTCAGTGGTTAAGAGCACCGATTGCTCTTGCAGAGGACCAGGTTTGATTGCCAGAACCCACATGGTAGCTAACTGCAGTCTATAACTGCAGTTCCAGAGGATCCAACACCCCCTTCTGACCTCAGGTTTTGTATGACATAGGTACACCTACTTATATGCAAGCAATACACTCATATACGTAAAATAAAAATAATATTTTCTTTAAAAAAGAAACTGCTTTTTTCAGGTATTTATCACATGAAGAAAAAGTCACTAACCCGGTGAAGGAAGCATAGAACCTGTTTCATGTTGTGTTTTGCAGAACCCGCTGGGGGTTGGGAAGGGTCGCTCTTGCACGTTACTACAAGACTTGTACAGGAGCACCTCTAGCTTCCATTACACAGGCACGTTGCTTATGGTATCATATCTCAGGAGTGACACCCTTAGTATTGGCCTTGGAAGTTGTCAATGATAGCCAGGTTAATAGTTTGTGGGGAGGGGGTTATGTTTAGTAAATATTTATTATGAACTGAGATAATACATATGAAACTCAAGCTTGGTGTTTTCCGTACAGTAAGTATTCAGTAACTTAGTTATAAAGTGAACTTGTTTTTATGACAGTTGCTAATTAACCTTTGTATATTATTTTCAGAGAGCTATTACTTACCTTTTTCCAAGTGGTTTGTTTGAGAAACGAGCCAGGCCAATAATGAAGGTAATCTTAATTACTTAAAATTTTTTTTTATATGTTAAATAGTCACCTTATAATGCCTTAAATTTATTTTGCAGCACCCTGATCAAATATTTCCAAAACAAAGAGGTAAGTTTGCTCAGGGTTGAGATGGGTTTTTTCCCTACTACAGTTTTGTCATGGTCTTTTTGTGAAGTAAATCAGAAATACTTTGTAACTAATCATGAATGGCTAGAGTTTGCAGACTATTTTTGTTTAATGATATTAAAGTTAGATCAGGTTATAGGTAATGCCTTTACTAATTTCACACTAGTTTGCATTTGAATGCACTTGTTTAAAGAAGAGTTTGATAGATCTTCTGGCAACAGTTTTGTTATGTGAAGGCTTCTGTTTTCTTCCTTTTTGAGACATTTTTATTGAATGCAGTGCCGTTCCTTTTTGTTCTTCAGCTCTTTGACGATGTAATTCCATCGTCTTGTCTTGAGGAGCAAGCAATTAGCCATGATTCTTACCACACACCTGTTTTCTCTGCTTTCTTTTACATTTTCTGGATAGTCTAGAGATATATTTTAAAATCTCAAGAAAACATAAGCTTTAAGGTTCTTAGGGAATTGAATACTTCAAAATTCAAACCTGAGTATATTCATTGGTCCTAGTATATTCCCTGGAGGGGTCTGTGTCTCTCTCTCTCTCTCTCTCTGTCTCTTTCTCTTTCCCTCTCCCCATTTCTGTGACCATGCCCCTAGTGCTTCATCAGCCATTTTTGTTCTCCTTACAGTAGTACAAAGAGTGTAAAGGAGCTCCTAAGAAGCTGAGTACAGAATGCCTGCATCTGTCTTTTCCCTTCAACCACACTGAAGGCTGAACACGGTTTTAAAGCAACTTGTCATTGACTCTTTCTGAAGTATTAACCTCTTTTTCATAGAGGCAGCAACTATCTTCATATTTGTTCTTGTATTTCGTTTGCTTATGTAATACCTAATAGTTTTTGTAGTAACAAGTGCAACTGTTTTAAATAGGCTTAGAGGTAAATACATCTGACTCAGTAGCATGGAACTCATCAGCAAAGCTGTGTGGGGATAGTAGAGAATAGTCTTAGAGCCAGTGTCTGAGTACCAGTGTGCAGGTGGCATTCGTTAGTATGCTTTAGAGCTGGGTACTAGAGATGGTGTCAGCAAATACTTCCTTAGAAAAACTGTTTTATCCCAGTGCCTTTAGTTTATTTTCTGTGTGTGCGCATGGAAGGCAACTTGTGGGAGTCAGTTCTCTCCTTCCACCATGTGGGTCTGAGGAATCAAACTCAGGTCATCAGACTTAGCAGAGCAAGCACCTTTACCTTCTGAGCCATCTCGTAGGCACTCACTTCAAGGAACTTTTATTTTGAGTCTTGTTATAAATATTTTAAATTTCTTCATAAATATGTCCTTTCCCGTTTCTCAGTGCTTAGATATGAGTAATTATAAGATAATAGCATAAATTTGACAGCTTTTGGAGAAATAAATGAGTACTCTATTACAAGTGTACATCAGTTTTGAACATACAGCCTAATTTTAAATCATATGCACAGGCACAATAGCTTACACTTAGTGGCTTTTTGTAAATGTTTGTAATTGCAGTGATTTAATTCTTCCTTTCTCTACTGACTTTTCTGTTCTCCAACTCTTGAACATCCTGTCTCTCTCTCTCTTCTATGTATTTCTGCTGGTTTTGTCTCTGCAGACCTCTGAGACTTCTCTGTGCTTTAACCATACCTCTTTCTCAGTGTTGTATGCTTGTTTTTAATAGCGGCTGGAATGAACACTGAAACTTCAAGCTAGCCCTACAAAAGGCTCATGTATGATTTTGAAAATATGCAAAATATGCCATCATCTCACATTGTAGCTAACTGTTTAAACAGTATTCCTATAGAATTAGCAAAACAGGGACTGGAGAGATGGCTCAGTGGTTAAGAGCCCTGACTGCTCTTGCAGAGGACTCAGGTTCGATTCCCAGCACCCACATAATGGCTAACAGTGGTACATGACTCCAGTTCCAGGGAATCAGAGGCCTTCTTTTGACCTCCTCGGACCTTGCATGACATGGCTGTACTTATACACATTCAGGCAATACACTCATACACATAAAATAAAAATAATAAAATATTTTTTAAAAGAATTAGCAAAATAATTCTTGCTTCTAAATTTCATTGTCTTTTGTATAGGACAAATAAAACTTTTAGGTATTAAAAAAATAACAGTAAACTTTAGGTTTGTGTAGGTCATGACCCTTGTAATATACTACCACTTGTCTTCTTAAGAGTGAGTTCACAAGTTTTGTCCTGCAAGTTGGAGAAAATGAAGATGTAAACCAGGTGGATGGCAGAGCACATATAATAGACAACATGAAATTGGAGGATGGGGAGTGTTTCAGTGAGACAAAAATGCTAAAAAACCTGTTATCCATTAAGTAGATTTGATAACCATGAACTTTTTTGTACCAAATAGCACTGAAGTCTTGTAAAGCTCAGCTGTTAACTAAGACTATAAAAAATTTGAACAATGCCACATGATTTTATTACTACAAATACAAACGCAAAATTTTTATGCAGGTGCCTGCCTACTGAACATTAATATAATTATGGGTGATAAAGAAGACCATAGAGAAAACTAACAAATCCAAAAAGTAAATGTAGTGTCAGTTAGGCTTTCTGACTTAAAGGAATTATATCACTGTTGGGTTAAAGAGATCAAAATTGAAATTACAGAGTATTGGGAACTGTGAGACAGTGACATCAGGTCCTGTGGAATATGGTCATTACAGCTTACAGAGATAAGCATAGATGGTTAGTAATTGAGAAAGACAGCAAATGAACTAAATATTCAATTCAGAGAGTTTATAAAAAGGTACAAGTTTAAAAGAGGAGCTGTGATAAATAAGATCAAGTGGTTCTTTGAAAAAGCCAATAAAATCAGTCAACTCCACAGATTTGATCATGGAAAAATATGAGAAAAGTATTAAGGTTATTTCCTTATTGTGATTGCTGTTTTTTCAGTAGAATTGAACCCAGGGCCTCATGTATACCAGGCAGATAGATGCTCACCACTGAGCTGTACTGCTAAGACTATTTAAACTGTACTGTTAATACTTTCAAAGAATAACATTCAGAGGCTATTTTGAGAATATAGGAGAATTATACTATTATTTTAGGAATATAAGATAGTTTTAACTTTATTCAAATTTGAAAGATCTTCCAGGTAGTAAGAGTAGCATTTATTGAAGTGTCAGTCTAAGAACTTCGTATGTCTTAGCTTAAAGCCCTCACCACAGCTTTTTAACCACATATTACTATTTTCCCCATTTTAGCTTGCAGGGACACCCCAACAGGAAATGACTGATGTGGCCGAGGTAGTCGAGACACCATGATACAAATGTGTGGCCACCACCTTCCACTAATTAATTGCCACAGTTGTCTTAATCAGGAAAATTCTGGGTAGACCAAAAGCTAGACAGGTCAGAGATCTATTGAAGAAAACATGGGCCCAGTAGGTCTTATCAGCAAGTTCAATTTTGCCTCAGAAGAACAAATTATTTGTTATTATATATTTTGTTGAAAGCAGAAGACAAAGAAGACTTACATGTTCAGTTTTAAGCTTGCATAATTATTCAGCTTGATTGTGAATTACATGAAAAATCAGTGTTGTATTAAGAGGCTATACCAGAGAACATTCTTCCTTACAACTATGAGTATGGTTTTAACATTAAGAAAGTTATTAAGGGACTGGAGAGATGACTCAGCAGTTGAAGAATACCTGCTGCTCTTGCTGAGGACCAGATTTAGTTCCCAGCACCCACATGGCAGCTCAGAACTGCCTACAGCTCCAGTTCCAGAGGATCTGGTACCCTGTTCTGGTCTCAGACACTGTGCACACTTGATACACATAGAACATTGAGGCAAAATACTTAAAAATTTAAAAAACCATAAAATCTTTTCAAAAGAATTTTATTAATGTAATTCTCTGTCAAATCAAGGAGGATTACCTACATAGAGAAAACATGAAAACAAATAGAGCATTGATTTTTAAAAAACAGGGTTTTGTAAAAATGCTTAAACTAGAAATGTTTCCAAGTTTTCTTAGTTTGAGTCTTTCATGAGAAAAGAAACATCACATTTTAAAGTGTTTCATTAAATTCCATTACATTCAGAAATAACATATAGCATTTATTAAATATTGTTTGGAAGTCTTAACCGCTATGACTTTTAAGAAGTGGAACCAAATATTTATGTAGCTTAGTAATAGAACGTTTGCCTAGTATGTGTTGGGTTCTATCCCCAGGACCACTACCCTAAGAAGTGTGGATAGTATACACTGAAACAAAACAAATTAAGAAAAATTGATGGCTCACAGGGCCACATACCAAATTTAAGGCCAGCCTGACCTACATAGCAAGACCCTGTCTCAATAAAAGGGAAAGTCTATAGATGAAGCTCAGTGATAGAGCCTACCTAGCTGTGTGAGGTCCTGGGTCCAATCCCCATCCCTGTGAAACAAACCAAAAAGGTCCTAGGAAATCAGTTTCTGTTCATAGATTATGGTTGTCTGCTGAGATGAATTGGTAAAATGTAAGCAGAACTTCAGTAGAATATTGTTACTTGGGTTCTGAATTCAAAACCTTAAAACTGGGATTAAGAATTTAGTTCAGTGGTAGAGCACTTGCCTAGCAAACACAGGGCCGTGGGTTCAGTCCTCAGCTCTTGGGGCAGGGGGCGGAGGGGGGGCAACAGCAAAACCTTGTAACTGAATTGTTCTGAAATTTTTAATTGTGTGCTTTTATGAAACTGTCATCAAACAAAGGGTAAATTTCCATCATGTAGAAGTCATCTGAGCATCTTGCCGTTGACATCACAGGGGCTAAAACCACACACAGGAGAGTCAGTATCTGAACTATGATCCCAGGGCTCAGGAGGCTGAGGCAGGGAGATTGTCAGGCATTTGAGGTCAGCCTGGGCTACAGAGTGAGACTCTGTCTCAATCTCTATCCCTTCTACCCCGTGCAAAGAAAAGAAATCTTAAACCCTAGAACAGACAAATAGTTAATATCAGTATTTTTAAATGACAGGCGTCCTGTGTCTAAGTGATGAAAAATACAGAGGACAGAAACAGTAATTTTCAAGGAAAAACCTTCTCTGACAAAAAGATACTGGAAATTTTGAAATATGGCCAGGGTTTGGTATCCAAATAAATTACTCTTATAAGTTAACAGAAAAGCTCAGTGGAAAAATAGGCAATGAATAGCAGGTAGCTTGTAATTGAAGGAAAGAAAAGTAGCCAAAAAACATTAAAAAATATCAGACCAGAATTAATACCCCATAAAAACACTAACAGGAAGCTATCTTATTAACTGAAGGATTCAGAAGTGTTACATCTGCAAAAAATTGGAAACAATTTAAATATCATAGCTTCTGAATAAATTGTTGGAATCATACTGTCATACAGGTAAAAATAGCATTTTATTTGTTCATATGATATGCTGGAAAAAAAACTAAAATTGCTTTAGTATATAAGACTATATACATAATAACTCTGAGGCTCAACCGCATAATAAGACCCTGTCTTAAAAATAAAACAGGTTAAGCTAGAAGGTGGTTCAGCCAGCATTTGCACCAAGCTGACAACCTGAGTTCAAACCCTAGAACCCACATTGTGGAAGAGAGCTGACTCTACTGGTTGTTGTATACTGTCACACTCATGCTATGATTCCCCTCCCTGCTGCAGTAGTAGTAGTAGTAATAGTAGTAATAGTAGTAGTAGAAATTCCTTTCAAAATCAAGATGGAAAGCTGGGTATGGCAATGCATGCCTTTGATCCCAGCACTCAGAAGGCAGAGACAGGCTATCTGTGAGATGGAGGCCAGCCTGGTCTACATAGTGAGTTCCAAGCTAGCTAGGGCTATAGGGAGACTGTTTCATGCAAGTGTACCTGTATAAATGCCTGAAAAGAATCTAGAATGATAAACTTTCACCTTGCCTCTGGCCAAGGAATTCTTAAGTTTAACTGTTGAGAGAGTAGTATGTTATTTGTGTAATTAAACTTACCTATTTTCAAATGTATTTTAGATACATAAATGGAAGGAGCCAAATCTAGAGCAACAAAATCTGCTTACAAATACAGTTACAATATATAAATGATTTACCTAGAAAATGAAAGATCATAAGTGAAAATCCAGTTAGAAAAAGGATTCCATGTTCCTAGTTGAGAAGATAATCTAAAGTTCCTATTTGCATTTTCCCCCGGTACTGGGGATTGAACCTAGGCTTGCATATGCTTAGGCTGGCACTGGCACTGAGCTATATGGTAGCTGGGTTTTCTAGACTGACCTTGGAATTACAAGCCTATACCATTAGGCTCAGTTCTGTTTTCCAAACTAATAAATTACCATTCGTGGTAGGACTTTGGAGGAGGGTATTAGGCTTAAAGATATAAGAACCATGGGGTCATAGTTCATAATCAAGAAATTTAGGTATGTTTTGTATCATGGGATCTCTCCACAGCAGAATTCCTCAGCCCTTTTTTGACTATTGAGCCCACTAAGGAACTTCTTCACGCATTTTTGTCTAGGTTTTCTAACTCCTCATGACATTTTCTGATGAGAAAAATGGTGATTGTGTTGTAAATAAAAGACAATAGATAAAATATTTAGTGTCCGCACATGTTTGGGCCAGAGTTTATGGATTCTGGTGTTTTCAGTAGGATGCGCTGTGAGTGACTGTAAGCTCTGATAACATGCTGTGCTGTGATAAATTTTGTGATACATGAAAAAAGCACAGGATGGGGCATCCTAAAATCCCTGATATTGCATATTCATTGAATCAAGTATGTTTATGCATGAATATGTGCTTACATATACATCATGAAATCTAAATGCCCAGCCATGATTTTTCACCGTTCACTATGGCAGTTTGCTTTTCCATTTTAATAGTATTCTCTGTCTAATACTAATTATCCTCAGAGAAGAAGTACATCCTGGTATTTCAGCAGAAAAAAAAAATGTTTACTGTTAAAAGAAAATAAAGTCTGCTTCCTTTGCAAAAGAATACTTGGCTTCTTGCTTTACAAACAAAATTTTAGAAACCTGAATCTGAAAATGAATCAGAATTTCAGAAGAAAATAGTTTTAGGTCAAAGTCTTTTAAAGCATACTTTCTTATGATGATGATATTGTCTCTGAAGAGGCAAGGAAACCTAGTTGTCACAGTGGCCTGTGGCCCTACAGATGTCCACAGTACACATGAGCAGATAGTGTGTCTGTAGGAAGAAAATGTCATGACAACCAGGCCACCAGGGCAAAAATTGCTGCAGAAGTTCCTTAGTGGGCTCCATAGCAATAAAAGGCTGAGTGAGGAATTCTGCACGGGGCAGTGGATTCCATAGTGTGTATGTTCTTTGTTTCTTGATTATGAAAGATACTGTAAGTAAAGGTAATAGGAGCAAGCAGAAAAAAATAGTTCACAGCTTTCTTAGTAGACTTCAGATTTCCTTCTTTGTTACTTTTTTGCTTCTCTTTTGAGATAAAATTTTCCTCTGTAGCCAAGCTGGCCTCAGAACTCATGATCCTCCTTCCGGTGCCCCTTACCTGCTGGGAATACCAGTGTGCACCACTAACCGTGACTGAAAAATGCGGCCTTTTAACACATAGGAGTCACTACAGATAGTTGAGAGCTGGCTTGACACAAAGTAGGCAAAGGAGTTTGATAGTTCGACTCATTTACTGTAGTAACCCCTTCTTAGTTTGGTGCTTATTATATCTGAATGAACATGAATGTTTCAGAGTGAATTAGCTGTAACTCCTTTCTAAGGCTCTTTTGGTTGTAGATGTCTTCAATTCTCAGAGGTAGATTACTACGGGACTGAAAGTTCTTAAGTTTTTTAAGTGTGTTTTAGTGTGCTTGTCTAAATATATTGTATTATTAACTAACATCTTTCATTTTGAAAAATACACAAGTACATTATGATATGTCACCAAACCTGAATATTTTTGTTTTAACTGATTTGGGCTATCTTTTGAGGTTTTATTTAAAATAGATTCTCAGGTGGACTATTTTATTAAATATAGACCTTGTTTTCTGCAGATTGGTATGAAATAGTAACTGTCCTAAATATTTCATATTAACTATGCTAAACTAAATGTATGGATTTTAAATATTAATACTTATGTTATTTTAAAGGTTAATCCAAATTATAACTGTATCTGTACTGCAGTTAAATGATGCATATATTATATAATATGGCACTTTGGTTTATCTGTGCATGTGTTTTTATTTGTTTTCATCTGGCTTTTCATTAGCGATCCAGTGGGGAAAAGATGGCCGTCCATTTAATTTTCTCTTCTATACTGGAAAACAGTCATATTATTCATTAATGCATGTAAGTATGTTACATTTATAATGATATGTACTATACACTATAAAATTATCCTAGAGAATTCTTCTAGCTTCAGAATTTAGTGTTTCATAGTGTACAAAAGTAAGACTTCTAGAGGTGAGACGGTGTGTTGAAGGACTTTCTGTCGTATCATTTTACTTATGCTAACAGTAAACTTCATGGATTTATATCACGATGTTTGTCCCTAAAATGCTCTTACAAATTGAAATCATCTCAAGAGAGCTGTGCAGCTTAGTGATCCCGCATGTGTGCACTTCTCAGGTAGGTGAGGGGAAGCCACCAATATAATGTGCTGGCAGGATTGTGAGGCTTTTCTTTTGCCTCCAGATAGCTGTCAGCTTCGTTTCTGTGATTCCTAAGACTTTGGCTTTTTATTGATGAATCAGCATAGGAGCAGCGCACCAGAACCACCTAAGCAATAAGGTTTTTGTTGAACGTCCACCTTCAAGTACATTGAGTGTACCGTGAAATTTTTGTGTTGCTTTCAAAGCTGTTTGATAGTTTGCAAATTTGGGAGAGTTACCCAGAACTGGTATGGGTGCCAGTGTCCACTGTTAAAGGACAGAATCCATTTTATTTTGGAAGATAGTGTCAAGTTCTGTTTTACCTGTAATCTGATTTTTTTTTAACCTACAGAAATATTTATGGGGCTTCCCCTACCCACAGTCAGAGGCTTGAGCCAATGCACACATTTACTCTGCTTTTAGATTTATCTGCCGTTTATTTGTGCTTCACAAACCCAAAGGACAAAATCCCCACTTGTCAGGTACATTTATTTCTTGAGGAAAAAAAAAAAGAAAACCTCCTTTTTGCTTTTTGTTGACCTTGGGCAAATGAGCTTCTTGCCCTGGCAGAAATGAAATGAATGATAAATGTAGAGAGTCTTTGCTGAGTAATGGAGCTGTGCTCTGGCTTGCACCGGGTTCTCTGCCGCACAGCCTCAGGCTGCCCGAGGACCCCTGCTGTTCATTTAAATAGGTATGTCAAATCTGCCTGCAAACGCCGCTGGTTTGATCTGTGGTAATATTTGTGAAGGTTCCATATGGACTTGAGCCCCCTGCAGTGCTAAGAAATAATGTACAACGCTTCATGGTGCAGACGCAAATTTTCTCTGAAAAGGGATGCAATGCTGCGTTTTAGCTGTCGGAGGGGATGATGGAGCTGACGCGCTAGGCCTGTCAACTTGTTACACGGATGGGTTGCACGCAGCGAAGCTGTGGAAAATCTGTGCCTTTTAACTTTTCTACTTAATCACGGTTGTAGCATTGCCTTTAGACTGTATGCTACATTAATTCTCTTCCTGCCTTCTGCCTTTCATCCCAAGTTTCACGGAAAAAAGTAAAGCACGCAGGTCTTACAGAGGAGCCTTATCAAACAGCTGTCATCTGACAAGCCATTTGCATTTGTTTTGGCTGAAATGAGCAACCCAAGGGCGAGATATTTTGTTGCATTCCATCATAATGAAGAAATTACACATGTGTAAGAGGCTTAGCTTTATTTTTAGTTTGTTTGTGTGTTTTCAAAGGTAGTGCTTCAGAAACTGATCTGCCTCTTAGTGGTTAGATTTCTACCATACTCTGACTAAAATGTCAAATTATATTTAACTAAGAAATGCTCCTTCTTTTGGAGTGATATAGTTTTGTTACAAACAGAAGAATTCTTTGGACTTTTATTTTCAGTTAACTTAGACTATCCTAAATGTTTTCCAGTCTCTTCTGCATCGCATATGGCAGATGTCATTAATTACGACTGCATTCACACCAGGCTATCTCCTCTAGCATACAGATCACTGGTATCTGAGGTGCCAAAACTTTGAAATTGAAGCTAAATGTTCACTGCAGAAGCCCCTTGATGCTAAAGCAGCAGTCATATAAAGCCCCATCATGAGGCCTAGGCCAGTTCAGGGCTTTCCTTTGTTTTGCTGTTTATCCTGTATTAGGGATCTTCCCTTCTCTATTCCAGAAGCAGCACAGAAAGTGCTCAGAAGACTGAGCTGCAGAGCCCCGGCAGTCAGGCTTTGATGCTGCCATTTACTTTCGTTGGTGTAATTTTCTCTCGTGATGACAGGGGAAAAGACACTCAGCCAAGCAGCTTTTCCTGTGTCTGACCAGCAATAATTGTGTGAGGCAGGGCAGTCTGTGGTCAGGCTTTTTGACAAGGAAACAGATCTCAGCCTCTGTGCAGCTGTGTGAGGAGACCTTTCTGAGCTCGATTAACCTTTCTTATTGTCTATAATCATGCCAAGTCTTAATATTTTGTGACTATTTACATATTAAATGTATATATTGCTTTATAGCCACAAATAAAAGACAGTCCTGATGCAGTCCACAATTAAAAACAGTATATAACTGGACATGGTAGTGGTTGCATGTAATCTCAGCACTTGGGGAGACAGAGGCAAGAGGATTGCTGCAAATTTAAGACCAAACTGATCTACATAGGGAATTCCAGCAGGAATACTGTATAGAAGACCCTGTCTCAATAAAAGAAAGAAAGAGCGTCATATAATGCTTTAGTGACTACTGCTTCTGATTCATCTACAGTTGGTCTATCCAGTTTTTTAAGAAATTCTTTTCTGTCCAGAAAATGAAGCATGATATGAACATATAAAGTGAAGGAAATTTTGCTGACCTATGTGGTACTGACACTTTGTCATACTCTGAGGGTTCATTTGCAGGTCAGTTGGGTCCCAAGTTTTACTGTGGATATAGTAACTCCTGTGTCTTTCAGAATCCTGGGAAGGTCTATAAAAATCCATTTAGCAAAATGAGCTTATGTGGCTGAGCATGGAGGCACACGCCTTTGATCCCAGCACTCAGGAGGCAGAGGCAGGCGGATCCCTGTGAGATCGAGGCCAGCCTGGTCTACATCACAAGCTCCAGGTCAGATGGGCTACAGAAGACCCAGAAAGAAAGGTGTAGGTGCAGGGCATGTAAAGAGTGTGACTCTGGCAGATCAGTTAACAAATATGAATGAAGCTCTGGATTCTGTCCTCAGCACCACCCTTTCAGGAAGAGAGAGGGGGAGGATGGGAGGGAAGAAGAAAGGGGGGACACCATAAAACAAAAGTATTAAGGTGCAGAATAAGCAAGTTGTGGCTAGCCTAGGGAGAAGACCTGTATATTCAGTTAAGGCTAGGCCAGGAATATGGTCTGCTTAGGTCCATGGTCATAACCCTACCTCTCAGCCACAGCAGCTTGAGTCTGCCAGGATGACTACCTCGCTGAAAAAGGTGATAGTGTTTGCAACCTTGGTAGTCATCATTTAGTTTGTATAGTTCTGTTAAGTTTTAAGAGAAATGTCAGTTCAGCTTTATGGACTTTACTAATACATGTTTTTGAAAAAAAATTAAGTTTGTTTGCTAAAAGTGACTTGAAATTTGTGTTAGCTTTCCATCACTGTAACAAAATACCTGCCGTAACTTCAAAAGAAAAAGCTTCTTTGGCCCAGTTTTTAAGCTTTTAGGCCATGATAAGTTGGCCCTTGTTTGGGGCTTGTGCCAAAATGCCAAAATGTTTGCCGTATTAGTGAGGAAGTAAAAGAGAAAGGAAGAGACCAGGATCCTGTGGTCCCTTTCAATGATATGCCTCCAGTGACCAGAGGACTTCTTGCCAGGCCCAACGTAGGTGCAACCGTCTAACAGCACCACCCTCGAGACAGCCGTTAATCCATGGGCCCTGGGTTAGCGGGAGGCAACACTATCCATATTGTAGCAAAAATCACAACTCATTATATCAGGTGATTATCCACTGATATGGGAACCCCTTTGTCAAATGTGATTATTGTGATATGACTAGAATACACTTTCCCCAAAGTACTTTCTGAAGTATCCTTCAAGAAAGGGGTCTACAGATTCGAGTGAAGTCAGTTTGTGAATATTGCATGTTGTACACTAGGAGACACTTAATAAGGGAACACCCAGAGAGGAAAAAAAAAAATCTGTAGGCCTTCCACATTGTTGCTCAAAAGAAGTGGCCTGTGGAATCCTTTGTACCCACAACAGGGCTTTTGGTATCTCATGAAACCCATTCTGGGGAAAAGCTGTGCCAAATGTTGGAAACTGTATGCTGTCATTGTTGGCATCACCCAAAACATGTTTTCTCAAAAGTAGGGGAATAAAATCTCAGCTTTAGCTCTCGGGTAGCCTAATAAAATAAACATTCAAGAAGTTTTACATAGACTTGTCTTGCCCAGGCCTTTAAGAACATGAGATGCTCAACTCTTAAAAACGTAAGTGGAAAGTTAGCATTGTGTACAAACTTCACTTACATTTTGAGACTAATTTTACAGTTAATAATAAGAGTATTTTCCAGGCCCTTGCCCTTGTTCTTTATTATCCACCAGAACTTGATGATAAGACCCTGTTGCTAAAGACACTACATTTACATGAGCTGTAGAGCAAACAAAGAGAAATCAAGCTGGTGCTGACTTTTCTCAAAGCCTCGTTTCTACTGGCTACCCTTCGCAGTGCTAGAAGGTGCTGTGCATGCTACTCAACTGTGAATCCTGTGAACTACAACAACTGACCTGCCAGGATATGCCCACTGGTGTTGTAGTGGCATGAGTATTATAGGAGTAAACAACTACTCTCTAACTGAATTTAAGGTTCACGTCATGTAATGGAACCCATACCTGACACTGGTAGCAGGTAGCAGGCTTGGGAACCTGAGGCTAGATAGGTCACAGGGAGTAGAGGGGAGCCTAATAGTAGTTTTCTACTAAATAGTTGTTATATTAATCTGATTCCTAATGATTTAAGAATGAGACTCTTGGTAGGTTAACTAGGCCCCAGTGGATGCACCAGTCATGAAGGACATTTGGAGACACGAATTAGACTATAGGCATGTATATCTATATAAAATAGAGTATGTTAAATTGGGTGGCGGCAATTAGGGGAGGTACATATATGGGAGGGAATCTAAATACTGTCAAATTATATTGTATGAAAATTGAAAAATTTATTCATTTATTCATCAATTTATAAAATTTAAAAATTTCGGAAATAAAAATATTTTCAGAGTACTATTTAAATTCAAGGCATTCCAAGGACACTAACAAAAGTGTTATACCAAAAACATGGAAAATTAAGGGCTAAATAGCTCATTATATACTTGAACTATTGTGTTAAATTGAAAAGGTTTGAAATAGGAATGGAAAAGTGAATTTGTATATAAGCAGACCTTGTTTGCCTCGTGAAAGGAGTTCCTGCAGTTTCAGAGATCCTCAGGTGACTTAACTAACCTGAGTTCTTCACCCTGAGACTAGTAGATCCCCAGAGTGGGCTGCTGATTAGGCCCTTCCAGACTTCAAGACAGGGTCACTAGATGGAATATCATGAAATGCTTGCTTGGTTTAAATGCTTCTAGGTGCTTTTTGTCACTTTGTGGTGAATATTTAAAACTCTTGGATGTAGTACTGTTGTTTTTTAAATGGAACTAAAATAGCCATTATAGAATAACTTGTTTTATGACTATAAAGTGCTTGTTTTTAAAAAGCTGTAGACTGGTGCTAAAGTACATGTGCATGCTGTTTTAAGACTTCTTGACAGCAGGAGTTAATTCAGTAATTAATTCAGCAGTAGAAATTGCTGTTCTAGAAGTATCTTTAACGTACATTTTCTTCACGTATGAATAATTACCATTGTATACCTCATGTATTCCAAGTATACATTAGGAAAATAATTTTTTTAAAAATCAGATTCAACTTAATGACTTTAATTTGAGAACTGAAAGTCTGTAGTTTCTGAGTTCTAAGCACTTTGATGGCCTCACACCTATCTGGGTGCATCCCAGAGTGCTTTTCATGTGACCTGTATCCACGACTCTTGTCCTTTTGTGTTCAATAGCATTTCTTGATGGGTAAACTATACAGTGTTCACAAAGGGATAGCAGGGTTCTACATAGCAGTAGCTTTAGGTACATAACAGAAATCTCACCGAATTACATTGGTATGGTATTTCATTCATTTTATTTTGTTTATGCCAGTAGCAAAAAGAAGAAGAAAAGAGTGGTTATTTAAGAAGTTCATTTTGTCTGACTTCTTTTAACAAATAAATTGTGGCGCCAGGTGTAGTGACCTATGTCTTTCATCCCAGCCCTCGGGAGTCAGAGGCAGGCAGATCTCTGTGAAACTGAGACCAACCTGGTCCACACAGTGACTTCTAGATGGGCTAGGACTAGGGAGACCCTGTCAAAAATAAATAAGACAGTAATTACTATTACTTCTTTACTATTTATTTTGTGCACCCAAATGCCTTTTCCCATGCTACCCTCCAATGGAGCATTATTTGTTTACCTTCCTAAAATTGGAATTTCCACATGATTAATATAACCAAAACAGATTTTAGGGTACTGAGAATCATATTGCTCATACTCTTGGAAGGGCTTAGTTTAAGTATTTTTTCTGAAACCTGAGCATCTGGTATTTTCAAATTAGGCACCTTCTAAATTTGACTCATACATTATGGAAATCTGGTGGCACGAGGGGTGGATAGGCTTGCTTTGATTTTATGAAATATTAATCATAGCTGTGATTAATGATTCAGCATTTCACATCTGGGTTATTTCTGTCATATTTGAAATTACACTATTAAATACAGTATATAAATTTAGTGCAAGTGGGGTCATTCTAATTCTCCAGTGTCCCTTAAAAATTAAGTGGAAACGTAACAATATACCACACGCTACCAGTGATAATCTGATGTTGACAGTTACTAGCATATTTTACAACCTCAAAGATTTTTCTATGTAAATTGGAACTCATTTCTTCAGGGACTTGAAGCTATGGAATTTACTTTCCAAAGAACTGTTGTTTTTAACTAACTGAGGCGGAATCTCAACAGTGATTTCCTGCACAGCCTAAAGAGTACATGGAAATGATGCACCAATAAAATTCACTCACTGAACTAGAAAGCATTCCTAACCACTGGCATAGACCAGGCTCTGGGCTAAGTACTTTGCACACATTTTCCTTTTGAAAAACATATATACAGCTGGTAGTGTGGTAGGGGGCAGAAGCATGCATAAGCAGGCTTGAAGTCCTAGGTTTAGTTACCAGAACCCTCTTCCCCCAGAAGAAAGAACTAACTGAGCATTGTGTTAAATTGCTGGGTTGCAACTAAATTTAGACATTGACCTTAAATGAATGGAACTCACTATGCTTGCAGTTGGTTCCTACTTTTTATGTTATTTTTTCTTTCACAGTTTTTAAAATTTTGCATAGATCATTTATCATGTTATTCCTATGGGTATAACAAAACAAGAGGAAATGATATAGTGAAAGAGCAGCCTTAGAAAAGTACGGACATGCCTGGTGTAGTGGGGCATGCCTTTCATCCCAGCATCCAGGGAGCAGAGGCAGGCGAATCTCTGAGATCAAGGTCAGCCCAGTCTACATAGTGAGTTCCAGGTAGACTGGGCTACAGGAGACCCTGTCCAAAAAGAAAAGTATAAAGTTAAAGTAAAAATTAGAATGAGTGAATGCACTTGCTATGCAAGCTTAGTGATCTGAGTTCAAGCCCCAGAACCCACATGGTGGTGGAAGGGAGAACTGAGTCTGCAGAGTTATCTCCTGGCCCCACACATGTGCTCCACAAACACAACATGCGCATGCGCGCACACAATAATAATAAATGAGTTTTAAATGCTTTAAGTGAAAATTGCTTGAAAGGCATTGGAAATTATAGTAGTTTACCAGCCTCAACTTTGACCTGAAACTTACTCTAAGGAAGGTCCACTGCTACTGTTGTAGATGCTTTGGTCACCTTGAAAATTTAAGAAACCCTTCAAAACAGAGGAAGGTGTATCCTTTTTAAAAGATTTATTTTATGTATGTGAGTGTTTTGCTTGCAGGTAAGTACACCCATGTCATGCCATGCCCAAAGAGGCCAGAAGAGAGTATCGAATCCCTTGGAACTGGAGTTACAGGTGGATGCTAGCCACCATGTGGGTGCTGGGAATCAAACCTGGGTCCTCTGCAAGAACAGCCTGTGCTCTTAACCAGTGAACCATCCCTCCAGCCCAGAAGGTGTATTCTGAACTATTGTTAGTGTTCCCATAAAGTTATATATTCTTAGCTACATTTGAAAGTCACATCTCTGCTCATTTCACTCTCCCAGTCTCCGACCTAAGGGAGAGTACTTGCTACCTTGCATTCTCTTACTAGAGGATAAAGGTATAGCATCAGTGCAGGCAGTGCCACTTGCAAGGTAACCTGTTGCTACTCTTGTCTGCGAGAGTGAGATTTGCTTTTAGAGACCAGGGCATGGGAAAATCCCTGATGTACTCCCTACTTGGAGCTCCAACCTAAGGTCTCAGCCTTTAAATTTTGTTAGATGCCGAGTAACATAGTGGCAGAACATTTACTTAGTATACCTGAAGAGTTGAGTTGAGTCTCTAGCACCACCTGCACACACACAGAAACAGGCAAATTATCTAAAAATGCTCTTACAGCAAGGGCTTTCCAGTTCTTAGGAAACAAATTGTAAAATTAAATATTAGGTAGTTAACCCATAGATGCCATAAATTTACTACTAAGTTAAAAGGACATATTGCTAGATACGTTAGATTGTTCTTGCTTACCAGGATTTTTGTTGCTGTTTTAACCATGCTCATAGGTGTGGAGTTACAAAATTTTTATAGTTATTTTTAAATCATTTTTTAAAAGTGATATATAATAAGTTCTTACTGAAATTACTGTCCTTTAGTTTGGGTAAAAACGGTTTTGTTAAAAGCATTTTCATTTTATATACTTTGAAGCTAGATTGAGGAGGACGCATTAGAACGAGGTGCTCAGGAAGAACTGAAGTGCATCACCAGTAATGATACACGTCTCTTATTTTAGCATGTGTATTTTATTGCCATAGGAACTATATGGGAAAGTCCTCCAGTTAGAAAAACACAAAGGTCCATTTCCAGTTAAAACTCAACACAGGTAAGTTCTTGTTTTGCATTAGAATACATGTATAAGCTTTGTGTTCAAACATGGTACATACTAGCATAAAGTATGAAATTTGTTCAGTATTTCAACATTAATCACAAAAATTAGGTTTCTCAGTAGGTGGTTTTTGTTTATGAGGAAGCAAATACTGAAGTTATTTTTATGTTATCTCATTCCAAATTTATGTAGTAAGTGATATTTAATTACTATATTTGGATTTAATGTTCTCGGTATCTTGTGTATATAGCAGCACATTTATTTTGCATTTGCACACTTTATTTTTGTGTTTTCAGCATTTGACAGTGTTTCAGTGTACCGGCTCACAAATTTCTTCTTGTACAAAAGATTCCCATTTCCTGACACACCTTGTTCTGTTATAGATGTGGCCTTATTCTTTTTATTTGTACTTGATTACTACTTCAGTCCATTGATGGGTTAAAATTGTGTCATTTATATCGTGAAAGTAGTTTACATAGGCACAATTTTAGTCATTAAAGGAAATTGATAGCTTTAAATGAACTCTGTAGGAACATATTTACCTGTTACATCAGTCTTTTCTAGAGTAGACTGAGGAAGTGGAGTAGTATTTTTCAGAACTGGTGTATGTGGAAGAACTACTATGAAAATTTGTCTTCACATCATGAACTGCTACTATATGTAGGATCTTTTGTGATATAGCTCTTAATTGCATGCTTAATTAAAAAGAGAATATATGTGATATTTTAACAGAGACCTGATTGGCAGCAGATGGCTGATTAAGGAGGAACTAGAAGAAATGTTGGTGGAGAAACTGTCAGATCAAGATGTGAGTAATTAATCTTTTTAATTTCGGGGACCTGTGTCATGAGATTGCAAACAATTGTCATATCAAGAGTCTTAGTAATAATGCTCCTCAGAACCAGGTGTTCCCTAGACACCCTTTTTCAGTACAGTCCTTGTTGATTTCTCCCATGGGAGGAGGGCTTTATCTGTGGTCAGGAAAGTGACATATCTAGCACATCTAGTCTCACCTTCTTTCTTTTGTAAGTGCCCTCCAGTCCCTTCCCAGTGCTTTAGAAGCTGTAACAGATGTCATTTGTTGTTGTTGTTGTTGTTGTTGTTCTCTTGGGTAAGGCCAGTAGGAGTTTTATAGTCTAATGATGCATGCAAGGAACCATTACAGATGAACTAGAAGAGGATACAGTTTGTACCTTCGTGCAGCTTCCTGTCTTACGTCAGTTTCATTCATGTGCCATGTTTATAAGGGCAGTGGTTTTCATCTTGAGATCTGCCCCCACCTGCATCACAGCCACTTAGAATGCCAGTTAAGAGCTGCATTGGAAGGTGTCACCCAGGAGTCTGTCTTGTGAACAAGCTCCCTAGATGAACTGATCCATATGCCCTATGAAGTTCAAGACCCCTGCTTTAGGTCGTAATTATATTTATTGTGTTGAATGTTCTAATATAGCCCAGCATTATGGAGGAAGTTTGATGTTTTAATATTTAGATGTTCTTAAGTTTAGATCCACATTTACAGATTTGAGGGAAGTTCATAAGTTCTTCATGAAAGCTTTTTCCTCTGTGGCAATGGCTGATACTGCTAATGTCTTGCCACCATGGACTTAAGTCATTTGCTTCAGTTGCTTTTTCTCAAACAGTTGTGGAGAAATGAATGCTTTGGGAAAGTTAATGATTTGCTTAAATGAGGTGTCAGGCATTTGGTTTGTGGCAGATACGGAGGTGATTTCCAGTATCTTAAACTGACAGGTATGCTGTACTTGAATCTAGTTGAAAAGATCTCTTTGTTTTTTTACTGAATGAATCCCCACCACCAATGCCACTCCATTTTATGACCACTGAATTTTGTAAAATTCAGGGAATTTTTGTTTGTTTACATTTTGGAACTACTCTTAAGGACTTTAATATAGGCTGCATCTGGAAAACAAAGCAAGTCATATGTGATCGTCCTCTATGCTTTTCAGGTACCTGCTAATAGACATCCTGGAATTTGTGGCTAGTGTCTAGCTGAGGGTGGGAGTGATCTGTTGCTTCTGAAACCACAGCCTAGGTCATTGACCGTGTGAGACAGGATTGGGAGAATAACCAGGACCAAGGGAGGAAGAAAAGATCTAGCATTCCTAAGACTGTGGATGTCTATCCCACCCTGACCTGCAAAGTTGCCTTCCCTTTTATTCTTATATCACAGGAAGCTGTATTCGAAACAGTTCTTTTAATAGTAGTCAGATTGATGAGATTCTTAACTATTTCACATTATCATTTGCATATTTTCACTATAAAGGCAAGTAGTAACAAAGTTGGGTTGGCAAGAAACAAATAAGTCATCAAAAACTGGGTGCAGAATCCATATTAACTAAGGATCTTAAGTATTAGTTGTTTCCTTCTCCATAAACACTTTAGAATGATTATTCTGGCTTCTAATTTTAAGGGGTTAATACCAAGTTGTTTACTTTCTAATCACATGTTCAAGAACTATTAAAAAAATGCACAGAGTAGCAAGGATAATTTATTTCAAGAGGTTGCCCTTTAAGTCAAGTATCTCTTGAATTTTTAAATAGCTTGATTGTTCAGTTTTAAAGGAAATCATAAACATTAAAGTAACACAGCTTGAACAGCCAAAAATATATTTGCCAAATGTATTATGGAATATAATTTTAAGGGGAACATTTTCTCAAAATGAGACTCTTTACTATACATAACTAACTGGGAATTATTTCTAATGCTCCTTTGATACAGTTCCATTAACAGTAGAAGTTACACTTGAAGATCATCTAAATTTTTTTTTGGAAATGAATTTAAACCCTTTTTCATAATCACAATTTAGAGAAATTGATTTTTTTTTTCTTGAATGATAAATCTCTTTGTTTCTGAAAAGATGAGGCATGAAGATACAGAGAAAGTGACGCATGCATGCTGTTTTAAAAGCAGCATGAAGATGCAGAAGTGTCATCCTGTCAGAATTCATCAAGAAAAGCAACATTGGAAAGATCAAGTATATAAAAATAGAAAAACTTTAGCAAATGCAATTACACTTGCATCTTCTAATGAATTTTTATTGTCTGCAGTATATGCAGTTCATTCGACTGCTGGAAAAGTTATTGACATTGCAGTGTGGTCCTGCTGAAGAAGAATTTGTGCAGAGGTTCTGCAGAGGTGTAGCGATTCAATCAAAAAAGCAGCTGATTGAACCTGTGCAGTATGACGAGCGAGGAATGGCCTTCAGCACAAGCGAAGGTAATGGCATTCCATGGAGAGAAGATAAGTCTAGTCAAGTTCAGAAACTGTGATTATTTTCATTTGCCGCTGTTCTCCAATATCCACTTGCTCTGTTGGGTTTTGCTACTGCTACATTGCGTTCCCTAATTTTAAGATTCTATTGAATTTTTTAAAAACTGAATTTACAGTGTCCCAAGAAGAAGTGTGGATCCATAGACATAATCGTATTAATACTTTATTTTACATTTTCAACTGGTAGAATCAATGAAATGTTTATAATAAAGGTTTATTCTCAAAAACTAAGAATACTCAGTGATTCTGTATTTCAGATGCAAAAACTGTATAACATGAGAACTCAAGGCCTCTGGCTCACATTTTCTTGGATTATGAGTAAAGACACGACATGGTCCCTCTATTAGAAATTAACTTATTAAATATATTCGCAGCTCAAAAATTTAACCTTATTCCTTTGTCATTTTTAACTTGTTTCCAAAGAAATGTTGCCTTTCCGAAGGAGTTTGCATGCCTACCATTGTGTTTTACTACACTGTGCACATATTTTAAAGTTTTATGTTGATACACTCTTACTGATTGTCAAAAAACAATGGAGAGGTGGGCTTTAAGGCAGAGGCAAGCAAGAGTTCTGGGATTGGTGCCTGCCTGATCTACGTAGCAAGTTCCGGGCCAGGTGTGACTACAAGGAGACCCTGTCTCAAAACCCAAAACCCCAAACAAAACAAAACAAAACCAAAAAAAAAAAAAAAAAAAAAAACAATGTGAGTTGGTTGTTTTGTAGCAAGGCAAATGTATATGAGTGACTTTTGGTTGTTGAAACTAATTTGAAAATCATTTCATTGTTTCTAAAATGCAGTTGAAGAACATTATCACCACAGACCGCTTTATTACCCAAATTGTATCATTTACCTGTTGTAATTTGTTTGAGTTTTTACTAATAGGAGTTTTATATTCTTAAAGGCAGAAGAAAGAGTGCAACAGCAAAAGCAGTTGTTTATGAGCATGGAGGTGGAGACATACTTGTGAACGGCGTGGGCTACCTGCATTACTTCCCCGTCGTACAGGACAGGTGGGGTTTTGATTTTCACTTTGAAAGACAGCATGCTTAATAATTCCTCATGACCATGAAGACATGCTCTTCCTCCTTCTGTTTAGCTGAAGGGTTATTTGTCTCTCACCAATAAACTAGATAAGTGGAAGTGGTTGCTATTTTTCTATGTTGTTTGGATTTCTAGAAAAGCATTTCTAGAAACTCAACTGATTTCCTTTTTTTGTCAGATCCTACTGGAATTTGGATATTTTTAGATATATCCTACATTCCAAAGAGTATGCCAAAATGTAAGAGCACATTTCCAACCACCTTCTGATTAGAGGGTAGGTGTTCACAAAACAGAGCAGCAACCCCAGAAACCAAGCATGGCTTTCTTAATTGACCAGGCCTCTAAGTATAAGCAGATTTTCTGTGGTTTGTGCTTGTTTTCCTAGTCCTAAGTATTAGAAAAGGTCTACTTTATAGTTTTGGACTTTTCCTGTTTGAGGAATTAATTGTACATACATTGAAGAAGTAAAGAAACTTTGCATTTATAAGTCACAATAAAAGTTCGTCAGTTTTGCTCAGTTTCCTATGGAGAAATAGACATTCGTCATAAATAGACATTCCAATTCTTCTAGTCCCCAAACAGTCAAATAGTCACACCCCAATGCTCTGTGTGAATCGCCTTACAAAGTCCTGTTCTTGAGACAGTTATTATTTTTCCCTTAGTTGCTGTCGTTATCTATGAGTAACAGTTTGGTGTGATTATTTCCCCCCTCCCTAATCCTCTGTTTCCTGGATGTATTGTGGTATTTAAGGTCAAAAGGACTGAAGTCTTCTAATCCCAGTGCTCATGTAAGTAAGCAAGGATCCTTCTAATGTGGTGTAAGCTTCTGAACAGCATAATTACCTCAGGAAATGTTTGTTTATTATATTTGTCTATGTGCCTGTGTCACAAAGTAACTCATTCTTAACTCTGTTTAATATGAATTAAACGAATTCTGCCATCATCCCCACTGGGATGGGTGAAGCTTAAGAAAAGCCAGAGAATCCTCTGACGGAATGGTAACCTCAGTACTGGAAATAGCAGAGAGAAATGGCATTTGATGCCTGACCTGTCTGTTGCTCTATATTCAGACGTAATTCCTGGTGATTTAACACCTAGTCTCAACCATGACAGTTCAGTTACACCCTTGAATCTTATTCTTTAGTTTGAACACTTATGAAGGGTCATCTGTACCCTGTCTTTTTGGGGCATTGAAAAGATTTCAGTGTCATTTAAAATGATTCCTGTTGTTAGGAACCATCTGATTGGGAAGCCTAGTGCTGGTCTTAATGGGGAATGCTCAGTGAGCAGCAGACCCCGTCATTGACTTTAGTAGCTGTAGGGCTGCCCTGTTAGCCATGAACCATCCTTTCCTTCCAGAAAAGCAGGTTCTTAAGACATCAGTGAAGTGACCAGTAGGAAGATGACAGAACCAAAAATCAGGGCTTTCAGTTCTAGTCCTCTTTCTTAGCTGTGCAACTTAGCTAGAGTGCTTTAAGTCTCCTGTTCTGAAGATTGCACTGAGCATGGTCCCTGAGGTGCTTCTTAAAGTCAGTTGAATTCTTTTTCTTTCCAGGGTATTGTCTTTGGGGCCTGTTGTTTTTACTGAAATAGAAAACTGGTCATGGGCAGTGCTGGAGATGTGGCCTTCTCAGTGTCATCAGAAATATTTGGTCACATATTCTTGTTTACAGCAGACATGTTTTGCTGTATGCCTGGTGCTCTGGGATACCAGGGTTGACAACCTTCCTGGAAAGCATCAGTTACTGATAATCTCAACAAAAGAAACATTCCTCACATGTGCTCACCATGCAGTAGCCTTTTAAGCAACCACAGTAAAATGATAGTGTCTGTGTTTGGTACCAGAAGAGCATTCAAAGAAGAGAAAAGTGAGGAAATCATTTAATTGTGTATTTTTATATTATGCCAGTTCCTAAAATTGGAACAAAGTAAGTATGAATCTTTTGATTCAGGATTTCATCCGAGATTTCTAAGTGCAGACACTGAGTGTGGAATATTTTTGTACCATGTGACTGCTTTAGTATTTAGTATTTGCTAGTTTACAGTCCAGCGTAGTTAAAATTGATAGTAGTGTAACCATTGTTTCTAGTTGTTAATTCTTGAGGGTGTTTGATTGTTGTTGTTTTATCTGTTGACAAATTTGTCTTTATACCACCGTGTCCCACCTCTGTCAGCTGTCTGGACTCTGTATGGCTCTTTCTTACCTTGACCATTCTGCCCCTGTTACTCTACTGTAGCTCTAGGGATTTTATTCTGAAATTTACTTTTTCTGAGTTTTGGTCTGGTGAGTTATGGACATGGATATATGTTAGGGAAACTTTGGGAACTGAGTCGGATAAAGTTCCCAAACAAGTAGTTTTCCTCTTTCTCCAATTTCCCTTCCCTTACAAACTCACCTGTCAAGTGTATGAAACAATACCATTTTGCCATGCACTGACAGAATTTGGTTCTCTGGTCTGTGGCTTTTAGTATCATAATATGATTGCTACTTTGCAATAGTATTATCTTAATTGTATGGCCAGTTGGGTTGCTTGAAGCCTTTGTCCACAAGGCAGAATGGATGTGTGTCTCTTATAGGAGCCGGCCATCTTCTATATACTATTGCTAGAAATTCAGCTTGGTATGGCTTCTTTGGTCTTACCTACATGGGATGGTTTGGCTCATGTAGTGTGAAAAGTTGGATCTCCATCTGGGGATTCATCTCTCAATTTAATTGTTAAACTGAGCTTTATTTGGGGACTAAAAAGTTGTAGTGTAAGTCAGTAAAAATTCAGGAGCTATAACCCAGGGGTAGAATGCTTGCCTAGTGTGCACATGGTCAATAAATAAAACAAAAAATTCAGCAAAGGAATTAAGGCAAGGTAGCAAAATCCAGTTCTTTGACAGAGGTCACAGTGAGCATCCTCCCTGATACAAATTGTGTTCAAGGAACACTTGTTTATCTGAATGAGAGAAGACCTGGGACAGAGCAGTGTGTGTTGCCTGCTCTTTGATGCCTACAGTGTCTGCTCCCTGCTCCTCAGGGGGTGGACCTGACTATATATGCAACTTAGAGAACTACACTGGGAACATGTGGCTTTTGGTAGGAGGAGGTCTGTTAAATGTGGTGTGGGTAACTTTTTTTGAAAAGTAACCATTATCAAGATGAGCATTGTACATTATGCAGAAACATTATAGTATGTCATTAGAAAATCCAAATGGCCTTTGATTATTGCTTGGGAAGGCCTATTAATTTATGTCTGATCATTAAATCCAGCAGCTAAGATTCAGTTGGTTAATGGAGTTCCTCAGCTTTGATACTTTTTACAGAGTTTTCACTGCTTACAAAGCTTTCGTGAGAAAGGAAATCAGTAAACAGTAAGAGAGGATGTGTTGCTGTGCTCTGACTGTGCTGATACACCCAGGAAAAACATATACAAACCTTGTACTTCTAAGTAAAGCATTCTAAGTGTCAGAAAGGTCAGTGTTTCTAGGTCTTGGTGTCGTGTGTTGATTGAGAAGTGTGAATAATGGAGCTGTGGCAGGTGTCCCATGGATTTAGAGCTACTTACAGTGTCAACAGTTTATGAAGTCACGTGTCTTTGTAGACCTAACTCCATGTATTTGTGATGTGCCATAGAGAACAGTTGATGTTCCCCTTTCACTTCCTTGACCGGCTGGGGAAACACGATGTAGCCTGCACAGTGTCCGGCGGTGGAAGGTCGTCGCAGGCAGGCGCCATACGCTTGGCAGTGGCCAAAGCCTTGTGCAGCTTCATCACCGAGGACGAGGTCGAGTGGATGAGACAAGGTATACACGCAGGTGGGAGGGCCAGGGTGTCTTGCTGCTGCTCACAGTGCTTGTTCGTTCTTACAGTGACCCCATGTGTGGCACAACTCGCCAGTAGTGCCTCCCATCCTCCACGTCCACAACTGTTTTTTTTAGGTTTGATTTCTACAGAGTAAATTAAG
Source organism: Eospalax fontanierii (assembly GCA_035773235.1). Taxonomy (NCBI): domain Eukaryota; kingdom Metazoa; phylum Chordata; class Mammalia; order Rodentia; family Spalacidae; genus Eospalax; species Eospalax fontanierii. The sequence continues at coordinate 33,472,434 of CM069547.1, forward strand.
ATTAGAACAAGAAAAGGAAGGCATTCCTAGCAATAATTCCTTGTCCCCTGCTTAAATATCCAGGCCCATAGCCAGGGGGAAATTATTTTGGCCTTAAGGCATAATTTTTTTGTCTATTTTAACCAGCATATAGATTAGTTGTATTTGAAACAGATTGGTCGCTTCATTTTATCATAAAAATTAGTAATAATTGTTTGGTTAATGATAAATGACTTTTTAACAGTATTGGGATTTTCATTTTTAACATTATGATACTACTATGTTTTTTTTTTTTTTTTCTTTTTTACTCAACTCTGCAATCCCAGCACCTGGGCTACATAGAAGAGTAAAGAATTTACAGTTGACTCTTACATCAGGGTACTGCTTAAACAAATATGTCGGGTGGCTCAAACTGAAGATGATTCTCCTCATCCTCCTCAAACCACCGCCCCCCAATCTGTGACAGGAAGAAAGCTCTATGTGTGCCGCAGCCCCTGGGAATCACCACTAATAACCTCACTGCTCCCTTAGGCCACAGAAGATGGTCCCCCTGTTCCTGCCCTTACTAGGACTGCCTAGAAGTGTTGCCTGTAGCTTAGCCTATGTTTTGTTTATTTTGCCTTTTAAAGCCTCTTATAGGGGCTGAAGAGATGGCTCAGCAATTAAGAACAGTAGCTGTTCTTGAAGAAGACCCGGGTTCGAATGCCAGCACCCATATGGCAGCTAACAACTGTCTGTAACTCCAGTTCCAGGGGATCCAATGCCCACTTCTGTGCTCTGTGGGCATTGCACAACATGGGTGCGCTCACATACATGCAGGCAGTACACACATACACATAAAATAAAACTTTTAAAGCCGCTTAGAAATCTGGTTGCTGATAAACAATTTGCCATTTTATCAGTTTAACTATATCGTGAAAATAATTTGATAGGATTTGGCTTAGCCATTCTACTCTTTGGAGCTGTGCTCATAATTTAAATTTAAACTGGGGCTGAAGTCTATCTATGTTTTCATTCAAAATAATTTTATCTGATATATGTTCCTTAGATACAAATTAGAACAGAAACCTACTGGAGGTTTTGTTGGTTATCTAGCCACTGAAGACCCCAGAAAAAGTATCTTAAGCCAGGCATCCAACAAGAAGACTACTAGTGTTGGAAAAGTTAAAAGGATGGGCAGAGATTTTGGCTCACTTAGTGTTTCTAGAAGCACTTTAAGAGCATGTTTTTGGTGGCTGTGGTCTTGACTAACATTGTGGAGGCTCCAGTCACAGCTGTAATGCTTCCCTTTGGACCATAGGCTGAAAGTAATTCAGCAGTCACCTGGAAGTATGAGTAGACAACTGGCAGCTTCCGGTTTAAAGTGACTATCCTTCTGGAATAAACTGCTTTTACCTAGACGATAACTCAAACGTAAAGTAATGTACCAACGGACATCATTTTTACAGAAACAGTAACAACATACTTCCTTTTTCCAGTATGCTCAGCAGATTGTATTTGTTTATATGTGGGCATTCAACCACACTGTTGGGTGTGGTGCACACACTTTTGATCCCAGCACTTGGGAGGCAGAGGCAGGCAGATCTCTGTAAGATAGAGGCCAGTTTACATAGCAAGTCCCAGGCCAGCTAGGGCTTCAGGAAAAGCCCGTAAACAAACAAACCAAAAGAACTCAGGGCATGTCTTCTGTTGCTCTTGTCGCCTTTTAAAACACTCACCTCAAGGCTGGAGAGATGACTCAGTGGGCAGAGCACTGGCTACTCTTTCAGAGAACACAGGTTCTGTTCCAAGCATCCACGTGACATCTGACAGCCATCCATCCATAGCTTCAGTTCCAGGAGATCCAATGCCCACTTCTAACCTCTAGAGGCATTGCATGTACAGGTGGATTTATATACATGCAGGCAAAATACTCATACACATAAAATTAAAATTTAAAAATAAAACTCTAACTTCCTGGCGCAGGGGTGCACACCTGTAATCAGAAGCAAGAGAACCAGAAGTTCAGTATCATCCTTGGAAGTGTGCGGGATAAGTTCCATTGCAGTAAAAAGTGACTGCAGAAAAGCAGCCTTAACTTAAGTTGAACAAGTCTAAAAATCAAAGTCACAGTTCTCCTAAGATGAGGAAAGCATACTCATAGAGTTGCTGGTGTTTGTCTCTAAAGTGGGAGAAGTTTCCCAAAGGAGCAAGAGCAAACTGCCCTTGTGGCAGATGATTGCAGGCTGGATGCTTGCCTCTAGTTGTTTCTAACATCACGTGCTGTACATTTCATGGGGTTCACTCAGGGGCCTGATAGGCAGCCTGCATTTCCCGCAGCTCACACAGGCTCTGTTTCTACTGCAGCTGGACTACTTACCGCCGATCCACGTGTCAAAGAACGGAAGAAGCCAGGCCAAGAGGGCGCCCGCAGGCAGTTCACCTGGAAGAAGCGCTGAGGCTTCTCCCCGCAGAGCGGAACAGCCCAGCCATGTGTAGAACAGGGACCTCTGACCAGCGGGAGGCAGCACGTTAGAAATTTAAATGCATTTTGTAAGGTTATTATTAAAAACAATGAATGAAAATGTTAGTTTCATTCTCCTGCGTAATTTCTCCAAAGTATAGAAGCATAATATGCAAAACCTTGGCACACTGGACTTGAAAAGTTCATTTGGCAAAAGCTAGTTACAGTTACTCATTTTGCAGATGAGAATACTGTTTCAAAGATGAAGAACCTTCCAGAGCCAGACCATTGCTAAGTCCTGCCTGAGCCAGCGTAGGTCTCATTTCACCAGGCTCTTGTCTTCCCACACAGTAGTTCGCTTCTTGCTTTGGGAGTTGAGACATGAGTTCCAGAAGAGGAGAGTAAAGTCGGTGTGTACGGAGCTGGTGGGCACGGAGCTGGTGTGTACGGAGCTGGTGGGCACGGAGCTGGTGGGCACGGAGCTGGTGTGCACGGAGCTGGTGGGCATGGAGCTGGTGTGCACGGAGCTGGTGGGCACCGTACTGTACATTAAATATGTAGACTTACTCATAGCTTCCCAGCTAAGTGAGATTTGTATGCCTTTCTGTGCCTATTTCACCTAGTGTAATATCCTCAAAGTTCATCCATGATGTGTCAGATGGACAGGAATTTTGGCTTATCTTGTCAACTTCATGGAATTTAGAATCACTTATAAACCTCTAGGCCTGCCTGTGAGGGCCTTTCTGGAAAAGTTTGTCTGAAATGGGAACACACCCTGAATGTGGACACCACCATCTAGCCAGCATCCCAGACTAAATAAAGAGGATCATCGGCATTCATCTCTGCTTCCTGACTGCAGATGCGGTGTGACCCGCTCCCTCGTGTTCCTGCTACATGCCTTCCCCACCGTGATGGACTGTGCCCTCCAATCATGAGCCAAAAAAACCTTTCCTTCTTTGATACCTTTTTCTCAGGTATTTTGTCACAGTAATGAGAAAAGCAATACAACATACTGTGGTTTCTTTATTGAATCAGTTTTGGATTCCATTTGGAATCAGCACAGATGGAGAATAAAGTTTTTCAAGTTTCCCTAGAGGCTTCACCAGAAGTGCTTAAAAAAGGACTTGATTCAAAGAAACAGGAATAGAAACTTCTAAGTGATGGTGCCTGATCTGGGAGGGCTGCTGTGTAAATGACCTTGGGCAGGGAGGCAGGATGAATCCCTTAGTGACTGCCCCAGAGACTGCTGGGGAGTGGCTGGACCCCAGGCCATGTGTGGGGAAACCCTGTGAGATCTGGCAGGTAAATGGTTGTATGTGACTCATTACACCATTGTTTGTCCAGGCCCTGGACTCTTTAGTCATAGCTAACAGTTAAGGAAAAGTTCGTTTGAGTTTACTGTTCCAGGGGGATTGTAGTCCATCGTGGCAGGGAGGCAGTCAGAACATGAAGCGGAGCACGTGTCTTCGAGCATTGCTGGAAGCAGGGAAAACAAGCTGGAAGCAGGCAAGGTTACGAATTCCCAAAGCCCACCCCCAGCGATGTTCTTCCTCCAGCTTGGCCACAAACAGCACCATGGCCCTCTAAACAGCACCACCAGTTGACCAAGTGTTCAGACACTCAGAGCCTATGGGGAACACTTATTCAAACCACCACAGCCCTTAAAGGGAGGGCTCTACATTTTAACTTTCACACAATTTTGCAATGGGCTTCTGACAGAAATATGGCAGTTGGTGGCAGGCTGCTTTAGATAATTCAGTCCCATCGCTTGTATATGAACATGTTCCTTGCACAAGATGAGTGTTGACCCTGTGCTTTGCTTGTGCTTACCCATCACTCTCTAACCAGTCTCTGTCTCTCCTGTTTTCCCAAATGCCCCGGTTTCTGTTTTTTTAATCTGCGTGTGAGAGAAAACAGTATTTGTTTTTCTGAACTGGTTTACTTAACATGAAGTGATCTCCAGTTCTATCCATGTTCTTGCAAATGACATAATTTTATTCTTTATGGCTGAAAAAAAAAAACGATTAGAATAGGGTTGCTTAATTGGTAAAGAGATTCTTTGACAAGTGAGAGCCATAGTCTCCATTTTCCTTGCTTGTAAGGGTTGTATGCTGCTGATTTCTTCATCAGTTTGCTTTAAACTGTCTCAGGTAAGTTCTGGATAACACCAAATCCTCAAACAGTAAGGTACCATGAGACCTCGGATGATGAAAACAGGTGATGAAGTAGAGTATTCCTCTGACCATACCCAGCACATCTTCACAGGAGGTAAGGATGCAGAAAGTGAGCTTTCTGTGATCCTTACCATGTAGCAGTCACTCTGGTGACACTGTGTTTGGCTGTGTTCTGTTGAGCCTTGGTCTGAGAGGTGACATCAGCCCTCTGTGTGACGTGGATCTGTGAAGATAATGTTGGTTGTGGGTGGTTTTGCTTGGCCTTTGTGACTGCTGACTGAGCTCCTGCCTTAACTAGCATGCTAGGAGCAGCATGGTGCCGACTGGGGTGCTGACCATCTGTTCTCACATCAGCCTCTTCCCAGTTGAGAGGTGACAAAGTCATGTGGAAGCCTGGTGTGTTGTGATGATAAAGTCAGGGGGAAGACCGAAGTCAGCGCCATGGATAGTCACAAGAGGCAGGGAAGGACGTCAGGAGGCAGTGGCAAAAAAGGAAAGAGGAACTTCGGGTGTAACCAGACTGGCGGGTCTGGGAGTTGCAGGGAGGGAAGACGAGTGTGGAAGCTGGTTCAGGAGACCGAGGGAGTTTGGAGGGGCCTGAAGTGCCATGGAGTGACCGCACTGACAAGCGGTAACTGCTGAGCCCTTTTCACTTTAATCATAGCTGTGAGACCCGAGTTTAGCGCAGCGGTTTCCACGGTGGTTTTCCACTGAGGGTCCTCTTTAAAACGCATGAAGCAGAGTCACCACAGTTAATAGAATGAAAACATCTGAACCTTGTTAAATCCTACCTTCATGTGGAGCACTTTGGGAACCCAAAGCCCCAGAGAAAAGGCTTTAAAAATTTCCTTCATGAAGCTGAAGAGCTGTTGCAGGAGGAAAAAGGAGGACTATCTAGGAGGTTGGTGGAGATTGCCATGTATGAAAGACCCCGGAACCCCCCTCAAGCACAGAAGGCAGAAGTTGGTGGGAGAAATGTTCCTCGGTGCACCTGGACAGGTGACTCGGTAGTGCGGGTCTTAAGTGCAAGGTCTTGCTGGCCACAGGGTAGAGCAGAGAAACAGGAGGGTAAGACGCCAACCACTCAGGGTTCCCTAATGGGTTCCACCCAAGAGACCAGGACTTAGGAAGGGTCAAGATGCTGGAAGACTAGGGAGGCTACCCCATGGAAGATGGGCAGGGTCACCCAGCAAGAGGTGCAGCAGGTAGTCCATGGAGCTCTTCAAATACTAGCCACAAATGTGGAGAAATGGAGTATGAAGTCCGAAAGCGGAAGCAGACAGCAGTTCAGAGCCCCAGCTGCTCTTGCAGACCTGAGTTCAATTCCCAACATCCACGTAGCAGCTAACAGCCATCCATGACTCCAGTTCCAGAGGATCCAACAACCTCTTCTGACCTCCACTGGCATTGCACAACACAGGTGCACTTACGTACATGCAGGTACTACACACACACACACACATTTTTTTTAAGGCAGCAGAGGAAGAGCGAGGTGGGGCCTCGGTGATGCAGACAGCTGTCCACTGAGAGGAGTCCCTGTTCCTTTAATGGCTCCTTCAGCTCAGTTGTGACAGTAACCTATAAAGTGGATGTTGAGAAAATCATCACTGAGGAAGTCAAGTAGCTTCCCTAATCCTTGTAGCCGGTGAATGTCCAGGCCAAGCTTAGACCTGAAGTCCTGGCCCCAGGGCCCGCGCTCGGAGCCACTGCGATGCCAGTCAGGGTGACCTGTAAGCCCAGTGCTCACCTGTGGGTCGGGGAGAAAGCGCCACATCTCCAAATGCTATTTCAGTATAGTCCATGGGAACCACTTAGCTTTCAGGAAGTGCTCTGTAATGCTGGTATGATTCTCTTGAACACTCTTAGTTCAATAGAAGTACGCTGTTTTCTCAGTTTGGAAGAAAAGAATGCAGGAGACGGGATGAGCTAGTGGTTTCCTTGAAAATAAATGACAGTCATTCATTTGACACAGTTCCTGAACTACTCAGGAAAACAAACATGAATGATAGAAATGTTGAGGTAATTTGATGTTTCACATCACATGTGTGCATCCATTGAAATAAGTAGGCTAGGCTAACTCTGGCTCGGGAAACCCCGCAAACATGAACTTTGTTCAGCCTTTCAGCCACATTAGATAGTTCCCCAGAAGGAGCTTGCAGCTATTTATAAAAGATAATGTTTTTATAAATACTAATGTTTAGTAGAAAGGCTGTAACATCCCCCCAAGAAGCAATTAATATGTTAATACTTCATTATTGATATTATTGCTAATTATTGTTAATAATTAAAAATAAATTGAAAAATGATGGCTACCTACTTTGGTAAAAAACTGTCAGCTATAAATTTTTATTCTATTCTAAGCCTTTGATTAAAAAACAAACTCATTACCAGAAGCTGTTAAGTAATATTTGAACTAAGCTATAAAAACCCCTCAACTTCGCCAGATCTGCTACTAGTCAGCTGGCCCAGGGTTTCTTTGCTCCACCGTGGCGGAAATAATGGGCAGGCAAGAAACTTCAGATGCTGATCTCTGGCGCTCGTTTCCTTGAGGGCGACAGGCAGCAGCCAATGGCAGCCCTCTAGTACTGCAGTCCATTTATTGGCCTGGATAGTGGGACCTTTTCAACTTGACTGAATTTAGAATCACCTAGAGGACACTCCTGTCTGTGGGGATGTGTTCAGAGAGGTATAGCAGAGGAAAAACCTACTGTCTCTTCTAGTGACCAAGGCCTCAGGTTCTCTAGCTCTGTACAGCCCTTACCAGCTCTTAGCTCTAGTCATCTCTGCTTCTGCATACCTTCTTTCCCTCCCAGAAAGCTATCCAGGCACTGTGCACAGGGCACTGCCATGGCCACTTGGGAGCTGGCATTTCCTCTCTGGGGGCAGATGGGCACTCTGTCTGGTCAGAGGATTCTGGACTGCTGGTGGGCAGGTCCAAAGCTTCTGCCTCCACTGCTTCCTCAGCATTAAGGCATTTGACAGCATCCTACTGCAAAGCAGGAGGAGGTCAGGAACCAAGTGCTGGTCTAAAAAGCTTAGGAGCCCAGCACCCAGAATCAGAAATGGTGCCAGCCACCATAGGACACAGGGCTATCAGTGAGTTGATCAGTATTAGGTCCTCAAGATCAGATCCCCAGGGCGCCTGTGGGATTTTCAGGTGTGAAGCCACAGGGTGGTATGCACGGCACCCAGGAGATCAGGTGGATGAGCCTGCTCGATCAAGCCACCACCGGAGGGCTGCTGCTGCCGCCACCAGGCAGGCACTTGTTCAGCTGATAAGCCCACATTCACCCCAGTTCCACTTTCCTCTGGTGTCTCTACTGCTTTGTGCTTCCAGTTCAGCCTCCACAACTGACAGTAGGCCAGGATAGACCACTCAAGAGAAGTCTTTATTGTACTTGATCTTGCCACACTGGGAACAGTAACAGGAGTGTCTCCCTATGCATTCACAGAGTGAGCCTAAGCAGCCTGTGTAGGTGGCAGACTGCCCTTTCTTTGACCAATCATGGCCTTGGTGCCTCTAGCACCAATCACAGACAAATCATCCTTATGATTTAGACTAGTCATGACCTTGCCACCAATCAGAGTAGTCCTCCACTGGGGACATGCTCCCTCTTTCAGCAAAATGGAAATGGTTCATCCCTGTTTGTGATTGCAAAATTCTGGTACAACAGTCCTGCTTAGCAAGGAGCCATTCGATCGGGTGAAACCTTTTGAGTGGTTGCCTCTAGGCAAATGTAGAGTGTTCAGGACAGCTTTCATTTAGCATAGGATAGTCCAATTCTGGAGGTCATACAGCTGAGCAATGTTATGAGTCACCCACTCACTTTGCTGCGTATCACATGATCTTCTGCAATGTTACAATGACAACATTGCCTAGGTTTCTTTTCAGGGACTTGAATTTGGCTTTGTTGAAACCACCACCTTCAATTGGGCCTGTGCAGGTTTCCAGTCAGTGACTTTTGATGCAGGCCAAAAACTCCTTCCTCAGATCATGCTAAAGCTACAAATTCTCTGAACATAGGTTCTATGAAGAGTCATGAAGATTGATTTCACATGTGTAGATCACTGGTTACTCCACCTCCATCTCTTTCTCATGCTTTAGATCACTTGAATTCTTTTGTTTTCCATAAATATCCCCAAACTCTATCCTCATGGAAGAACATCTGAGACTTGATCTTCCATCTCCACTTTGGCCCTCCCTGTGACTAAGCCTTCTCTTTTCCAAAACTTGTCATTTTAGTGATTGGCAGCCAGCATGTTTGGCTTGGAAACAGAATGAACATACCATGTTAATAAAGGGGGCTGCTCCTTCTAAACAAATTTCTTGGAGCTTGTCTGACTAATGTTCATAACTCTGGTAGAGAAATAATGAATGATGGATGAAAATCAAGTAACGAAAAGACAAGAACAAAAGTTATAGTCTGACCTCTCTTTTCTATACTAAAGAGCCTTTGCTGAACATGTAGGTTTAGTCGTTTTCAGTATGAAGAGCCAGAAAAGCATGAGGGGCCAGGATCAGAGAAGTAAAAGGTACAAAGGGCTGTTTGTGGGCCAGCACTTATCAGTTAGGACTGTTCCTCCCGTGGACTTGAGAACTCAGATCTCACTCTTTTGATGGTTCCTGAGAGCCTCCCGAGACCTTGCAAGGATACTGACCCTCATCAGCCCCCTTTTAAAGATTGTCTTATTTGTTGTTTTTGTATGAGTGTTTTGCCTGCATGTATGTAGATACACCACAAGCATGTAATGCCCACAAAGCCAGAGGAGGTTGTTGAATCACCTGGGACTGGAGTTACAGGTAGTTGTTAGCTACCATGTGAGTTCCTGGAACCAAACCTGGGTCCTCTGTAAGAGGAGCCAGTGCTTTTAACTGCTGAGCCATCTCTCCAGTCCCTGTTGACACTTATTAATGACCACCAGAAGGTGTTGTGCCAGCCGGGAGGGGCTGGACCTCAGTGTGTTACCCTTAAATCACTGCTCCTAAGCTTGGGCAAAAGTTAGGTTCACTTTAGATCTTCTGCAAAAACTGCAGGAAAGTGTCAAATTTAGTCCTGTTTTTCATTTTTGCAGGGTTTGGTTGCCCTCTGAAAAATGATTGAAACCTCTCCAGGGGACCTGGCCGCACAGTGTGAGGTCTTTCTCTCTGCAAGGTAAATGAGAGATGCTTCTGAAACCCTCCCCAGCTGTACCAAGCCTTACTTTAGCCTTCTCTGCCAAGAATGTTCTTACTCACTGGAGTAAACTGCCCAGCCCCAGGGAGCCCCACTGTTCAAATGAGTTTCTTTTGTGATCTCAGGACATTACTTGTTTGAAATGAGGTAAGGAGATGGTAGTTTTTCATGGGGCTGTTCAGTAAAGTAGAGACTGAATATTGCGCTGCAGTCCATGGTTGTAAGAGTAGCTTAGGACTCTGATTACAGATCACTAAAAAGCCCAGCTTGATCTGTCTATGACAAGGGGAATTCTCTGGGAAGCTCTGAGTTTCTGATGTTCCTCAGAGAAGAGCTGGCCAGTCTTCTGCAGGTCTTCTCAGCTCCGCCCTCTCTGCCTCTTTTCTCTCTACAGACTTGCTGCTTTGGCTCCTGAACTCAGCTTTCCAAATTCCATTATGGGGCTCTCAGAGTCCATCCAAAAGACTCTGGGAATTGCTCACCTTCCCCTCATAGGCTGGCTTGGCCTTCCTCTCTGACTTGATTTGATCAGTCAGTTAAATGAATCTGCCTTTACTACTAGCACTCTGGTCCCTGGCCCACATCTTGATTTTAGTCAGCTGAGACCAAGCCCATACACTTATAGCACAAGAAGACAGTACAAATATATCATGCTCAGCAACCAACGTGAGGCAGTCTACTCTCATTTAAGGGTCTGGTTTTTCTTAATAAGAGGGGATTCACATTGTGACCTGAGTAGAGGCTGGCCTGCCCTTGCCTGTGCTAACGAACTCCTACTACAGAGGCTTGATGGAAGCAGGGAGTGCAGGGAGCCCACACAGCAGGCTACTGAAGTCAGATGATGGTGGCTTGGACCAGAGTATTAGCAGTGGATGTAGAGAAAGACTAAATGACTGATCAGATTAAGTTGGACTGATTTGAAAGTCAATTCTAAAATAAAATGAAAGTGATTATTGATTAAAGTTTGTTACCCGACCCCCCCAGCCTAAGTTGATCAAGACTGCTAATAACAAACTTAATAAATAATTTAACTCATATTGTGATCATAGCCAAACGGTAGCCTAAGCCTGAGTGAAGGGGAAAATTGAGAGAATTAGTAACAAGGATGAAAGATGGATGAATAAGAAAGTAAGGTTTTTAAAAAATTACTTTTAAACTGAGTGTGGTGGTGCATCCCTTTAATCCCAGGACTTGGGAGGCAGAAGCAGGTGGCTTTCTCTATGAGTTCAAGGCCAGCCTGGTCTATATAGTGAGTTCTAGGACAGATGGGACTCCAGAGAGACCATGCCTCAAAAAGACCAAAAAATTACTTTTAATTATGTATATGTATCTGTGCCCACAAACGTCAGGTGCCCATGGCATTGGGCCCCCTGGAGTTAGAAGTGGTTGCAAGCCACCTCACCTGGGAATTGAACCCTTTCCCTCTGTAAGAGCAATCTGTTCTCCTAACTGCTGAGCTATATCTTCAGCCCCAGCGTGCCTCAGAGTGAAATACACACCAGCATCACCTGGACATTTGCTAAGATGAGTTTTTGGTTCCACCTCCCAAGTTCCTGAGAACCACTGCTTTCACTTATTGAGTTCTCAGGAGTGATGCCTACCTGTCATGCCAGCATTGAGGGGCTAAGGCAGAAGACTCGCTTCAGCTCAGGATTTTAAGACCAACCAATAGCGAGACCCAGCCTCAAGCAACAACCAAAAAGATTCCTCAAGATGGGAACAGCATCATTAAATGTCTCTGACAGAGGGGAATTTAAGGATCATTTAATCCATCTGTTTGTAAGCCAAAACCATTCCCAGGTGGACATGGACCAGTGCGAGGCCAGAGGGTCTGGAGATTAAAGAAAAACATTGTTAGCCCAGAAAGCCCAAGTTTTTCTGAAAATTGTGAATTTGAACTTTGCATTTAATTGATACTTCCCCTACATCCTTTATAAAATCAAGACGTGCATGCCTAAGGAGACTGGCGATTGTTACCTAATTACCATGAAAATATTCAAGAGTTCTTAGTACAACCTTCTAATGTGATTAAATACTGACTGGGTCTCCTTCCTGAATCGAGTTGAGATAGTGATTCATTTGAAGAAAAGAAGACAAAACCACCAATGGTTCTTACCTTCTTACATACAATTCTTATTTAAGAAAGTGTGTACATAGCTGTGTATCTGTACCAAGACATGGACGTGTAGCTATCTATACTGAGAGCTTATGAATAATTTCTTAAAACTTTTTTCTTTTATATGGGGTTAGAAATTTGTAGATCTTGTTTATTATTTTACATGGTTTGAATTTTTTAAAGATCATTCATAACTTCCAAGTGACTAGAATATAGTAGTTCCCCTTGTCTGAGGTTTCACTTGGTCATTGTGTCAGTTACCTAAGGGCACCTGTGGACCAAAATATTAAATGGAGAATTTCAGAAATGAACAATTCACACACTTTAAACTGCATGCCCTTTCTTAGTAGCATGACAAAGTCCTGTATTGAACCACTGTGTTCTGGTTAGAATATGAACCATCCCTTTGATCTGTGTACGCTACCTGACTGTTAGTTCCTTAGTAGCCAGCTTGGTTACCAGGCTAGTTATAGTGATATCACAGGGTTTGTATCCAAGTAACCTTTATCTTCTTTGACAATGGCCTAAGCTTGCAATTCAGATATGCAAAGAAGAGCAGGAAAGGGCTTCCTGTCTGTGAGAAGAGAAGCATACAAGAAGGTATTTAGAATGCGAGCACATTCACTGCAGAATGCTATAATTATTCTAGTGTATTATTAGTTATTGTTAGGGAAAAGCATAGACTGTAAGGTTTGTTATTATCCTGCTGTCAGGATCCACTGGGGTTTCAGAGTGTATCCCCAACAGACAGGGAGGATGACTCCTGTATTCTGATTTTCTACATGAAAGACAGTAGCGTCCCAATATTTAGCTATTAGTACCCTTGTTTAACCACAAGATGGAGTAGTGTCCAACCAAATAAGCAACCGAAAACAGGCACACGGGATTCCATTCCTGTGCATTTTAATGCCCCTTGGAAAGTGTCAGGCGTATGAATTATCTTTTAAAATCCATCTATTGCAGACAGGCTTCTAAACTCTGATTTATTTCTTTCTGCTTACATTTGAATTTGTAATTGTCTCACCAACTGAACTGATTCTTTTCATTGACAGAGGGAGATAGAGAAGACTGCAGATCGCAGAAGGCTTAGCAGCAGCTTCTAGCAGAGACAATCTCTTGCAGATGAGTCTGGTGTCCATTGCTTCCATCATAACCTGTACTGTTCCCAGTATTGAATGGTGACCGCTGGGTGCCAGATGCTATTTCAAAATGTATATTTGATCAATGATTTGAATGATTAATGCACTCCTTAAATGTTAATGTACCCCAAAAGGGAGAGAAATGGACTTTGAAGTTGTATGGTGGCAGAGTGCTTGCCTAGCACTCGGGAGAACCTGGGTTCACCCCCTAGCACCACACCGAAAGAAAAAAAAAAGGGGGACTTAGTTGTTGCCTCTGGAGACTGTCGTTCAGGGACAGCATTTGACCAGCATGCATGAGGTCCAGGAGTTCCAGCTCTGGTAATGACAAAAAAGCCAGGGGAGGGGGACGGTGGGCGACACAAAAGGCATCTCAGGGCACCTTGTGCTTCAGACAACCAGGAGATGATGGGGGAGACAAATGTGGGATTCTATAAAAAAGATCTGGTGGGCCGGAGAGAAGGAAAGCCAGCTGTTCGTGTGTAGAGCAGGGTGACAAGTCCAGCCTTTTCTGCCCTGCCACTCACCACGCATCCTCGCATGATGCCTGGGCTGTAAATGTGGGTAAGAGTTCACCCAGCCATCTTGTCTCCTCCTTTCTCTTTCCTTCTTTTATTAATAATTTGGATAATTTATTTTGCATCTACATTTCTTTTCCAATAAGCATTTGCCTGAAACTTTTGAAACTATTATGTTAAGAGCATTCAAAACCCTTTATTCTTGCTATTTTGAAATGTCCAAGACATTACTGTTAACCGTAGTCACCCTGCTATACAAAAGAACCCCAGGACTTAAGCCTGTCTAACTGCAGCAGTCCCATTTGTTGGTCTCTCCCATCCCTCCCTCTCTCTGCTCTCTTCACCACTGGGCACCACTAGTCTAACCTTAACTCCTGAGATCAGCATTTTAGTTTCCAAATAGGAGGGAGAACATGCCATGTTTTGTCTTTCTGTGGCTAACTCACTTTACATACATGTCCTCCAGGTTCATGTAGGCAATGTTTTCTCAAAAGTATCCAGCAGGGGGAGCCACGCAGAAGACATCCATTCCTAGCAACATTCAAATCTGAATGTTGGATGTGAGGAAATTCTAGTAGAATCGCCACACCAGAGAAAATCCTTCTTATTAGACCTCTGTATTGTCCAAGTATGGAAGGAAAATTAAGAGATGTTGTTGAAAATAGAATAATAACTAATTATACATACGAAGGCTACTGTGCTGTTGAGGATCTAACTAGAATGGAACATTAGGATTCAAAACAAGCTTACCAAATGGAGAAAGAAAACAAAAATTGCTCATAATCTTAGAATTATCTTCAGCCATCAGCAAGTAATTATTGAGGATTCTCTTGCAGCATACTTGCATGTGAAAGGATATTTCACATACTTGCCATTAGAGTATACACACAATTTAAAAACTGATTTTCCATTTACAGTCATCACCATCTTTCTGTGTAGCTATAAGCTTCATAATTATAATTTTAATGACCTCATAATATTCTATCCATTGAGCATATGTTCCATAATTTACTTAACTAGTTTCCATACCATTAACCACATGCGCTTTTTAAAAATAATACTGTAAATAATGTGCCACAAGCATATTCATGTGTATGCATTTTCCACTTATCCTTAGGGTATGTCAGCAAGATTCAACAGAAGAGAGTTCAGGAGAAGTGGAAGCCTTATTTCTCAAAAACAAAACAGTTTGCAAACCAGGGAGATAGTGGCCTTCTTTACAAAATGAAAGGGTACTTCAAAGGCTCTGCTTGCTGCTGGAGAAAGTTCCCAGCCAGACTCCAATTCCTTATGCAAATGGACTGCTCATTCCCCTTCAATCCTCACCTTTCCTTTTCTTCCCCACACCCACCCATGTAAGGTCAGGGTTCGGGAGACCAGCAGAAATCGACCAGAGACTCCGCAAGGACCAGCTTATTTAGGGCTGGCCCCCCCTCATCTGACCGGGCTGGCATGCCTGGTCTAGCTTCTCCTGATCGAGATGGAGAAAGAGAGCTGCTCAGGGAGGGTGTAAACAGCTAACTCTCTGGGAGAGTGAGTCATTAGCCCGCCTAGCTGGTCAGTAGGCAGGAATCTTATCTATTCAAGAAGTTGTAGAAGTCAGTCCCCTTTTTGTAGGTATTGTGAATTCTGGTTGTTTGGCTGGAGTTGCCAAGGTGTCTGCTGTGAGGCTGGAGGGTCCTTCAGTCACATCTTACAACCCATACCTGCATTTTTGTGTGGTTCTGGAGGGCAATGGAATCTTCAGCTCCACTGGTCTTTTTCATGTAAATGAGATACTACAACCATACCTCAGGACTGACTGACATTTATGGATACTTTTGTGGCTCTTAGTGCCTTGATCAGTTCCCACAGCAAACTGAGGCTTTTCTGCCGTTGTTTAGCTTAGCTAGTGAAACAGGAACATGACTCTTAGAACGGACTACAACACTGGCTTTTGGTACCAGGAACAAAGTGTGTGTGTGACACACAATTAGAAAATACTGGGGGTCCTTTGGAGACATTCAGTTTTTCTGGAAGTTCACAGATCAAGTCCCTGCACTAACTTTGTCAAGCCAACAGCTATGACTTTATCACCAAATGCCTTTCCAAAAGGATTTTGCCATTTCCAGCACTGAGTGAAGTTCCACATTGCACAATCTCATGTTCAAAGGCTCCAGCAGGCAAATGCTTATGTGTGCATGCTCCTGGTCTCCCACTTCGTCCCACTGCCACCCTGCCCCGGTTTATCTGTGAAGGAGCTCTGGGGTACCCTCAACCTCAAGCAGGTTACCTCCACCAGCTACTGCCCACCCCTCCTGTCTCCAGGTACACTAGGACTTGCATACCAGTGTGGAAGAAATGAGGAGGTTATCAGAATAAAAATGGAATCATTTGTGCCAGCCCTAGCAAATCAAGCCAGGAGGTTATGAAGGGCTCATGCAATGTTTTAAGCCGCAAATCAGAGGTCACCACAGGAAGATGGAAGACAAGGCAAAACTTTATTAAGGCGGGGCTGTCCCCGAACTCCTGGACTCCAGAGAGCAGCCCTGCCCATTTCCAATCTTAAGATTTTATACCCTGACATGGGAAGATTACAGATCATTCAAAGTGAATAATTACTATAAGTTAACTTCATTTGTGTGAGCAAGCAACTTCAAGAAGCAGATGCGGCCATTAACAGTGGCTATTGGCTCAGGAAGGATTAGAACCCTTCTTTCACAATGGTCAATCACTCCCTGGAATTCAACCAAGCTTGTTGCATGACAATACCAAGCAGAATTCATCTGGAATTCTAGTTCTCCCAAAGTCAGATGGAAGGTAAACGACAAAATGGAGGTCCATTACAAAAATGGAGTCACTCTGGTTCCCTACTTGTTACAGTAACTATCACAAAAGACTGCCAGAACCACAATCTTCCCCAAATAAAAACAAACCTACCAGGTCATCCACCCAGCTATTCATTCAACCTCGGACTGACATCACTCTTGCTATTAATCACTATAGTCAAGGATGTTTCAGAATAGCCAATGGAATCCTCATTTTTGTTTAAAAATTTCCTTTCCCTCCACTTCCTTGCATCCACTCATAGTTCACTAAGGCATGTGGACTCTCATTACACCATCTTTAGAGAATCTCTGGTTGGCTGGTTGGTTGGTTTTTAATTTTATTTTTGTTTTTTTAAAGATTGACATTCATATCTAATTTACATTCTCCACCCCTCAGTCCAGGGAATTTTCCTAGTGTTTTGAAGACCGATTGTGTTCTTCTATGTTATCTATTTTAGAGAAAGTTCCATGGGCTGCTTAGAACAACATATTCTTTGGTGTCTGGATGGAATCTTCTGTAGATATCTGTAGGTCCATTGGCTCTATGACGTCATTTAGCTCATGTTTCTACATTTTTTTGTTAGGATGACGTGTGTATTGGTGACAGTGCAGTACCGAATTCATTCACTATTATTGTGTTGGGGTTAATCTAGACTTTATGTCAGAAGTACTTGTTTCGTGAAATTGTGTACACCCATGTTTGATGTGCATATGTTTAGAATTGTGATGTCCTCTTGATGGAGTGATAAGTATGAAGTGTGACTCCTTTTGGTTGGAAGTCTATTTTATCATATATTAAAGTGACACTTGCTTTTTTCCTAGTTCCATTTGCCTGTAGCACTCTTTTCCATCTTTTCACTCTAAGTTATCGTCTGTCTTTGGTGGGGAAATGAGTTACTTATAGGCAACAAATCCAATCTGTAAGTCTGTGTCTTTGGGTTGGGAAGTTGAGAACTATTAGTATTCAGAGTTATTATTGAAAGACGTGTTAATTCCTGCCATTGTGTTGACTTCATGTTCTTTTGTGTTTTCCTAGTCTTCATCTACTTAACTTTTCTTCTGGTGTGATTCATCCTGTCCTCTAGCATCATGAATGCATATCTCTTGCTTTAGCCTAAAAGACAGCTTCGAGTACCTTCTGTAGAGCTGGCTCAGTGGTCATGTTTTCCTCTATACTATTTTCATCATAAAAAGTTTGCCTTTTTGTTCAATTCTAAGAGATAGTTTTGTTTCTTTGTCTGCTTTTTCAGTATCTGGGTTGGCAGTTGTTGACTCTCAGAATGTGAAATACAACTTTCCAAACTCTCATGGCTTTTAAAGTGTCTGTTCAGAGCAGTTTCTGTTGTCAGTCTAATGGGCCCATCTTTGTATGTGACTTGGTGATTCTCTCTTGCACCTTTCAATATACTTTCTTTGTTCTATATCTTTAGTGTTATCATGTACTATGTATTATAATATACTGTGAGGAGGTTGTTTCCTGGCCTTGTTTATTTAGTGTTCTAAATGCTTCCTGTACCTGGATGGACATCTCTTATCCTAAACTTTAACAATTTTCTGCTATGATTTTATTGAAAGTATTTTCTATAACTTTGGCCTGAAATTATTCTCCCTCTATGCATGATTCATGCATTTGATCTCTTCGTTCCATAGGTCTCACATGTTCCATTTCTAGTCTTTCATTAATGTATCCTTGTCATTGACTCATGTTCCAAATCCTCAACCTTGTCTTCAAGTTCTGATACCGTGTTCTCCCTGTGATCTATTCTGTGAGTCTTTCATAGAACTTCTTATTTGACTTACCTTTTCATTTCCAATATTTCAGTTTGGATTTTTTCTTTAGTATTTCTCTTTATTGAATTACATTTTCATGTTCTGCATTGACTTCCTTTTTTTCATTTAGATTTTTCTTAGAGTTCATTCAGGATTTGATTTGTGTCCTTTTGAAATTTTGTTCAACATAGTTGAAAATTTTTCCGCAAAATTCATTCTTTGAATTTTGTCTAATTCATTCTGATTTGAGGTCATGTCTGTAGATTAGTAATTCTTGAAGAAATTATATTGCCTGGGATTTTCATGTTTCTTGTGTCTTCGTGTTGGAAGTCATGCTTCTGGTGTTAGGTCCTTGTTGACTTTTTTAAATCATCCTCATTCTGTCAATGAGGATCCTCATTCTTCCAAGAGGTACTAGGTCACAGTACAGATGGTATTATTTTCTTTTACTCTATTGCTGCTCAGGGCTTCATTTCCAGTACTCTCTGGAGATTAGAAAACTGTCTCCAGAGAAATCATTATCAAAGAATAGGCCTACTATGAAAATACAGTAATAGACTTTACAAAACCCTCTTGAGCACCAATCATTTTAGGAAGAAAAGAGACAGGACATAGATAGAACCATATACATTAATATGTTGGTCACTTTGTGTAGGTGGAGCAGGAAAAAGTAGACTAAGACTATAGATTAGTACTGAATTGAGAAGAAGTAGAGGAGGAAAATGTAAATATTAACAGCAGGGGAAATGGTCGGGACAAAGGGATAGCTGAGGGAGTTTTGGCTAAGGGTAGACTGAGAGGGGAGAGGTAAAGAAATCCAATCAGTAAACACAGAACTGTTCCAGCTTTCAGGAGGCTGAGCTCCAGAGACCCTACAAACCAGGCCAATTTTTTCATAGAGGAAACTGAAAAGGGTGAGAATAAAAAGAAAGAAGAGGAGGAGGAAAGGAAGGAGAGGGAGAGAGAAAGAAGGGAACCAGAACAGGGGGAAAGAGAACAGAAGGAGACGTGGAGGAGAGGAAGAATAGCCCAGGTGGAGGACAAGAACAGAAGGACAAAGCTGGTCTGTTAAACTGATGCTAAGCATCACATGAAGAGGCGTAACTTTAAGAAAGAGCTGGTTGGGGTACAGAGAAAATACGCGGTCCTCCCTCTGCTGGGTTCTCCGCATCCTTTCCACAGTTCCAGAATCCTGTCAGCTCCTGGGCACTCCTTTGTGATGCGGGTCACAGATGCTTGTCACAGTCCAGCTGGTCCCTTAGGTTAGAATGCTGCTCTCCCCTCCAGGCCTTCCTTTAGAAAGGGCCTTTACAGATGCTCTGCACTTAACAGATCAAGTTGCAAATGCTGTGTATGTCCAGCAATCCAGGAGTCCGGTTGTAAATTCTGGCCTATTTATGTGGTCCTCCCTCGGGCTGGATGTGCTGCTTGGAACTCGAGTGTATATATTCTGCAGACTCTGGCTCTGATCAGGTTTCTACCTTCCTGAGTACTGCATAGTTATGACTCAGAGTTTCTTCCCAGAATCTAGCAGTAATCTGCTGCCCAGGCTTCAGTAGATGGTCCCATGACATCGTGAGTTTCCCTAGAGTGCAGTTCATACAGTATCTCAGGCTGCCCAGCTACTGATGCCACAGGAGTTTTTTTTTTTTTTAGAAATGGTGTCCTATGGTTGCTTCAGTCAAGTGCTAAATGCCAAAATGCCAAGAAGAGAGAGCATTCCGAATGTTCCTGCCATCTATTGTTGGCATTCCCTCTCAATGGGAGTAGAAACTCCATGAATTGAGTCAATCCCTCTAGGGCAGACACTGGCTAGATATTTGGGCATTACCCACTCTTTGCTAGAGATATTTGGACATTACCTACCTTTTCTGATGGCTATTATCCAATTTTCCTCAATTAATTCCCTAGAGACTCTGGCCAGCTATTCTTGAGTGCATTTGCCAACTTAAGAGCCCCTCTATCATTTTTTTTAATGTTGGAAAACCTCCAATTCCTCTCTTCTAAATTTTTATCACAAAACATCACGATTTATTGCAATTTTCTCCAAATTGAAACATTCCATCCTGGAAGGAGTTTCCTTAAAACTCAAAAAGCAGTAAATGAAATATTATGCTTAGGAAGCAACTATCTCACAAATCTTGTGAAGTCCCTAACATGCACAAGATTCATGAGACCCCTTCCCAAGATCACATAAGCAGTAACAGTGGCTGAGGGGAAGAGACTGTCTGACCTGTGGAGCTTCCAGTAAGTCTTTTCATCTGCAAGTCATGCGGGGAGTGTTTTGGTGAAGCAGCTGCCTTCGAGTCATCCATGCCCCTGGAAATAACCCCCACTCACTCTCTGTAAGTGGTACAAGTAAACTCACTGGATCACCAAATTGAACTTTCATAGAATCATTACTTTGGTCTTTTATCTGTGTTTCCTGGGATAAACAGATGTTTGTTTACCTCTCCTCAAGAAAAGTAATACAACAAAATTGATGTACAAAGGTAGGCCATAAGAGAACCAATGTTGAGCTTGGGAAGCATGGTTACATGGCCCTTGCTTTGGGTAGCAAGGCATGCAACTGAGGCTGAACCATCTGAGAAAGGAGCATCCTGACATGACTGTCCTTCCCCATGTGGTGTGTATGCTATGTCTTGTTGCTATGATGGTGCCTGCGTGGCCTTGCGTTGGATAGTTAGACATAAAACTAAGGATGAGCCATTTGGAGATGGAGTATGGGGAAGGAATCCCATGGTGGCCGTCTTCTTCTATGCAGCACCGAGTGGGGTCCACTGCATGAGTATGGGACACCCCAAAACAGCTGGACTATGGAATGCACTGCAGTCACTGAAAGAAGCACAGATGGTAAGAGATGGCTAGCAAGATATAGCAGTAGTGCATGGCCACTGCGACCGATAAGAAGGCGTGCAGCTGAAGCCTAGACAGCTGCCCAGCTGGAACTTGCTTATACAAGGGAGGAATTCCAAAGAGAAAAAGACGTGGATGCGATTGTGGTGACTTGAATGAGGAATGTCCCCATAGGCGCACGCATTGTGTTTGAGCACTTGGTCCCCAGTTGATGGCACTGTTTGGGGAAGTTTGAGAGGTGCAGCCTCGCTGGAAGAAGCACGTCACTGTGGGAGAGCTTTGAGAGTCCATAGCCTGGTCCCACTTCCTGTTCTTTCTTTTCTCTCCACCTTGTGTTTGCCATTGAAGATATGAGCACTCAGCTTCTTGTGCTGGTCACCGTGTTGTGCCTTCCCTGCCACAAGGCACTCTTTTTCTGGAACCATAGCCCAAATAAACTCTTTTTTCTATAAGTTGCCTCAGTCATGGTATTTTATCGCAGCATCAGAAAAGTAACTAATCAGCTATCCTCTTCATAAGCCCCTGATGTGGCAGGTAAATTGGGTATAAGAGAAGATAAGATGGAGGTGTTGGCTTGCCATCTCTTATGGCTGGGATGCTGAAAGATAAAGACAGCCCACGTTAGACTGTGCTAAAGTGCCTTTTCTGTGATAGAAATCCTTGGAGCCTATGGGAATAAGACAGTAGGGAAGAAGAGAGTAGGATAGCAGTGAAAGGAGGCGCCCTTATGTCTGACCTTTAATAAAGAGGAAGGTCAAACCTGTAAGGAAATAGAAAGCAGGAAGGGAGATGGAAAAACGACCTTCTACAAAGTACGCAGATTTATTAAAGAATATGCCTGAGAGGGCACCCCTCACCAGGGCCTGGAGGGCACCTAACAGTGCAGGATCTGGAGGGGAGCTCACCCTCCCCTACCCTACAGACTCAGGGGTTTTAAAAATATTTTTCTCCCTTTGGGAGGAGGAAGGGGCGTAGGGCTGAGGTTGTGCCATCTCAGGCAGGTGCAGGGTGGGTTTCCCCACTACGGACAGGGTCAGTCATGCAGAACTCTGGTCCAGGGAATGCCCTGTGATTGGGATTGAGTTATATCAGAGGAGCCAGTGGGGTGGGTGGGTTGCTGCTTACCAAGAAGGTAGCCAGAGGGTGGTAACCGTGTGAGAAACATTCAGGACCTAATATTTCTCCATCAAATTTCTACATTTCAGCGTGTAGCTAGGGGTCTTAAAGACCCAGTACAAGAAACTATGATGATTAGGAAATACTCAGCATCTAAACTTCCTGAACTGGGAAACAACTTTTAAATAATCAGCGAAAGAGCCTCTCCTAGCCTGGTTTGTGAAGCTGTGGGACATGGAGGCAGACTGGATCAGTCTGAATGCTGTGGAACTGGAGAGACTGAGTAATGTATCTCATCGCTCTTTTAAGACAAAGGCTACATAACATGAGCCAATATGAGGAAAATCAATCCTTGATGGATTGCTCATTTTAACCATTAAGCATATTTGGTTATCACAGGTTGATAAATATCAGGAACTAGAAGATAACAGAAGAGACACAGCCATTACTGAAGGGACTTGTCATGAGAAAGGTAACGTTTAATGTCCAGTTCACTAAGCCAAATAGAACTGTGTTCACAGGAGAGGTAAGAAAGGAGTTAATGAGCTGAGACTTCAGAACTGGTATGAGGTTTTAGTGGTTTTGCTGAGCCCTATGGTAGGGCATGATCTTTACCAAGTAGGAGAGGGTTTGGTGGAGCTGACTAGCTTAGACTAACCAGCATATAAATCAGGTCTGACATATAAATAGTGTCAACAAGGTGCTAAAGCAATCTAGGGGAGATGATGGAAGAGAAAAGCAGGCAAAGGGATCTTTGAGGGTCACGCCAAAGCAACTGTGGCAAGACTTGTATTGGGCCATAGTTAAGAAGGAAAAACATTGACAATCAAATGCTGTGCTAGTGAACTTCTGGAAAGCTTTGAAGCCTTAAGAATAGTTCATAGAAGGCATAAATTATATGTAAAAAAAGAAAAGAAAAGAATTCCCATGAAAAAGTCTAAACTTCTCCAGGGTAGGCAATTATCCCCTCAGAGTAGCTGTGTGCCTCTCTCCTGTTAAAATAAAAAAGTGTTGAACTGAATATGGTGGTGAACAGACTTAGTCCCAGAATTTGGTAGGTAGAGTCAGGCATATCTCTGTGAGATCAAGGCCAGTCTGGTCTACAGAATGAGTTCTGAGTTCCAAGCCAGCTAGTACAGAGAGACCTTGTCTCAAAAAGTATGTTGAAAATAGAAATTGTTTGCTTATCCCAGGGCTATCATAGTAGATATGTGTGTCTGAGGGAGAGGCCACATCTAGGGCTGCATCTGTGATGCCAGGCCATAGTCTACCAGACCCAGGGAGCCAGCTTGGGTAAAGAGGACAGTAGAAAAGAGTATACTCCTCTCTACCTCCCACAGCCCTGGGACAGGCTGAACAGCTTGAATTAGGCCCCACTGAACCCACTGGGGTTGAAGAGATGCCTAGTGGCCTCATGGCAGTCCCACAGGATAAGGAGGCAAAGTGCTCATGGAGATGTAGATTATGGAAGGCTGGATGGAACAGTGTCTCCTACCCAGGTTACTGTACTCAACACTGGTCATTTGACTAAACAATTTGATAGAAGTGATGAGATATTTTTAAAACTGTGTGTTGGACCTCGTCAATATTTCTTTTTTAGTATCTCCTCAGCTGCTGAAGGCCAACTGGCATTTACTTGCAATGGATGATGGTGGGCCCTCAGTGATCCTCCCCACCCTTTGTACAAAAGGTTTTATTACATCATGGTAAACATTAAGTGAGTTATAGATTTATAAAAGCATCTGGATGAACAGTAAAGGTAGCAGTTGAAGAGTTTAAATTAAGGCATGCTTTATGGGTGGGAAAGGGAAGAGCCTTAAGGTTGTTGGGTTTAAAAAAAAAATCCGTTAGTGGGCTTTCTCCTTATGAATTGACCTGGAGCCTTCTGAGACTCCACAAACCATAAAGGCTGTTGCTGCTGCTCTTGGTTATATGCTAGAATTGGATGGTAACTCCTGTTCCTGAAGACGCCACACATTTTACTCCAGGATATGGAGAAGTGTAGGGTAAATTTAGCTGGAGTTCCACTCTGGCTTGATAGACACACCCACTGACACACCCGTGAGGTGTGAGCTGGATGCAAGCAGTGGCGGCGATGGCAGTGGTGGCAGCAGTGGCGGCGATGGCGGTGGTGGCAGCAGTGGCGGCGATGGCGGTGGTGGCAGCAGTGGCGGGTTACCAGTGCGCTGGAGGTTCACAGTACTTCGGGGAACAAAATGCTGCCCCCCCATGTGAGATTGGTATCACTCTCCCTGGTAGCCAGTCCTTTGTAAGTAACCCCAATAAACCCCAGTTTGTCTAATCAGGGAATTTACTGTTTCACTCAGTTGATTTGGAACTAGAGAGATGGGGCCAAACATTGCATCTCACTGTGAGAAGAAACTTCTTAAGACAAAATTGGCATAGGCAAGCAAGATTTGGTTGATAAAAACAGAGAATGCTCTGGGGAAAGGACTTATGTGGCCACTAACATGGAGACCTGTGAAGGGAATGCGGACAGAGGAGGTTCTGGCAAGGCTTGTTCAGTGGATCCTCAGGCAGCTACCTAAGATGACATCACCAAGGCAGACAATGTCTATGAGAGAAATCCCAGGATGGGAAGCCACTTGTAGCTGGCATGGAGTGCATGCTTGCTGGACCTCTGGGCACCGCCATGGGATTATGGTGATGCTCTGAAAACAGCAGAGGATATGGAGCAGACGTTAAGGACTCTGCTAGGGCATCAAGGGCCAAAGTTCCAGCAGATGGCTGCAGAAGGAGCTTGGCCCTAGCTATGTGTCATAAAAAACTTATTCTGAAGAGAGACTATAGCCTGGAGAGAGACTGAAGAGTTGAGACAGAGATTAGAACTAGAAAGATAAATAAGACTGGCCTCTACAACATTAGCTTCTGACCTTCCTGATAAATTAAATAAAAGGGAAAAAGAAATAGAAGTTTAACCTGCCACCTTTTCCAACCAAGAGAGCAAAAGTGAAGGAAAGCCCAGAGTAGATCTATAATACAAGGTCTGTCCTGGGACTCCTCAACTGGAAACCCACAAGAGAAGGTGGATACTGATGAAGAAGGGAGCAACCCAGAAGAAGTTAAGAGTGCCCCTGAGATTTGACCTGTAACACAAAGAAAGGAAAAATCCAGATGTCAGCGTGCTGATGGAGGTCTTAACAAGTATGAGAATTTAGCAAATGGGGGTTACTCAGCACTGAAGCTGCTGGAACCAGGAAGGACATTCAAACAAGATGCAAAAGAGGCTGTCATCACCTGACTCCTGAGAATATGGGCCACAGAGCTTAAATGCTGCAGAGGCAGGAAAGCTGAGCAGTATAACCATTCATCCCTCCTTGAGATATAGGCTGTATAACCTGAGGCAGTACAAGGGGAAGCAGTCTCTGATGGACGGGCTTCTGTGAGCCATTAGAGATACTCAGTTATCACCAGTGGCATTCCCATGGATGTCAGGAGCTGGAGGACAATAAAAGGGGGACAGGCACTGCTGAGAGAACTGGGGATGAGGAAAGCAATACATAGTGCCCCATTTACAGGACCTGATAGGACTGTGTTCACTAGAGATTTAATGAAGGACTTAATTGAACAAGGACCTCAAAATTGAGGTGGAGGTTTAGTGTCTGTGCTAAGTGCCCTAGTGGGACAGGATCTTTACGAGGCAGGAGAGGCTTTGACAGATTTAAGCGACTTTGATCAGTATGCAAAGTATGTCTATAGAAGAATAGAACAACCTAAAAAATATATAAAAGAGACAAAACAGAGAAGGAGGCCTGCTTGGATTACTCAAAGACAAGTGTGACAAGACTCGCGTCTAGCCGAAGTTCCTAAAGAAAAGATTGACAAAAGTCAAATTCTGTGCTAAAGCACTTCTGGGATGCTTTAAAACCCAAGGAGCAGTTCACAAAAGGTGTACAAAGAATAAGGAGCCTTATTCTTCCTTGGCCCTCTGTAGGGCCAAGCAATTTGGGCCAGCCCCAATGAGTTTATCAAGGATAAAGAGATGCATGGAGACTCCATTTAAGAACTACAGGAGATTAGATGGATTCCAGACAATAACTAAAGATATTAAAGGACTGACTAATTTACATGTCATTGTACCCAACATGGATCTGTTGAAAAAACAGCTGATACAAATGAAAAGGAATCTTCCATGCTATGTTAGACCTTGTGTATGTATATAAAGTTAACTTCTGAGTGTTTTAGAGATATGAAAACCAGCTGAGAGATGTCAAGTACACCTGATGAAACAAGGATGGAATGTAACTCATATGGGGTACAAGGGTGAGGTATAGCTCTGAAAATCTGGGAGCTCTATGTACCTGGACCTGTAGATGTCAAAGAGTAAAAGGATATTTTATATAACTGTTAACTAGGAATTCTGATACCAGGTGTGGGTTGCTCACCCTGTGAGCTTTTGGCCAGGGAAGCCTTAGATACCCTCTGTACAACAAAAGGCAATTGCCACTAATGCTGGTTGCACACTGGAAGCAGATGGTAAGACCCTATTGCTGAAGACATGGCATTGTTTGAGCATGGAAAAGAGGAGATCAACTGGGACCAGGTTGGAAACTCCCTGAAAATGGATGGCTGACCTTCATAGTGCTAGAGGGTGCTACACAGAATGCTATACGAGGATGGTCCTGAAAAACCCTGCCAAATGACGGATCTTGCGAGCACCACTGTGCCAAACAAGATGTTCCTGCTGGTGTAATAGTGGCTCATCTAGTATGTGCACCACCAGAAGAATTCTAATTGGATTTAAGGCCTGCTCCTGAGGGAGGGAACACACTTCTGATACTAGGAGAAAAGTCAACCTCCAATGGTGATAGGGGGAGTTATAGGCCCCTGTAAAGAAGCCACTGTAATTGGTTGTAAGATGACTGTGATGTGCCTACCTAGGTACTGTCTAAGCATTTGTGATTATGCCCATAGGTTATTATGTGGATGTTACTGCTTTTCTTTTGTAACTGTTGCTGTGTTTTTATTTTGTTTTCCACAGTAGGAGAAAATGGGAAGACAACAAATGATAATAAGACCAAAAAATTAGAGACTGGGTTGCAATGGGAAAGAGACTCATCCCACACCTATCGCTGGCTTTTAAGGCTCAGGGATTTTTGCAGAAGAGGATGGTGAAAAGCTGTCTAAGAGCCAGAGAGAAAAGGGGTACAGTGTAAATTTAGCTGGGGTCTCACCTTGGCTCAATAGACATGCCCATTGATGGACATGCACATTGAGGCACAAGCTGGATACAAGAGGTATCAGCGGCGGGTCGCCATCTTGCAGGGTGCAACGGAGGTCCACCACAATTCTGGAAAAAAATGCCCCCCATGCAAGATTGCTGTTCCCCTCCCTGGTGACCAGTCCTTTGTAAGTAACCCAATAAACCCCAATTTGTCTAATTGGAGAGTATTCAGAACTATAGGGGTGGGGCCAATCACCACATCTCTTTTGCCCTCTACAGGCACGCACATACTCAAAATAAGACATAAATATAATTTATTTTAAAATCTTGAAAAAAACTTTGGAAGAATGATAGAAATTCTACTGCTCCTCATGGTTAGAATGGGCATGTTTTATCCTGTAAATAATATCACAATGAGGTTGATATTTTAAAAATCCTAAAGGGGGGCAGACATGGTAGTGCATGCCTTTAATCCCCAGCATTCAGGAGGCAGAGATAGGGGGATCTCTATGAGATTGAAGCCACTGTAGCCTACATCATGAGTTCCAGTGTAAAACTTGGTTTGTGAGACCCAGATATAAAATTTGGTTCTCAAGACCCAGCAGAAATGAATGAGAGACTGTGCAGAGGCACTCACAGGGCATTTATTATTATAGGGATGGGGCTAGCTCCTCAGTTTGCGGGTGAGGAAATTGGCCTGCTCATCTTGGGAACCCAGCTGGTGTTCCCAAGTCTCAGGAAATGAGGAAACTAGCCTGGTTTAGCTTCCCCAGGTTGGGGGATGAGGAAATTAGCCAGGGCAGCTCCCCACCCCAAGTCAGGTTGGGATGAGGAGACTAGCAAAGCCTAGCTGCCCAGTAGGCCTTTTTATCAGGAGGGATCCCCATAACATCTGATTGATGTTCAGAGGAGGTAATTAACACATGGTATCAGGAAGCTTATCTTGTCAGGAAGTTGCAAGTCAGTCCCTTTTTACAGATGCTTGTGAATTCTGGAAGTTTGGCTGGAGTTGCCAAGGTGTCTGTCAGCCCTGAGTCCTGGAACTTCTGGGGGGTTTCCTTTCAGTCACACCTTACATCCAGGACAGCAGGGGCTACAGAGAGACCTTGTCTCAATATATACATAGATAGATAGATAGATAGATAGATAGATAGATAGATAGATAGATAGACAGATACACACACACACACATACATGTGGGATAAGTTAGAAGGTCACAGAAGTCATCTGTGGCTTGGATCTTTAATGTTTCCCAAAGACACATGTTAAAGACTATACTGCCAGGCCATGGTGTTATGAGCAGGTAGGGGACCCTTTAAGAGGCGGGGGCCCCGGTGGAGCCCTGGACCTGTTCCCTTTTGTCTTTCACATTCTCAGCTATGAAGTGAGCAGCTTTGCTTAACCACAAGCTGCTGCTGTGATGTGTTGCCTTCTGCACAGCCCAAAACAACATGGCCATTGATCTTAGACAGAAAACTCCGAAGCCACAAACCAAAAAAACCCTTCCTCTTCATAAGCACGTTAACTCAGGTACTTACGAAAGTGGTAGAAATCCAGCCAGCTCGGCCTCCTCTAATCCTATTAGGGCAATTTGAGCATTGACAGAAATAGTTCTATAAGATAACGAAGTAAAAATCAAATGGACCACAATGAGAGACAGAGAGGCTTGTCTTTGTTTAGGAGTCCATATCTAGGAAGTCAATGTACAAAAGGCACAAGACAGTGGAAATCAGAACTTAAAAGTGTGGGTGAGGAACTGAGCGCAGGGTGAAAGGTTTCATGGGAGTAACCCTCTATTTCTTGAGTAATGATCGTGCTTGCAGTTTACTTTAGAGCTGCTTCTTAAGCTACGTGTGTCTGCATATAGACATGTACTATCTCACAATCAGATCAGCCTTCAAATTCAGAGAAGACAAACCTCAAATAGCCCACTTTAAAATGCCATTTCAACCCACTGCTTCCATTTCTCCAATCCAAGCACCTGTTACATTTGACAAGGGCTGATATACATGTAACTAAAAACTAGAACTAATTCTTTGCATAAATGTTATCAAGAAAGCCATTTTTAACTAATGCATTTTTAGGGCTTCTTAGAGAATCCAAGATGAGAAATATCAAGCTGTCAGAAGAGAATTGCCTCTATAATAAATCCTTTCTCCTCATTTTAGAAAGCTCTGAAAATTCCTCTAGCTATGAAACATCTACTCTTTTCTAAAAATGGAAAGAGGAAGCAAAATGCAGAATCTCCTTAATGCAAATTAACAAGTGGGTTGGCTTGCTGTAACTCCCTCTGAAAATATTAATTAAGTTATCAAAAGTAACTTGATTTTCATAGACCAGGAATCTGAGGACCTGGAGGAGACCTGATTGGTGTCCAATGCATGCAGAGGTTGGTGTCCGGCAGTGCAGAGCTGGCTTGGGGCTAATTGATGAGCACCGTTTGTCTGTTCTTGCTTCCTCTCTTCCCGTCCACTGTGTCTGCACTCCCCTCTCATTACCTTGATAATAAAAGGCTAGATGATAAAAATGGAAAATAACAGGCATATTCCATCTCTCCCAGCTCAGTCTTGGGTGAAAAGCTTTTCATCTTTGGGGGATTTTTTTCTTCCTCTTCTTCATTTTAACACATTATTCCACCTTGCCCAGAAAATTATTTTGGTTTCAAACAACTCTTATTTATTCATTCTTATGGATGAAAGCAGAAGCCTGAGTAATATAATATGATACAAATCTAGAAACCTTTTATATTTGACTTTCAAATGTAAGGTTCTACTTACATTTGATTATGCATACGTTTAATTTTCAGGGAATTCAACCCAGGCAGGGAAAATGAAAACGTCACAGGCTATGTGCCTACCGGGAAAAGGCCAGAGACCCTATTCTGGGTCTTGAGTGGCACTCCTTAGCAGCATCTAATGCCAGAGGACAGGACAGGACCCTCAGCAGAGGACAGGCTGATGAGCTTCCACTGACTGTCCCTACCTACCTTCTTACCCTCTTCCCTGCAGCAAGGGAATCCAGTGCTTCCCAGGGCTCCCAGATGCTGTGTGTATCTCAGCACTGTGCCTGAAGGGTGAAGACTCCACTCCCGTGCTGTCCTTTCCTCCAGTGCTATCTATAAATTTCAGGTGGGGGTTGGCTTGGGGGACCATCAATCCCAAACCTGGAGCCTACTCTGCATCCTGCCCTGCCCTGCCCTCTCTCCTATAGTTCCTCCGACACATTCAGAGGCTCCCCTCCGTCCTGTTGGTGGGAAATCTTACTGCTCCCAGATCAGCAGACTGAGCTCAGGACTCCACTTGTCTCTGGCTGGATGTGCAAAAGAATGCTTTTCAGACATTGAAGGAAATTATACCCGGCACCTTTTCTTTCTCATGCCAGTCAAGTTTAAAAGAACACATACCTTGTAGGGGTTTAAAATACCTCATTGTCAAGCAAACCTGAGTGCAGTCTTCTTCCCTAGGCATTTGCAGCCTCACTCTCCAGCTCTGCCTGCCACCTATTCAATACGAGGGGAGCCTACATCGTCTACAGGGAAGGAAAACACTGCCGTTTAATATCAGGAAAGCATTCTGCTGCAAGGTTCTTCAGGAAGATCACTCAGGCTGCAGACAGGAAATGAATTAAACATGGACAAGTCTGGAGACAGGGAGGCCATTGACGATGACGACGTGCAAACATCCAGGCACAGGATGATGGCAGATGCACTAAGGTGGTAATGCCATAATGGGGAAAGGGCCAATTAGGGCATATTTAGGTATTAATATAAATTTAACGTGCTCTGTGTGGAGGATAGCTTGTATAACGGCTTGTTCTGGTTTGCTTTGCTGTTGCTGTGATAAAGCACTGTGATCAAAAACAACTTGGGGAGGAAAGGGTTTATTCGGCTTACATTTCCAGGTCACTGTCTGTCACTGAGGGAAGTCAGGGCAAGAACTTCATGCAGGAGCACGAAGCAGCAATCACAGAGGAAGATTGCTTATTAGCTTGCTTGGCTATCTTTCTTATACTGCCCAGGTCCACCTGCTTAGGGATGGGACCACCCACAGTGGGCTCTCTACATCAATTAGCAATCAGAAAAAGGCCCCACAGATACACCCACAGGCCAATCTGATAGAGGCAGTGCTTCAACTGAGGTTCCCTCTTCCCTTGTGTACCAAGTTGACAACCGAGGTAAGACACAAAGTGAAAGAGGGGCAAGGACAGAGTGGGCCAGAAAAGAGACTAGATCAGTAAGCCTATGACCCTCAGGGCTCAGGGAGGACTGTGTTGGCTAGCTGTCCCAGGCTGAGTTTTCTGAAAACAGATGCTAAATTCCAGCTTGGAGCTCAAGACATTCATTAGATAATTTACAAACTTGACATTCACAGCTTGAAGTCCTACCCCTCAGGCGCTCAGAATGTGACTGTATTTGGATATAATCCTAGCAAAAAGTTACTTTGGCTGAAATGAGATCACCAGAGTGGGCTCTAATCCCATGAGACTGGCATCCTTCTACAAAAAGGGCATCAGACACATACAAAAAGGAGATACCAAGACAACAATGAAAAGATAACCTCAGAAAGGAACAACACTGCTTGCATCTGGCTCTTGGACTTGTAGTATCTAGAGTTGCTTTGGTTTTCTTTGTTATTTTTTTTGACAGGGTCTCACTAGGTAGCCCTGACTGGCCTGGAACTCACCATATAGACCAGGTCTTGAACTCATAGGATCTGCCTGCCTCTGGGGGCTGGGATTAAAAGTATGTGCCAGTATACCCATTCTCTAAAATTTTAAGAAAATAAATTCAGTTGTTTAAGCCACTCAGTCAGTCCATTGTTAAAGTATCCCAGGCTAATACAGAGATCAACACCTGTAAAGGGAATGGGAGACAGAATTGTATTTTAAGCCCCACAAGCTATTGTCAATCTGGTAGGGAGTGTTGGATCAAGAGTGTCTGTGCCTTCCCAAGCTACATCACCAGACAGGGGGATGCTCTCCCACATGTTTGACCCTGGGCCAGATGGTTCTGCAGTTACAGTGGCTCTGAATGAACCAATGAGTGGGTGCTGTATGCAGCCCAAAGATGCCGCCATAGAGGGGCCACACACCTCTGTGTTTATCACACTCCTTTTTTTGCTTTGCACAGGCCTTGTAACTCCTTCTGAACAGCAACATGGCAGACAGGAAGTAGACCAGAGCATTAACAGGATGGGACCAAAGAGACAGCCAACTGACCTACTTCCTCCAAACAGGCACAGTTTCTTTCCACAGTTCCACTGCCTACCAATATTCTATTCACAATTTGTTTATTTTGGTTTGGACTGTACTGGGAATCAACTCTATTCAAGTTCAGAGCCCCAATGGCTTAAACCATTAGGTCAGAGCCCTCATGATCTAGCAGTCTCTGGGAACATCCTCATAGACACACCCAGAGATATGTGTCATTAATCGCTTTGGCATATATCAATCCAGTTACCAATTAATATTAACTATCATTTTTCTAAATAGACTTATCAAACTGCCTTCTAAATATTTGTTTAGGTAAATTATTTCTGCTCTCAACTTTGGCCTGGGATGCTTTCTGCAATAAGAAACAGTGCAAGAACTCCTAACTGGTCAAATGCTGGGAATAAGAGACTGTGACGTGCTTAGCCCTGAAAGGGACATCTTTATCCCCACGTTCAGGGAACATTGAGAAGAAGGTTTGGAAAGAACCTAAGAACCAGAGGATGGGGAGGAGTGCTATGAAATGCTGTCTTCCGGAGATGACATAGAAGCTGTATTCAGGAACTCACTGCAGCTATTGGGATGGGGAAAGCAGAGGACGTGAAAGTGAGAGGAGAGTTGTGCTGGGGGCACCTGTGAAGAGGCGTGGGACAGGAGAGTTGTGCTGGGTAGTGTGGAGAGAAGTGGGAGGGGAGAGTCGGGGTGAGTTTGGGTAGACAGGATCAAGTTACAAAGTATACATATGATGTTGTCAAAGAATAAGTGAAAGATACTTTTTAAAAAGCTCAACCATCACATGTGGCCATTTATATGTAGTCATCCTGCTGTAAGAGATAAAGGCGGAGTGTAGTGAAGTATCTGAGTTTTGTCAGTTTGGTTGTTTGTTGTGATGACTCTAAGTTAGAACAGTCTTATCTCCACCTTCTCTAGGGATACCTGGTCACACCTAAAAACATTTCTGGTTGTCACCCATGGGAAGGCGCTAGTAAACAGCATTCAGCTGTTAGATGCCAATGATGCCACCAAACAGCCTCTGATCGTCAAGGAGCTCTTACGTTGACACCTGAGTTCCTCTTCCAAGGTGAATGCACTCTTGTGGATAGTTCATGTGTGACAAATTCCTTCTCTCTTCACAGTCATTCTCGTTTATCCACGTGACTATACTGCACACCTTTATGTTCCTGATCTTCCAAATGAATTCCTTATGGGCTCTTGACCAATCAATGAGTCATTCATCCTTGCCTACAAGCTTGTGTAGATTCTAATCTTGTGCCACTTTCCCTGTCAGTGGCCCAGTATACTTCCCAAAGCTCTGACTGTTAGGAAAATCTTCCCTTGTCATTGTCTTTCTAGGTCACGGTTTATTTTTATTTTTATTTTATTATTATCTTTCTAATTTTTGTTCTTTTAAAACTTCATACATGTATATAATGAAATATGATCATATCATATTTCCCATTCCTATTCCCCCAACACATTTCCCTCCCAACTTCTTTCTTCCTTCTCTACCTCCTTCTCCTCCTCCTCCTCTACCTTCTTCTTTTGGTAATCCATTAAGTCCAGTTAGGGCTTCCCGTATGCGCATGGCTATGGGGCCAATCCACTGGGGCATGGGAAACCTACCAGTGGCCACACCATCAAAGAAGAATGATTCTCCCTCCCCCAGCAACTATCAACTGCCAATAGCCACTTACCAAGAGGTAGGGCCTGGAGAGCTCCTCTCCCATCTATGTCAAAGTTGTGGTTTAAAGAAGTATACATACTTTCTGTCCGTTTGAAGTTTTTATTCATATGCCAAACCAACTAATTTGTAAAGTTAGATTCAGGCTTTCTCTTCTCCTTTCTGGTAAAGGACACACACACACACACACGCATGCAACATGGTCATAGAAATGAGCTGAGATGAAGGGACCCAGCTCCATGGAGGTAGATGTCACGAAGGTCTGGAATACCAGTTCACATGGCTTGTCGTCTCTCTAGTCCTGGTTGTGCACAGTCTTAGATGTTATCCGTTTTACCCAACACCGTACTTGCTCTCAAGTCCACTCAAACTGTACGGCTTGGGGAGTCTACCAGAGCCAGCTCAGGATGGGTAGTTCCCCCTGCCTGGTCACTTGCTTATCTAGTGGTCAGAAGATGTAACTCTATCAAGATCTCGAAGCTCAAAAGAAAGTTGTGTTTTAAAAGCTGTGTGATTTTTCATGCAAGACAGCATCTTAGTCTACTTTGTGTTGCTGTAACAGAATACAAGAAACTGCATCCTTTTTAAATAAATGAAATGTGAGACGTTCTAGAGGCGGGGATGTTGTACCAAGGCACTGGCTCTGGAAAGGAGTTTCTTGCCATGTCACAACTTGGTAGAGAGTGATACATGCATGCAATAGATTACTGCATGCCCAGTAAGATCAGATGATAGATCGGATATCTTCTGATATTACAGCAGAGAACGAGTGAGTTAGCAGAACCTGGGGAAACTGTATAGGTATAGACAGCAAGTGAGCTGGCTCAGCTTCTCCTCTTCTTCTTATAAAGCCATGAATTCCAGCACAGGGGCTTCGTCTTCATGAATTTATCCAACCCTGCTTACTAACTAGATAGCACCTCCAAATATCACCAATCTGAAGATTAAGTTTCCAACACAGGAACTTTCAGGGAACACATTAAAATCACAGCAGACAGCGGAACCTCAAGATTATTATTTATTATTTTATTATTCAGAAGCAGGATCTCACTGTGTAACTCTAGCTGGCCTGGAATTGGCTATATAGACCAGGATGGCCTTAAACTCACAGAGATCCACCTGCCTCTTCCAGAATGCTGGGTCAAAGGTGCCACTATGACCTCAGGGTCTTATGATGTAAACTCCTCCACTGGTGCTTGTCACAAGCTTTTCCTACTACTGATACTCTCGGTACTATAGGGTACAAGTGGCATGTATGGTTGCCCTCAAACCAAGACCCACTGCAAGGCTTTTATTGTAGGCCTCATGCAAAGGTGGGAGGCATCTGTGACACTCACTATACAGGCAGGAATAACAGACAGCATGCTGTGACACAGCCTGCCTCTAAATGCTAAAGCGACCCATGGCACACTGATCTTCTTTCCTCATTGTGTAGGTCAAGATAGAATCCCTTGTCTTTTTATTTTGAAAGGGATATCCTTATAGAAGCTCTAACCCTTTTCTGATGTGGCCAGCTCCTCAATCTTCATTTTCTTTTTGAGATGGTGTCTTTCTGTGCACTCCAGCCTGGCCTCAAATTGGCCATCCTTCTGCCTCAGCTTCCTGAATGCTGAGATTGTCGGTGTACATCACCCCACCACTCTCCAGAGAAGGGATTATTTTGTAGTGCTGGTGAATGAACTTGGGTTATGTTAGGCTAGCACTCTACTACTAAGCTTCTTTGAATCTTTAGAGGGCTCGTCTTCCACATTCTGGAGCACATGTGTATTAGTTACTTTTCTATTACTGTGATAGAAACACTGACCAGGGGAACTTAGAAAATGAAAAGTTTAGCTTACGGTTCCAAAGAGGCAAGAGCTCATCGTGGCGGGGAGGCATGGCGGCAGAGGTCGCTGGAGTAGAAGCTAAGCTCTCACATCTTCAAGCAGGCACAGGAAACAGAGAGCGGCCGGAGATCCAGCAAGGCTTAGGAACTCTCTAAGCCGCCCCCAGTGACGTGCTTCCTCCAGCATGACCACACCTTCTAAGACTTCCCAAAACAGCACCACCACCTGGGGACAAAATGTCCAAACACTTGGATCCTATAGAGAACATTCTTATTCAAACCACCTCAACACATACTTTACAAAAACCTCTGGTGTCCCAGCAACCTCTTGTCCTAGCCTAAGCAACATGTCGACTATGGAGCTAATGGATCAATGCACGTTCAGATTATTCACATCTTTAGATAATATTACAGCAGAGGACAAGCAACCTAGCATAACCTGCACAGGTATGATAGTGTTATCTGTTGCATGTGAAGTAAACCACTTCAGCCCCTCTTTTTCTAAGGGTGACAGAAAGGAGCGCATTTGCTGTATCAATTGCTACAAAGCACTTCCCTCAACTTGCATCCTTGCTATGGTCTTAATGTTTGTGTCTGTTTAAATTCATACACTGAAATCCTATCCAACGCAATGATGGGATTTAGGGAGACAGGGTTTGGGGAGGAGATTAAATCATGGGGCAAAGCCCTCATGAATGGAATTGTTGTCTTTTTTTCTGCTTTCTTGACAATGTCTACCTATTCCCTTTGCAGCATAGACAACAAGCTCTTCCCTGAAGTGGGACCTGGGAAGCTTATCTTGGGACCTCCAATACATGCAGGATCCTGGAACAGTATGTACTAACAGTAATCTAATTAAATAATAGAAGCCTGGATTTCACTATGGTCTATAGTAATTGACTCCATGTATAGTAATACTCCCAAGTATTCTATAGAGAAAGAGTCCATAGACCTAATAAAGTGGGAATGTAAGACCAGATTATATATAATTTGCACAACCACTTAAAAATGCACTCCTTGGGAGGGTCTAAAGGATACTCTTTACCATGGCTTTAGAAATGGGACGCCTGCCCCCTTGAAGAACTCTGTAGTAGTGTCCTCTAAAGACTAGATCACAACAGAACACACTGATACAATAGCTTCCCTGGTCTCAGTGGGATAGTTGGTACCTGGGATGGTGTAGATAGACTTGCACTACAGGAACACTTGAGAATGGATGTATAGTCATTAGTGAAGTCCTTCCAGTGCACAACATCTGGTTATACATCAGGATGTGTCTATTTGTGTAGATGAAGTGATCTGGACCTAATCTGATTCGTGAGCTGGGACATTCAGGACAACCTGCTATCTCCATCTGTTTTGTAGAGCTATAACAGAACACTACAAGCTGGGAAATTTGTGAACCATAGATGTTTATTATGCTTATAGTTATGGACACTAGGAAGCCCAAGGCTGAGGTGCCACATTTGTTTTGTTTTGTTTTTTGTTTTGTATGAAGTGCCACATTTGGAAGGGCCTTCATGCTACATGGTCCCGTGGTAGAAGGCACTACATGACAACAGAGAACACGGGGGTACTGAACAGTCTCAGTCTTGTGATAACGAACCAACTCTCCTGATATTGGCATGAATCCATTAATTAAGGCAGCGTCAGTCATCATGACCTACTCACCTACTTACCTCTCAACACTGTTGCATTGGAGATTAGATTTTCTAACATAAGCTTTGAGAAAAACATTCAAACCATTGGCCCTGGTGACAGTTTGGCATGAAACTCAGAAGGAATGTGGATGAAGTTCTTGGAATATTCACAGAGTATGAAGTAGTCAAGATTCCATGTAAATTCCTACGAGTCATCCACCAACATCGCTGCTCTCATAATAAGCAGGTAGAAAAGCAGAATATCCTGAAGCTACTCATCAGCCCTTTCCCTATCCCATGACAAAGTGGTCCTGGGGGAGAAATATGGACAAGGAAGGAATGAAGGGCCAAGCAATAGAATCTTTGTATCTCAAACTTGAGGCTGGTACGTCCAACTGCAATCAACTGAGCCGCTGATATGGCTCCTTTTTCTGGATGGAGTTAAGGGCTAGTAAGCATCTTGCTACCTTTAGAGGACTGTATCACACTGGCCTCTTTCACTATGGAGGAGGACATGCTGTCTTTATAAGGATAAACTCATATGTGGCACGATGGTTAATCTCCATTATTAACTGGATTTAGAATCATCGTGGACTCTGAATGTGTCTTTGAGGATGTTTCCAGAAAGTCTCAACTGAGGAGGCAAGACCCATCCTGAATATTGGGAGCACCACTCCATAGTCTTGGATCCTGGTAATAAAAAGAAGAAAGTGAGCTGAGCACCAGCGTTAATCATCTTGACTATGGACACAATGTGACCATCTGCCTCAGGTGGCTGCCACCATACTTTTCCCTCCATGATGAACTGTACACTCAAATTGTGTGCCAAAGTAAACCCTTTCTTAAGTTGCTTTTTGTCAGGTATTTTGTTACAGCAACAAGTAACTGATATATGTGGGTATCCATTTTCCTTGGTGCTCTGCCAGACTGAAAGATGGAGGGTTTTAGGAGTTCCTTATTGACAGTTTCAATGTGCCTTACAACACCTACTCCAACCAGAAAGCTCTCCTATACAGAAGCTCTCCAACCAAGCCCTTCTATACAGAAGCAGCATTAGTTAATAGAATGCTGGAATGTTCTTCTGAAGGGTCAGTTATAGTAGCAAGTGGGAGGAATACACCATCCTTAAAGTTCCTGATGGCTAGCTGCATTACCATATACCTCAAACCCATGGACCAATTGGTGCTGTCTCCCCAGAGGCTAGATACATAGATCTAGGAAACCAATGGTGGTGGTAGCAATGTCTGTAAATTCATCACACCTTAAAATCCACTGGGACAATTTCTTTTCATCCTGGGATTTTGGAATCAGTGGGTCTAGAAGTTCTAGATTCCAGAAAAGACTCTATCACCAAGGAACACCTAAAACTCCTACATTAGAAGGTAAGACTAGACCTTGGCCTTCAAACTGCTAAACCAATAGACCTAGATTGTGTCACTGGATTGAGCATGGATATTAATCTAAAACCACCTGAGAAAGAGTAGATTATTGTCATGTAATGGATGTGGGAGGATTCTAAGGATGCTCCAGTGGACTCATGGAGCCACAGGCTTTTAAACAGTGCAACTGTGGGAGACTGTATTCAAGTCAAGGCCACCAAGAACTCAAAGCTATCTGGGGATCAAAAGTTTGTGTTTCATCATCCAACACATTCCCATCTTACAGTCCAGGAAACTTAGGCTCAAAGAGTCAAAGGCATTTATTTCCAGGTGTTCATCTAATAAATGACAAATCTGGGATTCACTACCCAGTCTGCATAAAGCCAAGCCCTGGTCCTTTTCTATCCCATCTCTATAGGTACCCATGGAAGACAAGGTCATTCCCTGTTTCTGAAGCCGTGGAACAAAGACAAGACATAGACAAACACATTCTCATTTCACTCATACAGTGGCCCCAAGTGTGACCAAAAACTGCTCTGAACCATGAACCAAATGGAAAGGCTCCTGGAAAAAAAACCACACACACACACACAACAGAATCTCTAATTACATTTCCCTAAAATTTCTACTTTCTGTGAGGGGAAAAAAAGAAGCTGGTAAAACCCTGTCCATCAAGTCGCCTTAGCAGATGCGTAGTTTGTTTCATGGGAGCAGAATGGCATGTTCGTTAATGGTTCTAGTTACAAAATGTGTCCTAGGGCCATTATTTATAATGGGCAGCAACGAAAAGCAGTAACAATGCTGGCGTGCAGCAACGGGCAGTGTAAAATTTTAATTGGGAGGCATTTTCTGGGTTTTGATTTCAAATGTCCTGTTATTATAAAGGGAAAGCAGCTTTCCAGAAAGATGAGTATTATGACAGAGGTGAGCACTCAGAATAGTGAACATGTTTGCTTGAGACACTAAAGAAAGGGATGCTTGCCAGGTCTCTTCGCTCTGACATTGAAATTACAGCATCATCAATGATAATATCAAATTATACATCATCTTGGAGCAACTAACCACTTCATACACATACAGCATGAGAAAATTTTTCCTGTTCCAAGATCAACTCCAAAGAGCTCCTCTATGTTAGGCATGGTGCTAGGAACCTCAGAAACAGTAGGAACACGCCTGAGATCTTGCACTGATGTGAAAGATGAACACTTGGCTCTGCAGAGTACAGAATTGGTGCTCACACTTGAAAGGAAGTAGACCAGGGGTCCTGGAGGGATGTGATTTAGAGAGTAGGGAAGGATTAGATGAACCAGGCAAAAAAACAATAAAAAGTTTACCACAGGGAATCTGCCTTAGGGCTCAGGAGAATCAGAAGCCATAGGATATATAAATAAACATGGAAATAATTTACAAGGTATTGGCTCATGGGATTATGGAGGGTAAGAAGCACTACAATGTGTCATTTGTAAAACAAGAGAACCAGGAGCCACTGGTTTAGTTCCAATACAAGACCAAAGGCCTAAGAACCAGGGTTGTGGAGTGGAGCTACAAATGGCACAGTACTGCTTGGAATTCAGGATGCACACCCTGTGCAGCCTTTTTAGTTCAGCTTATTTTCCATGAGTCATTGCTAAGACTTTGAGCTTTGGTGTGAAGTCTCTTGTTTGACATATGTTTGTACATTGTTTGTCAGTCTTGCTACTTATCACTGCAGTAACTATCCAGAGTTCATGGCATTAAGTAACCTTACTTTAATATGCTCACAGATTTTGGGGGTCAAGAACTTGGTCACAGTACTAAGGGGTGATAGGTATCTTCTCTACAGTGATTGGGGTTTTAGCTGGAAAGACTCAACAGCTGCAGGGAGCTTGAGGACCAAGCACGGGAGTCATCTGGAGGCATCTTCACTCCCACATCTGGTGTCTGGTCTCAGCCACCTGCAAGACTGGGACTGTTGATAGTCAATCCTCTTCCATGAATTCTCCATGTGCTTGGGCTAGGCTCCATGGCTCCCATAAGGGAACACTGGAGGGTGAGCCAGATGGAAGCTGTGTGTCTTTTACCATCAAGCCTTGGAATATTACAGATTCACCTTTCCACTATTCTTTGTTGGCAAACTCATCCAGAAACTCACCACGGAAAGGACACAGATTTCACCTATTGCTGTAAAAGGTGAATATTCTCCATTTTCTTAGTTTTCAACTAGTGCATACAAGCTTCCCTGTCATTGGGGCAACTGGATTTCTCTTGATGTGGGAAAGTGGCTCAAATTCCTTGTGATGCATAGGGCACTTTGTGGTTAATAATCTGCTGTTCATTATAATGATCTGTAGTCTCTATAATAGTAAATGAGCTGGAACCACAGATATATTTACTGCCTTAATTTAGTTGCTAGCATTAGGCTTATTTTAAAGTATTTTCTCTCCATTTGGATGGAATTTCTTTTATCTGAGCTTATCTTCAATGTCAATAAGTTTAACACTCCTCAACAGCTGGAAGCCTAGATATTATACATCTTCCCTCCTATTAATCTTCTGTAAGTTGATCTTTATGGCCATCAGACCCATTCATCACTGCAAGCTGTCCGCTTACATTTGTATGGTCTTCCATTTAGCTAACTGAACTCTATTTCTTTATCAACACTAAAGTTCTTTGTCATTTTAATAGTTTATAGAGTTCTCCCTCAGAGCTGCCTCCAAGTGTCAGGATGTCCACAGAGAACAAATGGATTCTAATAATGTCCTTTGCTGTGCTTCATCTTAACCCATTCCTAAGGCTCTTTGGTAAAATTACTCCCAAGAAGAATCACAAGATACTCTATGTTCTGTAAGAACACTTATAATTTGGCAGTTCTTCCATGAATACAACTAGACGTTATGTTTCCTTTGTTTATCTCATTCTATAAAACCTGAGACTCGACCTACATTTTCCTGAATTCATACAAAGCACAATAAAAAGGTTTAAAAACTCAGTGTAATGCACACTATGAGACAGAAAAGGACAGAGGGACTGGAAGTCGGGAGAGGGAGGCAAGAGGAAGGTGTGAGGGAAATGAGATGGTAAAGACAGAGAAGGAGGGATGGTGCAGATCTTTAATTCTTTTTGATTGATTTATTCTTATTTTTATGTGCATGAATATGTTCTGTCCATGTATGTATGTGTGCCACATGAGTGTAAGGCCCATGGAGATCAGAATAGGGTGTTGGGTCCCCTGGAACTAGAGTTACAAATGGTTGTTAGCTGCCAAGTAGGCATTGGGAATCCAGCTGAGGTCCTCTGTAAGAGAAGTGTTCTTAACTGCTGAGCCATCTTTCCAGCCCCATGGTTAAGATCTTAAATGTTCCCCCAGGGACCACATGCCAAAAGCTTGGTCCTCAACTGCTAACACTGTTGGAGGCAATGGAGTCTTTAAGAAGTAAGGCTTAGTGGGAGGAGATCGGGTCATAGGGAGCATGCCCTTAAGGAGATATAGGGACCCTTGCCCCAACTTGTTTTGCTTCCTAGGCACAATGAAGTCAGCAGATTTGCTCCACCATATACGCTGCATGATCTCCATCTCAGTCCCCAGAGCAACAGAAGCCAATGGATGAATCACGGACTGAACGCTCTGAAACCTTTCTAAAAAATGATTTTTTAGGTGCTTTTTGTATGTGATGGAAAAATGATAGACACAATACAGCTCTCTTAGAAAAAGATCAGTGAAGACTGACCCTCTCCAGGGTAGAGGGCTGTGCTTCTCATTTCAGACGAGGATAGAGCAACTGGGGGATGACCAGGGGTCAAGCCAGGGTGTCATCATCTGCTCTGGGCCACATAATGCTTATCCACCCAGGCCCTGCCCTACGCACCCCAAGCAAGGGCCGACAAATGAGCAGGTTCAAATTACCTGTGCTAGCTGCTGGGCTGGTTAAGGATCAGAAGTCCAGGCCTGGGGCAAACCTCTTAGAAGGAGAAATTGACTTGCACAATTTACACAGCATCGGGTAGGGAGTGGTAATGTCACAAGTGATATTGAGACTGCGGATGGGCTCTGGCTCAATTCAGGAACCATCCAGATCCCCAACGTGGGGCAGATCCAGCTCCCTGATAGGGAGGCTTCTGGGTACACCGCACGCAGAGGCCAGGCCTGGAAGTCACTGAAGCCAGTTTGGTTGGAAAGATGGCTGCAGGGTGG
Source organism: Eospalax fontanierii (assembly GCA_035773235.1). Classification (NCBI taxonomy): domain Eukaryota; kingdom Metazoa; phylum Chordata; class Mammalia; order Rodentia; family Spalacidae; genus Eospalax; species Eospalax fontanierii. Next base: position 33,515,615 of record CM069547.1, read on the forward strand.
ATACTACCCTTCAGCCCTCAAAGACTGTGTGCCCTGGAATCAAGTCAGTTGAGGAAAGCCCGGAATGGAGGGGTTCTGTAGAGGCCTGTCAGTAAGCACTGTACCTCCTGTGCATCGAGCAACAGAAAGCAGGCCTGGGCCCCTCTTCTCCACAGAAAGTGATGCTGCAAATTGAGCCGCGAACTCTCTGGACTTCAGTCACTTTGCCTTTCCAGTATGGAAGCCCGAGGAGATGAGTGCTCAGAGCACCTTCTCAACCCTCCAGCAAGCACTGCCCGGGTACTGCCTCCCAGAAACCCCAACAGTCAGCTTCCATTTAAACTCCCCACCCCCTTTTTTTGTTTTTAAACCCCATTGAGGAAATAAGAGAGAATTACCAAGTCATTTATTTGCCCAAGGGCACACTGCTGGCAAGAGGTGGAGGATTGAAAGCCAGTCGGAGATCAGTCTTCATCCGGACCCATCTGCCTAACTTCTTCCTAAAAACTTCTCCCAAACCACTCAACAACCGGTCGGTCTCTGTTCTGCCACTGGGGCGTTTCAGACACATTGAGTGGCCTGCGATCCTCGGCACAGAGCTCTGTCCTGGAGAGCTGCTCTTCTGAGGAGCAGCAAGAACCAATTGGATGCTGTGCCTGCATGGACCAGAGTTCACACCAAGGCCGGCACTCTGGCATTAACCTCTTTCTGTGCCAAGACCCTAGAACTCCAAGAAAAACACTGGGGAATCGGACTCTGGGGGAGCAGGGTGCCAGGCCCCACCCTCAGGACGCCAAGGGACACCTTGCTTTGTCAACTGCACTTGGGCTCTTTATGATACTATGTATTTGAGCTGAAGCATTGGAATTTAGGTGAAAATTTTGTGTGTTCATTTTTCTGGAGGGATTGGCATCAGTCTCACTTGGCATAGGGCCTAGGGTTCAGGCACATGACTTTGGCCTTTGGTCAATGATGTTGCCTAGTTAATGGTGCATCAGTGCCTTCCCACCAAAAATTTGGGACCAAATTCTGGTCCCCACCTGAGCCAAGCAGTACAGACCTGGAGACCAGGCTGCACAGTGAAAATGGTTAGCTGTTCACAAGATGACATCAACAGCCCATATTAAGGAATTACTCTCACTTTGGAAAGCAAGTAAAGGCCACGGTGTTTTTGAGTGGGGCGATGAAAGAAGAAAATGTTGACATCCTTTGAGTCAGAGATGTGCGCTTGCGCTTCATGACACCTTCTTGACTCTTAAGAAATAATGCCACAACAAAAAGTTTTCAAAATATGAAAAAAAAAAAAATCAAAACTCCAACCTGCAAATGCCAGAGCCAAGCTCCAGTATTACTTCTCTCAGAGAAGTACGGAAGGCTTCCACCAGGCACACACCTACCAGACACCCCAACCGTGCAGGTTCCTTAAGTACCAGCGCCAGGAACAGAAAGAGAGCCACGAGAGATGGCTCGCCAGGGGCTCCGACCCCACCATCACCCCTCAGCTGGCTCTCCCTGGTCTGTGTCTTTGGGCGCTTAACCTGCCAGGTCTGTTGCCTGGTGGAACCGCCGACTGGTCCCGAGCAGAGGTGCGCAGGCACTGAGGGGAGGTGGACGCAGGCCACCGGGAGCCGGGCAGCGACAGCGGGGAGTCTAGCATGTTCCAAGGGCGGCAGGCGGACGCGGGGGTGGGTGGAGACGATCACGATCGAGGAGGAGCGCACTGGCGCGCACACCTCCCTTCCTCCTTCCCTCCCCGCCCCCGGGGGGCGGTACCCCGGGCCTCAGGGGAGGTCTGCGCCCCGGAGGGTGGCGGCCGGAGGAGGGCTGGTCGGGGCTGCTGCAGCTGGTAGCGGCTGGTAGCCGGCTCGGGGCCCTTCCCCCGCGCTTCCTCGCCGCCTCCCCTGCTCTCCTCCTCCCCATCTCCGTCCTCCCCATCCTCCTCCGGTCCGCGGCAGCCGAGGCTCGGGGAGCAGCCGGCGGCGCCGCGGCCGCACAGCCTTTGTCTCGGGCCGCCGGGCCCAGCGCAGGCGTAAGTGACCGGTGGCCGGGCCTCGGGGGGCTCGGCGGGGCGGGCCGGGGTGCGGGCGCTGCGTGCGGGAGAGGCCGGGCCGGAGGAGCCTCGGCCGCGGTGCTGGGGCGGCGGGGGGCGCGGGGCTCGAGGGGCGCCGGGCCGGCTCGGGGGGCGCCGCAGCCTCGCGCCCGCGGACGTGCGGCTTGGGTGCAAATCCTGTTTTTCCGGGCAGAGGCCACGCGGGGACGGCGGCGGCTGCGAGGACTGGCAGTGATGGAAAAACCGGAGAGGAGCCGGCCCAGCGTCACCGCCTCCACCATCGCCACCGCCACCACCATCACCATCACCACCACCACCACCATCACAGACCGTAGCCCATCCCACTCCCCAACCTCACCTCCCATCTCATCTCCCCGAGCACTGCGAACTTTGTCAGACTGTTTCCTTGGCATCGGGTAGTACTTGGACAGAACGACAGAGTGCGCCAGCTCGGGAATAAGCGCAGCTGCTGTGGGACGTTTGTCTTCCGGGCCACTCTGCTGCCTCTGTTTTCCCGTCTGGGAAAGGGGCCTCCGCGTAGCCACGGGAGGTGGCGGGGTGTTTCTAGTCTGTTTAATCTTGGTGCTAGAAGCGACCGAGAGACAGGTCAGCTTGGTAATGATGAGACACGCCTAAGAAATACCTTCACCCAAATAGAGAATTTGGAGATTTAAAACTTTTATTATTTTTTGACTATCTGGAAACTAGTAGTAAATGAAAACCTAAAGAAGTGAAACTTTGACTAAACGATTCCAAAATAGGAACAAAATAGGTATTTTGTAGGAAAATTGCCCCAGAGCGCTGAGGGCAATGGCCTTCCTCCTAAGTTCCGCGTGCTTTTGGTGCCTCCTGGCTGTGTGGTTCAGATACATGCTGTGTCCCTCATGGGGGCTGAGGAGGGGGTCTTTTTGCACCCTGAAGAACACTTTAGTTACTGGATTTCAAAGCTGGCTTTTGCCAGCCCGAGATTGACCCGTGAGAACAAAACGTGTACAGAACAGTCCCGCCTCTTTCTGAAAAGTAAAACACTAACTAAAGACTCTAAACACACTCCTTTTTTTCTATTAGAAATTTGGGGGAAGCCCCACCTGAGGTGCCCATACCAGAGAAATTGGAGTCTTCTCTGAGGGTTCTTGGTCTTGTTAATAAAGGAATTTAAGAATGGACTCTGAAGGAAACCTGAGGACAATTTGATTTTAAAAGAACTCCAGGGCAGACAACCTATCAGTCTCTTTAGTTTCCAGGAGAAGAAGGATGAGAGAAGGAAGCCAAGCTCTTTCTGTGCCGCTGCGTGGAGGTGGGGGATGAGAGCATAACAAAAGAGAAAGAGCAGCGTGCCCAGGTTGTGCCCACACTTACAGCAAATATCTGAAAGGAGGTAGAAAAGAGAAAAAGAAGGAGAAAGGAAAAATTAAGCTTTCCCCAGTAATTCAGAAAATCCAGGAGACCTAGCAGAACTGCCTAAGGGACTGTCTAGAAAGTGGGGTTTCTGGAAGGAAAAGTATATTATTTCATTAAGAAAATAATTACTCTTTTCCCATCTCTTTAGTATGATTTAAGGCCAATCTGCCTTCCTGAAGGGGTGAGCCGTTGACCAGCTGATTGTCAGGTCAAGCTGGATTAACTCTTCGTTTTGGGAGCCTGGAATGTTATGTCCACCCAATTCTTTTGACCAGGAGGAAACCCCTTTCCCTTAATGGGCCTCAGCAGAGCCCTGATGAAGGTTGCTGCAACATTCCCTCATCTGAAGAGCGAACCCTTAGATCAGGAGTCAGATTAAAATTGAGGGATAAATAGATCCCATTTTCACCATAAAAATCTAGAGGTCCGATTCTCAAAGGGTTGCAGGAGGTATTAGTGTCCGGAGCAGTTTCGGTCACGTGCTCACGTGAGGCAAGGGCGCTTATTTTAGGCTGAAAAGGAACCAGTGCTCCTTTCCAGCATTCCTGCCTGGAGACCAAGGACACTGCTGGAGTGCTGGTCTCTGGGTCCCTGGGTCCCTGGGTCCCTGTCCTGTGCTGCCTGTCCAGTTTCTCTCTCCTGTTTTCGTCACTGCTAGCTAGAAAATGAAGCCTGAACTCCCATCTTGGGGTTCTCATCCACAAAAGACAACTGAGGAATCCTGAAATTCTTAACAGACTTGGAAATTTTTGTTTCCCCAAAGTCACTATAGTGGGATTGTGTTGTGAACAGGGCACAGTTCACCCTAAGTCCTGCAAGAAGGAAAATAAGTGACATTTATTAAAAATAATATGGGGTGAGAGCGGTTGGTATGCATTGAACCCGTGTGTAAAACTATCCAAGAAGAAATTTTAGTTAATAAAAAAAAATTAAACTTATGAAAAGTAAAGTAATAGCATGGACTCAGATGAGCAAGACTTGCCACTCTGCCATAGTTAGAAATACTGCAAATGCCCAAGAACAGTTACACACAGAACCCAGACCTCTCTGGTTTTGGAAGTGGAGCTTTAATATAATATATGTAATTTTATGGAAAATGACTTTGGAATCATTTATTTTCCCCCAAATTTGAGGATATCAAATTTAGGTCAGTCAAGCACAATCACATACTCAAAACAAAGATTTAAAGGAATTACCATGTTTTAAATTTTGGCTCTTTGGGAAAGAGCGTCTTAAAAGAAATCTTATGCCTTTGGTTAAATCATTGTCCTTTCTGCTGCTTTAGACAGAATGCTTTATAAACAACAGGAATTTACTGCTCACAGAAGTTCAGAGTAGGGTTCCAGTTCAACCTCTGGTGAAGACTTGCACCCTGCTTCATACATGGCACCTTTCACGTGTCCTCTTGTGACACAGGGGGCAAAGAAGCTCACTGTAGTGTCTTAATACACCATCATTTTAAAGTAACCCGTTTGCATTGTTTATTTTGTGTTTTTTGTAATCGGGGGAAGGGGGATTGGTTCCTGAATCTCATGTATGCTAAGCACATGCTCTACCACTGAACTACACCCCGGGTCCTCATCTATTTATTGAAGTATTTGCATACATGAAACTTGATGAATTTTTGCCTGAGTCCTGCCTGTGTCTCTTCTCAGTCAGTATGCCTTACAGTTATAACCACATCCTGGCATCTATGAACACAGGAAAACAATTCTTAAAATAATGTCTAAATAAAAATGTAAAATGTATGCCATTAAGTCTACTTGGCCGAATCTTAAGGCATTTATGACAGGTTCTATCCTGGACCCCGCATTCTATAAACATGGGCCTTGCTATGGAAAGGCAGAAAATGAGTAAGCAGCACCTGGCCAGACACAGAGGTGATGGGACCACAGGAGAGGCAGGAGCTGACCCAGTTTGGGAAGTCTTTGAAGAGACTGTGAATTTTTAAGTTGGAAAAGGAAAAATGAGGTGTTCATCAGCTACAACACAGAGGAGGAAAAGGGAAGCAATTTGGGATGTGGAGAGAGCGTGGAGTGGAGCACCAAAGTTAGTTATGGATGACTGGTATGTGGGGTTTCCGAACTACTGGGGACGCTGCCGGAACCATCTCAGAACGGCTTTCCCTGCGAGGCATGTGACTCTACTCCAAGGACAGAGGCAGACCTTATTGGTGGGCACAGTAGGAGAGAGCTGAGGAGCTGGCTAACTGGTTGCTTTGTGGTACCCAGACAACAGGAGTCCTGAGTGGCAGGTTGTGTGGACATCGGGATGAAGGAAGAGTGACTGAACTGGGTGGTGGCATCCATCTGAGAATTCGAGGGTAAAATGAATACAGCCTTGTGTTTGGTAGGATTCCTGGATGACCCTTGGGTTTCTTAGGCCTTGGGAAATGAATGGTGGTACTACTGGATATATGGGGAAGACTACTTTATATGATACTTTTGATTTAAAAAAAATTAGGTTGCTTTTCAATTAATACCAACAATTACACAGTAGGGAAGATAGTGCAATAATTCAGCACACACGTGCAATATGTGATCAGATGAGCGTAATTAAATTAGTATTCACATCTTCTTGACACTTCTTAGTGTTTGGAGCCTTCTAGTTCTTCATAAATATGTAATAGGTTGCTGTAAACTGCAGTTACTCCACTGTGCTGTGGAACATTGTAGTAGATTCTGTTCATATAACTGTATTTTGGAACTCCATGTCCAGCTTTTCTTCTCCTGATACATACCCCCATTAAAAAAACAAAAAACAAAAAACTTTGTCTTACTATGTAGCCTTGGCTGACCAGGAACTCACTTTGTAGAGCAGGCTGACTCTGAACTCACAGAGATCCTTCTACCTCTGCTTCCAGAGTGTTGGGATTAAAAATGTGTGCCACCACACCTGGCTCATTCCCCACTATTGAGTCATTGTCTCACTTTGTAATCCAGGCTGTTCTGGAACTCACAATGTAGCCCAGGCTGACCTCAACTTCAAACCAACACATAGTCCTCCTTGCTCAGTCTCCCAAGTACTAGGATTCCAGGCCAGAGCCATCATCTGATTCCTTTTGTTGATGGTGGTGTATTTTTTAAAAAGTTTTTTTTTTCAGATTTATTTATTTTATGTGTTTGAGTGTTTTGTCTGCATGTATGTAAATGTATCACATGTGTGCAATGCCTGTGGAGGCCAGAAGAGGGCATCAGATCCCCTGGAATTGGAGTTAAAGCTGGTTGGCAGCTTCCATGTGGGTGATGGGACCAGAACAAGGATCCTTTGGAAGAGCAAGACGAGTTCTTAACTGCTAAGGCATCGCTCCAGCCCCCTATGTTATTTTCAAGATTTGATTTATTTTCAGTGTGTATGTACATGTGTCTGTGTGTGCATAGTATGTGCGTAGTATGCAGGTGCTGCCCATGGAGGCCAGCAGCAGCAGATCTGCCGTTACAGGCAGTTGTGAACCTCATGATGTGGGTGCTGGGAACCAAATTCAGGTCATCTGGAAGAGCAGTGTGTATGTTTAACCACTGAGCCGTTTCTCCAGCCCTGGTATTGACACCTCCTTTTCTGAATACATTTGGTTTTACCTGTCAATTAGTGTGTGGAGCATTTGGGAGAGAAATCCCTACTGAAAGGCATATTGATTGAGCATATTCTCTGCTGAGAATATTCATGCTCTATCACTTGGAAGTAATCACGAACAAGATCCTGAATCCTGCTGTTGGGAAGTTCCAGCTGGGAGCTGCAGCCAGAGAGCAACATGTCCAAGTGATGATGGCAGCTTCCAAGAGAAGAGATGGCTCAGTGAGAGGTCAGTGGAAGAGCAGCAGTAGCCTAGGGTGAGATCAAGGAACTCTAAGAGAAGGGAGCCAGAAGGGATAGAGGAAGCCAGAGACACTGGGCTTCAGCAGTCTGGGGTGTGTGCCCCAGTGTCACACACAGTGGAGAAAGGAGATGATGACTAGAGGCAGTCTATGTGGTGCATCTCAAAGTGAAGCCCCCAGACCAGGAGCCCTGGGGCGACTCCAGCACTTACGTGAAATGCACATTCATGACTGTCCCAGACCTTCTGAATCTGCACCCCAGAGATGGTGCGGGCCTGGCCTTGTCTTGTTCTGCTTTACCATGTTGGCGATTGAATCCAGGTGCTTGCAAATGCCAGGCAAACACTTTCACCACTGAGCTACCTGCCCCAGCCTGCAATCTGTGTTTCAATAGATGTGTTTCTTGATGTACGTTACTGCATAAAATGAAAAAGAAGTAGCAGGTGATTGGAAAATTCAGCCTGTCCAGGAAATTACAAACAAAACAAAACAAAAACATAACCACAAAAAACATTTTTCAAACATAGCTGTTTAAAGTTATAAAATGTCAAATGCTCTGTTTTCTCTTGCATATTTTGAGTTTTTTTCCCTTCTCTTTTACCGCTTGACAGCTGATTGATGTTCTGTCTGCCCTGGTCTTGAAGATTTTCTTATCTTCACTTTATTGGGACTCACTATCGTGGAGCACCTACCTCCCTGACACAAGTCACTGCCCTCAGCTCTGAAACGGAGGATTTAAATTCTCAAATAGAGAACAGTCTTGGAGACAAACGAATCTCAACTCTGAATTACAGCCTGAGGAAATATTAGACACTTACATGAGCTCTTCCAAAACTGTATTTGGGAAATATTTCTAATTATTTGAACTTGTTGCTCATGTAAAGTAAATGGAAATATGCCCTTTTTGTCCAAGTCATCCAGTAACATAACCACAGTTAGTGCATTTCTGACATGTTTATGAAGGAAGAGACTCTGACTCACTACATCTCTTCCTGATCCATTTGTTTATCCTAAGTTTATTTCAGTTGACAGGAAAAATTAGAGCATATTGCTTTGTTTTGCTCTCATCAAGGAAAATCAATGGTGAATGAGGAACTGTTAGAGTTATTCTTAACTGTTATCTCTGTCTATAATGAAAACTTTGCTGTTTTAAGGATAGGATCCGGCAGGAAGGTTCAACACTTTATATAGTAATGAGCACAGAATAAATCCTCAGATATTGAGTGGCTGGATAGAAGGATTAGGTGGGAGCGTGATGGATGGATGAGTGGATGGTGGATGGATGGTTAATGAATGGATAGATGGATAAGTAGATAAATAAGGGTGTGGGGGGCAGATGAAGGAATGGATATGCAGGGCTGGGGTTATAGCTCAGCAGTAGAGTGTTTATTTGCTTAGCCTACATCAGTTAAGTCCTCAGCACTACACACACACAGACACACACGCACACACATGAATAGTGGTTGGATGGATAGACAGTAGATAGATGAATGGACATGAATATTGGTGTACAAAGGCAGATGGAAGAATGGATATATAGATGAATGAATAGATGGGTAGAACTGTGGATAGATGGATGGACCATGGGGTGAATGAACAGATGGATGAAACACTGGAGGTGGATGGATAAATGAATGAATGGATGGACGGATGATCATAGACAGATGGGCACATGAGTAGATGGGTGGATCATGGACAGATGAATGGATCATGGATAGATGGGTGGGTCATGGATAGATGAGTGGGTCATGAATAGATGAGTGAATGGATCAATGTATGGATCATGGACAGATGGACGAATGGAAAGATGGGTGGATAATGGATAGATGGGTGGATAATGGATAGATGGGTGAATGGATGACTGGAACAGTAGAGATGGATGGATAGATGAGCAAGCAGCTGGATAGGTGGAAGAATGTGTGAATAAAAAGATGGTGCAAGAGTTCTGCCTACAGAAGAAAAAAGCAGTATTTTTTTTTAATATCATTTCAGCCATGCATCGGGGTGCATGCCTTTAATCCCAGCACTTAGGAGGCAGAGGCAGGCGGATCTCTGTGAGCTTGAGGCGAGGCGAGGCTAGTCTACAAAACTAGTTCCAGGCCAACTGGGATTACAGGGAGATTCTGTGTCAAAAACACCTGTATATAATCCCTTTTTCCCTGAGCAGGGTACAGTGAGCTAAACTGGATTTAAATGTTTTAGAAGTGCTGACTGTTACTTCTGGGGTGATCTTCTGGAAGTTCTCTCTCAGCCCTTGTGGACTGTATCACCTGCCCCACTTACTACTAAGTCTGTGATCAGGACTAAGTTGTTTAATGATCGTGGATGTATTCAAAATACAAAGTGTTTAGGAATTGATGAAATCTTGGTTACATGTTTAGATACCGAATTATAGTTTACAGCCCCCTTTAAATCTCTTATGGCTGCACCTCTGCTGAAGATATCCCAGTATACATACATGACGATGAAGATATCCTGGATACATACATGATGATGGCAAGCTTCCTTTTCTGGGGAAAAGACTACTTCTGTCTGTAATAGGCAACACAGTCATCTTTGGCTTAACATAGTGTTTCTGTTCATAAAGTGAGGGCTAGAAGCACATTTCCAGTGTGTCAAACCTTAATGAATTATTCATTAAGACAGTATGAAAACGTACTCAGAATTAACTTCAGCTTGATCCAAGGGGAAATATTAAATGACAGATTATAACTCAGTTAAGAGTCAGCTTTCTGTGGCAAACATTGCAAAGTTGGAGGTATAAGAATGAACAGCTTTTGGGAAACACAAACTTAAAGCATCCAGGAATAAGGTGCAAAAAAGTAAACTGAAGTTACTCTTTGCTGGGATACATCCTCAGCAATTTGTTCGTCAGTCCAAGTGTAAGCCAGTGGCACACTGGGACCCACTTCTGACATCCAGCCAGTGGTGACAAACCTTTAGATAAGCTGGCTTATTGTTTACCGTTCACAGCGCTATCGCTGTTTTCTGTCCATACTGATTCCTTCAAGAGCTACTGCCGTTGCCCCTTTACAGATGAGGGGAAAAGAGAAGCATCCCTTGTTGATGTGGTTTGTCCTATGAAGTCCAGGCATTGAAAACTTGGTACCCAGCATGTGGGTGTTAGGAAATCATGGACCTTGACAAGGAGGGTTCTAATGGAGGATGGCAAGATGATCCCATCCTGCTCTCTGGCTTCTGGTCTTGCCATGAGCTCTTTCTTGCCCTTTAATATGTACTCCTGTCTTTCTGACACCATCTATCCTGAGATTCTCACCGGCATCAACCACATGCAGGCCCCATGCTTTTGAACCTCCAGAACTGTAAGTTATATAAGGTCTTTTCCTTTGGAAAGTTCCCAGTGTCAGGTATTTTGTTATAGCAACAGAAAATGGGCTAGAAGACTGCAGTTCCAGCTCAGGTATGCTGGTGAGTCCAGCTTTCTTTTCATCTTAGAACTTCTCAGTAATGAAACTTGTAGTAAAATGTACATACTATCTCAGAGGCGTCAGTCTGTGAATCCTATTCATTGGAAGGATCATCAGATGAGTGGAAATGGGATTTGAACTGGCAAGTGGCCAGCAAACAGTGCATAAACTAACCCGAAGAAGGTGTCCTCGCCTACGTGGGTTGATCCTCCAATAGTGTCAGGGCCTCCTACTCAAGCCTGAGTTCTGTGCTTGCAAAGCTGTGGTGAGCTCTGACTGAGCTGGCATCTCTGGCTGTGTTTATGAGGAACTGCCCTGCATTACAGTGTAAAGGCAGTGGGCCTTTAAGCAAAGAACCAGTGGACCTTCTCAGGGTGTAGTTTACAGTCCATCTTTAGCACAACTGACAGGAAGACAATGACTGAAGTTCATTTCTGATCGGCTTATTCAGACCTTTCACAAGTGATTATGGAATACCTACTACAATGCAAGAAACCATAGAGATAAGGAAGTTTGCTCCTAATTATCTTTCTGCTCTGTGTCCACTTAACCTTTTACCAAAGAGGGACTGAGATGAAAATTAGAAAGAAACAGGAATTTTGAACCAGTTGAGTGTTGCTGAGAGCATCCTTTGACTTCCATGTTAATTACTCCCTGATCTTTCAGGATTGCATCAGCCTTGGGGCCTTTTATGGGAACTTCTTGATGACATGGAAGTCCTCACTGAGCCTGGTGCCTGTTTTGGTTAGGAGATGGCAAATTGTTGTGGCTCAAAACAACTGACAGTACTTCCTGAAAGAAGCTGCATCCAGGCCAGGCAAATGGGTGAGGGACGGGTTGCCAGAGTGCTGGAGAGACCTGCTTCTGGGTGACAGTGTACAGACCTGCACCCCAGGCCACACCAGACCACTGAACATGCTGGTGGAGCCAGAATGAGTCATTTTCCACTTTGTGCCTCAGTTCCTTCATCTGCAAAATGGAGATTGTAATAGACCCTTGCAAGGAAATTTCAGGGGCCATTAACACTTAAACTGAAAACTTCCCAGACATCGTCCCGGGGTGTTCACCCCGTACCACTACATTTAGTCCCGTTACATCCTGTGAGGTGAGGGACAGCATCATCATCTGCCCCACTTTACAGGAGGGAAAACTGAGCAGACGCAGCCCCATCAAGTGTCTGGAACAGACAGAGCCGATCCTCCATCAGCTTAGTGTCTACCAGTCGGTCCTTTTTGTTGTTGTTTTTAATTCTTTTTTCCCCTCATCGGCGGTCTGCAAGCTTCCTTTCCCTGAGCTTCAGGCTTTTCATGTGTGCTGAAGAAAACAGAACCCTTTTACCTGATTGGGTGGTAGACGTGGGCGTTCACATCGAGCTTTGGCCATGAAAGCACTCTACGGCAGGGCATGCTCTAAGGCCTGCAGATGTCAAGCTGATGGGGCTGCTGACTGCACCCGCCTCCAGGAGCCTCCAGGAGCTTGCATACTGGTCTTAGCTCCACATCTGGTGCTCGTGTCCTTCACGAGCCTGCAGTGAGACCTGACTTCTCTGGAGAGCAGTTCGCCTCTTCACGGCGACAGTTCTTCCGTTTGGATGCAGCGGTTTGCACCTTCATTCTCCGTGTGTTTGCCACCACCAGGTGACAACCACTTTGCCCTTTCCCGTTGCTCATTCCAGACTGGTAGAAACAGGTTGTGCCATAGATGCCTTGGTCAGGTTGGGCCCAGTCTTAATGGTGAGTGGAGCGTGTGTTTGATTGGCAGGTACTAGGCAGAGTGGGAAGGAGGAAGACATCTACTGAGCCTCCAAAGACAGACATTCTGGGATCAGAAGCTAGGATTTGTGGGGGGTGAGTTTGTCCTCTTGCTTCCAAGAGAAGTGAGGAGGAAGGGCAGGCGGTCAGCTTTGGTTGAGGTTCTGCTTGTGTTCCACACATTGGGGAGAAAATGGCACACAGGTGTCACCCCAAACCCAGGCTATCTGTGGGCAGGAATCTGCTTCCCAGCAGTACCAGGAGAACTCTGGTTTCTTTCCTCAGGGAACCTCATGGGTCCTTACTACCAAAAGAGTCTTCATGGTTGAAGAACCCCAGTGCCTAACAGTTAGTATGAGGAAGTTGTTCACCTAATACTCTCGCTATAATTACAGAAACAAAATCTAACAAGATTAAAGTTATCGTATTTAAACAAATAATTTAATGCATAGTAAATCAAACAAATCTTAATTTGTGTACTTGCTCAGTTTTCTTTTCCACTGTATTGAGGAATAAAATGGGTACAGCAAGAATGCTTCCGGACTGGGAAGAAAGCTGAGAACACTTGCACAGTACTCGTGGGCCTCTGGGTTCAATCTTCAGGACTGAAAGAAGTTTATACATTTTACTAATGACGTTCAGATGCTGTGGCGTGCAGTGAATGCCCAGGGGCATCTTGGGCTCACAGAATTGTTGCTCTCCACCTCAGTGCTTTATGTATAGCACAGCCAACCTGACATACGCAGAGCTTTCTAGAGCATTCTGTCTTATGTAGTTTTCCAGAAACAATCTGAAAGGGTGAAAAGAGGCTGGGTGCTGAGTCTGCCCATGTGCCTGATGCCTGCAGATCCCTCACTCCTTCTGAGTCTTGGTTTCCTCTTTGGTAGAGTGGGGTGTAGGAGACACACTGAGGGGCCCCTCAGCTTGGCAACACTGACCTTATGTACTGGATCCTTTCTCTTACACTCCAAGCTCAGAATCCATTAACTGTATGCTGTTACTCTAATTTCCCAATCACTGAGCACCACATGATGGAGACAAAAGTCATGACTATTTATATTAAACTGCTTCATTCTTTCAGAGGGAAGGCGGGTGATAGCTCTAATTACAGTGATACGGTGCATTAGATTACAGCTCGCTTTTGCCTGCTTTATTGATGATCACAGCCTAAGAAAGCCAAGATTTTTCCTTCATTGCCTCTACATATCTAATAAGAACCAGTGGTCTTGAATGAAGAAAATGGACTGAGATGGCCAGCCTCAGTTCAAGAACCAATCAGTGAGCCACACAGCATTCACTAGCGGCAAACACACTTTCTGGTGCTTGTCTGAGCTCTGCTCCTCTGCATTTTGGGCTCAGGACCTTCAGGGACATGCCCCGCCTCCCCAAATTGTATATATGCACCAATAAGAGGCTCCACCCTAAACCAAGGGAACAGTGGAGAGGCATCTTTCTACTGCATAAATATTTCTCAAATATTCTTGGAAAGGAAGTATTATTCATACAGTAAAAACAACAACAACAACAAAAACCTCAGCTTCATCACAGAGTGCAATGCAACTTACACACAAAAATAATCTAAAGCTTAAAAGGAATTTCGAGCATTTAATAGACTGGCATGTGGCTTTCCTCCTGGTCCATACATATCCTTCTGTTATTCAAGGCACCTTGGTGGAAAACACTAGACATGGTCACTGTTAACATGTATCAATAACCATGAGTAATTATTCTAAGCACCCTTAAAAATAAATTTGTATTAATTCTTTGAGATCATGCTAACCCCATCTCCTCCCAGTTCCACCCCCACATCCAAACCCACCCAATATCATGTCTAATTTTATTTTTAAAGTCCATTAAATCCAATTTGTGTTATTCAAATACTTTTGGCTTGTAAGGCCATCTCCGGAGTATAGTTGGCCTACCAGGGGTCACACCCTTAAAGAAAACGGACTCTCCTTTTCCTCGCCGCATCAAATGCCCATCGCTCCTTAGCTGAGGGTTGATCTTTGTGCCCACCTCCCCCTCCATGTGGTGATTTTGTCTGGCTTAAGCTTTTGTAGGTCTTGTGCGTGCTGTCGCAACCTCTGTGAGTTCATGCAAGAACAGCTGCCCGGCTGTGTGTGGAAAATACTGTAGTCATTCATCGCTTCTGGCTCTTACAATCTGTCTACTCCTCTTCTGAGTCTTTCCCTGAACTTTGCGGGGAGGGATGTGATAGAGACGTCCTATTTAGGCTCGAGTACTCTGAAATCTCTTTCTCTTTATACGTTAACCAGCTTTGGGTCCCTATGTTAATTACCATGTGCTACAAAGAAAGCTTCTCTGATGACGACTGAGAGATGCACTAATCTGTGGATATATAATGGTAAGTCATTAGGAGTCAGTTTAATACTATACTCATTTGGCAGAATAGTTGTAGAAGGTTCTCCCCTAGGGTCTATGACCAGTTCTCAGCTCCAGTAATGGTACCAGGTATGGGCTTCATAATGTGAAGCAAGTCTTAAATCCAACCAGAAAGTGATTGGCTACTCCCGTAACATTCATGCCACTGTGGAAAGAGTGGGCATATCCTGCCCGGCCAGTCATTATTGTAGATTATAGCTGCAGCTGGGTATGATAGATGATTACTTTTCTCTTCTCGTAGCATGCACAGCACCTTCCAGCACTATGAAAAGCTAGTCAGTAGAAACGAAGACACTGCATATTGGAGTCATGGGGCACGTTCTAAGCACTTTTACGGGATTCCTGTGGGTACGATTTTGATGCTCATTTTGCAGATGAGGAATGTGAGGTTCACAGAACATAAGTCATTCATGTGCTTGTCATTGGCAGAGCTGAAACTCAAAGCCGTTCTTCACCCACTCCTCACATTGTCTCCCACCCTCCAAGAGAATCACTTGCAGCCACACAGTGAGTGCTGGCCATGTTCCAGACCTGACAAGTTGATCTAATAAAGGCAAAGGAGCTTGGGTCCTCCAGGGCAGCTTCAGATTGCTTCCAGGACACACAGGGTGAGCTTATCTCTAAGCTCCCTTCATGGACCTCTGAACCTCTTCCCGCAGGACAGACTCTCCTGCTGCTGGAACAATATCTGGAGGCAAACAGATGCTTCCCTGTCACACCTCCTGCTCCTATGCAGGCAGCTCAGCCGTGCCAGCTATTGGAGGGTCCGTTCTCCCTTCTAGATCACAGCCAACAAGTTTTGGTTCTGTGCTAAGAGGAGAGTCCCTGCGAGGACTGTGTGTTCTCTCTTGTCACAGGATAGAGACTGAAAATATGTTTAAGGAGAGATGTGAGCAACCACTTTAGTCGTTGAAGGAAGAAAGCCCCAGCTGGATAATCAAGGAAGTCTTCTCAAGACAGTGGGCACCAACCCCGCCTCATGTAGGTGAGAAGGGGCATTTGAAGTGCAAGAAAGCATGAGTGAGGGCCTGGACTCAGCTGCAGTGTGTGTCTGGAATCTGGAAGTAGGTCATTGTGACTGCATCAGATTGTGTGGTGAGAGAGCTGTAAACAGAAAGCTAAACCACTGTACTGATGCCTTTGAACCCTAAACCAAGGAGTTTGAGTTTTATCAAGTAGATGGTGATTAACAGAAAAGAGTAAGGATTGTGTTCAAGTAACAGACTGACTGTGATGGAACAAAAGAGATTCAGAGAAAGGACAGTTGTCGGTGTAAAGGCTAATTAGAAAGGCATTTAAGTATTTAGGCAGGGGACGATGAATTTCTGGGCCCAGTAAGGCCAGGCCTGTTTTTAACTCAGGAGAACTGAAGAGGTAGAAACCACTGATGTTAGCTCAGTACTAGGATTGGAGGCAGTGATGTATTGTTGTCTTAGTCTGTTTTAAATTATGTTAATGAAATATCTGAGGCAGGCTACTTTATAAAGAAAAGAGGTCTTTTTGGTGGCTAGTTCTGGTGGAAGGTCCGTGGCCTACATCCACTGATGGTCTCACTGGCAAAGTCCGAAGGTGGTGCAGGGAACCACTCTGCACTCTCTCCCTGTTGCTATGAAGCCACCAGGATTCAATCTGGGGCTCCGCTTTGATGATCTCATCTTAGTCCTAGTCCCTTCCCATGGCCCTGCCTCTAAGTACCATGCTTGAAATCTCTTAATATCTCACAATGGGGATTAAATGTCAACCTCTGAAGCCTTAGGAGACTATTCAGACCTCACACAAACCATAGCACTCAGTGGCTCATAGCATGGTGAACCAGAAGGTCAAGTGAAAGCTTCCTCCTCGATGGAAGGCAACAAAGAACACTAGGCCAAACACCATGGCCTTAGCCTAGCACAGGTGCTCCAGGAGAGATGCATACATATTAGAATCAAGATGACATACATGTTAGAATAATCTGACAAGGATGTTTAAGCAGCCATTATAAAAATGCCCTGAACAAAATCCAACAGAGAAAGCAAATAAAAAGAGAAACACTAATAATAATAGAAGACACAAAGACAAATGAGAGAGATGTGTATAGCAGCTAACATCCAGTAACTGCAGTTCCAGAGGATCTGATGCCCTCTTCTGGTCTCCATGGGTGTTGCACAACATGGATGCACTTGCATACATGCAGATAAAACACTCTTAAATTTATTTTTTTTATTTTAAAAAGAAAAAAAGGAAGGAACGAGAAAAGGAAAGAGAAAGAACGTGATAGAAGCTGAAGGGCTGTGGAGCTCTGAGCAGAGATCTCACCATGTCCACGGGGCCTGGAAGAAGAGGGTGAGCACAGGGTGAAGCCACACTCAAAGAAAAGTAGCTGCAAGCGATTCCTGAGTGTGATGATTGATGTAAGAAACGTGAAGAGGCCAAGCAAACCCCAGGCAAGAAAATCCCAAAGAAACGTAAGCTAAGACAGAGCAATATTGAATTCCGAAACCTAAATTCAATGGGGGAGGGAATCCCAAAAGTAGCTGGAGAAAGCTGGTGCCTTATTCATAGGAGAAAATAATTGAATGGTAGATTTTTTTCATTAGAAACCACAGAATCAGAAGAATATTCACAGTACTTCTTGTCTTGAAAGAACCACTAACAAAGGCGATATTAAGAAACTCTCAGATACAAGAAAATTCAGAGAATTTTTAAATTTGTAAGTATGCCCTAAAATGTAGAATAAATATAGAAATATATAGAATATATAAATACCTTAAAGAAATGTTTCTAAGTAGAAAAGAAATAAAAAAAAGAAAGCTGTTTTTCTCTTCCACTGCCATGAATGTACTCAGGGATAGAAGACCAAGCTCATATGAGTCCTTCACTCTGTTCCAGCACCAGCCAGGTGCTAAGTCATCAGTCTAGGATTTGTTTCTAAGCTTATCTATGTCAACTCAGTTTGAATAAAAGATTGATACTCTCATTAACACAGCTACTATAAGTGCTGAACATCTGTCCTGGCTTGTTTGCAAAAGCTCTGCAATGGTCAGTACTGGGAGCCTCTGCGTGGAGGGACTTGTGGACCTGCTGTAGCAGTGGTACCATTGCAGATGCAGGTCCTGTCCTTTGTACTGTTGCTGTCCAGCTGAAAAGAGAAGAGTAGACGCAAAGAAAAATGACTCTGCGGAGACTCATGATGACATGGGCTTTGATCTTTTAAATTAAATCTCTTATAACATGATCAATAAAAGGATGAAGTCTTAAAAAAGTAATAAGAGACTAGCACAAAAGAATAAAAACGTAATAAGCAAAATTATATGGATAAAGGATGGGCTTATGTTTCCGGAGTTTTAAAATCATGTTTGGTAATAATGAAAATTATCACATGATCTAATATGACTCCTACAGTATGTAGAAGAAAAAGTTAAGCCTTAATCTAGTATTATAAATATGAAAGTATAGATATGAGATGTTAAAGGGCCACAAAGAGGAGAAAATTTCTAAACTTCACCAAGACTAGCACAGTGCACTTACCAGTAGACTTTCACAGGTCGCAGTCATAGAATGCAGTACTTCAGCTACCACTAAAAAAGCGTATGAAGAGATGCATTTTAAAATACCAGGGCTGGGACTAGAGCTCAGTGGAAGAGCACATGGCTAGCTCACGTGAGGCCCTAGTTTCTATTCCCAACACTACAAATAGATGATTAAATAAACACAATGAAAACACTGATCCTGAACGGGTGTGTAATTAAGTGATAGAGCATGGTTAGCATGTGTAAGGCTCTGGATTCAATCCCCTGCACTAAATAACAATACAGTGAGAATAATTTACTACAAAAAATGCTAAGATGGTTAAGCAACCCACAAGAAGAAAAATGAATGAGAAAAAGACAATGGAACAAAAAAGAGACCAGTGATTACATTAAACATAAATGGTCTAAATATAACAATTAAAAGACATTTGGCAGAGTATGTTTAAAAACATAATTCATCTATATGCTTTCTACAAGAAATACACTTCAAATATATTGATGTAGAGAAACTGAATATGAAATGGTACAAAACGTTATTCCAGGCTAAAATTGATTCTAAAGATAGAAATTGCTATAATTACTAACATCAGATGAAGTTAGTTCAGGCAAACAAACAAACAGAAAGATAGCCCAGCATAGTGGTGCATACAGGCAGGTCTCTGGGAGATCAAGGCCAATCTGTTCTGTATAACGAGTTCCAGGCCAGCTGGGAATACGAGACCCAGTCTCAAAAAGACACATTACACCAAGGAAACATGAATGTGCGTGCACCAAACAGAGAATATGCAAATATACAGAAATACTGAGAGACCTGAACACAAACTGGTAAAAGAAATTCGTAATTGTAGTTGTAGACTTCATAAATATTAAAACTTTTAATTATATAGAGAGATGTCTGCATGTCTGTTTATGCAGTGAGTGCAGTGCCCACAGAGGTCAGAAGGTGGCATTGGATTTCATAGGGCTGGAGTTGCTGGTGATTTTGAGCCCCCTGACATCAGTACTAGGACCTGAACTTGGTCCTCTGCAAAAGCAGTATGCTCTCCTAATCACTGAGCCATCTATCCAGCCTCAGTAGTTGGAGACTTCAATACCATCTTTCAACAACATATTAAATAACTAGAAGAAAATCAACAGGAATATAGGACTGAATACCATCATTCATCAATCAGTAGCATTCAAACAACATTTATAAAATACTCCATCAAACAGCTCTTCTGAAGAGCCCATGGAACACATATCAAGATAAGTCATGCCTGTGTTGTAGAATAAACTTCAACAAATTTGAAGGAACTGAAACTTGACAGTGTATTCTTTGATAAAAATGGAATCAAAGTAAAAACTGAAAAGAAAATGTTTAAACACTTCAAACTGCACACTTCTCAAGGAAAGTCTCAAGGGATAAGATGAATCAAAATGAAAACGTAGCAAAATTTGTGAAACACAGCTAAATCAATGCTGAATGCTGGGAAATTTGTAGCATTAAATGCTTAAATTGGGAAGCTAGAACACCTCCCTTAGTCGCAATCTAAAAAAAAGCTAAAGGAAAACAAAACCAAAGCCAGGGGAGAGAAGAAGGAGATAAAGATACAATTAAAACTTGGTGAATTTGGGGACTAGGGTACGGTGCATAAAGCAGTTGCTACACAAGTTTGAGGATCAGAGTTCAGATCCCCAGGACCCAAGTAAAAGCCAAGTAGGTGTGGCAGCCTGCCAGTAACATAGCTCTTGGGAGGTGCAGAAAGGAGATACTTGGGTCAGGTTGGCTAGCTAGATGAGCAAAGCATGCAAGCTCTTGGTTCAGCGAGAGACCTCACCTCAGTAAATAAAGAGGAGAGTAGTTGAAGAAGACAGGTGGCATCAACCTCTGGCCACAGGCACACCCACCCACACAGGTGAACAAGAATACACACATCTGTGCACCACATGCATGCAGTTCCTTTCTACATTTATTACTTGTGTTGTGTGTGTGTGTGTGTGTGTGTGTGTGTGTGTGCGCCATGATGCTTGGGTGAAGGTCAGGGAACAACTGTGGGAATCGAGTCTCTCCCACTTGTGGGTTCCTGGGATTGAATTCAGGTGGTTAGTGCCACAATCACCCTTACCTGCTGGGCCATTTTGCCACCTTCTTCTACCACTAGAAAAAGTTCTGTGACTTTGAAAGTAGAAAAATAAAAAGTAGAAAGCCAATGAAACAAATAACTGTTTAAAAAAAAAAAAGATTAAAAACTGACAAATCTCTCAAGACAGATGCAGAGGCAGATAAGCTGGTGCTGTAACAGCATCTCACCACAACTCCTGCAAACACAAGGATGACAAGAGACTGCCACATAGATCTGAAAGCATAGGTGAAATGGACCAGTGCCTCAGAAACACAGGACACCACAGACGTCCAAATGTGAAGCAGATCCTTTGAATAGCTCTGTAATTTTTAGGAAAATTGACTCCTAATTAAAAGACTCAGAAATCTCAAGTCAAGATGCTTTTTTCACTGGAAAATGCTACCAAAAATTCAAAGAGAAATTGACAGCAATTCTACTCAAGGACTTCCAAAAAATACAGAAAAGATTATATATTAGTTACCTCTCCATTGCTGTGTTAAAACACCATGACCAAAAACAACTTTGGGAGGAAACCGTTTATTTTGGTTTATGGAGGGGTGGGTTCATATTGGCAGGTGGCAGCAGGTGGCCAGAGCAGGAAGCTCTGGCCACATGCTCAACCCCAAACAGAAAACAGAGAGTAAGCTGGAAGTGGGGTGAGGCTATGAACTCTGAAAGTCCACTTCTGGTGACATACTTCCTCCAGCAAGGCTGTACCTTCTAAACCTCCTGTACAGTGAATTAATTCTCCGAGGCACAAGATGAGCTGTGGTATTTACCCAGGACTACCTTGTGTGGAGGAAGGACGAGGAGTTGGGAAAGTCCTATGCTCCTCCCAACCAGTCCCTTGGCCTTGGATGTACGAAGGGGAGGGGCTAAAGGCATTTAAGCTGCGGGTGCCGGCCCCTGCCAGTTCCAGAGGGTCCAACACCTTTTTCTGACCTCAGTGGTCATTGTATGACTTGTATATACTTACATAACATGCAGGCAAACACTCGTAACACATAAAATAAAACTGATTAATTAAAAAGCTTTAAGATCCTCAGGAAAGAATATTTTAAAATAAATTACTAAAATGTATAAGAAAAGAAACTTGAAATAACAATTTTTTTAAGGAGTAAAATGGCACTAATTAGTCTATTTGATTTCAAGATTTTTTTACCTAGAGTTCTCAAGCCTGACAGTGTTGGTAAAAGGATGGACTCCTGGATCAACAGAGCCAAGCCTATCAAGTGACCTTTGACAAGCATGCCAAAACAATTCAATGGAAGGACAATTTTTTTTCAATAATTGGTACTAAAATAATGGAACATTTACAGGCAAAAAGAAAGAATATTTGACTTTTGTTATTCAGAAATTAACAAATGGGGCTTAGATTTCTGTGTAAAACATAAAACTTTTAGAAGAAAACATAACAGAACTTGAGTTACCTCCAAACGGCGCTAATACTGCAATTCACAGATAAAAGAATCAATACATCAGACTTCAGCAAAACTCTAAAGTATTTGGTCTATAATATTCTTTGTTAAAAAGCTGACCATAAAAGATCTAAACTGGGAGAAAGTATTCACAATCCATATGTATCAGCTGCTTTTCTATAGCTGTGATCAGAGACGTGACATGAACAACTTAACAGCGGAAGGATATATTTTGGTTCAGTCCATCATGCCAGCTTAGCTGACTCTAGGCCCATGGTGAGGCAGAGTATCACAGAGACACAGGAACCAGATGCTTTTCACTGTATGGCAGACAGTGAGACAAGAAGAGGTCAGGGACAAGATACCCTGAAAGTCCCCTCTCCCCCAAGGACCGGCTTCTTGCAGCTAGGTTCATATCCCTTTTTAAAAGATTTATTTTTATGTCTGGGTATGTACGTGTGAATGCAGGTGCCCATGGAGGCCAAGGGTGTCTGATTCCCCAAGGGTTGCGGTTACAGGTGATTTTGAGCTGCCTGACGTGGGTGCTGGGAACTGAAATCATGTCCTCTGGAAGAGCAGGGCACACTCAATTGCTGAGCCCATCTCTCCAGCTTCTAGGCTTCATCCCTTAAAGTTTCCAAAATATCACAAAATGGCTCCAACAGCTAAGGGCCAAGCACTGAACGTGTGGGTCTCTGGGGGAACATTTTATAGTCAAATCATAAGACCATGGATCTGACAAAGGATTCTTGTCTAGAAGATATAAAGAACTCTCAGAAGTTAACAGTAAGAAGAAATCGCATTAGAAAATGGTCTTCATACGTAAAGAGGCATTTGAGTGAAGAGGTACATGGAGATCAGTGAGCACATGAAATAACAGAACTAACCCTCAGGGAGATACAAGCTTAGATCACGAGATGCCACCATGTATCTAGCAACAGATAAATATACTGACGATGCTGAGGCGGGAGGAGAAATCGCAGCCCCAAATACGTCTTGCATATCTGGAGTTTGCGTCTCAGAGAACTTCAGGCATCTGCAGATGCAGAAATGGTTCCAAACAACCTTCCTTTGTAAAAAGGAGTTTGCGTCTATATAGATGAGTAGACTAATAGGTAGGAGACACAAGACTTTGTCTGATACTCCATCCTCTATCTCAGATCCTTGTACAGAAAAAGGGGTTGGAGGGTGCCTTCCACCTGCTGTAGATAGAGTACTGTATGGAAAACACCGTGTGAAGGAGCAAGTCTGGTGCTCCATGTGCTTCCTTCCACACACTATCCTTCTACCTGCCTTCCAGGCCTGCCTCTCCTCCTCCCCTCCTTATAGAAATGCAGCATGTAAAGCTCCTGAGTCATTGATCATATTTTCCCCTGGGATGTAATGTTTTGCCTTTGAAGGTAATAAATTTGTGTGCTTTTTCTCCTCATTATGTCAACGAATGAGCAGAAGGCAGAGTAGAGAGTCCCTTCATCCCTACACCAAATATTGGCAGGGGTGTTAGGAAACTGCGACATGCACTACTGGGGAGAAATGTAGACGCTTCTGAAAACTACTGTCTGCTCCCTCCCTCCTTCCCTTTCCTTCTTCCTTCCCTCCTCTCCCTTTCTTCTTTTTCCCTCTCTCCTCTTCCCTCCCTTCCTGCTCCTCCCTCCCTCTCTTTCTCCTCCTCCTCCTTCTCCTCCTCTTCCTCTTCCTCCTCCTCCTCCTTCTCCTCCTCCTCCTCTTTTCCTTCTCCTCCTCCTCCGCTTCCCCCTCCTTCTCTGATAAGGTCTTGCCCTATAACCCAAGCTACACTCAAAACTCGTGATCTTCCTATCTCAGCCCCTTAAGTTCATGCCTTCCTCTCTACTGTTACTTTGTTTAAGGAAAAAAACCTAGAAATAAATATATAGCTAACCACACACAGTAACCTCATACCTGAGCATTTGTCCCAGAGTAATAGAAACATACACCTACACAAAAAATACTTAAATACACCGTTGTTTATAGAAGCTTTGTAACAATTAAAAAATGGAAACAGGGACTGGAGAGGTGGCTCAGTGGTTAAGAGCACTGGCTGCTCTTGTAGAGGACCCAAGTTCAATTCCCAGCACCCATGTGGCAGCTAACAACCATCCATAATTCTAGTTCCAGGGAAATTCAATGCCTTCTTCTGACTTCCACAGGCACTGTGCAACACAGGTGCACTTACACATGTGCAAGCAATACACACAGATACATAAAGCAAAATTAATAAATAAAAAATAAAAACCAGAAACAATCAAAATGTCCTGCAACAGGTAAATGGCTAAACAAATGGAGGTGTTTCTGGAATTTAAGATTTTTTACACAGTCTATTATGTAATCAAAGATGCAGGAGACAGGGCGTGAAAGGAAAGTTTATTGAGAGACTGCCCTGAAGAAAACAGGAGAATTTTTACCAGGGAGGTTTCCGGGCATGAAGAACTTTGAAAGGGGAGGAAGAGGTTCAGTGAGACAGAAGGTTTGATGCCCATACATGGGGGTGGGAGTCTTCCTCACCCAGGTCTGTCCTCCTTTCTCTCCTCTACCAGGAGCATCACCATGGCTTTAACCTAGTTAAATAAAACCTAAGGGAGGGCTTCATTTCAGTATAATGGATTAGGGAGTTATAGGCAGCCAGAAGGAAGAGAGACAGCAAGGCACATTTCAGATGAACCTGTTACAGTGCCATGTCTGCAGGAGGCGGATCCTCAGGAAACACAGGAGAGCTTTGGTACAGCTACATCCTCATCATTACCCCAGACACTCTTATGTGAAAAAATTATTTATCACTAGTTAAATAGACTGGATTTTATGTGTCAATCTCTTCCTTTTGTTCTTCTCTTGTGGATAGTCTTGATCCACTCTTCCTCAACCATGAGACTTACCACTGGAGACTGAGGCAGTGAGATAAGGCAGAAGGATGCTGCACAACACCATGTAGCAAAAGCTTCTGGGTACCAGTTACTCTGAGGCTTTAGACTATCAGCTGGGAGAGGCCAACAAATCACCCAATGGCTTTCTGCAGTTTCCCCATCTGTGAGCTGGAGAGAAGCAAATGTTTACACAAAGGTCTGTTACAAATGCAGACTGCAACACATACAGTAGCATACCACTGTATGAGGTCAGCCTGCTTCTGTGGGAGTACTGAGTGCTGATGTCCTGAGGTAGGCTCTAGATGCCTGCAGTGCTTCAGAACACTTGCTGTCCAGTGGAAGTGAAGTCAGCCAGTCAGAGATACCCACACTGCCATGTTTACTGCAGCATTATCAACAATAGTCAAGAAATGGAATCATTTGAGCTGTTTATTGACAAATGAATGGGTGAAAAATGTGGTGTGTATATATACACATGGGAATATTATTCAGCATTTAGTAAATCAAGTCTTGTCATATGTGGCAATGTGGATAGAAATAGAAATATTATATGAAGTGAAATAAGCCAGACACAGAAAGCCAAATATTACATGTACTAAACCATGAAAGGAATTAGTTATTGATCTCACTGAAGCAGAGGGAGAAAAGATGGTCATTAGAAGCTGAGAATGGCAAGAGACAGAAGGGCTAGGATAGGGGACTGTAGTATAGATAGATCAGAATAATAAATTCAATGTTCTACAGAACACATCCCAGTAGAGTGACCACAATTTATAATGTATTGTATCTCAAAATAATCTGGAGAGAAACTCAAAATTTCCAGTGTCAGTTATATATTTGCTCATTAAACAGTGTGTGTGTGTGTGTGTGTGTGTGTGTGTGTGTGGTCTGTGTATATAATTATATTGTGTTATGGTGCCAAGACCCCTGGGAAGGATTACTCATTCTCCAGATGTTCCGAATTGGTCAAATCGTCAAATCTTATTTTTAGCTGGCCAGCGACTTCACTCTCTGGGTCAGGATTTAGAGAGCCCAGTATTGACTCAAAGGAGAGCAGAGCTTATAAAGGCAAAAAACACATCCTGGTGGACCAGGTGTTATACAAGATTGCAAAGCATGGTGTTTACTCCTGTAGCAGGTAAGCAAGTGGTTATAGAAGTCAGTTAAGCATTAAGCATTAAGCATGTGGTTACAAAAGCTGTAAGACATTAACTGAGACCTTCCAGATTTTGTGGGGATATTTTTCTGTGGTTAATTTTTCATGGACCATCCCTATAGTCACACTTTTCCTAGAACTGCCTGACAGAGTTAAGGACAGCTCATCAAGATGGCAGTCTTATATGAAGTGGGTGAACTTAGGCCATCACAATTGTGTAATATCTATATCTATATCTATTTCATTTCAATTAAGCATAATAAAAAAAGAACACATGAGAGTCCATTGTCATTCATTAATACCATCACTGATTGCCTCCCTGTGCTATGAAACACACCCCAAACAGAGTGGTTTATGACAGCGAACATTCTCATGCTCACAGGCTTACATGTGCATAGTGGCTCAGGTTGTCTGGGACAGACTCACATAGGAGATTCTTTATTAGGCTGTGGGTCAGCAGCTCTTGGTACCCAGTTGGTGGTGCTGTTTGGATAGGTTATGAAACCTTTAAGAGGTGTGACCTTGCTAGAGGAAGTACATCACTAAGGGGTGGACTTTGAAGATTCATAGCCTCACCCCACTTCTTGGGTGATTGTGTAATAATGACTGTGTAATAACTGTCACCAGCTATCTTCATGTTCCAGCCATCTGCTACCAGCCTTCCTCACCATTATGGGGACTTCCTCAAAAACCATCAAATAAAGCCCAAATAAACTCATAACTTGCCCTGGTCATGGTATTTCACCACAGCAACAAAAAAGTAACTAATATAGAATTTAGTACCAGAGAGTGGGGTATTTTTGTGATGGATCTGACGATGTGGCTTTTATGATTAAGGTATTATGGAAGGAATGTGGAAGATTTTTGAGCATGGGACTAGAAAAGCCATTGAGTACTCAGGGCCTAATGAGATATTATGAAAACATAGAAGTAAATGTTGGGTGCAATGGGATAGTGAAAGTCTGGCTTATGAAATTTCAGGGGGAAGCAAAGATTCACCAGGGCTATTTGTGTAATATTTTGCATTACTTGTATTAAGGTATTTATTATTATTATTATTATTATTTTGCATTAAGAGTTTGTGGAAATGAAACCTGCTTCTCTGAGACAATGGGTGCTGTTAAGTTGGGGCTAAAAAGATCATCTGTGAATAATAAGAGATCAACATCATTGAGGTGACATCTTCTGGGAAATATTAACTCATGGTCAACACATAGAAGCTGTGGTCCAGAAAGGGCTCTGACTGCATATCAAGGTGGCAGTAGAATTTGATATTTTATCACAGTAACAGAGAAGCAAACTAAAACAGCCTTATCCAAGTTGCCTTAATTTTTGTGGATGCCATCTGCTTCCTGCTACAACATGATTATGCAACCATGCAACCCTGGATTTCAGATTATATACGTTTTATTTAATTAACATTGTATATGTATGTGCTCGCATGTATGTGTATACACATAATAGATTTTGGCGTCTGGTATGATAACCCCATGAAGAAGGAAGTGTAGGTTTCTATCAGGTTTTGTTCACTGTCGTTGTTGTAACCCCAGGACCTGTAAACACACTGACACTGTAGAAGGTGATCATAAATATCTAAAAAATTCTTTGAATTGATGAAGATAAAGGAACACTACTTGTATCAAACGGTTTGTTTTCTGTGGATAAGAAAAGAATGCTGTGTTCTTTAAGGAAAAGTGAAACTATCGGTGACGCAGGTTCTGGTTCAGTTGAACTCTAGTAAAATACGTGTAACAAAATGTACTATTCTAGACACTTGTAAGTCTACAGTTTATTGATTGTTGGACACATCATCATCATACATTTCCAGATCTCTCTAACCCTTCCCATCTAAAAATAATCAGTAAACACTAGCTCCCAATTACCCACCTTCTTCCTCCAGGAACCAGCAGTCTACGCTCTGTCTCCACAAACTTGATTATACAGGTACCTCATATATGTGATATCACAGTATTTGTTATTTGGTGACTGGCTTGTTTTACTCAACATAAGGCTCTCAAGATTCATCCACGCTATCCCATGTTACGATTTGAGTCTGAAATGTTCTCCCAAGGCTATGGTTGAAGACATGCTTGCCCACTTGTAGTGCTGTTGGGAGATGGTGGAACATTTTGCAGTTGGGGCCTGGGGGAAAGAACTTAGGTCACTACAGGGGTCAGAATGCCCTTGAAAAGAATATGGAGATCTCCCTCTCTCCCCTTTCCTCCCCGACTTCCAACACCTCCACATGCTGAGTACTTTCCCTAAAACAACAAAGTCAAGCAACCATTGACAGAACCATGATTCAAAATAATTTCCCTCTTGAAATAGATTTTCTCAGCTATTTTGCAATAATAATAGCTGACACAGGGAAGTGCTACTCAGAAGTGGGGCTGTTGTAGCCATAAATGATGATGTAGCTTAGAGCCTCTTGGAACTAGACTGCAAGAGGAATTTGGAAAAGTTTGAAGAAGCCAGTTAGAGAAAGTAGACTATAAGAAGAGCTTATCATGCCATTCTTAGAAGGTCTCAGAAAGCAAGAATGCTGATAAAATGAAGTCAAGACTGTTCTGCGGAGGTTTCCAGTGGCCATGAAGACTGTGTTCAGAACTGCACTAAAGGCCATGTGTGTGCAAAGAACATGCCTACCTTTGTCCATGTCCTGAGACTTAATAGATATGGACTACATTAAGGTGATGGATTTCAATGTCTGGTGGAGGAAGGTGTTATGCACGAGAGTGTGGCATTCAGGCATGGGTTTCATTGAGTGGTGCCAGCTGCAGTTTGAGAATCAGGAGCAAAAAAATACAGCATAAAAATCTGAATAAATATGCAATAAGCCAAAGAAGCACATTTTAAAGTTTTGTCCAATGAAAGTGTGTACATTAGCATTATGAAGAAGAAGCCAGGCTAGGCATAATGGTGTGTACCTGTACTCCTAGTACTTGGGATTGCTATGAGCTGGAAACCAGCCTGAGGTACATAGCGAGTACCAGTCCAGTTAGGGCTCTATAATAAGCCCCATCTCAACAAAATAAAACAAAAATGAACAAAGGTGGATACTTTGTCCCGGGATAATATGAGAGACGCTTTGAGAGCATCTCAGCAATGAGAAGACTCAAAGGTATAGAAATATAGATTCATTTCAGAGTCTGGGACATGCTGTTCACAGAAGACTACCTAGAAAGTATTTTCTCCAGGATTCATTTTGGTATTCAGCCACTGAGGTACCCAGAAGCCTCTGCAGCTATAGTCTAAGCAAATCTGGTTACTGCTTGAGCTGGTGGTAGACTTAGTAGCATCCACATGATGCTAGTTTGGAGGTATGTAGAATGCAGGACTGTGTGGTCATGGGGACTTATACTAAGATTTCAAAGGAAAATGTCTTAGAGGCCAGGAAGAGTATAGCAGGCAGACTCCCTGTAGGTCCTGAGAGACTGAAAGTAGAGGCCGTGCTGCAGTGGAGACACCAGTAAGATAGAGATTCCAGGGCCTTGGAACGTTTGCAAAGGAAGACACAGACAGCGAGCAGAGCCAGCCCGAGAGAGCCAGCTAGCCAGCAAACCATAGGATAGGACTGCCTCAGAGTGTGGAGCCCTCCGCACGTCACCTGTGCCCTGGTTGCTGGATAGGGAGCTGCAGGGTTCAGTGTTCACCCTGAGAGTTTCAGTCTTGCTTCTCTATGAGCTTTCTTTTCTATTTAAAAAAATAACTCACTATTTGTATTTTTATGTGTATGAGCATATTGCCTGCATGTGTGTAAAAGCACCATGTCATACAATGCTGGAGAGGTCAGAAGAGGGTGTCAGATCCCCTGGAACTGGAGTTACAGACAGTTGTTAGCCACCATATGGATCAGAACCCAGGTCCACTTCAAGAGCAGCCAGTATTCTTAACCACTAAACCATCTCTCCAGTACCACGAGCTTTCCTTTCTAAGCCTCTAGTCCTCCTTTTTAGAATGAAAATGACTACTCTGTTTCTACCCTTGTATAGCAGAAGTAGGTAGCACTTTTAATTTTTACTCAGGCCTATGGCTGTTTACCTTGAGTATCAGGAAAATTTGTACTTGAACTTTTGAGCAATGCAGGAACTGCTAAGATGTTAGGGACCTTGAAGTGGGACTAAGCTTGTTTTACATCGAGACATGGGACATGGAAATGAACCTTGGGGGCCAAGGAGTGGATTGTTGTTTGGATGTTGAAAGTCCCCAAAAGATTGTGGGGTGAATGCCTATGGCTCCTGGTAGGTGGTAGAGTCTTTAAGAATTGTGGCTTAGTGGAAGAGAATTAGGCCATTGGGACATGCCTTTGAAGAAGATGCTGGACCCAACCCTTTTTGTTTTTTCTCTCTGCTTTCTGATTAGCATGAGGTGAGCAGATTTGTTTTACTACATGCTCCCCATATAATGTTCTGCCTCATAACAAGCCCCGGAACAATAAAGCTAACCAACAACGGGCAGAAATCTCTGAAATCATGAACAGATTATTCTGCCATAATGTTAAAAGCTGTCTAGCATGTAACCACTACCAAAATCTCTTTCCTTCTTACAGTTGAATACCATTCTATTGTATATACAGCCATCTCTTAATAACTGTAGATGATTAGCTCTAGGACAGATTTCCCTCCCCTGGATATCAAAATCCAAAGGTGCTCAAGTCCCTTACATAAAACTACAGTCTTTACATAGAACTTCCACATCTTCTTGTATACTTTAAATCATCTCTAGATTGCTTATAATACCTGATAAAATATAAATTCTATGTAAATAGTTGTTTTATTGTATTTCTTAGGGAATGATAGAAAGGAGTTAAAGTATGTACATATTTGGTATGGGCACGAGGTGTTTAAAAATGCTTCCAATCTGTGGTTCATTGAATAAATGTGAGGTTGGTGGATTCAGAAGGCTAACTGAATATCGTTCATTTTGCTTGTCTGTTCTCCTGTTGATGGACACTTACGTTGTCTCCTCCTTTTAGGTATTGTATATAACACTCTATGAATCAAAGGTGTACAGATACCTGTTTGAAAAAATATGCTTGCTTTTAATTCTTTTGGATTCGTAGTCACATTTGGAATTGTTGGTCTCCATGGCAATTCTTTAACTGTTGGAGGAACTTCGTACCGTTTACTTTAGCAGCTGCACCACTTTATGTTCTTACCAAGGGTTACACGTCCTTGCCAATACTTTTCCTTAGTAACCATGCTGATGGACATGAAGTGATATTTCATATGGTTTTGTTTTGCATTACTTTAATGCTCAGTGAGGTTGAGTAGCTTTCCATGTAAGTGTTGGCCATTTGTACATCTTCCTAAGAGAAATATCCAGTTGAGTCCTTTGCTCATCTTCTAATTGAGATGTGTTTATGGTTGCTGAGCTGTAGAAGTTCTTCATTTATTCTTTATATTAATCCTTCATTGGATATATGTTTTGCAAATGTTTTCCATGGCCTTCTCACTGCAGGATGGTATCCTTTGATACACAAAGGCTTTTAATTCTGGTTAAGCACTAATTTATTTTTCTTTTGCCTATGTCATACCTAGAGATTTGGGGCGGGGGGCATCATGACAATGTGGATATATGTCCTCTCCTCCCAAAGGCTCATACTTCCCTGTGGTTTTCACCCAACACTCTCTATATGCTCTGGAGAAAATATGGGCCACTCTGTATAGAAATTCTCTTTACTACTCCTATGTGCCATCACACAGATCATCTTATTCCCCTCCTTATCTAGGAGCTTTTCAAAGTACAGTAGGACACAGAGCAGAGCTGTATAAAATGGTCGATAAATAAGTAGAGAGGTAACTGAATTAAAGGGCCACCTGCAGGAAGAACTTGGCCTCTCAGCAGGACTGCAGAGCCTCAGACCTGGTTGTTTACAAAGCTCTCTCTTCTTTTCTTTTCTTATTGTCCTCTGAGGTTGATTCCCAGTGGGACCTGTATTTCACATAATTGTTTACAGCATAACAATTTTGTTCTATAGCTCTCAGACAGTGACCTAAACTCCCTCCTCCTTTAATGAAAAGGACATGTCTTCTGTGGGAAATCAGTGATACATTGAGTCACCGAGGACTGCTTCGATCCTTGATAGAAATCAGGGTAGACAGGCTCCTTGTGAAGACACAGAGGGAGAATGACCAGCTGCTTCTGAATAGGAAATTAATTTCATCACCCCTGG
This sequence comes from Eospalax fontanierii, assembly GCA_035773235.1. NCBI lineage: Eukaryota > Metazoa > Chordata > Mammalia > Rodentia > Spalacidae > Eospalax > Eospalax fontanierii. The sequence continues at coordinate 33,547,684 of CM069547.1, forward strand.
TGTGCCCTTGCTAATTTGGATCTGAGTTCATCCTGATGTTCCCCCTCAGACAGACGGTCCACCTTAGGACATCCAGTCCAAAACACTTTTAAAATTAACCTTTTATACATGACTCCCCTGTGAGGCCCTGAGGCTTTTGGAATACAAATTCAATATGAAATCAACATTGGAGGCATTTTATTTTACAATAAAAGCAAATCTACTGAATGGAGCATGAAGGGTTATTAATTATCTTTCCCAAGCTATTCATTCCTTTTCAGATGGCTGATCTCACTATCCAATAAGGGATAGCGGGCCCCAAAGCTTAGGGAAAAATAATAGGAGATAAACAAGACACAAAGACCAATTTCTGAATTAACTTTTTGTGCAAACTGGCAAAAGGCCATTAATACAAATCATCACTTGATTGTATCAGCAGAACATCCAGGTTTAAGCTTCAGTTGTACCATTCTGGCCTGATGAAACAGGTTTGAGAAGCTATGACAGTACAGGAACAGAAGGGCTTTGAACTTGGGCAAACCTGAGCTCACATCCTTGCAGTGATGCTCCTCTTCCCTCTGTAGGATCTTGCCCATTTGAATAATTTGTTTCAGACTCTATTTGCTCACTTGAAAAAATGAAGATAATAAAAAATACCTCACAGAATTGCTATAAAAATTAAGCAAAGCACATGTATCATGTGTTCAGTCAACATCAGTCCATTACCTCCTGCAGCATTTGTGGCACAACAGTTAACTGTGAGGTGACTACTGATTAAAAATTACAGAATAGTGGTAGACCAGATGACCATAAAGATTTTTTTAATTTGTCATCTTGTTTATCTTCCTTCTCACAAGCCACCATTTCCATTATCTACTTATTTCTTTATCAAATATTCAAGTAGGCCTTGAGAACAGAACAGGGGTTGGTAAAGGGTTAAACCCAGGGCTTGCTCCTGTAAGGTTGTCCCGGTTTATAGTTTGCTTTTTATTCATAAGTTAGTTTCAAATTTCCCTGACCATTTGGGTTGGTTTGACAAGTCATGATGGCTGCATTGGTCAATGTCTAGATTCTCCACATGTTAGCTGCAAAGATGGGAGCCATAAATTTCATTCATAACGGAACCACAGAGCCCAGCACCCTACCAAGAAAGAGCCTTGAAGAGTCACTATTAATCACTGACCTGCATCTAATAACTTCTGCCATATCAAATGCAATATTAGAACCGAGACTGACATAAGCCCACATGGGATACCTGCTAGTGTGATGTTTTCCTGTCATTCCTTAGAGTAGAAAATGGATGGTCAGGCTTCCTTATAGGTATTTCTTGCCTGAGATCAAAAAAGAAAATGACCATGCATGGAGAGAACCATACACAAACTGCAATCTGGCACTTAAAGAGAAGCCAAGAGAGGACCCTGCTCACTGAGGAGATACGAGGTGCTTCCTTATATTTTATGACAAAATTCTCAATTGTGTTCCCTATGGAGAGCTCTGTCTCCACACATATTTATAGGTCATACATTTCAAGGGAAGAAGCCTCCATATTGTGGCTTGGAAGCTTTCTTCTATGGACAGGGAAGTAGAGGCCTTGGTCCTGTCCACAAGGCTTCAGTGAAAGAAGACAGACAGGCCACTAGGGCCTTCTAAGAGAAGGATTGTCAGTTTCCCTTTGAAGAAAACAAATTCTCAGCATTTTAATCATATGCTCTCTTTGAAAAGTTGCAGATGAGACTTATCTATATTAGAGTTTATTTTGACTCATGGGATCTGGCAGTTCAAGTCCAAGATCAGACTGTCATTTTAGGATGAGTGTGCATATTGTAGCAGGAATATATGTACAGCTGGCTGCTCATATCTTGAATCAAGAAGCAGAAGGGGACAGGCTAGAATCCCATCATCCTTCCAAGGACACAGTTATGGGGACTCAAGGACTTCCATTGGCCGTACCTCTTAAAGGTCTTCAATATGGCCCATTACTGCTAACTTGAGGACTGAGCCTTTATATATAGACCTTTGGGAAACATTCCTCCAACTACTAGCAATTTCTTTTTTTCCTTCTTCCTCAAATACTAGCAGTATCTTTTTTTTTTTTTTTTTATCAATGTTGGTCAAGGCCTTCACCATTCTTTGTGATTACCACAGGTGATGTACTTACAGGCAGGAAGCCCTCCCCTGCCTGAACTGTCTCATAACTCTCTAGTCTGGGTAATCTCATACACTTGCAAGTCACCCATGCTGTTAGTGAGGGTTCACTCAGCTTGGCCTTTTCTGAATGAGTCATTCTGCTTCTCTTTTGAATGGCCACTGTAGACCAGACAGTGGTAACCCTGTCAATGATATGCAGAGGTCACATTTATCTTCCCAAGGAATCGAGGTTCTAGGGAGAGAATGGAAGAAAGAAGATGCCACAAATATGCAAGAGGTCTGTGTGGTAGAGCCATATGCACTGCAGAGGTTTATGGGGTCCAGGACACACTATTCCGAAATAATGACACCTTGGCCTCAGAGACAGGAAATCACTCCCTTCCCTTTCTCCTGTGAATGAGATCATGAGATTCTCATGCAAGAAGTTCCTCATTTATATCTAGCATAACCTTTTTATCTCTGAAGCTAGCAGGGCACAGAGAAAAATCTGAAGCTTTCCTAACCTTCTCTAGTTCATTTTCATTAGATTCTACCAATGTTCCCAGCTATATTTCTCCACGAATGTCCACTCTTCATATACATTAACCATTTCTTCAGGGCTTCATTTCCTTATGGGGAGACATTCTTCCATATACTAGCAGTATCTTCTTTTTTCACTCAGTGTTGTCCTTTAGTTGGCAAAAGCCTTCTCTGTGATTACCACAGGTGATGTATTTACAACTAGGAAGATATTTTTTTTCTCCTTCAGCATGAAGAGGTAGAGGTGGGTCAGGAAAAGGTGCACAGAGTTCAGCCAGGCTATGAACTGAACATGTGTGGGAAGCAGACAGGCAATGACTATTCTGAGCAGGCATGAGAATGTGTACGAAGTTCAGAGTTGTGGAAGGGGGTCTCTGGCAGCACGTGGAGCCTGGCAAGGCTGGAGATGCACTCAGGTAGGGCAGTGACAGGAATTCAGGAGGGAGAGATTAGAGATGCGGCATGATAGCAAGCAATGCCTTACCTGGAGGACCTGGTCCTTGACCACAAGGGCAATGGGGTTAATGTCACACTTTTGTTTGTGTTGTTTTTTGTTTGTTTGTTGATTTTTGTCTTTTTGAGACAAGCTTTCCCTGTTGCTTCAACTGGTTTGGCACATAGTGAATGTCTTTGGTAGATACCAGTGGAGATCTGTTCAGCTGAAAAGACAGATCTCAGAGCACTGTTGCAATTTTAAAATCTCTATTAGAAAGCCTTTAGGTGTTCCATTAAAGCGGGAACCCATTTGATTTGGATTTTCAAAAGGTGAATGGTGCATTTCATCTATGGAGTCAGTTCCGGCAAGGGAGGCTTGAAGCTGGATCATTTCTGAGCTGCTATCATGGTATAGAGCCTTTACAGAGAAACAGCCACAAGACTCAGCAGCTGGCAGGATGAAAGGCAGAGAGAGAGGTCCTAGGTGGCTCCAGATGTGCAGCTCTGTGCCTGAGAAGGTGAAGCCGAGCAGACGACTCCCGACCAGACAGTGGGAGACCCTGGAGAGAAGGCAGAAGCATGGCTGACCCTGAGGCGTCAAGAGCCATTCAAGTGGCGTTGGTATGGAGGATGGTGGCAAGGCCAGGCTCAAAACAGAGGCTAGAGGTCAAACCTAGATTTTGCTACTTGTGAACCACAGTTGTTGAGCAAGCATTCGGCATCTCTGCATTTTCTCGGCATTTCAGTGTCCTCATGTAAAATAGGCAATCCGGAAGGCTCATAGGAAGGATTGTGTAAAATGCACATAGCACATGCACATAGTAGGTGCTTGATTGTGACTTTTTGAGATCACAGTAAGCATGTCCTTGGCAGCTGTAAATACTATGTGGCAGGAGTTCTAGGGAGTTGTCCAAGGCAGAGCTGTGGAGTCTCTACCGGGAGGTACAGGGTCCTCAGAGATGACATGCAAACTATGGGGACATAGCCCTAGGGAGAGGCCTCTCCTTCCATCTTGCCTTTGGGGCCATGGATGTAATTCTCACAGCCCTTAACTTCAGCGTGGTCCATTATTTGATACATTGTTCCACCAAGGCCTGTCTACCTTAGATTGGGCTCAGAGCCTTGCTGAATCCCGACCCTAATGCTGAGCCCTTGGCTGGATGGAGTCAGTCGGGGGGCGGGGGGTGGGGGGGGGGGGGAAATTCGCTGAAAGGGCAGTGGCTGGGGAAGACATAAAAAGCAGCAAAGAACAATTCCACTGAGAGGGACGCCTTGCGATGGAGTTAGTGAGGCAGATCTGATCGCTTTAGCAAGAGGAAAATAAAACAACCAGTGTCAGGAGTGGCTAATCAGAAGCCACAAAGCACTTTTGTGCAGCTTTCCTCGAGGTGTGCCGGTCACCTTCCGGGTGCTTATCTGCAAAGCTTCATGGAGACATCTCATAACTCTGGGCGCTTGTTTGAGAAGACTGCCAAGTGTTTAAGAACATAATAAATGACTCTTGGGGCAGGAAATGATCCTACTGCCCTTCCAAGACGGAAGAAGGCAGAGCTGTGCACTCAGGGTTCTCCTGACCATCCATCGTTGTCAGGGCTCGAGCAGAGGCCCTGGTGTCGGCCTCCACAACTGTGGCTGTCAGTCAGATTCCAGTCTGTCGTGCAATGAGAGCAGGAGGCCCCTTAGAGACTCTGATGGCCTAACATTTTTGTCCCCCGATTATCCTGATATTGAAACCCCCTCCCCCTACCATTAGGAGGTAGGGGCCTTTGGAAGATGAGGTTGTGTGTGTGGAGGCCTCACAAGTAGAACTGGAATTTTTTAAAAAGTGATTCAGAGGACTTGAAATCAGTGGACGAATTAGAGAATGCCCTTTCCCAAAGCCCTACTATGTGCCTGGCAGTGTGCCAGCTGCTCCCCATGTGTTCTTCATTAAAGCCGAGGCACTTTCTGTAGCTTGTTAGAATATTTGGCTCAGTGAGCTTAACAGTGTCCAATCCCTGCCACCAACCAGTCATTGGTGGGAGGACTAAAGTAATGTATGTCTTCCCATCACTGCTCTGGCAAATGACCACAAATACAGTAGATTAAGAATACAAACATATTTATTTCCTCACAGTTCTATAAGCCAATCGCAGGCTGTGTTCCCTCTGGAGTTTCCAGGGAGAATTTGCTTCTTTGATTCTTCTATCTCACAGTTCCTTCCATCTCTATGGCCAGAAATACCTGGTCCCGTCTCTCTCTGGATGAATTGCTTTCACAGTGGCTCCTCTGTGGCCCATCTGAGGCCTTAGGGATGATGCTGAGCCTGTCCAAATAGAAGAATCTCTTCATTTTAAAATCTGCTGATAGGCAGCTTTGATTCCATTTGCAGCCTTGATTCTCCCTTGTTGCTGTTACCAACACATGAACCATAGACAATGCTCTGTTTTTATGAAGCCAAGAAGCAAATCAGCAAACGAATAAAACATTAATATCCTAAATGATTTAGGGAAGTGCTCAGTGTTTTGTTTTGTTTTGTTCTTAAAGCACACAGATACAGTAAGGGACAGAATCTCTAAGGAGAGAGAATTTTTATGAAGGCCCAAATAATGAAGACAGCTTAAGAATGCTGAGCACAAAACCTTTCCAGACAGAGATGTGACGCAAAGGCAGAAGTCAACAAGGTTTGTTCAAAATGGAAGAAGCCTAGTTTGGCTGAGGACAGTGAGTAAGAATCAGGCCGGTAAGGATGCTGGTGGTAGAAGAGGCAGCTGAGTAGATAAGGTTCCCAGGACCTGATACACAGTGTCAGTTTGTCCTGAGAAGATACTGGAAGGTATTTGTTTTGCTTGGATTGGAGGGTCTGAGCAGAGCTGCAATGTAAGGTTTGGGTTTGAAATGGTACCTGGATTACAGTGGAGGGCTAGAGACTCCAGTGGGGATACTGACAGTTCAGCAAAGGCCCAGGGAGGTAACTGGAGGGTGCTTGTGAAGATGGCGAAAACATGCTTTGAATGACATGTGCTTTGATGGTGGGATTACAGGTGGGCTAGAACATACTAGTCTGTGAAAAGAGAGTGGGCGATTGTAGTGGCCTGTGGGACAGCAAAGGTCCTTGGTCCTGAGATGAAGAGGAGCGGCAGAGCAGGATTCTTGTGAATGCTGTGCCCCTCCAGGGCAGGGAGAGGGTGAGAACCAAGCAGCTGGCTTTGAAAGAGCTCACAGTGTGTTTAGGCCTGAATCAGGCTGTGGAGGAGAAAGTGGTTTGAAGGCTAGGCGTTTCAGGGACTGGTCCAGACTGGAGGTGCTGTTACACTAAGCTGGTGTTTAGAGCTGAAATCTGAATTTCCTTATCAGGAGTGAGTAGGGGCTGGGGGGTGTACGTGAGTGAGTGAAGAAGCCAGAGGATGCTCTACTGGAGGAGCTAGGGCCATTTCAGCTGTGATCCGTGGCCTCCTCGTGTGTCTGGACTGAAACAGTGGGAAAGGTTGCTTTCATCTCTCAGCTCCCTGCTCCCTATTTTCCCCTTCTTAAAAGAAAAGACAGTTCCAAGGTCCAGAAAGTCTCCTCAGGACTGGGCGAAGATGAAGCCACTTGACCTATTTGTCCGTACTTAAACAGTCCTGAGCATCCCTGGACTTTTATGTCTTGTTCCCTGAGAAACTGCAGGCTTCTCTTCACAGAGAGTAAACACCATTCTCAGAGCCCCAGCAAAGGGTGGCTCTGGTTCTGACTGCTGTCATTGAACTAACTTGCGCATCTATACACAGACAGCATTCCTGTGGCTGTATCAACAGAGTCTTAGACACATCTGTCAGACACCCTGGGGAAGAGTTGCTGTGGTGTCCTCTGAGAGATTCTGTCCATTTAGGATGTCAAGAAATGCAGTTGTGGCTACAGAATGATGGGACGTGTTTGAGAAATATGTTGTTAGCTGGTTTCCTTGTGTGAATATCATAGCATGTGCTTACTTACATAAATGCAGACAGCTATAGTGCCACTGAGAAACATGATCTCATTGCTCATCACAAGGGACCTGGGCTGTTTATGTTAGTAAGACCATTGGGCAGTCCGAGTGCATCTCTCATTCACTACTCTAAGCAGCAGAGATGAGATGGGAATAATACAGGTCCAAAGCCCTCTCCTCATAGTGCGTGTGGAGAGACAGAAAGCACATTAAAAAACAAACACATTTATCAATGATGATAAGCAGAGGACATGCTCAGAAGGCTAATAAAGTAGAGATGGGGACTAGAGACAGCCGAAGGGGGCATTCTAATCGGGTGGAGAGGACATTTGAATCCAGCTGCATAGGAGGTGAGCATAATCCCAGAATTTCAGGCAGGCGCTACAGTGTAATCGTTCATCCAGTGCATTGACTGCATCCTTGAACATCTCTCTTCAGCCTTCCTTCTAAGTCAATTTAAAGCATTCTAAGAAGCTGGAGAAATGGCTGGGCGTACCTTCTTGCAGAGGACTGGAGTTTGGTTCCCAGCCCCTCCTCTGGTGACTCAACCACCTGCAATCTCAGCTCCCATTGGGCATCTGACTCCTCTGGCCTCCTTGGCACATGTGCAGACACACAGCCAGACACACACATAAATATATATAATTAAAAATTAGAAAGACGCAATATGGGGTCTGGAGAGATGGCTCGGCAGTTAAGAGCACTGGCTGCTCTTGCAGAGGATCAAAGTTTGGTTCCCAGCGCCCATACGGCAGCTAACAACTGTTAGTAATTCTAGTTTCAGGGAATCCAATGTCCTCTTCTGACCTCCACAGGCGTGGCAGGATACAGTTGTGCTCACATACATGCAGGCAATGTACTAATACACATAAAATAAAAATTAATAAATATTTGTAAAAGATATGATATTGAAAGCAACCTGAGAATGTGAAAATCCTCTCCACCACCCACTCCACAGAGGGGCATTGTGGGCCGTGCATTCATCTTCAAAACAAAGTGAACAACAGAAATAATTGGAAAGGGCTGTAGTGTGGATCTGAAGCTGTACCTAAAGGCCTCTCTGTTAAAGGTGCAGCCACGAGCCTAGGAGACGATAGATCGGAAGGTAATGGAACCTCTGCAAAGAGGGCCTAGTTGGAAGTTAGGTCACTGGGGCGTGTTCCTGGCGGGGTGCTGGGACCTGGCCTGCTCTCCCTCTCTCTCTCTCTCTTTCTTCTTCTTCCTGGCTGCCATGGAATTCTCAGTCTTCTTCTACAGTGCCCTCCTGCCCCCATCTTGGTCTGTGCCACCACAGTTCAGAGCAACTAAACCAAGTAACCATGGACTGAAACCTCTTAAACCATAGCCTGACATGAACTTTTCTTCTTTTTAAGTTTATTATTTCAGGTGTGTTACAGTAATACACAGCTGACTAACACAGGCAGGCCACTAGACTGAAGTGGCTTCCTGAGTTCCCACATGGGCAATTTCTCAAAAGTATTCATATTCTAGGAAACTCTGATATCACCATGCAATCCCTAGAGACTTCCCACTGGAGTGATCCAAATTAGGCCACTGTCCCACTTTAACCAAGCCAGTTTTTTTTTTCTTCTATCTCCCCACTTAGATCCCTCCAATCTTCTTCATCAGAGCCCCAAATATTTGCCGGCTAGAGCTGCCCAAATGTATGGGCGACTGTCTGATCAAATCAACTCTAAAAGTTGTATTAGTTTGTCTCTTCACAATCATTTGGCCTACATTGTACTTGTATTTTTGTTGGATTTTCTGGATGTGGAGGAGAGCCACGTGTAAGTAGTTCACATCAGCGTCTATATTTGTGCATAATTAAATAATGTTATAATTAAAGTTGTAGCCATATGCCGCATAATGAATTTTCAGACAGTGATGGGCTGCATGTGAAACAGCGGTCCCATAAGATTCCTGCAGAGCTGAAACTTTTCTGTTGTGTGGTGTAACTGTCATCACAATGGTAGAACAACACACTCTGTGTGTGTGTGTGTGTGTGTGTGAACTGTGAAAATGTTACCTGCAGCACTGCCAGTATATAAAAAGAGTAGATAAGGCAGTTGTATACAGTACTTGATACTTGATAGTAAAGAGCCATGTTACTGATTTGTGAGTCACATTATATTCTTTTTTCATTATTTTAGAGCATACCCTCAAACAGTATGCCATAATACATTGGCAACAGCACTTGTTGACTGCACTGAGTGTCTCCGTAGAGTGTCTCCACCCTGACCTCCTATGTCTGTGTGAATGCACTCTACAGTGCTCATTCAATTACAAACTTGCCTTAGGACACATTTCTCAGGATACGCCTCCATCACTGTCAACCGACAGACACAGTGTGTACTTAGTTAAAGGTGAGCTTGAACCTCACTTGAGTCTGACACTAAATCTGAAAGAAGGAATAGTGAGAAACTGCAGATGGAAGTTGCAGGCCGAGACAGGGGTTTCCCATAGGGACCCCTTTTTTTTTTTTTTTTTTTTTTTGCCTTTGGATGGTACATTGTAGTGAACGCTGTCTCTGAAGAAGTATTGTCTTCCTGGGGAAACGGCAGATACACCATCTTCACATTTCTGTATCTGTAGAGTGTGTTCTCTCCTTTCTTTCCAATCTTTTTCTATCTGGTCCCATGTCTTCTTATTGGAGGAGTCAACTGGAAGTTTCCTATTATAACCTTTCTCATTCTGGTTGATTTAGCTATTACTGGACCATTTTTTATTTCTTCCTAAAGTATTCAGACTTAATTACATGTTTTTCTTCTGCCTTTGGCTCAAGTGTGCTAATTATGTATTATTTAGTCTGACTCAAGTTTATTATTAGACTTTTCATTGTCCCTCCATTTGCTAAATTGCAGAGAATTTGTATTTTTAGGGTTCTTTCCATTCATGGTGTCATTATTTGAGGAAAGCCAAAGAAAGATTAAGAAGTAAGATTAACTCAGTGTTTCTGACTTCTGGTATAAAACTTCTGTTGTTGACTGGCTCATGAGTAACCCTTTAATAAAGGAGAGCTTTCTCTACAAAGGATGGTTTGAGAAGCCAGAGAATCACAATACCCCAATGCCTTATCAGTAACTTTCTCCACCTTCATTGTCATCAGGGGAGCTCTACCTGATCACTAGTGGCCTCTCTTCTTTCCACTTCACACCTTATTGGAAGCTGTACCACAAAAATTCTTGGGTTTGACTATTGTTGCTGTGATTTCTGCTTGGCTCATTTCTGTGCAGTCAATCAATAGACACCTGCTGAAGGGCTGTCATTGTAGATACTGGGGATAAAACTGTGGAAAGAATGATTAATGTCCCTACTCTCCTGGAGTTTACACAGCAGTGATGGGAAACTTACTCTAGATAAAAGAAATGAAAATAGAGCTGTCCAGTAGGAAGTATGATTGTGCAGCATACTCTGCATACCCTGACTCTGTGCCGGTTAGAAGTTTGTGTCTTAATTTGCCATGAAACTGTGTCTTTCTTCACCAGGAGGCAGAGCACATCTTCATGCCCCGTGTTGCTGGACTTGGGAGTATGATTCCCTTTGGCCTATGGAATACTGGAGAGCTGATGTGAGGGAAACTTAAAGGATATTTTTCTGCCATTGCTATGAAAACATGCCCTTAGCAATATGGTCTCAGAATATGAAATAGCTGTGAAGCCAACTTTGATCCAACAAACAGTCTAGAGATGAGTCCAGCAGCCCTGAAGTCAGGGCAGAACCACTCAGCTTAACCCAGCCTGGATCAGCCAGGCTAGCAAGCTGTGCGAACAAAGGCTTGTGACTTTGGGGGGTGATTTGTTACAAAGCATTAGCACAGGAAGAGCTGATTATCAGAAGTTGTGGTGGGAGCTAAAATAAAAAGAAAGTCGTAGGGAACAGAATGTATCCATGACAAGGAAAAGGGGAATGTTTTCGTCCAGGTAGCAGTGTGGGCTCTTTGGGTTTGGTTACATATAAGAGGAAGTTTGTAGCACTCCACATGATTAGACAGTTACTAATCAGACACCAAGTGGCTAATCTCTTTCTTTCTTCTTTCCATTTTTTCTTTTTGAGATAGGGTCCCCCTGTACACACAGCTGGTCTATTCAGAACTTTTGCTTTATAGAACAGCATAGCCTCAATTTCACAGAGATCCGCCTGCCTCTGCTTCCTGCGGGCTGGGATTAATGGTGCGTACCCCCATGCCTGGGTTCTAATTTCTTTTTACTATACTTTATGTGTTAAGGTATTGCTAATATCATTGTTTATTATTTATTATTTTTATTTTGCATTTATGAGTGTATTGCCTGCATGCATGCAAATGCACCTATGTCATGAAGTGCTTATGGGGATCCGAAGAAGGTGCCAGGTTTCCCTGGACATGGATGGTTTTATTAGTCACCATGTGGGTGCTAGTGTGCTTAATCACTGAACCATCTTTCCAGCCCCAACATCATTATTTTTAAGATAAGAAAATTAAGTCACAGGAATAGGTTTTTAATTTTTCTATTATTATAAATTATGATAGGAAAGTTTCAGAATTGACTTAGTTTCTTTTCCCATTGCTAAAATAACAAATAAAATAAATACTAAAATAAAGTACTCTGGTGATAGCAACATAAGAGAGAATGTTAGGGTCTGAGAATCGGGAACAAACCCTATGACTCCACTATGATGCAGAAAGGAAATTTTATTTATATAATTTGGCAAACAAAGCAAATCTAGCAGCTAGCTGGGCTGCAGTTCCTGAGGCCAGACTGATGCACTCTCCAGGGTACAGTCAGCTTTTAAAAGTTCCGTAGCTGAGAGGCTCTGCAGGTTAGTCCAACCTTGGAATTGCTTGGTCCAGAATCTGTCTGTCCCTCAGGATTATTTGTGCTGGACAAATAATACATCATCCGTGGGGCCTTGGCTTGGCGCCAGAATATGCACTGAATTTTTAGTACCTGGAATGTAGCAGTGTGGGACAATTAAAACTGAAGAGGTTTGAGTCTGTTTTGTCCCTACAAGAACAGGTTTCTTTTAGTTTTCAGTTCCAGAGGGATGCAGTTCACCATGGAGGGGAAGGCAAGGATGTAGGTAGAGAAGGTATGCAGGCAGGAGCAAGAGGCTGATTATTCACATTGCATCTATACTAGGAAGCAGAGGGTGAACCAAAGTGGGACCAGGCTATATAATCTCAAGTCCTTCCTCTAGTGACACACTTTTGCCAGCAAGGCTCTACCTCCTAAAGATTCCACAGTTTTCTTAAAGAAATCACCTCACTAGGGAACCAAGTATTCAAACCTGAGCCTATGGGTGACATTTCACCTTCAAATCACAGCAGGGCTCTACTCTCCTTCCAGCCTTATTGACTACATTACAATGTACTTCTGGCTCTATCCATTCACACGTTAGAGGACACTACCCTTGACAAGTCTGCCACTACTTCAGAGACCGCTGTGATTGGTGGGGAAAAGAGGCAGCTAGTCACTCGTCCTCCCCAGCAACCAAGTAAACTCAGGTGCTGCCACAAACCCTTCAGTTTCTAAAATTTTTCAGAACAACTCACAGAACACAAGAAAGACTATGTTTCAGATTAGAGGTTCATTAAGAAGGACACAATGCGGAGAACGAGCCAAACAGGAAGCTGCGGGGTGAGTGCTTTGGCGCACAGAGCAACCATCCCTCCCTGTGCCATCCGGGCACGTTACTTTCCTAGTATGCTTTTGTGTGCACTCTCAGGAAGTTACTCTGTCTAGTGGTTTTTACTGGGTTTTCATGGTTGGTTGAGTTATTAGCCACACGATTGAACTCAATCTCTAGCTCCTCTCTGATGTGTGACACTATTCCTGGGGAGATGTGAACAACACCTACTCACCGTATATAGGGAACCAATGAGGGACCAAAGTAAAGAAACCATCAAAGTCCAACTCGGTGAGCCAGTGAGTTTCATCAGGGTTCATTATAAGAATATTGATGAGGGGGTACTTATAGAAACATAAATGACTCAAAGGCAACTGTATCATCAAATCCCACCCCAGCATGGGTGACAGGTCATAAAAGCAAGAAATTTGGAGCTCACTGCAGAAACTGCAGGCAGCTCAACATGTTAGGGAATTGGTCAGAGTCACTTCCAGGCAGCTCTACTGATGTGCCTCTTTCAGACAGTGTGGCTGGTCTGAAAGGGTCTCTTGGAAGCCCTAAGGCTTATATATCCTTGGGGATGGAGAGGCCTAGTGAACTTGATCAGTTTCAGGGACTTCCTGAAGTTGTTGAGTTATTTACTTACTGATCTTAACAAGTTTCCAGGCAGGACTGAAGTTTAACCTCCCCTCAAAAACATTCTGTTGCTTACCTTCCTTTAGACCATGGGCTTTTACCTTCCTTTAGAATATCCATCCTGTTCTTTACCCAGCTTCCCTCCAAGATGGTTTTCTATAAGAAGAAATTGCTACACAAGACATTAGCCTTGTGATTGTACTCAATCTCTAGTCCCCTCTTCTCACTGGAGAGCAGGTGATTCAAAGTTCAACTTTCCCAGCCTCATTCATACAGCTGCTTTTTTTCCCCCCAGTGTCCAGCTCCATACTGAAATACCCAGGGACTCACTGTGAATTGTTTCATTAGCATAGCAGAGATACCTCTATCATAAATAACAAGGTTCTTTAAAGGTCAGGGCCAGGAGCATAGAAATGAAAATATAATAATCAAAAGCCCCTAAACAGATTAAACAACAGAATAGAGTTATAAAAGGAAGAATTTATAAACCGAAAGGAAGCCTATAAAGAACATCCAGAATTCACAAAGGAAATGTAATGAGATGGATAAGAGAGGATTGGAGATACAGAGAACAAATGGAGAACCTACTGCAACCAGAGGTATCCAAGCTAGAGAGAGAAGCTCAGCCTGGTGAATCATGCCTGTGAATGTCTATAGATGATGGAGAAATCAAAGCTTTCTCCACTTCCAAAAGTCTACCTCAAGCCAAACAGAATACCACAAAAGACGTCCACATCTGCATATAACATAAATTACAGAATCCCCAAAATAAATACCTTCAAATCCTTCAGAAGGGGAAACAAGTCACATTACACACAAGGAACTGAAAGAGACTGACAGTTGATTTCACAAACTACAACCAAGTAAGGAAACAGTGGGAAGATAATTGTCCAAGGACTAAAACTTTTGACTTACAACCAGAACAGGAAACAATGTGGGATTGATGGTATTAAAACATAGCAATATGAACTTCCAAAGTGCGTTTTAAAAGAAAATTGGCATAGGTGCTGGACAGATGGCTCAGCAGTTAAAAGCATTGGCTGCTCTTGTAGAGGACCCAGGTTCAGTTCCCAGCATCATCATGGCAACTAACAACTATCCATAATTCCAGCTCTGGGGGATCTGATGCTCTTTTCTGACCTCCACAGGCATTGCATGAAAGTAGTGCATTACATACATGCAGGCAAAACACTCATACACATAAAATAAAAGAATTTTTTTTTTAAATTGACATCACCACCAATCAGACTGTTGGATTTTGAGCAGGAAACTTTCAGTCACGTCTCTTAGGTTTTCATGTCTCAGTTTGCTGTTATCAGAAATTAGAACCCAGGAAAGACTGAATTGCGTAGAAACAATGAATTTAGGGACTGTGATGGTTAGTTTGAATTGTCAACTTGATATAACTTAGAACCACCTGGGAAGAAAGTCTCAATGAGGGATTGCCTAGGCCTGTGGGTACATCTGTGGGGTATTGTCTTGACTGTCTTAATTGATGTGGGAAGATCTAGCCTGAAAGTGGGTGGCACCATTCCAGAGTTTGAGCCCTGGATGTAAAAATAAATTTGATTTATTATTTTATGTGTATGAGTGTATTGCCTGCATGGTAAGTGCATTCACGCCGTGCAATGCCCACAGAGGCTAGAAGAGGGCATCAGGTTCCCCTGGAACTGTAGTTATAGACGGTTGTTAATCACCATGTGGATGCTGGGAATTGAACCCGGGTCCTCTGCAACCTTAACCACTGAGCCATCTCTTCAGCTCCTGAGCCTTGAATTTTATAAGAACAGAGAAAGAAAAATAAAGGAAGGAAAGAAAGAAGGAAGAGCTGAGTAGTAAGCAGGCATACATTTGTTTCTCCTTGCTCTTGACTTTGATATGAACAGCTGCTTCAAGTTTCTGCCTTGGTTTCCCCACAGTGATAAACTATGGCCTAGAATTGTGGACTAAAATAAATGCTTCCTCCCTTGAGTTGCTTCTATCAGGGTATTTTTATCACTGAAACTAGAAAGGGAACTCTGTTGCTGCTATTATTGTTACAGTTTCTCTTTATAAATGTAAACCCAGACCTGCATACACACGTGTTCATTTTAATAACTGTGATTTTCTGTAGGCTGGATTATTATATATTTTTAATGGAGTAGCACATGTCTCTGGAAGAGTTTAAAAAATTATCAAAATAAATCCAGAGAAAACTTTAGCTGCACATGGCTAAAGGGTTCACTGCTGTTCAAACTTTGTGGTCTGTGATCTTGAGTACCTTGATGTTTTGATTCCAGTAGACTAGAATCTACTAACTCTACAAAATTCCAGGTCAGCATTTAGAATATGGGAGATATTTACATGCTGATTAATTTTTGATGGTTGGCTGAACATTTGTTTAATCTTTGGTTGAGACTTCTGTACTCGAAGCAGCAGAGGGAAAGCATGAAACGACGCTCTCAGCACTTTCCCCCCACGCTCTCCACTAGTGCAGCGATGAGCTGGGATTGACAGGGCGAGTGTAGGCATGAATGTATTAACCTCGTTTCCTTGGGAACCATGGAGTCGAGGGGAGAATGTCAGTCACATTTAGCAGCCTGCTATGTGTAAGGCAATTAGTTCCAGGATTTGTCAGATGACAGTTCTATTTTTGAGCACTTTCTTATCAATTAGGAGAAGGATATCTGACGTGCAGAGATTTCTCAGCAGTTTGGGTTGCGACACAGTTTATAAGCAACAGGAAGGCAAGTTCACGGTGCCTCATACAAAGATCATTCTAATTTGTTCCCCTCAGTGGATTGTTTTGATGGATTGGCGCAGGGGTGGATACAAGCGAGGAAGGAGAGGATGCTCGGCTCCCTCTCTTCAGAATGTAGACAGACTGTGATAGGCACTGCTTAATCCCCTGAAGCTTTGCACACAGGTCTTCAGCAGTTTGCTTTGGATATAAACAGTGGTGTAGATCAGGACGCAGTTTCTCTATGTAATTATATGGATTTGGGAAGGTTTAGAGCAAGGGTAATAAAACTAATCACAGCAGTGACAGTGTTTGCTCTATGCCAGGCAGTCTGCTTACTGTAAGTGTGGATACCCAGTCTGTTGCCCATTCTGTCCCCGCAAGGCCTGAGGCAGAACAGGACAGTGGCCTCTGGCAGGAGTTGTGACATAAGGAAGCCTGGAGGGTCCCGGGGAAAGGACTGAGTAGGTAAAGTGGTTGCTGTGAAAACACCAGGACTCAAGTTCAGTTTCCTAGTACCCAGGTAGAAAACTGCGTGTGGCAGCACACACCTGTGATCCCAGCACTGAGGAAGGAGAGACAAGAGGATCGCCAGTGCTTCCTGGCCACTCAGTATGTCAAATTAGCAAGTTCCAAGCTCAGTGGAGATCCTGACTCACAAAAATAAGGTGAGAACAACTGCAGAAGATACTGTTACCTACCTCCAGCTTAGACACACACACACACACACACACACACACACACACACACACGTGCATGCACAAGCACCCAGGTGTACAATATACAGGAATATGTAACACATGAACATTCACACACATATGTGGGCATGCACAGATGTGCGTGCACACACACACACAGAGTCTATGGAAGTTGTGAAGAAGTCATGAGATAGAAGTTATGTGGATCTGGATGATGTATTGTCCACAAATTCACAACATTCATTTATGTTGTTTCAAGTCAAGAATCCTTAGGTTTAAAGGTCTTAAAGCTGAGACTAGAGAGGTGGCTCAGTAGTTAAGAGCACTTGCTGCTCTTGCAGAGGACCCAGGTTCAATTCTCAGCACCCACATGGCAACTAACAACCATCTGTAACTCCAGTTCCAGGGGAATCTGGCACCCTCTTCTTACCTCCACAGTCATTGCATTACACGGGTACACTTACACACATGTAGGCAATACATTCACACACATAATATAAAAATAATAAAAAAATTTTAAAGATCTTAAAGCTGAAGAGTTGGTTAAGAGCAAGCAGAACTTGAACCTGGCTTTGACTGCTTGCAAGTCACCCTTTATCACCCGTCCTGCTCAGATCTCCGGCCCTGCTATGATGTGATGTGAAATGTCCCTCACAGGCTCCTGAAATCGAATACTTGATTCCCAGCTTGTGGTACTGTTTTGGGAGGTTGTAAACTCTCTTGGAGGTGGGACCTAGCTAGATGAAGTGGGGCTCTGAGGGGGCAGGCCTTATGGGTTATAACCCTGTATGAGTTTCCTCTGGGAGTTTAGTTCAGATGGATCACTGCAACCTCACCACACATGGTCCTAAGGGTAATATAAGTACGTGCACTCAGTGATAGCCAAGATGGGGAGGCTGCCCCCAGGGAGATTCCTGGGGTGCCATGAGCAAAGTGCCAAGTGATTAGTCACAATGCTTGGGATGGTGGGGCGGTGGGGGGGCTAGTGCTAGGGACTGGGTGGTCAGGTGAATGGATCCAAAAGAGGGGAGTCTGACTCAGAGAATAGTTAGGACCCGCATCCAGAAATACTTAAAAACTGTTGCAAGAAATCTCAGCCTCTGGAGTGCGAAAGATACCTCTGCAGTTAAGAGCACTAGCTGCTCTTTTAGAGGGCCTGGGTTCTGTTCCCAGCACCCATATGGTGGCTAACAACCATCCATAATACCAGTTTCAGGGGATCCAACACCCACTTCTGGCCTCTGCAGGCACTGCACACATGTAGGCCATTTACATACATGCAGGCAAAACACCTGTACATATAAAAATGAATAATTCCAAAAAATTATTTAAAATGTTTTAAAACGAAAGAAATCTCACCTTCAGGTCTTGGGAGATAAGTCTGGATAAAAGTGCTTACTGCACAAGCAGGAGGACCTGTGTTTGAAGGTCCATGACCCATGTTAAAGCCAGATATGTACCATGAGTGTCTGTAACCACAGCACTTATGCAGAGGAGTGGGAGGGTCCCCAGAAGCTTTCTAGCCAGTTAGCCTGTTTGCAGTGAAAAACAACAGAGACCCTGTCCTAAACATGTGGAAGGTGAAGGCTCACACCCAAGGTTGTCCTCTGACCTCCACAGGCATGCCATGACTAAATGTGTGCTTGGGCACATACACACACACATGCATATATACAGTACCTACATGCATAAACAAACATGCACATACAGGAACACACATACACATATGTACACAGAGAAACATACAGACACTTATACATACATAAATGATATACATATACACATGTATGCACACATAGACACATACACATGTATACATATATAGACACTTATATGCACATACACTCACACACATCCTTCCTACCCAACCCCCTCTGATCTCTGTGTACAGGGTCCTTGCTGTCACCGCATTTCCCTCGGCATTGTCCTTTCCTACAATCACCACTTCCTACATAGTCTGGTGACTTGCTGATGTAAGGCAGCAGTTTCATGTCATGAGAACAGCTTAAAGGATGTCTATACTGCATCCCAGATCCTATTTGGAAGTAGGTGTGGTGAGACTAGACATTCATCCATCCACTGCTGGGCCTCTCTCAGTCTTGAATTCAAATTGAGAGAAATCCTGCCTGCGGTGTTTTCTGAATACACACTGGAAGTACACACACAGTGTTTAGACATTGTCGAGCCAGCCTGGTTGCTACGACAGAGTACCACAGTCTGGGTGAACTACAGCCATTTCTCCAGAACTGGAGGCCAAGCCCGTGATCGAGGCATTGCTGATCTGCTACTTAGTGAGTACCACAGTCTGGGTGAACTACAGCCATTTCTCCAGAACTGGAGGCCAAGCCCGTGATCGAGGCATTGCTGATCTGCTACTTGGTGAGTACCACAGTCTGGGTGAACTACAGCCATTTCTCCAGAACTGGAGGCCAAGCCCGTGATCGAGGCATTGCTGATCTGCTACTTGGTGAGTACCACAGTCTGGGTGAACTACAGCCATTTCTCCAGAACTGGAGGCCAAGCCCGTGATCGAGGCATTGCTGATCTGCTACTTGGTGATGGCCTTTTTCCTGCTCATCAGTGGCACCTTCTTACTGTGTCCTCACATAGAGGAAGGGGAAGCGTGCTCCCTGAGTCCTCTGTTTAAATTTTGAAATTTTCACTTTAATTTATTATTATTGGTGTGTGTGTGTGTGTGTGTATGTGTGTATGTGTGCATGTGTGTGTGTGATAGAGAGAGAGAGACAGAGACAGATAGACAGACAAGGAGACAGAGAGAGAAACAGAGTCAGAGAACACACATATGCCACGGTGCACATGTGGACATCAGAGGACACCTTGTGGAGTTGGTTCTCCCTCCCACCATTACATGGGTAGTAAGGCTCAAACTCTGGCTGTCAGGCTTGCACAGCAAGTGCTTTTACCTGCTCATCCACCTCACTGGATCTCTGGGTCCCTTTCACAAGGTCACTGATCCATTCATGAGGGCTTCACCTTCTTGGCCCAGTCGCTTCTCAGAGGCTCTACCTCTTCATACTTTGGAGGTGACAGTTTCAGCATACATTGAGGGAGGAGGTCATGAACATTTGGACTTCACAGTCGGGCAGTGATTGAGGTGTCTGTTAAAATTTGGACCTTCTTTCAGCATGGCATGCTCTCTCTGCATACGCACACACCCCCAACACTTCTCTCCGGCCTGTTCATCAGAAAGCTGGAAGGGCCATGATTAATGCCATCTAGAACTTAAGAATGTCAGCTCTAAGCCCCTCAGCCCATTCTACACAGCACCTGCTTTATGTCCAGCCTCAGGGGCTTCTGTTTCCTCAAAATCTTTTGCTGGCCTCTTACCATAGCCCTCTCCAACCCTAAACAGCCTACACAGCCTGCCATACCAACACCCACGCAAAAGAACCAGCCTTTCTGCCAGCTTCAACCCTCCTTCCCCTTGAAGCACTTACCACTGCCTGTCCTTTCTACATTTATCGGTTTGGTGCATCTATGTGCTTTGCCTCCCTGTGAGTTCAGTGACTGTGGAGGCTTTGATGATTTTGTTCATGGCTCTATCCCAAGTTTCTGAAACAGGGTCTATTCAGTAAATACTGGTTGAATAAATAAGCATGTATGTGAATAATAGAAACCCAAATGAGCACAGAAGCCAAAGACCTGGACAAGTAGGTGTGCTCTCAGCTAGAATACTAAAGCTCAGGTAGCACAGAAAGGATGTGGCACAGACACGGTACATCTCTGACATGGAGGTCACATAGCAGCCTTACTAAGTGCACCCCAAATGGAGATCAAGGTGGATGGAAAGGAAAGATAATGTGTGTACAAACCACCTAACTGAAGAGATCAAAGATGAGAGCTTCAGGATTCATCATGGGAACAAATTGCTTACACTGGCCTGCTTTAAAGAAATGACATCACATCTGTGTAACTCTCCATCACACCAGTGAACCATGATGTCAGAGACCACATCAACCCATTAACGATGTCTGCCGAGTTAGAGCTGATGGTGAAGATCCATGCCTCCCTTTTACCTTGGTGGAGGTCTACGGCCAAGTAGGCAGGCAGGGAAAATTCCTGGTGGCACTTTGATAAAAATGAGAAAATATCAAATAATCGATATCTAAGATGCCATGTTGTGCCTTTAAATAAGAGGAAAGCCAATTTAGGTAAGAGGTTACTAAGTGATGAGAGGCAGGCTGGCAAGGAAAGCCTTTCTCACAGTGTGACAGGTCTACAAAGTGGGGAAGTAGTGGAGGGGTCTGGGGAAGAGTATCCCAGGAGGATGGAACAGCCAGCTCAGAGCCCTACAGCTACAGCAAGAGTGTGCAGAGTTTTGAGAAATACTTAAGAATACTTAAGCAGTGAGACCGAGACCAACGAGGGTGACTATCACATAAGATTAGATCAGAGTAAGAAGTGGTTGAAGCTGGGCTATTCTGGATCGCGTTACACCTTCGGTGTGTTTATAACGATGTTGGAATTTGTTTTGATTGAAATGAAAGGTTTGAAATGAAGGAATGAGAGCTATTCCTTACACTTTAAAAAGACCCCTCTACCAGTTAAAGGGGCAGGGATGGAGGCAGAAGGGGACTGCGGGAGTCCAAGCAGGACTCGGTAAGAGAAGAGAATGAGATTATTGCACAGGTTTTGGGTAAGCCTTGAATGTGGAGAGGATCTGAGATGGAGACTGAAAGGGAGAAGCTCATGAAGAAAAGATTCTAGGGGCCCAGAGGCCCCATGCTGTGGCCAGAATGAGGGCAGATCAACAGTCACTGAGTTTGGCAACGTGGAGGTTGGAGTAGGAGGTCTTTCCCAGGAAATAAAGTGTTGTGTGCTCTACAGAGAATTTTTATTTATTGTTATATTTTTTTTATTTTTGTGTGTATGTTGTGTTACCTGCATGTATTTAAAGTGCACCCATGTCATGCAAGGCCCACGGAGATCAGAAGAGGGTGTCGGATTCCCCTGGAACTGGAGTTATGGATGGTTGTTAGCCGTCATGTGGATGCTGGTAATCAAACCCAGGTCCTCCGCAAGAGCAGCCAGTACACTTAACCACTGAGATATTTCTTTAGTCCTAAGGATGTTTAAAATAATAATTGACCAACTAAAAATGAGTCTTTCTGTCGCCATGTAGTAGCAGTTCTAAACAATGGCACTGAAAGGGAATCTTTAGTTAGTCTAAGTCTCAACATCGTTGCAGTTGCAATCGAGGTTAAATAATACATGTGAACACTTGGAATGAGCAAGTTATGCTATTTCCCATAACAAATGTGGCACCCTCCAGAGAACTTACCAGTTATTCAGGTCACCCCCTGCACCTGTGCTCCTCACTTCACAGTTTGACTGGGGGGTCTCCCAGAACAGTTGGAAACGATGTGAGGTCAGGGTATGATCTCCAGCCCTGGTTAGACTGCATATTCTAACATTCAGATAGATTTGACATGGATATTAAGAGCATAGAGCTTATCAAAACAAAGACACAGAAGTGTCATCACTCCAATCCCTTTTCGCTGTGACCAGCTGGTGTTTCCATTTGTGTTCAAAATTGACAGTACAAGGAGAGTGCAAACTGCACAGTCTAGTATTTATTTTGGTTTGATAAGTGAAAACTTTAGTTGCAAGGTCTACCGAATTGGAATGGCTTTGATATGAAAATGTGTTCTTTTACATTGATTATTGTTTCAAAACTAAAGAGGGAACCCAGAGAACAAAGATTACAACCAAGTATAATTGCAATATATAGAAGAGGCTGTTAAGATCATCTCTATGCTGTGGATGGCACTCAATGGAGGTCTTAGATGACCTCAAAAAGAACATCTTGCTGAAGTGGTGGGCATGAAAACATGATTGGAAGAGGAAGGAAAAGTCAGAAGTGGAGACAACTCTTGCAAGCAGCTTGGCTGTGTAGCAGGTGGTCGACATGAAGAGGTCTGGGGATGACTTTTAAAACTGAGAGATGCTGTGGTATGTTGTGCATGTAGGAGGATTCAATAGTAAAGAAAAACACAGATACAAGAGTCAGAAAGATGATGTTTGGGCAGGACCATGTCTTCTAGGGAGGGGTCAGGGGTAGTACCAAGGACAGCTCCACCGTGCTACTCCAGAGAGGGATGCATCACGTGTGACCCGTGTGGAGGCAGCCTATGTAGATCTATTCCCACTTGTTGCTAAAATTCCTGGAGAATTCCACCTCTGCCTTCTTGGTCCCAGTGACAAACTGAGATACAATTTCACCAAAATGCACGTGGGAAAGCAATGAGTTTATTGAGCAGTGGGTGAAGGTTTTAGTCATGTGCAATTAAAACTGAATTGCTCCTCATGGGTAGGGAGTTGTGGCGAGACTCTCAGGCAAGGGTCTTGTGACTCTCTGCTCCTTCTGTGTAGGAGTGTTAACAGTCACCAAGTCTAGCTGTGATGATCTTAGGCAAGTGGGCATAGCCGAGCTCAGGAAGCCAGTTCTACATGATATTTCACCCCTTCTCTGGCTCTTACATTCTTTCTGCTATCTTTTCCACAAGAACCCCTGAGCCTTGGAGGGGGTGACATAGATGTAGGATGACTTTCCTATCACTGAGGCAAGATATTGAACCCTTAAGCCCTCTCATCATCTGTTTCCAGAATGTGGCTATTCTCCATCTCAGTGCTATTCCTCCTAAGACAACCCCTTGCCAAAAGAAATGGGAAATGGCAAAACATCCAAACAGACACTGACCACAGTAAAACCTATGGTACCTTATCGGCTGTATCACGCTCATCTAACAAAACAATCACAGTGGATAAGAGGCACTCAGTTAGCTAGTACTCTATAATCTTTAGTCCTTTTCTCTGAGCCATTCCACTTCTGGATCCTGGAACCTAATTACATTACTTGGAACCTCCTTGAATTTCTCTGTTCCTAATGAACTTCTTGGGACTGGATCAATCTCCTCCACCCCACTCAGGTCCAAGGGAGAATTAGCCTCCATTCTCTCTAGCTCAACCTGTTACTTCCTTGGGTCTGATAGGTCCTGGGTCTGCCCTGTGACTGTAGCCACAGCTGTTGCCTCTCCATTCACCATAACTGGCTTCTGGGGGAGGGGACCCTGAATGGGCAAACTGTCTCCACTCTAGAATTATCTTTTGCAGGAGGGAAATGTGCTCTGTTTAGTACAAGGGTTCATTTCCCGCCCCTGGGACAGGTTTGTTTTCTGTACTTATATTATTTTATCACTCGCTATAAATGGCTACTCGGGCTTTAAAGCCATCCAGAAGCTCTTTAGCACCGAATTTGGCTTTCTGTCATTTTTTTTTCTTTAGTAACTTGGGCTCAACTCAAATCTTGCCACATTTACCTTTGAGTAACTCGAACAGCCCTCTCTATCTGCTTTCCTTTTTCTTATGTCCTCTAGGCTTCTCTACCATGTATAGACATATTTTACATGCTGGCCTAAGTCATGTAGATCTGCCAAAGCCTTTCCTACTTCATAAAGATCCTGCTCTACTAAGGGACTTGGCAGCACAACTAAAACTCCATACCAATCTCAAGGTCCCTGCTAAATCAAATTCTTTAAATCTCAAGTGAACACAGTCTTATCTGGCCCAGTGGACTGAGCATCATACATTGTTTTCCTCACACCTAGTTCCTCAGTAGTGTTGGTTCCTCCTCTATTGTCCTTCAGCCCCTGGGAACCTCTACTGGTGATAACCAAGTATCTCTAAAGACTCATACAAGCCAGTCCATCAGGGATTGGTTCCCTTTGTACTGCATCAGGTTATGCCACTTGCATCTAGAGGGATAGTTGGTTATATTCCTCATTTTCTTGGCTTCCTCAACACCCAATTTGTGCCCATATCTAAAACCTCACAAGCCAGGTTGAGAGAGATTCTTTTATTACTTTCTTAAAGATTTTCCCTGATTTCAGCAATTCCAGTGCTGTCTATTGTCTGATTATCATGATCTCCTGAACTGGACCATTGTTAATATCCCTGTCTGCATGCTGGATCATAGATTTTGCTCTGTACCAAAGATCAGACCCAGGGAGTGTCTTTCGTCGCCTCTCTTTTGCTCTCTTCCTCTTTACTGCCTGACTTCTCTCATGGATTCCAGATTTTGGGGTCCCAGGATGGGTCTTGAATTACTGATCTTACCTGGGCTCTCTTCCCCTTTTGGCCCTCTGCCCCCAGACATAAAAAGTGGGAGGGCAACACCTCTTCTTTTCTTTTAGCCAGTTTACCTGCTAGATGGGAGGCCAGTTCAGAGACTTTCAGCCTCATAGCCCTTTAGAGCTGCAGTTCCTTCCTTGGCCATCCAGTCTCCCTCTGAGCTGCTGCCTCTGCCTGGGACAGACCTCTTATTATACATAACGGGAGCCAGGCTGCCTCTGTAGCTCCTTGCGGTTATCGCCCCCTCTGATGCGTTACTCCCAGGATTTGTAATGTCTGCTCTGGACTGCTGACTAGCTATTCTAAAAGCATCTCCATACTGCTGTGGCATGCCCCACCGGTCAAGCAGGTGTGCTATCCCACTTCATTCCACCTACAAGAAGACTGTTCCAGAGATTTCCCCCACTGACATCATCTGCCTCTGTGGCCTCACATAAGTTACACATCTCACCACCCACTGCACTGCCCATGCTAATGCCACACCTCCACCATGTCAAAATGTCCTCTGCCCACACTCCCCCCGCCACACCCTTCGTTTCGGTTGTTGTCTCATTCCCCATAAAAGGGACAACACCGTTGCTCTTTCCAAACTAATTTTTGTTTTCTGTTGTACTCTGATGACTATGCCAAGTGGTGCTAAAATTGTTGGGGAAGGGTCTAAATTCTGTCTACTCCTCCCTCTGTTGACCTCAATGACGATCCACCAAAACCAAAAAAGTGAGAGCTTGCAGGAATGTGGGTGTCCCCTACCCCCAAAGCTGCACCGGAAAGTCTTTACTCAAGCATGGATGATGGCTTTCCCATAGTCACATAAAATGGCAAGAGAGGCCCTCCACTAGTTTTCCGCAGCCTATATGTTCTAGTTCTGCCCCCTGATCATGTGCAATTAGGGTCAAATTGCTCATCATGGGTAGGGAGGTAATTACAGACGAGGGTCCTGTGAGTCTCCCTGCTATGGCTTCCATGCAGGGACATAAAGAGTCAGCAAGCCCAGCTGTGACAATCTTAGGCAAGTGGGCACAGCTGAGTTCAGGAAGATGATGTCTTTCCTTTGGAGGACAGTCCTAACACTACTGCTATTGCTGACTATGTTAAGTAGGAGTCAAGCTACCCAGCACAGGGCTGGAAGCAGGTGATGTGGATTTGAGGAGAAAGGAAGTATGAAACAGCTCTTTGGGAGTGAGGGAGGTGGAGTTGATCAGGAAACTATAAGCAGCTGATGTTCAGAGGGCTCCCTGCAGATTCCATCCACTAATTTGGGGTTTGCATAGGACTCCAATTCATCCCAGGTCTGAGGCTCACCAATATGGCATCTTGGGCAGATTCCTGAAGTGCTGTCAGCCTCAGTTTCCTCATTGATGGCATGGTGATTAAAATCTACCCATAACTGTTCTCTGGGAATTCAAAGAGATGAGATGAGTGAGGCCAACTGAGGATTTGCTGCTCTTTCTGTCTATAACTCAAAATCGAGACATCAGTAGTTGATTGTTGCTACTGGAAACTAGGACCTGCTATATCACATTACACTCTGCGAAAAAGTCTACACAGGCTTGGTAATGTACATTCCCACTGGCCAACAAAAACCATCACCAGTTCCTATTTTTTAAAAAAATCTTGTCTTGTAGCAGACTCAAAAACCTGGCATCCCTACCGCTCACTGGGAATAAAAGAGGCTACAAGGTGACCAATATGACTGACTCAGCTTCTCCTACAGTACCACATGGTTGTTACAAAAATGGGCCTAGCCCTTATCAGCTAGGACTTATGGCACATCCCTCAGCCTTTTCAGCTCAGTCACAAGAGCTCAAGCATTGGTTTGCCTTCTGAGTTTTAGTTACTTCCTCTGTGACGAGGCTGAGCAAAGTGCCAATCTGTTCCTCACCGCGGCCTTCCTAATGATTATGTGCAATCATAGGAGTAAGGAGCCAGCCCCGTGCCTGGAACAGGCAGATGACAAATAAGAAGAGTTTCTTCTCTTGAGACATTTTCATCTTGAAGTTTTTAATTGTGATAAAACAGCATAAACAGTACCATCTCAACATTTTTAAGGCGCTAAGTACATTCACACTGTACAAGAGACACCTGTCTGTTTCACTTTGTAAAACTGAAACTCAGTTGTACAATGACCCATCCTCCTCTCCCCCAACCTCTGGTAGCTGCCACTCTACTCTGTAAAGTTGACTATACTTGGTGTCTCATCTATGTGGAAGTGCTTGATGATACTCTTCTTATGACTACATTAATGCTCAGTGTAATGTCTTCAGGGTTCATCCATGAAGTAACAGTCAAATTTTCCTTCTCTAAAGACTCAAGATTAGACAGTATGCACATACTGTAGTTTGATATTAATTAATCTGTCTTTGGACATTGGGGTTGTGTCCACCTTTTTTCTGCTGTGAACAGCACTGCTATGAACACAGGTTGTAAATACCTCATCAAAATCCCACTTTCAGGTCAGTGGGATAGCTCAGAGGGTGCAGGCACTTACTGATAAACCAGCCAACATGAGTTCAGTCTCCAGGACCCACAGAGTGGAAGGAGAGAACCGATTCCTGCAGTTTGTCCTCTGGCTTCCACACATACACTGTGTCAGGCATATACCCTCACACACACACACACACACACACACACACACACACACACACTAAAAATCCTGCTTTGGGGCTAGAGAAATGGGTCAGCAGTTAAGAGCACTTGCTGCTCTTTCAGAGGACCTGGGTTCAGTTCCTAGCACCCACATGGCAGCTCAGAATTGTCCATAAGTCCAGTTTTAGGGGAGTGTACTCCTTTTCTGGCCTCTATGGACACTGCATGCACATGTGCTCTTACATACATGTGGGCAAAACACTTGTATACATAAAATAAAAGACAATTCTTTAAATCAGAAAATCCTATTCTCAGTAGATACTAAGTAGTAGGATTGCTATATAATCCATTTTTAATTTTAAGAAATATTTACTTATCATGTGTGTGTATAGACATGCGCATACCACTGCGTATGTGTCAGGGTGGGAGGACAGCTTTCAGAAGCCGGCTCTTGTCTTCTGCCTTGTTGAAGTGGGGGTCTGTCTAGCATCTGCTGCTATACGCCAGACTAGTTGACCTGGGTGTTGCCAGTTCTCCTGTCTCTGCCTCCCATCTCACTGCTAGGATTATAGAGTTGTCCTGCTCTGTCTGGCTATTTCACATGGTTTCTAGGACTCACACTCAGGTTGTCAGGCTTGTTTGGCAAGCATTTTTTGCCCACTGAGCTACCTCTCATTAGTCACTTTAAATTTTTTGTTTATTTATTTTTATTTTATGTATATGAGTATCACAGTGGCATGTATATAAGTGCATCCATGTTGTGCAGTGCTGGCAGAAGCCAGAAGAGGGTGGAGGATCCCCTGAATGTGGAGTTATGGGCAGTTGTTAGCCATCAAGTGAGTGCCAGGAATCGAACTCAGGTCTTCTGCAAAAGCAGCCAGTGCTCTTAACCCTTAAGCCATCCATCTCTTCAGCCCCATTTTTTTATATGTGTCTGTGTGTGAGCCTACATGAACATATGTGTACCAGGTGTGTGCAGGAGCCCAATGAGACTAGAGTAGGTGTCAGAACCCTGGAGCTGAGTAACGCCATGTGGGTTCCAGGAATCAAACCTGGGTCCTCTGCAAGAATAATAAGTGCTCTTAACCACTGAGCCATCGCTCCAGCCTCCACTAGTCACTATTTTTAAGTATTTGGGGAATGTTCATATTGTTCTTCCTAATGTTTGCCTTATCTTACCCTTCCACCAATAGTGCAAAGTGTTCTGACTTCTCCACTTCATTGGTTATTTTCTGGGAGGGGCAGATCTTCACAGTGGCCATCCTAATGTGTGTGAGGTGGGAAGCTTTGACTTGCACTTCTCTGACGATTGCCATATTAACCATGTGCTTGCTATTTGTGGATCTTCTTGGACAAAAAGTCTATTCAAGTTCTTAACCAACTTCACATGGAGTTATTTGACCTTTTGTTGTTGGATATAAACAACCAAGTATAGAGTTTTCTATCTACTCTATGTATTAACTCCTTACCAGATACAAGGTCTGTGAATACTTCTCTCACTTCGCAGGTTTCTGTTTCGCTCTGTAACCGTTTTGTTCAGCACAAAATCTTTCAAGTTGGGTATAGTCACATTGAGCTGTCTTTGCTTTTCTTGTCTGAGCCTTTGGGTGAGAGACAAGTGATCACGTCAAATGCAAAGCCATTCCCTCTGCTGTTGTCTAGGCGCTCTGTCGTTTTAGACCGTGCTCTTAAGTCTGTGGGAGGCAGTCATTATTATTATCATCATTAGGTCTGTGGGTGGCAGTCATTATTATTATCATCATTAGTATTATTGCCATTGTTTCTGCCCATCGAAGGCTTTTTTTAGTGCATTTTAATCTAATAAATACTGACCATGCTTATTCATATATAAATCTGTCTGTTAACCTAGGTAGCAGGAGCATAAAAGAAGAAGCATGTGATTCCTTCTCTCAAATAACTTCATCCACAAGACATCTCTTTATCAGTGTCTTCCCTGTGCCCCGCACAGTTCTGCCCCAGCTGGAGTACAGCCATTTACTCCTCTCCCTCTTAGGGATCCTCCACATGCAGCTGGACTTCCTCCACTATCATTGTGTAGGAGCCACAGAGGTACCTTCACATCTCCATCAACTTACAGGGTGTTCCCGTCAGGCGTTTCAGCAAAAGGAAGGCTCTGAAGGATGCCCATAGATCATGGTGTTGCTAAGGCTGGGCCAAACTTTGCCTTTTAGAAACAGCCATCACTTCCGCTCAGTGGATCAAGATGGTCAACCTTCTTTTAAATATTCTTGGCAATGGAAAACATTTTCTTTGCAGTTCAGAACACTCACTGCCATAAAGTTAGCCCCAGATATGTTGGCTCCGGTAGATTAGACCCAATATAAGGACTACTTGATCTGTGTGTGGAAACCAGCCTTGTCCCACTCCCACCTGAGCCATGGCCTTGGGTTCCCCTTCTCCTCACCCTCTTCCCTGGTCTAGGCATTCCTATGTAGGGGGAGTTGTTCCTTTTCCACAGACTAAACACAGTGTAGACTCAACTCTCAGGCCTCAACAAACACACTAGGCCAAGGCCACAGGAAACAGTACCCTAAGAGTGCCTTGGCCAACTCAAGACCCCAGAGCCACGGAGGGATGGCCTCAGAGTGCAAAGCTGCTGCTGTCCTGCTCTCCTGCTTCTCTACAGGGCAGGCCAACAAGGGCTACTGCTGCTCAGGATCTCAGAGGCTGTCCTAGGGGACAATTCCTAAATGCTCAGGGGCTCTTGGTGACTCATGGGACGGACACTCATGGGACGCAATTCAATTGGCAGCCTCCCCAAGAAGGAGTTCATGCTATGAAAGCCAAGGCTGCATTTTTCCAGTTGTCCCAGCACAGTAGCTGCCCCAGAGGCCCTCAGGAGAAGCAGCCCCTTAAACGCTGCCCTTTGCTTGCCTTCTCAAATACTTACTTGTCTGTTCATTTTTATATCCTCTGAGGAGGTTGACCTGGCTCTGCTCAATGCCCAGTGCTTGCAGACAGTATTGGAGTCACAATAGGGTTTGTCAATGATGGTCATGCAGGGATAGGACCCTGCATGGCCAGCCTGCTGTCTGTCCTCTAGCCTGGTGAGTACATATGAACACTTCTGATTTGCACTCATCCTCACCAACACATACCCTGGGAAATCTGAATAATCACAGCAGCCTGGCCCCACCCTCTCCTTTCCTATGTCAGAGATGGTAGATTGCTTACTCCTGTATGAGTATGTGCCCTGGTTGATTCTGTTTCCCTGAAGAACTTTGATAACCCAGGAGTGAACATCCCACTGTCACCCAGTGTTCTAGTTTGCTTTCTTTGACTGCCATAAAACACTCACCAAAAGCAACCTGAGGGAGGAAAGGTCTTTTTTTAAGCTTTCAGGCTATAGTCCATCCTGGAGGGAAGCCAGAGCAGGAACTCAAGGCAGAAATGTACATGATATAGATTTATAGATACATGAATGTGTGTAGATTTATTTTGAGGAATCAATCTATGAAATGGTTGAGATGGCAAGACTGCAATCTACAGGTCAGGCTGCCAGCCTGGGAATGAGGAATGGGTTGCTATTACAGAACAAGTCCAAAGGTCAACCTAAGGCATAATTCCTCTGGAGACCTCAATCTTTTTCTCTTAAGGTTCTTCAACTGACTGGACAAGGCGCACCCACATTGTGGCAGGTTATCTGTTTTACCCAATGTCTACTGAAATTTTGCACTCATCTCAAATATATCTTAAAGGTGACATTGAGACTTGTATTGGGCTAAATGTCTGCAGATTGTGGTCCAGACAAGTTGACAGATGATATTGACCATTATCTCCATTTGGTGAACTGTAGGGAAGAGCCACTCCAATCATTCAACTCCTCCCAGCATAGCGTTCTCTACCTCTGCCCACCCCCAACCCCAAGGTGGGAAGAGCCAAATGGGCTCCTCTTGTTTTCTAATTTCTTATGGAAAACCCCCTAAATTGGACCCCTAGACTTTCTCTGAGAACACAAACCACCTTTTCTTCAAAGTGCTGATGAATATTTTGTGCATGTTTTATATTAAATGTTTAGAGAAATGCGAAAACTCTCTCGCATGGTTTTTATTAGCTTTCTCAAAAATATGGGCTAAAGTTATACTGAACAAAGACTTTGGGTATAAGGTTTCCCTGAACCCCCTAGCCTGGCCTGCCCCTCATTTCCTGCCGTCTCCCAGAACATCAGGAAACAGAGAACACCCCACCCTGGGGCTCTGAGTTCACTCACATCAGATAAGCAGATGACTCCAAGGCCAGCTGAGAATAATAAGGTAGGCCTTGTCCATGCCTATAATTACTTCCTCACAGTGACAGGGCCTGAAGACAGCTTCTACCTCTGCTGGGATGTGTGTGGGTCACAGAACCTCACCTCATACATAAAGGGAAAATGTGGTGACGCCAGAGCCAGTGTCTCAGAGGTCCTAATGGTTTCTAAAAGACCTTCATACTCTCGATCATGGACAGTGTACCCCTGCACGCTCACAGCCAGGACAATGGCCTAGTCTATGTCCTGGGGTTTGTAATGATGCCTCAACTTGCTTCAGTCCCCTCCCAGGTAAAGAACACCTCACCTGTCACACGGATCCCAAGCTCCCTGAGTCCTAGACATTGCCAGGATGTTCCCAGCTCTCCTCCTGCCACAGACACCCTATATTAAGAAACTTGCTGAGAGTTTGATTTACATTTCCTTTGTTTCTGCCCTTCCAATAAGCACAGGAAGACATCAGTGCCCTCTTACAAGTCAGTGAACTATGCTTCAGAAAGGCTGGACAGCCTGACAAGGGCTCCAGGCTGGCTGGGGAAGGACAGAGAGAGGGACTCACAGGGGCTGACCCCAAAGCCCTGAGACAGAAGTGGGGACTGTTTTCCACTTTGTTCTCTTCTTCCTCCCCTAAAACTTCTACTCTTGGAGACTGGGATTCTCTGCTTCCTCCCCCTCATGGCCAGCATCATTTTATTTCAAAAAAGATACATCATGACATGAATAACTGATGTTTATCAAATATTGTTTTTCTCCTGGGTTTTACGGTTTTGGCAAAGCCCAGTGAATGACCCTTTGCCATTGCCCTGAAACAACGAAGTTCTGATTAAACCAGGGAAGGGCCATCTAGTGAGCAAGCTTAGGTAAAAATGTGGGTGTGGAAGGAGGTTTTGTCTGGTTTTTATTTGGGGCACAAAGGAGTCTCCCTGAATCTTCTTGGATGTGCCATGGATAGGATGTTTTCCTTGTGAACTGCAGAGATCAGGCAGAGTCTGTTCTCTCTAAGCTTGAGTCAGGAAAACTACTTGCATTGACAGGGTCAGGCCTACCAAGGGATCTAGAAATATTTACCAATAGCCACTGATTGAGTAAATGGACTCATCTGGTGACTCAACACGGAGTCACTGTATACCTCAGATAGGTAGAATCATCTGACATGTGCTGAGAATCCAGAGGTGAGGAGGCAGGTGTAATTCCTGTGCATAAAGGCAGACACAAATCAGGGAATTGTGGGACAGTGTGAGTGGGATCTGGGTCAGGTGACCTATACTTCCCTGGAGCTTGAGAAAGGCAGGGGCTTGATGGTACAGAGCAAACAAAGAACTCTGATGAAAGAGAACAGCATGTGCAAAGGCAGGAGGTATTCGAAAGCTATTTGAGGCACTCCTTGTTGCTGGGGAAGTCTACAGATAGAAGTAAGAGAGGAAGTTGGACACTGAGCAGATCCCAAAAGGTCTTGTCTGCTTGTTTCTTAAGCTTGTCTTCACTGCACCAGAAGTAAGAACACCACATAGGTATGAAACCATAGCTACAAATACTTGCCCTACAGTGCACAAAAGATGTCATTTTTATCTGATTTTTATTGGGGGCAACATCTGTTGTTGGGTTTTTGTTTGTTTCTTCCCCCCAGTACTGGGGTTTAGACCTAGTGCCTCTTGCAAGCTGGGCAAGCGCTCCATGGACCACTAAGCTACATCCCCATCCCTATTTGTTTGTGTTTTGAGACAGTATCTCATCCCCAGGCAGGCCTTGAACTCAGCATCAGGAGTGCTGCGATTACAGCACACAACACCATACCTGCTTCTTCTGTTCCATATTTCAAGCATCGGTTGTGATTGTATAACTTGACTTCATAACGTCCTAATGAATCTCTATACATCTCTGTTCAGTCTGAACTCAGTCTGAAGATTACTATGTAGCTCTTGATGTGGAATTCACCGGGGCCTCTTTTCCTTCATGGAATGACTGATACCCCAGCTGCTGCAGAGGGGCGATGTTCAGAGGGACACCTGGGGACAGGATGTAGGTGACTGTAATCCAGTAGAGAGATGAGCACACCTGAAACATGAACATTAGTAATGTGGGTGTGCAGAAGTAGATTGGGTGGAGGCATGAGATGGAGTTGGGAAGAGGAATGAGGGTGAATACAGGCTTCTGCTTTGGTACCTGGTAGGACAGTGACACTGGCTGCTGAGATGCAGCAAAAGCAAGGTGTCCTTTGGGCCAAAGGTGCTGTTCCACCCAGAGTCAGTGCCCATTGTTGGGAGACCCTGTGCTCGGTGCCAACCCAAGTGGGACAAAGGGTCGCTGCCGTGGGGGCGGGGTGAGTAGGTGCAGAGTTAAGACACAAACTCTGGGAGCTGAGTGAGAAGCACATGGATGGCACTGAAAGCTCATTTATTCAAGAAAATGCAAAGGGTCTTATAGGTCTACTTAGCCAATGGCCTTATGGGGTGGGGTCCTAACTGCAGCCAATAGTAGTCTGTCTCCAGGCAGGTCATCCTGGTGCAGGTTCTATCTAGATGCTGGGCAGAAGCTGGTCTCAGGACTAGCCAGAGCAGAGCGCCACACCCATGGGAGCCATTCCTCTATTCCTCATCGCCCATGGATTTTGAAACTTACTGAACTGAGTTTGTGAAACTGGGACTGAGCAACATTTCTGGAACGCTGGAATAGACAAGATGGCCTGGAGAGTGCATGAGAAATGCAGGCACAGCCTGGGATTCTCCCAGATCCTTCTCTGGAATGATCTTTGAATCCAAGCAAAGCTCAAGTCATTATTTCTGCATACTCCAGATCTCCAGATAATGCTGCTTAGAGGATGTTAACACAGAACAGGTGTGAGTTTGACTTAATTGGCAAACATCTCAAGTGATTTTCCTGAGTTGCCATAGTGGCAAATGACCCTCTTCTGGCTGGATTCAGGGGAGCCCATGTGGGAGTGGCTAACCTGGAGGCTAGTTTACCCTGTGGCGTGGCTGTGGACTTCAAATGTTTCCATCTTGGCTCCTTTTGAACTAAATGTATTCCTCATGCTGGAGAGGACATGTGTTTGATGTTATTAGAAACCTGAACAATTAAAATATGTTGGGAATTATTAGGAATTGGAGCAGATGGTATTGAAATGCTCTAGCCCTAGGTTTAAATTAGTAAGTTGGTTTTCTTGATAAGGAGTGGTATTAGATTCAGCCCCTGGTTTTGAATGGATTTGGCTGCTGTCCAGCACACAGACTAAAATAGCAGTTCAGTCTGTCTGTCCCTCCCTTCATCTATTGTCAGTGTTTTCCGATTCCATCCTTCACATTTAAGAAATGCAAACATGTAGATAAAATCCTACTTATTTTTTTAAAATTGGCTTTTTTCTTAATGAAAAGTAAGATATTTTATTGTAAGAAAAGTAAAATAACTCATCCACTTGGTTAATAGTTCCTGAGTAGCTACTAAGTTTCAGAAACTGATAGATGTGCTGGAAAGTCAAGAGTGAGCCAAACCAACAGGACTGGAGAGATGGCTCAGTGGCTAAGAGCACTGGCTGCCCTGGCAGAGGACCCAGAAGTGGTTCCCAGCACCCACATGGTGGCTAACAACTGTCTGTAACTCCAGTTCCAGGGATTCCAACACCCTGTTCAACCCTCCACCAGCAACGTACAATGCAGGTGCACTTACATACATGCAGATAAAACACTCATATACATAGAAATTTAAAAACAAGAGCGTGCCTTCACTGGTGTTCGTAAGAAGAGGTAAAAAGACGGGGCAGAGCTAGCAGTGGGACGGGTGCTTGTACCTGTTGCAGATTCTGTCTTAGGCACGCTGTGCCATAGCTGAGGCATAATAAGCTAGCTATGGCTGGGACTCACCATACGTAGACTCTACAGTGCTCCACTCAGTACCACCATGGCACAGGAAATCTCATGACTCCCATTTTCAGATAAGAAAACTGAGGCTAAGGAAAGACTCTCCAAGGCCAAGATCGCTATTCAACCCAACACTGTGACTCCAGTGCTGTGAAAACCTGCTCTGCTCCTCAGGGCCTTGCTGTCACTGAGTTTAGATGGCTTTGCAGTGTTTCCCTGTCTAAGCACAAAGCACCCCTGTGATGAAATCTCTGTGCATGTCAATATTTTTCCCTAAAATCGATTTCTAGAGTAGAATTTCTAAGTCATTCTTTCAGTGTAACCAATGAAGTCTTTTTTTTTCCCCTCAAATTAAACATTTAAAAAAAATGCTTAAGAGTCTGTGTGTGATGCTGGTCAATCCAAAAGCAGTAATTATCATCGGTGTGGTAGAGCATCACTGAAGTGGGACTCTCCATTCATACAACATCTCGTGAGGACATATCTAACTGAACATTAGCAGGCATTTCTCTAGAACAGCTCCATGTGTCCAAGAGAAGATTGGTGGTCACACTCTATAGTAGATGATTACCAGATCTGCCACCTCAGAGACTTTAATAGATTCCTGAGTAGCTGTGCTGTAACATGCAAGAGTTCTAGGGAGGAGGAGGTCTGTCATACCCTAGAGGTCCCCTAGCCAGGGATAAAGGCTACACATTCAAAGACCTCCCCAAACTGCCCCTTCATTGTGGACATGCAAGTTACATAATCTCTCTCCAACTGGAAATAACCCCTTACTCTGGATGCATGGGAAATGTTAAATCAAACAAAAACTATGTAAGCATCTGACCTGGATGTGGCTATTGGGAAGGTCAGTACCATCATCATCAGCTTCATTAAGATTTACCACCAAGACTTCATTAATACCCCTCCTACCAGGCCTCTACTACCAGAATACAGCCATACATCATCATTACAGTGAGGACACATTATGAGAAACGTATTGTTAGGGGATCTTGGCACTGTGTTGACATTAGAGTGTGCTTACGCAAACCTAGGCATCACCACCTGCTGCCCAGCTGACTAACTGATGCAAGCCATTGTTCCCAAGTATTGGCCTGAATATTGCAGGCAATTGTGAATATGTGTGGTTTTAAACATGCATACACATAGAAAAGATGGAATTAGAACAATGCATAGAAGATAAAAATGGAGCCTGTGCAGAGTGCCCGAGAAAATGGCACTCACGGGGCTGGGGACTGCTCTGGATGCATTAGCACGGAGGTGATGAATGAAGATGAAGGCTGGGAACTTCAAGGAAGCTCCAGTAAGCTAATTTATTATTGACAAAGCAAAAGTGCTGTACAGATCTAGCACAACACAAGCTCATGATCTTTATGTGTTGGTAAAGACCACAGCAATGCGTTTCTGTAATAAAATCTGGGCTTGATTTTTATTCAGGAATGACAAGGCCTTCAGATGCCCAAGTCTCATCTTTGGCAAGTCTGAGGGAGGGCACATAGTAGGTGGCTGCATGGCTCTAGTGACTTCCACAGGTACCCACCGCTTTGCCCCTCTTTAATTAAAAGAATTTGCTCTCCCCCCGAGGGGGGAAAAAAAAAAACAACTAAAATCTCCTTCCTCCTTGTTTGCTGGGCTCCCTCTCAGAACTGGAGTGTCTGGGCCCCAGCAGGTTGTAGGTTCACCAAATGGAAGGAACTTGGCAGTAATGTAGATCAGAGGTTCTTTATCATCAGAACACTTGAGAATTGTGCCAGTCAGCCTTCCAATCGATGACAAATACTTGAGATAATTGCCTATAAAGAGGAAAGGTTTCTTCTGTTCCCTAGTCTTTGAGATGTCAGTCTATGGGCAATAGCTTCTGTGGCTTAGTTAGGCAGGAATGTGTATATAAGGGAACAAAATGCTGCGCTTCATAAATGGGAGCATAAGAGAGGCAAGGAAGGAGACCAGGACTCCCACAGTCCCCTTCTAAGGCATGCACCCAATGGCTACACACACACCATTTCCTACATCCAGTAAGGTTCCACCATCTCCCAGTAGCACTCCTCTGAGGATCATTTAGCACATGGGCCTTCAGGAGACACTTAAATGCATGCTACACAAGAATCACTTGGGTGGAGCCTGAAAGTGCAGCTCTTGGTACCCACCCTCAAGCCTGGTAGAACAGGAATCTGCTTTTCTAAAAGACACCCAGTTGAACTCAGCCCTACCCCATGACTCGCTTCCTGATTTATTCCTATGAATCAGGCTGCAGCAGATCAGCAGTTTCTGTGAAATAAAATCACAGAAAGTAAGAAATGTTTCACAGCATTGTAGGGAACATAGAAGTCACACACTGAAGGTGTATCCTTAAGACTAATGTTTTGTTTTCTTTTTCAAACTGAGGGTCTTACACATTCTAGGCAAATGCTCGATTACTAAGTACATCCCTAGCACCATGACTGATCATTTCTACATAATTTATTTGTTCTTCCTCCTTTTTGATGAACTGTTCAGGATTTCTTTAAGCTCCTGTGGTAGCTGCTTTTCTCATCATTGTGACAAAATATCTGACAAAATTGACTTAAAGGAGGAAAGATTTAGTTTAGCTCATTGTTTTGTTTTCAGGGGGTTTTAGTCCATCATGGCAGAGAAGACCAGACAGGGAGGCTAAGTTCACTGTCACCAGAATGTGTGGTATAGCTCACATGTCCACAAGTCAGGAAGCAGAGAGAGAGAGAACTCAGACCAGGAAAAGAAGCTCACATAACTTTCAAGCCTCTCCCACCTGTTCCAGCAAGCCACTTCCTGTTGCTAGGCCACAAATCATAAAGGTTTCACAGCCTCTCAAAATAGTTCCAAAGCTGGGGATCAAGTGTTGAAACACTTGAGCCATTAGGGGACAACTGACACTCAAACCATAACAACCATAGTTACATCAGGCAAAATTAAAATTGCCTTCAAAAGTTTAGACCTGGATCTACCATAAGCTAAAATACTTTGATTTGAAAGCCCCTTTCTTGCTCTGGCAAATTTTCTGGGAAAGGTTGTGGGAAAGGAGATAGAGATTACTCTATTGGGTATACATTAGTTTGAAGTAAGTGACTGGGGAATGGGCCACAAGTGATCTTGGAGTTCTTGTTCACATAAAGATGTTACCAGGTGCTCTTGATACATTGTTCCGTAAGGGGCCTCTGGAGGGAGGAATCCACCTCGTTCTTGATACTAACTACTGCACTGAGCCTGAACGGCAGGTGAGTTGGTTAGTATAGGCTCAAAATATTCACATCCATTTAGAACCTCACACTGGGACCTCATTTAGAAATAGAGCCTTTGCCAATGTAATCAAGAAATCCCAAGAGCTGTCAGAAGTTGGAAGAGGCAAGGAAGGCTCTTTCCCCAGAATCTTCAGAGTGTGATCCTGTTGACACCATGACTCTGGACATCCAGCCTCTTGGACTGTGACAGAGTGTCTGTTTTTTTGAGCCGCCTAGGCTTGTACTGACTACTTATGGCAGCCCACAAAATTAACAGGCTTCCAGAGACAAGAAGGGCTCAGATCATTCAGTCCTGTGCTATAAGACAAAGGAACTTTCTAGTGACCCGGGAGATTAATAACCAAGTCTTTTGGAAGCACAGAGGAGAGGAGGAGGGGACAGAAAGAGGTGAGGTAGGGGCAAATTGAGAGAGAGGACCGTGTGCATCTCTCCTCTAGGTGGAATGTATCTGCACGATTGGGAAGGATGGAAGTCTCTGCACTAATTCATTCCTCCCATCAAGCATACAATTATGTGTTAATCTCCTCCTTCACTCTAACATGAGCACTTTCCACTAAAAGTTATGGCTCTTTAAAAAGTCAAGGTAGAGGGGCATGGTGCACATCTTTAATCCAAGTACTTATGAAGTAGAGGCAGATGGATGTCTCTGACTACGACATCAGCCTTATTTACATAGCAAGTTCTAGGCCAGCCAGGACTACCTACCCTCTCCCCAAAAATTAAATAAATAAATAAATAAGGTCAGGTGGAGTCAAGTGGTCCTCAGCCAAAGAGCAAAAAAGTAGTGGTGGACATATATAAAAAAAATCTACAAGAAGCTGGTCGCAACAGCAAACATGTTAGATGATGACATCATATTCCAACAAGATGGGTCAGGTTGACAAAGAGTACATTTCAAAAAGAGTAAATACACATTTCCATGCTTAACTTTAAACTTTTTAATATATGATATGGGATATGACTGAACAGGAAGTTCATGCAAGGTAAAAATAACAAGCAAGATGAAAAATGTATAATGCAGCTTATAAAAAATTAATGCAATTTGAAATATTTCAGTACATATACTATAACAAAAAAGTCTAGACACAGAGCTTACATCCCTTAAATTTTAATTCAAAGATCTAAGCAGAAAATGCTAAACTCTAAAATTCATAAATGATAATAGAAATTTTTGGTAAACTTAGGTTTGATGGTGTCATTTTAGGGATGGCAGTCAAAATGTACCCCATGATGCTCTGTGGAAAATACTGTTAAACAAAGATCACATACTGGAAGAAAGAAAATATTTGCAAAACACACATCTGCTAAAAGACTGTTAGGTGAAATAAATCAAACAAATAAAACTTTTAAACTCAAAGAAGAACGCCAGGTATGGTGGTACATGCCTTTAATCCCAGCACTTGGGAGACGGAAGCAGGTGGATCTATGTGAGATCGAGTCCAGCTTAGTCTACATAGCACATTCCAGGCCAGCTAGAGCTACAGGGAGACCCTGTCTCAAAAAATAAAAATAAAATAAATAAAAATCAAACTCAACAAGAAAAAAACCCTATCAAAAACTGGACAAAAGAGCAGAAGATCCACAGATAACAAACAAGCATGTCAGAAGATGGTTCAATATCATATGCTGTGGAAGAATCACAACTCAACCACACTGAGATACCACCACAAATCTGTGTGGCCAAATCCTAAATATTGCCACCACGCTCTGAGTGGGTCTGGAACAGAGGTTACTGTCCCTGCTGGTGGGAATAAAAATGGACCAGCCGCTTTGGAAGACAGTTTGGCTGTTTCTTACCAGGCTGAACATGGTATACAGCTACTGACTTTCTTTGTATTCACCCGAAATAACTGGAAGGTTTTGCACACACAAAACTATGCTCACGTACCTGAATGCTTAGGGGAGCTTTTACTCGTAGCTGTTCAAATTCAGTAGCCATCAATATGTCTTAGTCCATTCAGGCTGCTGTAACACAATGCTATAGACTAGGTGGCTTATAAACAACAGAAACTTACTCCTTGCAGTTCTGGAGGCCACAAAGTCTGAGATCAAGATGCCAGCATTTTCAGCATCTGGTCAGGGCTCACCTGCTGGTTCACAGAACAATACCTTCTCACTGTTTGTTTACTCGGAAGAGTTCCTCTCCAAAGTTCCTTCTGTAAGAACATGAATCCCATTCCTTCTCCTGCCTGAACTTGTCACCTCCCGAAGGTCCTAGCTCCCACTCCTGTCATCTTAGGGGTGAGGATTTCAACTTTGGAGGAACACAAACTTTCAGACCATCATAGTGTTTTTCTGTAGTAAATAGATGAATGTCTGAGTCAGCTAGACAATAGGATGTTTACCAATGATGTCAAGGTATCAGTCATGGAAAGACATAGAGCAAAGAGAAGTACTTATCACTGATTGAGTAAAAGAAGACGATCTGAAAAGGTTACACCCTCTAATTCCAACTATATGACATTATGTGGAAGGCAAATCTATGGAGACAATATAAAAGATCAGTGCGTGCTGGGGGAGGGGAGAGGATAAACAGGCAAGGACAGTGGATCTTCAGGCCGAGTTCTGATGACACTGTAGTGCTAGAGATTGAATGTGTGTCAGAACCTGTGATGTATACAACATGGAGAGAACACAGGTGACTGTGATGTCAATGCATATCCAGGGGCTGTGCCACATGGCCGTTCTTGTCAGTAATGTCCATAGTGGGGAGGCTGTGGCAAAGGTGACCAGGAAATCCCTATACTTTTATTTTTAATATCAATTTCATGATCCTTAAAATGTTTAGAAATTTAGGCCTTAAAAAAAACGATGAGAGCAAAGTAAAACAAATCACAGAGATCTCAGTGCAGGAGAGACATGTCACTACCCCACCACCATCACCACCACACATACCACCACCATCACCACCATCACCATCACACATACCACCACCACCATCACCACCACACATACCACCACCATCACCACCATCACCACCACCATCACCACCACCACCACCACCATCACCACCATCACCATCACCACCATCACCACCACCATCACCACCACCATCACCACCATCACCACCATCACCACCATCACCACCATCACCATCACACATACCACCACCACCATCACCACCACACATACCACCACCATCACCACCATCACCACCATCACCACCATCACCACCACCATCACCACCACCACCACCACCACCACCACCATCACCACCACCACCACCATCACCACCATCACCACCATCACCACCATCACCACCATCACCACCACACATACCACCACCATCACCACCATCACCACCATCACCACCATCACCACCACCACCATCACCACCATCATCACCACCATCACCACCATCACCACCATCACCACCATCACCACCATCACCACCACACATACCACCACCATCACCACCATCACCACCATCACCACCATCACCACCATCACCACCATCACCACCACACATACCACTACCATCACCACCATCACCACCACACATACCACCACCATCACCACCATCACCACCATCACCACCATCACCACCATCACCACCATCACCACCATCACCACCACACATACCACTACCATCACCACCATCACCACCACACATACCACCACCATCACCACCATCACCACCATCACCACCACACATACCACTACCATCACCACCATCACCACCACACATACCACTACCATCACCACCATCACCACCACCATCACCACCATCACCACCATCACCACCATCACCACCATCACCACCATCACCATCACACATACCACCACCACCATCACCACCATCACCACCACCATCACCACCATCACCACCATCACCATCACACATACCACCACCATCACCACCATCACCACTACCATCCTCCCTCACAAACCCCCACACCACCATCCTGGACAGCCATGGCTATGACAGCTTCAAGAGCACCTCATTTTGTCAGGAATCTCCCTCAAGTTTTCACTCTGTATAAATCTTTCTTGCATCATGAGGCAGCCTTTGTACTAGGCAGTAGAACCTGAACTACCTTCAACCTCTGTGATGGTCTTTTGTCATCTATGGCTGATCTCAAGGATGGCTAAAATTTGAATTCAGTGAATCTGCTTGGATCTCTGTTATTTCTATGTAGCTCATCTACAGAGACCACATTTGGGGATAAACAGACAAGATCATAAAACTCTAAAAGGCAGAGCTCGTTATTCAATCCTTAGTCTACCCTGTGGTGATTTTCAGGAAGTATTTGTTAAGTAAGCTAATAATTATTGTCAGACTCTTAGAAACTTAAAACTTAAATCTAAGCTCCTGTTCCTCCTTCTCTTTCTTGTCCCTCCCTCTCTCCCTCCTTCCCTCCCTCCCTTTCTTCTTTCCTTTATTAAGGCAGAAAGAAAGAAGTAGCATAGTGTGGTTAATTGACCCTCAAAAGGTTTAACATCCATTGAAATTCTGTATAGATGAGGGTTCTAGCCCTCTGTTAGAAAAAAATCACAAAAGCCCGCCTTGGAGAAACTTTGGAAGAATGGCCCAAGTGACAAGTCCTAGAGCTCTGGATGCACTGTGCAGTTCTATGTGACTTCCCAGAGTTGAGTGGCACAGGGAATGAGATAATGAGATTTTACAAAGCATCAAGCATTCTGCCTTTAAGATGGTCTTTACGAAGAAGCAAAAGGGCATAGACGTGTACAGGACTCCGTCCCTAGGGATCCGAACACTGGCAGATTAGTTCAGACTCCTACAGACGTACGGAGTGCGAGGAAGTTAGCTTGCCACCTGTCCGGATGGAGACCCTCCCTTGCTGTTGTCTAGTGCCTCATGTCTTGTGGAGGGCTTTTAAAAATATTTGATCTTCACAAAAGCTGTAGGAGGTAGGTCCTCCAACCCACTAAAAGAAGAAACTGAGGTGGATCCGTCAGGAATTTCTTCCAGGCTACAGGCCGAGAAGCAGAGCCAAGCCCCTGGTGCTCACCTTGCTCCCAGGTGCCTTTGCCTCCTATATTTTGTGAGTTCAGGGATGATGGGGCCTTTAGCAGCTGCATATGGACAAATCAGTTGCCCTTGACCTGATCTCCGCCCTGTAAAACCCACTACCTCAGAACTATGACACAAAGTTTGACATGAGTTCAATAGCTTTTCACCTTCTTTAAGAAGATGGTCTTTGGCATTTAATACGTGCTCTTCCATGTATTGCAGATGTAGGAAGCTGTGTATGTGAGGAGTGGAGAGGGGCTCTGGGAACCAGGCCCTCCATTAGAATCATTAAGTTCCTGGCTTATAACATGAACCCTTTTTTAGAAAACACTATTTTAAAATATATATATATTTTTTTATTTTATGTGTATGAGTGTATTGCCTGCATGTACATAAGTGCTCATGTGTCATGCATTGCCCTTGGAGGTCAGAAGAGGGCATCGGATTGCCTTGGGACTGGGGCTCTGAGTGTTAACTGCCCTGTGGGTACTGGGAATTGAATCTGCAAGAGCAGCCAGGACTCATAACCGCAGGGCCATCTCTTCATCCCCAGAAAACACTATTAAACAATTCAA
This sequence comes from Eospalax fontanierii, assembly GCA_035773235.1. Lineage (NCBI taxonomy): Eukaryota > Metazoa > Chordata > Mammalia > Rodentia > Spalacidae > Eospalax > Eospalax fontanierii. Next base: position 33,592,036 of record CM069547.1, read on the forward strand.
TTAGTTGGCCATAGATAGGCTAAGGGGTCTTTTCTGGGGTAAGAGGAATGTTCTCAAAGTAGACCATAATGAATTACATAAATGGACTCGAAGCATCCATTTATAAGTTTACAATGAAGAAAACACTATACATAAACCATGCCTCAACAAAGCCTTTAAAAGGCTTAGTCTTCACCTGCTTTCTTCATATGATAAGCGGAAAAGCATGTATCTTTTTAATCGGGCTTAGATGAATGTTTTTTATCTGGTTCTCTTTCTTTTCTCCAGAATTATGAAATACAATGTTAGAAAAACTACAAAAGGTGTAAAAGAAGTTTAAAATTCGTTTCTGAGCAAACCAGGTAAAAGAAAGAGATGTGCAGCAGGTGTGATTGGAAGGAGGAAGTCTTTGCAAAGCAGCCCTGGAAATGGGGATGTGGTTTGTCTACAGTGTAAGCCTTGGCTGTTCTGGGAGCCCCTGGGCCAGCTGCTTGGATGCCACATGGTATGCCTGGAGCAAAATCTTCATACCTGGTTTAGAGACTTTAAAAACTCCTTCTCAGCTACAATGCCTCTAAATGAGTTGAGTCAGTGGTGAAAATGCTGGCTTTTCACTGTGAAATTCACAAATATAAAGTTCTCAAGCCTCTGCTTGGAAACTGATAACTCGTAGGGAGTCGTCGTACACTGATAACCCGTAGGGAGTCGTACACTGTCCTCTCTCAAAAAAAGGTGGTAACAGAAAGGTGCTTAAAATAGATTTTGTGTGACTGTCCTGAGGGCTAGTTTGGATTTTCAGAAGATTTAAAGAACGAATTGTTATTTCTTATAACTACAGCAAGTATGGCCAGTCAGTTGATTGACTGGTCATCAGCTGAAACTGTAGGAACAGATTTGTCCATACAAATGAACCCGCAGGTACACAGAACAAGTGTCCTTACCAAAGCTTCCCCAACATGGGGGAAAGAGTAGAATGACCTTAACAGAGGTGCAAGTCAGATGCATCACACACGCCTGTGATCCCAGTACTCTGGAGGCTAACACAGGAGGATCATGCATTCAAGGTCAGTCTAAACTACATAAAATACTCTGTCTCAATAAACAAAGATGTAGCTTGACTTCCATATCCACTTGTGTCATTTCAAGAAAACCAGTTTATTATGTTGATTCAGTTTCCTCATGGGATTAAGTTTTCTCATAGCAAGCTCCACAGCCTTGGAGCCGCAGATGCATTACCTGTGAGCATGAGGCATTGACCCTATTGGCTATGGAGGCAGCCAGACAGCCTCAGTGGTCAGTGACGATGTTTCGTTTTGTTTTGTTTTCTGGGCAACATCATCATCTATGTGGTTCTCATTTGAAGGAGGAAGACACAGGATACTGGTGAATCCCATCTCTACCCCATGTATTCTGTGGATCCAGTATGGAATATACATTCTTTACAGTCAGCAGATCTTACCTTGGAGGGGCAGTAGGTCTTGCTGAAGTTTGACTTCAAATTGATGTCTTTTTTCTGGCACAAAAAATCTGATTGGACTTCCTTACTGTGTGATTATCTAAGTGGCCTCTGCCTTAAAGTCATGGGTCTTAGAGTGAGACCACCTGGTTCTGATGCAGGACCTCACTGTACTCATCCATCAGATCCACTTGAGATGGGTTCAGGACTCCCCTTGGTTACAAAAACTTTGAGGTTTCTCGTGTAACATGGTGTAGTGATTGCCTAGAACCTCCACACATTCTCCTACACATGGCACATTATGTCTGGGTGACTCATAGTGACATAAAATTATGCAAATCATGTGACCATCTACCACTTAAGGGAATAACAGTGTTCAGTAGAGATACAATCTTTCCCCTGGATGTCTTCATTCTTCATTTTGTTGAATCAATGAAACTGGAACCTGGACACAGAGGGGCCCTGTACTAAATGTCATCAGTCGCCTTGTCTATAGCAAGGAGTCAGTGTAAGGGTTAAACAAGAGAAACTGGGTCAGGAGTTTCCTAAGAGTTCCTTCTAAGAACACACAGCCCTCTGCAGGGCTCCTTGAAGGCCAATTGCAGCCCTCCCAGAGTGTTCGGTATAGTAGGTATCCCTGAGAATCTAACAATTCTGGGGATAATAATACTGCAAGTCCAGGGCACTTCAGAACTTCTGACCTATGTAAAGGACTCTACCTAGCACAGGAGAAGCATACAAGAAATTTTAGCTGCTTCTGAGAAGTGATCAAGATTTGCTTCACTAAAAACCTTCCCAATTCTTCTCTAGCCAAAAATCCTCCTCTCAAGAGTCCTGCCTGAACTGGGAAATAAAGAAATAGGGTTCCTTTCAGCTCACCTTTCTTTGAAGTTGAGCCACATGGCCCAACACCTGTTTCTAAGCACAGCTACTTGATGTATTACTTTTGGCAGCCCTTGCATATTTTTTTCATTGCCAATAAAGTTATTGAAATTGAAATATACCATCTGTTTGGGTTTGTATTGAAAAGGCAGGTGACAAGGTTGCAGGTAATGATAGAGTCAAGCTGTTTCCACAGCAAAGGACTGTTCTTCACCTTTCTTTCTGCCCAAACCAACTTCATTTTCTAGATCTGGCATTTGGAAAACAATATGTTCTTCTGGAATAGGGGTTGAAAACCCAGTAACACAAACAGCAATTGGTTCCTTGAAGCAATATTAAACAGCATGGAGATAGAGCTCATCAAATTTCCCGCCACTTAGCTGAAACAGAGCTAGCAAAGAAGAAAACAAATTCTATCAGATGTACATACATATATATATATATGTACATATATGGATATATGTGTACACATATGTATTAATTCTGTGTGTGGTCTTGAAAATGAAAATATACCTATGTATTCCATACACCTGACTTTTCTCTAAAGTCTGTAACAAAAAGTTCAAAAAGAACACATCCATTGAGCTGGTGAGATGGGTCAGTAGGTAAAGGCATTCGCTGCCAAGCCTGATTACATGTGGTCACCATTTCCAGGTAGTTACGCTTCACTTTCACATAATTATCCATCTTCAGATCCCTACATAAACTTCCAGTTCCAGAGTGGAATCATTTGGAAAAGAACCCTGATAAACCCTGTGTCCTCTCAGATTCCACCTTGCTTCTTCCACAGCTTGTAATTTCCATGGTGGGCCACTTCTCTAAGTGAAACTCACCAAAAGTGCTTCATGAAGCACTCAGCAAACAGCAATGCCAGGATTCTTGGTCACCTGTTACCTTTTACTTTGCTCTTTAAAGTCCCTTGTAATGATAAAAGCACTGATGAATCAGATATTAGCAACAAAACCATGATCAAAATACTGAATTAAAATATCTAAGACAGGTTGTTGCCCAGTAGCCAAAATAATTTTCTTCAGAGTCAATCTTAAGACATACACATTAAAAAAATGAAAACGGTCTTTCAGTATTTGTTTCTTTGGTTAAGCATGAAATTACTGTCTGTCATTATCACTGTGGAAAGAATCCAACCCTGCAGAAAAGCTAGAGGGGCAGGTGAAGGATTCCTTAGCATCCAGGATTAGTAGACAAAAGTGATAAAGTGAATACTTTCATTCTATGATCTTATTCCATGTTCCAAAGAGTTTAGTCCACAAGAGCTTCTCTAAGTGTGGCAAGATTTCTGCCCTCAGTGAGTTCAGGAGGCAGGTATCCATGAACTTGAAACAATGAAGGACGATAGAGTTAGTGTATCAGTACCCTTCTTTGTACCAGACACTGCCTGTGATATTTTGCAACTTGGAGAGAAAATATGTAATTGTCTCTATTCCCCAGATCAGAAATCAGAAGCGTAGAAGCATAGTAGTCATGACAAATATTCCTGTTTTAAATTAATACACGAGATTTCTGATTTTATAACCCAGTCTGATGATTTTGGACCCACATGTGCAGCTATTAAGACATTTGGTCCTTGAGGGTGGATAGATGTTTATAAGACTCAAGAAGCAAATGAAGCTTGCAAGTCTCAGGAAGTAAACCGAACTTACAGGTCTCAGGAAGCTACTAGAATTTACAGGATTCCCAAGGCTCTTGCAGTTAGAATTGTGGTTAAATGATAAAAATCACACATGGTAATAATGGTTGGGAAGAAGAGACTAGGTTGTGTAGGGACCCCCAGGGATACAGGATTCTGGAAGGCTTTAAAGCCTCGGCAACAGTTAACAGAAGACGTAAATGATAAACAGTATGGGTGAAAAACATTAAGCTTGTCCTAGGGATGACCATTTCCCAAGACTATGAAGTTTATGCTTTTCCTTTGTAAGAAGATAGACTTGGAATTGTTATTGTTCACACAGCCCAGAGCCCTTTCAGCAGTCAGGTGTGGCTGCTGGATAGGCAAGAGTCCAGTGTCCATCAGAACTGGAGAGTTGGCTTAGTAGCAGGCACCATAGGCTAGTGTGAAGCCCTGCTCCCCACTGGTCCTGAGCCAGGCAGAGCAGCACAAGCAGCCTAGCTAAAGCTAGCCAGACTGGGGATTCACGGTAGCTCCACAGCAGCAGCTGCAGCACCCAGGCATGAGAAGGGCAGACGACTCACAAAAATGAGGATAGATTCTGGAGGACTGGATGGGGTAATGTCTCCTGTCCACGCCACTGAACCCAACACTGCTCTTTTGATGAAACAACTGATGTCATTTTGTGCAATATTGAACTTTGCTAATATCTTTTAATTTTGGTGCCCTGATTGTTGCCCAAGACCTACTGGTTGGTACTTGCTTAGAACAGACAGTAGTGAGCATTCAGAAACACTGCCCATCCACTGTAAAAAAGATTTCCTTGTATAACACTAACCTTTGAGTGTCATATACATTAAAAAAAAAAAAAGCACCCATCCGGGTATGATGGCACATGCCTTTAATCCCAGCACTTAAAGGCAGAGGCAGGAGGATATCTGTGATTTCAAGGCCAGCCTGGTCTAATGAGGTTATTCTAAGTGAATACAGAAGGGATCTCCTAAGAGCCACAAGGTTGTTGGATAAAAATCCTAGTGCTAGAGATGTAATACCTCCTTGAGTTGTTGGTTAGGGAGGCCCCTGAAACCCCACAAACCCTAAGGCTATGGCTACTGTGGCAAGTTGTACAGAACTATGTGGTGGGACTGTATTCCTGAAAATACTGCATGTGTTGGCTATAAGGCACAGAGAAATCAGGCTGAGACTGACCAAGAAATTCCTTCCTTCTGGCTGCTTTTCAAAAATTTGGAAGGTGCCATGTAGGCCCCTGGGAGAAAACTGGTACCAGTATTCTCTGCATTCTACAGAATCAATATGCCAGGGAAGATGTGCCCATTGGTGAAGCAGTGATGTGTCTGTTAAGGGTGAAACTGACCAACTTATGATTGTATTTAAGGCCCACTCCCCAGGAAGGAATTCATATCTGGTAAGCTAGGGCAGAATCTTGCAGCTAGGAAGGTCATAAGCCCCAGTGGGGAGCAACTACGTTTTGTTAAGTGGATGTGATGTGCTCATAGAGTCACTTCTAAACATTTGTACTTACACCCATTGATTACTGCTGCTGTCAGCCTTGGCTGGGCATGGAGGGAAACTTTTTTTCTTTGCAGATGAGGTACTACAGAGATTCTACCAGTCAAGTGACTGCTTCTATTTCTGTGGCATAGTTGTCCAATGCTCAGCCACAGACAGAGGAAAATGAACAGAAATCTACAACACTCCCTCCAAGGTTCAGGGGCCATCACAGAAGAGGCCATGGAGTGTAAGGGCCAGAGCAAGGGATGGAGTGTTGTGTAGCTTTCTCCTGAATTGAAACACTCTTCTGGAGCAGGAAGTAAACAAAACTTAGAAGGCCCAGGAAACTGCTGAAGGCCTCTCCCAGGTTATGTAAGCAGTAATCATTGCTGGGGCTAAGAAACACTGGAACACCCTGCAGTCTGTTACAGGGAACCCCAGGGGTACGGCTTTGATGGGTCACCACCCCTGCTGCGGTGGACTTTTCAGTGATACAGCACCCATAGTCCCTCACCCACACCCTATACATAATCCAGAGAAACTCCTGGGTTCACTAAGCTAGACTTGGATAAAAATTTCTTTGGTCTGAGGTTGGGTTGAGTACACATATGTTCATGTCTCCTCAGGAAAAGTTACACACCACCTGTTCCCACCACTGTGCAATGAAGTCATTCTAGGCATGTTTGGCCAAATCAAATTCCAGACATAGAAAGCTGAGGATTGATTGGCTCTAAATATCCCTGTAGTATCAGCAAGGCATTGGCACCCACAGAGCTTTTAGACCGGCCTGGCCTGAGGTCTCTTGGTTATTTTTACAGTGTCTATATTCCCTCCAATCTGATGTATCAAAACATTGAACCATAAAGAACTTAGAAGAACAGAAGCTTCTGGTATTCATATGGCAAGGAGTAGGTTCATAGTAAGTGTAAAGAAGGCTAAGGCTTCCAAAGAAGAAAAGCAAGGTGGCTAGAGAGATGTCTTAGCAGGTAAGACCACCAACTGCTCTTGCAAGGATCCTGTGTTTGGTTCCCAGCACCTACATGGTGGCTAATAATCATGTGGCTAATAACTGTAACTCCAGTTCCAGGGAATTCAATGCCCTTTTCTGGCCTCTGCAGGCATTGCATGCATGTGGTGTACTTAGACGCATGAAGGCAATACACTCATTAAATAAAATATTTTTTTTAAAAAAAAGAAGAGAAGCATGAGCTAAAATACACAGAACAAATTTTGTTGAATACACATACAGTCAAGAGCTGCATAAAGACATTTCAGGCAGTGGTGGCCCATGTACAATGGTTGTCTCATAAGTGTACATCACATAGTGACATCATAACCACCTTAGTGCACGTAAGTACACTGTGTAATATTCCCCAAATAAAAATTAACTAATTATGCACTTTTCAGAAAAATATCCCAATTATTAAGTGATACTGATAGTGTTTTGTTTCTAGTGGAAGGTAGAAGAATGAAGAAACACTAAATGTCTCAAAGTTTTGATTCTGGTACTATACCTTAGGTCAGGAGTCCCCAGTTGGTCAACTGTGCTCTTTAGCTGTCTTGAAGCCTGCCTCTCCTTCTTGATTTGCTATTTTATTTTCTAAGCCAAGGTCTCATTATGTAGCCCATACCAGTCTTGACCTGTGATTTCCTGCCTCCGTCAACATTCTGAGTACTGGAATTACAAGAGTGTATTACCATGCCAACTACAGAAATCATTATACACCTGTTCTTCAGAGGAAAAAAATCTAGCCAAAGAAAATTTAGTCAAATTTGTTAACTCGTGAGATGCCAATGTGCTTCAATTTCATTACACTTTTACTTAATTTTTAAGCAAAGTTGTCTTAGTTTCACTTGCTGTTGCTGTGGTAAAAATACCCTGACAAAAGCAACTCAAGACAGAAAGGATTTATTTCAGATCAAAGTTCAAGGGTACCATCCATCATGGCAGGGCAGTCAAGGTAGCAGCAGGAGCCTGAAGCAGCTGGTCACATCGTATTCCCATTCAGGAAGCAAAGAGTGATTGATGTATGCTATTGCTAGGCCCAGTTTCACCACCTCCTACAATTCAGAATCCCTGTCTAGGGAATGCTCCATCCACAGTTAAGATGGGTATTCCCACATCAATTAACCCAATCAAGACACTCCCTGAAAGATTTTTTCCCAGAGGCCAACCTTAATCTAGATAATCCCTAAGACTATCTAGAGGTATGCCTTGAGGCCTTTCACCTAAGTAATTCTGGACCCTGTCAAGTTGACGATTAACAACTAATATCACAAACGTTCATATCAAAAGTTACTTTGTTAACATAATAAAAGCATCTTCCATCTTAAGGACCTTTTGCCAAGAGAAATGAAGCTTCCATCCCTGAATTGAGGGTGAGTTCACAGCTGGCAGGTGTGGACTGCTCACCAAGCACAGCACCTTGTACCTTTCCTCAAGACCATTTCACAATAACTTCTCCAGTAACCTTCCCCTAGCCCCATTTTACAGGTAAGGAAACAAAAGCTTAATGAAATGATCAATTCATAAGAGCTACATCATTCCATGGTTGAGCTTATAGCCCCAATTATACACTTAATTCTAATAGATGAAACTCTCCAACTCTGAAAAATATTACATTGTCATAAAAATGTAAATTGCTTTATTGGAAGTTAAATTCTTAACATCTACTTATATAAAACAACCACAGAAGACCTGCTTGCAGGTGACGGAACATTCTTACCCATAAAATAAAAATAAATAAAACATTTTTAAAAATGATAAGATTTCATCAGTCATTATGAGGGGTTAATGAGATAACAGACAGAGTAAGCCAAACATTCATCTTTCCCATGGTGATTAGACAATGCTTAAAGCCAGTAAATCAAGAATGGGGATATAAGCTTATCTATCATCCAGCATTATGGGAATACCATCAGCAGCACTCAAGCCTGAACATGCTAAGAGAGGTCGTCTCTGATGGTGATAATAAAGGTAGAATTAAGAAATTAGACAAAATAAAAGGCTAAAACATTCATTCAACACAAGGAATGGAGTAAATACTACGGAGGTACATATGAAAGTATAAGTGAATATGCACACACACATCCTTTGCACACACACACACACATCCTTTGCTCCTATTATCTGCTTATTCTTAGTCTCTGCTTTCTTGGTATTTTGTTTGTATGACCTTTGTTGTGGTGCTAAAAACGGATGCGTGAAGAGTGGCAGTAGCTTCCTGTCAAAGGTGAGGCTAGGATAAGGGAAATGAAGCAGGCCTACCAGGAGGCAGGGGACTGACAGAGAACCTGACAAGAGGGCCAGGCTGTGCAAGGTAGCTGTCCCAGCATCTGAGGCTGTGTAGCAGGAGCAAAGCACCAGCCACATCGACACAGAAGAAAGCCCCTCTTCAGGGGCTGAGGATCAGCCCCCCCCAGCAAGGACTGGATGAAAGGGGCAGGAAATTTTCAGGGGAAGAGAACCGCCAGCACACCCTCAGGGCCTCTCCACGTCCTCCTTTGTCATCTTCTTCTCGGCATTTCATATTTCAGGAAAGTGAGTGGTGTCCTCTTCTGGAGGCACCTTCCTAGTTTATCTTCCTGATGCAGTCAGCTACAGTGGATATCGTTTAACTTCAAAACATCCCATTTCACCTGCTCACAGGTCTCTGTCTATCACTGCATCACACAGTAGCCACTGTAACACTGTGACTGGCTTTTCTTAGGGTGTCAGTGTTAACAGTGCCACTTCTGGGGATTCTTCCTTCCGGATGTGGTGACATCACTGTGTGACAGACACAGCTGCTGTGTACCAGAGCTCGATCCCTGTGTTCCAGATGAGAGAGTCCCACAGTGAGGATTAGTCAGTGAAGGCATCGAGGGAATGAATCCCTGTCACCTAGTGCAGACAATCTAACTGCAGCTCCTGAATAGCGTCCTTACCACATCTCTGAGGAAAAGAAAATGAGCATCATCTTTTTAAAAAAAGTTCATCTTTGAAGAGAAGTCTCTTCTCCCTCTTACAGTCATCCAAAATGTTAATCTTAAAGCTAACAAATATATTTAAAAATGTTAATGACAAATTTTTCATTTTTAATGAAAACTTATTTTAAAATTTTTCTCAGAAGGTAGATCTTAGGTAAAATTATTTTACCACAACTATAGACATGACAGTAAAGAGGGTGGAGGGCCAACTTTGGGGATGCTGGATATCTTCAAAGCTTGATGATGGTGATGGTTTCCCAGGGCACATTTGCGCCCCAAATGGTAGAGATACCAACAGGTTCAGCTGCGTACATGCTGTTCATATCTCAAGAAAGTGCTTTTTTAGGTTAAAGAAATATTAAAGCAGCAGTAGAGCACATTGCTTATTCATGGGTTCAGCAAAGATCCACAAAGCAGCTGCGGCACGCCAGGCACTGTCCTAGGTGCTGGGGACACAGAGAGTCTAAAGTAGGCAGGAGCCCTGCCCTCTTGGAGCTGGCATTCCAGCGCAGTTGGTTTGTCCAAGGCTTCATTTAGTGGATTTTCCTAACACTCAGTCTACTATGTACATGTGCAGTACATAAATGATAGTTCCAAAGTGCTTACAAGGAAAAGCTTTCAAGTTCCCAAAAGAGAGAGCTGGTTAGGTTTCCTGTGCTGCTTAACAAGACTCAACATTTGTAAATATCAAACTTTGTCTTAAATCACAAATAAGCAAGTTATTCTTTTTACTCTAGTGTTCCTGGGAGTTCAGCAAGGATCAGACCCCAGGCCCTTTGGAGACCAACATCTCTGGATGCCAAGCCCCTTCCAGATGATGGCATAGTATTTGCATTTAGCCTATGCATAGTCCCCTGTGTGCTTTAACTCATCACTAGATTTAACCCACTATGGTAAAATGCTATGCTAATCACATTGTTCAGTGAACAATGACAAGGAACTGGAGTCTGTCCATGTTCAGTTCAGACTCTACTGGCTTTTTGAATATTTTTTTCTGTTGGTTGATTTAATGCAGAAAGGTGAAACACTCACACAAGTGCGTCCACTAATACTTTGTCAAATTTAAACAAAATTCTAGTCCCTACCAACGTACAGCCTCTGACTGCCTTCTCTCTTGCTCCTGCTTGCTCTAGGCTGCAGACAGTGTCCAAACAGGAAGCTGTGCACACTCGTGGCTGCCACGGGGACGGGACCAGGATGTGTCTGATGAATCACAAATTCCAGCTAGCATTCCCAAAGAAAGACTTCCTCTAACTCCTCCAGGGCCCTAAAGATCCTCAGGTGTGGAGGGAAAAGATGCAGCCAGCAGACAGAAAATGAGAGGCACCCAGTCGCTGAAGGGTGCCCTTGCAGCCACTTCCGCCCGGGTGCCAAGTTTGTCCCCACCATGGCTTGTAACAGCACGTCCACTGAGACTTACGAATACCTGCTGCTGAAGGTGAGCAACGTGTCGGCCGCCGGGGCCACCCCGCTGTCTGCCCCGCTCAGGATATCACTGGCAATAACCATGCTTCTTATGATCGTGGTGGGATTCCTCGGGAACACAGTGGTGTGCATCATCGTGTATCAGAGGCCAGCCATGCGCTCGGCCATCAACCTGCTGCTGGCCACCCTGGCCTTCTCCGACATCATGCTGTCCCTGTGCTGCATGCCTTTCACCGCCATCACCCTCCTCACTGTCCACTGGCACTTCGGGGACCACTTCTGCCGCCTCTCAGCTACTCTCTACTGGTTTTTCGTCCTGGAGGGCGTGGCCATCCTGCTCATCATTAGCGTGGACCGCTTTCTCATCATCGTCCAGCGCCAGGACAAGCTGAACCCACGCAGGGCCAAAGTGATCATCGCTGTGTCCTGGGTGCTGTCTTTCTGCATCTCGGCCCCTTCACTCACCAGCTGGACCTTCGTGGAGGTGCCCGCCCGGGCCCCACAGTGCGTGCTGGGCTACACAGAGCTCCCAGCCGAGCGCGCCTACGTGGTGACGCTGGTGGTGGTCGTGTTCTTCGTGCCCTTCGGCGTCATGCTCTGCTCCTACTTGTGCATCCTCAACACCGTGCGGAAGAACTCCGTCCGTGTGCACAACCAGTCTGACAGTCTGGACCTGAGACACCTGACTCGAGCTGGCCTGAGGCGGCTCCAGCGGCAGCAGCAGGTCAGCCTGGACCTGAGCTTCAAAACCAAGGCCTTCACCACCATCCTCATCCTCTTCGTAGGTTTCTCGCTCTGCTGGCTGCCGCACTCTGTCTACAGCCTCCTGTCCGTGTTCAGCCGGCAGTTCTACTGCAGTTCCTCCTTCTACACCACCAGCACGTGCGTCCTGTGGCTCAGTTACCTCAAGTCTGTCTTCAACCCCATTGTCTACTGCTGGAGGATCAAGAAATTCCGTGAGGCCTGCATAGAGCTGCTGCCCCAAACCTTCCAAATCCTTCCCAAAGTGCCTGAGCGGATCCAGAGGAGAATCCAGCCAAGCACCGTCTATGTGTGCAACGAAAACCAATCAGCTGTCTAAGAAACAGGGCAGAGGCCACCAATGGACTGCCCCAAGTGGACTCTGCTCCTCAGACTTTAGTTGTTATTTGCGTTTTGTGGTGACTATACAAGCACAAAGGTACTCATCTGTTACCAAGTCAGCTGTGACTGTCAAATTTCTGCAGGATGAATTCTTTCTGTTTCTCATCTCAAAAGTTCCAGTGGGTACTGGGCATAGAGAGTTGGTCAGAAAGTGAGAAAGGATGAGGGAGGCAGAAAGTGAAGCTGGCTGAGGTTGGGGCACACCCCACATGCTCAGGAGAAGCCCCTGGTGTCAGACTCTGGTACCCAAGTTCACTTTGAAGCCAGCATTCCTCAGAGTTGTGTCTATGGGGCCTAGGAATGTCACAAAGGTCTTTGCATTAGTCAGACGTCTGTTTCTGACCATGCCAAATTATCCTTTTAGAAAGAAATGAAAATCACCCTAGGATGCCCTTGAAGTCCCCAGTGTGGCAGGTGGAGGGCCTCAATAACCCTCAGAAGGTATTCTGGGGCAGCTCAGCTAATATGAGAGGTCTACCTGGGCACTCATGCCTGGTCCCACCCCTCACACATCTGGCTGTCCTGAAGGTCCCCTCCCTCTGTCCTTTGTCCCCTCTGAGTACGTCTTTGTTTTCATCCTTTCCAGTGTGCTAAGAAACACTTGCTGTGACTCGCCTTTGAGCAAGTATTTGATGCGACTTGCTCTCAGAACTAGAAGCAGCCAGTGGCTGGGCTTTGTTTACACATTTTCTCTAGACACCCCAGAGCCTTCGTGAGGCACCAAATCCACATTAACACTAGAATTGCTACAGGGACAGAACAGAGCCCCCCACCCCCAGCTGGGCTCCCCACCTATCTCTGTCCCTCCTCCTTTGCTCACATCCACTACTGCTGTGGGGTCTTCTTGCCCAGGACCAGATACTGGGAGTGAAGCTACCTAGAGGGGCCGTTTGCTTGCACCCCGATACTTGGCCACCATGCCCATGGCTGCCCGTTATGACCAGGAGCTTCTGATGTAGGGAAGTGATTTCTGCAAGTTCAGGGCACAGCAATGAGTCCATTGAGCTCTCTTTACAAAGTCAGATCTGAAGAGAGGGAGGAATTTAGAAAATCTGATTCCGGGTCTGACTCTTTCAGGGACTAGTGAACACTTTTATTCATCTAAGCTCCTGTTGGCCTCCATGTCTCCATTTTCCAAAGGAAATCTATACAACTGCAATCTCCTTGATTCTTTTGCCTGGAATCACCAGATCCTTGCATTTGTTTATTCATTCATGCAATGAGCATTTATGAAGTGCTCACCAGATGTAAGACACCTTGCAGGAGTTAGTGATGAATGAGGCTGAACTGTACCCAAAACCAGTTGCCTGATTTATCTCAGGAGAGTGGGAATTTAGCCCCAGAACACAGAAGCCCCACTTCCCCTCATTTTGTGTTTCTCTCTGAGTCGTAGTCAGAGGCCAGCTCCACACTCTCGCACTCTCTTCCTGAGGTAGTGGTGATGGAAGCAGAGAAGGAAGAGAGGTGAAGAGTGGAACATAACATACATTAACCTCAGGCCAGGGGCGGGTCTGTCAGGAAAATGATTGACACCTGTTTCCACCAACCAAGAGGAAGAGAAAGAGAGAAGCTGAGATGGGTGGGACATGTGGTTGATTAAGGCTAATCCCACCAATTCTATGCCCCTCCGAGCGCTCGTGAGCTCCCATGAACTAGGGTTTCAGGTCCTGGTGGTGCCCAAGAGCACTACCAGACCACTTCTGGGGACAAGCCTCTACTCCAGTGACATTTCAAAGAATTTTCTTTAGGAGCCTTGAGCAAAGAGAAATCACAAAACTGAATGAAAGTACCAAATTTTACATCAATTCATGTTAATCTGATGTATGTTGGATAGTAATATATATGTTTCAAAGTAATAATTTTGTATATATTTTAAATAAAGTATTATGGCTCTTTCAGTGTATAAATCGTGTTTTGCCAGTTTTTGTTTTTTTTTTTTTTTTTTGCCCCTGGATCATGAAGTCTAGAATCTAGTGCCTAATGCCTCTTTATCAGACTGTCCAGGCTACTGTAACAACACCTTTGACTTGGTCATCACAAATTATGGAAATACAGGTTTTACAGTTCTAGCAGATTTGGTGTCCCATAAGAGCTGCTCTCAGGTACATAGACAGTGTCGTGTTACTTTGTCCTCACCTAACAGAGGAGGAAGGGAAGCTGTCTTAAGCTGTGTGTGTGTGTGTGTGTGTATGTGTGTGCCTGTGTGCATGTTATATACATGTGTGCATGATTGTGTGTGCTCTGGGGGGCATGTGCATTCAAATAAAGGTGCTAGTCCTATTCGTGAGGGTGGAGCCCTCATGACATATTCACCTCCCAATGACCCCATCTCTTAACACTATCAGACTGGAGTGAGGGTGCAACCTAAGAATGGTGGAGAAACAGCAACATTCTAACTACAGCAACTCTGACTGGAAAGGCTGAAGAAGGATGTAATAGTCAGGTGACAACTGGAGATGCTGGAGCCACAGGGGTCACAGCCGAGGTGTCCATAGGCTGTTAGTCTTCCATCAGAGTGCTGCTGAATCTTTACTCTGACCCCTGCTGACCACTCCGTTGTACTCCCAGACTTACTGAGACCAAAAGGAACTTCAGTTTCCTGAGATGTGGACTAAATGCCCAGTCCTATTCTCCTTCACCCAGGCTCGCAGGTTCTTGCTGACTGAATTGTTCATCTATTTCTCATCTTCACTTTGACCCAGGGTTCAGTCAAGTCTTGGGATCTGTGTAGAGTCAGAGCCTCTATATACCTGGATTGTTCCTGTGAAGACCTGGGAAAGAGAAACCTCAGAACTATAGAAATAACTGATTCCCATTCCTTATAGATGCCAGGGCCACAGAGAAGAGGCTTAGACATGAGACCCAAAACCATATCCTCAAAGTGTCCCAGAACTAGTCCCCTGCAGACAACAAAATCTAGAGATGCTCTGTCTTTTATATAAATGGTGTACTATCCACAGAACTGATGCATGATCCTCCTGTATACTTCAAATCATCTGTAGATAGCTTTCAACCAAAATGATGCATATGCTGTACAAATACTCAGTTCACCATATTTCTGAGGGAATAATGAGAAGGCAAAAGTCTGTACATGTTCGGTACAAAGGAACTTCCTTCAAGTATTTTCCACCTACTGTTGGTTGAATTCATGGATGCAGAACCCAAGGGTTATTATTCTAACTGTAATTAATCCCCCAAATCTATCGCCTTTTAAAAAAATTTTTTTTTACATTCATTTATTTATTTGTGTGTATGTGAGAGAGAGACAGACAGAAACAGAGACAGAGAGACAGAAACACAAGCCATAGCGTGTTTGTGGAAATCAGAGGACAACTTGAGGGAACTGGTTCTCTCCTTTCACCAAGGCCCAGGGGACTGAATTTGGGTTGTCAGGCTTGGTGGCAAGCAGCTTTGCCCACTGGGCCATCTCATTGTCCTTCACCTCTTTATATTGCATCTTGGTCTCCACAGTTTCCCAAGAATGTGAGTTGACCAATGAAAATAGATCAATTTCTACCATGCCATTCTCAACACTACGTGTGCTTTCCCTTACGCAACTCATAGAACAATCTGTTTTGGACTAAGCGCAGAGGATTTTCAGTGTGCTTTGGCTCTCCTCATTCAGACAGCTGAGAAGGGACTTAGCACTCAGGCTAGAAGCTGGAGTTTCTATAAGGGAGACATGCTACAGAAGCAATCTGAACCCCAGGGCCACTTCACTCCCTTTGTGAGTCATAGAGATTTTTTTTAACCCCTTCTCTTATCTTTGAAGCGAGCCACAGCGAAGGACAAGCAAAGATGAGGTGTAACTGACGGAAGACTGCCTGACTAGCATGCACAACACCCTATACCTCCCAGCCCTAGCACCACCAAAATAAACAGAAATCACGCATTTAAGAGACCGAGTCCAAGGAAGACCTGCTCTGTGATAGACACTGGGATTGGGAGACAGTAATGGTTTCGCATGGAGTGTGGACCTGCTTCCTATCAGTTTGTCCTTTTTGTGGGCAAGGGAGGAAAAACTTGTGACAGAAACAGGCTGTTGAGTTCTGAACTAAAAATAAAACTCAAACAATTCTCCAATTAGATTAGCACTTGGTTCAGTTCAGTTTTGTCTAGCTTGAGGTGGCATCAGGTTCTAAAACATGGGGGCTCAGTTCCTAAGACTACCCTCCCCACCCCACACACTTCAGTTGCCAGTGCAAATATCGGGCTGTCACCTGAACTTCCGTTTAAGGGACTGTAAACTGGAGTTCCGGTGATGCCCTGCTGGGTGCAATGAATTTGATACAGCTGCTCACAGAACCCAGGGAACCGTTTTACTTATACTTACCCTTTCATTACAGAGGAAATTGCAGAAAATACAGATGGACAGGCAGGTGGAGGAGATGAGGAGGTTGAGACTTGTGAGAAGAGCACTGCGTTTTCTTGCCTTCTCTAGGACACTACCGTCTTGCAAAACCTCCCCAGGTCCTGCCTTGGAAGCCCATTTGAACTCATCTTTGGGGTTTTATGAAGGCTTTATTGCATAGCCATGGTTGATGACATCACTGGCCATTAGTGATCAAGTTTTCTCTTACCAGGGATTGGGGTGGGATTGAAACAGTTCCAGTCCTCTAAACTATAATGGTCTTCCTGGTAACCAGTGCCACCCTGAAGCAACTTGGAGGCCCAAGCCACTAGCCATATCAGCTTACAAAAGAAATGATTACGCTGAGAATCCCCAGATTTCCTGAGCTGAGTGCCAGAACCAGGTACAGAGAGCAAAATACATAATACTTATGTCACATCACAGTGTGTTGTGTGGGGAGGATAGTCTTAGGAACTGATGTGGCCTAATATTTCAAAGCATAACACTCCAAGAACAATGCCTTTGAAGAGCAAAAGTCTGCCTTATGGCCTCAGTTGCACCCCTTTACAACACACAAACCTCTGCTGGGCTGTGAGTTGCCCTGTAGGACTGATGGGAGGAACGGCATGGACGGAGTGCAGCCTTAGCCCACACTTGGAGAAAACAGCTGCATGTGCACACCTGCTCTTCTGAGGGGCTGTTCAGAGGCCCACAAGGAAAAACAGGGAGGGAGGAATGAGATGGGCTCATAAGACAACAGCATAGACCGCCAGTAAGCATCAAAGTACCTTTTGAACAAGCAGACATTAGAACTCAGGTTTAGGTTAGCTAGACAAACTGGTTGTCATTCAGGTTGTTTCTTTTACTAAGTTTCTCATTATCCTCTGGGACATAGTCTTCATCTTGAGAGTCAGTCAGGGCTGTAGTCGCTTCCGTGTTCTAGCACACGAGGGTGGGGCAGGTATGGAGGATCATATTCAGGAAGTCAAGTCTATACATAACCAGCCTCCCAAGATCACATGACCATGGGCAGCCAAAAGGAAGGTCGGGAAACTAAATCTGTGTTTGTGAGGCTCTGTGCCTAACTAGAGCTTACCACCCCTCAGAGTAGGAAGATGGGGTAGACTTCCAACAATGGCTGCCAATAACCACATAATTTAAAAATAAATGAGGGATTGGAGAGATGGCTCAGCAGAAAGAACACTTGATGTTCTTTCAGAGGACCAAGGTTTGATTTCCAGCACCCACACGGCAGCTAGCAAACATCTGTAACTCCATTTCCAGGGGATTCGACACCATCTTCCGGACATGGTGGAACATTGCATGCACATGATGCATTTATATACATGCAGGCAAAACACTCATGCTAATAAAATTAAAATAATAGATAAAATATTTTTTAAATAAATGAGGGCTTCTAGACACATGGGAATTCTGAAGTCCTAGGTACAAATTTCAAAAATAAGACCTTGCTTATGTAAAAATAAGCATATCTATTATATCCTTTTACCCTAAGCTCTACTAGATGCAGTCTTAGGTTCAGAAGCAGAAGCTGCGTGCATTTATGCCTGCAGTAAGGAGAAAAAGGCGGGGGGCACATTAAATTTCTCAGACACAAATGATGGAAAGCATAAAAGCTAAAGTGAAATTTTATAGCCATGAAGGGATAATTCTGCTAAGACAAGGGAAAACACCGTTTAAAGCAAAACTGATGGAGATCAAGTCTAAGAATTTGACTATGTTGAAGGAAAGAGTAAACTAAAGCTTCAGGTATTGCATGGTAGAGACTGGGTGCTGCGGGCACAGTGCGGGGGGACTGGCCAGACCATGATAGTTTAAACATTTAAGAAAAGGGAAGGCTTGGGAACCTCGCTGGGTGCCTAGTACCTGAATTTTATACTAATAAAAGGAAGTCTGAATGCAAATGAATGAGGTGCCTGTGCCATTCTGGGCAAGTGTCCAAGGTTATTGCAATAGAGAGTTCCACATTCCCTCCTGTTCCCTGCCCTACATCCCAGGGGAGCTAAGAACAAGATGCTCTGGGAAGAGGAGAGGTGCCAGAGATTGGCATGGTCACAGAGGGAATGAGTAAAGGTTGTCACACAGTTTCACAAACCCTTGTTAGTCTAATAGGAACGTTAAGAGTGTATTTATGAGTAAGATGAGCTTAGATGTCACTGGAATTCGATCTTACACAATCTCACATCTGAGGATCCCTATGATGGTTTGTCTTCCCTGTCCACTGGATTCATTATCAGCCTGGAGACATACTTCTCAGTTGCATCTCTAAGGGTTTTTCGAGAGACGATTAATGAGGAGGGAAGACTCTCCCTGAATGTGGGCAGTCCACCCTATGAACTGAGGTCCAGGACTAATTAAAAAGGAGAAAGTCAGCTGAGTACCTGCATTCCCCTGCTTCCTGATCCACCGGGGTGTGAGCAAGCAGCCTCATGCTTGCTGCCACAGCAGAGACATTCCTGCCACTGTGGCAGGCCACAGAACAAAATAAAGCCTTCCTCTCTTAAGCTGCTTCCAGTCAGGTATTTGGACACAGCAACGGGAAAAGTAACTGATGCAACTCTGGCACTAAAGTTCAGTTTCCTGAGAGATGCAAATGAACACTGCAGAAGGCATGGCCTAGTTAGTAATGATGGATCACTGGCTTAGGAGCTCTGCTGCATCTCCATACTCCTTGCTGCTGCCTCTGGTAGTCACTGTCCCTTTGCCAAGCACTCCAGTCTAGGGAAAAAATGGCCAGGCTCATTTAGCATTTTTATCAGAAAGGCTTGCTGCTCCTTATTCTGTCCTCTGGGGAATATATTTCCAGTTTCCTCCCTCATTGAAATGCAGCTGCCACAGGCCTTCGTTCCAGGGTTTTGAAGAGGTATCAGGAAACCTTTGAATGTTTTATTATACCATGAAGAGAGGTCACTGCTCACCACGAAAGAAGCAAACTGAACACTTTAGGAAGCACATAAGGAAAAATGGAAAGCTTAATATGATTTCAACAATGTACAGAAGAGGGAGAGACCAGCCGAAACTCCAAGTTTTTCTCCTACAAATCTTCCAGATTGCCCCTGGGATTTGATGGCCCTCTCAGAAAGTAGCCAGTCTCTGCTCCTAAGAAAGCACATTCCTCCAGGCCTGGAATGTGGGCATCGCCTTAAGACTTGCCCAGGGGCCTGTGAGCACTACCACTACAGGGTTTCTTCCAGCCAGGCCCATTCAACTCCTCCATTCTCAAGAGAGGATGTGCCATGCACTGTCTAAGTCTGTTACATCTCATGCATGCCTCCTTCCGCCTGTATAGTCTCTTCTCTGGTGTCTTATTTTCTGTTGTTTTATCCCACTACCTTAGAGTGAGCAGTGTATAAAGAAAGATACTTATTAAGGCTTATGGTTCTAAAGCATGGAGAGGTCAAAGGCATTTTTATAGGTATAGATTTGAATCTCAGTATGAAGCTACTAAGTGTGCCAGATTCTTGCTTTCCAGGACAAAGAACTAAACCTGGGACAAATAGTTAGAAAAGAGACATTCTATTAAGAAAAGGTGAATTCCTTTAATTCCAGCACTTGGGTGGCAGAGGCAGGTGGATCTCTGTGAGGTCAAGACCAGCCTGGTCTGCATAGTGAGTTCCGGGTCAGCTAGGGCTACTGGGAGACTCTCTAAAAAAGCAAATAAACAAAAGAAAGAAAAGGAAAGGAAAGTACTTACAGGAATGTGTTTGTAAGCTAGGGAAAGGCCTATGCTTAGAAGCACTGGACCACCGGGCTCATGACCCTTTATATGTCATTTATATAATCTCTCTCTCCTTTCCTCTATCCCTTCTCTCTTGTCTCTGTCTCCCCCACCAATACACACACACACACACACACACGTATGCACACACACACAGTAGCCTCCTATTGGTCCTCTTTCTCAAGAACTCTGAGTAATATAATGTGTACCCCGACACAGCTGCAGTGGGCTTGAGACAGCTGACCTCCTCTGTCCATGGTTTAAGAAACAGCTCATTTCCAGTATTTATGTAAACAGAAAATATTTGAAAACTACAGCAGTAGGTGCAAATCAAGCACACACAGGACACGGGCAGCACCCTGCCTGCTTCCAGCATTCACTTGCGTGAAATTGCAGTGATGGGGCAGAGATAATGACAGGCTTACAGGATGCACTCACAGTGAACGTGCTCTGCCTCTATGATTAGATCACCTCTGCCAGTGGTCTATTCCACCGAGATTGCCCAGGACTCAGGCCTGCAATGCAGGTGTGCAAACACACTATAAACCTACAGTTCCAGGCTCCCCATGGCGGCAGGAAAAGGAAACACGCTAGCTTTAACTTCCTGAGGCACTGTTTCTCTCATATACATGGAGAACCATCCCATCCCAGTCCAGACCCCCACCCCTTCTGTCTAGACTCTTCAAAATTACACTTCATCTCTCCCAGGAAAGTGAAGCAGAGGAATGCCCCCTCCTGTCCTGTGATAGCTCATAAAGTTGTCAGCACCCCTAGATGTCAATGTCAGGGGGTGGCAGTGACTGCAAAGGTAGAAATGGGAGCCTGGGAGTTGCAACTGTTCAAATGGAAGCATGACTAGGGATCTGGGAATGGGGCACATGTCTCCTCCCCAAAAGATTCAACAGATTTATGTAGAGTGGTTGGGGGAATTATGGGAAACATGTGAGCATTCATTAGACCTCCCAAGTGAAGCACACCCCTACCAGCCTGTCACACACCCTGATCTGTGGGCACCTGCCCTAGCTGGTCTTTCCTATGTTAGTCTGGCTCTTGTTTTTCAATAGGCTTACACAAAACTTTGCCAATAAGCAATGTCACATCACAGATAGGAGGTCTTTGTTAAGAAAGACTTTGTGTTGATTTAAAACTCATTCTCAAGGGCCTACACCAGGCCACACATGAGCTTTGCTTGTTGGTTGATAGAAAGCTATATTGTACAAGTTCATATGAATGCATAGAATAGGAATTCTAAAATATAATAAATAAATAAAACTAATGAATTCTAATATAAAATATGTACATGCACACTGTCTATGTACATATACATACACACACACTTTAATACACTATTAAAAACCACATGATGGATTGTGAGTTAGCATTTAAGGAAATTCTGACACACACACTACAACACTTCTGAGTGGATGCAGCCATTTGGAAAAGAACAAACACTGCATGGTTTGACATATTTCAACTACTCGGAGTAGTCAGAGTCACAGAAACAGAAAGCAGAGTGTGGTTGTAGGGACTAGAGAAGGGGAAATGCAAAGTTATTGTTCTCCGATTAGCACAGAATCTCTGGGATGATGAGAGTGGAGATGGCCGGTAGTGAGGTTACACAACAATGCAACTGTATTTGTGCCACTAAAATGTACACTTACAAGCAGCTGCAGAGCTGTTGAGATGGTTCAGTGGGTGAAGGTGCTTGATGTGAAGGCTAACTATCTGAATTCACTCTCTGGGACCCATATGGTAGAGGGAAAGAATCAATTCCCAGAAGCTGTTCTCTGACCTCCACACATGTGCAATGGTAATAACCCTTTTCCCCCAATAAATGTGTTTTTGAAAAACCCAAATGTTTGCAAGGATCAGTTTATGGTGTGTATATTTCACAATTTAAAAGGGGTACACACTGGGTTTTTAAAAAATAAGATAGCAATAGGTATCAGTTTTCCTGTGGAGGCACAGCGTTCGTTCGTAGAAATTAAGTATATTCTTAACTTAACTGACATCAAAGAAACGAAGTGTTTTTCAGAGAGGTGCATTATCTTGTAAACATCAAGGAAATACTCTTTTGTCCTCTATTCCTCAAGAATGTAAAAGTTTAACACTTGGCTATACGTATGTATGAGCTTCAGTCAATAGTTGCCTATAACTCAGCAATGTATTGAAAAACCACTTGGAATGGAGTTTTGGATTTTCCTGTAACATCTGGCTACAGAGGTGGGCAGCCTGGCTCACCAAATTCTGTCATGCACATCAGCTGACCCAGGTAAGTCACAAATGTGTGTGGGGGATCACAAAGGGAGGGGTAAGGGGAGTCAGCTTAAAGGATAGCAGTAACAAGCAAACCAGGCTATCTTAGCTCATGTTCCCAACACTGAGCAGGGAATTTGCTTCCTAAGCTTAGCAGGGCACCATAGAATTTGAAGGGGAAAAATTAATATTTCAGGTACAGCAAACAGGTGTTCAGTAGAGAAAGATGACACCAAAGGTGAAGGTCTTTTAGAAGCCAGAGACAAAGGAAAGTGTTCCTTAGCCCAGTGTGGAGGACAGGGGTAACGGAACACCAGTGTGGGAGGCAATGAGCCCTAATCAGCGACCCTGCAGTGAGGTCTGGGAGTGCTGACCTCCCAAGGGGACACATCCACAACCATGCTGAGCAGTGTGCTGGGTGCTATAGGGGCTATTCCAAGGCCCCAAACCCAGAAGGACAGCATTGAGTGTTGAAAACTGAGCTGTGCCTACTACTTTGCCCTGATTCCCTTGGGGTTAGGATCCCCAGGAGGATCTCAGATTCTATCCAGCTCTACATCTTATTTATGGATAGACTCCAAGGTCCAGGTGCCATGATTATGTCCTGGTGGAGTGTCAAGATAAAATGGCACCCAGGTCACCTGTAATCTACCATCTTACCACTTAAGTCTCACTTGGTCTACTGAGCTGCATGTGGCTTTCCAATCCCTTCTTGCCATGTGATCTCATTTAGCTAATTTACAACTCTGGGCTGCAGACTGAATTATAGCTATTTGTTTCCCTTTCCTGGTTGCAAGTTAAAGAAAAGCAGGCATCATTAATTCAGTGCATTTTTCCAAACAGCGTGTTAACAAGCTTTTGGATGGCCCTCCAGCCACTGAGATTCTCTGCGAAGGTGAAAAGGTCTCTGGTCCATATGCTCTAGATTCTTGTACATTTTCATTTCAAACGCTAAGGTTGACAGATCTGCTAGGAGCAAATGGGGTGTTGGTTAATATCTAATTACTCCTAATGTGAGTCACAGCCCATTTAACTGAGGCAGACGCCAGTCTTTGCTTCCAGACACATTTAGGACAGTAACTTGCTTTCTCTCCGCCACTTGGCCGTGGCTCTTACCTTTGTAGTTAGTCCCACAATTTGATGAAATTACTGATTCTTCTTTCCAGTCCAGTTTAGTTTAGCCCCCTGCTTTCTTATTCCCTAATATGCTAATGCACTACTCTAGGACATCAGTGACGTAAAACAGAAACAAGAACATTACAGCAATGGCTTCATTTTTTTTTTCTAAAAACAGTAGTTTGAATAACAGTGAATGAAGCTAGACTAATCTGGTTCTCCTGAGCTTGATTGGGAAAGGCAGGGGGACCCTGCAGGCAGGAGCTATCCTTCTGACTTGGTGCTTAAACTCCTAAGAAATTAATCACAAGTACAAACACCTCAGTTTCCTCAGTTTGAAATATTCTGAGTCATGACAGCTCGCCTCTCTTCACATATGCAGTATGCAGGAGAGTGGGAAGAAGCAGGACATCACCTGTAGTAATGTATCCTTCCTCTCCTTCACTCATGATGGGAACTGAGCCCGTGAGAAAGTGCTGACAGCAGGCTTGTTCAAAGGCCCACTAGGAGCAATTCTAGGGAAAAAGAATTTTTCTTTTCTTTTTCGTTTTTGCGGGGGAGGAGGCGAGAAAGACCTGCTCTGTCTCTCTTCACTTTGTCACTTAGGGAAGGTCTCTCACTGAATCTGGAGCTACGTTGGAGCCCCAGAGCGCCTCCTCTCTCTGCCCCATAGTCCCGGGTTCACAGGCCTGCAATTGCTCTGGGCTTTCTGCACGGGCTCTGGGATCCCAATTCAGGTCCTCAGCAAGTGCCCTTACCCAGTGAATCATCTCTCCAGCCCAAGAAAGTGGAATTTCAAAGGTAAGATTTGGGTATATTCCTATGTTTAGGATTAGAAATGTAGGAGCGACTGGCTTATTAAGTGCATTTGGCTCCAAAGACAGTAGCAAAGTTGTCTTAGTGCAAAACTGCTCAGTGATTCACCGGAAGACAGTAGCTGTCCAGAACTGCTCTATGAATATACAAAAGATAAAGGCTGGGGTTAAAATCCAGCAACATCACAGCAGAACTGTGGTGGCTACAAGTCCTTCCACAGGTGCAGGAGAGCCAGAGGTACAGCTAAATTCAAGAACACCTTATACTGGGGAAAGCATGTGTGAAAATCAGAACTGCATCGAGATAATTTTTATTTAAAAAATTAGAGAAAGAACAAAGAATTAGAAGAATTTTAATAAAACCAAAAGTTTACATTTGTACATCTTGTGTTTTGGGGACCCAATCAGAGGCAAAGGAGAAAGTTTCGGGGACAAAGGTTTCTATGGAGAGAGAACAAGCAGAAGGCAGGGGCTGCCGTAGGTGTGCAACAGGCACCACAAGACAGGATGACCTGACAACCACATCCTCTCTGTGTTCCTGGGGTGACAGGCATGGCTGGCCAAGCCTCTCAGCCCTGCACACAGACCCAGTGTGCACAGCCTAGGTGACACACCCACTTTAACCCCTGCTGAGCAACGGCACATAAACAGTTCCCAAATTAAATATAGTCCTGCCCACTGAATCTTAACAGGTAGTGAGCCTGACCAATGCTACTGTAACTAGAGCAGTTACACGGAGCCTAAGGAGAGGACAAGGGCCTGAGTGCCAGCTCTGATTACTCTATCTGACGCAAAACAGGCTCATGTATTTGTCTTAAAAATAGGATTTGAAAAAAGGCTGTGGGAGAGTGTGAGGAAGATTAGGGAATATGGGTTGTGATGTATGAAGTGATTCCACACATTGTAGAATTCTGCTTGTGTTAAAGGATTCAGTAGAGTTGGAAAACTGTTCAACTGTAATTCTCAGCCTTTGAAAGATGACAGACATTTCAAAATACTGATCAATACTAAGAGACTTGTGTTCCCAGGTTAGGATTGCAAAATGACAAGCCATTCTCCAAGATTGCACTATTTTGTGCAGGAAAAGTGCTTTAAAAGTGCAACTCTGCATACATGGCAAATTGTTCTTTGAGGAACACAACCCACTCATAGGTTGCAATGACATACACAGCAAGAACAGCCTCCTCTCCCAGTCTCCCTCATGGAAGCTCTGGCCACTTCAGATGCCCCACGTATACAGCATACAGCAGAGCTCTAAGATTTCACCATTTATTCTGTACACAATTAACACACACAGCGGAAAAGGTGCCAGTCACTGGACAGCGCATGGATGTCTTTGTTTCTCAGCTTGCCCAAAATCCCCCAATGAAAAAATACACCTATCACTGTAACTTTAGAAAATGTTTTGTAAAGAATGGACGTCAGTGGAGCTGATGGAGGAGGGCAGGGCTGATGGAGGAGGGCGGGGCTGATGGAGGAGGGTGGGGCTGATGGAGGAAAGGTGGGGTTAACGGACAGAGGATGGGGTAGATGGAACAAAGGTGATTGGGGGCCATCCGGTCAGTCAATAAGCTGAGAACTGTTTGCCAAGCATCACTGTAGGGGGTTTCTGTCTCTCCTGTGAGCTTCTCACAGAACCATCATCCTGGTGAGTATGGGCTGATTCAAAAGAGGCAGTGAAATGGCAAGATCTGCAGCTTGTCTGTGATGTGACACAGAAATGCAAAGTCCCAGTTGGTCATGGATAAGACCTTTCCTCTTAGGGTATAGAAAGTGCTGGAGATTAGGCGGCTGGGCCAGACTTCCTCCTATAGGTGCACAGAAGCACCTGCCAGGAAGAACAGGGGCAGAGGTCACTCTGCCTGCTGCCTGCCTGCTACAGGGCTGAGGCTGCTGCTGGAGCATTCCTGGACACTGGTTAGCTCATCACACTTCCCTTTAATTTCCCGAGTATTCTTAGCAGGTACATTTTAATGAGCAAAAAAATATCCATAAGGAACATGTCAAATTGAGTTCTAAATGAGAGAAGAACTTCAAAGATGGTATGAATTCAGATAAAAACATTTAGCTGCACATGTCCATTGAGGGGTTTGCAGTCAGCAGACGGGAGGAAAGGAATCGCTCCGGCCCTCACCGCCCAGCTCTCCCTTTCTGTTGCATCTTCAGGGTGGGCAAAGTAGCTTCTTGCTTAGAGCTTTTTTTCCCCTTCTTTTTAAAAAATGTATTTATGTATGAGTGTGGGCACACGTGCTCTGTGCGTGTGTGCGTGTGTGTGTAGGTCAGAGACAACTTGAGGGAGTTGGCTCTTTCCTCTTATATGTGGGTCCCAGAGCTTGAACTCAGATCATCAGGCTTGGTGGCAAATGAACCATCTTCCTGGCCCCTGCTTCAAGCTTTGTGTTTCTAAAGGGTCTTCATGTGCTAGGCATCCAAAAGCATAGGAGTTTACCCCAAAGTGAGTGCTTAGGTAAACAAGGAGGAAGGCTTCAGAGGTTGACAGCTGGATGGGAAGAAGGAACAAAAACTATGTCTGCTTTATGGGCAAACAGTGAACCTGTGTGGATGGAGAATGCATCTCCTCAGGACTCTGTACCCTGGACACCTGCTTGGGCCAGAAGAGTCCCATCTCCAGACCCTGTGAGGCAGCACCTGTCCAACGTACACAGTCTGAAGGTGGGGCAAGCAGAGGCCGCACCCGTATCTGGGTTGTTTTGTCCCGGCAACGTTCCCTTACTCTCCAAGTTGTCTTGTGCTTTAGATGACAGTTAACTGGACAGATAGACTCCTGTCTGTCACTGTCCTTGGAATCTTCAGGCCTTTTCCATTTACATTCACACAAAGAGCAGTCAGCTGTGAGGTGCCCTTGTTTCCTGGGGACGGCACCTCCCCAGCACCCAGAGGCCTTCCCTTTGTCCCAGATGGCACAAAGCAGGCTTGGAAAAGAACTCTGAATCCCCTTAGCACCCTGGAGCTGCACTTTTCAAGTCCGGGTGCCAGGGCTGGGTGGGCTGGGGGTCATGTGTCTGCTGGCAGCACAGTGGGTGTGCACAAGCCCACCATTTGGGTATCTGACAAACACAGGTTCGCCAAAAGGGTTCTGGCAGAGCTGGCAAAGCTTCTTTTCTGAGAGTCGGACTGCACTTCCCTTCAGCTTCATCTGCAAACAGAAGGTGAGAGTGAGAAGTTGCAAGGGTCTCAGGTGGCTACTTCCTGCTCTTGAAGAGGATGTACCTTCTGCGGTAGACTACAAACACTGAACTGCTTGAAACAGGATGGGAGATGCAAATAAAAAGAACCATTCCTAGTAAGCGAAGAGGAGAAAGCCATAGACCTTTCCTAAAAGTAACTAGTGCTTGTTTGAAATTTCTACCCAAGACCTTCCCTTCAATATTCTCAGAGCACTAACTGTTTCACACAAAGGCATGGATGTCAGAGCTGAGTGGGATAGAGTGGGACCGACAGACTGTATCTTCCTTTCTGGCCTACTCATTTGCAAATACAAACAGGCCACAAATCAGGGACATGGTCAAAGTCATTCAGTTGACCAGTGCCACATTCCTGATGGGTGCAGGGAAATACAATTTCATTTCTTTGGAAGTCATAACGAAATGGAGCCTGTCACCATCAGCCCCCATCCAATAAGCAAGACTTGAGTTGTATAAGTTAAAGTCTTTCTGTACAACCTCCCCTCCAGCTAGGGTAAGTCAGCCCGGCAGGTTGAGCCCAGGAAACTCTTCTGCATTCACCAGGGCCCTCATCATGTAACTCCTTCAGTATGCTAGGGTTGGCTCCATGGAAACTGGAAGAAATAAAGCCCCTGCCCTCAAAGTCCAACAGTAAAGATCAGGAATTGTCAATGCATGCACCAAGTACCCATGTGGGCGAAGACAAGGTGATTCATCTGCCTAAGGCTATGAGACAGAAAAAACAGGCAGGCTAATCCTAACTGGGTGTTCACCAGGCACACAGGAAAAGGCAAGAATACTTCTTCAGGTGGTGGGATGGCATTGCCAAGCATAGGAGGTAGAGCAGCAAGCCGTATCTCTAAGAATCCAGGCAGCTACGGCCAGGATACGAGTGGGGAAGCAGCAAGGAACAGAAACAACAGAGGTGAGACTACGCTTCCCAGGTCATGGGATTTCAAGGAAGGCTTATAGGTGGGAGAAGAACATGATTCCTGCTCTACCAGCCTGCCACGTGGGGTACCCAGAGATGGAATACAGCTCTGGGAAGACAGTATAGGTTTTTGAACTGGCCTGGAAGGCACCTGTGGGTTCTTCAGCTTACTGGCCATGTGATAACCATGTGATAGCCATGTGATAGCCATGTGATAACCATGTGCCTCAGTTCTCTCTTCTGTGCAATGGAGATGACACTAGGCCAGTCTGGAGCTCACTCTGTACCCTAGGTTGACCTAGGTTTCTGGTTATCTTCCTGCCTCAGCCTCCCAGTGCTGGGATTATGGTATGAGTGACCACATCTATTTTCTGTACATGTAGATCATCAGTGTCCAGATGGGGAAATAGCCTCACTGACACTGCACCTGCCTGCCTGGCCTCTGCCCACACAGACCTCTGTCTATGTTAAATCGTTGTTAAAAAGAAATAAGAACACTGACCAAGATCATTTTTTCATAGGTAAAACTTGCCTCCTGTGAAACATGGGCTGCCAGAGAGTAAGCTGCTATGAAGGTCAGGCACTCACCTTATCATACATGTAGACCAGATTTTCTGACCTGGCCAGGCCAAGAGCCACCTGCGTGGTCCTCCTGGCATGGATGCTGTCCCTCATGGCCCCCGTGAGGAATGGGCAGAGAAGTTGCACTGACCAGGTGTCAGGCAACAGCTGTAGAACCCGGGTGGCATCAAACTCCCTGGCGTGATGGTTCAGCAAGTCCACAGCAGCCACGGTCAGCTCGTGGGCAGAGGGGCCCGCATGGAGGTACATGGCAAGCAGTGTGTGGAAAAGGTGCTGGCGGCAGGGTGCACCCTGACCCTCAGAGCCCCAGAGGCAGTAGTCCTCAGCTGCAGAGAAGTCCCCCAGCTCATGGACCAGGATGTGTAGAGCCTTCTCATGCTCCCCTAGCTTCCCGTGAAGGATGGCGCTCTCCATGGGCAGGCCAGCTCCCTGGACCTTCTCTGTCAGACAAAATTGGTATTCAGAAACAGGCAGGGCTGGCTGGCTACCCAGACATTGCTAAATACTGCCACCTAGGTGATCAAAGGAGATGTCTCCTTTGATTTTCACCCTGTGAATCTGAAAAACAGAAGGCAGAGTACTGATAAAGTTCAGAAAATGAATCAACAGATGATCCACCATCTCAGAAGGCCCCTGAGAATCTCCAGTGCCCTCCCTCCTGGTCTCCAGCTGCCACATCGTCACCCTCACTTCCCCAATATGGAATCTCTTGACTAAAGCACAAGGACAGCCATCCCCCTGTGTCCTCAGGGAGACTGGGGTCAGGATTCTCTTCTACAGACCCTCAAAGTCCCTATATAGTGTGTGCAAGTAACCAACACTATACACCTCAGATCATTTCTCAATGACTTAGGATACATTATACAATGTAAATGTGGGCTGATAACTCCACTGTGATGTTTAGAGGAGAATAACACATTGGAGGAAGGAGATATTTTCAATCCACAGTTGGTTGACTCTACAGATGCAGAATCTGTGGATAAGATCCAAACATCACTTTCCCTAAAAAGGTGTGCTCAACCCTGTATGTATTTCAATTTAAAAACACATCACTGAATGGAATATAGACTCATGGTATTAAAAAAAAAAAAAGTCAGACCCATATTATCTAGCTAGTGTCAAGAAAAGAAATTGAAAGTTTTCTTTAGTTCTCCCTGCAATTATGCATCTAGTTCCCTAGGAAAACAGCCCATCCCTCGGGCAGTGCCAGTCCTGACCAAGAATCTCCTCTGGTGGGTTGCACCTCATTGCTAGGTCGCTATGCTTCCTACCCAGTCTGGGAAACAACAGGATGGCACAAGATCTTTTCCAATTGCAATGGGCTATTAGCAGGACGACTCTCAGTTCAGGGCCAAGGTTAATACTCAAATCACAGGCACTAGCATCTGAAGCTTAGCCACAAGGAGTTGCCCTCAGGCCCAACACCTGAGGCAAACAGCAGTCTGAGGGTAATGGGCTGACAGCATAACCTGTGCCAAGTATAGCACTAGGCCCAGAAGCTATGACACACAGCACCATCCTCCTCACAGTGAATGTCAGCAAATAATTACTAAGAGGCCACTATACT
This sequence comes from Eospalax fontanierii, assembly GCA_035773235.1. Taxonomy (NCBI): domain Eukaryota; kingdom Metazoa; phylum Chordata; class Mammalia; order Rodentia; family Spalacidae; genus Eospalax; species Eospalax fontanierii. The sequence goes on from CM069547.1 coordinate 33,622,571, forward strand.
CAAGGCATGGAGAGGTGCAAAGATGGTTAGGGTACCAGCAGAGAGTCACACCTGTAACACCTATTCAGTGCATTTACATTGGACTCTCAGTAACCCTGAGTGGAACTGTCATTACAACTGTGCTATCCTGACACATGTGCAACATGGGTTGAGTGTGTACTCAGGGTTCAGGTGTTGGAAGCTTCATCCTTGAGAGGTGGTAAAACCTTTAGCAGGTGGGGCCTGGAATAAGGTAACTGGTCATATGGGGATTACCCTTAGATAATATCAGGTTGGTTCTGACAAGGGCTGCCAGAAAAGAATAAGACCAGGAACTGGCAAGAAGGCTCAGAGGGTAAAGGCACCTAACATGCAGGCCTGGTAAACTGAGTTTGATCTCCAGAACCCACAAAAAGGTGCAAGGAGAGAAATGACTTCACAGAGTTGTCCTCTGTAACTCCACATTCACACTACGGTACACATAGCCTCATACACACACACACACACACATACATACAGTCATACACATCATGCAGACACACACACACACCTTCATATACATCATGCAGACACATATACACACCCCCTCAGACATACCATGTACACACATACACACACATAGCCTCATACACATCATGCAGACACATACACACACCCTCAGACATACCATACACACACACACATACATAGTCATACACATCATGCAGACACACACACACACCTTCATATACATCATGCAGACACATACACACACCCTCAGACATACCATGTACACACACACACATCCTTATACACATCATGCAGACACACACACACTCTCAGACATACCATGTACACACATACACATACACACAAATGATTTGAAAAAGAACAAGCCCATCCCCACTATCCTGCCATATGACCTTTACCACTTGGCTCTTATCAGATGTCAAGTCATGTCACTAACCAAGTTTGAACTTTCAGCCCCTAAAACTGAACTAAACGTAGCTCTTGTTTTTTAAAATAGTCATCCTGAGATGTTTTGTCCTAGCATGGAACAATGGACTGATACAGGTGCAAAGCTTCTAACACTCTAATGCCTTAGGGGTCACACTGATTTTCCACAAGCTCCAAATCTTGCCTGAAAACCCAGACTTATATTTTATGACTTCTCAAATGCACCTCCTCTAGGAGGTTCCCCAAACCCTCACAGCCCAAGGGAATAAGGTTTGTAGCTCACTCAGCCATCTGGTTCTTCATCAGCTCTTGTTTGCATCCCCATTAAACAAAAGGTCTTTGACCAGAAGTGAGTATCATCCAGCTTCACACCCTCAACACACATGGGCTCAAAAGCTGGATGGCTGAAAACATTAATCAATAGACTATGAATCACATAAGATTTTTGCAAGGGAATTAATTATCAGGCAAAAAATATAAGTCAGGAACAATGGTAAAAAATACTTAACTATCCATGGCTAGGCATGGTGATGTTCACCTTTAATACCAAGCACTCAGAGGCAGAGAGAGGCAGGTGGATCTCTGGGAGTTCCAGGCCAGCCTGGTCTACATAGCCAGTTCCAGGTCAGCTGGGACTACAGGGAGACCTGGTCTCAAAAAAAAAAAAAAAAACCGTAACCAACCCTGGGGCAAGCACTAGCTATTGCTGCTCACTAAGGACCAGCTCACATTCACATGTGCCTCTGCTGCTCCGGTCTGTGCAACACAGGACAAACTGGGCAACCTCCCTAAGTTTCGATCTACTTTTCTGAAAGAACAAGAACAACTGGACTTCATTTCCCAGGCTTGCTATAGAAATCAGAGATTGTAATGTGCTCTCAGCATTCTGACCTATGTCTGGAATACGTGTTGGTCCTCATGTTCATGAACTCCATATGTGTGTCTATCTATGAGTTAACATTCATTTGTGAGCTCAAAATCTATGCTCATGGCAATTTCAAAGTCATTTGTGGTCAAGTGCAAAAAAACAACAAATTTGCTGCCTTACATACATAGCCAGTGCCTTGTTTTGGTTTCTATCTAAACACATCCTTTTCAAGGCCTATTTATTTAATGCATGTTTTGCAGGATTTTGTACAGTGTGCTGGGTGGTTTCCCTGTACAGTGTTGCTGTAATGCTGACTTCTTTTCCCAAGTATAGGAAACTGACATGCAAAAAATACACAAGTTAGGTTAAGTTTCACTTGGCATGAGTTAGCGTGCTAACTTCCAGTTTAATGTTAATGAACCAACAACATATATTAAATGAGGTATTTAAAAAAAAATTCACTCATAAAATGGCTTATAAATTGATTCACTGGTAAAAATATGACCTGAGTTTTGCAGGGTTGACCTGGCATTTCCCCAGTAATGGGGCTCAGTGATCACTAACTCAATGTTTATGGAGAATTTATAGAAAAAAGTGCAGTAATAATGAGGTCTGAGAGATGGCTCAATGGTAAGGGCATTTGCTGCTCTTCCAGAGGACTTGAGTTCAGTTCCCAGCACCCATGTCAGGTGGTTCACAACGGCTGTAACTCCAGCTCCAGATGATCCAATGCCTTCTTCTGGCCTATACAAGCACATGTACTCATATGGCATGCATGCACACACACACACGCACACACACACACACATGAACACATGCATGTGCATGCACACATGCCCACACATATAAAACTATAAAGAAATTTTTTTAAAGAGAGAAAACTGACTGTAGTGGTCAGAAACTGTTTAATCGTTAAGGGAAAACATGTTACTAACCCCAGGAAGTACAAAATCCAGACCTTCTACAATGTTAAATACAGCAAGAGAGTACTTATCTCACATGTACAGAATACCATGGCTACTCTGAGGTATTTTCTACAATATACAAACTACTCAACCCCAATGTCCTGAAAACCCAAATCCTCTCTAAGACAATGCACTTCCCTCCCCTGGCTTAGGGCTCAGTGCACTCCAACTACAAGCAGTCTCAGAGCTGGCTGCCATGGGCAGTGTGAGTTGACAAAGCCTTCATTAAGCAGAACTGGCCCTCCATATCCATGGATTCAGCCAATTAGTAACTGAAAATGTTTGGAAGATGAGTACTGGGTCTATAAGACTATGCAGACTTTTCCCTGAGTGATGCAGTGTAACTATGTATACAGTCTTCACACTGAATTTGGAATTTAAAAGATGAGAGGACATTTGTAAACACGATACCACCTCCCATAAGGGACTTGAGCATCACAGATTTGGGGTCCTTGAGAGTCTAGGTGCCATCCCTCCAGGATACTGAGAGATGGAGGTACTGAAGTCATTAGAAAGACTTGAAATGTGGTGTTTTAAAGCAAATTCCAAAACCCACCCTGGAAGCTCTAAGGGAAAGGAATTGCTTAATGGAATTCAAATGAACTCTTGTCAAAGCCTCTCTCTGTCCCCAGGTCCCCGACAGAAGTTCCTCACTAGGGATCCCGAGCTCATCCTCACCTAACAGCAAGTGGACCCGGTACAAGTCAGACTTCTGGAGCAGGTTGCGGAGTTTGGCCTGTGTCTCAGTGGTTTCTGCATCCTTGTGGCTGGTGGGTGCTCTCTGCTGCAGCACCTCTTCCAGGTAGAGCACAGCCAGATGGGTGTGGTACTCCTCTTTCTAAGGAAACAGGGATCCATCAGGCACAGTGCTTGCATGTGGGTGGTGACATACTCTCAAACACAATGGACAGGACAGCCTTGTTGGATCAGAAACCTCTCAAGAGACCCCAACACAGAGAAGAGGGGTTGATAGAGTGGTACAATTTGGATCTTAATGTTTCCCAGATGTCCACATGTTAGATGCCTGATTCCCACCACTGTGCCACTGGGAGGTGGTGGAACTTGTAGAGGTGGGGCCGGCAGGAGGCCTCTAGATTGTTCAGAGTGGCTTAGTGGGGATAGAGCATCACTTCTTTCCCCTCCTCTCTCACTTTCTGGCCACAAGGTGAGCTGCTTTGCTCCACTCCACTCTCCTGTCATGATGGATGTTGCCGTACTGAAAAGAAGGCCAACTGATGATAATCTGAAACCTCTACAACTGTGAGCAAAAAGAACCCCCTGCTCTTCATAAGTTAATTTCCTCAGGTATATTGTTATATGATGGAAAGCTGGTTAACACATATGGGGGACACATAAAAGGGTTGCTTTTCATTTTGAGGCAAAGGCGTTAGGTATTCTACAAATGTGAGGCTTTTCTCATTTCTTCTGAGGATAAAAACAAAGAGGGGAAAAGAGAAGAAGTGGTGGAAAGGACATGAGATGGAGATTTAAAAAACAATATCACAAAGCCTCACATTTCCTCCAGGCCATCAGCAAGCACAGACTAAGTGACCAGGGAAGATAAAATTGGGCTCATCTGCCCAAAGGGTGATAGTCGGGCTGCCGCTCCAGAGGGGCTAGTGACATTACAACTACACACCTTAGTCCAGGCTCTGAAGTGCTCACCTGCAGTTTCCTGTCAATAACAAGATGTTCCAGATATTTGATCAGGGCTTTAGGGTATTTTTTAAGGCAACTGATAATGTCATCTGGGTTAAAACTAGTCTTCTGCTGCTCATCCAAAGGTCTCTTTGTGAAAACTTGAACTCCAATCTGTAGGAAGAGCAGCAATTTAGTGATCAGACCTGTCAAAGTCACCTTTTCTTCATCTTTATTTTGGTCACTGAATTCATGCTTTGGCTAAAATCAGCAGCTTCTCAGATGCCACTCAAATCCCAGTAAGATGGTTAAGAACAGGGAGAAAACCAGTCTGGCATGAAGCCCTAAGAAAGGTCCCCAAAGGGCAGAAAGTAAAGACAGAAAAAGCAGCCTCTGGATAATTCTCCTATACAATGCTTTAAATGGCTGGAAACTGAAGAATGGAGCAGTCACTGATAACAGGCTTTGACATCCCATGCAACAAGCACTCCCAATATTATGATGATCTGAAATGGGTTGTCCTTTGTGGAGATTAAGTGATAAAGTACAGGCAGTAGGAATACTCATGCATTAATCTAGGGTCTCTGAAACATATTATCTGGTAAGCAGATTATCTACTATGTTTGGCTATTCTTGAGATCTGTGGTCACTGAACGGCTGCCAGGCTACCTTCCTACACATGCCATGCGGAGTGCTCTGCTCTAATTCTGCCCTCTGAGTAATACTAACAAGGTCCTTACACCCTTCAGGTTAAAAAAAAGTAAGGCAGGGCCAGTGAAATAACTCAGTGGGTAAAGGGCTTGCTGCCAAGGTTATTGAGTTCAATCCCTGGGATGCACACGATGGAAGGAGAGATCCAACTCCCACAAGCTGTCCTCTGACTTTCACATGCATACTGTGGCACAGATGTGCACGTGTGTATGCACACATAGTACAAACACACCTACACGTACAGTTTGTGTGTGTGTGTGTGTGTGCGCATGTGTGCGCGTGTGCGTGTCTGTAAGCAAGGCATAAGGCTCTGACTTTCTGGCTAGGGCAACATGATGGAGGTCAGAAGGATCTTTTTTTCCCTGTCCTGTCCTGCACTGGGGAGCTAATCTTGCTTTTCCAGGGGAAGCCAAGGAAAGGAAATGGGCATGATTTCCTTTGATGGTGAGAACCGAAACCCCTGGCGTCTTTGTGGGAGTAATATGGGGGACACACAAATGCCTATGTCCATCTGTCCTGAGCATGCTGTCCTGCTGAGGCCCACAGTCAACCACTGCTTCTTCTTGTTGTCCTCTCTCAGCCTTTAAGATGAATCAGGTCCTGCTCATGGTATATTTCATAACTCATGTTAAAGCCTCCAAACTGAAGTAATGGGAACAGAGAAGGGGACAATGGTCTTCCCGGGGTGGCACAGATCTGGGGTTGTCTCCTGTCAAAGACCAAACTGTTGGAGAGCAACAACCCAATCCAGAAAGCAACAGTGCAGACTTGACTTTACCGGCAGGAAGAGGGGGACTGCAAAAGCTGTTTGCAGGACACCAGGGGCATGAACTGGCTGGGCTGCTTGCATTTCTATGAATGCCTCTACAGAGAGAGGGTTCTGCACAGGTCTCAGAAGCAGAAACTGCTGGAATCCACATAGCTCAGGAAGGCATTAAAAAATAGCACAAAGAAAACAGGGCAAGACTGAAATGTCACTTTTTCTCCCACCTAAGTTTAAGGGGCTTTCGGTCTGTTTTACCAGCTGTTCCAAAAGAGCATGTATTTATGAAACTCAGACCTCTTCACTTTTCTGCAGTGCCCAGTCAGCATAGGTCCACACCAACTCTTGGTCTAAGCAGTAGGTAAGAAAGTCAATGATGTATTCATACAGGTCTGAGCGTGTGGAGTCCTGGATGTCCCCATTCACAATGTTCACCCACAACTGAAAAGGAATAAAAAGTAAAACTGAAAAAAAACCAGAAAGTTATATAGCTTACAGAATTAGCTTAGAAAAACCTATGTTTTCTTACTTGGTCTCTTAAGGTTTTCAAAAATACAGGCTGGGCATCCCTAACACAAAAATCTGAACTCTGAGCATGCTTCAGCAAACTGATAAAGCAGTTTGGATGTCAAGTTTTCAGACTTCGGTGGTTATACTTATCCATGCATTATTTCAAAATCTGAAAAACTCTGGAATCCAAAACACTCCTGGTCGCAAGCATTTTGAATAAGATATACAATGTCTTTAGTATGGAAAATTATAAATTCTTCCAACAATTTAAATTTTTTGAGAACCAAATTTAAAAATCCAAAATGTGCCAAAACACAATTTTTTACATGATAACATAAGGCAGAAACAGGGACATTCCATACCATGAAACTCTATTTCATGCACAAACCTTTTTAGCATATGAATTATTCTCACAGTTTGTGTAAGGTGTACATGAAACACACGTGAACTTTAGTTTAATCTCAAATCTTATGCCCACGTTATTTCATTTTATACATGCAACAATTAGAAATTCTCAAACAATCTACAGTCCAAAACAGCAGTGCTCCCCCGCAACTAAAACTGATTAGGATGCTCAACTTGTACTTGTTTTATCGATACTGAATTTCCCAAGCAAAATAAACAACTGAACCCTACATACACTGAAAAGTGTTGACTTTTATGAAATTTTTGCCACATATCATATTTACTCTCTATTATTCCAAGTTTGCAAATCTCTCTATATTGCTGTGCTTATATCATTACACCACACAAGCAGTAATTCTAAGGACATAACTATATTTTTAAAAAATAAATATTTTTACCTGTGATACTCAAGTCTACTCTTGGCTCTGGGGGTACATGCTGATGGGAAGCCATTTTCTAATTTTACTCAGCTCTGTGGTTATGATACCATGATGGCTTAGCAAAGGAACCAAAGACTAAACACATGAATCCATTGCCAAAGCCATGGAGCTGATGTTAGTTTGGTTAATATGGTTGTTCTGGCACTTCACACAAGAAACATAAAAGGTTCAGGAGGAAACTAGCACCCAATGTCATCCAAGGGGTAGTGAGATCAGATGGGAGTAAGTCTCCTGAGGGCATGAGAAGAGGCTTCTCAAGATCAGCAGAAAGCTGTAAGATACAAGGCAATAAGCTAACAAATTGGTGCCCCTCAATTCAGGCACAGCTCCCTTACCGGTCTGCAAATTCCAGTTCCACCAATGAGCAGACCATGACCGTAATCAGCTTTAGTTCTGTACTGATGTTATGGGGAGAGCAAATCACCCAGCTTGCTGGCAACAGCTGCTGTCATTAACAGTGGAAATAATAAATGCAACTGTTACTTGTTGCCCCAGTTTTCTATGGTAGTCAAGTCATATGCCTGCTGTCTCAACAAGAAATCGTATTTTCAAGTGGATTTTATAAAAGTACAGAAAAGCTGTGGTTATTCAATGAGGAAGGGCAGGGGTATGGGACGAGAGAGGGAAGTTAGTAATGGTTTACTAAAAGAGAGTTATACAGATAAATAATTCCTGGTGTCTATGGCTCATAGAGTGAATAAAATTTACAACAATTTATTACTTATTTTAAAACAGTAAAACACAGGTAATGTTTAGGATGGAAAAGCTAATTATCTTGATCACTGTATACTATCAGCATGTCTTAAGTTGCTACACTGAATGTGGTACAGAAATGTACAAGTACTATATTCTAATTAATTTTTAAAAAGAAATCAGCATTTTTATTTCTTCAAATTTTACAAACTCTTTACAAATCTTGATAATTTTTTTAAAAAGAGATTTTAAAACATTACTTCTTAGCCTTTTGGTTAAGATTAAATATAGGGATATAAATAATACACCCCACCAACATTTCCCAAATAATTCATTTTTTAAAACAATATTGTTTTTGTTCTATGTTGGAAAAGATTATAGTTCAGGCAAAAGTGATTTCTACAATGGATAATTCCTTTTTTTGTTTTTTAAAAGTAACACTAAATTAAATGTTATTATTGCCTTTAAAATACCCTAAAATGACTTTTACAATTTTACTGTTTGTGTGTGTGTGTGTGTGTGCATGGGTATGGGATGGCACTTCCGTATGTATCACAGTGTGCTCGTGGAAGAGCAAGTCTGAAGACAGCTGTGGGAGTTGGTTCTGTCCTTCACCGTGGCTGAGGAGGAAACTCAGGGCATCAGCCTTGTACAACAAGAGCTTTGACGGCCGAATGCTTTTCAACTCACCCGAACTGCAGCAGCGTCTTGGTTATTGTAATGATAGAGCAATCCAAGTGCAAAATACCTGAAAGAGGAAGAGGCGTCACACATCTCGGGGCCCTCTGCCCCTCAGAAGGACCCCACCCTGAGACAGCCCTGCTTCTGCCCCACAGGAGTTCAACAACTAAGTTCATACAACAAAACAACCCTCAGTTCTGTTTACTTCTGATACTAGAAATTCATGTTCTATGAATTTCCAGAAAGGGAGTGATTACAGAGAAAGAAGAGCTGGTAAAAGAACTGTAACAATACTATGAAATATCTCATTTGAAAGTGCTTTTTAATTTGCTTCAAATACTAACAGAGTTAATACCTCCCCAGCATGTGGTACTGAGTACGGCCGAAGCCTTTATTGAGAGGAGCGGGTAGAGAGTCGTCACATGAACAGGAGCAGCCAAGGCCAACTGCGTCTAAACCATCCAGACATAAGAAAGTGAATGAAAGCTCACTCTGGGGAGGGCTCTGGAGGTCAAAGACCAGAGCCTCAGTCAGGTTTCATGAGTTAAGAATCACATGACTGGGGGCATGTTCCCCGCTTCCATCTCCTTATTTGTAAACGGAAAGCATGGGCCAGGACAAGGCACTGCCTGGGCAGCGAGCTGTTCGTGCCTTGACAGCTTTCTACAGTGCCCTATTCAGCAGGTGACCCAGTGAGAGGTCAGAGTCTTTCTCCCCATGTCTGAAGTCTCAAGATACTGAAGTATCAGCTAAGATCATGCCACTGACTTTTTAAATCCAACATCCTCAGTCCCTCCCACCAGGCACCAGTGTGCATTCTGGATCTGAAACTAACACAAGCTGAAAGCATCCCTAATGTGAACCCTAAAATTCAAAATACTCCACAACATGAAACTTTAAGAACCAACTTAATGATCAAAAGTTTCAGGTGGGTGCTGCACAGATGGCCCTGTGGTTAAGAGCACTGGCTGCTCTTGCACAAGACCCAGGTTAAGTTCCCAGCATCCTCATGGCCGCTAACAACCATTCCTAACTGCAGTTCCCGTGGATTGGACACTCTCAGCAATGTACAACACAGGTGCATTTATATACATGTAGGCAAAACACTCAGACATATAAAAAAAAGCATTTTTCAAAAGTTTCAGGTACTGTTTTTTCTCAGGTGTGTGTGTGTGTGTATGTGTGTATATGTGTGTGTATGTGTGTGTATGTGTGTGTGTATGTGTGTGTGTATGTGTGTATGTGTGTGTATGCGTGTGTGCATGTGTGTGTATGTGTGTGTGTGTGTATGTGTGTGTGTATGTGTGTGTGTGTTGACATATGTGTGCATGGGTGTATGTGCACGTGGAGGCCAGTGGCTAACATCAGGTATCTTTTCCATCATTTTCCATTCTATTTACTGAGGTAGGGTTTCTCACTAAACCTGGAGCTCATCATTTGGCTAGTCTAGGAGCTAGTATGTCCCACGCAGGCTGCTACATGTGCCCAGCTTTTGCTGAACTCTGGTGTTCATGCTTGCATAGTGAGCATTTTATCCACTGAGCCATCTCCCCAGCTCCTGAAATGTGTTGGAGAAATGGCTCAATTTTAAAGCATTTTACAAAGTTCTACAAAAAGATTCTAAAAATCACAAAAGTTTGAATTTGAAATACTTCTCTCCCAAGCATTTTAGATAAGAGATATTCAGACTACACTACCACTCCATAGTGTATTCATTGTGGAAACTCCAGAGAGAGCTAAGACTGCCATGGAAACCCATGTCATCTGAGGCATCAACTGGGGTCTGGCATGGTGGCCCCCACAGCCTATGGGGTATTTCATCAGTATGTTTTCCCTTCAAATTTTCAACAAAAAAACTCACAAATGGCCCCCAGAAAAACACGAGACATGGTGGCACACGCCTTTAATCCTAGCACTCAGGAGGCAGATCTCTGGATTATCAAGGTCAGCCTGATCTATACAGCGAGTTCTAAGCCAGCTGGGGTTGCAGGGTCAAACAAGAAGAACAAAAATTCCCAAAGGATCTGCCAGCCCTCATCAAGTCAGTCACTGCAGTCACTGCTCATGGGCCTCAGGCTTGCACGCACGATGAAGGCAGTTTGAGCTAGGACCCTGTATCAATAAGGTCATGAGGTTCCCTTCTCAGTTACTTATCTAGATGCCTATTTAATCAATTTGGTCATCAGTGACTCAAGTGCACTCTCTATCAATTATGTGGCATCTTCCATGGTGACTCCTAGGCTGACAACAGGAAAATTTTAAATTGCTACATTTACTACCAAAGCCAACTGCTGAGTTCCAAATCATCTGTTTAACCCTGAAGAACGAGTCCAAGAGTGAATTCCTCCAAGACTTCAGAGACAAGAAGGACAACAAAGTCATCTGAGGACTGCTTGGAGCCTGTTGGCACCATGACTTCTTGGCACCTGGGACCCCTGAGAGTGGGTTTCACAGGAACGCTTAGCCTCTGCAGGCCTCACAAAGTGCATGAAGTGCTGGGCAGGAAGGCCGCCACATGGGGAGAGACCACTCACTTTTTGTGCTTCTCCAGCCAGGCAGCACTGTCTGTCAGCAGGCAGAAGTTCTCGGTGACCAGGAGGTCCAACAGGCTGTCGTGGTCGGCCTCCGCATACAGCTTGAGCAGGGCTGTATCGATGTCTTCCTTGTAGCCATTTGCTACCTCTGTGCTGCGGACTTCATTCAGGTAGCTCATAAGGAAGCGCTTGCACTTGGCCATCTTCTCCTGGTCGCCTTGGGTCAGCTGGTTCAAGTCTGCATACTCATGAAGAGGAGGGTGAGACCGGGTGAATGAAGAGGAGGTAGGCAACAGGAAGGGGTAGAGAGAGATCAGCTCCCGGACATCCAGCTGGCTGCTTCTGCAATTACAGTGTCAAACTAAATGAAGCAAAAAGAGAGAGAGAGTACAAATAGGCGCAAAAACAATACTGGGGGGAGTGCCTGCTCACATGTCAGCGGGGTGGAAAGGGGTGAGCACGTCCAAGCGACCACCCCAACGTGCAAGTTCAATGAAACATTGCCAATATGATTCCAAAATGAATAGGAGACAAGGGTGAGGGACGAGTGGAGAGATCAATATCAAGATACCCATGCTGTGAGGATGACCCACTGAGCCCCGGGATTCTTCAGACCAGAGACAGCCAATGATAACATGGCATCAATCAAAGCCAAGATCAGGTCATAGTTCTATAGAAACCAGTATCTTCCTGACACTAAACTCCAAACAGACTGTTTAGTAGTCCTCCAGGAAGGGACTTCAGCAAGACGCTGACGACACAAGGAAAAGCTCAGGGTGCCATTTCTGCTGTGACTCTTGACAGATTTTTCAAAGCAGAATGTGAGGGTACAGCTTAGTATCGCATCCTAACTTCATAAGACCCAGGAAGCCATGTTTGGTGACGTCTCCTCTTTAATACACGGCTGGCCCTTTTTGTGTCCCCTTCCTTTCATCCTTCTGGTCCAGTCTGCAGTCACAGCAATTAAGAGAGGTGTCGCGGAGCTACAGTCCCCACCCTGGCCAATGACAGACTCGCCAGTGGAAAGTTTTCAAGGGAACAGAAAAGAGCCTCCAGAGCCTCGTGAAGGTGAGGGACACAGGGCCGCCACACGCTCCGTGCGCCCTCCTTCGGTTATCCCTGCACCACTATCCTCTAGCTCCACTCTTTTTATCCTTTCCTTACTGTTCATGGTTTGTAAACCCAGTGATAAACTCCAAACCTCTCAGTATGACATTCAGGCCTTCCTATAGGTCCCAAACTAGTTTTCCACTTTGGGTTCAACCATCTCTCCCACACTGGGCACATCAACTATACTCGGCGACCCAACCAACATCAGTGATAGGCCTCGTAGCCTGTGCTATGCATAGAGCAGTGGCTATCATCAGGAAGTAGAGCTCCTTCTTGGGGACCTCTGGCATACCTGATGATAGTTCTTTCATGGTCTAGGTTGTACTACTACTCACATCTAGTAGGTAGAACCCAGGGCTGAGCACCCAAAATGAATCAGACAGCCCCTGCCCCTAACACTAAATACTGAGAGTGTGACAGTAGAGAGACCGAGGCTACATGAGGATTCCTGATATAGAAAACCTGTCACTGCTTAAGATCCAGGATGAATCTGGTGAAGGAAGATGCCTCCACTGGCCAACATGAGCCCATGCAATACTCCTTTGGCAGCACAGAACACACACTGTAAGATGGGATAGGTCCCTCCTGCAAATTGGTATGGTCCCATAGGAACACAGGTCCTGTCTTGCCCTTGTATCACTCATTCTAATGCAAAGGTCAAGTTTGTTGAATGAAAGAAGAATCAAATCTCTGGTTATGAAGACAGACTGAGAATCTCCAGAGGAAGAGTCACAAAATGCATCCCACATGAGCAATAAGTGGGTTTCGTCGTAGGCACTATTTATGATGAGCTGGTAGTGTGATCTCTGGCACAGTTCTGGGATGGAGTCTGAGGATAAGTCCCAGTATAAAGAGGGGAACAAAAATCACAGGGTACAGCAATGCATGCCCTGGGACAGGAAGGGCAAGGGGATCACCTGTCTGAGGAGCCTTTTTGAACATCAGTTTCCTCAGTCACATCCTTGACCAGGTGAGCAGCCACTGGCCTAGGCAAATAATATATGGAGTTACAGGAACCTTGTCCTAATGACACACAGGCTCAGCTTCTAGCCTCTTATTGAAGCAGGTGACTTTTCTAGGCATACATCCATGGCCACTCACCTGGTGTCTCACTCAGACTAACCCATGGGAAGATGTCCTGGGATGCCCCCATGACATGAATGTCAAGGTTGCTGACGCTGCCAGGGCAAAACAAGAGCTGACGTGAACATGAACAAGGAATCCATTTAAACTGGAAACTACCAGTCTTTCCGGAACAGATGGTAACAATAACTGGAAAGGCATTAGTGAAAGTGAGGTTGGGCATCATTACTCAAGGAATGACTCTTTTACTCACAAACCTGTTCTCTACACCCCATTTTGTAAGAGAGGAAGAGCTGTATGATTAGAGCTGCTGTGTACATCAGTACCTGCCTGAGTCATATGCAGTCATTGCTGAGGAAGAGCAGAGGATAGCCCACCAGAGAGGGTTCCATCATATCCCTTGAGGTATACAGGATCTACATGGAGCTTCTCATATATACTGTTTGCCAGAAAGCTCTAACTGCCGAATATGTTCCAGTGAGGCATTCTGAAAGCAGTTGCTCTAGTGGGACATTAAAAATTATTATCATAGCAGATTCAACTTAATCTCTCAGAGGGACACTGAACAAGTCTGTGGATAATCACTGTCTCATGGAGCACATTGGTGAGCGCCAAAAACAGGCAGAAGACAAGGTGTGGAGGCAAAGGTGTGCTTCCCTGAAGATACAAGTGAGGAAGACTGAAAGTGAGACTGCATGACAGAACAAGTGGGTAAGAGGAGAAAAGACAGAAGAGAGAGAATGAATGCCCATGAGAGCCCCACAGAGCTCTCTACAGGCGCAGGACTAATCATAATGGCAGAGAAAAACTCAACTTCCTGAGTGAGCTGACTGGTAATATACCACTTAAAAAGCCTACAAGATCATGAAAAGTTTTTACAGGTCTTTCCAGAAGCCCTTGCTTTCTCTGAACTCAGCTTTTAGTGAAATCTCTGGAGAGAAGGTAGCAAGAACAAATGTTTCTCAGAATCCTCCCTTTAACAAACTCGCTCTTTAGAACCCTACTGTCCTGGCTCAGCAGCCCCATCCCTTCACAGACTCTCCCCCATCTGCCGCCTCAGGATTTGGAGCAGTAGGCACACCAAGGCTGGTTGTGAAGCCCAGAAACTACCTTGGGAGGCATGAGCTACCAAGAATAGCCCCCACCATTCCTACTTGCATCTCCATCTGGCCAGCAACATTTCCACTTTGAAATCACACAAAAGACAAAGGTTCCCAGCACATGGGACACTAAGTGGCAGACTTGCTACCAATTCGCGAAATTACCTGAAGAGCTCTTTGGCTTCCAGGAACTGGAGTTGTGCAAACTGTATAAAGCCCGCCTGCTGCAGAATCCTCCTGTACATTACCTGCAAGGAAATTGGATTCATCTCTTAAAGATATCTCAAAACCATCAACAAAAAGGGAGGCTTCATTTCTCCACAACCTAATTAAACTCATTACACAGAGTTGTAAAGTGACGAGTTAAAGAAAAAGTAAAGCGTACATGAACACATAGAGTCACCCTTTGGTGCTACAGTGTGGAGGGATCAGTTCCAGAACCCCACAGATACTGACTTCCAATGATGTTCAAGTTCCTTACACAAGACAGCACAGTATTTCCACACAGTCTACACATATCCTCCTACATACTTTAGATCATCTCTAGACTGCTTATAATACCTACTGCATCATTAAGTCCAATGTAAAGAGCACACACACATGCACACACACAGATAATTTCATGGATTTGATTCCCATGTACCCTCAATTCACTACTTCATCCCTGCTGTCCTCAATCCACCAGGCTTCTGTGACTCTTTCTGCCTCTGGTTACTCAGGAAACGATCAACAATTTGAGGGGTTCTGGCATCTACTGCATGTCCCCCTACTTTTCTGAAAGTGACTTTGGAGTATTTCTCAGGGCATCCCTCAGACACAAGACTGGTCCAACTTGAAAACTATACGGACACATGACCCTTCTTGGCCAAAGCTGAGGAGGTGCTGTGTGTATTCTTTCCTAGTGATGCCCAGCTCACATTAACATAATCCAAAGTTCCTGTATCAAAGTCACTAGTTTTCCTGTACTTGACCTACTATAATTCAACTTAACTCATCTGCAGGACTCTTCTGTTTTGAACATCCAAAAGCAGCAACACTCTCTTTAGGAACTTGTTTGATAGAGCTGGTCCCAACTCCTTTCTCTTACTGCCATTTCTGAGCTCTGCTGAGGTTTGTCTGAAACGGTTTCTGCACACATCTCACTGCTTGCCCCCACATCACTGTTCTCACCATCACCCTGGTCCTCTTTACTTCCAACGGAAGATTGTTTTAACTGCTCTCCGTGAATTAATGCTTGACATTAATTCTTCTTCCTAATCTAGAATGCTATTTCATGCCATGAAGTCTCTGAATACGGGGTGTGCCCGCTACTCACCTGAGCACCACACACCACCAACTTCCCAATCCTCCCCCATTTACTCAGGGCTTCCTGACTGGAAGGATAACCTGTCCATTTCCATGGAACTTCACTTTCATTGTGACTCACTGTCCCCATATTAAAGACAAGAAAATTCTGCTTAGAGATAAGTTTTTAGTAACTACAGTACTAAATGGCTGAGCCAGATCTAAAACCAGTCCTCTTCAATCTATTCTATTGTTTTTTAGAACCATCTTGTTCTCTCAAATCAGCCTTAAAAGGGTTTTCAGTGGTGTGTGTGTTTTCACACTGTTGGGGATCAAACTGCCAGCCTCATCCAGGCTGAGTGAGTGTCTGACCACTGAGTTATACCTCTAGCTTGTGATTTTAAGGAGCTCTCAAGAGCACAGCAACAGCTCCTCCTCTATCCTCAGCACAGTTTCCTTTAGAGATGTCAGAATTAACACACTGCTACACTGTTCATTTCCCTTTGCTCCATCTGCCTTTATTTTTCTTCTCTGAAAACAGTCATTTTTGACCTAACAACTAGACTAATTTTAACAAAAGGCAGAAGGCAGCAGGTCAAAGTTCTGTTGCCCAGCAATGCCAGTTCCATTTCTGAAAATAGAAGTAACATGGGCCATTCTTGTAGCAGTAAGTATAAACAGGACTCATAAAGTGTGGGTTTCGGCTACAGGACTCAAATGTTCTATCTCAAGGAAAATAGAACCACTACTGCCAAGGTTTCATATCTCCATGAATAAGGATGTTAAAGTGTGAAGAAGTGCCAGAAAGCTAACGCCAAATCATGTTAACAGAAGGTTAGGGTTGGATGAGGTCAGAAAGGCAGGCTCCCAGGATGGTACCAGTGGCTGTTTAGTAATAGGAGATGAGACCAGAGTCAGACACGTCCTCTCACTAGGTGACAGCGCTGAGAGATGCCTGTGTCAGGCTCTCAGGTGCCACAGGCTCCAGAAACATGAGCTAAATAGACTTTCATTGTTTATAAACTACAAGGTTTCAGAAACTTTGTTCTAGTAACACAAAACAGACAAAGACAAGCCACTATTTTCTAGTATGGGAATGCTCTGGCGACCTGGAGGAAGCATGCAGAGATTCCTTCATCCTGGAGAGAAGCACCAAGATTGCAGAAAGCGAGGATGAAGAGCCCCAGCCTTCACCACAGGCCTGGCTAGAAACTTTGCCGAGCACTGTCAGTTCTTGGTTCTGGCTAGTGTCCAGGTGGTCCACCAAGTCTGACAGCTCCGACTCTCCACTGAACTGATCCTCAGAGGCAAAACCTGAAGTCAGATGGGTGTACGGGGAAAACACAGAGTGGGTGAGTGCATAGATGGTGAAGCACAGTGGGAGTCTGCTACCTGTCAACACAGAGCTAACTCGACATTTTCTCTTATCACCAGCTCACCATTCTATGTAAAGCAGTTCCAAGGTAAAGAGTAATTCAGCAAAGCACCCCTCTCAGAGGTCACTTTGTCTCAACTCTATACGCAGCCAGGGTGCAACAGGTAGGCTGGCTGACAAAGCTGCATGGCGAGATGGATGTCAAAACACTTGATAATTATGACTATGAGAGAAACCCAAATTGGGATTTCTAATTTTTAAGATTTGAGAACTGGAAATTTTTTAAACGGGAGGTTCTAAAGTAGGTTTCTATGCTTTCTACATTAGCTGTATCATTTAAATACCACATAAGAACTTCTGAAGAGAACATTTCTTGAGAGCACTGAATTCAAAGTATAGTTCGTTTTATGGCTCTCCTTAATGTGGGTCACGTAGTGAAATAGGAAAGAAAGGAAGGGAAAGCAAAGACAAGCCCAAGGGGAGTGGGAAGGAGTGGAATGCGGACACACCCTGTGAACCGGGAAGACACTGCTGAATGACCTGAATCTGTCCCATCAGAGACAAACACAAATCCATATCCAGACACTTGTAGATATGGATCAGTGGTTAAGGGTGCTTGCTGTTCTTGCAGAGGACTCAAGTTCATTTCCCAGCATCCACACTGAGAGACCCATAACCAACTGCCTGTAACTCCAAGGAATGAACACACACACACACACACACAAATAAGAACAAAACTCTTTTTAAAAGGCAAATACTATATATTTTCACTTCTATAAAGGACCTGTTGTTCTGGTCTCTTCAAGCAAAATCTCTGTGCTAAACCATCTATTACATCATGGCTCTGTTGGAAGACCAGCTCAATGCTCTGATTATCCATTTGTTCACTCCTTTGAATACAGAGGGAAGACTCTATTGAGGGACCAGCCTAGGAGCAAGCTGATAAATAATGATGAGCCATATGTCACACGCCAGTGCAGCAGAGACACTCTTATCCAGAATGCCTAGGGCTACAAGTGTTTCAGATTATGAATTTCAGTATTTTTGCACGTGTACATGGACATACTATGGGAATGTGATCCTATATGAAATGTAAAATTTAATTGTTTCCACCACACCTTACGTACATAGCCTGAAGGAAGGTTCAGATGATTTTTTAGTGTGCCGATGTTGTAATGTGGCCTGTCACTGGGCTCAGATGTGGAATTTTCCACTTGTGGTTTGTTGGGCCTTAAGAAATCCTAATTGACCGGCTGGTACCTTGTAGCCTGGGCAAGATGGCGCTGAGAGGAGCTAAAACAAAGACTAGCCAGAGGAGATAGGCACATACCACACATACCATGATAATTAGGTGAACTAGGGTCTTAAGTGCCATTGGAGGAAAATTACCTCCTCCCTCGTGAACAGCACGTGGACAGTAGTAGCCTCTATGTAAAGTAAAAACATGATCAGAGTGACCAGTAAAGTGATTGGTAGAAACTTCCCGCTGTATGCTAATACCTGTAACTCTAAACCTTTATAATGTGTCTGATAAGTTCAGTACGGCTCCCTGCAGTACCATTGAGGAAGTTACTTTAATAAAGCTATATCATCAAAAGACCTGACTAGCTGCATGCTTCTTTGGTCAAGACGGGGACCCCAGTCGTGCCTGATTGTTTTCTGGAGCGGGCCAGGAGGCTGAGAACGGGCAGGCCACCTGATGTCCCTTTGATCCCTGTGACGGCCCTCTTCTACCACGGGGAGGGGCTGGGGCAATCCAAGAGAAGTGGGACACAAGATTCTCCTTCCCTCGCAAAGGGCAATCAGGAATTCGAAGGTGAGTGTCTGTTCGGTCGGGTCCACCACGGGTAACACCGTGTCCTCAGAGAACGACCCAGCCTTCAAAGCCTTAAGGCAAATGCTTAAAAGCAAAGGGCTGAAGATTTCTGATTCAAATGCAGCTAAGATTTGGAATGATATTTTGGTGATAGCCCCCTGGGTAGTAGAGGCAAACTGGCTCCAGCCGCAAACATGGGAACGGGTGGAAAAGCTAGCCCGCGCCAGGGAGCTCCACACAGGGAGGGAGCCCCCACAGTGGTTGTCTCACTGATGCTCAAAAGCATTCTAAACTTAAGTTAAGGTTAACTAGAAATATTCAAACATCATTACAGAGTAGGAGGAAAGAGTTCTTAGCTGTGCCCGGAAGGGAAGGCCTCCAGGCTTGAAGAGGATGTACTGAATCGAGATACTGAAACAGTATTTTATAAAGTAGGAGAATACACAACAGTAACAAAGACAGCATAAATAGCAAAGGAAGAACAGAAATGTGGGGAACACGCCTGCGTGGGAAGACAAGAGACAGCACCCCACCTGCCCTTCTTCAAGGGCCACCCTGATTTCACCAGTCAGATCTAACCTAAGCTATCCTGTGTTTGGGCCCTGTACTGGTTAGTTTTTGTCAACTTGACACAAACTAGAGTCTCCTGGGGAAAGGAAACCTCAACTAAAGAATTTTCCAGGTCACATCTGATCTGTGGCCAAGCCCATGAGCCATTTTCTTAATTGCTAGATGATACAGGAGGTCAGCCCACTGGAAGCAGCACCATCCCTGGGTAGGTGGGCCTGGGTTTTAAAGAAAAACGGCTGAGCAAGCCCGGGGAAGCAAGCCAGTAACAGTGTTCCACCTGGTCACAGTTTCAGTTCCTACCTCCAGATTCCTGCTTGAGCTCCTGTCCTGGCTTCCCTTGATGATGGACCTGTAAGATGCAACAAACTACTTCCTCTCCAAGTTTTTTTTAGTGAGTGTTTTATTACAGCAACAGAAAGCAAACTAATACAGACATTATTGGTACATCAAGGACAGTGGTAACAGCTATTACTGAATTCTTTTGAGAATAAAAAGCCCAAATATTTTCAGATGGCATACAGAGTGCCTGACCCATGACAGGGCTCAGGCACCTGCTTTCTTTGTGTCCCACTTTTTGGGGTGGGCAGATCAGGGTTAAGACATAGGCTTCACTGGGGCAGGAGACATGGCTTGGTGGTTAAGAGCACTGGCTGCTCTTGCAGAGGACCTGGGTTCAACTCCCAGCACATACATGGTGGCTTACAACCATCTGCAACTCCAGTTTCAAGGGATCCAACGCCCTTTCCTGATCTCCGCAGGCACTGCCTGATACAGGTACACTTACACATGCAATATACTCATAAATACAAAATATAAGGAATATATTTAAAAAATTTAAAAGACATAGGGTTCACAGGGCAACCTGAACTGTAGACAATGCAGCCAGAGAAGAGTGGGGCCCGCCCATAAAACACTTCAAGGGTGTGGCCTTTACCTGTTAATGGTGCTCCCACTGAAGTGGTGGGATGTAAGCGGGACTACAGACATGCACACAGGGGGCTGGATGTACAACCCAGGGGAAACACTGTGCGAGTAACAGGAGTTGAGTTTGTAGCAATACAAGAGAGCAGGGATGAGACAGGAAGAACCAGAAGCCCTGAGATGGCAGTGTGGAGAGCAAGAGAACATTCTTTCATCAAGTACGGGCTGAGCACCTCTACTTTTGTAGAAAATAAGGAAGGAAAGCAAACTTCGGACACAGAACACTGAACGCCTCCATAAGAAAATACTACATAGTTAAGAGTGCAGTGCCATGGTGCCCCTCCAACAGCTACTGTGACTACAATGGCACAGCTCCAAACTGCCCAGGCAGCAGCAGGCTGAAGGCCTGACTCTGCCCTACCCTGCCCCAGGCCCAGCCCAGCACTGTACAGCCAAGATAATGAAAGCACCAGCTGGGCAGCAGGACTGAACACGCAGCAGCTTTCTTCCTTTGCTCTGCTGCCCCCTGCTGAATGCCAATAGATCAATGCCACTTAGGGAAGCTGGGAACAAAGATGAACAACTCCTCAGTGTTTAGAGATGTCCTCTTTCAGATCCCCAAGGCAGACACGCCCTCTCTTCATTCACTTGCAAAAGTGACCTTTTGCTCTGAGGCAATTTAAGTCCAAATATATAATTTCTTCTACAGCAATCAGTCACTAGCCAACTAACATCAATTTATAAGAACTTCTAATGAGGCTGGAGAGATGGCTCAGCAGTTAAGAGCAATGGCTGCTCTTGCAGAGGACCTGGGTTTGATTCCTAGCACCCACATGGCAGCTAACAACTATTGGTAACTCCAGTTCCAAGGAATCCGATCCCCTCTTCTGACCTCCATAGACACTGCATAACACAGGAGCACACACACACACCCAGGTAATACACTCATACACATAAAAACATAAAATAAAAACAATAATTCTTTTTTTTAGAAAGAACTTTTAGTGATGGATTTAGCTGGTAAAAGAAAACGCACATACAACATTATGACTTTGGTCTGCTTGTGGGATTTTGTTACCCTTCTTTTTGTACAACTAAAGATTGAAACTAAAGCCTTCCCCATGCTGGGCAAACTATATTCCCAGTCCTTTTCTTATGTTGAGATAGAGTTATTACCTTAAATTGCCCGGGCAAGGCTTAAACTTGAGGTCATCTTACCTCAGTCTTCCGAGTAGCTAGGATGACAGGTCTATCCCTCCAGGCTCAGGTAGAATATCATGAGCGACAGCATCTGACCATTTGGAATTTTAGGGAACTTGACTGAAACTGATTGCATTTATCATACCAATTACATTTAAGTTAATGTTTCTTAAGCGCATTAAGAGTTTTCTCCTGGCAAGTGTGATGATACCTGCCTGGATCCCCAGGACTAAAGGAGAGGAGGTTTCTAAGGGAACGAACTAGCCGAGTTCCTGCACTATGAGGTACTTTGGCTATGACGTGGGCAAGGCATTGCCTATAGGTAGAGACACAAACTTTTCAGGGCTGCTCAACCTTTTGACACTGCAACATGACACTGTGGTCTATAAATGTGCTGCCACACTCACAGCTATACTGAGATGCACATGGCACAGTCAGCAGCTTGAACACACCTGCAATACATCTGTGAGAGCCATGTACACAGCTCTTCTCAGAAGGAACAGTAAAGAAGGAAGCCCTTTCTATCAAGTCAGAAGTTCACAACCTAATTTCCAGTCAGCTGTGCAGTCTCATTTGAGTTGTTTGACTGCTGCAACCTGCTTCCTTACCTGTAAAATATGGATGTGCGAAAAACTTACACGATAGGCACAAAAGCCCTGTGTGAAAGCTCATGTAGAGTGGGGCTGACACATGCAGTTAAACCCAAATGCCTTCTAACTGATGGTTTACAGGCATGATTTCTTATGATCAGCTAATTACCAACCTGAAATTTCTCTTTTGGAATGTTCCTCCGGGCTCCTTTTGCTAAGACCAAAGCCTCTTCTACTCTCTGGCTTGCTAACAGATCCTGTATTTGTTTTTCCAGAGGTAATGGAACCAAGATGTAAACTCCTGTATTTGTGGCAACAATCACTCTTCCTGAGAAAAAGAAATTAACATTGTTGGAAAGAGAAAAACATTGCCTTCCAGCAATTACTGCTTTCTTTAAACCAGATCCTTATCTGACATGCTAATCACCCCCCCCCCCACAGCTTTTGCAGCAGAATTCCTACAGAAATTATGTTATAATGCCTTCCTTTCATTCTGCTCACACTGAACACTGTTGGGAAGGGTAAACTCTTAATGTTACATTTCCAAAGAACAAAACGTAGTCTTCAGTCTAGTTCTATGTGAAAATGCTCGCCAATTTAAAAATAGTAAAGGAGGGCTGGAGAGATGGCTCAGTGGTTAAGAGCACTGGCTGCTCTTGCAGAGGAACAGGGTTTGGTTCTTAGCACCCACATAGTGGCTAACAACGGTTCATAACTCCAGTTCCAGGGTATCTGATGCTCTCTTCTGGTCTCTGCAGACATTACACGCACGTAGTGTACTTACATACACTCAAGCAATACATACCCATAAAATATAAAAATAAAAAATAATTTAAAATCAATGTAGGAAACATATAATATATATTCCAACACAGAGTTCCATCATGGAACATTATCAAAACTGCACTGAAATTTTTTCTTTCCAGCTTAGTTTACATAACCTAAGATTTTAATGTAGTATTTTTGAACCATGAGACAATGCTCCATGCTTTCCTTCTACCCACATTCACTCACACACTCCCACTGTCCTGTGAACTCTCCTTGTCCATGACCACGACTGTACGCCTTGCACCTATGAGACCCTCCACAGGTAGCCCAAGAAGAAATCAGGACTACAACCCAAGCCCAGTGCCTACCACTGAGCTTTCAAATGAAACCCAGCTCCTTCTTGAGAACTTTCAGTCCAGCATTCCTGTGCACAGGAAGTAATTAATTGATCTTTCTGTCTCCTATATCCCAACTAAAGTGGTTTCCACTGTTCTCAAGTTCTGTCCCTCTGCTTAGTGCCACTCTTTCCAGGAGCCTCAATGCCCCATATAAAGTTTGTTACTTTGACTCTTCTATGGCTATAAACCCTGTGCAAGTCTGTGCCACTCCATATACAAGGCCCCACAGCCCGACGAAACAGCCAACTCCCTCTATCTGCAGATCCCAGATCCACAGCTTCTGAGTCTACGGGTTCAACCAACCATGGATTCAAATTGTTTGGGAAAAAAGTGTGTCAATAACTGAACATGGATAGAAATTTTCTTTTCATTATTTCCTACACAACAAGTGAGGTAACAACTATTTAAATAGCATTTATATTAGATAACATAAGTAATCTATAGGTGATTCAAAGCCAGTAGGAGGGTATGTGTAGGCTCTATGCAAATACTAAGCCATTTAATAGAAGGGACCTGAGCATTCATGAATGTTGGTATTCATGAGGGATTCTACAACCAGACCCCTGTGTACCAAGGGATGAATGTATTTATTATTCCAGTTCATGTGTCAGTACCTCAACTGGGAACAGACCCACCTCATGAATCTGCATACAGTCAGGTTACAGCCTAGATTTGCCCACCCCTCCACACACACCAATGACCGCATTCATGTCACATAGCTTGTGGAGTCTCTTGTCCACAGTGGATACCACATCTGCTTGGTTGACTCCTATACGTCCTTAAATGTCACCCTCAGGAAGCCCTCCCTGTCGTCTCTAGGGAACAGTTCCCTTTCTGTACCTCAATGATGCCTTTCCCATCTCTAGCCAGCTTACACTCTTTACCATGGCTCTTTACGGAAATGTCTGTCTTGTTCTTAACTTGCCATCCCTGAAGCACAAAAACTGTATTACATGTCTGGATGTATATATATGCGCATGTATGTGGGTGCCCAAGTAGGCCAGAAGAAGGCATCAGATGCTCTGGAGCTGGAGTTACAGGCGGTTGTGAACTATCTGACTCTGATGCTGAAACTTCAGCCCCAGTCCTCTGCAAGAGCAGGAAGTGCACTTAATGGCCAAGTCATTTCTCCAGTCCCCATTTCTACATCTTTTACACTCAGCATAAGGCCCAGTTCCCAATGGGCCCTTAATAACATTTACTATAGAAAGATCACAGAAGGTTTGATACACAAATTTCTTTTTTAAAGATTTATATTTATGTGTTTGAGTGTTTTGCCTACATGTATATATTTGCACCGTGTGTGCAATGTCGGCAGAGGCCAGAAGATGGCATCAGATCCTCCAAAACTGGAGTTACGGGCAGTTGTAAATTGCCGTGTAGGTGCTGGGAACCAAACCTAGGTTCTTTGCAAGAGCTCTCAGTGCTCTGAAACATTAAGCCATTTCTCCAGCCAAGATACACAATTTTTATAAAGATTTCTTTGTCAACAGGTACCTTCAAAATCCTGCAGGATGTGACCTTCCTTGAAGGGTAGGGTCTGTTTCTGCTGCTGATCCAGCATGCTGTGAACTGTAATGAATTCATCATCAAGTGCTATGACATATGGGAAGCTAACAGCTGCTCCGATCACATTCTCTGACCAGTGCACAGGTGCACGCTGGGAAATCCCCGCCACAGTAGCAAACATGCCTAGAAAAACAGGAAGAAATAGTTGTCTTCAAGTAACTAAGGGGTATTCTCTGCCCTAGGTATGCGTGGATATAGACAGAATAACATCCTCAACTCAATTCTCCTGTAGTCTTATATAAAAAATATAGAATACATTCATATGCAAAGAATTATGTAGGACTTCATCATTGTGAAGAGAATCACCATACTCACGTGAATATGTATCACTTCTGCTTCTAATTACAAAGGAGATTTTTAAATGTTACCATTTAACCCACATGCCCACCTATAAAGGACATGTCCCCATATAAGAAAAAGAAAACAGTGTGGGGAACAGTGCAAGCTTTCTTGCCTACCCACTCCTCCACCTGGCTGCTTCTCTTGTTTTAGCTCTTCCTCACACATTTGGTCAATATATGTATTGAAAACTTTCCACGTGCTAGGAGCTCAACTCTGTCCTATCACAAGTTGGCTATGCTCGGAGGTGAGGTCTTATCATTGATAATTGGTTTTATTCCTTTATTAGTAAGTATATAAGCTATAAGAATGCATATATTCTATTAAAAGGAGAACTGGTTTTTTGATTCAAGACAGTGTTGTGAAGCATTTATCAGTAATAACTGCCATATTGTGACAGTTTATCAATATTGTACATAAGGTACTAATATTAAGGATTACCAGAATGAATGTATTCACCAAGTGGCATCAATCTTTTATATCTTTAACTTTGGAAAACATCATGCTGTTGTTTGCAAATTTGAAGCCATTGCAGCAGACAAGTAACTTCTAGTACTTTGGGGGTGGGGTGGGGCAGGGAGGCAGACATGGTTGGACAAAAGAGGAGGCGCCAAAGGCTCCATTGTTTTGGGTCTCTGGCAAGGCAGTGCACACTGGCAAGCACATGAAGCAGGACAAAACCATTCATTTCATGAGCCAGGCTCCATAATTCTGCTCAAGATCCACCCTAGTGACCTAAGGACCTTCCACTAGGCCCCATCCCCTAGAAGATCCACCATTTCCCAATGGCAACCCAAGGGGCCAAGCCTCTAATAGAGGGATCCTCTGGGGGATACCTATTGTGAGCATAGCAAACAGCAATGCCCAAATATACAAAACAGAAACAGCTATGAACTCTGAGGGAGTGAAGCACAGCTGTGAAAGAAGACCAAGCTGTGGAAGTCAGCCAGAGGCCAAAGAGAGGGCACGTAATTGGTATGGCTAGCTCTTGGATGCCACCTCCACCCCGGCATATGGTAAATGCAAACTAAGGAAGTGGCAATCATGGAGCTATCCCAGGATTTCTGCTGAACTCCAGGTGGAAAAGCATGGCTCTGGGCAGCACAATACCACAACACAGACACCCACAACACTGCCAGTCAGAGTCACTGGTACTTAACCTTCTTCAGGCTGGGACAGTCTGTGGGGAGAATTATTCAGTGCAGAAGCCCTGACTAATGTTTCTGACATGAAAGAAACCAAAGGTCAAGCACAGAGGCTTCTGCAGAAGTTTCACTGGAGTAAAGGAGAACTGTAATTGGCAAATGAGGCAGTCAGGTCAAGCCAGGGAAGTGCTTGCTGACCCCTTAGGAAGAGGGTAATAACGAGACTACTGCTAGCATGCTTCAGCTAACTCTATTCTTGCCATGCAGGCAATGAAGTCTATATATAGTTTTTATATTAGGGAAGGAGCCCTGATAGGTTATCTAATCCCAAGCAGTGAGCCCTAAACACTTGTACATACAAGAGAATCTAAATGGACTCAGGTTGTATGTGTGTGTGTGTGTGTGTGTGTGTGTGTGTGTGTGTGTGTAACATACAAATTTCATGTGTATATACAAAACAATAATAATTACAGAAGAGATGATGAATATAGAAGGGAATGAGGAAACGTAAGGTAGGTGTTGGAGGGGGAGACAGAAGAATGGAAATGATGTAAATATAGTATACCAATATAATTCCTGTATAAAATTCTCAAAATTTGTTCTTAATTAAAAAATAGTTTTTATGCTTACAAGTGCATTTATAGTCTTCATAGTAATTTGTCTGAGCTATTAATTTCTACAGTCAGGTAACAATGCTGGTGGCTACTATGCTGTCTGTAGATTCTATAGAAATATACAGGGTATACGTATGAGAGCTTGTATATGCTCTTTCAATTCTATCAGTTACAAGCAGAATGATAGATAAGTAGGCCGGTTCATTTAGCATGATGCTCATGCAGCTGAGACAGAGTCAATGAGGGAAAAGGATCTAAACTATGACAGACTGTCCTTTCCCTTCAGTCGAACACCATGATCAACAGAGGAATACAGGAATTCAGTGTTGTCCCCATGAAGCCTTCCTAATCACAGCAGTTAGGGATGGGCTAGAGGATAGGTGGAATGAAACAGAAAATCCAGACACACACCCAACAGTATCAGGATTTAGCATATATTAAAGGCAGTCACCTAAACCAGGAAAGCAGAGAGGGGCTCTTAAAGAGTTTGTGAGCATAATGGGTAGCCATATAAAAACACACAACTAAATCTGTTCTTTACATGGTAAGACATGAGACCATATAAGTAGTATCAGAAAACACAGATGATTTCATTTAAAATAGGTCTATAGTTCCTATATAAAATTCAAAATCAGATAATAATTTAAAAGGTTGATACATTAAAGTGTATGGGACTATGTAAAAAGATTTTGTGTTCTGTGTGAAATACACAAAAATTCAATAAATTTACAAAGAACCACCAAAGCAAAAAATATACATATTTAACTTTTCTTTATATGTATGGATGCTTACAAATGGGACCTATTACTTGGTTTCTTCAAAAATATAGATGTTTCATGTGGGAGAATGATGAATTAAAGGCATAATTTCAATTTTTTTTCTCTCAGCCAGGATTTTTTTTGAGAAAACATGACTTTTTATATAAGATATAACAGTAATATCTTCTGTTAGAGTTAAAATCCAGACTTCTTTAAAACAGATAGTAGTTTTACCTCGAGAATCAATGTGAAATGTTAAGACTTCTCAGATAATTTCTATGGATTAAAAAAAAAAGTTAAGAATCAGTTCTTGATCCTAATATGAATGTGTCATTAGTTACAGAATTTAATGAAAAAAAAATGACTAGGAAAAAAAAGATTTTGCCAGTCAAAAGTTAGAAACAGATACTGAAACTCAGGTAGCAGTAAGTTGGCATCTTGAATACATAATACTAAAGAAGGCTCGTGTTAACAGACGATTTGGGGTAAGGGAAGTACAATGAGTGGTTCAATCCCAGCACCCCAAAATAAAAACCTGAAAACAAACAGAATAGGCAATTCCCATTAATCTAAAGAAATGCAACAGACCCTTAAACATAAAGACTGCTCTACCTTGCACACAGGGGAATATGCCGAGTTGGCACAGACACAAAAGTTTGGCAGCATACTCTACTGGCCAGGCTGAGGGAAAGATACTGCCATTACTGGGGAAGACATAAAAGAGGACAATCCTCCCCAAGGGAAAATGTGGCAGCACCCAACAAAGTTCACACCCACTCTTTCACTCAGCAATTCCACCTTGCAGAAAGAAGCCTTGCCATAAATCCTCTGCAAGACAAAGTAAAACAAAACACAAAATATTAAGTTCCTATTACTAGCATGAGACTGGAGCAAACTCAAATGTCCCCCATGGGCAACCAGCCAGGTAGACCATGGTACTGTCACAAAGCAGAATAGCATACAGCTATTAAAGGAGAGCTGCTTGAGCCACAGACTTCTAGGCCAGCCTGGGTTACACAAGACCCTTGTCTCAAAAAAAAGGGGGTACATACTAGAGATATGGTTCAGTAGTTAAGAGTATGTACTGTTCCTGAAGAGGACCTGAGTTCAGTTCCCATGCTCACATCAAGGGGTTCACAACTGCCTATAACTCCAGTTCCAAAAGATCTGGCATCCTCTACTGGACTCTGTAGGCACCTGCACTCCCAGGTACATATACCCATAAAGAGACACACATATACACACATAATTAAAAAATAAATCTTAAAAAGTTAAAAATCAAGAAGGCATATTTCAATATTACACTATAATGTAGCCGCCTTAACATGCTCATTTCAAAAAGCATGTGAAGGGGACACTACTATTTGGCCAAAAGAAGAGAAAGATGCACATATTTATACAGTTGTCAATCCTGTTTAAAAATGAGAGGATAATCCTAAGAATTAAGGAGGTAACTAGATGGGGCAGAATACAGACTAGTTCTCTTATGATTATACCTTGCTCAACCATTTGCCATGGGAATCTGTAAACATTTATACAATGAAAAATAAAACGAAGGTGATTTTTTATAAACTGAAAGTAAAATGAAACAATCTAACTGCAGATCCAGCTGGTGGCACAACCACACAGAGCAAAACTATTCTATGTGGCTTTAAACACAATTAGTTTTGGTTCCTACTATCCTAAGGACATAAAGAACCCCAGCAATCAGGCTTTTTCCAGTCACTACGTTGTGGGCAGAGCAGCGGTGGTTTGGCTACTCTGCTCTGTACCGTGGGATCAATCACAGGAACGATTACAGGCAGATGCAGAGGAGGAGAAACTTTGGGGTGGATGAAAGGGAACACAAAGTGTGGAAGGATGGGGCCTGTCAACTCCATCTTATGATGGAGCTGTCTTCTAAGTGTGGACTTCACAGCACCCAGGCCATGGTCTATAAACAGCTGGGCTCTGGGGAGGAATGGCTTGACATGAGATCTGGTATAAAAATACATAGAAAGTAAAGCTATCAGATTTCTAGAGACACAGTCAAGTGCCTGGGGAATTCAGCTGAGTAAGATCACAGGAAGCACCACTAGAGCTCAGCATGTTACAGAGATATTCAAAGGGGTCCATGAGCTCACAATAAGGCTTATTAAAAAGACATTCCTAGAAGACGAAATGGACCTTACTGTCTCACCCTGACTTCATACAAAGTACCTGGGAGATGATCAAATGGTTGAAGAGGATAAAGCTTGCATTCTGGGTAATATATGAAGGGGAAGAATGGATGGAAATACAATTGCCTATTGTCAAACTTAATGATGGCACAGATCTAGGCAATTCACCAACAGCCACTATAATCACACTATAATCATTGTCCCCGGACAGAAGGGCCAACTGCTATGAGGTTTTTTGCTTCCCCCAAAGCAAGCACATACATGCCTTAAATCTCCTAATTATTGACTCAGATGTCACAGGGGTTATAGTGGCACACTGCATTAGTGCTATGTGGCTAAACTCTAGACTGTGGGAAACTATCCAGCTTTTTTCAGCAAAATATTAAGGAAAAAGTAAAAAGAGAGTGAAGAGTCTAAAGAAAAATGAAATTTAACAGATCCATCAACCAATTATAATATATGAGCCTTGGCTGGAACTAATTCAAAAAGCTGGAAACAAACTTAAACATAAACATGTGTGTCTGCGTGTGTGTATTTGTGTATCCCCAGTACATATGATAAAAGGAGAATATAGGAGAAATCTAACATGCCTAGATATATTTGATAATGAGTTACTGCTAACTTCCTGAGTATTCAAAAGCAGTGCGGTCTCATTTGTATACATGTGTCTATAACTTGGAAACATTAAAACATTTCCAGATGAAACACTACGATGTCTGGAGCTATTTCAAAATAATCAGACTGAGGAAGAGGATGGGTGGATAAATGAACCAACAGGGGCTCCAGCTGGGTGAAGGACACATGGGGCTTGGCACAGCATGTTCTTCATGAGATATGTTTATATATGCTTTCTGTTTTACAAAAAACTCTTCCGTTTTTGAGGAAAAGGGAGGTGGAGCCACAGCATTTTTTTCACTTTTTTTCCATCAGGTCATGATGGAAGAGTCTTGAGTATATACTGCTGAGTAAAAGAACCACTCTGAATGGCGAGAGCTGTATGATTCTAAGTTTACATTCTGCGCAAGGCAAACTATGGAGACAGTCCCAAGATCAGCGGTTACCAGCTGGTGGAGACAGGGCATGAAGAACTACCACGGTGAGCCCAAGGGACACTCAGGGCAGGGAAACCACTCTGTGATACTACAGTAGTGGTTACAAATCACTGCACATTTGTGTAAAACCTCTCAAATTCACACCTCCAAGAATGAACCCTCATGTGAACTTGAGCTTTGTGGGCTGACGATGTGTTAATGAGGGTTCACTGACTATAGCTAATGTCCTGCTTTGGTGGGAGAGTTTGACCTCACACTCACAATCTAACGGAATGTCAGTACACATCAGTCATGCAGGTCTTCCAGGGTCTGGCCACACATCCCCAGTGCTGCCATATGCTCACAAGTATAGTCATGTGCTTCATAATGTCTCAGTCCATGGACTAGATGTGACTGAGGGTCCTACAGATTACTAAGTCACCTAATAATGTAGCTATCTCAGCTGACATAAAGATGCGACAAAATCACCTAACGATGAATATCTTAGAGCCCTGTCATTAACTGACACCTGATTATATTAACAATTCGCTGCTGAACCCTCATTCTCCCACTCGGGGTTGTATTCAGGAACCCCAGGACAGCAAGCAGGATGCAGGTGCTGTCAGTGCACCCCTCCTCACCCAGGCCTCCTGGGCCAGCCAGCAGGAACTCCTGTCTGCCTATCCGCTTGACGATGGGCTGCTTCTCCTCACTGCAGTAGGGAAACAGGTCCTGGGAGAGGCCTGTGCTGTAGTTCAGGATGATATACTGTGTGGTCAGGGCCAGGCACAAGAAGTGACCATCCACAGCCACAGCAAGAGGCTGCTCTGGGGTGGACACTTCCTTGACAATCTGCACACGGTCTTCATACACCAGAAACATCTGAATGGTCCTGCGCTTCACAGAGATGATGCACACTTCCACACAGAAAGGGTCTCCATTCACGGGGTTCTCATTCAGTGCAAATGCTGTGGCCCCTTTGATACGGGCCCCCGAGGGAACTGGCTCCAGGTTCAGCATGTTGACCAGGGTTATGGAGTTGTCACAGAGCACCAACAGCCTATTAAGGGCTGAGGCTGCACACAGCTCATTCACTGGCTTCTTGAAACCCAGGTGTCTGTGCAGCTGTTTGGTGGCAGTGAATGTAGCAGTCCCTGTAGGCAGAGCCTTCTCCTCCAGCAGGAAGTGATAGATGAAGCAGTCATTGGTGCCAACATAGAGGTTCCTGCCACAGCACTCCACGCATTTGATGCTGACGTGCTCTTTGTCGCCCATTAGTAGCTCCCGTTCCACCACAGAGACCAAGGTGAAGGCCTTGATGTTCATCATGTCTACTGGTGATCTGTGGGAAGATGAATGAAAAATTTTAATCTTAGAGGAAGAAGGGAGAGGGAGAAACGGAGGGAAAAACATCAGTACAATAAAGACACACTGATTCCCTGCTCCTGATTTCAGCTGAAAAATCTGACACCATTAGAAAATGGAGAGAAAAGGTTTCCCCATGGCTTGTCTCACTAGGCAACTAGGAACCCAGGGAAGAGCACACACACATGTGCTTGGGACGATGTGCCCATCCATTACTTCCCGCAGAGCTGAGAGTTACTAGAACCTCCCCCATTGTTCTGGCAGACACACCGCAGGTAGGACACACACCAACACACATTCATCCATAGATAATGAGATATACTGCTAGAAAAGGCAAAACCAGTCCTCATCAATCTCCCTTCAGCTTCTACGGCTACTTCATTTGTGTTCAAGAGAACAGAGGGATGCAACTTCAAGACTCTTCTCAGAGAGGCATTTATGCTGGCCATAGCTCCATATCTGTTTCCAAGAATAAAATGTTCACAATGATGTGCCTCAAATTCTGCAGCATTCAGGTGGCAAGAGGAGCTGTTCGGTGTGTCTGTGAGTGAATCACTGCTGTGGCAGTCACTGGGACCTCACTGGAAGAAAGGCCACCCTTCCCCCTGGACTTCCTATGGTCTCCTCTGACAAGGACTCTGGCTTAACACTCCACAAAGCAGAAGGTACAGAATGACAAAACTATCTCTCTTGGCTTCTCAGTGGGCAAGAAGGCAGCTTCCTCACACAGCCCTGACGCCTGTGAGGGACAGGAGACCAGCAGCTTCAGAGGGAACACCAGGTTGGACAGAATGACAGACAGTGGTCAGGCTAGCCTAAGAAAGCTGCCTCTATCACTTCAGGCTGCCCAGAGAAGAAACAGGATCACCTCATGAGAGATTAAATTCCAGTTCTTTGACACTGCCCAACAAAAGTTAGACGACCTCAGAAATAATACTCAGAAAAGGATTACTTCAGGGAAACAGGGGAGTTAGAAAAGCTCTCTGATTTTAGAACTCAGTTTCTTATATCCCTGGTCTACTGAGGTAATGACAAGCGAGACTGGGGCTCCCTTCAGTGAGCCAACAAACTCTCCAAGAAGGAGGGTCCCCCAGGCCTGGGGATGAGGCCTGTTTGTGTTACTAGCTAAACTCTTTCTATCCATTTCCATCACTTGAATCAAAGTCTGAGTGTCTCCCCTCAAGTCATATGTTAAGATTTGACCCCCCAGGGCTGTGGCAGTGAGAGATAAAACAGCTGGGAGACGAGGACCTGTAGTGGTTTGAATGAGAAAGTCTCCATGGCCTCCCAGTACTTGAATACTTGGTCCTAGTGGTGGTGCTGAGGGGGTTTAGGAGGTGTGGTCTAGTCTCTAGGAGCAGGCTTTGAGAGTTCATAGCCTTGTCCCACTTCCTGTGCCTGCTGGAAGATATGACTGCTTAACTTTGTGCTCTAACTGCCTCCTACAGCCAAGCTTTCCCAGCCATTATGGCCTCTCTCTTTGGAACCGTAAGCCAAATAAACTTTCTTCTGTAAGTTGCCTTAGTCCTGGTGTTCTACCACATCAACAAAAAAGGTAACCCAGGATCTGAGTGTGAAGACTTCAGGAATGGGATCAATGCGCTTGTCAAAGAGGCCCAAGAGAGCCTGTGTGTCCCTTCCGTCATGGGACTAGAAGGTGTCACTGCAAAGACAAACCCTAACAGACACTGATGATAGTCCTTAGATCTTGAACTCAGCAGTTTCTATAACTGAGCAATACATTTCTATTGTTTGCAGACTACTCAGTCTATGGTACTATATGTTGCAGCAGTACCAAGACCCTTGGTTTTTCCAGTCTCGGTTTCCACATCTATTAAATAAATGTAAAAATAACAGCTCCTGTGTCAGAGGATTGAGGTCTAAACAACTCCTTTCAGGTAAAATGTTTACTATCTGATACATGGTACTCTAAGTTGTTGATTTCACCATGAAGACTGATTTCTTTCCTGAGAGTGGTATTCCACCACTCTCAACCCTGCAGTCTGCTTTCTTTCCCAAACTGGGCACCAAGAAAGCAAATGCTACCCCGTTCTGTTCTCCGATACAGATCTCTTACTCACGTCTGCTGAAGGTGGAGGGACTCACAAACAAAGACACAACACAGCACGTGGTAGCATATACCTGCAATCTCTACACTCAGGAGGCAGAGGCAGGAGGATTGCCACAGCTTCAGGGCCAGTCAGGGATACAGAGCATGGAAGGGGAGGGGAGGGGAGGGGAGGGGAGGGGAGGGGAGAGAAAGAAAAAGAGAGAGGAAGGAAGGAAGGAAAGGAAAGGAAGGAAAGAAAAGAGAAAGAAAAAAAGAGGAGAAGGAAGAGGAGAGAAGAAAGGGAGAAGGAAAGAAAAAGGAAGAAGAATCCACTCATTCCTGCCTGGTGGTACAAGCTGCAGTCCCAACTGCTGGGAAAACTAAGGCAGGAGGACCACACACTTAAGGCCTGCCTAGTTCCAGGCTGCGTGAAATCCCAGAGCCCCCAGGGACAGCTGGATGAAGAACCCCTATAGGCCTCCATAAATAATTTCTGGCACAGACTTTTTTCTCTTAGGTTTTTGTCCTCAAAACCACTATCTATTTGACAGGACCAAACAGAATCACCAGAACCTACCCAGACAACTTTTCCATTTAAATGCTAATGAGTAAAGCACAGATATTGAAATGTAGGCTTGGTGACATCTAAGTCAGTAAAAGCTGAAGTAATACAAACTACTTCTCCCTTCACTGGTTGATCAATCAGAGCTGTCTTTTAAAATAGCAGGATAAAGTGATTCTGCCACTTAAAATATGAATTGTATCTCTGGCTTTTTGGAAAGAGTAGAGAAACGAGCTTCAGACACCTACAATCAAACTCTTCTTATTTAACTTCTTAAAAGCACATTGTATATGCTAGCCTCCATTTTCTCTGAGTACAGGGATAAACCAAACACATGTGCAGTGAAGGATGTCATACAAAGAATCAAATACCTCCTATCTGAATAGTGATGAAGGGGGCGGGCAGGGATGAAGAGGGAGGAAGGAACTGCAAGGAAAGCATGTGGCTTCTGAAAATGTCGTAACATATTGTTTTACTAAGCTTCCTAGTAGAGTTCTTTAAATAAAATAAAGAATCTGCTGCTGCTGCCTTCTTTTTCCCTTGTTATTTGAGATTTTCCATGTTGTTTGAGAAACGGTCTCCTACAGTTCAAGCTGGTCTTGAACTCCTGAGGCTCCTGCTTCCACTTTCCAAGTGCTAGAAAACTAAGTATGTGTCATCACACCTGGTTAAGAGTCTGTTCCTCTAATCAAACAGTTTATTAAAAGCAAAAGTAGCAGGGCATGGTGAACACCTCTAGTTCCAACACTTGGGAGGCAAGGCAGGCAGATCTCTGTGAGTTCAAGGTCAAGCAAATGAATGATGACCACATAACTTAAAAAATGGTTTATTCTTTTAAGCTGCAGGAGTGTTTTCTTTATGATAAATGTAATCTCTTAGTATGTGCTAAATATGGATCCTTGTATTTACAGACAAGTATGTCAGTCATCATGCATCAAAAAGAAGCTTCTTTTGCGACAGACTTTCAGAAAGTTCCACAACTGGTCACACACAGAGAATAAATGTCTGAGAGATGCCCAACCGTAAGTGATACATCTACAATGGAACCTCTACACCCAGGGCTCTGGGACCATTGTGGATGAAAGGGTGTAAACATTCTAAGAGCCATGGGAGGAGGTGAATGACCACATGGATGGCAGGGCCTCACAGAGCCAACATTCGGCTCTTGGGACCTTACACGTATGAACAATGGTAACAACATACACAGATTCATGCAAACACAAGAAGACAAAAATCCATGTGGAAATGGGCAGCAGGTTTCAGTCTTGGCCGAAGAACTACTGGGCAGCTGATTACTGCTGGGTGAGGAAGAGCTAATCTTCTTAAAGGGAGAGATTCTAGATAGGCTGAGGAGACCCCAGCAGATGAATGTTCACTGAAGGATTGCAGGGGATACGAATTTGACTTGCTAGGTCTTAACATAATGACAGAATACATGAAATACAGTGTGTGGGGTGGGGGGGACACCAGGAAAGAGGGTATAAAGTTGATTAAGATGTTGTGTATAAGATACACAAAAATTCAATTAAAAATTTTTAAAAAGAAAATGTTAATGTAAAAATACTAATCTGTTTTACAAATGTACACAGAAGCAATATCTTTTAGTTGGCACCTGTGGGTGCTGTTAGAGGAACTACTTTGGGAATCTTCCCTTTGGCCCCCTGAGTCTCCAAAACTTAAGCTCCAGAATGATGAGTCTATTTCTTACAGCTCCCAATGGGCTGGATACCACAGAATTTGTTATTTCCCATAAGTTACAGAAAAACCTGTCTGTACTCTTGACTTAAGACAAGTACAAGGACACAGGCTTTTGGGCCCTGCTTCTCTTCATAGCATACAGCTGTGGTCGGGAGCTCCCATATGTGGGAGTTTATGAGCTATGCAGAGTGCCAGCTAGGCTATGACTTAATGTTCACTGTGTCCCCATAAAGTGAGCACCAGATCCAGACAATTCTCTATGTAAATTCTGTCAAACATTTGAAAATCACATAATTCAAATTCTGCAAATAAATTTTCCTGAGAATTAAAAAAAGAGGTATACATCCCACTTTATGAAGCTAGTATAAAGCATAACTCTGATATTAAAGTCCAGTAGAGCTTTCCTCCAAAGGGAAAGTTAGGACATTCTTATAAATAAACATGCCTATTATTACCTGAGTTGGGATGAATCAACATGCACTAAAATATAAAAATTGGCTCTGCTGGGAGATTATATTGGTGGCATGTTTATAGGAAAGTCCATAAAGATAAAGTCTATTGGTTTACATTGACAAATTTTTAAAAGACATTTTAATAGACACAAAATATTAATTAAAATTTAACATTCATCCACATCAGAGGCATGTAGCATATTATCCTAGTATATAAAGCAAGCAAGAAAAAAAAATCCCAACAGCAATTTTTTTAAAGATTTATTTTTCAATTGTGTGTGTGTGTGTGTGTGTGTGTGTGTGTGTGTGTGTGTGTATGACTACAGGTGCCCACAGAGGCCAGAGGCATAGGATCCCCCTGGAGCTGAAGTTACAGCCAGCTGCGAGTTGCCCAGTGTCGGGGCTGAGAACCAAACTCAGGTCTCCTGCAAGAGCAGCATACACTTTTAACTGTGGAACCTTCTCTCAGCCCTCAACAGCAAAACTTAAGACAATTCCCTTTAAAATATGACAAGATATCTGTTATTACCATGTGTGATGAGGTGAGTGGAGCCCTACCAAAACATACCATAGTCCTAAGTAGCAGTACATGACTTTATGTGAAATAACATCCTTACAGATGATCAAGTTAAGATGAAATTATTAGGTCCAGTGACTATGGCCTTATAATAGAGGAAATTAGGCTGCAGACACATACCCAGATATTAGTAAGATTTGATCTATATGCCAATGAATGCAGCAGGAAAATGCCAAAAGAAGAGCTTGACTGAGTCTCTCTCGTAGCTCTCAGAAGAAACTAGTCTTGCCACCCCATGAACTCAGACTGCTCCCCTCCAGAGTTGTAAGACAGTAAGTTTTTACTGTGTAAGGCATCCAGTTTGTTACAGCAGTCCTAGCAAACTAATATGCTGTGTCTGTTCAACTTTGTATTGGGAAGTTTTGCCAGTAGAAAAACTAGAAACCCAAAACAGCCAACATAATACACCACAGACACAGACACAGACACAGACACCAACACACTGGACAGAAAGAATTCAAAACAAAATAGAAGATTACAACTATGCAAAGGTGGCATGTCTCCAGGGAGGTCCACAGAAATTACCAAGAATTCATAAGACTTTAGAAATATTTAATTAAAAGTAAATTATCAAAGTAACCTCCATTTCTACACATAAATAACAATTAAAAACTTTAATCTTAAAATGTATGCAATATAAAGTTTGAAAGAACTATGGAAAAAAGATGAACAAGAGCACTGGATAAAACGTCTTCAAATTATACTGCTACACATTAAGGACCTAAATTATAATTTTAGCAGGTCTTTTCTGAAGAAACTGACAAACTTAGTTTTAATTTTTTTAATGGAAATCAAAGGACCTTGAATTTCCGAAGTAATCTTGAAACCGAAAAATAAAATTATAGGAACCACATTAATAGATTTCAGAAGCTGCTGTCAAACTACTGTATGTAATTAAGACAAAAGGATAGCCAAGCACTGAGGTGTCTAGCTACAGTCCCACCCACTTGAAAAGGCTAAAACAAGACCCCTTGAGTCTAGGAGGCTAGCTGGCAACGTGGTGAGACCTCCAATCCTAAGAAAAGAAGGAAAGGAAAGGCAGGGGGAAGAAAAAGAACAAAACGTAAATAAGGGCAAATAGGTCATATCCCAAACGGGGAGGAAAAACTGCATTACATACACCTGGCAACAATTCATATCCAGAATGTATAAAACTCCTACAAGCCAAAAGCTAAAAAAAAAAAAGTTATTTTTCACATGAGCAAAAGATTCAAGCGGAATCTTCACAAAATAAGATACACAGGTGACCAAAAAAGAACGTGAAAACACACTCACCATCATAGTCATCAGAAAACTTATCTTACACCACAACGAGCCATCACTTCACACCTGCTAGCATGTACCACTGAGAAGACTGAAACCAGGGCTAGTGGTAGAACATCTGCCTAGCATGCACAAGGTCCTGGGTTCAAAATAAGACAAACAAGCAAAGATGGACACCAAATGCCAATGGGGGTCTCAGAAAAACTGGAAATGCCAGATTTTGCTAAGGTGGCTGGGTCTCTCTGAAAACTCTGGCAATTTTTTTTACAAAGTTAAAATCATCTGGTTACTCCATTTTCTTTTTCCACTTTTTTTGTTGTTGGTTCGTTTTTGTTTTGAGACAGGGTCTCATAATAGGCCAGGCTGGCCTTGAAATCAGTATGTCTGAGAACGACCTTGAACTCTGGATTATGCTAGCTCCACCTCCTAAATGCTGGGGTTGGGATTATAGGCATGCCCTACTTGCTGGCAGTCTTATTCTTAATAACC
The DNA here is from genome assembly GCA_035773235.1 of Eospalax fontanierii. Classification (NCBI taxonomy): domain Eukaryota; kingdom Metazoa; phylum Chordata; class Mammalia; order Rodentia; family Spalacidae; genus Eospalax; species Eospalax fontanierii. The sequence continues at coordinate 33,661,980 of CM069547.1, forward strand.
TAAAAACAGAAGACAGCTGAGTTTTACAACCACTGAATTGTGACATATTTGTATAGCAGAATACTACTCAGGAATAAGCTGATGAAAATACATGGATAAATCTAAAAAACACCACACAAGGCTGGTGAGATAGCTCAGCAGGTCTTTACCTTTAGAGCCAAGCCTAACTCATCTGAGTTTAATCCCTAGGCCCCACCTAGTAGAAGGAAAGACTTGACTCTTACAAATTGTCCTCCGACCTCCACAAATGTGTCCACAAACATATACACACAATAAATAAGTGTAATAAAAACTGTACATAATGTGTACACATATATGAAGTACAAAAGTAGGCAGTAGTAATCTATGCTGATACAAACCAAAGTGTTTGCATAGGAAAGAATAGGGTGAATAAATGTCAAGGAATGAATGGAACTCCCTGGGTGACAGAAACAAGTCTGTATCTTGTTTGAGGTATTGGTTATGGAAGGGTGGAGATCTGTCAAAATTCATTAACCTGTACCCTTATGTTTAGTGCACTTTACTGAGCACACCTGCAATCCTAGCTTGCATGATGGGGAGGCAGGAGGACTGGGAATTCAAGGTCAATCCAGACAATATTGGGAGACTCTGCCTAAAGAAAACAATAAGAGGGCTCACATGCTTGACCAAAGGTATCTAGATGACACGGAAAACTGGTGCAGCAAGAAAATATAATATACCAGAACAGGCAAAGTATATACACAGGTTTTTCCCTGAAAAGGAATGATAAATATCTAAAAAATAGGATGAAATATTCAAACTGATTCATCTCCTGAAGTTGCAGATTATCACTGCCAGAGACTTTATTTTATACCCATGAAGTTGACAAAACATTTGAAGCTTGGTAACTTTTGGTGAAGGCGAGAACAGGCACAATGAAAACGACAATGCCAGTGGAAGGAAGCTGCCAAACTGCTAAAACTGTTCTAGCATTTTTCTAGGAAGCCCTGGGCACAACTGAATGAGCCAATGATTCTCCCCACGATTTTATGTTCAGCAAGACCAGGGCAAGAAGGTTCACATCAATTTTGTCTGAGATGAGAGAAAACTGGAACCTAGGTTTCCTTCACAGGATGGAGGACTACTCAGCTCAGCAAGAGAATGACCCACAACTCCCCACAAGGGTGAATCCATCCACAGGAATCTCATGGGCCTGGGAATGGGCAGACGCCAGATTTCTAAGGTACAATGTTTGGTTTCCTAAACTGAATGCTGCTTTCACAGAATATAAAGATATTCTCTATATCTTTATAGATTATAAATATTTTATATGTATTAAATATTTTATAAGTTTTTATTAATACATTAATTAAATACATAGTACTAGACTTCATTATGACACTTTCTTTAAAAAAATCTTTGTATCTGTTTGTGATGTGCACATGTGTGTATGTTCATGTGTGAATGCATGCCAGAACACATGTGAAAGTGAGGAGACAACCTTGGATGCTGGTCCTTACCTTCTACCTTGAAGGTGTCTCTGTTGTTTTGCCACTGCATACATAAGGCTAACTGGTCTATAAGCTACGTAGGATGCTCCTGTCTCCATCTCCCATCTTGTCATAGGTGCACTGGGATTACAAACATGCACTACCATGCTTGGCTTTGTGTGGGTTCTGCACATTTGAACTCAGATCCTCATGCTTGTGTGTCAAGCATTTTTACCTACTGAACCATTTCCCCAGCCCTCATTATCACGTTTCCAGACATGTATATATTTTGAATGGTGTAATAATGATATGACTGCTACAGGGGTAACCATCTGCTTTTGTTTAAAAATACTGTATGTGTATGAGTGTAGTGCCTGAATGCGTGTAAGAACACCCATGTCATGAAATGCCTGTGGAGGTCAGAAGAGGGTGCTGCATTCCCTGAAACTGGAGTTACAGATCGTTATTAGCTGCCACGTGGGTGCTGGGAACTGAACCTGGGTCCTCTGCAAGAGTAGCCAGTGCCTTTAACTGCCATCTCTCCAAGTCCCCATCCACTTTCTGATGGGATTTAAACATCAATTTTTAAGATACATATTTATCTATAAAATATTTACTTTTTCAAACTTGTTTAACCCTAGAAACAGAAAAAGAATCTGTTTAATAAACTTTTAGAAATCACAAATTTCATTTCATATAAACATATTGATCATGAGTAAGTGATTTAATCATAATTTTTTAGTTTCGCTAAATTCAACACTTAGTTTCCATTCTATGCACACTTAAGGGCCATTTCTCAATATCAATGCCTTTTGGGGGGCATACCATTAATTACTTCCCATAAATCCCTCTCGCATTATAGAGGACAAAGGACAAGATGAGCAGGGCAGTCAGCTCAGTGGGCAGATGCCCTACTCTGTGCATGTCTGCCCTACTGGGCAGCAGTTTCCACAAGGCCACCCTCTCACCACTTCTCAAAGAAGCTTTTTGCAGCAGATGGAGACTGTTACAGATATCCACAACCAGTCAAAATGCAGGGAAAAAGTGACTGCAGGGTGCCCAGGCCTAATTGACACATCCAAAATGCAACCCCTACACCTAAAGCTCAGGGAGCACCACAGAAGAAGGGGCAGAAAGATTGGAAGAACCAGAGGACTGGACAGTTCCTGCCAAGTCGTATCTATAGACATGACAGGGAAGCTGCATCCACGAAATCTCAACAATACCAGTGCCTAAACAAGACCTTCGTAATGATGATACCAATGTGGATGGGGTTTATGCCATAAAGTCCTTCCTCTAGATGAAGAGCTATAGGCAATCAATGTCTGCTGAAGGCCAGCTTTAAAATGGGCCTGTTGGGCTCAGCAGTTAAGAGCAATGGTTGTTCTTATGGAGGACCTGGGTTCAGTTCCCAGCACCCACATAAAGACTAACAATCATCTATAACTCCAGTTCCAGGGAAATCTCATGCCTTCTTCTGACTTCCACAGGTATTGAATGCACATAGTACACTTCATACATGTAGGCAAAACACTCATACACATAAAATAAAAATAAAAAATTTTAAAAGATGTGCCTAGTGTCTTATACATTCGTTAAAAAAATCCTCATATTCTAGAGTTACTTAATACTTTAAATGAAATAAACTCGTGAACCTCCCACCTCCACCCCAGGCAGCTGTATATATCCAGATCATCATCAGTACGGGGATGAAAAAGAAATAACCCCTATCTAAAGGCACTTTCCTATATAACAAGATAAAGATTAATTCTTCATCTGCATCTTAAAAAGACATCCTGCTGAGCTGGGTATAGTGGTGCATGTATTTAATCCCAGCACTCAGGAGGCAGAGGCAGGCGCATCTCTGTGAGTTCCAGGCCAGCTAAAGCTACAAGGGAGACCCTGTCTCAAAAAAGACCAAAAAAAAAAAAAAAAAAAGACATCCTTTGCTATCTTCTCTTTGTTCCATAGTAAATTCCGTTTGTTTTGTTTTTAGTTTATAGAGCTATTATCAAAAATGAACAAAAATCAAATAGCCATTCTAACAGATAATAAGCCAAGAGGGAAGGAGGTAGGCAACAATGTGGACTTTCTACCTAAACACTAGGTCATTTTGGTCTTTCAGATGTTTTTAAAAGATAAAGACACACCAAGCAATGTTTTGGAAAGGAAGCTATTTTATTACCAAAGAGATAAAGTTCACACTGAGCATGGAGAGACAGAGATAAAGATCCAGCTGAGCATGGTGGTGTATGTCTTTAAGTACTTGGGAAACAGAGGTACGATCCCTGCAAGTCTACACAGTGAGTTCCAAACCAGCTAGGGCTTCATAGGGAGACTATGTCTCAAAAACAAAAACAAAATAAAACAAACAAAGGGTGGAGGTGAGGGGGAAAGCAGGAGAGATGGAAGGGCAGAGGGAGGGAGAGAGAGAGAAAGGACAAGTACTGATTCCTTTTCTAGAAGGGAAGGAATTGGTGAGATGTGTATGTCAGCAGTCACTAAGTAGAAGATAAAACACAGGGTTAGCTGTCCACGAGAAGGCTCCTCTTAGTGTCCCTGCAGCTATTGTGGTGGATTTATAATCTTTATTGAATTCCTTGGGAGGTACTTTTTCTCTGGTATAGTGTCCTAGCTTAACATCCCAGGTATGATTAATACCTTTAAATTAAAAGTTTTTCCTCCTCAAAATACATTTCAAAGCAGAGTTTAGAGGCTGGGCCAGTTAGTACACTGCTGGAGGCAAGATGATCACCCGAGTCCATGAGTTCAAGACCAGCCTGAGCAGCACAGCACGACTCTGCATCCCCACTCACATGCTCCCCACCCTAAAAACAAAAGGAAAGCTGGAACTTTCATTCACTTTGAGTATTTTCCTTGGAATGGCTCAGGTTGGCCTGTGGCAATGGAAACTAAAGGCTTTTTTTCTTAATTTTAAAAAATTGGTGTGTATATGTCTGCATGTATGCCACATGTGTGCAGGTGCCTGTAGAGGAGAGAAGAGTGCTAGATTTCCTGAAGCTGGAATGACAGGCAATGGTGAGCCCACCTTACATGGGACTGTTCTCTGAAAGAACAGTAAGCACTTTAACTGCTGAGATATCTCTGTAGCCCTGAATGCTGACTCTTGTTGAGGTCAGAGCTAAAAAGTCTGAGCACTAGGGGAGAGTACTAAGGGAGCTCTGAGAGTGAGCACTGGGCAAGGACGGGTAGAAGTCCTCTGTGAAGGACAAAGCCATCTATGGCTGGTAGCAGTGGGTACAGTGTGAGATAGGTATTCCCAGTGAATTTGAGTTCTCCTGTATTTTGGCCACTTCCTTGTGATCATGGGTGAGTTACTGTCTCTACCTCTGTACACAGAGGTTGGACTTTACTGTAGGTTACCCCTACATAGCCAGCTATCTGAGGAGAAGAGAGGATCTAGATGGCTTGATCAACCATGGTTGGTATGTGGAGAGCTGATACTCCAATCCAGAACCTTAACTCCACAGCGCAGACACTTAACCAGGTGCCACAGTGTCTCCAAGACTAGATGGCTTGCATAATAGCGCAAATAGACTTACAGGATGCTGTAAGTCTAAATGGATACTAGCCAATGCATCCCTAAGGACAGCTTGGCTAGCCCTCAAGGGAGTCCCAAGCACTGGGTTTGGTCACAGTAATTTCTAACTCACTTCCTCATTCACTACCTCTCATCTTTCTTTGTGTACGTGGGAGGGGGGGTATGTTAGGGGAGACTGGCCTCAAACTCAAGCTGATCCTCCTGCCTTAGGCTCTTGAGTATTGAGATTACAAGTATGTACCACTAAACTGGGGCCCACTCTTTGTTTTCTGAGACAAGATCTTGTTATGTAGTCAAGGTTAGTTTCAAAAACAGGACCTTCTTGATTTACTCTCCTGAATGCTAGGATTACCAGAATGCTTCACCAAGCCCACCTAGTTTCCTGTCTTAAAATGACTCCAAGAAAAAAAATGACAGAGAGACTGTGATGAGAAGGCGACAGAGACGGAGCTGTCCGGTGCTTTGTTCATCATTACAAAGCTACACAGAGACTTTGCTCCAGTTTATCCCAAACTCTACATTCTTTCAGCTCTACTGATTGAGAGGATAAGCTGACTTCAGTTCCTCTGAATAAAGTCTTCCTGACCAATGCTAAACAAGAGGCTAGAAAGGTCCTTCAAGGTGACTTGGTCCAATTGCTGTGGCTAGTCCCGAGGTGATCCTGTAAGCAGCAGGGCTCTTGCTTCCCTGCAGTGGGTCCAGAAGAGGCATCCTATTATCACATCGGCCTTGGTGAGACTCAGATACATTTCCCATCAAACAAGAGTCATGTTTATGTGACATAAATTGTTCTTACTGAACAGCACCCCAAGCTGACCCCACATCATTTGTTTAATGACTCAATCTTGAAATCTGCTGAAAGTCAGTAACAAATATATTTGCTTGTATCAAAGATAAAAACTTTTCCTGTATTTGAGTATTAGGAGAGTACTTGGGTACTTGATCATCGTGAGTACAAAAGAGATAGTAAGTAAGTAGCTTTTTTTAAAAAAAAAAAAAGCTAGTTATACAATATGGGCGTTCAGTAATGGAAAAGAGGAGAGAGGGAGGGAAAGGAAAAGACACTTAAGTCTAACTTGTCATCTTGATATTATCCTGGCATGTATCTCGTACCTACGTAACTACTCATGGTTGATGTGTCCTTTCTCCAAGGCATATTACATTTAAATATAAAGAAACATACATATTTGGTCTCCCATCACCATGGGTTCCACATGTGTGGATTTTAACAAACCAAACCCTGTATCAAAAATATTTGGGAGGGGCTAGAAAGATGGTTCAGTAGTTAAGAGCACTGGCTGCTCTCAAAATGGACCTGGATTCGATTCCCAGCACCAACATGGCAGCTAACAATGGTCTGCAACTCCAGTTCCAGGAGATCTTCTGGCCTCCATGGGCCTTGCATGATGCAGGTGCACTTTTACACATGTAGGCAAAACACTCATACACATTAAAAGGGGGGGCACATATGGTGGAACACACCTTTAATCCCAGCACCAAGAAGGCAGAGGCAGGTAGGCAGACAGATTTTTCTGTGTGTTAGAGACCAGCCTGATCTACATACTGAGTTCTAGGCCAGCTGGGGCTACAAAATGTCTGTACTAAACATGTAAGACCTCTTTCTTGTCATTATTCCTCAGTAATATAGTATAACATCATTTATGTCATATTAGCATTACAGGTCATCTAGAGATGACTGAAGCTAAATAGCATGCATACAGGTTACACACAACTACTGTATCATTTTACACAGGGCATTTAAGCATCTACAGATTTGATATCCATGGAGGATCCTTCAACCAATACCCACAGATACAAAGGATGATTGTGCACGAACACACACACACACACACACATATTTGTATACCATAAACACATAGCATGTATATGCATTCCATACACATAGCATATCAGTATGATATGCACACAAGGATTTACACGTACGTACATACTGCATACATCCTCAGAGTGAGGTCAACAGTTGTAACTGAAGAAGGGAGGGGCGAAGGGAAGTGGAAAGAAGTGAAACTGTAATAGGAGCTCTCAGGCAGTGACTTCATAACCCCTCCCTCAATACAGAGCCTTCAGACAGTAGCACAGCATTACCACATACCTACAAGATGCCAAATGGTTATCGAATTTACATACATTATTTTCATTGAATTTTTAATTAACAGCAGCTACTGACTATGAAGAAAAAAAATCTTGATCTCAAGTGCTGGTTAAGATCTCTAAATCCATTTTGCAGAGGACACTCAATCTCATTTGAGGTAGCCCCAAATTGGGTTGTTACTTTTGCATTTATTTAGTAGTCACGTATTTTTTAATTAGAAAACACAGGTAAGGTTTGCTATAGAGGAGGCAAGTTGTAAAGTCTGAGCCAAATTATTCAGCAGAGCCTAAGCACCTATCTGCTACAAATGATTACTTTAATATATTTCTAACTAGGACTGGATTCAGATCAAGACAAGATGTTCAACCTATCCAGTGAGACTGCCTCATGTTTTCATAAAGGATCAAAAATTTAATATTAGCATAAAGACTGTAATAACCTTAAAAAAACAGATGCTCTTTGCAAATCAAGTTTAGAAAATACAGCGTTTTGTTTTGGAATTTTCTGTTTTCACAAACCTCTCATTTGCACTTGGGCAGGGCTCCAACTCATCTGGGTTGTGTGTATGTATGGTGTGTGTGTATTAGATTGTGTGTGTGTGTGTGTGTGTGTGAGAGAGAGAGAGAGAGAGAGAGAGAGAGAGAGAGAGAGAGAGAGAATATCTCATGTAGCCCAGGCTGGCCTGGGAGTTGGTGAGCAGTCAAAGGTAACCTTGAACTTCTCACCCTTTAGCCTTGCCTCTACCCTCAAAGTGCAGAATTACATGTAAGCATCACCACCTTGTTTTACGTGGTGCTGGGGCTGGAACCTAGGACTCCATGCATGCTGGGCAAGCACTCTACACACTGAGCTATATCCCCATTCCCCCAGCATTGGTCTTTTTTTTTTTTTTTAGAAAACAACAACAACAAATTTTATCTGAAACAGAATATCCTGATAGCTCCAGCTGGACTGGAACTAGTTATATAGACCAGGCTGGACTTGAACTCACAGCCTGACTCTGCCTCCCCAGTGCAGGATTAAAGGGGTATGCCACCATACCAGGCCCCAGTGTTATTTTTCAAACTTCTTTAACTGGAAGAAGCTGTCCCAATGAAGCTAGGCCTACACCACTATCTTTGTCTCTAGGGAGTTTAGGCAAAGGCTGGACTAGCCCTGTGAGCCTGCAGTAGTGAAGAGACCTGTCCCCAACTCTAGGACCAAAGGGCTGCCATGCACAGACAGTGGAGGAAGAGTGCTGAGCAAAGGAAGGCCAAGGGTGTTTCCCAGTCTCTTATGCCATGAGCTGAAAATGCACACCTTGTTATGCACTACAAATTGAAATTTAGAACCCAAAAGTCTAACTCCAGTTAAAGCCTTCATTGGATCATCGATTACTCAGAGCATAAAATCAGACTTTCAAAGCAAAGGAAGGCACAAGTCAACACTCGTTTTTATTTAGGAACAGTCACTGTGTTGTAAGTGCCAGGGCCTGTGCTAGGTGTGCACTAGAATCCATGCACCTACAGTAAAATTAGCCCTACTTGGTGATAGGGAATTGTGACAGGGCCCTATGTAACCTCAGCTGGTCTCAAACTTGGTTTATAGTCAAAGATGGCTGTGGATGATCTTGAACTCCTGATCCTTGTACTTCCAGAGTGCAAGTACCACCACACACAGCTAACTAGTCGTATTTGATCAGGGAAACCAAGATTCAGAACGTTTAGCAAACTGTCCAAGTATCACGGTTGGAAAATGACAGGAGGGGGGATTTAAACCACAACCAAACCTTCATGAGGATAAAGCATGGGTCCCACATTGCGGATGAACTAGGGCCTGGGAAAGGCTAGTTGTGAGCAGGTTTTGGGGGATTCTAGTCTGCTCCTTCTGGTATCCCAAGCTGCCTTTGGCTACACACCCGAGGCAGCTGGGATGATGGTTTGCTGGGCTAGCAGAAATTAGAGGAAAATGAAAAGGAAGCAGCTGTCCAAATGTCTCTTCCTATCTGACCATAGAGAGAAGCTTTGCTGACCTAGAGAGAAGCATGTCCAATACATGCAGGCACCACACTGCCCAGTCTTTGCACAGCGTTCTCACTACAGGCAAACTCACTCACAGGGCAGCAGGGTCCTCCTACCACCCCTTCTTGGTGCATGCCTTCCCTTGCTTGCCACAGTAACACCAGTACCACCGAGGCTGCCTTCAAAGCCTGCCTACTTCCTGCCCCATCAGGCCTTGCCCAAAGCACATCTGGGCTCAAACCCGCTCAGACCACTGCTGGCAACTAAGCAGCAGTGTGAACTCCACTTCACCCAGGTGTAGTCCCGCTGCTGTGCCTTCCGAAGGGTTACCCCCTCTCACAGAAGCAACACAGTGAAGCAAACGGGACAGCCACAGCCTTCAGTCATTCCCACAAGTTCAGGAAGCCAGGGAGAGGGCGATGCTAAGAAAAGTCCTACTGGGGTGCAGCTTCCAGCCCCTGGCCTGAGGGTAAAGACGGTCAGGAACCCAATTTAGGCCTCCTCCCTCGTCTCCTGTTGCTTTTTCACCCAGTGTCCAGTCTCTCAATTCAGACCTGAGCGTGGCCCCAATTTCAACACTTAAATCCAGCGATCTGGGGAAACTTCAATTACACAGGAATTCCAACCACTCCGTATAGGGGTGGAGGCACACAGGGCAGGTTCCTTCCCGAGCGATCTCCCAAAAAACTCAAGTTCAAGGACGAGGTCTCTCAGCTCTTCCTCGGCTGTACATTTACAAACACATCACAACGCACACCCCGAGAGACCTACGCTCGTGCAACCCACGCCCTCCCCCCCCAAGCGTGAACACCTCCTTGCTCCCCGGCCAGCACCCCGTCCCCGAGGGGTACACCTGCCTCCACGCCGCTCGCCGCACACCTGGCCCAGACCTGCACACTTGCTCAGCTCCGATCCCGCTGCACCTGCAAGGATGCTCGGCCCGCGCCCGGCGCCCCACAGGCCGCTCCTTCCGCACTCACCGGCGCCCGAGCCGCCCGCGGCCTGGGGCCCCGCCGCCCGCTCCGGCCGCGGCTCCTGGGCTGCCGGCCCCGCCGCCGCCGCTTCCCGTCACGTGGGCCGCCGCCCGGCGCCGGCGGAGGGCGGGCGCTCGCTGGTCCCAGCCGCCTGCCCGCCGGCTCCCGGCCCAGGCCGCTGGGGACCTCCGCGGCCCCGGCCCGGGCGGTCAGGGGGCGAACGGCGAGCGCGTGCCGGGGAGTGCGCAGACGGTGCTGGCCGCGACCGCCGCCCTCGGAAACCGAGCGTCTCCCTCTCGGTCTCCGTCTCCGGCCTGGGGAGCTCGGGGACAGCGCCGCCTTGGCCTTTCCGCTCTGCCCTCCATGGCTGGCCACCACCAGAACGGCGCGGGGAAGGTGGAGGCTCGGGGAAGTCCCTCCTGGACGGACTGATGGACGGACGACGGACAGCGCCCCGCCGCCGCCCCAACGGCCGGGCCTAAGGAACTGACTTGCTGGCGGGGCTGCCCACCACCGCAGTGTGCCAGTGGGATGCGCAGCCCGGCGGTTCCCAGGCGCACAGCTCGCCTAGGCCACAGGAAAGTCCCCAGAGGAGGAGCGTGTTTGCAGGGTACTCTTTCCTAGAGGGGAGTCTGTGCAATTCCACCCACTTCGGTTAGGGGTTAGGGAAGTCCATCCTTTGTGTGAAGCCACCAAGACTTCTAGGTTACAAATCCGTGAACCACCTCAATAGATAATCAAAACCCAGTTTCCTGATGGATTAGGAAGCAAACTATTAGCATTCAAAAAGCTAGGTTTCTCCAGTGGTTTTCCCTGACTTGAGAACCTCCTAGAGAGGGGGCTTAGGGTTCTCCAGCCCCGTTTGTAGGCCAAAGATGTTATTCCCCAAAACTGCTATCCCAGAAGATTGGATTCCAGATAGTAGTCTGTAGTCTTGAGTCAAAGGAGGAGGTACTTGTGGGAATGTAGGAGGTGTTAATTAAAGAGCTATCAATAATTAATATCCCACCTGGTGGTGCTGCACATCTTTGGTCCACTCCAGAGGCAGAGGCATAGAGATCTCTGTGAGTTCCAGGCCAGCCTAGTCTACATAGTGAGTTCTAGGCCAGACGGGGCTATATAGTGAGACCCTGTCTCAAAACAAAACAAATAAAAGTTCCGATGACTTATCCTCCACCTCTTTCGCACTGTGCTCACTTGGTGCTTTCACCCAGCCTCAGCGGAACCAGTGTTACAGTCTCAGCTGCCAGTAGGTGGACAGATTTCCGTAGTATAGAGCTCTGATAAGCAACTGAATGTCAAGGGCAAACAGTAAGGAATGGGCCCTAAGTGTAAGGATGTCAATCAGCAGTAGACCAGAGAGCAAGAAGCACCAGAGCAAATCTAGTCCTCACTTTACCCTGACCCACAGGAAGCAGGTTAGTAGTCATCAACATTGGTGGCCCAGCTAGGCCTACAAACCACATTTACACTTTTCCATTATAGTGCTCGGACAGCTGCACAAGGCTAGTTTGAGAAGTGACCTTCTACTGACTCTGAGTTGAGATTTCCAGGAATTTATAGCTTGTCATATCTTTAAGCAGGCACTGCAGTTTCACCATTTCACAGATAAGTTCACTGAGGGAGGTAAATGACTGGTCCAGAATCCCATGCTAGTAAGAAACAGCAAGAATCCAGAATTCAATAGCTTAGCAAATTTCTAATATAAATTAAGTTGTATTAAATAGTTTATGGAATGACCTTTACATTCCCTAGGAGTGAGAAAACATACTACAAAAGAGAGAAATTGCAAACAATTCTTTTCTTTATGAGAAAGCTTACCACAGGATTCCTGAAATGGCAAGCTCTATGTGGGCATGTTATTCCATCTAGAAATAGCTGTTTTCCTGGAACATACTAAGCCATCCATGTCACAAATAACAGTCCCTTCTAGGAAAATGTCTGGACTATAAAACATGCTCACATAGCTGCATAAGCTAATTTAAATTATTTATACTGTTTCTATTGGGTACATGTGTGAACAAATATATGGTTTTCAAATGAATTTTTATTCATTTATTAAATAATCCCCAGGCCCATATCAAACATGGTGAGATATTTTATAGGATGTAAAAAGATGTGTTCTTAAAGAAGACCTGATGAAGACAAAGCCCTGCACAGATACAATTGGATGCTCTAACAGTTGCCAAACATCTCCACATCTTAGCATCCTCTCACTTGTACTGTCGTCCCCACTTCCTCCCAGGGTGCATGAGCTCAGCAGGCAAGGGGTAGGTCCAGCTGGCTTTCCAGTATCTTTTTGCACTCAGCCAATTTTCAGAGTTTTGGATGTTTTAATGCTTAGTACTAATGAATTAAATTACTTTTATTTTTTGTGCCTTTTTGAAACAGGGTCTCTCTCACTTTTAATTTTTATTTTATGTATATGAGTGTCTTGCCTGTGTTTGTAAGTGCATCCATATTGTGTGATGCCCACAGAGGCCAGAAGAGGGAGTTGGATCCCCCTGGAACTGGAGTTATGGGCAGTTGTTAGTTAAAATGTAAGTGCTGAGAACCAAACCTCGGTCCTCTACAAGAGCAGCCAGTGCTCTTAACTGCTGAGCCACCCTTCTAGTGCCTTTAAAAGAGGCTTGATGGTAATGCTGATGATGGAACGATGGAACCTAGGACCTTGTACATACTGCTAAGCATATTCTTTACCACTGAGCAACACCAAAAGCCCTAAGGAGACTTTTAATGCTAAGATTCAGTTGTTCTAACATATAGACACTTTGAAGAGTGCCTAACATGTTTGGACATCATTTTAAAAGGCCACGTTAAGCAAAGTTACATTCATGATTTTAAAAGTAAACATAGCTGATTACAATGTCATGTTTCAAGTGTTTGTATGTGTACAATATTAGCTCATTTAATCATATATACACTCATATGTGCTTTTCTTTTTTGAGACAGGCTACATTTATGTAGCCCCCAAATGGCTCACTATGTAGACCAGACTGGCCTCAATCTCACAAAGATCTACTCGCTCTGCTTCCTGAGTGCTAGAATTTAAGGTGTGCCCTGCCACACCTAGCTTTTATACTTTTAATTTAGATTTAGCAAAATAAAATTTTCAGTTAGTACTCAAATCAACTATTTCCTTTGTGCACAGTTCTTTGCATCTTGAGGAGATATGATGTGAGGAAGTCAGACTGTTTCAGGGAGTTCACCTTTTGAGAACCACTAAATTAGAGAGATACATGCAAAAAAAAATCTACTTAACTAGATCATAAGTCAAAATTAATGTGCTCTTCAGGTTTGGTGACACAGATAGGAAGAAGTGTCTAAGAATCAGGAAAAGATTCATGTTTACTAAGCATGTGCTCATGCTCTGGCAGGCACTGTGTGGGAGCTGAGGACCCAAAGATGAAAAGAAGTGACCTGTGAGACAAGTGCCTTGATCTGAATGTATGTGCTGCCCAAATTGCTGGTGAAGTGCACTTCCCAGAGGGACTGTATTAGGATGTAAGGCTTCTAGGATGTGGTTTTCATGAGGTGGAGCCCTCATGAATTGGATTAGCGCCCTTATCAAGCAAGTCAAAGAGACTCCCTTTGTCCCCTCTGCCTCCTGAGGACAAGCTAGAAGCTGCAGTCTGTGAGGAATGGATGCTCACTAGATGCCGAATCCGGAAGGAACTTAGATTTTCCAGACTCCAGAACTGTGAGAAATAAGCTTCTGGTGTTTTTAAGTCACCAACTCTACAGTATTCTAGTAATGCAGTCTGTGCACACTGAAACACTGGGATTATAAGAAAGCCAGCGGTTTAGTAAGTAAATGTGTCCTTACTATGCTCTGAGGAATGAGAAACAGTAATAGAATCACTGTGTTCTGAATATTAGTATCTAAAAACACAAAGCCTGAAGTATGGTACAAACTGTTATCTTCATTTTGAAGCTCCTTAACTTATGCTCAGATATATTTTTGGCAAATAATGATAAATATTTATAGCAAAATACCTTAAATAGTACACTATGTTCAAGCAGAAATCAGCACCCAAAGTCTCAGTATATATTTTTCTCATGGGTTATTTATCCTACATTTTATCAATTATTTGATTGTTTTGAGATAAGATTTCACTATGTAACCCAGACTTGCCTCAAAATTAGCCTCCCAAGTGCTGGGATTAAAGGCCTGTGCCATCAACCCTGCCACAAACATTTATGAAACATGTACTAAATACAGGATGGTTCATGCTAGTGAACCAGAGGAAGGAGTGAAAGAAAATGCATGGAACTCAGCCTGCTCACTATCAAGTGAGGTGATACAGGGTGCTCAGTGTTGGCTGGTTACCCTTGGCTTTGTTTCTGTCCTTCAGAGTCACCAATAAGACTGTTAATGAATAAACCTTATTTCTGTTTGAAGCCCCTACTGTATTAGAACGACAATATTCTCACCAACAAGGTAAGATTTTCCTCAGGACATGTCTAGGTTGAGAAGAACTGACATGTCAAGAGGAGGTGCCAGAGGCATCAGGTCCTCACACATTAATCTTACAGGAATCCCGAACTAGTCATTTTTCCACAGTGGAAATTAGTTTGCAATCTTTTGGTTGCTGGCTCCAGGGTGGAGATTTTCTGTGTTTGTTTGTTGGTTTTTCAAGTGGTATAGTTAAAATCTCCTTGAAGCAACCCTTCCTCCTGGAAATATTTGAAGTATCATGCCAGAACATCTTAGAAATGCCCATTCTAGAGCCTCTTCACCAGTCTCCTAAGAATTACAAACTGCAGATTCCTGAGGGTTCCACTCTACAGAGGCGGTAAGCAGGAAGGAGTGGGCAGATGTTGCCAAAGAGGCTCCCTTTCCCTTGGAGGGCAGGAAAGGGTGTGTAGAAAACTCATTCTAGTTTTTCCTCTCTTGATTTTTTTTTGGCCTCAAATTGCAATTTCCTCCATCCCAGAACTTCTGCTTTAGACACACCTAGAATAATATTAGTGAATTTCTTTTAAGCCAGGAAGTACTTTGGGTTACTAGGAGGACTGAAAACAGATCTTACCTGCCATAGAACTTATGCAGATCAAGAGTCAGAAGCTTCAGTTTAGGTGATGAGTACAGAAAACCACAGGCGCAAGAAGTAGAGCAAGGACTTGTGACCACACTTCTAGACTATGAAACTTGTCTCTTCTCACACCACTTTGTCACCTCTCTCCCTCGATGCCATTCAACAGGCTACGAATGTCCAGGTGGAAGCAACTGGAGAGGCATTTGACATATTTTAGCTGTA
This sequence comes from Eospalax fontanierii, assembly GCA_035773235.1. Classification (NCBI taxonomy): domain Eukaryota; kingdom Metazoa; phylum Chordata; class Mammalia; order Rodentia; family Spalacidae; genus Eospalax; species Eospalax fontanierii. The sequence goes on from CM069547.1 coordinate 33,677,341, forward strand.
ATCTTTACAACGCTGTGAGGCGATTATAATTTTATCTCAGAAGAAGCTATAGTTAGGGGAGAGGAGGTATTTACCCTCAGTGAATGTGGGATGTGGTTACAGTCCAAGATGGCCACCACAAAGCCGACACCTTCTTTGCATTTTATGACCAATCCACTCTAAACATCACTTGGTGCTTCTTAAACATGTATACTTCATGAATACTACTTTAATCATTCTTCAGCAGTTTCCTGATGAAAAGGACTAAAAGGACAACTCACCCAATGACTGTGCAGAAATGAAAACTGGTGTTTGGTTTCAAGCCCAGATTCCCTCGAATGCATCTATTTTTGCATTAAAACAATGTGCTTTCCAGTGAAGTAAAAGATGACAGTGATGCCATTCATGCTAACTTGATTTTTGTGTGACAATACAAAAGCAGATCCGAATATGGACTCTCATGCTAGTATCACAAGGCTAAGACACTTAGCTCCAAGTTAGAACATTCAACCCAGTTTTAAGACTTGTCAATTTGGGGTAGGTTACTTAATCTCTTTCAGATCAGCTTCCTAAACACTAAAAGAACTGGACTGAATATAGGTTTTTCTTTTTTTATAACAGACGTTATAAGTTCCTCCCAGCTCTGAAATTGTTTCTACCCACAAAGTATCACATACACAACTACAGAAAAAGTGCAAACGTTTGCAGTTTTATCTCATTTCTAATTTAACAACCTCACTTATTTTTCCAGTTATCTTTTATCTCTTGGCATCCTTACAGTTGTTCATATTTCATAGACAATGCAACCGTTGCCAATAAAGTTATACATCATAGAGCAAAGAAACAAGCGTTCAAAACATGTATGAAAGTGCAGCTTTTAAATGTGGAAAAACTTGAGGGCTATGTATCTCTTTCATTAGCGATGAAGCAGAAAAGTTTTTTAAAAGATATTAGGAATTAGAATATAGTAGAAACCTACAATTTGTTTAAAATAAAGTGTTACTTCGTCGTAGTTATTAGTAAATGCAGAGGAAATAGACTTGATTCTTCATCTTGCCATTTCCTTGCTCTGTGATCTTGAGTCAATTATCCTTTCTGTGCCTCTTTTCCCTCATCTAAGAAACAGGCATTCTAGCAACATATACCTCGTAAGGCTACTCTGAGGAGTAACAGACGTTCGGATGTCGCTACCAGATTCTCAGCTGCTAATTCTTATTTTACACGTGAGCAGGTAGATTTAAGAGTATCATTTCAAACAATACTTGGTGCTTATTATGTCTGAGGCGCGGGGGTTACCGGAAATTATTAACTCTCTGGCCTTATTTGGTTGCTTTATGTAGAAGGTCGATTAAGCATTAAACAAGTAAGATATTTTTAAAAGAGAAAAGATGACTTCAGACATGACAATGCCACTTGGGGTCACGGCTGAAGCCGTCGCCATCGGGCTGACCAAAGAATCCCGGCGGCCTCTGCCCCGTGACGTCACAGGCAGGGCGACCAATCGCAGCCGGCAGGGCGACCAACCGCAGCCGGCCGGACAATTTCTCTTCCCTTGCTTCCGGCGAGGCTCCGCGCAGCCGACCCCGCAACTGGCATTCCGGTTTTGCTCTCTCCTAGGGAGCGTCATTCAGGACCGCCGGCCCCGTGCTCCATCGCAGCCAAACGCATTAGGCCCCCGGCGCGCAGAGTGACACCCGAGTCCCCGCCCCTCACGTCACTTCCTGGACGCTTTCGCCGCGGAGCCTGGTGGGTAGTCGGCCGGGGTCTCCTGGCGACAACCATGGCGGGGGATGTGGCTAGTCGCAGCTGCACAGACGCCGACCTGCTGCTGCACCCGGAGCTGCTGTCTCAGGAGTTCCTCCTCCTTACGTTGGAGCAGGTGGGACGCGCCGACCGGGGGGGAGGACCGCTGGAGGGCGGCCAGGCAGCCGGCCGGGGTGCGGGCGGGCCTGCCCGGAGGCTTACGGCCGGGGCTGCTGCCAAGGCTCCCCACCCGCACAGAGCCGCGCGGAAAGGAAACCTCGGGAGAGGAGCTGGAGTTCCCAGCCTATCCTCAGAGGCTCGGAGAGGGCGTCACAGACGACCCCGGAGGCCTGTGTGCGAGCCAGGGCCTTCTGGAGAAGGACCGGGAGAAAGACGGGCCGGGAGAAATCCGGGGCCGGCGGGGCTGGACAGCATCCGAGAGCATCCGCTGCTCACCGCCCTTAGAGATGCAGAAACTGAGTCTCAAAGAGATGGCCTTGCTTTCTAAGCTCTCTGTCTGTAAAATGGTTACCTTTAGAGTTTGAGGCTTCTGCCTCCCTGGGCGATGCTTGCAGCTTTTCAGCTGGTGTAACCCCAGATAATAGACGAAAGATTAAAGGAAAACGTGATAAATTCTATTTAAAATGACAGAATTGATGAAAGTTTCCCTAGGGTTTTATGTCGCATAGTTTGTCTTCCATGTGTTCCTCCTCCTAGTACCGCCCCCTTTTCTAATTTCCTTAAGTTCTCGTCCGTACATGGTTTTAATAAAGGCTCTTAACCTGTGGTTCACAAGCTTTTAACGACACCAGAATTACCAAGGACTTGGTAAAACAAATTGCTAAGCTCAATCTTCAGCTTCTCATTAAGTAGGTTTGGTACGTCCCCTGAAATTGCATTTTAATCAGTCCTCGCTGCCAACCCATAAGGCATCCTTTCCAAGTACGTTGTGTGTGAGTCCTCTGGAGATGTTATCCAAGAAAATCTCATGGTCCTTGCATCCCAGTGAATGCAGGGTGAAAATCAGTAATGCCCTATAAAGGAGTGAGATGTTTAAACTTTAAAAAAATACTAAAATTTGTCAGTGGACATTGATTTTTCACCTGTACAAAAGCATACATTTTCTAGCCTTTGTGAGGTGAAAGGCCTGTAATATCTTTTTTCCATCTAAGTATTCCTGCATTTTTGCTTTATTGTGTTCCATGATGTTGAGAACAAAGTGGGAAAAGAGAGAGAGTGAACTTACTTAGGCAGGGATGGTTGGGCAGTGACCATCGTGCAGACAGCAGGGTAGGCCCCTCTCAGGGTGTGCTGTTACTGTGATCAGGAAGGGGAGTACATTCTGTAGTTCACCAATACAGGAGCTGGGGGTGTAGCTCCATGGTAGAGCAAGTGCTTGGCATACTTAAGGGACTGGATTCAGCCCCCTGTACTCCTCTTCCAAAAAAAGCATCACTGTATTAGAAAAACATGAGAAATAATACACAGGGTGAAGAAGACCTTCACCCACCCCCCAAGCCAGTCATAACGATTACACTCAAAGTCGTTTGTGCTCAGAATGTGGTAATTGGCTTTCTTTGCTTTCTTTTCTCTGGGCAGTGCTGCGTTTTCATTTCCCTTTACAGATTAAGATGCTGCTGCTGGAAATGGTCTTCAGTCCCGGAGTGTTGGATAAGCAGTGATGGGCAGCAGTCCTGTCAGTGAGGGCCTGTGACCACGGTCTCTAAGATGAGGCTGAACTTAATATTTGCAGAACTTAATGAATCTACTCTATATAATCACGCCTTACAAGACTTTTAAATGGGTGTGATTGTGAAAAGTTTTGTAATTTATTTAACCAATGTTTTACCATACTAGGAAGGGAGGTAGTTATTAAAATGAATGATGTCTTGAAAGTATTTTTGTTTTCTTCCCCACAGAAGAACATAACTGTTGACAGTGATGTAAAAGTAAACAAAGACAATCTTACTGATCTTTATGTCCAGCATGCAATACCATTGCCTCAGAGGGATTTGCCAAAGAATAGATGGGGGAAGATGATGGAAAAGAAAAGAGAGCAACGTGAGATGAAAAACGAGACCAAAAGGTACTTTTTTTTTTTAGGTTTCATATTATTGATTAAACTTTTTTAACCACCAGGAAAACCTAAGCAAAATAAAGGAAAAGAAAGCATTTGTTCAGTAACTGTTTTTTGAGCACCAGGTTTTGTGATTATTACAGTGTCTGACACCGACGTTCCCTGTCCATATTTAAGTGGGGAGAAACATAATGAAGTTAGATGAATGCTGTCAGTCCATTTCCCTCATGCAGTGTCAGGTGGTATACAGTGACTGAGTTTCCATCTTTCATCACATGACAGTCAGTGGGGACCCCAAAATGGTTCATTTTAATCAGTCACCCAGGAATCTGATTAAAATGTTGATTTTTAGGACTAGCAGGACGCCTTTGTAAGTAAAAGCACTGCTGTGCCAGCCTGAGGGCCTGAGCTTGGTCCCCAGAGCCCATAGTGGAAGGGGAGAACTAACTTCCACAGTTGTCCCCCGACCTCCATACATGTGCATTTCCCACATGCATGCCTGGACAGGCACACACACATACACATATGTAGTAATGATAAATGTAAACATCAGACTTTGGTGTTTGAATGCAAAGTCTACAGTTAAAAACACAGATTTTAAGCTGGATGTGGTGCCTTTAATCCTGGCGCTTGGGAGGCAGAAACAGGCAGATTTCTGTGAGTTTCAGGGGTGCCTGGTCTACATAGCAAGTTCCAGGCTATCCAGGGCTACATACTGAGACCCTGTCTCAGAGTTTTTATTTTCTTATCTTTCTATAACTTGAGCTATCATGAGTAATAAAGGAATGCTCTATTCTCTTTTATCATTAAAAAAAAATTCACTGTTTAGATGTTAAACATGAGGACCCACTAAATCCTCTGTTTAAAATTATACATATACCTTAGTAACCAATTAGTTTAGCAAGTGCGGAGTCCTTAGAGACTACTGGTGTTTGCTGTGGGATCTTGTGCTTTGCGTTTATAGACTCAGTGTGGGAGTTTTTGTATAATTTTGTAGGTTTTCTTTCTAAAACAATAATTATGATCAAGATAACTGTCAGCTAATCATATTTTGTAGTTGAGGTGGTTAATACTTTAAGGCCAGTTATATCCTGTATATGAAAACTAATGTAATTTCTTACAAATATTTTATACTTGTTTTGAGGATTTTGTGTATGAGTGCTGTATTTACATCATTTCTACCCATTCCCCCTCTGAATTCCTCCCACCCTACTTCATGACCTCTTCTTTGATTATTATTGTTACGGTGCACACACACCACACACACACACAGAGCAATGAGTCCATTTAGTGGTACTAGCATGTACATGTATGTCTGTATGGCTCACCCCTTGACCTGATTGAATAACCCATTGTGGAGCTTGTCCATGGAGAAAACTGATTCTCCATAATATTTTATATTTTTAAGCATTAGAAAATTGTCCTTTAGAGTGAGCAAATGAAAGTCTTATATTTCCAGTAGTTCCCCTTTAGGACAGTTGTGTCAGTAAATCTTGTTGCTTACCGTTTTGACTGTGATTTCTAGTGCACTGGTTTGCCTTCCCAGGTGATACTTTTCAAGAGTGTGTCTTTTTGATTTCAGGAGTAGTACTGTAGATGGACTAAGGAAAAGACCCCTTATTGTGTTTGATGGAAACTCAACAAGTACAAGCATCAAAGTAAAAAAGACAGAGAATGGAGACAATGATCGACTAAAGCACCCCCCTCAGGCAAGCGTTACCAATAATGCCTTTCGAAAATTATCAAATTCCTCTTCAAGTGTTTCACCTCTAATTTTGTCTTCCAATTTGCCTATGAACAATAAAATGGAACACAATAATAATGACACTAAACAGAACCATGACTTAACGCATAGGAAAAGTCCTTTGGGTCCCGTGAAGTCACCACCTTTGTCTCCTGTTGGGACTACTCCTGTGAAATTAAAGCGGGCTGCACCTAAAGAAGAAGCAGAGTCAGTGGCGGTGAGTGTTGGTGGCTTCCATGCTGAGCAGTCTACCCTGTCTCCCTTTGTGGGTCAGCTCTACTGCTTGCTCTTCTGTTGAAGGAGTATGTGCTAAAACGGGGTCTCATTTCCTTTAGTGGTTATAACCCTGTCTTGGGATCTTTGAATAGAGTTTAAAACCTGGCTCCATATCAAGCTATCATAGACTTTTGATAGTTAATTTGACTTTTTTTTCTTTACCATGATGATTTAACAAGGTTAAAGCTGTTCAGGCAAGAGTGAGGGTTGGGAGTAGGCACAGTGAAATTGGAAAGGTTGTGGAGCAGGAGGACAGCACGGCTGGTTCAGGCATTGCTTTTAGAACCTACAAGTGATTTTAACAATCCTTAGGCTGATTTTAAGTCAAGAAATATAGGAACAGTTCTCATCACAACTTCGTAATATACATTACAGTTTTCCTATGTAAAGATTGACTAGTGGCTGTACAAGATCCTTTAAGATGGGTTAAAAAAAAAAAAAAGATTGTACTGTATAATATTTGGGGTTACAAACCTCAGTCAGTGGGAGGATCACAGTGTATATGCAAAAGTAAGCACCAATGTAGTTGATAGACATAACTGCTTCCTGTGACCTCCATACCCTTTATCAATAGGGCTAAGTCTCTATCCCACAGGATAGGTCTCCAGGCCATGTTGATCACCTGAGTGCTAATGTAAGTGCTACATTGTTGAAGAAGTGATGGTCACCCTGCAAGACCCATTCTTGCAGCAGGGAAGCCAGGCTGCACAGAAACCCAGTGGAGCCCCCAATGGAGATGCTACCTCATCTGCTTGCCTCCACCCATGCTCTTTTCCTAGGCTACCCCAGCAGGTACAGACTAGAGCAGTGCAGTGTGTGTTCCTGGCTGAGCTGGGGACAAGAGGAGTGCAGTCTGTATAGCCCAGTAAAGCCCATCGAGGGTGGATGGATGCTGATGGGGACTTGTCCCCTAGTTCCCTATCCCAGGTTTAACAGTGCCTGCATCTACACCAGACCACTTGACTCTGCAGTCTGCAGTGCCCACTTGGTGTCCTTGAACTCTATAATGTTCTGCATTCTGTATCTCATCGTTCATATAGTCGAACCCTGGAATTTAAAAATCCACAATAATGCCTGTTTTTAAAATTTCACCAAATTTATTTTGCTTAAAAAACATATAAAAAAGGGCATATTTCCTAAAATTCTTTCACTTGGTTCCTTTTGTCTTGGAATTAAAAAGAGAAATACTCCTTGGTTAGTGAGGCCCAGAATGCTGTTGTCCAGGTTCACACATTTATAAAGTTGTGTTGGACCTTGATCAAGTCTTTTTGTACTTACCTTAAAACCACAGCAGAATCTTCATCTCAGCTAAGCCTCTCATTACTTTGCCTTGGAGGGATAGAGAAAGTTTGAGAAAAATCCCTTATGTATGTTGTGTTCATATATATTTAAGCATCTAGATTCTTAGATTTCATATGCCGATCAGCTACTTCGTGCAGTTACACAGATTTGTTCAGTCAAGGACCAGACTGTGTTTTGATTCCAAGGTGCACACCAGACACCAATCTGCCTCCATTTTCATTTAGCCATGTTTGTGAGAAAGAAGAAGAGGGTGTGGGATGAGGGTTAGAGGAATTAGTGAATCTCAAGTACTACTGCAATAAGAGGTTGAGCCTTTGGGAACTTTTTTGGCCTATATATTTACTTATCTATGATATGTGTATACACAGACAGATAGTACTCAGAAATGGCCATATTTTTCTCCTTTCATCAACATTTCCCACTGAGTTTGGTTCACTTGTGGGATGGTACTCAGGCCTAGTGTGTGTGTGAGTGCTCTAGGTGTTTTCTTATGTGAGAAACTACAAAGAACCACAGAGCAGAAAAAAAAGAAGCCAGAACAGGCCTATTTTCCTCATCTGAGAGCTATTCCCACCAGATGGCAGCAGCGATCTTGCTCTGGTTTATGAGCCGTAGGCTATGGCTGGGTAAGTGTTTTGGCTGTTCTGAGAGTTCTGCAGTTATAAACTGGTTTCTGCTCCTGTTTTTTAGAATAACCTGAAGCCCCCAGAAACAAAGAGGAAGATACAACATGTTACATGGCCGTGAAGGGAAGCTTCCAGAAATGTAAATATTACTGTAACTCACATTATTTACAGAGATCCTGATGATTGTGAAATTTTCTTAAGAGGTTTAAAATAGGTTTGAAAAAAATAGTCTTTCCTTTCCCTCCCTCCTTCCCTCCTGTCCTTCCTCCCTTTTTAAAGATTCTTGACTTTCATGTCCCAATTAGGGAAGAGTTTCTTTTTAAAAAGTAGCTTAGTGTATAGATTTGTAGAAATTTCATTTTCCAAGGAGAAGCATATAGCAGTTCACAGTATTTTAGTACATATTGCCACAGGCTTTTTAGGGTTCACCAAGAAGAGCATCTTGGTAGTATTGCTGGACAGGTATTCTGAAGACAGAATTTGCTGTTCTTCGATGGCTTGCATCATTTCGCTCCCTAAAAAGCAAAAGGGAAATCAGGGCTGCTGCTTCCCCTCATGATGTGGTGACAGAACTGACTGATGTGAATGGACTGGTGTGTCCTTTCTAGCACTCTTGTCTTGCAGGGGTTCTGTCTACTCTCTCCTGCAGCTCAAGGCCTCACTGTTGAATCAGCTCTTTCTCTTATGAGCTCATCTTGTTAAAGTGAAGTTGATTTCAGAGTCTTCAGGCTTAGTGATCATGTTAGAGTTAGTGGTAATGGTTGGGGCTAGAATTCTAGAGTTAGGAGAGTCCTAGAAGTATGGCAATGAGGGGTGCGTCATTGTGCTCTGAGTACGCAGTCAACGGGCCACTGCAGCTTGAATTCACTGTAGAGTGCAGCAGAGGTGAAGCAGACCCTATGCTCTGATACACGCAGCGTCCCGCAGGGCTGTCCCACAGTTAACCATCAGTCTTTTCGTTCATTTCTGTGCAAGTAGTAGTATCCACTTGTATAATGCAGGACAGTGAGAAAATAGGGCTTATTTTGCATTCATGAGTTCTAGCATCTACTTTCTCATGTATTTCTAACCAAGAGCAAAGATGGTTTATGTTTTTTCTGTGTTGTGATTGATCCTTAAGTTGGTAGTTTGTCTTCAATATGCTGTAGGGGCGTCTCATTCTCCATCTTTTTTTTTTAATTTGTTGAAACAAGCATTTAAATTCAGCTATCGAATAGCCTTACAAAAAATAATTCAGCCTTGCAGGTAAGTAGTGTAAAACTAGTTTAAACTATTCTGCCTTTTTTTCCAGACTGTACATTTGTACAGAGAAGACTAAATTGATGCATAATGCTTTGTAAATCGTTGTTACAAATTTAAAGGTATTGTTATCTGCAGGGCTGATAAATGTAATACTGTTGATGGGAACTGTGCTCCTATGTGTAAATGTCAAGGGAGAGTTAAAAAGTGCAGCTTTTAGAGTAGAATGACACATTTTATATTCAGTTTCCTTCTTTGCTTCCACCTGCATCTCTCTTATAAGAGAGAGTTAGCCATTTGACGATTTTTAGTCAGTGGGAACTTATTTTTAGTTATTCGGTGAAATTAATTTTTAATTTGTATATTTAACTTACAGAGTAGGTTGGTAATAACAGCTGAACTGTGTAACATTGTTGCTTCAAATTGAAGTTTATACTATGAACATTCAGCGTTGACGCTCACATAGCAGCGTATTACTGAGCTGTTTTGAGTTGGAGAGGTGGAGAAGCATTGAACCACGCACTGTGTATTAGGTACTCCCATCATCGCAGAGTGCTGTGCCTCCTAAGGGATCATGGAACTTGCTTCTTCCACATGATGAAGCGTGCCTAGCGCTGGGATCTGGAGCAGCAGCACTGGGGAGTCTTGTTCTGAAGTGGAATTTTCGTTTGCTTGATAGGTTAGAAGGACTTGTCGTGTGTGACGAATAGTTCTGGAATAACCTTTGTTCGCTACCATGGCGTTAGTATTGTTGCTTTTGATTCTGTGTCCCAATAAAGCCAGCTGTTCTCACGACCTGGCTGGGCAAATGAATGGTATTGGAGTCAGTGCGTGGCTTGAGGTGTGAGCTTCTGCCTTTAGTAAGTGGGCTTTGCTCCTTCCTTTCACCTCTCTCCTTTCTCCTTCCTAGTATTTCCCTTCTTTACTTCTATCCTTCTTCCTCCTTCCTCTCAATCTAAGTTTCAGGCTTAGGTTTGCAAGTTGTATTGCTTGGCCCTCCACTGTTCACTAAGAGGTGAGGATAGACTGACCCCCCAGTCCTCTTATACCTAAGGGGCTGTAGGTGGCTGTGTGCATTCTACAGTCTCAGGACCCTGTAGTACTAAGGTACTGAATTGCTTCCCAAAGGCTGTTGAAGCAGTATAGTTTCCAAAATAGCCTTATTAATCTAGACAGCTACCAGACACGTGGAAAGATGGTTTACTGCTATTATGAGGCTATATTTGCTGGTATTAAAAGTCTTCAGAATTGAAGTTTTTGTTTGAAACACTATTTTGGTTGACTTAAGTTGTGAGAGACAATTCTAAAACTGATCTAGAGAGACTCATTCAATAGTAATGACCTTTAAAAACTTACATTAAGTAAAACTGCCAGTAGATTAAATCATCTATGTATGTAATAGCTTCCTCTCCTTACTACTGTGGAACTTCAGTCATTTTTAGAGGCTACTAATTGGTCAAAATGTTTTTAAGTGTGCTTTTATTAAATGCTTGTGTAAGTTTTGTAATTCAGTACAGAAAAGGTTGACCTTGTAATGTACATTTTTGTATGTCTTCTAAGTAGCCTTATCCTTATTTAAATAAACAAAATTATCTTGAGTAGATTTGTCATTTGTAAAAAAAATAAAATAAGATGGAAAATACTCTGATGACTTGATGTGATGTTGTGTGAATAAATTATTGGGAAATACTGTTCTGTGTTCCATAACTTTCTCCATGGAGTCTAAACAGTCCAACCCTTTCTTGAGGCTCTGTTGGGAATAGGAGGGCACCTAGAGCTATCTGATGTTTGGGATATCTTGATACTATTGAGGTTAATATGAAGAAATGCATCTGTCCTAGTTTGCTTCTCCATTGCTGTGACAAAAGATTCTGACCAGTACCAACTTGGGGAGGAAAGGGTTTATTTGACTTACACATCTCCAGGGTCACACAGTTTGTCAGGGAGTCCAAGGTAGGAACTCAGGGCAGAAACCTGGAGGCAGGAACTGGAGCACAGGCCATGGAGTAACGCTGCTTACTGGTTTGCTTCCCTGGCCCAGGCTCAGCCTGCTTTCTTATACAATAGACAACAACCTTCCCAGGGATGGCACCACCCACAGTGGGCTGGGTCCTCCCACATCCCTCAACAATCAAGAAAATACCCCACAGATGTAGCCATAGGCAAGTCCAGTGGAGGCATTTTCCCAGTTGAGGCGTCTTCAACCCAGGTGTGTCAATTTGACACTAAAGCTGTCCTGCACAGCATCACCAAGTGTTCCAGTAACTTGATTGAAAGATGTAGGGGGTGTGGCAAGCTCAAAAGTCAACAGCTGATTTATTAGTGCATTGAGGGGTGGGCCTTCTGAGACAGGTTTCATCAGTATCCTCTTGCTTCCACCTCCTGGGTGCTAGGATTACAGGTGTGAGCCTCGAGCTGAAATCACTAATTTTTTAGCCTGGTATCTTACTACGTTTGGAAACTGAGTTCTCACTTAAGTAACTTGGAGGATACTCTGGTCAAATTTTCTGTTTGGGAGCATTGAGATTGTTTTTACTAATGTGTTTTTGGTGAACATAAATTCTTTTATTCTTTCAAATGCCTAATAACTTAGTTGACTTCCTTATCGTGGAATAAAGATACAGATTTCCGTGTATTTTTGTGTGCCTCTTATTGTAGACCTTAGGGTGGGCAAAGTGACTAAGCTCTTGGTTCTAGGTTTTGATTTTTGGGACTGGTCCCTATATCCCATGGTTGCTCTGAACCTATATCCCAAGGTTGGCTTTGAATGCTCTATCCTACCTCCACTCCCAATTAGGATTACAGTGTGCACCACCAGATACATTACTCTCCATTTCCTTTAAAAGCAAATGGGCTGGAGAGATGGCTTAGCAGTTAAGAGCACTGGCTGCTCTTGGAAAGGACCCGAGTTCAGTTCCCAGCACCTGTCTAACAATCATCTGTAATTCCAGTTCGAGGGGATCTGATGCTATCTTCTCACCTCTGTGGACATTATATGACATGGATGCATTTACATACATGCAAGCAATACACTCATACACATAAAAAGTTAAAAATAATAGAAATTTAAAAAAAATCTCAAACCCTAGACAAACAAATATTCAATATTATAAGACATCCTCTCTTCTCTGGGCAGCAGGTCTAGGTGGGAGGGTGTAGTGAAGAAGAGCTGTACCACTTGCGGCAGCTGGGAAGTAGAGGATGCCTGTGTACACAGGCTTTCTCCTCATCCCACCAGCTTATTGGATGGTGCCCTCCATGTTCAGTTCATCGTCTCTGGAAACTCTCTGCAGACATATCGAGAGATGGCTTTACATTATAATCTAGGCATATCGCAATCCAATCAAGGTGACATCAGAGTAACCATCATATTGATCAGAGAACTTTAAGAAGATCCCTCTGTAACCTGAGAAGATACTACACTCACCTACTTCTGGTTGCACAGATGCTTGTAAATTTCAGGGATGAAGTTACCATGCTCCACTGTCCCCACCTTTTGGACAACTTTTCTGTTTATTCTTAATTATTTAACACTGAGGTTAGTTTTGTAGTTTGCTATTTGGCATGGACATCTCAATGTTTACACAGCCCATGGATTCAGATGTGGCATTTGCGCTATGATTCATGTGTAGGAAAGTAGTCTGTGTTAGGGGCTTTGTTTCTGGAGTCCTGGTCTCTATATTGTATCAAGCTTGGTTCTGGGCTTCCATTTTCCCTGAAAGGTTCAATTGCACTCTAATCTTTATCTCTAGAATTTGCTGCAGGCTTATCCTCCAAACCCTTTGGTTTGTCACTGCATAGCCAGGCAGACAGCAAGAAGTGGCCTTATATCTTTATGGATCTACTTAAGATTTTAAGTGTACTACCTGTATGTGTTCAGTGCCCATGGAGGTCAGAAGAGGGCATTGGATACCCTGGAATTGGAGTTATGGACAGTTGTTAGCCACCTGTGTGTACTGGGACTCAGGTCCTTTGCAAGAGCAGTCAGTGCTCTTAACTGCTAAGCCATCTTTCTAGCCCCACATTTATCCATTTTTTTACACATAGTTTTCATTGGAAATTATATTTTTGTTTTCCTCCTTACATTTCTCTTTTGTCCCTGAATTCCCTCCATCCTCCCTCCTACATTTAGAAGTATTTTCACTTTATTTCTAAAATATTCTTAGACTTTTTTTATTCCCCTTATGTTTATCTAATTTTTTGAACTTCTTCATTGTTGTGAATTACCCTCTTTTTCCTCTCCTTATTTTTGTAAACTTCTCTTTTCCATCACACACTTCCCCACTGTTTTCTCTCCTTTCACCTTGCTTCCCCCGCTTCTCCCCTTTCCCTGCCTCCTTCCTTTATCGCATTCTTTTACTATTGTACACTTACCCCAAATGATTTGTTACTTAATAACACAGTCTGCATTAGCTTTTCACATACATACAGGTAGTACACTTAGACACAGAAATTAAAATAAAAATATATTCTTAATTGGATAAATATATAAAGATGAAATAAGATAAATCATTTAAAAATATAAGTTTGATAAAGTAGCAATCCTATTAAAAGTCAAGTAAAAAAGAAATCTGAGAGAGAATATATTTTTTAAGGGGGCATAGTACTGGGGCAGTTTCTTTGTGATGTGTTAGTGGCTTTGATTGATTTTATATGTTTTTATGTGTTGTATGTTTTGATGTGGCTCTTACAGCAGTTTGTTTGTCCTCTCTGAGTGGTACTGGGTGTTGAGCTTTCAAGAGAAGAACCAGAAGATATTCCCAAAGCCACAGATGCCCAAATCACAACAGAGACATCAAGAAACATGAAGAAGAAAACAACAGGACTCATCCAAAAGACATTAACTCCTCAACCTCCGGGTTCAAGATACTGACATAGGTATAATACAGATGATTTCAAAAGTTCACTGTAAAGAATGACCAATGCCCTAAAAGGACACGAGCAAGCAGTGTGGATGAGGAAGTCAGGAACCTGGAACTTTTGTTCAGCAAGGGTTCTGGAGAGATGTCTTTGTGGTTCAGATGACTTGGTGCTGTCCCAGAGGCCCGAGTTCAGATTCCAGTTCCCAAGTGTCTTCAGCTCCAGGGCATCCAACTTCCTCTCTTGGCCTCTGAGAGCACCTGCACTCACATGCACAGACTGACATGCACATATTCACACACAGACACACGGGGTCTGTGGGATTAAAAATCAAGTAAGTTAAAAAATTTCAGCAAGGATATTAAGATTGTGAGAAGATAAATGGAAGAACTGGAAATGAAAAACTCAAGGAATCAAATAAATGTCAAAGTGAGAACATCACTGTTGACTAAACACAACAGGGATGGAGGACAGGCTTATGAAACATGGCATTCAAACCAATAATTAAAATCTACAATGTCTAAGAACTCTGGGATAATATCAAGAGGCCAAACCCAGGAATCCATGAGATAGAAGGGGCTTATATAAACACTGAAGGTAGAGAGAATCTACTCAGTGAAATTATACCAGAAGATTCTCGATTTAATTCTAGAGAAAGACATCCCAAAACAAGAGGCATTTGGGACAGTAAATTGGCATGCCAGAGAAGAACGTCTCCATTAGGTGTGGTGGATACTACAAATACAAAACAACATTAAAAACTGTAAGGGAAAAACAATGCACAAAGACATGAGTAGTGTTAGATCTCTCATGAGCAACTCTGAAAACCAGGAATGCATGAAATGGTATTTCCAAGTACTGAAAGTGAATGATTTAGCCAGTTTATCTTTTAATATTGACAGAGAGGCAAGCATAAACTAAGCCAGTTCATGGCTACCAAGCAAGGATTGCAGAAGATATTATATATATATATATATATATATATATGGAGAAGATATTTATATATATCTATGGAAGAACAAGAAAGGAAGTATCAATTACTAGATCACAAGAAAGAATAAATTTCATGGGAGGGATAGATGAGCAAAGAAGACCTAGGAAGAAATCCATCATGCCTAGCACATTAAACCAGTAAACCCCTAAGACTTATAGAAAAAAGTGAACAATAATCTAACCAGAAAAACAAAAATTATAAGAATAACCATCTTTCAATAATAACCTAAAATATAAATGACCTCGATTCACCAATAAATAGACACAGAAAGGCCAAAATGGATTAGAAATAAACAAAACAAAACAAGATCCAACTGTCTGTTGCTTCCAAGAAACACACCTTACAGGTAAAGACATCCACAGACTTAAGACTGAAATGTTAGAAAATAATTCATCAAGAAAATGGAAGCCCAAACAAGCTGCCATAGCTGCTTCATCTGATATAATAGTCTTCAAACCAAAATTAGAATGATAAAAAAGATTACTATGTATATAAAGGAAACAATTATGAAGACATATCACTCTAAAGTATGTATGCACCAAATTTTAAGGCTCTCAATTTCATAAAACAAGCACCAATGAACCTTAAAGATCAAATAGTTCCTGATATAAAAATACTGGGTGATTTCAATACCCAATTCTCATTTCTAGAGAAGTCATCCAAACTGAAAACTAACAAAGAAGCTTCACATTTATAGCATAGATCAAATGAAATGAAATTATATATATATATATACACATGTATATGTATAAACATAGATACATAATATTCCATCCAATAGTTAAAGGATACATATTTTTTCAATAGCTCATGGAACCTTCTCTAAAATAGACCACATTCTGGCTAATAACCCAAGTGTTACCAAAATAGCAAAATAATTGAAATCCAGCCAGATGTGGTGGCACATGCCTTTGATCCAGCACTCAAGAGGCAGACGCAGGCGAATCTGTGAGCTCAAGTTCCAGGCTAGCAGGGGCTGTAGGGAGACCCTATCTCAAAACAGACCCAAAACAAACAAAATAATTGAAATCATGTTCTTGTATTTTATCAGATCATAAAGGACTAAAACTAAACATAACATAAATTATAGAAACCACACAAATATATGAAGAATGGACAAATACACATATTCTCTTTTCAAGGAATGTTTTTTATTACATTTTATTCCTTGACAGTTTCATACAAGTATATAATGCATTCTGATTACACTCGCTCTCCCATCCTCCCTTCTCCCCCTGCTAGTAGATAAGTGCTGTTCTCACCCTTGATCAAAGAAGTTTCTTTTTGCAGTAAAAAGCAGTGAATGTGGACTCTTGACTGATCAAGATGCTGAGAATAATAACTATTGAACATTTATCCCTGAACGGGACATCTGTATCTCCCCCTTGAGGGATCAGGAAACATCATGAAACAGGGACAGAAAGAATGTGAGAGCTTAGATGATGGGAGGAGGAATATGAAGCATTATCGTCTGGGCATGACAGGGCCTTTGAAGTTATGGATAATATATTCTTCAGTGGTCATTGAGGAAGCATAAAAATTCTCAGGATCAAATAAAAGTACAGCATATCAGAGCACTTGGGATACAGCTAAGGCAGTTATCAGAGGGAAGTTGATAGCTATAATACATATATTTTAAAAAATCAGAACGATCTCAAATAACCTAGTTATGTACCTTAGAATAGTCCAAACCCCAAGGAACAGGTAGCAAGTAATACAAAGATCAGACGGTAAGTGGGTGTGTTGGCTCTAACAGGTCTCTGTCCAAACACCACAGAGAGAGAGAGAGAGAGAGAGAGAGAGAGAGAGAGAGAGAGAGAGAGAGAATTAGAGATGAAAAAGAGGTTGCTACATGTTTCAATAAAATCTAGGAATCATTAGGGAATATTTTGAAATTTTATATTACAAAAAGACTAGGAAATCTAGAAATAGATAGCTCATAGACACATATGACCTAATGAAATTATGTCAGGAGGATATAAATAGCCAGGAGGATATAAATAGCCAGGCGTGGTGGTACATGCTCTTAATCCCAATATTCTGGGGCAGAGACAGATAGAGCTCTGTGAGATTGAGGCCAGCCTGGTCTACATAGCAAGTTCCAGGCCAGCTAGGGCTACAGGGAAACTCTATATCAAAACAACAACAAAAGAAGATATAGACAAGGTAAACAGATCCATCAACACTGAAGCACTGCCACATCCTTCCCAACCTTTATAGATGAGCTAATGCCAGTGCTCCTCAATCTGTTAGCTCCTTTGCCATCTCAAAAAAATAAAAAAAAGGAAGAGAAGAAATACAATGAAACTCATGAAGCCAGTATTACCCCGATACCAAGCCAGATACACACACACACACACACACACACACACACACACACACACACACACAGAATTAAAGACCAATTTCCCTGATGAACATAGATGCAAAAAATGACAGTAAAAGACTTGTAAAATGAACTCAACAACACACTGAAAAGATCGTACACCATGATTAGTTTGCTTCATGTCAGATTATAGGAATGGCTCAAAATATGCAAACTGGTTAGTGTAATGCAACACCTAAAAAGATTGCATGGCAAATCACACAATCATCTCAAAGGATGAAGAAAAGGCTTTTGATAAAGTTCAGCATTTCTTCACAATAAAAGTCCTCAAGAAACTAGGAATAAGAGGAACATGCCTCAACAAGCAAAGAATGTATATTAGCAAGCCTTTAGCCAATATTATAGTAAATGAGAAAAAACTAAAAGCATACCCTCAAAACCCAGGTTAAAAAAAAATGAAGATCTTCACTTTTCCACTCAATGCTTAAAAGTCTTAGTTAATGCAACAAAACAAGAAGAAATATAAGGGATGCAAATAGGAAAGAAGTTGAATTATCCTTACTTGAAGGAGATATGATCTTATTCTTTAAATATTCTGAAGACTTCAGCAAACACACCTAGATCTGATATACAGTTTGAGCAAAGTATTGGAATACAAAATCAACATTCAACTATCAATGCCTTTTTGAAAAATTATTTTTATTATTTTATGTGTTTGAGTGAATTGCCTGCGTGTATGTACATGCACCTGTGTCATGCAGTGATCGAGGAGGACAGAAGAGAGTGTGCAATCTCCTGGAACTAGAGTTTGGGTTGGTTATTAGCTATCATGGAGGTGCTGGGATTTGAACTCAGGTCTTCTGCAAGAACAGCCAGTGTGCATAACCACTGAGCCTCCTCTCCATCTTCCAATCAGTACCTTTTAAAAATACCAATAACAGAATTGTTAAGAAAGGAATCATGGGAGAAATCCATTCATAATAGTTTTTAAAATACCTAGGAATAAACCTAACCAAGGGAGGCAAAAAATTTCTAAAATGAAAATGTTAGAACATTAAAGAAATTGAAGACACTAGGAGATGGAAAGAACTTCCATACTAACGGATCAACAGAACTGCCTTCACAGAACTATAAAAGGCCATCTTAAAATTTATGTGGATGTACAAAAAGACCTCAAACAGTCAAAGCAATCCTTAGAAGACAGAGCAATGCTAGAGGTATTACACCTCCTGATTTGAAATTACACTGTAGAGCCATAGTCAAAATAGCATGGTGCTGGTCCAAAAACAGACACATCAAACAGTTAGGTAAAGACTCATAAATAAACCTGCACAACTACAGCCATCTAATTTTTTTTAACAGACATATATTATGGAAAAGACAAGTGATTGGAAAAATATAAAAGAATGACATTGCATCCCTGCCCTCACCCTGTTCAAAAATCAATTCAAAATGAATTGAAGACCTTCATGTAAACTGGGGAAATTCGAGGGACAACCATGTTAAGATACAGGGATAGGCAAGGGCTTCGTGAAGGGACTTTAATAGCTCAGGAAGTGGTGACTGACAGTTGAGATTAAAAAGTGTCTGCCTGGGAAAGGAAACAATCTGCAGAGTGAAGACACAGCCTCACAATGGGAGAACATTCTTCCCATGTCTACATCTAACAGGGCATTAATATCAATTATCCACAAAGAATAAAAAAATTAAACAAAAAAGCAAGTCAATCAATAAATGGACAAATGAACTGAACAGACAGTTCTCAAAATAAATACACATAACCCATAACTATACGAAAAAATGTTCAACACCTTTAGCCCTCGGGGAAATGCAGATGAAAATGACATTGAGATCCCATCTCACCCCAGCCAGGATGACTGTCATCAAGAAAACAAATGATGGAGCTGGAAAGATGGCTCAGGAGTTAAGAACACAGGCTGCTCTACCAGAATGCCCAGGTTTGGTTCCCAGCACTCATATGGTGGCTAACAACTGTCCCTAACCCCAGTTCCTGAGGATCGGATGCCCTCTTCTGGCCTCCACGGGCATTGCTCAACATGAGTGCACTTACATACATACAGGCAAAATACTTAACACATAAAAATAAAGAGAACAAATAACAAATTCTGTCCAGAATGCAGGGAAGGAGGAAATGGATACCCTGCTGATGGGGGTGTAAACTTGTGCAGTCACTAGGCAAATCAATGCAGAGGTTGCTCAAAAAAATTAAGACCAGAGCTACAATATGATCCTGGGCGTGTACTTGAAGGAATGAATCTAAGGCAGTATACCACAGAGATACTTGCATATCCATGTTTATTGCAGCTCTACTCACGATAACTGAGATATAAATACAATGACACCCCCTCCCCCGTGTCTGAAAGAAAATTGCTCTACTCACTAATATTTAACAGGCTCCTGGCACTTGACTCACTAAGTATTAACAGGCTTCGTTAGGTTTTGTTGATGCAAAGACTGGTCAAGCAGAGCATACACAATATAGAATCAAACTAGATGCCTGTTATGGTTTGAATTTAAAATGGCTCCAACAGGCTCATGTATTAAACCCTTGGTCACCAGATGATGTCACTTTTTTGGGAGGTTAGGGATCTTTTAGGAGGTGTGGCCTAGCTTCAGAAATGAGCCACTGGTCATGGGTCTTGAAGGCCTAAATACTTCTGGTTGCCGCCAGAGCACTTTGCTTCTTGACTGATCAAGCTGTGAACACACTGAGCCACTGCAAGGTCCTACAACACTGATGGAGTTGCCCTAGCCTCCACCTTTGCCCTACAATGACACCTTCCCCACCATCATAAAACTTTCCCCAATAAATTCTTCTTCCAACCAGTTATTTCTAATGTATTCTGTCACAGCAACAGCAACGATGGGTAAAGAAAATGTGGTATTTGTATACATAATGTGGTTGTATTCAGCCACTGAGAACAAAATTATGCTTTTTGCAAGAAAATGGATGGGAGTGGAGATCATTGTGTTAAATGAAATGTCAGACACACCCAGAAAGACAAGTATCACGTACATTCTCTCATTTGTGAATGGAGTCTAGTTACAAGGATATGCATAGAATACCAAGTAAAAGAAGGACTGTGTAGGAAGAGAAAGGATTGCAAAGGGAGGAAGGGAGAGGCAGAAGAGTAATGAGGGTGAAGACCAAAACACTGTAAATCTTCTCATATGTGGAGCACATGCATGTATGTGTGTATTCACATATACATACGCATGCTTAAAAGCAACAGAAGAGAGCTATTTAAGGGAAAGAGACTAGGGAGAGAAGGCAGGGCAGGGCAGTGTAGGGGCAAATGTGAGCAGAGTACAAAGATGTATGTGTGAAAAGGTCTTAATGAAGCCCATTTTTAACAATTTTATTGCATCTATTTGTTTAATGAGTATGTGAGTGGGCGTGCACATGCACATATGCAGGTCAGAGGACAACTTGCAGGAGATGTTTCCTTCCTCCTACCATGTAGGTCCTGGGTATCAAACTCAAGTCATCCCGCTTGAGATTCCTTAACTGTTGAGCCATCTTCCTGCCTGAAAGCCCATTATGTTATGGCCTTATGCTAAGTTTTTTTTAAAGAACGGGGCTTCCTCCCTGACTCTCCAATGGAACGATAGACTTTCTTGGAGTTGGATTGCAGAATTTCAGGGCCCTGGCCAAGAGACCAGGAGAGTCACCTGGTGTTGTGTTCTCCAAGGTGTCTTCCTCCTTTTGCCTGCCTTCTTTGCGTCGACCTCATGTTCTCAACATTTTAAAAATGTGTCTTGTTCAGAATGGTTGTTATTTGAAGAAGAATTAGCTTAATTACAGTTACCTCCTGGACATCAAATTCTCTTCCCCATCAATTTTAGACTGGGTAAAGTGGTAAATCTGTGGTTCTAATGATAAGGTATGATGTTCTCTAATGAAATTTAGTCATTTCACTTCTTTTTTTTTTTTTTTTTTTTTTTTTTTTGAGACAGGTTCTCCCTGTAGCCCCAGCTGGTCTGAAATTCACTATGTAGACCAGAGAACTCACAGAGATCCCTCTGCTTCTGCCTCCTGAGTCCTGGAGGAGCTGAGAGCTTGGGTTCCCTGTCATTGGGCCCCCAGCTGTTCTTCTGTTCACATTCTGGGGCTTGGGTTCATGCATCAAATATGAGCAATGCATTCTGAGAGTGAGAACGAGCGAGCGAGGGAGCGAGAGAGTGAGAGAACACAGTGAGAAAGTGTGGTGCTCCAGAAGGCTTCCTTGAAGTAGAAAGTATAATGCACTTTGGGTTAACACCAACCCCAGCCCATCAGAACCTACTCTGCAGACAGCAGTCACTGGAACAGGCAATAAACTATTCTTTAAACTCAACATTTAATCATTATTTCACACACTGTGCTTGGCAGGAGATTATTTTTTTTAATTGCTTTATTGTAAGTCACATAATCTTACTCAAGGTTTTACATAAAAAAGGAAGTTACAGAGCTACAAATACCAACTCTTCCTTGAAGGAACATTCAAGTTCACAACAAATGTTAATTGCACTTAAAAATTAAATAGGCGGTGAAATAAGGGTGCATTTTTAAAGACACTCGAAAGGACTTTTATGTTGGTGTCTGCCTTGTGTGACTACAAAAATTCCAGACCATTTCCCCACCCAGGATTTACGTAAGAGTTTTCTGCCCCCAGGACTGAACTAGCTCAGTGGACTAAAGGATTAAACAAACATGAAGACCATCGGGAAGTGAGAAGATAGCTTCAAGGTGGCTGGTGGGAACCAGGACACACGTTGCCTGGGTTAGAAAGAAAATGCACGAATCTGTGCATCACAAGTCGTGACCCCTCTGCTGCCTTCAGATGTCCTTTCCACAGTCGGGGCAGAGGATGTCATCTCTCTCTGTGAGGAAGCCTCGGCCCACCAGGGACAGGGAGCACTTCTTGCAGTTAAAGCAGTCATTGTGCCACTGCCGTTCCTCAAAAGAGATGTACTTTGTGCCACCGAGTCCTGTAGAGAAAGGAAACGTAAGGGTGAGAGAAGAGGAGGAGTATCGCCTAGCAACAGAACTGAAAAAAGAAAGTTCTGGTTTAGTCTGCTTCAACTTTATTCCCTCTGTGTGACATGCATGCTGTGAGTTTCTCAACTAGCGAGTGAAAGCTGAGAATTCCCATGATCAGCTACTTTGCACAGCTGTGAGGAGCTCACAGGCATCAGAAGAAATAGACACAGAGACAGTCTGTAAAAGGATGCAATAAACACTATGAAAAAGTGTTTGTTGGGCTGGGCTGCCGCTCAGTGGTAAAGCACTAGCATGGTGAGGTCCTGGCTTCAATCTCCAGCGCTGTGAAAAAAAGTTCCTGCTGTTCCCTTGCCTCGACCTGTTTCCCCCAGAAATGAACTCCCATAGAGAAGAGGTTTCCCATGCCCCTGTGCTACGCTATGGAGTAGACTGAGAGTCAGAAGAGGAACGTGGTGATCCTTCTGAGGATGGCAGGACAGGCTGATCCCCATGGGGAGGAAATCCTGGGATGAGCCCCAGAAGCAGGAGCTACAGGTATAGGGGAGTGAGAAAGGGGGCTCAACAAGGGGGGTACAGTGCACTGCAGGAAGATGGCTGCAGGCACAGGCCAGAGCAGACTATGGAAGCGTTAAGGACTGAACAAAACCACTGTTTTACTTTTTTGTAGAGCTGGAGATAGAACTCAGGACCTCAAGCCTGCTAGGTAAGCACTTCAACTCTAAGCTACAGTCACAGATTCAGTAGTTTTTAAAAAGTAGCAACTCATTTCACTTCCAACCTATTGTTACTCATAGTTTTTCTCTTTTATTAAAACTTTATTTCTATTTTGTATATGGATGTTTTGCCTACATGTATGCAAGTGTACCATGTTGTATAATGCTTGCAGAGGCCAGGAGAGGGTGTTGGATCCCCTGGATCTGGAGTTAAGGATGGTTGTTAACTGCCATGTGGGTGCTGGGAACAGAACCTAGGTCCTCTGCAAGAGCAGACAGTATTATTAACTGCTGAGCTATCATGTTTGATGATTAGTTTCCAGGGGATGTTTAAGGGACACTGGATGGTAATTGTACTATCAAGGACAGCTGGCCTGCATGGCCACTGGCCACCCTGAAACAAAGAAGTAACTACATGGATTTATCTCACAGTTGCAATATGTTCTAGTGAAATTTGGATGATGAATTCCAGTTACAGAGAGTTCTCTCCAGAAATAGTGGTGTGATAA
Source organism: Eospalax fontanierii (assembly GCA_035773235.1). Lineage (NCBI taxonomy): Eukaryota > Metazoa > Chordata > Mammalia > Rodentia > Spalacidae > Eospalax > Eospalax fontanierii. The sequence continues at coordinate 33,700,734 of CM069547.1, forward strand.
ACCACACTATAACAAAGTAGTCACCACCTCAGTCTACTTTTAAGGTCAAGGTCTTAGACTTAACAGTTTAGGTCCTATTGTAAGGAGTGTTAGGCTAATAATGCTGGGCACTAAGCCCTTCCACACTGGAAGACCTTAGAGCTTTTCCTCCTTGGCAAGCTATAGCAGGGTGGGACTGAACCCAGGTCTATAATGAAGTATCTGTGTCCTTCCAAATCCACACCCACTATGCTCCTGATAAGGTATACACCAGGAAAGTTCATCAGCTCATTCCATCTTTAAAAAAACAGATTTCTGGAGCTGAGGATGAACCTTGGTGGCAGAGTGCTTACAGAGCATGTACGATGCCCTGGGTTCAATGCACACATCACCAACACAACAAAAACAGCAATATCAAATAAACTGCTAATTTCCAGACTATCAAGTATCTTTCCTATTCCTAGACTCATAAGGACCTACAGACCACAGACCACAGAGCCAGGACCCTGGTCATAGGCAGAACCCAATCTAGGCTTCGGGCCAGTGGTTCTAACTTCTCTGTATCCCGGTCACCTAGGAAACTCTTCAAAACTCTAGGGGCTGATGAAAGCTTGGAAGGTGGTTGTTCTTCTCAACATATGGACCGACTGAGGTGCAGAGCCAAGACATTTCTAGGACACCTGTCATCCCTACCAGTCTATGCCTCTTCCTCCTCTCGCCCTTGTTAAGTTCTACATCGGAGGACTGGGGGCAAGGAGGAGCACTGGTTGGCAGCATGTGTGTAAAAAAGATGGCAGACCGCCAGGCAGGGCAGCCGTCCTGTTGAGAGCTTCCTTTGGAGCTGTATTTTTACCCTGAAATGCTTGCACATGCAGCAAGAGCTAGAAATGAGCCCCAAACACAGACCAAAGAGGGGAGATTTCCAAAGGGAACACACACACACACACACACACACACACACACACACACACACACACAGAGTCAATTCTGATTATTTATTGATTATTTATGGTGATTATGATATCCCAGAACATCCTTATGCAGACGGGATTAGCAAATACTAAATCACTGGCTTCAAACACAAGATTAGGTTTTTTAAAACCTCTGCCACATTTGCAACTGATCAACACAAAAACGTTGCTATATGTGTGCCTCTGCTTGAATATAAGTCACTTTAATACAGTTTAGACTTATGACATTGACCTCGTGCTTGAATGCAGTTTCTCTAACATGCATTTTTCTCTGAGGCACATTAAGTCTTCTCACATGTAGGGAACACTGGATGGGAATTTGGCAGCTATTTTAAAGGGCAGAAATGCCCGCACCCTCCCCGTCGGAACAAAAACCAAACAAACCTTATGTTACTGGACATATGTTCAAAAGAATACTTATTTAAGTGTGGAACACGAGAGCAGAGCTTCACTTGCTCAGTGTTAGCTGGGAACGCACGTGTCTGGAACTGAGACCAGGCTGCTCTGTGCATATCTGTGGGTATCAATTCCAGGTTACGGATCAATTTTGAGAGCAGGCAAGTGTGCAGATGCGTGCTGTATAATACAATGGGATCGAATTAGGCAGAACTGCCATAAAAAGCTGGAAAATACTATTTTCCAATTTATTTGCAAAATTTTAAATGTTATTAAAGGGAAAAATAGGATCTATTTGGGACTTCATCTAAGCTCCCTCTGTGCAGGTTTTGGCCAAAAGCACATATTAGTTGCAATTTCAACATCTGTCTCTATTTTTTTTGAAAGTCAGTCACTGCTTTTCAGAGATTAATTCTGTTGTTTTAAGGGAGGAATTTCTGTTTTTCCTAGACGCTCTTTTCTCCAGTGCTATGAGGCAAGGCACGGGTTATACTGCAACAAACACCCATATGTAAAATAATATAATCTAATTCCATAGATAATGAAGCTTTGTAATTGCATTCAACCGAAGTTATTGTGAAAACAGCATTAAATATGAATATGCCTTTGAAAAATGTCCAATTTTCCTCCTAACTAATTTCAAAGGAAATACAGAAAATGGCTGGAATCAGATATCTAAACATAGGAAAACTTAAATGTTCCTTATATTTTAATTTTACATGTAAATACGGCACAAATTCTAGGACACACAAGAAAGAAGACTGTCAGCAGGAAAGGTGAGTAGGACCAAGGGAACTGGGTTCTGGGCCTAAGGAAAAAGAAACACAAGGTCAAGCACACAAGGGTAAGCAGGTATGTCTGTGGAAAGACATCGGACAGCTACAGAGGAACACCTGTGGCCTGCCACTCCCCGCGAGATGTGTTGGCTAACTGTGCAGTAGGGACTAAGTGATGAACTGAATGGATAAAATTAGAAAATCCAATTCCTGGGGGCTGGAGTGATGGCTCAGCGGTTAAAAGCACTGGCTGATCTTGCAGAGGACCCAGCTTTGATTTCTAGCCCCCCATGGCAGCTAAGAATCATTCATAACTCCAGTTCTGGGGGATCTAACGCCCTCTTCTGACCTCCGTGGGCACTGCATGATGTGGATGTGGATATATACAGGCAATATACACATACACATAAAATAAAAGTAATAAATAAAAAACATATATAAGAAAATCCACTTCATGAAACATTCCTACACCATGACAGGACATCCCCACTTTTCTCTGCCCACCTGACCACTGATTGGTCCAGAGGTACGTGGTGAACATTTAAAGGGCTTTAGTTTGAAGACATCTGTTCCCCATCTTCCATTTCTTTGGCATACTCAACAGTCTGCCAGTCAAACAGATTTTGTGCTCTTGCCTTGTCAAACTCTTTGAGGACTGTGCTATTCATAAACTCCTTGGGATGAGCCCCGTGCCATCATCTAGCTAGACCCTGTCTCACTAAGACATCCCAGACACTTCCAAACACCAGGTCAGCTACTGAGGATGAAATGTAGCATTCTTTGTGCTCATGTGGCTGATGTGGACTCACAGACTGCAGTGTGAGAGATAACCCAACCCAAGTAGAAACACTCTGAGGACAGGCCACATGATTCTCAGTGACTAGGCAGGCTGGAGGGGAAGTGGGCAGTCACCTGCCAGAACACAAGCAGTATACCAAGGAAGGACAGCGGGAAGGCAGAAAACAGGGTTGGGCACAGAGCCTCAGCAGAGCCACACCACCATCCCATGGTAACATGCTCAGCCTCCATGTTAATCCATGAAGTAGACATCCTGTGCCTGGCAGTGGACTTTCAGAGATACTCACCACTGATGGGGTTGGTGCACCCAGCACACTTCTTGGCATATAAGTCGCAGAAGCAGCTCAGGCAGTATGCAAACTCATCCCTCGCAGTGAAGCGTTGCCCCGACAGCTGCTTCTTGCAGGCTGTGCACACGAAGCATTCCTTGTGCCAGGGCTGGTCCCGGTAAGTGACGCCTCCCATGGTGATGGGCTGAGGAGACACACACAAGAGTCGGAGGTGGGGGGGGGTCATCTAGCACATCTCCTGTGTGCTGCTGCCAGTGGGGGATGTGAGAGTCCCAGCCAGGATTGTCCACTTGTTAAAAGTAGTAAAGAAATGGCTCTGGACATCCCAGACACTGCATGTTACTTCCCCCCATCTGCTTTCACTCCATTGTTGTCATTTCTAGCTTTCTCCCTAGTGACACTGGTCCTTGGGTGTCCCAGGAGTGTAGGGGAATTGAAGGCACAGGTGCTTATGGGCATCATTACCTCGCCAAGGAGGAAGATGGTACAGTGGAGGGGTCACAATCAGAGATGACCTCAAGGGCACTGACCTTACTCCTGACCAACTCTGTGGCTGAGGCAAGTCATGGCTAAATATCTGGTTCTCATCTACAGAGTGGAAGTAATGTGGACAGAGGGACAAATCTCTGTGGAAACCTTACTTCAAAATCCCACAGGTGGTGACCTCTCCAGCCCCACCCTCCTGCTCAGCCTGTCCTGGAGGGGTTGGAAAGGAGAGACTTGAAGACATCTGGAACTGGCACCTGCTGGTACCGCAGGCAGGGACAGGCATCTTGGAAGCCTTTGTCCTCACCCTGTCTTGTAGTCCTAGAACATTTTGCAAAGAAGCTATAAGGTAGCAGTGGACGGCTCGCCCATACCTCCCTGCACCTAGCCATATTATAGAGGGAAGGAGGAGATCAGGTACTGAGGACCCCTCAGTCTGACAGGCAATGGTAACATTAGATAGAATGGAAACAGCTCAGGCAGTTATTCACTTTTTATGTTTTGAACAGCGACAGCATTTGGCAATTTCTGAGGTCCTTGTATAAAGCTTGTGAAGTGAGATGCTGTTTCTATGCCACAGATGAATAAACTGAGAGCCAGAGACTTGCCTAAGAATGAAGTCAGAGCTGGTGAATGACAAGACAGAAACTAGACTCAGGACCCCCTTCTGTTCTGCACTCTTGTCATAAAATAATGAACCAGAAATCATTTGCCTACAACTCCCCTGCCCCAGGTACAGAGTTTATGGAAACTGACTCTGTCTCCATGTTCCACAGTGATATGGAAGGCACATATATGTGGGATGAAGCCCCCCTGCTCAGTGCTCCTCCCTGTTCCTCCCTCTATGCTCCGGATCCCAGCCCTCCACCCCTCACATACTCCACCATCCATCCTCTCTCCTGCCCTGTATCCCTGCTTACCTCCACCCCTTCTCACAAACCGACGGGCTCAGATTCACCTCAGCACGGCTTTCTTCCAGATTCCTTCCCTAACTCCTCAGCTTAGCTGGGTCTTCCTATTCCTCTCTCTATGAACAATCTCTTCTGCACCACAGCACATGTGTCAAGACACCAAGTTGGAGAGAAGAGTCATCCCCATGTGATTGAAATCCAGGGTTTGAGTGTGTCCTGTCGGCCCTCATCGCCTCCTTTGTGACCCGAGGAAGGAAGTCTCTAGCACAGATGCTCTGCATGTTTCAGGGAACCCATTTACAGAGGCATGTGTCCCACAAGGATGTACCACCTTCACTTTTGAAAATGAATGAACCACACCAGTGGATGGATTACAGGAAGGAGTAACCTAAAGGAGCCACAAGATGTGCCATCTCAGAGTTATAATGTGGGGTTCACAGGTGCGCCCAGACCAGGTGGTATTGGTATTGCAAAACCAATACTGAATTTTCGCTATGCATGCTGACCACTGCAGAGAACTTCGAGCATTGGCTGTAGGCTCCCTGGTCATCAAATATACCTGGGTGAACAAGGCACCCAGGATGCTGTGCCATTTGAGTGCTCACAGAGCTCATGGTGGATGAACCCACACATGAGCTTTCCCCAGCACACCGAGACCAGGCTTGCTGAAAAGGACCAAACTGTTCCCGAGTCAGAAGAGGCAGCTGCGCGGCAGAAGGACAAACCGGAAGAAACAAGAACTTATGGTGTAGGAATCAAATCAGCATAGAACAAACGCTAACAAAATGAGGGGCCTAAGGGAGCAAGGAAGCGAGGGAGGTGCTGCTCCACAGTCCTAAGGGCCCGGAGGCCCTGGGGGTGGCAGCACCCACGGAGCTGTATATGAGAAGAGTAAAGCACAGCATGAAGAACCAAGCCACACTCCAGAGGGCACAGGCAGCTGCACACGGTAGACCTCATGGCGATGGATGATGTTCCATAGATGTGAACTTTTTCTTTTTTTGAGACAGGTCTCCCTGTAGCCCCAGCTGGCCCGAGACTCACTAGGTATACCAGGCTGGCAACGATCTCACAGAGATCTGCTCGTCTCTGCCTCCCAAGTGCTGGGACTAAAGGTCTACGTCACCACACTCGGCTCATTTTCCTTCCTTAAGGAAATGCACAACAGACACAGTTCAGCGTGGAGTTGGTTACTTTGATAAGTGAGCTGTGCCTACCATGGGTCAGACCAGCCCTCCCGTACCGCTCACCTCACATCATCCTTCCTTCTTCCCGTTCTTTCCTCTTTTCCCCTCCCCTTTTATTTCTCCCTCTCTCGAGTTTAGCTGTTGGTTTCCTGTTTAGTCCAGATTAGTTTAACAATGCTATGGGACATGGAGTGTCCCATTCCTCTAACATCAGGTCTAAACATTTGGAAATGTTCTAGAAGGCAGGAATCAGAGCATACTAGAGCTCTCATCTCTCTGAAAGAAAGACCGGAGCACAGACACAGTAGCTAAATGCACAGAAGCCCAAGAGAACACGTGTGCAAAGAGGGAATGGCAGCATTCTCCCAGCATGGAAGAGTGACAGTGTCCTTTCCTTTGGAAGGGACACCTGACAGATGGACCATGGGTGCAAACTGGAAGGCCGGGCGATTCCTCCCCCGCGGTGGCGAATTCCAAGCTACCTTTTTGCACTGCACACACTGCAGGGCATACTGCTTCTCGTAGCAGGGCACGCAGAAGTTCTGACTGTCCTTCGGGATGAAGCTCTTGGTTCCGATGGGCTGCTGGCAGCGCTGGCAGATGAAGCAGGTCTCATGCCAGCTGCTGCCCTTGTACTCCATCTTGCGGGTTCCTATGGTCAGAGGCAAGAGGAAACAGCAGCTGCTATTAGACTGGCCCAGAGTCCCCAGGATGTGCCTCCAGAGCCTGCCACAACTGAGTTTTGCGATGAGCCTAGTCCTTTCAATTCTTGACATCTTGCCTCGAATCAGGTATAATTCCTATTTTGGCTCAGTGCTGTACACCCAGATGCTAGAACAACATTTATAGTTAACATTTATGTTAAATATGGTGGTTGGGAATGTTAAATGAAAACAAAAATCTAAGTGCTTCTGCACTGTAAAGCATAAACTGGAATTTGACATGGCTCAGCTAACCCTCATGGGGCACAGAAATAAATGATAACAGTTCCCCTTCATCCATGGTTGCATTTTCCATGATTTCAGTTATCTGGGGTCAACCTCAGTCTGAAAATATTTAAATAATGGAAAAATTCTAGAAGTAAACAGTTCATTCATTAAAACAAACAAACAAACATGCACACCCTTCTGGGTAGTGTGATGACATATCACCCTCTCCTACCCAGGCCTTTGGAGAACGGGTATCATCCTATCATGCAGTGCGTCCACACAGTATATGCTACCCACCTACATACTTCAGTTCTAAGAGCTACAGTCATGGGATTATGCTGCTTGGGTTCACATAACCTTATTTTACCTAATAAATGCCCAATTTACAAATTAAGCTTTATCATAAAGCAGAGTAAATGTAGGGCTGGGCACTATCTACAGGGGTCTCAGAACATACACTCTAAGGATGGAGGGAGAACTGTGCCCCTGGTTCACAGTGAGATAGAAATGTTGAGGGGGAGATGGTCAGCGAGGGGTCGGTGAAATGGCTCAGTAAAAGTATCTGCAGTGCACAAGCCTGACAACTGAAGTTCGATCCCCAGAAGCCACTGTGGAAGGAGAGAACCAATCCCTGGAAATTGTCCCTGACTTCCACATGAGTGCCATGGCATGCACACAACCTGCACACACACACACACACACACACACACACACACACACGCACAGACACACACACCATACTAAATAATAATAAATAAAAAGAATAGCTGGGAGCAGGTGGATCTGGAGCTGCGAGCCCAGCTCAGTAGGGAGCTTCTATAACACTGTGTATGCCGCTGGTCACGTGACCCACACAGTGAGGGACCTTTGTGGTTTTATACACTGTGCTATAAGCTGTAATTAAATCTTCTTTGAGTCACTGCTGTCATTTGATGTTTCTGTTGCTTCTCCAAATCAGTCAAGAAATCCTAGGAAATAAGAACACTCTTTTGATCACCCCACCACTGTCAACTTTGTCACAAGCAAACACTCTGTATTTACTGACTGATTTTTGTCTTACCCCAATGTGTGTATATTTATAAAATGAGCTAATTCAGGACTGAAGCTGTATGCAAGCCTCCTTTATACGAAGCAGGAGACAGACTTGGAGAAGGAATGAAATGGATGAGGAAGTAGAGAAGGGCTTCTTGTATACAGGACACCTGTATACAATCCATTCAGCCATGGATATACAGCCCATATCACAGCTCATGGGTCAGATCCTGACTGCTGCCTGCTTTTAAACTGAGGTCTACTTTGTTTTGTGGTATTGAGAACCAAGCTAAGAGGGCCTCTTGCATGATAGAAAGTTCTCTACCACTGAACAGCCACAGCCCGTTACTGAGGTCTCTTCTGTGGAGCACAGCCAAGCCCACTGATTTACTTTCATTGTCTCTGGTATTGTCTCACAGTGGCAAAGCAGTGCAGTTACTGTCATATACATAGCTACAGAGTAGGTGGGGTGGAGTTGAGACCCCATGATCTGCAAAGCCCTAAAACGTTTATCTGACTTTTGTATGTGGGAGCATAGGATGTGGCTATAGAGCCCTGGCTGGCCTCAAATGCACAATCCTCCTGTCTCAGCCTCCAGAGTATGAAGATTCTCTATGAAGTAACTTATCTGGCTTTTGTGGCTTTGATGGAAGAATTTTTTTTCAGCTGTGAGGGCCATGTAAAGCACATCCCGTAGACTCAACCAGGGGTGTGGGAATGGGAGAGTTTAGAAGCACACTGGGGAACACAGGGCCACAGGGAAGCCTATGAGCTAGTCCTTAGCTCCAAGTCCAAACGACAAAACATGGGGCTACACCCCAGCTGTCTGGAAGGCTGCTCAGGAGACAGCTGTGCTGCAGGTCTAACCCGAGAACTATCACGTGGTTATTAGACACCATTCTCGGGCCACTTTCTCAGCTTCTTATTCTCCCAAGAGCAGACATTCTGGCTTCATCTAACATAGACTATATAAAATGTGCAGGGTACCTACATGGAGGTGGGCTGTGTTTGAAAGGAACCTGTGTGTCACCCATACTGAACTTCAAAGTGGAGGTGCACAATCTATCTTGGGGCCATGGATCATGAAGTGAACTTTACACCAAGCAACTGAAATCCAGGTGAGAATGAGTGAATGGCAGGTTTAAAAGTGGGTTTCTGTTAGGTGTGGTGGTGCATGCCTTTAATCCCAGCACTTGGGAGGCAGAGGCAGGCAGATCTCTGTGAGTTTGAGGCCAGCTTGGTCTGCATAGTGAGTTCCAGGCCATCTGGAGCTACAGGGAGACCCTGTCACAAAAGGACCAAAAAAAAAAAAAAAAAAAGGTGGGCTCCTCACCAGCACGCACACCTTGGTCACTTGCTTCTCTCTATCTGGCCTTTACTGTGTCATTGTGATCAGGAAGGCCAGAAGCCAAGTGACTCCTCACTGAACACAGGGCAGCTATGATTCTCAGGAAAGCTCATTCACGGTGTGTTTGGAAGCAAATCTGGCTCTAGCTATGTAGCCCTGGAAGACCTGGAACTTACTATGTAGTTACCAGGCTGGTCTAGAACTTACAATGATTATCCTGTCTCTGCCTCCTGAGTGCTAGGATTACAGGCATGCACCACTAAGCTGGGCCCTGAGGTATATTTTACAGCAACATACTGCTTGGGGAATGGGCTGGGAAGGTCCACAGCCATCGCCACGGAACTGTACAGTTATTGTGCAATGTGGCCAGCAGGTGTCAGGAGAGTGCTTTCTGCTAAGGGAAAGGGGCTCAGAACAAAGCGTCCAGCAGAGGGAAGAAGACTGGCAGACGAGGCGTCATCTATGCAGGTGGAGGAGGAATCAGGAACTTGGGTACAAGATTAGAGAGGGCACATCTCCTTGAGTCCAGTCCTCCTTGGTAAGTCTGCAAGAAACCTGCTGACGGCCCAGTGTTCAGGAGATGAGTGTTGGTGGGCCCCAACACTAAGCTTATAATGAAATCCCAGTTTCCTGTCTAGTTGATGAATGTGTGGGGCTGGGTGGGAGTTTCACTTGGATAAGTCCTCTAGACTGCAAACCTAAATTCATGGTGTTAGACTGAAGTTAGATCAAAAATGGCCATTGTTCATCTGATTCTATTTTTATTTTTAAAATTGCAGAATAATATTTGTACCTATCTACAGGGTATAGCACCGTAACTCAATGCATGTAAACAGTGAGAAGTAACTTAATCAGCATCATTATCAGCATTTCCGTATCTTTAAATGTGACCATTTCTATTCCTGGCATGCCTGTAGTCCCAGCTGTTCTGAAAGCTGAGACCAGAAGATCACTTAAGGAGCCAGACATGTGGGGCCAGCCTGGGCAATACAGAGAAACCCTGTTTCTTAAAATCTAAACAAACAAACAAAACCCCAGTCTAGATGTTGCCATGAATATGGTTTTAGATGCGATTAGTGTTTACAATCAGCAAACTTGAACTGAAGGCAATTCTATCCCAAACAAGGCCTCATCTAATCCACTGAAGGTCTTCTGAGTAAAGGACATGGTTTTCCCCTAGGGAAAGAGTTCTCAAGAGCGCCTCAGAGAATCTGGTATGGGTCTCCAACATACTGTCCCACAGAACTCAGATTCTACATTTGAAGCCACAGTCTTACCAGAACTGCCAGGTACCCAGTCTGACCCTCAGATTTCCAACCTTGCAGCTCCCATCACCACACAAGCCAATCCCTAAAGGTAATTCTGTCTTTGAACACATTCACAAACTTCCATACACATGGTATATGCATCCATCTCCTTTAGAGTCTATTCCTTTAGAGAAGCTAACACAGGAGGGCCAAAGAGTAAGGAATGTACCCACTTTTTATATCAGTGCTAAGGGTTCCAGCCTTCAACAGCCTCTGTACTGATACTCTGAAATAAACGTCTGAGATTTGGACTTGTGCTCCTTTTCTTGGGCAGGGAGGTGATGTTCCCATGAGGGTCTGGAAAACCAGAGACCCTTGTTGGGAGAGCTGAAGATTTAGGAGCTATCATTTCTACCTGGTCTTCCAGAGCCCTGGGACCAGGAAAGGGGTCAGGGTAGTGCCTGGCCTGACAGGGTGGAGGAGAGTCTCCGTGATACACATGTGCTGTTCAGCAAGGAGGTGAACAGCATCAGAGGCCTTAAGAGAAGCTGGCTCATAGTGGGCTGATGCTGTGGCACATCATGCTCCTTTAGTGCACAGACAGATGAGGGCAGCAAGGGCTCAACAAGCACTGCACTGCTTTTCAGTTCAGGGTATTGGAGATCAGTAGGGTTGAGGCATCCACTTAACGGTGCACTAACGGTGGAGTCCTGCAGACCACGGCCCTCCCTGTGAGGTGAGAAGGCCAAGGCCTCCACAACTCCTGGCTGAGGTTACACTACAGCTGGAGTGTGAAGCAAAGGCCATTGATGCCTCTGGCTCTTCCTCCAGCTCACTGGATGACATGGAGATGCTTCACTGGGAACAATCCCAGGACTGTGCTTCTGTCCCCGGTAGAGAGGTTATGAGTGTTCACTACAGCAAAGGGTCCCTGTGACTCCTCCACCCTCTACCTTCAGGGTGACATCCCAGGACCCAAGAGGAAGAAGTGGGCCACCCTGCACATGTGGGTTCCTGGTCCACTTGTCCTGCATTTATGCTGGTGCTGTTCAAGGCTCCAAGTGAACATTTTTTGATTTATTTATTTTTATTTTACACATATGAGTGTTTTGCCTGCATGTATGTAAGTGCATGCGTTATGCAAAGCTCACAGAGGCCAGAAGAGGGCATCAGGTCCTCTGAAAACAGAGTTAAGGATGATTGTGGTGCTGGGAACTGAACCTGAGTCCTCTGCAAGAGCAGCCAGTGCTCTTAACCATTGATCCGTCTCTCCAGGCCCAGGACAGCTAGCTGGCTTTTAGGTATCTTCAAAAACACATCATTTACAATTATTAATGTGGTCATCCATTCCTAGTAAAGGTGCCTCAGATAAGGTGCTGTCCTTTAACTCTAACACAGTGTACCATGGCTAAGTGTGCATTACACAGCTTTAGTGGCTGGGACTGTAGCGCAATAGTACAGCAATTGCCTAGTGTATGCAGGGCCCTGGGTTCCAACCCCAGCCCTGGAAAACAAACAAGAAAGAAAACTAAGAAGCTCTCTCAAAGACCTCATGTGCCCAGCTGGCTCTCTACAGACATCAGTCCTTCTCTCCACTTTCACTCCCCAGGACCTCCTGCCTGCTGCCATGCATGGAGAATCCTAGCACTGGAGGGAAGGGCAGGGAAAACTGGAAGGACCCAGATCAGCAGGTGTCACACAGAAAAGGGCAGAGGTGAATAAACAAAGACAAAGGGCAGCAAGAGGCAGCAGTGAGCGGAGCCCATGGCTAGGCTGCAGCTGTGTGGATAGGCTGCCGGACTACGGAGAGTCTTCAAGGCCCTCAGACCACAGGAACTGCAAAATGACTTTCCTTGTGTTTTCATTTAGAACACCACCAAAGATTTAATTTGTTTTGGTTTTGAGATAGGATCTCATGTATCATGGCCTAGAACTTGCTATGTGGCCAAAATGACCCTGAACTTCGGCTTCTTCCAGCCTCTACCTCTTCCCCAGCGCTGAGATTACTGGGGCATGCGCTCTGCAGCCCGTGTACCTGGTTTATAGGGAGTGTTGAGATTACTGGGGCATGCGTTCTGCAGCCCGTGTACCTGGTTTATAGGGTGATGGGGATGGGACGCAGTGTTTACATCCTTGGTAAACACTCTACCAACTGAGCTACACCCTGGCCATTAATTTGTTTTTCAGTAAATGCCGTGGTTTTTATTGTGTCCTGTATGGGACTCCCCATGGGACAGGACCTCAGGTTGGCCTGGCTTTTACAGGCCCAACCCTCGTGCCCACTGTCACACCCTCTTGGGCCCTTAGTCTCTAACATTTGAAGTATTAATATGGCTGGGTAAGGAACCTTCTTGCTTGGGGGTTCCACCGTCATTGGTCAGCATGCAGCTGCATGCAGCTGGGTTCACACCTCCCCAGCTGTGCGTCACATCTGGTGCTTCTGTTCCTGCCACCCTGTGTCACGGTCATTTTAAAACTGTATTAACCAGAAAAAATGTTGTGGCAATGGGAAGTTAGTTTACTGAAGTCCTAATCATCTCCATTTCAAAAGTATACTTCTCACCCATAAATCTTCCCCCAAATACTTCCCATATGGCAGTCTGTCACCCAGAACACTGCAGTGTCTCTTCTTTGCCAAAAACAAAGCAAACCAAAAATAAAACAGAAACTCTAGATGGTTAATCACTCTCCTATGGAAGCATCAGAAGGTGCATGCTGGGGAAGTAACTCATGCACAAAGACCCTAGTACCACACAAAAAACTCAGTCTAACTCTAAGTTGTGTGGAGCACAGGTTCTTCATTCATTCATCAAGGGGATCTAGCTCCTAAATGACACAGGGTTATTGGGATGGCTGCCCTGGATTTCAAAATCAGTATTGGCTCTGTGGAAACTATAACTCAAAATCTCCAACTTAAACTCTTTGTGTGTGTGTGTGTGTGTGTGTGTGTGTGTGCCCATACATGTGTGTCAACTTTGGGTGGTGTTCCTCAGGAACTGTCCACTTGGTTTATCTATTGATTTACTTATTTATTATCTAGTTATTTAGAGACAGGGTGGCCTGGAACTACTTATGTACACCTCAATCTCACAGAGATTTGTCTGCCTCTCCTCTGCCTCCCGAGTGTTGGGATTAAAGGTGTGTGCCATCATGCCTAGCTACCTTGTTTTTGAGACAGGGTTTCTCACTAGGACTTGGGCTCACTGATTAGGCTAAGTTGGCTGGGCAATGAACTTCCAGGAATCTTCAAGATTCTACACCATTGTGTTTGACCACATGAAGCCAAATTTCACTGATGACTCTTACAGCTAGTACTGAACAGGCAGGTCACTCACATTCTTGGCCAGCTGCAAAGGCAAACACTAGGAACTTCTGAGCAGCACAGGGTCTACCTTCAGCACATGTGTCTTCTGAGCATTAACTGCTTCTGAGAGTTGTTTAAAATGGAGGGAGGGCATTTTTCTCCTTGGTCAAAATGGTTATCGTATCTGAAGTGCAGCAGATCAGAAATAAAGGGTGACGGTATCTTATCAACAAAACACGAGTCCCTATGAAAAGCACATCCTGTCACATGAGGGAAGACAACGTGTCTGTGGGAGAGGGTTACTGTGGTTGAGAACTGGAGCCTCAGTAAACATTTGCTCCAATAACCAAACCAATGTTCTTGCTTATTATGTCAGTCACTGAGACAGCAGTCACAGAACTGTTACAGGACTCTCCTACTGACACTTCCACTATGTTAGGAATGTTGCTTAGCACATGTAAAGCCTTAATAAGTCAGAAAATAGGGAGAAAAAGATCATCAGTAGGTCTCTTTCTGCTCAGATCAGCATGAACACTGGGGAGGCACACCAACCTCCCAGACATAGAGGCAGACCCCTTTCCCGTTAAAGTGTGCAAATATGGGGACTTTACAGGCTGCACTCCCTGAATGGTCTTATGATTTTAGAAAGCCTGAATCCACCTTGCTCGGGCATCACTGGCCCCTCAAGCAGAAAGCTTGAGGCTAAGCCAGAGTTGAAATAAGTTTATTTCTATTTTAGAGATTAACTAAAAATAAACAAAACGTTTTTACTTATTCATTTCTATTTGAGTTAGAGTGTGTAGGTGTACATGTTTGGGGGCTGTGCATATGTATATTTGTGCACATATATGGAAGCCAAAAGTCAATGTGTCTTCCTCTTATTTTCTGAGTCAAAGTCTTTTGCTGAGCCTGGAGTTCTGCTGATTGTCTGGACTAGCTGGCTAGTGAGCCCCAGGAATTGTCCTCTCCTCAGCACAGGGATTACAAGTGTGTGCCACTATGCAGCTTCCTGGGAGGACCTAGAGATCTTCAAGGACAAGGTCCTCAGCTTGTATGCAGATGTTACTGACTAAGCCTCTCCCCAGCCCCAATCACATTCTTTTTACACGCCTGCCTTCTTATTGCTTCCATTGATACAATGACTTTCAACAAGTCTTCTTAGGTCAGCCACAGGGGCACACACCTATAGTCCCAACTACTTGGGAAGCTAAGCAGGGAGACTCACCTGGGCTTTTTTTTTTACCCCATCCCCATGTGGTCTCACTCTATTGTCCACATTGGTTCCAAAATCTTAAGTTCAAGTGACTGATATTTTTTTCTAGGCAGGGTCTTCTCACTGTGTAGACCAAGTTGGCCTCGACCTCACAGAGATCTGCCTATCTCTGGCTCCCTAGCGTGAATGTGATTCTTTTAAGAAAAATCTTTTTTAAATGAAATTTTTGTAAATTTCATACAATATATTTATCATTGAACTACCCCCTACCTGATTTCATGTACACACACACACACACACACACACGCACACACACACACACACACACCTGTGAAGTCCAATTTCTGTCTCTAAATGCCCTTCAATGTGTGTCTGTCCATGGGAGACTGGTTAACTTACCTAACATCACACCCTTAAATGATACTGACTCTTCCTCTCCCAGCAGCTGTGAGTTGCCAACAGTTCCTCAGCTAGTGTTGAGGCTTCTTCCCCACTTTCCCCACCTCTACGCTGGTGTGCCTGTGATTCTTTTAATTAATTAATTAACTTTTTGAGATAGAGTCTCCTTGTAGCCCCAGCTGGCCTGGAATTCACTATGTAGACCAGGCTGGCCTCAGTCTCACAGAGATCTGCCTGGCTCTGTCTTCCAAGTGCTGGGATTAAAAGCATGCACCACCACACCCAGCTCGTGATTGTGATTCTTAACAAATTGAAAAAAAAAAAAACCTTTTAGGCGGCCGCTATATTGGTCCCAGTGGAGCAACCTGAACTTTAAAATCTCACTTTCAATTAATATGTAATAGTCTAATTTAAAAGTTCTTTGATTAATAAGCCTCAAATTCTTAAGCAATTGCAGACAGACGTTAAACTTACAGGTATAATGAACCATAAATATCTTAAGTGGGAAAATGGCTAATAAACTGAGAAATTTCAATTTAGAATCACAGGTATGGATCATTTATTAATAGATACTTTAAATTCTAGAATCAAAGGTTAATTCGCTGATACTTTAGCAGTTATCCATTATTATTATGATAGTTACAGGGACGTGCAACCTTTTGACATTGCCACATGGTGTCATCTGCAGAAATATCGGGTGGCATTCATGGCTATTCTGGGACACATGCGGCCACAGCCTGGATACAACTGGTGATTCTGGAGTCTTGTAATACGTCTGTCTTGGATTCTAAACCTCCGCAGAATTAAGGAAGTTGTCCTGTCGCTTTTAGTACTTATGTTTCTAAGACAGAATCTTGCTATGCAGCCCAGACCTGCCTGGAGCTCCCGGTCCTCGGGCCTTAGCTTGCTGAGTGCTGAGGTTCAGGTGTGTTTATCAGGCTCAGCAGAAGCAGCTGCATTCAGGATAGATGCCTATTAGACTCGAATTCGCTGGGGCTATACCCAGTTTTTCCACTAGAGGGCCCCCAATAGTCTTGCCTGGAATCCTGTCTGTACAGGATTGATTGTTCATGCCCTCTTCAGGGGAGAGCTCAGCCCACATGCCTGAAGTTACATTTCCCCATATCCCATCTACATAGACACCTCTATTCCCAACCATCTTGCAATCCACCTGTATCCAGTCGATATGCTTACTGCTGATCCAGCCTTCTGTGAGGGGCCACACACCTGAAGGACCCTCAAGTGGACGGAAGCTCTCTCTGTTGGCTTTGCGTGGCTACTCAGTAGCCACTGAAGATTGCAAAAGTTCCAAGTACTGGAAAATCACCTGACACTCAGAGGTAAGTGTTGACCTGTATTCTATTGGCCGAACCCTGTGATTCTACTCTGGACATCCTTTTGTTGATCATGCAAAGGACATGCCTCATGGCAGAAGGCCTCCGAACCCTCCACAGCCTGTGTCTGTCCTACCTTCTCAGTTATCTGAAGTCAGAATCTTAGCTCAGGTCCACTGAACTGCTCCCAACACCTATGATCACATATATTTTGCCTTTATAATTCTGTATTGAAAAATTCCATGTCAGTATATGTGTGTTTCTATGTAGTCTGGCAGTGATGGTCAAACCCAGGACTCTGCACATGCTAGGCAAGCACTTAGCCGCTGAGCTACAACAGCCTTCCATATATTTTTTTTCACTCACTTTTTACAAATAAAAAGATTTTGGCTGGAGAGATGGCTCAGCAGTTTAAAGCATGTACCGCTCTTGTAGAGGATCCAAGTTTAGTTCCCATCACCTAAGTCTAGCAGCTTACAACTGCCTATAACTATAGCTCCAGGGTCTTTTTCTGGCCT
This sequence comes from Eospalax fontanierii, assembly GCA_035773235.1. Taxonomy (NCBI): domain Eukaryota; kingdom Metazoa; phylum Chordata; class Mammalia; order Rodentia; family Spalacidae; genus Eospalax; species Eospalax fontanierii. The sequence continues at coordinate 33,717,852 of CM069547.1, forward strand.
CCAAGGGCACTGCACAAACCGCCACACAGTCATACACAGACACAGACACAGACACAAACACAGACACACACATACATAAAAACTTTTTCTTACATAAAAACAAAACTTTTCACTCCTCTTCCTCTCAGGAGAGAGAAAGGAGAGAGAGAGACCCATTCCCTCCAACTGACAAAGGAGACACTTCACTATGCTGAGCTTTTGACTCTGTTCTTTCAGATGTCTGTCTGTCTGGCACATTAACTCCATGAAGACAGGCAGACGGTGTGGCTCTCATCTATCTTTAGAACAGCCCTGGATCACCAGGGCAGAGGGCACAGTTGCTGAAATAACAGAGTGAGTACAACTTCAACAGAAGGGAAGGAGGAGAATACATGTGCCCTGGGCAAAGGCAGGCTGAGCGGGAGGGTGTTTCCAGGAACACTCAGCATTCTCTTGGTCAGGCCTCCATCTGCCGGCTCCATATCCTCAGTCAACCGACCAGAGAGCAGAAATCCTTCAAGAAAACAACTGTATTTGCACCAAGCATATACAGACTTCTCTTGCCATTAATTCCCACACAACACAGTATTAACAGCTGTTCACATAGCATTTGCAGATGATTTAAAGCATATGTGAGCATGTCCATCGGTTCTGTACTAGCTGTAGGTATTTAGCAAAGGGTACGTCAGCCTTTGTGGGTTTTGGTTCCTAGAACCAATTCCTGAAGATAACATGGGGTGACTGAGGAAGAATTCAGATGCATAAAACCTGCCTAAAGATCCCATTTCTCCCAATGACACACTCCATCACCAAACACATCTTGTAGTTAAAGGGATGGTACTGAGGTGTCAACACCAGAGTCTGAGGCCAAGTCAAAGTCCCACACCATAATCCATCTCTAGGCTGGCTCAGTGCCAGGACGGCCCTCCTGTGACATCTGCTCCTGAGAAGGGAGCATGTGCTGACCTGGCATGATGGTCTTCTTGCATTCCTGGCACTTGGATGAGTACTCGTTGGAATAGCAGTCTGTGCACAGCAGCTGCTCCTCCTTGGCGGCGAAGGGCTTGTCCACCAGCGAGCTCTTGCACCGGGAGCAGTGGAAGCAGCCTTCGTGCCAGTGCCGGTCCTTGTAGGACAAGTCCTGGAGAGTCAGACACACAGACAGAAAGACAGTCACAGGCAGGATCAGAGGGGCGGAGATCCTGTCTCACAGCACAGGGAACATGGCAACATGCATGGACCCAGAGGAGGTGGGGCTGAAGCCTGTGGGTCTTTATACTCAGCATTGCTGTTGTGTGTGTGTGTGTGTGTGTGTGTGTGTGTGTGTGTGTGTGAGAGAGAGAGAGAGAGAGAGAGAGAGAGAGAGAGAGAGAGAGAGAGAAGCTTTTGAAACTGGATGGAAATGAATTTTCCTTATGTACTTCCTCTAAAAAATACAGTCAGAAAATGAATCACTGTGGTCCTGGGTACTGGGACATTCAGACACAGGCCCTGAGGCAGAGTCCAGCTGGTGAGAAGAGGGTCTGGAGAGACCCCCATGCTGTCCACTGCAGTGAGCGGGGTATTTCAGGTAGAACAAAAGAGCGTGGTATGAACAGCTGTGAGAGAGGAGAGACAGGAGACAGGGTGCACGCACAGCTGTATGGCAGCTGAGGGACGGGTCAGGCCTCCAGATGAGTGAGTCCATGTCCAGGCGGATCAGGATATGGGCTCCTGTTCCTATCACTCTGGAGTTCAGTTCATCCTAGAGGCCATATTTGGGGTGATGAATGATAATGGCACAGGGAAGGGAAAGACAACAATCTGCTCTGGGCTGTGTCCGAGGAGACAGAGACATGGGTCTACACTGGGCTGCCTCTTTGGAAGATGCCAACAATGCACAGATGGAGAAGACAGACTCAGTTAAACTTGGGAGCGCCAGAACCCAGAACAATTATATCCTTGCCCCTCCATATAGTAGCTTCACAGCTGAGGACTAGTCATTTAGCTTGGCAACTGCAGATTCCCTACCCACAAACTAGAAGGAAGGTGCTTGCTATTGGCCATGATGGTGGAATGAGTTAATACATGTACATTTATAACAACTGCTGCTGCATAGTAACTGCTCAGTGAATATTAGTTCATAGCCAGTCATGAATGTGGTTGCCTGAAAGCATCACCTGCTGAAATTACAATTCCATATGAAGATGGTAGTCAAACCCAGAATTTTTCTTTCTTATGTCTTTCTTCTTCCTCCTCTTCCTCTTTTTTTATTTTTAATGCTTACTGTGGAGCCCAAGCCACTCTCAAACTCACAATCCTTCTGCTGCAGCCTCTCAAGTGCTGGGATTCAGGTGTGAGCCATCACATTTCACTAATAAGTTAGAATCTCTGACATGTTACAAGCTCCCAATTCATAATTCTAGCACTTTTGTAGAGTTCCTTTTATTTATTTATTTATTTATTTTTATTTTATACATATGGGGTGTTTTGCCTGCAATTTGGCCCTGTGATGCCCACAGAGGCCATAAGACGGCCTCAGATTCTCTGGAACTAGAATTACAGGTGGTGTCAGCCACCACGTGGTTGCTGGGAGCTGAACCTAGATCTTCTACAAGAGCAGCCAGTGCTCTTTATCGCTGAACCATCTCTCCAGCCTCTGTATAGTGCTTTTTAATTCTCCCTAGTCCTTATATCTAAAATCATGTTCCTAAATTCATCTTACTATGAAATAAGGCTTTATGCTTACCTATGAGCACATTTAACACAAGGGTGCCCCAAACCATGTATTTCACAGCATTCCCACTGCCCTTCCACCCTCAGATTCAACAAACCACACTGTGCTCCCATCATGCCTAGCACGGCAGCCCTTCCCAAGCTGATCCCATCACGCTCAACCAGCCTCAGTTTGCTCCAGCGCCCCCTTTCTCACTTCCATCTCTTCTGCTCCTCTCTAGCAAAATGCAGCTCAGCTGCAGACCCAGCCCATGTCTCACCTACCCGGTGAAACTTCTTGCCAGTCCCCCTGGCCAGTACAGAACCTCAAGCATCTCTTTTAGACTCACATACCTAAAGCCACACCTCACTGATTAGACCACCAAGCTCTTCCTGGGGGCTCTCTTTAGAAGACTGCCATTGTCATAGTTTCCTCCTTTTTATTTTTTGTATATGAGTGCTTTGCCTGCATGTATGTATGTAACTACACATGTGTGTGCAATGCCTGCAGAGGCCAGAAGAGGGTATCAGATCTCTTGGAACTGGAGTTACAGACAGTACAGTTGTTAGTCATCATGAAGGCGCTGGGAACTGAACCCAGGTCCTCTGCAAAAGCAGCCAGTGTTCTTAACCGACGAGCCATCTTTCTAGCCTACACACTCACTTCTTAATAAGTCTTTGTGAAACAGGAAGTGAACAAAGAATTTGTGGTGAGACAATGGTAGCTACATACTACAAGCCTTAATGGTTCTAGAGCATTGAGGCTTTGGGCCCATGTGGTTTCAGTCTCTTGAGTTTGGGTGGGAGGTAGGGTCTTCGCCTCAGATTCCCTGGAGCTCAGACACAGATTGGAAATGCCACTCGATGTAGGAGCTAAGTCAGAACTGACCAGCACTTCACACTACACGGGGCATATTCCAGAAGACCACAGAGGCAGACACCGGGTTGGCAGGTGGGACTTTAGGGAAGAATGACGTAGGCACTCTTCCCAGAGGATGGTCAAAATCAACAACATTTTTTGCCCTTGGAGGTCATGATATTTTCCTGAAGTAACTTAATAAGAAGAAGGAAGATACCTATACCTGGGGAGCCACACAGAGACAGGAGACAAGTGAGCTACAGGCACAGGCTTTTAGATCCTGTCTGTCATTTAAGATAGTCAGTATTCTCAAATATGAGCCCGATTCCCACAGGCATGAGTATGTCTTAAAATCTTACACATAAGTGGATCATCCGGAGTTAAGTAGGGTCTGCGCCAAATGAGCAATTTTAACAAGACTGAGTGGCTATCAGATTTGCCAGCTTGGTTGCTTTATTAAGCACCCCACCTGCCTGCTGGGATTTTTGGCTTTACTTCCTGAAGTAGCAGACACATTGTTTTCTATCACTGCTTCCTCCACAATGTCAACTGCATGACTATATTTGACAGTCAAGAAAAGCACCCAAATAGTGTAAGTCCTCCAAAGGCAAGCTCTCAGTTCAACTTAACATCTCTTTGTTCCAAAATGTGTAAAAAACACATGGAGGAACCCACGTATCTCGCCGCACTAATCTGGTTGAAAAGTTCAGCATGATTGCTTCTGACTCCCGCCACAGCCTTGTTGATTTTGGCCCCATGTAGAGACTCTTGTTTATTTGTGCATAAAATGTCTCTGGAAAGAAGACTGGTTTTGCGGGGAGGTGGGGGGGCTTTCCATTAAATCATACTGGAGAAATGATAAGTGATTTTTGTCTTGTTTTTTCATCAGCCATTGGTCAGGGATGACTAACCCCAAATATGCACAATCTTTCTTTAAACTAGAGTGTCAGAACAATATCTGGATCTCTCACCAACTTAACTATTTCTTAGCCAGATAAAGTTTTTATAAATACTCATGTTTTATTCAGGCACCTGATTCCATCTCCATTTTATACATTTGGAAAAGAGGATGGGGGGGGGCGGGGAGTGGGGGCCCAGTAACAGGTTAAAATCCACACCACTAGTGAGACATGAAACTTGAAGAGAGTGAGGGCATCTGGCAACAGACCTGCTATGCTTGGCTTATTATATAAATGAATGCATTGTTTTTGTGTATATGTGTCTATATATATATATATATATATAGAGAGAGAGAGAGAGAGAGAGAGAGAGAGAGAGAAACATATATATGTATATGAGACAAGGTATTACTACATAGTCTTGCCTGGCCTGGAACTTGCTACATAGACCCAGACTGACTTAGAACTTAACAGAAATCTGCCTGCCTCTGCCTCCCGAGTGCTGGGATTAAAGGTGTGTGTCCTCACACCTGGCTGTTTGGATCTCAAATTTCTCCAAAGTCCCATATGTTAAAAGTTTGGTTGCTGACTTGGAACTATTGGCAAGCAGTAGGACCTCTGGAAGGTGGAGCCTAGTGAGCAATCCCTAGATACTGAGGATATGCTTTAAAAAGGGATTGTGGAACCCTGGTTCCTGCCTCTTCCTCCCTTTGCTCCTTGGGTCATGGGATAAGCAGTTTGCTTTCTCTGAGCACCTGTCATGATGGGCTGCCTTGCCACAAGACTGAATAAAAGCAGTGGGTCGACATAACAGGGGAAAAAAAACTAAAGGTGAGGGCCCAAGTAAATCTTTCCTTTTTATAAGTTAATGATCTAAGTCACAGTGGTGGAGAACAAACATTGGGACTAAGAAAATTTACTGCAAGACACACACTAGCAAAAACTGAGCAAAGGCAGAATCTCAATTTGAGACTGATCAGGCCAGCTCTGTGTGCTTCTGGTAGCCAAACCTCTGAGCATTTCAAGATCTCCATAACAGGGCTGCTCAGTTTCTTCTGACACTTGACACAGCACTCCTGTTCTGCAGCCAAAGCTACAAGGCTGCAGCAGGTCCGCATCCTTCAACTCTGCCCCAGGAAAGCAACTGTCTCTGTACCAGACAGAAATCCTTTCTCAATACCCAGACACCCAGCAATATCAACTGTTGGTTGGTTGGTGCAGCCTTCGGCTACTCTTTCTTAGGAAAAAATGTGATAAAAGAAAGAAGAGTGAGGGGCTAGCACTAGATGTGCTAGAATGTTCCCACTGCAGTGCAGCCCAAGCCAGTCAGTCAGCCATCATGCATTGATATTTATAGCCATGGAGGAGGGTGGCAGAAATTCCAAAGGAACACCAAGTGCCGAGAGCAGAAAAGTGACAGCCCAATGCCACAAGTTTCCTTTGAGACCCCAAAGTGGCCCCATTTTGTAATCAGTTCTGTGGCTCTGGGGATGACAGTCCAGTGTGCTTGTCAAGTGTGTTTTAGGAGCGGTTTTTCAGGTAAAAATATGAAAAGTTGGAGATTTGAACAGACCCTGCTATGGGTGGGATCCAGGATGTCTCCCCAAAGGCCTGTGTGTTGAAGGCTCGGTCTCCAACTTGGTACTACTGGGAATTGGTGGTACTTTCAGGAGGTGGAGCCTAGTGAGTGGAAGTTGGGTCATTAAAGGGAATATTGGGCCTCAGCCCTTTCCTGCCTCGTACCCTTTCTTTTCTGGCTATCATGAGGTAAGACGCTTTCTCCACCATGTGTTCCTTCATGACGTGCTGCCTCACCCAGGGTCCGAAAGTAGCAATGACAAAGCCATTCAAGAACTGGAACCTCTGAGATTATGAACCCAGATAAACTTTTCCTTAGTAAGTGTTTATCTCAAGTATGTTACCACAGCAATGCAAAGCTAACTAAGACAGAATGTTACAGGGATGGAGGTTGGGCTATGGAGTTGCTGAGTACAGGTCACATATGACCTTCTACCACTGGCCAGTCAGCAGGAATGAAGTGGCTTCTGCTGCCACATGCTGTGCCATCTGTGAGAAGTTGCTAACTCCTTAGATGTATAACTTTCCCCATGAAAACAAAATATAAATCCTATTCTCCTACCAAAAGTGAAAGGAGCCCAAGTTGTGTCCCAAGGACTTTGCTGGTTTTCTGGGTCCATTTTTCTAGAGGCTGACTAGATAATCAATGTATACATTCACTCATCAAATATTTACCAAGCAGCACCTGTTCCCTATTAGTCACCAAGAAACAAATAGCAGGAGCAAGAGAGCTGCGCCCTGACAAGGTTCCACCACTGCCCAGCAGGGTGGAGTTAGATAAGCACGCTAGTAGCTAGTGAACTTGGACCATGAAGCACACAGTCTAACAAGGCACTCATCTGGACAGAGACCAGACCACGGAGAGAGCAGTTCTGCAGAGGCTTGGAAATATTCAAGGCCATCAAAGGGGGCTTGTGAGACAGAAAAAAGACCAGGATGTCTGCATCAAGTGTGAAGAGAGGGGCCTGGTTCTTGGGGCACACGGAAGGCCCGGGGAAATGGTCAGGGCTAGCAGGCAGCTACCTTGCAGTCACAGCCAATGACTGTACCACACTCCTCACACGTGTTGGCGTAGAGTTCCTCAAAGCAGGCCACACAGTGGGGGTTCTCCTCCTTCAGAATGTACTTCTTGCCAAACAGAGACTCGTTACAGTGGTGGCAGTCAAAGCGCTCAGTCATGTTGACACCTGACTTTGCAACAACCTATCACAAAAGAAGAGAAAGCAAAACTTAGTCTTGTGTGTGAATGCACTCCTCCACACTTCATTAGAAGTGCGTCAGACCATCAAATCGGAGTAAAAGCATCGAAGAGCCTCCTTCCACCTGGTTGTGTGTAGACTTCCAACCCGTGACCTTGCCCTCATCTCTTCCCTCTCTCTCTGCCCCCAAAATAGAAAGGCAGGCATAGAAACAATATGTCCATCTCTATAAAAAGATTTTCCATGTGCCCCGCTTTATGATTCATGGATCCGAACAGGAAGAAAGCATGTGCGGAGGGTATCTGACAGGAAAATCTGCAACAGAAGTCAAAAGAACACCGACCTTGACCTGAACACTGCACTGTACAATGTGCAAGAGGAAGTGCCAACTTTCCTCAGGGAGTCATATCTCCTGGATGAAGAGATCTCTATCCTTCAACTGCCCAGGTACCCAGAGAGCAGGATAAAGAGAAAGGCTCAATGCCAAGGACATGGATTATCACATGGTTGGGAATGCAATGACTACAGTCAATGGCCTTCCAGGGGACATCTCAAGCTTTGCAAAGAGGAGCAAGAATGTGACTTCATGTCAGAAACACTACATTTTTCCAGGATGAGAATACTGTGTGTGGACAGAAAGGGACTCCCTGTGGGGTGGAGGGAGTGAAGTGGATGGTTCTTACTTCCCCACCTCAAACCATCATCCCTAAAAATATCATGTTAGAACTATCATGGGTACAAAAAACCCACTATGAGAATAATGGTATGGATCATGGTCTCTGGCACATTAAAGACACAGAGTTAATTTTTTCTCAGGAGATTTTCCTAAGGGGCAATAATTAAATTTGTTCAAAGTTCAGTTTTTTTTTTTTTTTAAATTATCCATTAAACAGGCAGGCATGCTGGTTGGCTGTGTAACTGAGCAGTATTTCACAAACTCTAAGGAACCTCAATTCAATTTCCAGTCATTTCAAATGATTTTAAGGGTGAAATCCCAGAATTCGGCTCTAATGCAAATAAACTATGGCTGCCTGGTTTATGATTATGGTAAATTTGACAGTGTTTATTAATTTGATACCCTTGTGTACACAAGGTCGTAACAGCTGTAAGCAGAGAAAAGAACATCTTTCAAGCATCCATCCTTGGTTTATTTCTGTGTTTATAGAACAATTTTCCTCCAAGAGCCTTAGAAATGCAGCTGGGCACATGTGGCAAGATCCATCCTTGGAAATCGCTCTTCCTGGAGTTAAAGAAAACATTGTCTGGACATTCTTGTGATAACATCATAAGATGAGGCTCTTGAGCATTTGAATTATTATTCTGAAAGCCAATGTATGAATATCCTTTGTACTTAGGCCATTTGGGTCTACAACAGCTATGCTGGCAGAAGATTCCATACTTTCCTGTAATTCTTCAGTTATTGGCCTTGAAAGCGCCTTTTCACTTATTTCATCCCAACTGAGAGTCATCCTTCCAACATATACATTTTTCCAATAAGGGTTACTATTTAGCAGTGGAGTGAGATTACTGCCTCGTCTGTTCACACAAACAGAGGGACAACAAAGACTGAACTAGGTACAGATCAGGGAATTGGAAAGCTGGAAACAACTCCCCAAATTAGCTATAACAACTACCTCATTTTGTGGATGGAAAAACCAGAGGCCAGGAATAGTGATGGGAAAAGAGGAGTCTCAGGAATTGTCCCAAGAGCTACTTAACTGAGCACGTAAACTCTCGAGCTTGATTGGAAAGGTGGTTCTTGGGGGTTTGAACAAGCAGCAGCAGCCTTACTATGGAAAGAAGGCTGTCTACGTAGCTACCTGTAACTGACATCAGTGAGGGACACCTGCTTCCCTCTCTGGCCATGAGGCATGTGGTGTGCACCTCCTCTGATTCTTCAGGTTCTACAGGTTGAGAGCAGGAGGAGAAACCCCTAAGGGTGTAACACCTGAGAATTATTAGGGATTCCAAAGCTGCTAAAGTGTGAGGCCATTCCATACCTAATGACCCCATAATTGACCCTCAAGTCCCAGCAGGGATGATGCAGCAGTGGAACTCTACCCTGGGGGTCCAACACTTGGCCCCATTTCCATTAAATAATTTCTCACAATGGTAGAGTTCACCCTGCCTTATTTCTTATCCTTGCTAAGAGATCACTCCTTTGTTCTGTCTCATCTAACTATGTAAGGCATAACATGAGTAACCACCACGACAAATACAAGATTCAGGTTAACCAGGACCTCTTTTAAAAATCGTTATTTATTTTGTTTTATGTGTATGAGTGTTTGCCTACATGTATGTAAGTACACCTGGGTCATGCAATGCCCCCATATGACCCAGAAGAAGGTGCTGGATCCCATGAATCGGAATCAAGGATGATTGTTAGCCACCATGAGAGTGCTGGGAATTGAACCCAGGAACTGAACCCTGCAAGAATAGCTAGTGCTCTTAACCACTGAGCCATCTCTCCAGCTCCAACTAGGTTCTCTTTAAGAAAGAAATAATTTTCTATTTTTTTGGATATATACAAAATAATGGGGTTTTCTTTTTTCTTTTCTAAAACGTGTCACACATGTGAGTCACATTTATTTCATTGATTTAGTAATTATGGATGTAGAGATACTAATACTAAAGAAAAGAAAAACTACATGTTGACAGCAGGGCAATGCAGTGTCAGGTAAGTAGTAGGCTGTTTTCTGATTATTAATTTTTCAAAATAAAAAGATGCATGCTTTTCACTTATGATTACTTATCCTCACTTAGGATTTTTAACCCAGAAGACCCTGTTTTGCTTAACGTGGGTGTTTTTTAGAGTTTTTCAGTCCTTGAGATGGTCACATACCATTCATAATCTGACATCCTTGTATTAATCTCTATAAGTGACAACAAGTTGACTGTTCCCTAGTTTTAAAAGGTATAGAATGTAAAGATGAAAGGAAGAAAAGTCCAGAATTTTAGGCCAAAGTTATTTTAAAAACATTCTTAGGTGTTCTTCCTTATTGCCAAGCTGTATAACTAGAACCTAGAAAATGGAAGTGAATTAATCAAGAGTATATTTGTTATTTTTTCGTGGCTGTGACAAAATACCTGACAAGAAGCAACTTAAGGGCAAAGGGTTTATTTTGACTGAGAGAGGCATACAGCCCACCATGGGGGCGGGTAGCATGATGGCAGGAGTGGGAGAGAGAGACAGGAAGGAGAGAGAGAACAGGAAGTGGGTCCCGGCTATAAAATTTTAGACCTGACCCTGGTGATCCTCCGGTAAGGCTCCACATTCTCAGAGTTCTACAACCTTCCCAAACAGCGCCACCAGCTGGAGGCTGAGTGTTTAAACACAAGTCTACTGAGGACATTTAGGGAGGAGTATGAAGTTACTTAATTACGGTCTGATTTTCAGAGGGGACTGGAGCCAAGGAGTGAACTCAGGGTCTTCCCATCCCAAGTATCTCCTGCCATTTATTTTATTATTATTTTTTTGTCTTTTAGTTTTCATTATATATATTCATTATACATGTGCTGTGTAACATAAGGTCATTTTCATACATGGATATATTGTATGTTGAGCATATTCTTCGCCCCTCTTATCTTGTATCTCTCCCTTCTGTTAGCTCCCTAGACAATTCAATTCTACTTTCATGTCATATACACACAAATGATTTTATGCATTTATATACAATCTAGGAACCACACAACAGAAAACATGCATTTTTTAGTGAGACTGGCTTAATTCTTTAACATGGTTAGCTTCAATCACATCGATTTTCTTGCAAACAATATCTTTGTTCTTCTTTATGACTGAAAAATTCTATTATGTATATATACATTTTCTTTTTCCATTGGGCACTTAAGTTGGTTGTGAATAGTGTTGTAATGAACTCTGATGTGCAAGTATCTCCATGATGGGTCTATTTGGAGTCCTTCGGGTAGATACCCAGGAGTGGTGTGGCTAGATCAGGTGAGAAGTCTGTTTAGTTTTCTGAGGGACCTCCACACTGATTTCCACAGAGGTGGACTAGTTTACACTCCCTACAGCAGGGATAAGAGTTCCTTTTTGCCCACATCTTCACCAGCATTTGTTGTTATTTTCTTAATGACTGACATTTTGACAACAGTAAAATGTAATCTCAATGTAGTTTGAATTTGCCTTTCTTTGATGACTACTGAGGTTGAACTTTTTAGTCACTTGTTTCATGTTTTGAGAGCCATCTATTCATTTCACTAGCCCACTTACTGACTGGATTGTTTGATTTCTCGTTACTTAGATTTTTGAGTTCTTTGTATATTGTAGATATTAATCCTATGTCAAGGCATAATGAGCAAGGAGCTTCCTATTCTGTAGGCAGTCTGTTCTCTTGATTAGTTCTTTACTTGGCTGTACAGAAGCCTTTCAATTTCATGAGTTCCTATTTGTAAATTGTTGGCATTATTTACTGAGTGGCGGGAGTCCTATTCTAAAGTCTTTGCGTTTGCCTGTATCTTGAAGTGTTTTCTCTACTTTTTCCTTCAACAGTTCCAGAGTTTCGGGTCTTACACTAAGGTCTTGATCCAATAACGGGTTTATTAATGACATTTTCATTCACTGTTCTTTGTTCATCACTTTCTTTTGTCCACTTCACTACTTGCCTTATCCCCCTCAAACAGTAACCCTTCTGTTTTCACCCACATATATACATGCACACACATACTTGTAAATATTTAAGTTTAGGTTCTACCTACAAGAGAAAACATGCAATGTTTTGCCAGTTACTTAGATTCTCAACAAAGCATAAACCTCAAGAGTCAGAGTCAACAGTCCCCAGGTTAACATAAGAGCTCAGAGGAGCTTGCCTTTCTTTCAAAAAGGGTTTAAAACCCCGTTCTCCTTCAGTTACATCCTGCCAAATGGAATATTCTTTCTATTTCTATTTTTGAGGCTAACGTAGAATCTAGGATTTTACATATGCTAAGCACATGCTCTACCTCTGTATTAGTTATTTTTCTGTTGCTGTGATGAAACACCATGACCAAGGCAACTTACAGAAGGAATATTTATTGGGCTTATGGTTCCAGAGAGGGAAGAGTCCATCATGGTAGGAAAGGCATGGCAGCCAGAACAGAAAGCTTAGCATTCACATCTTCAAGCAGGTACAGGAAACAGAAAGAGAAACTTAAAATGGGGCAAGACTAAAGCCTACCCACAGTGATATGCTTCCTCCAGCAAGGCCACAGCTCCTAAACCTCTCAAAGCAGTGCACCCAACTGGGTACAAAATATTCAAATACTCTGGGGGGCATTCAAACCAATACAACCAACAAGTTACATCTCCAGTTCCAGAATATTCTTTTTAGGGGCTGGAGAGGTGACTTGGTGGTTAAGAGCACTGATTCGTAGAGGACCGGGGTTCCATTTCCAGAACCTGCATGATGGCTAACAACCATCCATAACTTAAGTTATGGGGGATCTGATGCCCTCTTCTGATCTCCATGGACACTATATGACACAGGTGCACTTACATACATGCAGGCAGTACACTCACAAACACAAAATAAAAATAATAAACAAAACACTAAAACAGAATATTCTCCTTAAAACACCTGCATGATTAAAGTTGTACACCCATCTTATATGCCTTTCATGAGTCTGATGCACTAACTGGTTATATGTGCTCCGTTACATTAGAATTTCCCTGTAAATTACCTGGTTGCTCATTCATTCACTCAAAAACCATTGGTTGAGCTGGAATTATGTTTGGCTATTAGGCAAAGTGTTGGGGATACAAAGAAGAGCAAGGAACTGGTGCTGTAGAGGAAACATGCCTCATGTCAGCTTGCACAGCTCTAGGCCAGCAGCCCAGCAGAGACCCACTGACCCTAGGGAAATATGGAAGAGGAGCCCTCTGGGAGGGTAGAGCTGGCTTCCTGGAGAGGAGGTACTTACACTGAGAAGAGGTGGTTAGGTCTTGCTTCAGGACCAGGGAAACGCATGGGAATAAGAAACAGGATTGGACAAGCAGCAGGAAGATGGAAGATCAGTCTGTGGGAACAGGGGTGGGAAGTGCAACCCACAAGACAGTCACGGGCTAAGGCATGGAGGAGCCGCGTGCTTCATTTACTGACTTAGATATTCCCTGTAGGCAATGTGCTTTACCTTTTCCTACAACCTGAACAGCACAGGAGGGTGAATGTCTACTGTATGGATGTGACTTAAGCCACATAAAACCGGGAGAGACAAAACCAAGAAGCAATGCCTCCCTCAAACAAAGCTACGCTGCCAGGGTCCAGTTTACCTGCTTTCTTTTCTTTTTTCCAGTGCTAAGTTTCAAACCCAGAGCCCTGCACATGTTAGGGAGGGACTCAGTCTCTCTCTCTCTCTCTCTCTCTCTCTCTCTCTCTCTCTCTCTCTCTCCTCTCTCTCTCTCTTTCTCTCTCTCTGTACAATTCATTTACCCTCTCTGAATTCCTACCCCTCCTAACAGGTTATATGTAGTTCCTGCCTATTACTTGGTGCATAGGAATGCTAAAAGGATTAAGTAAGGGCATGCAGGGAGACTCCTGAATAGAAGGTGTGACTGCTGACTTGTTCTTTTGCTGAATCAAATCCAAATTACAGGGTCCATGAGTTCTCAACCTTCCCAGGGCTAAGTCATCCTCTGATGTCATCCCCCTTCAGCTGTGAGCAACGAGGGTATTAGAAGAAGCTGGATCTTAGGGCCCAGCGTTAAGGTCAGGCCCAGCTACCTACATGGAAGGGAACAGACCAGGTGCAGCGTGGGGGTCTGTGCTGGCTGGGATAAGGCTTCCATCTCTGGGCCTCCTCTCAGCCGGCTTCCAGTCAATTGCAAAATAAAAGTCCAGGGCTCAACTACTACTAAAAATGACAAAAACCTGAACAAATCCACAGACTTATAAACAAGGTCTGTTGGAGGAGGGTTGTGTATGGCACACACCTTTAATCCCAGCACTTGGGAGACAGAGATAGGCAGATCTCTGCGAGATCAAGGCCAGCCCAATATATGCAGCGAGTTCCAGGCCAGCCAGGGTTACACAGTGAGACTCAGTCTTAAAAAAAAAAAAAAGAAACCTCTCCCTCAAAGAGGGGTCTGATTATAAATGTTCAGATCTAAAAACTGTCAGAGTTTAAGTTGAGGAAGCGTCAGAGCTACAAAGAGAGAAGGGAAAATGAGGAAGAGGGAGAAGGAGAAGGTAAGTAAGGGAGGAGGAGATGAGGGACAGAGGAGACGTGAAGAAGAGAGAAGAGCCGTGTGGGCGCTCCCAGCCAGAGAGCGCCTGCTCTTCTGTTTAAATGAGAAAGATTTCTTGAGAAGCCAGGACACAGCCTGGCATGGTACAAAACCTCTTCTTGGTCTACTGGCCCAGAGCTCAGAGTTTTAAGCCCATCCTTTCTAAACAGGACAGCTGGTAGACCAAAAAGCCAGATTTACAAAGGAGTCTTGACTAAACACCCTTCTCAGTGCCCCTTTTATCCAGCTACCTACCCGGGCCCCAAGGGCCCACTTCTCCAGATCCCAAGGGGCATCAACTCTGTTTCATGTGTATTAGCTTTGCTTCATGTGACTCCTCCAGTGCAGCCATTTTTAAACAGAAACCTACGAATGCTCTTTAGCCTGTCCCAAAACACAGTGTGGAAAAAGTTATAATCAATCAGCCCTTATGAAGTTGACATTCATTCATTCATCCATCCATTCATTCATTCAAGAATGACAGGATCTTGCTATGCATCCCACACTTGCCTCATCCATGCATGCATCCATCCAAGAATGAAAGGATCTTGCTATGCATTGGCCTCATCCATCTATCCATCCATTCATAAATGAATGACAGCGTCTTGCTGTGCATCCCACACTGGCCTCAACTTTGCAATCCTTGTGCCTGTGGCTCTGGAGTGCTGAGATTTCAGGCATGGCACACAAGGCCTGGCTCCTGCTGTGCTGATCTTTAAATGTCGCCAGAGACCCAGGTAAGAAATTTTAATGCTAATAAGAAACCAAGCACAATTCCTAAGAATTAGGAAGCTGGTCTGTTGCACTTGCTTTCTTTTTTTAAAATGCAGTGTGAAAAATGCAGTACTTTCATGAGCCGTACTGTAATTGCCTGGCACCAGTCATAAGCATTGGGCACCAGCAGGGAATACACACAGGAGTTTGCAAATATGTACAGAACAAATTAAGAAATGAATAGAGGGGTGGATGAATCTAAACATCTCCTGGTACAAAGATAGGCAAAAATCAAACTGAACATGTAGAGTGTTTTATGTGTATAATTCACCTAAAAGTAGTATGTTTTGGCTGCTGAGGCCATTAAAGTTTCCTGTGTAACAGATCCAGAGTGTCATTCTTTCTCTTCTGACACTGTTTTATCCCTCTTTCCTGATAATCTGCTATTTTCACAGCAGGGTGGACTTTCTTATTGTCTTTGGATTCTGAATCTATCTGAACACACAGCTGCATAGTTCATGATACAGCCTGGTCAGGTCAAGAAACAAAAAGTCAGCCAGGAAACACTCCCAGGTCCTGGGAAGAATACACGGATCCTGACATGGGTTCCAGAAATCAGCAAAAGGTCCCGTGGGCTTTGTGTTTATAATCAAAGATGCTCCTCCTGAACCCACAGGCAAAGGACGCACATATCCAGGGTCTTGGTCAGAGAATATCTGTACCAATTGGCTTGTTTTCCTCTCAGTGGAAATACGGACATGCCAACTTGGCTCACTCTACAGTGCTCTCCTTACTGTAGCTTACTTAAGTAGAGATTCGTGCAAAGGGAGGGGGCATCAGTTCAAATGATAGTGCTGTGTCTAAAAATAGAACAGCATACCTAGAATTTACTTGAGATCAATCTATAGATGTTTGTATACTTAATTGATTCATTAACAAGCTTTCATTGGCTAGTACATCTAAAGGCAGAGGTCAAGGTGAGAATATACTACATATACTAGTAACTTTTAAAAACTGAAACAAAAAATCTTGACTTGCGTATGAGAATCTTAAATAAAAAATAAAAAGCTTTCTTCTGAATGATCCTTGGATTATTTGATAATGAGAGACAATAAATGTCAAATTTCTTATCTGAAGTCTACAAATATAAAAATATCTACATTTGATTCTTTTGATGTGCTTCAGACTTTTTAATCCAGCCAATAAGAGTGTACTGAGTAACCATGATGTCTTCTGACACTGTTAGGCCCTGGGAAGCTGAGTAACTGTGATGTCCTCCAACACTCTTAGACCCTGGGAAGCTGAGATCAAGCACACTCTCCAAAGGAGCTCAAGTGTAACTCTAGTGCCAAGTCATCTTTAAGATCCTGTTGTTCTCAAAATTTACCGATCCAGTCTCTTCAGGATAACCCTGATGAAGCGGTCATAAGTCACAACGGGATGGAGGGAGATTCACCAGAGGTCTCTACCACTGCTATCTAAGTTGTGCACAAGAGAATGATGCCCTTGGCTTCTACACCTACAGAAGGAAAACCACCTGCTGTCTTTTACCAGGCTGCTCTGTCTCCAAGATACAAATCACTGGCTGCTTATTCTCCATCTGCGTGCTTCCATGTCCCAAGACCCCACCCTTCACACACCCACCAGCCTTTTCCTCTAGTCTACTCCACAATGAACAATTGCCCTCTTGGTTTTAATTTAAATTTTATGTGTATGACTGTTTTGCCTACATGTATAATATGTGAACAATGTGTGTATGTGGTGCCTTCAGAAGTCAGAAGAGAGTATTAGATCTCCTGAAACTGGAATTATAGACAGTTATGAGCTGCCATGTGGGTGCTGGGAATCCAATTGGGGTCCTCTGTAAGAGAAGTGAGTGCTCTTAACTGTTCAGCCATCTCTCCATCCCCCTCTTAAAGGCTTTGCCTCCCAACATTTCCACATTGAAAACCAAGGTCTCAACACATGAATTTTGGAGACAAATCATATTCAAACCACAGATGCCTACAAATAACTCAGGCCTCTTGGTATCTTCTAATTTTTATCTTCAATTCAGTTATTTCTCACTATTAGAGGGGTTTAACAAGTCATCTTGGGTAAAAATACGCAGTATAAGGAAGACTTCAACAAAATATTCATTCAATGTCCCAAGTAGAGCATAGTGGTCAGAATCCAGCTGTCAGTCTTTCTGGTGGAGGCTCTCACAACCATTATTTATACAGGCTAGGAGACTTTGGACAACAAAGTTACTTTGGCCACTCTGATCCAGTTTCTTTATCTGTGAACACAAGGCTATGAAATCTATACACACTAGATGTACAGACTACATAACAATCCTGCAACATCATAATCTGATTCTCTGGAAGGAGAGTGAGGCACCAGTAGATGACTTGGCCAAGGCTGCGCAGGTTAAGGGATCCAGATGTGACCTCTTGGTTCCAGTCCAAGAGCATCTGCCAGCTGCGCCTTCTCCACTTGCCTGTGCTGTGTCTCTGAGATTGAGATGAAAGGAGGCTGAGCGAAAGAGGCCGGAACAGGGCCCTCCAATGCTTTCACTGATCCACTTAAAAACTAGGAGAGAGCTGAGTCTGAAATACCGAGTGAAAAAAGGAAATGTTTTTGAATTTGATTTTATTGACCCTTAATTATTGGATTAGGAATTTGTGGACTCTAAAAATTGGTGCAAATTTTTGTTTGTTTGTTTCTTTTTTGGGGGAGTGTCTAAATCACCTTAGCCACGTAAATGGTGAGTCACACCTGTGATCTCAGCACTTTGGATGATGAGGCAGGAGGACTGCTACTAGTTGAGGCCACCCTAATTTAAATAGTGAGTTTCTGGCCTGCCTGAGCCACAGAATGAGACCTTATCTAAAAAACGAACAACTACAAAAATTACCACAAACTTCCCCTCTCTCTCTCTCTCTCTAATACATTACTGAAAAACACACATTAAGCAGAGTAGGCACCACAGTGTGAGACAACACATTTAGGTAGCGTACTGAAGGAGATTCTCATGCTTATAAGACCAAACTACGACTTATGACTCTCAAAATATGTGCAAGAAAGTCAAAGTCACAAGAAAAGACAGTTCATCAAAATGCATTTCAGCTAGTTCCAAAAACACAACTAGGGGCTATAGAGTTAAAATGGCGAATTCCTCATTTAAAACCAGAAACAACACTGAACAGTTTCTTTCCACGAGATATCACAGGAGTGCAACCTGTAAATCAGAATTCTTTTCATTTAAAAGGGCCCCCCCCCATGAGTCAGGCTTTTGCATCTCTGCAAGAGTCAAGATGCATGTTCACAGTGCGAATTCCACTTCTTTCTTCCAAAGGGAAATGTCTGGACATCCAGGTGCAGATCAGCACGCCACATAGTCTACCTGGGCAGGTACAGCGGTCACCTCCCTCTGTAGACTGCCAGGACCAGCCTTTGCTCCAGGGGAGGGGACGGGCGCTCGCCTGTGGGCCGTTCATCCTCTCCCGCCACCTGGCGGTGACCCACCTTTCCAGGACTGCAGTCTTCCCTGGGGGGATGGAGGGTCCAGACCTCCGGTGTCCTCGGGGTCTCTCCCCCACCATCCCCAGGTTCTGCTCTTCTACCCTCAAGTCCCGGTACTCCGGGTTTGGCCCCTTACCTGCCCCCTCTTCCAGTTCCATTTGCCCCTCCTGAGGGTCATTCCCCATGATTCGCGTTCCTTCTCGCTCATGTTTCGGGTCCCCCATCCAGGGTCTCCCCTTCCCGGCTTGCTCCCTCTCCCTGGGTCCTTCCCCTTCATTTCGCGCTCCCATCCCGGGTGTCCCCTGCACAGCTGGGCTCCCCGCTCCCGGGTGTCCCCCAGGGGGTCCGGCTGCCCGGGTCCCCGGTGTCCCTCCCCTCGCCGCAGGGCAGCTCCCCGGGGCGAGCCGTGCGGCCGGGCCGCCTGGGACCGGCCGGCGGGGGCGAGTACTCACGCGCGGCGTCCGGGGCGTCCGGGACCGGGCGGACCGTGGCGCGGCGGCGGCGGCTGTGCGGGCGGAGTGCAGCCGGCGCCGCCCGCCCTCGAGAACCCCCGCCGAGTCATTTGACCATATAAGGAGACGCGCGTCTGGGCGGCGCGGGCGGCGGGCTGGGTGCCGGCGCGGGGCGCGGTGGCGGGCGCCCCTCGGCCTCGGCCTCGGCAGCCGCCGCGGACCCTTTGTCTGGCTTACCGCTCTGCCTTGGTCCCACGGTGTTCAGCTCACCGGGTCCCCGGGCGCCGCGTCCCGCGTGGGCTCCCCGCGAGTGCGGTGGAGCGCCGGTCTCTGCAGCCCGACAGGACCGAGTGGCAGTGGGTACGGGCTCCCGGCCTCTCCTCTCTGTTCCCAGGACCCGCACCTGGCCACAGCCTGGTGCAAGGGTGGATAGGCCTTTTGCAGACTTGGGAAGGCATGCTTTTATTGCATGGTGGGCTGCTGGGCCTTACCCCGCAGGCGCTTCTCCAACATAGAATGACCCAACCAATGACCTTAAAGAATCGCTCATGGTTCTGTTCTACTGGGGAAGGGACTCAGAGAAGGTCCTATGCCCAACACCCAGGACCAGAGGGCAGCTGGACAGTCAGTGGCTTCTGTTCTTCCATGCTTAAAGCATGGCCCCCTGTGCAGAGCTGGCACTTGGTAGGGGCACGGGGGACTATTCAACACGATGGCGGGCACAGGCAGCCCAGAGAATGGAGAAAGCCATCTTCATGCTGAGGCTACACAGGCAGTTCACACGCAGACACCATGAAGAAGAGCCAATGGGAGAGAGGCCTGGTTGCTGTGGTTGCTGTGACAATATACCTGACAGAGACGACTTAAGGGAAGAAGGATTGATTTGGGTGCAGGGTTTATAAAGGGCTACAGTCCATAACAGGGGCTGTGAGAGTGAAGTGGTGGTCACATTGCACCACAGTCAGGAAGCCAAAAGAGCAGAGCTGGGGCTCCGCTTTCTCCTTTTTCTCGTTTCATTCAAAGACCTAGTTCCTGAGATGGTGCTGCCCGCTTTCAGGGACAGTCTTCCTTCCTCAGTTAAAACTCTCTGGAACCACCCTCACAGCCTCGACCAGGGGGAGTGTCTCTTAGGTGATTGACAGTGAAAATGAACCATCACAACAGTAGAAATTTTGTGGGTGGGTTCAGTGTTTTCATTTTTCAAGAGTAACACATTTTCCAGAGAAGGCTTCCTTGGGTTTTACCCATGGGTCTCTGTGGTGGAGTCCCAGAACTTGAGGGGCAAAGGCATCATGTTAGTACTAGCTGTATCTGGTTGCTCCCAGGATCCTCCCACACTTTAGGTGAAGTTAGTTAACCCAGTTGTATGATGAGGAAATTTCAACTTAGGGGTGACTCTTTATGGCTAACAGTTGCCACAGGTGGGACCCAGGCTGGAACTGGACCCAGGGAATAGATTTGGATTCTGAAGTGTGGGTAACCAAACAAGGTAGGCCACATCATGAAGTTCAAAACAAAGTGTACGTACAGACTAATCCCTCTGAAGCTACTTAAATGTACTTTATATAATAGCTACAAATTGCAAAATGATTCCTTTGTTCTCAGATGGTGAGTCCTAAACTTGAGTTTTTAAGAAAAACAAAAGGTTCACAAGATAATGACACATTCATTCCACATTTGTCTTATTAACGGCCTTCCTTTAGTTGTGTTAGGTTTTCTGAGTTGTGTATTTGCTTTTATTGACATTAGTCATGTAATTTTTCTTCTAATAACCACTGCAGCTGTGCCATGTAGATTCTGTGATGTTATCTTCTTTATTATGATGGTCTACAATTTATTTTTGTGTTTCCCTTTTGACATTATAGAAAATTTAAATAACAGTGATATAGTTAGGAAAGTCCAGTCTATCGAAACAGACTTGCCCAATTTCTACAATAATTCTGAGAAAAGTGACAGAGGGAAAAGCCAAAGGACTTAAAAAAAGAGAGAAAAAAAGACAGCCAAACAATGTGTGAGACTCTTTTGGATTTCTATCAAAGAATAAACTATTTTAAAAGGAAAATTTTATGAGCCAATCTGGGAAAATTTAACAATGGTAGGCTTTTAAAAAATATTAATAAGCTGTCTATTTTATATGAAATTACACATACACCATTTTCCTTTTTTTAGAAGTTCTTTTCAAAAACAATCCCAAAGTATCGACCATGAAATAGCATTGTGTCTGTTTATTCAAAATGAATTAAGAGGCTGGAGAGATGGTTCAGTGGTTAAGAGATGGTTCACTGGTTGCTCTTGCAGAGGGTCTGGGTTCTGTTCCCAGGGACACACACGGTGGCTAACAACCGTCCATAAATCCAGTTCTAAGGAATCTGATGCCATTTCTGACCTCTGAGGGTGTTTCATGACATGGTACACTTACATACATGCACTCAATGCATTCATATATATATATATATATATATATATATATATAATGTTTTTGAAAAGCAAATTGAGGTGGAGGAAGTGGATGGAGCCAAAATGTATATGTGAAATAGAGCCAGCCCTGAATATAGTAACAGCTGAAGCTTGTTGTGAAGACTGAGGAAGTCAAATCCCTCTCTCACCTTTTGTAAAGGTTGAAAACTCTCACAATGAAAACGCTGTTAAAAAAAAAAATAATGCATACACCATTGGCCATTCCCAGTATTTCCTCTCACAGGAAATTACCTTGTGTGCAGTTGTTCCCGTGTAAAATGATGTACACACAAGAACAGTTACTGCAGAATTGTTTGTAATAGCAAAATAATGGACCAGATCATGCGTTTGTCAACAGGGGCCTCATTAAATGCAGTATGGTACATTTTCAAATTATTCATGCATGTAGCTGTTAAAAAGGTGGTAAGTATATTCACTGATATGTATGATTTCTAAGATGTTGCCACCAAGAAAAATAGAAGTAGAGGACATTTCATAGATTGTAACAAATCTTTTGTGTTCATGAACAAAGAGAGGAGACACAATATATGCTTCTATGTGGCTTTGTTTGGGGGTCTGGGTGGCTGCAAGGAAGGAGCAAAGTGAGACTACTTTTTATTGTATCTATTTTCATTTGCTCCCTGTGACATTCAGGCTACCCAAATGTGCTATTCATTTAAAAGAAAACATAGCTTTTAAAACTGAAAACAATATATGTTCGTTTAAGGAAAGTAAGAAGCAAATTGGTTAGAATGAGATTGATCCAAAGCCAAGGGAAGTTTGTTGGGCACAGAGAAAGGTGAGACAATTTCTGGGTTTCATGACCAATTCAAAGAATAAACTTAAATTTAAAAATAAATTTTTATGAGGCAATCTAGAAAAATACACTTTGAAAAATTCTGTTTTGGACATCATTTTATCCCCAGGATTTCACTGCAGAGTACGGCACACAGTTTATGCCTAGTAAACGTGTGCTGCATGAACAGACCAGTCACTGAAAGATGGCCTGCGATCGGCTTTTAAATCAATGATTTCTTGCATAGCAGAGGAAGAGAACACTGTCTCTGGGTGAACAGCATGATCCCGGACTTCAGGCCTGGCTCTGAGTACCCTCTCAGTCTATGACTACATCTGTGACCCCAGGTAAGCCCAGAAGCTCCCTAGCCCTTGATTTGCTCATTTGTAATGAGTAAATTATGACCTCATTAGCATATAGTTTAAAGAATTATTCAGGTCTTTAGAGGTCATGTGTATGAGTTACTCAGGCCCAACAGTGCAGTGCTTAGCACACAGTAGGTCTTCACTAAATATTTGCTTTTATTCAAGGGTAAAGGGCTAGTGAGTGAATCTAGAATAAGATGGAAACATGCTGTATTCTAATCAGAGGGGAAAACAAAACTGACCTCCTGTTCTAAAAATGAAAGACTGCTTCCTTGAGAGGAAAAGCCTTTTCTAGATAAAAGGCTAGTTCATCAAAGAAAAAGAAATTGAGAAATATGGTTGCCTGGACAGAAGCAAATGGCAAATGTGCTGGTCACTGACCTCTCTTGTCTACTGCAGAGTGCCTTTATTCCTTCGCCAGCCTCCCTTGAGGTCACACAGCTGGGAAGCAAGAGGAAACT
The DNA here is from genome assembly GCA_035773235.1 of Eospalax fontanierii. Taxonomy (NCBI): domain Eukaryota; kingdom Metazoa; phylum Chordata; class Mammalia; order Rodentia; family Spalacidae; genus Eospalax; species Eospalax fontanierii. Next base: position 33,741,028 of record CM069547.1, read on the forward strand.
ACACTCAGGACCGGCCACAAGCACTTTAGAAGCGCACCTCCCGGCTTCAGGGCTTCAGTCTGAGCCTGCCCTCCAGGTCATCCTGGAGGCCTTGGGTGCTTTGAGTGAAAAGTTCCTGGGGAATCCAGCTCTGCCTAGGGTCAGGGACCATAGACTCTTGCTCAGGCTCCTTTAGTTTCCTGCTGAGCGGAAGGAAGTAGAGGGAACACAGACCAATCAGGAGCTCTAAAATCCAATCCCATCTGTCATGTACCTTATGGAAAGAAAGCACAAGGTAGAAACTTCACAAAGTGAGCAAGAGTTCAGAATGTGGATTCTAGCAATGCAAATGCTGAAATTTGATTGGCCTGGAGAAGCCTCACAGAGAAGGTGGAGCTTCTGGGGCTTGTGACTACCACCTGGTAGCAGGCCCACCCGTATGAGGTGGCCTGGGGTCTTCCTCTTGATCATGATCACTTCATAGGAACTAAGAGACCCTATCATCACCAGGAGCAAAAGAAGCAATGGAAAACAGGAAAGGAAGAGAGATCTCCCTATATGGATTTGCTAACCGACCATTAGCATAAAAAAAAATGAGAGAGAGAATTTTCTTTGTCCCGTTGAAGAGAGGTTTCTCCCAAGCAGACACTCCACTCTGACCCTGGGCAGGAAGCTGAGGCATGACTCAGCCTTGATTCAGAGCTAATCTTTCTAATTGCCTCACATGGTTGGAAGGTGAGTAAGTGTCTAGGGATCAGAAAGCTGGGGAGAAGGGACAAGAGTGATCAACCCATGCTCTCATGGCCTGGGGGTCAGGAAACAGGTCTCTGCATGCCTGCATGTGGCAGACTACACAGAACTGGATCCTGGAGTGGTGGCTCACAAGGCTCTTCACTCTTTCTAAAAAACACTGCTGCTTGGCTCAGCAGGAAAACCACACAGATGACAGGGTGCTCACCACTCTGCCCAGAGCTTGTGCAAACAAGGATGCCCCAAGGCCTCCTTCGACAAAGCAGAGGAACTTGATATTGCTATAACTACCATGTCCCACTCTTAGAATCCACACTTGGTTTGCCTGAGACTCTCAGGAGAAGCTCAGCTCTCCACCAAAGGCCACGGCTTCCCCTTCTGCCAGGCTCTGCTTAGGAGGAAGACACTTGGCTCTCTGACATGCAGTTTCCACATCCCATTTCTTTGCTCTCTCTTTTTCAAACAAACTGATTTAGTTGTTACAAATAGTCAGGGTTTGAAGCCTCAAAACATGTCTGACTCCCAGCCAAATCCACAAATGACTCGATGATTCTGAGTTTTCCATGGGTGGTTAAAGCTTGCTTGGAACATTGGATACAAGTTTCCACTGTGGCTTTGATAGCACATTAACTGCTCCATTCGGTTGGCCGAACCACCAGCAACATGAAAACGATGACACCACAGTTCAGTTCAGTCAGCAAATGCTGGACTCTTCTTGAATGAGAACTTTTCTCATGTAGACCCTGAAAAAGTATGCTTCTTACTTTTTATTTGAAATCTTAAAAAACACCCCAGTTGCTGGGGAGATGGCTCAGTGGTTGAGAGTGCCGGCTGCTTGTGCAGACGAGCCAGGTTTGGGTCTTAGCACCCACGTGTTGGCTAACAATTGTCTGTGACTGCAGTTCCAGGAGAATCCAACACCCTCTTCAGACCTCCTCCGGCATTGTATGACATGGGTGCACTTACAGGCATGCAGGCAATGCATTCATACACATAAAATAAAAAAACAATAAATAGATGTCTTTAAAAACCCCGACTTTGATACCTACAAACTGTATGCTTTGAGACTCCTGTCTCTCTAATCTCAGGTCTTTTCCTTAGAGCAACTAGTCACATCCCAGTTTGCCCTCTTTGGCTGTTTCTCATTTGCCCTCTGTCAAGATGCCTGAAAACAATTGCATGTGTGACCTCTGACATCTTCCCTGTACTCCTGAGAGGACATCCTCATGCCCTCCTTCCTCAGAATGTTTGTTTAAGCCACACTAAAATCTGCTTATCTTTGTAAAAGAAAGAAAGGCAGGTCTGGGATCTCCCAGTCCCCTTCAAGGGCATCCCCAGTGCCCCCAGTGGTTAGCTACTAAGCATTTTTTTGAGGTGCTGGGGAATCCAACCCAGGTCTTACGCATACTTAGCAAACAGTTCCCACTGGGCTACACCTCTGGCTTTGGGGAGCAGTTATATAAGATTAAAGTATATTAGCAGCAGCATGTATGACCTCAGATGTGTGACCTCAGATTAGTTCCTCCACCAGATCTTATTCACCTCAATGTGAGACAAAGAAGCACCACCTCTTTTTACTTTATGAAAAGAACCCCCCAAATTATCTTTGCTTCAATCCATTTTTTATGGTTACTTGTTTTCCTATAGATACAGTACTTCCACCACAGCTCTGTGGAATACTTGTAAAGAGCTTTGTGTCTAGTCCCTTAAGAGTATGAGTCCTTCACAGGAAATATTGAGACAATTCTGTGTTCACAGCACTTTGCAATTTTCTCACTTTATTGCATTTAATTCAGGTTTCTTGGAGGTTCCTGAACCTGTATAAAGCTGCCATGCAAAAGCTACCCTGTATATGCTCTGCTTGACCAAGGCAATCAGAGGTATTTTTCACTTGGGTACATCAGTGATCTGGGCTTTGCTCTGAGGTCCACCTTACAACTAATTTGAATCCAGGTCAGTTTGAGCAGCCTGATCTTGAAGGTAGCAGCAGATGTGGGTTGGGGAATAACTCTTCCTGCATTAAGGGAAGTAACCCCAGGCTGTAACGTTCATAAGTGCTCCAAGGAGTGGAGAATGAATGAGTTCACCTGCTCTTCTAGGGCAGGGCCACTGCCTGCCCACTCACAGCACTCCCTGCCTGAGTCTTACTCAGCCAGGGAGATCGTGGCTAAGAGGGGCTTCCTGAATGTCCTCATTCTGAAGATGACCTCCACTCTTCATTTTTAGGAATGGAATATGGTGAATTAATGTCTTTGCCTCCTGCAAGGGCCACATTGTCTATTAATGGGAACACACATAATAAAATACAGATTCTTCACTCGCAGCAGTTCCACTGAGGTTCTCCCCTCTCTAACAGCGTGAGCACGCAATGCGGGTTGCTGTGTGAGCAGGTGTACATTCCCAGGACAACAGTGCTGCAGCAGCTTTGCAGGGCGCCTCCTTCCCTCTCAGATTGTGTTTCTCATCTACAGCAGGCACAGACAGGCCAGAGCCCCTTTGCACTCCCTTTCACTACGCATGTCTTAGGACAGACTCACTTGGATTACGTGACTCAAGCTGCGGATGCAAAACACTAGCAAAGGTGGACAGATCTGTATCTTCCTCAGCTGTGGTGTTCTGTACTGATCGCATGATTTCTGGCTTCAGCATTGAGAATTCTCTCCAGTCCAGGGTACAGCATTTTGGCACTTGCAGAATCATAACCTTTGCTCTACAAGAAGCAAACCCTCCTTAGCCTGTCGGGTTTGCAATTAATGTTTTCTGGTCATTTGCAAGAGGCACAAACAGGCAGAGAGAACAGTGAGTCCTGACAAGAGCAGAATGAACTAACTGATAGAGAACGTAACCCTGTCTGTAGCATTTGGATGTTTTGGGTTGGGCTTTGTTTGTCGTCAGCGGGGTCTCACTGTGTAGCCTAGGCTGACCTGGACTGCTCCAGCCTCCTGCCTCATCTTTCCAGTGCTGGGATTGCAGGTATGTATCACTACCCACCTGGCAATACATGGTTTGATGAAGAACTCCAAAGATCAGTGTGTTAAAGATTTGATCACCACCTTAAGCTATTGAGAGATGATGAGGCCTTTAGGAGGTAGAACCTAGTGAGAAATCTTTAGGTCATTGAGAATGTGTCCATGAGGAAGACTGGGAGAGTCTGGTTTTTACTGCTTCTACCTCTTGCCTGGGAGGTAAACAGCTTGGTCCACCATACCTTCCTTGCTATCATGTGCTACTTCACCACAGGGCTAAAACAACGGGACATAAATAAAATAATATTGTCCCACGCCTGTCTAGGTTCATTGTCTGGCAAAGAGACAGAAAGGTGGATATAAAACCCACCCTGTAGTCACCTCAAGGCTGCTCATGACTCCCTTGGGGTCTCTCAGGGGCCTGTGTGAATTGGATGGAGAAGCACAGGGCTTCACTTTTCTACCACAGCAAGTACAAAAGCCATGGCTGAGGGAACTTGCCCTGGTGTCTCTGCCAGGAGAGCAAGTCAGTTCATGCTTGGTTCCTAGACAGGGTCTACGCCACTTTACTGGAACGAAAGGACATTACATAAGATCAGAAATCCCAGGAACCCAGCCCTATTAGCATCTGTACTCAGGCACAGCGTGAAGCAAGGTTTGAGGTTTAGAAGGAAGCAGGACTCAGAGTCCAGAGACAGGAGACAGGCAGCTTGGTAACCTGGACCCCAACCAGGATCAAATTCAAACTGGGAGAGTGGTGTGAGAGTTTTTATCTTCCAAATGAAATCAGGGTGAGGCCAGGCAGCTGGCCAGCTGGAAGGAAGGCTGGGAAGGCTAAACCCAGGATGACTTCATTGGCAACTCCTCCACCTTCTAGTAGCCCCGCCTGCTTTCCTTCCTTCTGTCTTGGCAGAGAGTGGGCCTGTGTGTTGATTCCTGCACACAGCCCACAGTGGGTGTAAGATGAAGTGTTCTCTTCTCTGCATCTGGTGGGTCTGTGGCTGCTCTTCTGGTTGAGAGAGAAGAGAGCGTTAACTTGCATGTGGATCTATTTTAACAGAGTGTCTATTTTTATCTTATGTCTCTTATGGAGCAGTTCTTCAGTAGGACTTGCTCTAAATGTTGGTGAGCTACCTGCCAGTTGTTCTATTATGGTGAAGCTTTTTGAAGTCTATTTTGATTGCTAATCTCAGAGAAAACAGGTCACATATTTTACTGTTAGTTAGTGGTGTCCAAAACCAACACATTGGCCTGTGTTTCTCAGAGAGAAGGATTCTTGGCTTCAGCTCCAGAGGGATGTGTGTGGTATGCATGACTTCTTGTATCAACTTGTGTTCTGCTGTGCTGGCACCCAGAGGGTCCAGTAGAAAAAAAATGCTACAGGATTTAAGGCAAGGATAAGTGAGATGCACTATCCTTTTCGATCTGCCATCAGAGAGCTACAAGGCAGTCAGGGGCAGCAACAGTTATGGCAGTCAGAGTTCAGACAAGCTATATGGTAGAAACATGCTAAGTTTTCCAGAAAGCCATACATCACATGATAAATACACCTTAGGTAAGATGCTGTGGGAAATACATACAAAAGTAGCTGGAGGTTCTCCAGGCCCATTTCATTGTTTGCATTTCAGTCCAAAGCTATGTCTTATCTACTCAATCCTTTTGAAACTTAAAGAGGGAGGAGAACAAAATTGTGAATCAACACCTATGAAATCAAAGTGAGCTGCAGAGTGCTCCTTCCTTAGATACGTACATTATCTATTCTAATTCCAGTTAAAAAACTTACCTAAAATAAAGGCAGGCTGATACCCACTTATCCAAAGTGTGGACAAAATTAAGGGATACTGACACAGTTTCTGTTTTATATTTTAAGTGTTATTTTATATGTGTGTATTGCCAGCATGTATGTATGTGCAACCATGTCCTGCAATGCAGAGGTCAGAAGAAGGCATTGAATCCCCTGGAACTGGGATTATAGAAAGTTGTTTGCTACCACGTGGGTATTGGGAACCAACTAGGTCCTCTGCAAGAGCAGCCAGTGAACTGCTGAACCATCTCTCCAGTCACTAACATAGGTGCTTACATTGTCACTGGGTTAGTTTTAAAATGTAATTTTAAAAAATAAAAACAAGTTACAACTTCAGAAAAAAATATTATCAATGATCAGGGCTGTCACATTTGGAGACAATTTTTAAAGAAAATAAATTGTAAACCACCACAATTCTTATTAATTCTTCCCAAACCCAGCCTAATCAATCTTATCACTTATGTAGAGTCTTAGTCTTTGAAACGAAGAGTGTTTGAGCAATTCTTGAACTTGGGGCTATTTTGACATTTAAAGCTCACATAGGGCTGAGGAATAGCTGAGTGATAGAGCTCTTGCCCAGCATGCATGAGGCTGTGAGTTCCATCCCCAGAATAACAGGTCCCTTCTCCTAGGACTGGAGTATGGCAGCCAAGAGGAAACTATTGAGAAGGAATTTTTTGTTTGTTAAGTGATTCATGCTCCAATGCCATCAAGATGAGTAAACCTCTGACCTTCCTCTTCTAGTGTAACTGAAAGGGAGGGAGTCAGCTGGGTAAAGAGAAAATTCCGGTAAGGTCTAAATATATATATATATATATATATATATATATATATATATATATATATATATCTCTAAACAACAAGCAGAGTCTCCACCCGCATTCACAGAGGTATTCATGATTGCCAGTAGGTGGATGTCACTGAAGTTACCCACAGGTAGATGAATGGATGAACAATTTCTGCTATATATAATGGAATAATACATAGACTAGAATATGACCTAGTCCTAAAAAGGAAGGAAATACTGACACATGAAAGAACATTAATGAAACTTGAGGACAATATGTTAAATGCAGTAAGCCAACCATAAAAATCAAAATGTAAAAGGCAGTCAAATTCATAGACAGGAAGAGTAGTAACCTCCGGAAGTTGGGGGTAGGTAGAAAGGGATGCAGAGTTCCATTTCTGTAAGATGAAAAAATTCTGGAGATGGTTGCCCAACTGGTTTATTGGCTGCAACCACATTTAAAAATGACTAAGATGGTAGGTAAAGTATGTGTCAAGTGCTTGTGTAGAAGGTGATGGAAAGACAGACAGAACCCTTAGCCTAATCTAAGGTCCTACAACATTTAATTTTATGTGTCAACTTGATTGGGTTATTAAGTATCCGGTTGTTTGGTTAAACCTTATTCTAGTGTTTGCAGATGAGATTATCACTTGTGTTAGCCAGCTGCCTTTTACTGACAAAGTACTTGAGACACTCAGCTTAAAAGGAAGAGATGTTTATTTTGGCTCATGGTTTCAAAAGCTTCAGTTCATAGTCACTTGGCCCTTTTGTTCAGGATCTTTGGGGGTGCAGGGGACAGCATTATTGCAGAAGCATGTGGTAGAGGAGGCTACTCACTTCATGGTGGCCCGGAATCAAAGAGAGAAAGAAGGGGTTAAATGTGGAAGAAAGGGGGTGGGAGGCCAACACACTATTCATAGGCACTTGCCAATGGCCTAACTTCTTTCCATTAGAATCAACTCCTAAACGTTCCTCCATTTTCAACAGCTTCTTCAGCTGGCGACCAAACATTTAATTTCTGAACCTTTGGGAAAAAGTTAATGTTGGAGCATAACAACCTTTGAATTAACAGACTGAATCAAGCAGGTTGCCCTCCATAATGTGAGAACCCTCACGGTCAAACTGAAAGCTCAACATATCCTAAGTAGGAGACCATTCTTTCTGCGTGACATTTTTAGGCTGTGACATCTGACTTTTCCTGCCTTTAGCTGCAGATGGAAACCTCAACAACCCCGCTGTCCTGGGGCTCATCAGTCCATATGACCTTTCCTTCTTCCAGGCTTTTGGGTCAGGCTCCCCTGGACTTCCAGTTTGTTGACTCATCTTGTTGACCATAGGGCCTGTTAGCTTCACTGTCACGTAAGCCAGTGTATGTGCATGTATACCATGTCATCCCTCAGTGTCCTGGGGTGATGGGGGTTGGTTTCAGGAGTGACTCCTCTAAGATATTGAAATCTACAGCTGCTTGAGTCCCTTACATAAAATGGTGGAGTATTTGAAATACAACATCCTTCCATATATTTTAAATCGTCATGAGATGGTTTATAATACCTAATATGATGTAAATGTTATGCAAATAGTGATACATTAGACTTCTTAGGAATGAGAATTCGAGAGAGAGAAAGAGAAAGAGAGAGAAAGAGACTGAAAGAACCAATTCTTGGTTCCATCCCACAACATAAAAGCAAGTTCATATAGCATCCTTCCTCTAGGAGTGGAGTAGGGTTTCCAGGAGGTAGAGAACCATCTGTAGCTTCCAATAGATACTAAGATTGTGTTAAATGAGAACAAGATGAGGACCACTGTTAGCATTTAGGATAATGGAGTGTCCACTGTGACTGAGCACTGCACAACTGCATTTTGGTTAGTGATGGTCAACATACACAATGATAATCCCTTCTAATCAAAATGGAGCTGAAAGATTCTTAGATCATAATGATGCAAAAGATTCTTAGAGCCTAATGATGTAGGTTTTTAATGTTGTAGCACAGCACAGTCCTCATGTGTAGATGACGGGCCTGGTATAAACACACTTATTATGCTCCTGGTTGTATAAAACTACAGCAACACAATTATGTCAGTACGTGTTATAGCACTTGGCATTGGTGACTCTACTACTGGTTTATGTATTTTCTATGCTAACCTTTTTGTTGCTGTTATGGAGCATGCTCTTTTTGCTTATAAAAAGAGTTACCCTTAAACAGTGTGCTGAGATATGTTGCCAGCTGCCTCATAGGTTTCCTGCATACCATAGTCTTGATTGCATTGATATCTATTGAGCTGGATTTAATTTCATGTTGTTTTGTTTATCACAGATTTAGGAGCAACAGACTATTATATATATACACATACAGATATATAGAGTATTTATACCTGCCATCTATCTACATGCCATATAGTCTGGGTGTGTGTGTGGCAGGTGATACTATATGGGTTTGTGTCAACACATTCTGTCTCAGGAAGGATGGACAAGGAGTTGGTGATATACCTTTCAATTCTGAGAGTTAAAAGACTGAGGAGTAAAACCTGGGAGAAAACCCAGTTCCCATTATCTCTTCTTTTGTACCTTTTGAGTTTTGTATCATGTCTGGTGGCCAACCAGAACTTGATAGAGATCCTGCTGCTGAAGACTCCTTATGCTTGCTGGAACCGGAATGGAAGCTTCCTCCCTACTGGCTAGGTCACACAGTGCTGGAGGGTGCTATGTAGGCTGCTCGGGAAGATTTGTAATCAAATATCTTACTCAGCTATGGATTCTATGTACTAGCCTGCCTAGCAAGAAGTGTCCCTTGGTGCAGTAGTGACAATGGGGCAACCAACTGCTCACTGATTGGACTTGAAACCCTCTTTATGGTAGAGATTCCATATCTGGTACTGTAAACCTGGTCAGAAGCTGCTACTAGAGGGGTCATAGGTAGGCCCTAGTGGAGAAGTTACAATTTTACTAAATGGACAGGATGTGCCCATCAAGTCGATGCCTAAATAATTATGCTTTTAACCACAGGATCACGCTACTATCAGCTTTGGTCAGGGAAGCTTCTTTGTGCATTGGCAGCTGTACCTGCAAAGACTCGTATTTTGTCAAAGTACTAAGAATAAGGGACTGTTGGGTGCTCAGTCACAAATGGGACTTCTATATTACCTCCTCCAAAGCTTGGGAAACATTGTGGAAGATGTATGGAAAGAATGTAAGAACTCAAGAAAGTGAGGTAGAACACTGTCTTTGGGACATGACATAGCATGACATTGCTTTTGTAGTCTTGATCTCAGAATAGCTGAGATTACTGGAAGAAGACCTGTGTAAGATTTGGCCGTCTGTCAACACCCTGTCATGGCAAAGGGTGGTGGCAAAGAAAAGGGTTCTTCAGTCCTCCAATTCCAAGGATCTATTGGAAGATAACGGTAGCTGGGGGCAGTGGGAATCGGAAGCTCAGGAGGCTCCACCTGTCCCTGAGTATAGGCACTTAATGGTGGTTAGGGTAGGGAGAGATATTTTCTTCAATGGTGTAGCCAATGGTAAGGAACCCATGCTTCTGTGGATAGTTCCTCAACCAGGACCCTGTAAATAACCCTAACCAGACACATTAGGCTGTCTAGTAGATACATGAATGAGAAGTGGCTCAGTAGGAGTGGGAGTGGAACAAGAGAGGGCAAAGGAGGGAGTAACTATGGGAAGAACAGGTTTTAATGTACGCAAATGCCAGGATGAAACCTATCACGTATAATCAAAATCTAATAACGAGTTAAAATAATGTCTGTAAGTAACGCACTTGATAATGCTCTTAAGTGGCGACTGAAGATGCTTCCCCTTAGGGTTAGGCAGCGGATTAAACTCTGACAGAATTGCAAGAACAGAAGCTGCGTGTGAAAGTCGCATTAGAATGTGTTAGAACAATGAGTCCTCTTAAAACAGAACCAAAACACAAAACAAAAAGCAAAGCAAAACAAGTCCCTTAAAAACCCAGCGAGCCACACAACAGTGAGTACTTAGGCAGCAGCACTGTTTTGACAGAACACCACCTCCTGGTGAGGACACAGCCCATCCCTGTGCTAGGCCAGACCAACTAAGCCAAGAAACACATCGTTGACTCAGCGTTTTATATAATGGGGAGCATGAAGCCATGAGACTGTGTGGAAACACAATTGCATTTAGTCAAGACAGATCGTTGCTATCTCTCTCCCTTCCCCCAGTGATGAAATTAATCTTTGATAAAATATTTGTTGAGAGAATCTTGTTCATTTTAGTTAACATTCTACACAGCAGGCTTTCTGACCTTCACACACTGGAAGGCAGAGATGTGAATCTGTAGAGCTCCACCTACCCCAGTACCATCCCACTTTGGTATAAGGGTTATTTTGAGCTGAAGGCATTTAGGAAGTAGAAGAAGCAGAGCAGACAGAACTCTGCCGCCCCGGCCCTCCATCTGCCTAAAAGCAAGACATAAATTTTCCTGTGTGAGTGCTCCCCTCCCCTTTCCTGTACCAAAACACCACTAAGGCACCCTGGTGGGTCTGCACAACAAACTTATCTTCCACTCCTCTTCCCTCCTACAGTTCACCATTCCTAGAAGCCCAACACCTTTTCCTTTTGTTTAAAAAAGCAATTCACACATCTATTGACGTTTGTTAAAATGGGGATCTGGCCCCTTCTTTAGCTAATACAATTTTTTGTGCTTTTTCTCATAGTGATCCATCTTTTGTTAATCTAATTTAATTTTCAGTTTTCATCTGCAGAAGATGAGGCAGGAAGAAAAGTTTTATTTTCCTTTCCCACACCAGATAGTCCATTATTATGAGCCATGCCCAGGAACCAGCAGAAGAGGACTCAGATGCACTGGCCAACATTTCAAGAGCAGGATTGACAGCTTGGATTCCGGTCCTCATTTTCTGAGATAAGCAACTTGATGACCCTAGTATTAGTCTGCTATAACAATATTGGATGACTTAAATGAAAGAATTTTGTTTCTTATCGTTCTAGAGGCAGAAGTTCAGATCACAGTGTCAGTAGACTTGGTCCTTTTTGAAGGTCACGATTAAGAGTATGTTCCGTGCCTCTCTCCTGGCTCTTGGTAGATTGCTAGAGATCTTTGGCACTCCTTGGTTTATAGATTCCTTATCCTGATCTCTGTCTTCACGGTTACATGCCGTTCATCCTGTCTAAATGCCCTACCCCCCCATTTATCAGGACACGTGTCATTCTGGATTGGAGTACACATTAATCACTTCATTTTAACAGATTATATCTGAAGCAGCCCTATTTCCACATGAAGTACCACTCTGAGTTATATTGTTTTGGGAGATGGGAGCATATTCAAACCAAAGCACCTTCGCTAATAATAGTAGCAGATTATTCACAGCTAACAGTAGTATGAGAAGGAATCTAGTGAGTATAGGATGGAAGAGAGATGCTTGAGGAGAGAGTTGAGAGACTAGGGCTAGGAGAAGTGGGAAGGCATGTCCCTCCTAGAAGACTGATCCACCAGCTGTAGGAGCTGCATCGTATCATGAGAACGAGGCTCCTGAGGTTGCACAGAGCCAGGGATAGCCCACTGTCCCCATGTGTCTGCATTGTACAGATTGGACTAATGGGAGAGGTACAGATTAGGCTCAGGCTCCATGTGTCTCAGGCCTACCTTGATAAACAAGGCTAGTAGTAGGAGTAAAGTGAATACAACTTTCATCTATCATCACCAGCTTGTCATTAGCTTGGGGGAATGGCCAGATCTTCATAAATTTGATTTGGTGCTAGCAATATGGCTCTTTGCAGTGGAATCCTGCCTTACTGGAGGTTCTGGATTATGGGTCAAAGACCCTGGTTATGGGATGGTGGATACTGGAGCGGACTACTCCCAGTTACAGCCAGCTCTCCATAACTGTGTGTTCCTCATCCAAAGATTCATCCAATTATGCATAAGAAATACTCAAAAATGACATTCTGAAAAGTTCCCCAAAGCAAATCTTGACTTTGCTGCATTCCGTGTACTATTCTACATCACACATATGAGGTGATATGTAAATATCACACCAGGTATGATTAGTGTAGTATATAAGAGGATGTCCATGGGATATGTGCTAACATGATACCATTCAACACCCTTGAGCACTCATGGATTTTGGTATCCCAGGGGTTTAGAACTAATCCACTGCGGACTCTTCAGAAAACCCAATGCCTAAGTGAAAGAAAATGAATTTGGTTCTCATCAACAAGAAAGATTTATCCCAACATTATTAAGTTGATGTCCTAACTGTCACATCCGGGCCTATCTATGATGTCGAAGGCACAGTCTGTGCTGAGCCCACACTGCAAAGTCCCTGCTGTCAGGGACGACCCATGCTACGGTCTCACTATCCACATCATTGCTTTGATTTAACAGACAGGTATCTTGGTTTCTTCACTATGCTATTTGAATATTTAAATTACTGTTGGTAGTGTTTTTACTTCCAGTAGCCTTTTGTCGGTCTTGGGGTTCTATAGTTGTATGTGTGAGCAGCGCAGTCCATAGAGGTTGCCAGCGAAGAATTACGATTGAGGGCAGTCTCGAGACCTCCCTCCTGCAGGTTCTCCAACATGCTGCTTGCTTGGCAGTGCATGGGCAGGGGATAGGAGAAGTCCCAGGGAAACAGCTGTCTGGCTCAAAGATGGATCAGTTAGCTCAGAATCGTAACAAGTTTGCTTTTCTGCTTTGGGATTTCAAGAGGCTTCTGCCATTAATGACAATAAGGCTTCCTATTTTCTGTGAACGCTGAATTGGTTCCTGTCTTTTCTAAGTGGGAAGCAAGCTAGGCATGGAGTTCAAGTCTTAGGTTGGGGAATAACAGGAGCCCATGTGAAAGGGCTGTTGGTTCTCAGATAAGGCAAAGCAACAGAGAAGTAAAATTCTAACGGAAGCAAGGGTTCACACAAAAGGCCAACATCTCTCTGATTTATAGTTTCCCTTGTTTTGATTTTCTTTTTTACTACAGGCTTATAGCTCTAGATAAGACATGATCTACAAACTTAACCCAAGTTACTTACAATCACAAAGATTATTAAAACCAATTTTCTGATAATTTTTTTTGTTTTGTTCAGAAAGATGTGACTGGACAACAAAAACTCCAGGTGAAAGATATTCAAATCAAATGCTGTCTGTGGTTCAAAGTGTCACCACAATGTGTGTTTAGGTTGATTTTAGATTTTCTTTATTTGACTAATTGAACACGCCATTGTCCTGATCAGTAGTCTGTGAATGGATTGCATTGGCCTAGATACTAAAATCATCTCAGGATGCCTGGTTTTCATTCTGATATTTTTACCAACAGAGGAGACCAGAGCCAAGGCCGCATGCATCCCAGAATGCCATGGCACTAATTTTCTCCTGTTCCTTCTTTTTCCCTGCAGCTCAAAGCACCTTGGAAGCCAGTAGTATCTCTCAGTAGCTGAGTGATGTTGGGAACAAACACAGTGTTTGCTCTGAGCCTGACCTGGGCAGTGCGACCAGGGGCCAGGTTCCTGTGGTGGCTCTTCTCTTCCCCTTTCTGACTTTGCCCCCAGAACAGCAAGGATTGATTTTGCTGTAGCACCAAGACCACCAGTGACACTCAGATATCAGGAACAGCGAGCAACACTGAAATTACCGCGAAAGGCATGAGATAACCATTAGGCCAGACGGTACCAGCACAAAGACAGGTCGCCTTTCAGTTACTGGGAAGCCACACAGAGATTTCAAAGAAGTTCACTTCATAAGCACTACCTACAGCCCTCTATAAGTACAATTATGTGCATCGTAGAGGAGTAGAGATTGATGGACAGAAAGGAAATACTTGCTTGAAACCCAAATGAGTCCTGATACTAGATACACATTTTTACTTATATCTATTTGTGTATGTATGTGGGTGCGTGTCAGCCATAGCGCATGTGTGGAGGTCAGAGGACAACTTGCAGGAGTCGGTTTTCTCCTACCATCATCCGAGTCCCTAGGCTAGAACTCAGGTCCCAGAGGTTGGCAGCCAGTGTGGTTACCTGCTGAGCCATCTTGATTTTTATTCCTGACAGTATTTCAGTATTTTCATCTAACAAATGAACAGTACTTGCTTTTAATTAATTAACTTATTTTCTAAGGCCACAGTGGTTGAGCAATTTTTGTACGAGGAAGAATGTTTATCTTTGAATTCTGCTCTCTGGTTCAGCGGCATCTCCTTTGTCTGCTGCAGTCTAATGGCCTCACGCTTTGTGGTCCCAGGCTCTACTCCTCACTGGATGCAGAGTTTTACCATTTGTATTAGTCAAAACTTCCGGGGATCTTGCACAAACAGATTCTGTTCCCACAAGGAAGAAGAAAGAGAGGAATTTTCCAGATCTCTTGAAAGGCAATGTGCTTTCTGTCTTAGCCACTTACTGTCTGCACTATCACCCCAGACAAACAAGCATTCATTTTTGATGCCTAAAAGCAATTACATCCGTGTTACCTTAACCAAGCTCCATCATCTGAGCCAAAAGTAACCAAAAAGGGAATGAGAAACACATGACAGAGAGGGAACTGGCGTGTCTGCTCCAGTACCTTCGCAGTTTGCTCTCTCTCTCTAGACATGCTATTGAGGGCTATTCCAGGTGCCCCACATCAGGGCCTCAGGGGTCCCTCTCCCCTCCCTCACTAGCAGTTAAGAAAGGGGCCTGTGAGGGAGCGCGAACTTCCTGCCTCTACCTTCGGCCCCATGACAGGAAAAGGCTGGACGTGGAGCTGCTGCACAGACCCTGAAACAATGCAGAAGGCCAGGCCTTGGGCTGGGTATTTTCCACTCGTGTTGGGGCGCGGAGGGAGCTACGATGGAACAGGCACACATGTTCAGCACTCCTACACACAGGCACAGACTGTGCTGCTGCAGACGCTGCAGAGGCTGGAGTTGTTAGTCATCAGAATAAACTCTGCAGATATTTCTAACTCTCATGGTCCGGAATCACTTTCTGGAAAAGAGCACAGATTTTTGGTGCTGATTTTTTTGGTCTCCTAAAAAGACACATGTTGATAGAACTGAACCGAGTTCTGTCATACATGCAGTTCTATCATACATGCGTGATAAAACTAAGATTTCTATTCCCATGATCCTGTCACCTTCGGGGGAAGAGCAAAGATAGTTGGTGCTGGTATATTTTTGTTTTCCAAAAAAGACACATGTTGACAGAACTGAACAGTTGGGAAGCTGTTTCATCAGCTCTCTGAAACCTGGCCATCTGTAGAGAAAGACTGTCTGAGAGAATATACAGGATTGGATGAGGCACTGTAAGGATCCAGGCAAAAGCAGAAGGGACCAAAAGCAGCAAGTACTATTTAAGGCCAGAGATCAGGAACTCTGCAGCAGCCACAACAGGAAGTACAATGTTACATCACAACGACTTTGTGCCCTCCCCATCCACTACCACGAAAGAATTATTTTGTAAAATGTATTTACTAATTTTTATATTATGTGTTTTGCCTGCATGTATGGAAATTCACCCATGTATGCATTGCCCGTGGAGGCCAGACAGGGTGTAAGATTCCCTGAAACTGTAGTTACAGACAGTTGTGAGCTGCCATGTGTGTGCTGGGAACCAAACCCAGGTCTTCTGGAAGAGCAGCCAGTGCTCTTAAATGCTGAGCCATCTCCCCAGTTCTCCGTGAAAGAATTCTTAAATCTTCCTCTCTAAGTTGCCTTCTCTTTCTGATTTTCTATTTTTTTTTTCTAGATTATTTCTTTTTGCTGTTCTGAATCTGATGGTCACTGTCCACACACCTGATTTCATAGTTCCTAATATGCTAGGAAAACCACAACAGTGAAAAATGCTGTGGAAACTCAGAGAAAAAGAGGGAGTTTCATGAGCTCATGGAGAGGATGGCTGAGAAGAAAGGTGCTCTGATTTAGGACAAGGACATAAAAGAGCAAGAGCCAGGGCCAGCTCCCCAATATTGATTGCCACTGCACTTTCAAACTTAAGACTGCACATGGGGCTCACAGGTCCAGTTTGTAAGCAGCTGAACTTTAGCATTTCTGGTCTTCTACACAAAAGGAATAAAACATTCAAGGCTGCAGGCAAGCTGAAGGAAGCTGAGCCTCACACCATGTGTTTACAGTGTAAACAACTCAGCTGGGGGTTTGGGTGCCTGGGATGCAGCTTTGGGTCCAGAGATTGCCTCTGCCTTCAGGAAGGGCAATCAAGGCTAGACCAAACAAACTCGTGGATTCCACATATAAACATATATCGATTAATGGTGAGGACGGGTTCTAAGAACCATGAAGTTAGACCATTTCATCGTTGTGTGAACGAACATCAAAGTGCGTACTACTTCCCCAACCGTAGATGGTACAGTCTCATCTACATCTAGACTGTATGGTTCAACCTGTTACTCTCCATTGCAGGCCTAAACAGCAGGGTACTGTACTGAGTCTGGCAGGCACTTGAAACATTATGGCAGGGTTTGTGTATATAAGTATACATAAGTCTTAAAAGGGTACAGTAAAAGTCCTAGGTGAGAACCATTTCTTTTCAAAAATATTTTATTTTTTTATTTTATGTGTACAGGTGTATGACTTGCATGTAGGTAGGTGCACCCATGTCATACAGTACCCAGAGAGGTCAGACGAGGGTGTTGGATTCCTTGGAACTGGAGTTGTGGACAGTTATTAGCCACCATGTGGGTGCAGTCAGTGCTCTTAACCCCTGAGCCATCTCACCAGCCCTGATAAGAGACATTTATTTAGCTCTACCATGATCCTGGGGTAGTATTGTCATACTGCTGTGATCTAAAGTCACTCTGTAGCACGTGACATGACTGTTCTTTAAAGTGCTCTCAAAAGTGCCCTAGTTAGGGCAATGCATTTTGCAGATGCTATAGTCATCCTGTTTGGGGATTAGCTGAGGAATGTATACGTACAGCATGCAGTCTCATTGCTGGTTGGTCTCACACACACAGCCGATATGCACATTTACCTTTCATTTCCAACACTACTGCACATAGCAAGGAAAGGCTTGACATACTGCAAGTGAGTGCAGTAAGTTCTCCCATCACACCCTGTCATCTCAGCTTGCTGAGGGTCCTCTGGTCCCTTTGCATAGAGGAATTGAGGTCCTTTCAGATACTTGCAGTTATGGAGGCTTTTGTGGACTTCTCTGTGGGAATAGCCTTGTGTTGCTTGTAGATGAGATCTGGACAGAGATCAGCTGACAGATTTGAGAGCCAGGGGGTGGCTAATGCCGAGGCTCTGGAAACAATACCCTGTGGCGAAGGCCTCAGAAGTAAAGTTCTTCTTTAAACTTCTCTAGCCTTCCTGTTCTTCAGCCTTCATTTTCCTTTAAGGCCAGACACAGGAACCAGAGTTTCTCTTCCCCTAGGCAGGTCATGGAAATCAGAACCAGTTTCCTTCAAGTCAGTCATGAAATCTAAAAATCATTCTCTAATTTTCCTGTCTTCTAAATATTTTTTTAGTTGAGCTATTTGTGTGTGTGTGTGTGTGTGTGTGTGTGTACTTTCATGAGTGAGTATAGTCATATGTAAGCCATGGTGCCATGGTGCCTGTGTGGAGGTCGGAGATCAGAGGACAGTCTTTGGTGTGGGTTCTTGCCTTCTACCGTGCTTGAGACAAGGTCTCCTTGATGTTTGCCACTGCAGAGACCAAGCTCGCTGGCCCAAGAGCTTCTGCAAGTTTTCATGTCTCCACTTCCCATCTCAGCACAGGAGCACTGGGATTACAGACGTACACTACCATGCCTGGCTCCACATGGCTTCTAGGAATTCAAACTGAGTCTCTTACACTTGCAGGTCAGGAGCTTTGTCCACTGGACAGTCTCCCCAGCCCCTCCCCTGACTTTTTATATAAGTGTTGGCCATTAGGACATTCTCTATCCTGTCTCGTCTGAGAGTAGGTCCTGAGGGGAGCGAGGAATGTTGCACAGAGAGGACAAAAACAAACTAGACAGGCCCTGTGGGCTTCCTCACTGCCTATTCCCTGGGGTCATCTGTTCTTGTCCAGTCACATTTCTACAGGACACCTTCTGCTTTATCGACCCCAACCATAAAAATGGGTGGTTCCTCCTAGGACTGCAGTCTTTAATCTGAAGGTTCTTTGGTCATGTAAAGCTATACCTAGATAAATTTCTTATGTGTTCCTCCTGTTAGCTTGCCGTTTCCAGAATATTTCAGCAGAGTTCTTATCCTGCCCTCAGAGGGAAAATTTAAATGGCACATTGTGAATATCTTCAATTTCTGCCAACTGAAGCTTGCCTCTGACTCCCGGCCTCCCCTCAAACTTACTACTTTTTGACCCAGATAAGTTTCTGTCTTTGCATGTCTCTCTCCAGTGGATAAGAGCACTGTCCTGAGCATCTCCCTGGCTGGCTTTAGAGCTGTCTGCGGTTTTTCCTAGTCCTGGGATATTGGGATTCCCATAGATCCTCAGCCTAGCTTTGAGACCATTAGTCACCACCTGCCCTGGACAGGGCACCAACCGCTGACATAGACTGTGCCTGCTTCTCCCTTTGTCCTTGTGCGTCAGTTTGCTCTGCTACTAGCCTGGGCTGGTCTTGGAGCTTCTGTCTGTCCTAGCCTAGTCAGTTTCCCCTTTCTGACTATGTGGGCCTGGTGTGCCCTGGAGAACCCTGAGCCTATCAATCCCTCTCAGGTGTTAAGGGCTCATCTCACGTGTGTTTCTTGTCACTGGGCTCCATTCTGGATCTGTCCTGCTGCTCCCTTGCATTCTGCTTGGGCACCTGGTTGCCAATGGGAGGCACATCTCCAGCAGGGCTTTCATTTCCCCCTGTAACCGACTTTTATTGCAAATCCGTGGTCTCTTGAAAGTCAATCATATGTTTGGGATGAGGTGAGACTGACAATTTTAAAACACCTTGATGACATGAGGCCATTTTCAAGTTAACTCTGAGTCTGTGGCATCCTGTACTACAGATGAGCAGGGCAGAAGTGTGAACTATCCTGTAAAGTATCTCATAGGAACCTCAAATCCGAGATTGAGAACTTCCCACCTCTCCTTATAACAAAGGGGAAGAGGGTCCCGCACACAGCGTACAACGTGATGGGGTTCAAATCACTGTTCTGTCAAAGAGTGATGGCCCCTAAAAAAATGTGCACATTCTATTCCTGGAAACTGTGGATATCTCACCTTACGTGGCGAAGGTGTGTGGCAGATGTGATTAAGGGTCATGAATGGACAATTGGACCCTCTGGCAGCTCCCGTACATTCATGTGAAAAATGGAGGCAGAAGACAGTGTCAGGAAGAGATTCAGATGCTACTATCTTGGAAGGGGAGGCAGAGGCCATGAGCCCCAAACACAAGCACTCTCTAGAAACTGGGAGAGTCAAAGAAACATGCTCTTTTTGAGAACCTTCAGTGTATACTCAGTTCTGTTACTGCCTTGATTTTAGTTCAGGGAGACTTACTACAAACTTTTCACATCCACAACCATAACGCAATCAACTTTTGCTGTGTTAAGACAGTACTTTTGTGAGGTCCTGTTATAGCAGCAATGCAAAACTAGTGTCGTCACTGGATCTCAGATGAGACTGCCTGGGCCTCATTGCTTGAAAGCTATGAATTGTAATAGTACCTGGCTGTTGTGAACGTGGGGTCACTATTTACATATTTATATATTATAAGTCATTTAGAGATGGCTTAAAGGATACTGGAGAACAGGTATAGTTTTTATGTAAATACTATTGCCATATTATGAGACTTGAACATTTGTCTATTTTGGGGGTCCTGGGTGCAATCCCTTGCATATACAGTGGGATAACTGTATACATGCCATATACATACAATATTTGTGAGTGTATATATGTGTGAGATAGTGCTTTGAAGAAAATAAGTGAAGAGAAGAAATAAATCAGATAAGGCACTAGAAAGTGACTGTAATTTTAGATGGGGCACTAAGAGGTGGGTCTCAGGTGTGGTTTGAATAAAAGAGGGAGTAAGATGTGTGATTATCTTAGATAAGTACAAGACTGACAGGGGCTCCGGCAAGAACACAGGCCCTGGGGCAAGGTAATCCTTAGCTCAGGTGGGGATAATCAGTGTGACCTGGAGGCCTCGAAGAGGAGAGGGAGAGAGAAGAAGAGGAGTAAGAGCAGATTCCTGGCCTCTGGCTCATGTATGATTTCAGAGGTTATGGCTGGAGTTCGGAAACCTTTTTGAGAGTTTGGAGAAAAGTCATGCACCATTTTAAGATACAAATACGATTCACTTAAAAGGACCCATTTAAAAGGGTTAGGTTCAGTGCACAATGGCCTCTGTAGCTGTCTGCTGCTCCTGCCCCAGGCTCAGTTCACTGGTGCTCTCCAGGAAAGAGAGAGGGGCTGCACCCACAACTAGGAACAGCTGAGGGCCCTGAGTCAGACCCTGTCTAGCATCGGCAGCCAGACAGGAGGATCTGCTGCTTTGGCTAGATAGCGGCAGCTGCCTGAGCTATTCTTCCATCCAGATCTCATCAGGTAAGTAATGCTAACCTTGGCACTGTGAATTTCCAAGCCTCTGACTTGATGAGAGCCCTGTGTTAATTACAAGGTCCCCTCCTCACCCTTCCCTGCCGCCTGAAGAGCACGGCCATCTGGGAGTGTCCACAGGGACAGCGTGCGGCCATCTGGGAGGAGTGTCCACAGGGACAGCGTGGTGTCTGGGAATCTTTCTTCCTCACTTGGATGTTTGCCCATGCTGATTAATTTGAGTGCCAACAAATTTGCACGTTACATTTTCAATTTCTATAGCAAAGAAAACCCTGAAAAAGAGTTTGTGCACATTTCAGATCTCTCAGTGTTCTGAATGTTGAACCTTGATCGTTATTTCACTGGAGTTAGCTGGGTGCCTCCTGTCTTTTGATTTTGATTTAGCACCCAATGTAATTAAAATTGGCATTTCAGGCTGGTGGGGTGGCACAAGTCTTTAACCCTGGCACTGGGGAGGCAAAGTGAGACAGATCTCTGTGAAATCATATTGGACTACATATTGATTCTAGGCCAGCTGGGGCTACAGTGAGATCCTGTCTCAAAAACAAAGAAGCAAGTAAACACATAAAAAACCAGCCTTTGAGGTAAGCAAAGTACTAAGCTGTCTCACCTGCTTTTCTTTGTTTTTAAACTATGTTGAGGAGAGAAAAATGTCTCCCCAAATTAATTAAAATATTGTGGATAAAAACCTGACTGATTGTTCAGAAGGGAAACTTACAGATTAGAATTTATCCAGAAACTTCAACTCTTCTCCCTGTTCCCCTGCACCCTCCCCCACACTGTGGAGAACGGAACCTGTAAGTCAGATAATCTACTTAAGGACACATTGTCATCAGATATTGTTATTCACTACCCACTAAAAATGCCATTAAAAAGATTATTTCAAGAACCATGTCCTTCTATTGTACATACATGATCAGGGAATGAACATCAAACCTGTTCACCATCCAACACCAAACAAGAGAAAGTACCAGCCCACAGAAAAATTCTAGTTCCTCCATCAGTGTTCAGTTCTCCTAGAACTCTTTAAGTCTGGATTGACAGCACAGTTTAGTTATATAGACGTTTGTTAGGCAGCAGAGTGAGTCCCTGGGCCAGTTCTGAGTCTAACTGAAAAGTTTACACCCTTGCCAGGCTCCAGGAGTGTGCTGGAGTCCATGGAGAACCCACGGGAGAAAGGAAGGGTCCGGTGTGCTCTTTCTCCACTGTGGTGACCTGACTGCAGTGTCTGACTAGACCCCTGTTGTTGCCGTCACTCTCTTGACAGGCTCCATCCCTCTTCCCCACCCACTGCCTCTGAGCTCTCCTGCCTCTACTAGGGTCTAACAAGCTTCCTCAGGGAGCCGCCCCGTGAATCTGAAGTGTGGCTATGTGCCACCTCACAGCAGTGCTAGCTCGCACACTCCAGTGCTCACCCCACTCTCCTTATAATTCAGAACTTCACTTGGAATTTAGGTTAATCTCAATTCAGATTCTTCATTCAAAGGTTTTTTTTGTTTTGTTTTGTTTTTCTTGTATTTATTTTGACGAGCCAGGAGATTTCTTTATTTCCTCCTATAAAATGGTGGGTGTCAGACATGTCCCAGTGTGAACAGAAAGAAGCAAGCAGCCCGTTGTCCCCGAATATAATGACTCTTCCCTCAGACACACATTTGCTTTGTTTCCCAGGCCTTGGAGGAATGGTGTTTATTTCCATCTCCGTGTTCTTCACACTTAGCTTAAGTTTTCCCATCCCTTCCTCTCAATTCCAACAGTGCTTACTAATACCGTTCAAACCCCACAGTCCACTACACATGGCTGCCTTAGATTGTCCACTTACTATTTAAGACTAATGTCAACCCAACTGCAGAGTCCTGGAACCAAAGAAAGCTTTCTAGAGTGAATAGCACAGTTACAAACCTCAGTTTCCTTCTCTGAAAAGGATAGGGGTAGGTAAAATGGCTCAGCAGATACAGGCTCTTGCCAACCAAGCTGGGTAGCCTGGGTTCAATTCCTGGAACCCACATAAAGGTGAAAAGAGAGAACCAACATCACAAAGTTGTTCTCTGACTCCATACGTGTGCTGTGACATACATGATTCCCCTCACATCATATACATATACACATACAATAATAACTACAAATAATAATAAAGCAATAAAAATAATACTTCGCTATTGGCCTGTTTTACTGAATGAAGTAGCACTAGGTTCCTGGTTATAGTGCTCATTCCAGAGATTTGAGCTATTTTTTAAGAGGTTAATCATTCTGGTTGATCATTTGCATTTTCATCTTTGGTAGTAGTAATGAGAACAATTGATATTTTCATGCAGTTTCATAATACAATAACTTTAGTGAGCAGACTCACTGTAGAAAATCTAGTAGTCTTCTGAAACCTAGAGGAAAATATTGGATAACTAGAATTACCCCTCAGCTCTAATAGTTTTTATGTATTTTGATATATTTTTCAGTTAAGATAATTTAGTATGAATAGTTCATTGTATATTTTGTTTGCTGACTTTTAAAAATTAAAAAAATCTATGTAGCTGGATGCAATGGTTTACATCAATAGTCCCAGCAACCCGAGAGGCTGAGATCACGTTGAGCCCAGGAGTCTGGGGCTAGCCTGGGCAGCATAACCACGTAATATTAGTTTTCCATTCCCTATTATGACTGTCTTGCAATCTACTTAGCCCCACTTCTCCTTTGATGATTGTATTATCAATTTTAGTTATTATAAGTTGTTACATATGTCATGTGACCCTCTTCATTTAATCAATTTTATCTTCTTATAAAGACTATGACTTGATTAGTATAGTCAATATTATATTCATTTTATGTTTGGTGTTCACGTTAAATTATGAACTGTGAGATGGTGCAGAGGATAAATATGCTTGCTGCCAAGACTGACAACCTAAATTCAATCCTGGAACCCATCTGGAGGTAGGAGAGAACTGACTCCTACAAGTGGTCCCCTGTTCTCCACACAAATATCGTGGCATATGTGCACATGTGTGCAAACATGGACACACACACACTAAATATGTAAATGCAAATATTTAAATTATGAACTGATGGGGTGGAAGAGACGACTCAGAAGTTAAGAGCACAATCTGGTTTTGCAGAGGTCCTGGGTTCAAATCCCAGCAACCACATGGCAGCTAACAACTGTCTGTAACTCCAGTTCCAGGGGACCCGACGCTCTCTTTGGTCCTCCAAGGGCACTGTGTGACACAGGTGCACTTATATACATGCTGGCATAACCCACACACAAAATAAAAATAAAATAAATTATGAGCTGACATTTTGAAAATAGTCTAGATTTGTGTGCACAGTGCTGAGAACAGACACAAAGCATGTGATGGCTTTCCCTTATAGTCAGTGCCCACACTGCTTCACACGCCACCTACTTCTGGTTTCTCTGAGAATCTGGGCCCCAGGTGCTGAAAGAATGCTCACTTATTAAAGATCAAAGTAAAGTTCTTACACTTTCTCCTTGATGTCTAGTTCTAGATTTCTCCTTAATAAAATGTGTCAAGCATATTTTATATGTTATTGGCTACTGATATTTTTCTTTGATTGCTCAATATTATTTTTCATTGTAACAAAAATCCTAGATTGAAATTATTTTTTAATTTTCTTTTATCTGAAATATGCCTTTTAAATGAAAGCAAAACATCAAAACATAAAACGTCTTTGAAATTAAAATTGGGTGAAAAAGTTAAATGATAGATTCCTTACTTGCCACGTGTCATGTCCTGCATTCAATTTTCAGTGCCAAAAAAATATGTTTACTAATTTTTCCTTTTAAAACACTATGATTATGAAAGAAATTTGTTCCGTATGAGACTGCTCAGAGCGTACGTCTGCTCCTTTCTTTCACTCACTTGCAGTTTGCCGTAGCAGGGACAAAGTGATGAGCTGCTGACAAGTTAATGAGAATGAAAAAACCAATTAGTAAAATCAGTTTTGGAAGCCAGTGAGATTGCTGATGGATAAAGGTGCCTGCTATAGAGGCCTGACAACCTGTGTTCAACCCCAGAATTCCTGTAAAGGTAGATGGAGAGAACCTACCCTATAAAGTAGTCTCTGACCTCCAGACAAGCCCAATGGCACATGTATGCACACACACACATGCACTACGTTAACAATAAGTAAAATGCAGTTTAATTAAAAAAAAAAAAAAGAATTTTTTTGGTGTGTGTGATAATGAAGGTACAGAGTGGTTGAGTTTTGCCTGACTCAAAAGTCTGTGGTGTAGATACCGACTGATCCATCAGACCTGGAAACCAGTTGGTTTAGTCTAATAAAATGCCTGACCCAAACTCCAGTTACACTTTTTAACTGCCCATGAGTCCAATTATTATGAATATTTTAGTACACTGATGGAGAAGGGTCATAATGTCATTTAGAGATAATCAACTTTCAAGACATTGGATTTTGAATGAACAGTAAGAGTTTATTGACCATAAATTGGACAAAAAGTAAGTTACCAAATAACCTGATTATATATTTCAAAGATTTTATACAATTTTTAAATAGAAAAATAAATCTTTTAAAATTATAACAACTAATACATTTAAAGATAAACCCAAAAGCATTTAATCATGGAAGGAAATTATAATTAAAGGAGTTTATAGATCTCTTTTTCTCCTTTTAAACTATTTTCATATTCATGGTTATTGTTCCCAGAAAGGACAGCTTAGGTTAGGATCAAGGGATATTAACAGAGCTGGGGAGATGGCTCAGCGGTAAAGTATGTGTGGCACAAGCCTGGGGGCCAGAGTTCAGATCCCCAGCGCCCACATAAATGTAGGGGAGTGTGGCAGCCCACCTGTAGATCCCATGTGGAGGTGGCAGTGTCTGAGAATCTGTGGAGTAAGCTGGTTAGAAGAGCTGAATTAGTGACTTCTGTGTTCAAGAGAGAGACCCTGTCTCAATCTATATGACGGCGAATGGTCAAGGCAAACACCTGATGTCAGCCTCTGGCCTCCACATGGACATACACACACATGCACTCTCCCCTCCACCATGTACCACGCACATGTGAACACTTGTAAGCATACCACATGCATGCACAAGCAAAAAAAATTTTTTTTTAAAAAAGAGACAGGTAAGATAAATCATAAGAAAAGTAGAATGGTTACTCTTGGGAGGTAAAACTATACATAAAAGTCTCCATTTTCTCCTCTCTTTTGGTCTGTATTTTCTATGATAAAGATACACCACTTGCATAGTTTTTAAAAAAAGGGAAAATATAAAAGCCAGGAATATAATATCACCTTTTATTTTGGTGCGGAGAGGAGACTTAAAATCAGTATCTGGGTCACAAATTGCAAACACCAGGTATTTTGAGATGGCTGGAAGGATGTCAGGCCCTGCACTTTAGGCTTGGCAACAGAGGCAAAGGTATGAGGAGATCCAGATGCATCAGTAGAAAGATCTGGAAGAGCTGAGCTGGATAATGAGATCTACAAGTAGGAAACATGCTTAAAGATAGGGAAGATGCTGAGTGGGCAGTCAGAGAACACTGTATCAGGGAGAACACACAGCTTTTAGTGAAACTTCTATATTATGATATTTTTGTAAGGCTGGGAGTGTGTCTAACTTGATGGTAGGGCAAATGCTTCCCTAGCATGTACAAGGCCCTGAATTTGATCCCTAGCCTTTCAGTTTTTAAAAAATAATAGAAATAATCCCCCCAAATTAATAATCTGAGTTGATTAAGCATCTGATCAATTAAAGACAACTTCTGTAGCATAGGGTAAATCTCACTGTGTACTAGGCTTTATTGCAATATGATTTCTTTTCAACAACACAACAATAACCTAACAATAACACAAAATCCAAGTCACATTCCCTAAGAAACAAGGACTACAGCAGCAAGCCTACACATAGCAACTGTGTTAACTGATAAAATGGCAACAACTTCAGGTGTCAATACTATCTTTGGGTTTCAGAAGTATTTAAAAAATGGGGCAAGAGTTTTAAAAAAATTATCATGATGATGAAATTCAGTATATAGAATCTGGCTGGAGATGTTCATATACGTACCATTTCCATTGCTATCTGTGTCACTTTATCAGTATTGAGGGCATCACACAATCCACCAGAGCATAACTCAGTCCTTGTATCTTGACTATAGGAAATAGTAAAATGTCCACTGCATTTCCTTTCCAAGGTGCACAGCAACTCTCTGGACTTTTAAACCATTGGCCCTAACAAGTAACAAGTCACCTTGTATGAACATACTTTCCCAGAGTAATCAAACACATCAGTAATTGGCCTTCTGGTAATGGGGAGGTGGGTAGGGCATTAAGGGGATGTGGGGAGCTCAAGTGCACTGCGGCTTGACCCAATCTTGTGTTTACCTTATAAATTTTCTTCTTTGTTTTCCCCTTTAAAAGGTCTTCTGATGTTCACTTCTGATTCCCAGCCAAGAAGGTCATGGGTAAGCGGAAATTCGGGCTGTTCTCTCCATCCAAACACGCATCAGTGCAGCCTTGTTCAGGGCAGATTCTGCTCTGTGCTGCTTGGGGAGTTCCAACCTGCAGGTCTCAGAGCCTCCCGGAGGCTGAACTGAGCACATTCTACTCAGCCGGCATCTAGGTATGGGGCAGGCACACACTGGGAATCCATGGGAATAAAGAGAAAAGAGACCAGGTAGCGGCCGGCGATCCTTACCTGCGGCCTCAGAGCCTTGTCTTCTGCCCAGCAACCTGACCACCGCAGCCGATGGCCACCACAGCGCAGGCTGTGTGCTTCATTGGATCGTCCTAAGGATGTGGGCTCCTGTCAGCAGTGCTATAAATACAGCACGTCCAGAACAGCAGCCCAGGAGATAAGAACCCAGCCCTGGCTCCTGCAAGCCTTTTTTGGTCTCCAAGTGCAAGAAGCCTCAGGCTGCAGGTGGGAAGGGACTGTCGTGTGTGTCCCCACTTGTCCTGCTTGCCTCAAGGACAACCCAGGCCTCATATGTATTCCAGCAATCCAAGAGCAGCGGAAGGGGGAAAGGCCACCAGGTCCAGGAGGGGGAGACTGGTTGCTAACACAGAACAGAGCCTCTGAAAGTGTAGCCTGGGACCACAGGCCTCACTGGAGAGTGCTGCCTCTGAGGCAGAGGAGTGGGAGGGTGTGTCTCTGGGGCTACACAGCAGCTCAGTGGGCTCAGAAAGGAGAGCCTGGTAGTCTCCATGTTGGAAAGTTGGCTGACCTTCCCTCCTGGGTTCCAGGATTCTAGAAAGCACAGGACTCAAGTACCAGGCTCCTGTAGGGCTGTGGCCTGGAATACATTTCCAGAAAGTCCTGCCCTCTAGGTTTTCTATATGGAACTAAAATGCTGAGTGCTTACTGGAGCCTTTTCAAAAGCCATATGCCAGAGGAAGAAAGAGAAAACTTAAACTTCAGGGAGCCACAGCTCCTGAGCCTCCTTAAATTTCCTATTTATGAGCATGCCACAAAGGCATCTAACACCCAGCCCCTCCCCAGGGTCTGTGTGCTTGGCACCAGCTGCCTGAGTTCCCACAGGAGATAGGCTTGGGGATTCATCCCACCGAAAACCAAGGATGTGGGCAGATAGAGCTGCAGGGACAATTCTTGCAGATCTTTACAATTAGGTTAAGTTGGAAACAACTTTAATGCTTAGCAAGAGCAGACTAGTTAAATGATAGAGGGAAGGAAAAATAACTTCCCCCACACCCTGCTAAGGCAGGCTCCAGATAAATTGATACCAACCAGATTAACAGGAAGAAAACCATCATAATCACAAACATACACACTAGGATCCCACAAAATCCAGACTTGAAAGAAGGGTCAGATGATTTAGGTTAACTGGCATCCTGAGCAACCGGAGGAGAATAGAGGTGTGAGCACAAATAATGGGAGAGCCAAGGAAGGAAATTACAGCCAGGAAAGTTTGTCTTATCATTCAGGTAAATTTCTCAGGTAATAAAAGCTGCCTTGGATCAGCTTTCTGTGCCTGCCAGTTCTGCATCTGTGGATTCAACTAATGGCAGACTAAAAATACTACCTACAAAGATGCATCTCTGGAATCCATGTTTATCCCTAAGATCTGGTCTACACAGGATGGGTTGGGTTGTTGAAGCATTCCTGTTGGGTGGCTGTTATGGAAGAGGCTCTGTGACAGTTACAGATATTTGCGGCCTGGGGAGAGCCTGAGAATGAAGCCTTTTCCCTCTGGACTGTCATTTTGAAACGGGCTGCCAAAGCTCTTGAACTGTCCAAATGCTTCC
Source organism: Eospalax fontanierii (assembly GCA_035773235.1). Classification (NCBI taxonomy): domain Eukaryota; kingdom Metazoa; phylum Chordata; class Mammalia; order Rodentia; family Spalacidae; genus Eospalax; species Eospalax fontanierii. The sequence continues at coordinate 33,770,008 of CM069547.1, forward strand.
TGAGGTTAACTCCAGCTTCCTACCTCTGATGTCACTGGCTAACTCATGGGTGCTTATAAAATGATGCTCCAAAGCTAGAGCCTCAGAAGCAGTCTCTGAGCTTCTCTTGCCCTCCAGGCTTCCACTCCTCATCTCTTATGAGTCAAGCCACAGAGATTATAACTTCTCTTCCCCAAAGTGAGTTATAGAAATCAAAACTTCTTTCCTTCTCCCTTAAATCCAGCCACAAAACCTAAAAATATCACTCTAACTCCTCCTTGTCTTTCTTGTAAGAGTCAGTGATAAGAAATTTTCTGATCTGCCTTGTCTGATAGATCATAAGACCCTCAGTCTACAAGGATCCCGCTCCATCCCTTGAAGGAAGGGGATCTGTACAGAGGTGCCTAGAAGTCTCTGAGTAGGGGCCTGACTGGGTTGCTTCACTCTACTTCCATTTAGCTCTGACTCCTTTGTCTAATCACATTTCTACAGGGCCGCCTATGTCTCATCTATTGAAGCAGAAACGTGGGTAGTCTTTGAACCTTCAGTCTACAGGCTCCTGTGCCATGTGATCAAGGGCATTTATGTGCTTTTGTCTTGTTAATATGTTTGTTATAGTGGTGTTGGCCACAGTGGACTCAAAAGTGCAGGGACTTACAGTTCGAGGTCAGCCTCTGTAGGTTGGTGGTTCTAAAGGAAGGCAAAGAGACTGGAGATGAGAAAGCCAGGGGCAATGCTTCACCTGGAAGGAGCTGGACCAAGGACCAGGAACCTGGGTACCCACATGAGAGGGACCTTCTGAAAGGATCCATGAGTTTGCAAGGGCTCAGGCATAGTGGAGGATAGCTAGTTATTTCTTCATCTTTTTTGAGTTCTTAGCTAGGGTATCTTGTAACCAAAGACATCCACAAGATTCACAAGAGAGTAACACACAAGTGTAATAGCATAGACTGCTTCTAAGTCCAGAAGAGACAAGTAAGCAAGAGGAAGGGCTCTTAAGAGAAGGGCAGAGAGAGTTGGAACTTTGGGCTTAAAGGCTGTTATTTTCTGAAACAAAGAAAAACATTTTGTTGGGGGAAACTCAGTGATGTCGTGGTGCCCAGGAAAGCACAGAAAATAGAGGTGAGGACAGCTGAGCAATTCCGCTGATACCTCAACAAAAAAAGGCAGACTAACTAGAGAAAAGCACAACTCACTTACTGAATCAAAGCTTCACATTACAGACACAAGGTCCTTAAGAAATGAAGATGGAACTGGGTGTTGTGGTGAATGCCTTTAATCCCAGCACTCAGGAGGCAGAAGCAGGCAGATCTCTGTGAGATGGAGACCAGTCTGGTCTACATAGTGAGTTCTAGGCCAGCTGAGGCTACAGGGAGACAGTATTTCAAAACAACAACAACATCAACAACAACAACAAAAACCCACCAAACAAACACTAAAAGAAGATGCAAAAATCTAGAGAAAACTGCCTGTTTTTATGCAAAGGTTCCATGAAGCAGAAATGTGATTAGACAAGGGTTCAAGGGGAAACCTAGCTAGGCTAATCTGCTCAGATTCTTCCTGGTACCCCGTATATGGGGAAGGGTTCCTCTGAATGCCAGTCTTACTGACTCTCATCAGATGAGGTGGGTCAGAGAATTTCTTCATGTCAATTCCTAGACAGAAAGTCAGGGGGAGATTAGAACATCAATAGAGGTCCCTTGATAGATGTAAATTCCTTTTATGATAGAATGTTTCCCCTTGTGATTTGGGGAGGCATATTTTTGTCTCTGTCAGTAGCATCCCTGTTGGATATCCTCCATGTTCCTTTAGGCTCAGGCATACAAGCCGTGGGGTAGATGGGAGGTAATGAGCAAGCAGCCTTCCTGACATTCAGACCCCACCCCTTGGAGTAGGCATTGGTGGGAAGGAACAGCATCTGAAGCAGGTGGGGCTCAGTATTCTGGGTTGTGATTAGGCCTGGGTGTGCCAGGGAGAACTGGTCTTGAATGTGGCACTCACCTGTCTTTCACAACATCATAAAGGATAGATGAATAGATATTTCTAGATTATGTTTTCCAAAACTCAGAGACCAATGCCAAAGGCAGATGGGACTAGGGTAAACATTTTGAGTCAACTTGCAAACAATGTGCTATAAAAGGACAAAATCACTGTAATATAGTTTAAAAATCATCGTCATCATAATCCTCCTCCTCATCATCATTATCATTATTTAGAGACAGGATCTTGCTACATAGCTCAGGCTGGTCTTGAACACACTCTCTTCATGCCTTAGTTTCCCAAATGCTGAGATTACAAGCCTGAATCACTGTACCCATTCAAGGCGAAGATCTTATTGAGTATTATCCGTGGTTTCCCCATACCAACACTTTATTCCGCAGAGTACTCTCTCTGGTGGGCCAAGTTGATGGAGAAGGACTGAAATGGTAGAAACAAAAGAATATAAGTAGAGCAGTCATTTTGAAGTTATTTTCCTCATAAGGTGAAGAAATGAAGACATAACAATGGGAAAACAGTGTGTTCGAAACACTTTAATTTCAGCTCTCCCCTTTAATGTGAAGATAAAGGCTGTGGAGCATAATTATCTCATATGCTAAAACCACCCTGTTTATCTCTTGATAAGACAGAGTCTGGACAGACATGCCTGGCTGGGTCCCTCTACCACCAGTTTCCATCAGCTCACACTCCTTCACTCAATCACACCTCTACCCTGTGGTCCCTACTTCAAGAACCTAAGCACAAAATGAGGTAGTTTTCTCTCCCCTTTGGGCCTTCATTTTTGAGGAGACAACGTCATGTTAAACTTCTGCTTCAGGAATTTGCTGTGCGTCTCTCTGGCTGACCTGTCTCATTTGTAGGAAGGCTGGTGGTGACGCTGATGCTGAGTGAGGGAAAGGATCACCTTACCATCCTCGTACTTCCACCTGGACAGATTGTCCAGTGTGGGTCGTACTGGAACAGAGGAAGGGAAGCAGGCCCAGGAGCCTGAGAAGGACAAGCAGGAGGACTTAGTGCTGAGTCAGGGGCAACAGTTTCAGGAAGGAGAGGTGTAGGACACACCACATTTCATGAGGGGCAAATGTGAGGAAAGCTGTATGATTCTGGACTAGGAAGTCCAGGTGAATCAAGGTGAGTTGGGGTACAGAGGGTGAACGCTCTTTGAAACGTGTCACCCACCGACATCTATCTGCAGAAACTGGGAGGACAAGCCAGTCTCGTTCCAAGTGGATGCCTGGAACAACCTAGCCGCTCCATCTCCTATTACTGAAAGCTCTGTGTAAACATTCCTTCTGTACTTCCCAGAACAGTAAATAGGCAGAGACTGCTGCATGACTGTCTTAAAGTATAAATACATCCAGGAATAGCTCTGGGAAGTCTCACCATGCTTTGCTGGTGTGACAGAATCCAGGCATTTCTTCCTTTCAAATGTGGCTTGGACTGAATTCATTTGGACATGAAGAAGAATGAAACCACCTTCTCAGGTGACTAATGCAGACTAAAGCCTCCATGGAATACTAAGTCATCACACTGTTGGGGCTCACACTTGGTACCCACAAGGAAGGCCTCAGAAGCTAAAGTTTGTCCTCATTTTCTCTAACCTGCCTGTCTTTTACCTTTCATTCTTCCCCAAGGCAGGCTATAGAGACCTTTCCCTGACATGGGTCATAGAAACCAGGAGCTGGTGTCTGTATGAATTGACCATAAAGAAATTCTGTGATCTGCACTACATAATAGTAGATCATACAACTCCCTACTCTAGAAAGAGTTCTGCCCCACACCTTAGGGAAAGGAATACTGCATAGAGAGGACAAGGCCAATAAGAGTATCAACAGTCAAGCTTTTCTGAGTTCCCCCTCGGTCTACTTCCATTAGCTCAGACCCTTTGTACAGTCACATTTCATACATTGTTAACATCTTGTCATCCTAGGTGGGAAAGTGGATCATTCACCCTGGTCTTTGGTTCTGTAATCTGTAGACTTTCATGTTGCATGAAACTATGATCAAATAATTTTGCTTTTTCATCCCTTTTTTAAAAGAAAGGGTCTCCCTGTAGCCCCAGCAGGCCTGGAGCTCACTATGTAGACCAGGCTGACCTGTCTCACCTGTTTCTGCCTCCTGAGCTCTGGGATAAAGGCTTGTGCCACCATGCCTTGATTCAAATTAATTTATTTTTTATTAGCTTTCTGTCTCTTTGATAAAATACCAGAGATAGACAATAAAAGGTTCATTTTGGCTTGTACTTACAGAGGTTTTATCCATGGTCACTGGACTCCATCGTTTTGGGCCTGTGGAAGGCAGAACGCCGCAGAGAAAGTGGGTGTTGTAGCTGAGCTGCTCACTTCATGGGAGGCGAAAAGAGAAGAGGCCAAGGTCACAATATTCCATTCGAGGTTAGGACCTCGATCATCTAGCTTCTTCCCTTCGGTTGAGCCTCCTACAAAAGGTCCCACCATCTCGTAACAGAGCTACTGGTTGAGACATTTAAGACTCAAGTCAGTGCTGGGTGTTGTCACGTAGATCTGTGGTCCTAGCACTCAAGAGGTTGGGACAGGAAGATTATGTGGCTGAAGTCAGTCTTATGAACATAGTGAGAGCATGTCTTAAAACAAAACATTCACACCATAACACTCATTAACTTGTCTTTTGTTCTGAAGTGTGACCCATAGGGGCAGGAAAGGGGTCATCTCATTTTTATACTTAGAGTACTTTCAGGAAGAAACAAAAAGTGTGTTCCCGGCTGTCCTGGGCTTCCTGCTGCATTCAGTATGCTATTCTGCTTCCAGCTGTGCTAAAAAATGCACCCACAGAACGCAGCACAATGATGGCAGCAGGTCAGTACACTCCCCACATTGCAGCTGTTGAATATCTTTATTTTCTGTTCCTGAAATTCCCATCCAATCTGCTCATAGAGACTTCATCCACATCAGTTTACATGACTGATAGCAGCTCAGTGATAACTTGTCCAGAGTTCCTTCTACTCTGGTGCAATCAATATTTTATTTTCTTTCAAAAATAATCTTATTTTTATTGCTTGAGAATTTCATACATGTAGGTAATATGTTTTGAATAAATCCACCTCCATTTCCTCATCTCCAACTCTTCCTTATCCCCCCATCCACTTTTCCCTTCAAGATTCATGTGCTCTTTTTAAAAATCCACCAAGTTCACCTAGTGCTGTCTATATGTGCTTGGGTGGAGGACCATCTACCGAAGGGCCTGCATCCCTGAAGAACATTGAGTCTCCGCACCCCCAGCAGCCATCAATTACCAATAGCTAGAAGTGAGACTTCATAAGTCCCTCCCCCACCTAGGCTGGGATTTTGGCTGGCTTCTTCCTGCGCAGGTCTCTCCAATGCGGTCATAGCCACCGTGAGTTTGTGTGTGCGAGGTCCCTGTCCTTTCCAGAAAACACTGTTTCTCAGCAGTTCTCCACTACCTCTGGCTCTTGCAGTCTTTCTGCCATTCCTTTCTTAGATGATCCCTGAGCCTTGGCAGGAGGGGAATGTGATATATAGTCCCATTTAGGACTGAGCACTCTGCAGTCTCTTATTCTCTGCACACTGACCAGCCATGAGTCGCTGTATTAATTGCCATCCACTACAAAAAGAAGCTTTCTCTGATGAGGGTTGACAGATATACTAATCTATAGATATAAAGATAAGTATTTAGGGGGCAGCTTAATACTATGCCCATTTAGTAGAATAATAGTAGTAGGTTCTTCCCTAGGGCCTGTGACCTAGTGGGTTTTGGGCCCATATACCAAGTGTGTATGCAATTAAAATTTCAATAAAATGGATGAAACATTGAATGGTGATGTTGCATAGCTCAACAAGGAACTAAGAGAGTGTTTGGAGTGAACTGAATGCCTTGCTTACCCATGTTCATACATGAACCATTCCCAGGAGCTGAGGTGTAGCCAGTGATAGAGTGCCTATGTAGAATGCATAAGGCCTTAGGTTCTATCTATAGCACTGAAAGAGAGAAAGAGGAAGGAAGAAAAGGAGGAGGGGAAAGAGGGAAGGAAGGAGGAAGAAAAAAATGAAAGAAGGAAAAAGGAAGGAAAGAAGAAAGGAAGGAAGGAAGGAAGGGAGGGAGGGAAACCGGTCCTGGACCCCATCTGTCACTGTAAATAATAAGCTATAGTCAAGTCAACAGACTATATTTCTTGAGTCATTTATAATCACCATATAGCAAAATCATTGAGAAAGTCTAACCCTAATCTTTTGTATCTGGCATTGGGCTGGGTTTAGCAATGGAAGGAACCAGTGGCGATCAGAAAGCATAAGGGTGAAGGCAAGTCCTCAGGAGCTGAGAACGTCCCTCCAGAGATGTCTAAGGTTGGCTTGGCCCGCTTCAGGCAACCATCTGCTTATCCCAAAGGTCTAGGGGTGGAAGGGATGATGATTTCTGCTGTTGCCATCTGCAGTGTCCTATACTGTCCTTTGTTGGTTTCATAAATGCTGACCACGCCTTTGTTCCTTAGTTTGAATGCTTCTATAATTGCCTAGGTTGAGTGTGCTCCCCAAAGTCAATTCCCAATAGAACAATATTAGAAGTGATTTCTTTAAGAGATCGTGACTGATTTTTTCTATGTGAATGGATTATTGGCCTTCTGATGACAGTGCGTTCTTTGTAAAAGCTAGTTCAGTTCTTTTGATCTCTCACAAATGTCTTATTACCATGTGGTGCCTTCTTTTAATATTTTACTTGTTATTTTTATCTTCTGTGTATGAGTGTATTGTTGGCGTGTAGGAGCACCCATGTCATATGATGCCCATGGAGGTCAGAAGAGGGCATTGGAGTCCCTTGGAACTGGAGTTAGGACAGTTGTTAACCACTAGATGGGTGCTGGGAACTGAACCCAGGTCCTCTGCAAGAGCAGCCAGTGCTCTTAACCACTGAGCCATTTCTCCAGCCCCCTATGTGATATCTTCAGTCATGTTGTAGTGCAACTAAGAGGGATCCTTAACATTTGTGGCCTTGTGACTTTCACTTTCCAGCCTCCGAAACCATGAACAAAATAACTTCTGTTGCTTTAGGTTTCCCATTCTGTTGTATTCTGTGACAGCAGCACGGAGAAGACTAAGACAGGTGTTGACTGAAGCTGAAGAAAGACCAATTATCTTCAGAGGCACCTAGAGAAATGATCCCACGTGCACCGCAGCCCCATGGTGACTGTTAGGGAAAGGGAGGGTGGATCAGTGAGGAGTCAGGCTTCCTGTGCTGCTGCTGTCGGTATGGCTGGGAGGCTGTTTTGGACAGTGAGATTGTCTGGCACCTCTGTGTGGGCAACATGAACCTTCAGATTCTGGAGCAGTTCAGGTGTGGGTTAGGCAAGGAAACCCAGCAATGCCAGGGAGAGAATTTCCTACCTAGGTGAAGTGGCTGCCTAGTGTGAAATAGGTGTGTTTTTTGTTTTGTTTTGTTTTTGAGACAGGATCTCCATATAGCCCCAGCTAACCTGGAACTTGCTATGTAGACCAGGCTGGCCTTTAACTCACTGAGATCCACCTGCCTCTGCCTCCTGAGTGCTGGGATTAAAGGTGTGCACCACCACACCCAGAATTAAATTGTTTAGAAGGAAGTAGGAAAACTCACAGTTTCCTGCTTGCTAGTGTTTCTAGACTTGCTAGTGTGTTCTAGTGAGCACACCTGTTTTAATAACAAGGACACTTGTCAGATATTGAATGCTTTCTTTGTTTAGGTCATTGTCCGAGAGGTTGCAGCTAATACATGCTGAAACAGTCCATGTTGATTAACCACAAAACCATGCTTGAATGCCATTCTCTCAAGGAATGTGTAGGTTACACATAGGGTGATGGTGGCATAAGCCTTGGAGATTGTCAGTAAGGATCATCATTATGAATTATTCTGCTTTTCCTTTTTTATGCTTCTCCCCACAGAGGGGGAGGTGAGAATGGGGTTGGAGAGAGTACCCCTAAACTGTAGGAGCCCAGAGCCAAAGACAGCACCAGCTCATCCCCTTAGAAGGGTTTTTGAATTAGAGGTTAGCTCCCGAACATTCTGGGGGAATGCTGCTGGAAACCTGCTTTCTTGAGTACCAGTGGGTGTACCTTAAGGGTGGCATCTTAAAGCTCTATCCATAAAAATGGATGGGGAGACAGCCACTCTCTTATCAACCTGCTCTACAGGCAGATGTTCATTATCAACACTTGAAAAGTCCGTGTTTCACACCTATTTACTCTGAATCTTAGCAACATTGAAGCTAAGGAGAAAGAGGAGCTGAAGCACACAGTGCCCATTTCTTGGCATATGGCATGTTCAGGGTCCTTATTCCTTTCCCAGAGTGGCACAGTGCTGAAGGATTTTGCCCCAACTACCCTGGGAGTGAGAGGTCCCTCTTGCTCAGCAATCTACTCACTAACTCTTGAAGGTCTTCCTCTGGATCAGGGTAGCATTATTGTCTTTCAAATGACCCAACTGATTGTAAGGCAAGATTGTGTTATGAGTCACAGAAAGTGCAGCCTAATGACTCATAAGGTACCTGTGAAAGTTGCTTTCAAATGTCGTAAATGCCCAGACTTAGGGAGGAAACCACAAGGTAAATTTCTTTTGTCTTTCAAAAAATATTTATTATAAAGCAAACATGGACACAGAAAGCCTGAGCAAATAAACGTACAGCTTAAAGTGTTACAAGTACCTTCATAGCTACCACCTAGGTGAAGAGACATGGCCCATCTCAACCCCAGTCCATTCTTTCCTAAAGTGGATAATGTCTTTACTCTATGGTCTATTCCTAGATGCTATAGTTTAATCTTTCTTGAACTCTTGTTTGGTTTTTAAATATATATATATATATATAAAATCTTTGAAAATGTCATACAAGATATTTTGATCATAATTATCCCAACTCCTCCCAGATTAACTCTTACCTCCCTAAACCCCTAACGTTGTATCCTATTTTTTAAAGCAACCCATCAATTCTAATTTGCCTTGCCCATATATTTCAGGGTGTGAGACCATCCATTTGAGCATAATCAACCTACCAGAAGTCATACCCTTAAAAACATCTGATTTTCCCTTCCCCAGAAGCCAACCTGTCTGTAGCTCCTGAGCTAAGGGTGCTAATTCACCAACTCCTTCCTGCTCCATGGAGAATGTTGACTGGTCTTGTGCAGGTAGCAACAGCTGCTGTGAGTTCCTAAGCACAGCAGTTTTGTCACATCCAGAAGACAATACAGGCCATTGCCACTGTGCTTGGCTGCCCACCAGAGCTTGATGGCAAGACCCTATTGCTGGAGATATCACATTGGTCACAGGACATGGACACCGGCCTCTGGCAGCCAGCACTTTACTTTCTGTCCATGAATTTCACTATTCTAGGTAAGAATGTATAAGTATTCTTGTAAAGTATATGTCCCATTGTGACAAGTTTTTCTCATTAGTGTAAAGTCTTCAAGGCTCAGCCATGTCAGTATTTCCTTTTGTAATGCTGAATTCAAGAATATTCCACTGCAGTGGACGCCACGTCTTATTTACTCATCTATCAGTGAACAGTTGGGCCATACTAGGTAAAAAGTAGTTTTCTCATTAGATTGCCTCATAAACTTTAGAATAAGTGACCACACCCATGATTTAAGGTTCAAGAAACTCCAGCCATGTGACACAGTGAGAAGCAGTATCAGAACAGTGGGTGTTTCCTGTAACAGATATGTGTGCCAGTCTAGAAATGTGGGTATGCCGGAAATATACCCTCTGCTTCTGTAAGTTTCCAACCCATTTCAAGAGCATTAGCCAGTCTGTTTAAAGAGACGCAGTTAATAGCACGGTGTCTAAGGCTGTGTTGGAGCAAGCCCCGTCAGTGTTTTATTCCACCTTGTAGGTGTGGAGTGATCACTTGCTGTTGCTGCTCCTAGGCAGATGGTGGGAACAGGGGTGAGTCTGGCTCCAAAGTTCAGGGAGGTAGCCTAAGCTGCTACTCCAAGTTGTCTGTGTTCATCCATGCAGAAGAATAAAGCTCTGGCCTCTGTGCTCAGTCTACTTCTGTCTCCCTCCTATGTGCACTCTGTCCTGCCACAGCCGTGCTGCCAGAGGCTCCGTTTCCCAGTGTAGCTGGCTCAGGCACTGGGTGTTGCAAGTGAAGAAGCAAGAAGTCTGGTGTCGTCTCCCTCTTTCTGTCACAGGGCCTCTAGTGTGGGTGAAGCTTTGTCAGGGTTCAAGCTTCTGAGCACTCAGCCCAGCCATTGGCTACTATCATGACTTTCCCCTCACCCTCCCAAGTAGTTCTCAGCAAATCCACTACCCGAGCATTGAAAATCACTTCAAGTTGAATCTCTTTTCCTATTTAGCCCTTTTGAACTACTGCTATATTTAATGCTAATAATACCCATGCACATTAACTAAAATGTATTTCTACCCTCTATCTGATTTGTCTTTTTATGTAGAAGTAAGCTTAGCACCCTCCAAGACTAGAGAGCTTCTCCTCTGAGCTTCTTACAGTTGGTACCCATATCTATAGATTTAACCAGCCTCTGATTAAAATACTTGGTAAAAATTTATATCTGTACTAAACTTGTATAAACTTCCCTTGTCATTATTTCCCAAACAATACAGCCTGTATCATCAAGAAAAAAATGACGATAAATGCTGGCAAGGATTGGGGAGTGAGGAACCCTTATTTACTCTGGGTGGGAATGTAAACTTGTGCAGTCACTATAGAAATCAGTATGGAGATTCCTTAAAAAATGGAAAGTAGAAATACAATTTGGTCAACTAAACCATTCCTGGATGGACCTTAAGTCAACATGCCACAGAGACACTCACACATCCACGTTTATAGCTGCATTATTCATCATAGCCAGGAAATAGAACTAGGCGAAATGTTCATCAACAGATGAATGAATGAAGAAAATATGGCACATGTACACAGTGGAACTTTATATAACCATCATGAAATTATGACATTTTCAGGCAAATGGATGCGACTAGAAATCATTATGTTAAGGAAAATAAGCCAGACTCAGAAAGACAAATGCTGCATGTCTTCTCTCATATGCAGAACTACGTGTACAGTTATATATGTGTGTATTTATGTATACATTCATGTGTGTTTTATAAAATCAAAAAGGGATTATAAGAGAGGTCTTAGGGTGGTGAGAAGTTGAGAAAGCAGTGGACATGTAAGAAGAAAGCCGAAGTTGGCACTAACTCGGGCAAGAAAGGGAACCAACTGGAGGAGTGGAGTGGGTGTGGGGAAGGGCGGTGGGGTGGTGGATAGAGCAGTGGAAAGGGTGTAGGCGGGGTGGTGGGGCAAGGGAAGGCAGGGGAACACGTGCATGAAGATGACAATGAAGCCTATTACTGTGTATGTTAACCTAAGAAAACTAGTCAAAAGAAAACAACGCATCCTAGCAACTATTTACATATCATTTGCATTGTACTACATCTATATGTCATGTAGAGGTGATTTAGGGCATGCAGGAGGATGCATATAAGCTGTGTGCAAATACTGTTTATATAAGCAACTCTTGTACCCATGAACTTTGGTCCCACTCAGATACCAAAGTATGACTGTACTGGAAAGAGGAGCGGGTCTGTGTGGTTAGTCACGGGGATGTGAGTGTGCGGAAGGAAGCACAGGTTGGTTCTGAAGCTAAGCCCGTGAAGTATTTCTAAAGGGAGGGATTGGGACAATTAGAGGTTTCAATGTTGTAGAGGTGTGGACAAGGACAGAGAAATTAGAGTTGCAGGGTCAAAGGTACATGTAACCTCTGTTCCCAGAGTCTTGAGCATCTGTGGATTTTGAAGTCCACATTGAGGTTCTAGAATCAATGAATTCGATATTATGGTGAAGATTAGTTAGAGGTGTCAGAAAGGAAAAGAAGTTCTAGAAACTGGCGTATAAAGAAGCTAGCCATCCTTTTAATTAAGCATATTATGATGCATATATGCATAATAGTAAGGAGAAGAAAAAGCCACTGCAAGGCGAAAAATGCATTAAATCTAATGCCACTGAAATGGGACCTGGGGGGGACATATGAAAATGCAGCCCCATCATACAACAACTCTGTCTCCATCTCTCTCGCTGGGGATGAATCCTTTGTAAGTAACCTGCAATAAATCAACTTCTCTAAAAGAGCATTCTCTATCTGCTCATTCGGTTCAAACCTAGTGGTGGGGTGGGGCTGAATGCCGAGCCTCATCATGAGAAATTCATGATACACATTGCTTCTGACCAGGGGATGTAGTCCAGTGGTAGAGCGCTTGCCTAGCATGTGCAAATCTCTAAGTTTGATCCTTAAGGCTGCACCCCTCAATTATCCATTTTTTCTGCCACATTAGGAAGCTTAGTGCATCTCTGAACTCTCATCAGAGAAGTTTCTTTTTGCAGCAGATGGTGATGAACACAGAGACCTACAACTGGTCAACATGCAGCGAATAAGAGACTGCAGAATTTCAGCCCTAAATGGGACATTTATATCACACTTTCATCCCAAGTTCAGGGATCAGGGTGGGAAGAGGAGGTGGAAAGATTGCAAGAGCCAGAGCAGTGGATGATTATAAGGAAACAGTATTTTCCAAACACAATAGGGCAGTTGCACGTATAAGCTCAGAACGATTGTGACAGCACACACAAGACCTCCATCGGTTTAAACCAGACAAAATTCCAGCTGGGAGCGGGAAGGTGACATCCCACTTTCCCTGAGGAGCTACTGGGAATTGCTGTCTGGGAGAGGGTGGGTCAGTTTTCTTTCGGTGTGTGACCACTGGTAAGGTCAACCATACTCCAGGAAATGAACCTACATCCAAGAGTATTTGGGCTACACAAACTGAACTAGATGGGCTTAAAAAAAATAAGGAGGACCCAAAGTTGGTAGGGAGGTGGGGTGGCCACGGGAGGAGATGGGGAAGGAAGGAATACGATCAAAATACAGTATATGAAATTCTCAAAGAATTAATGAAAATATTATTTAAGAAAAGGAGCTTCCAGGCGAAATTTATGTGTAGTGACTCATTTCTAATCCCTTATTTGACTTTTAATCACTCTTATCTTTAGTCGCTTTTAGCCTTATGTAAATCCAGCACCATCTGAAGGCCTTGCCTAACTGTAGGTGAAATTGCTTAGAAAACAGCCAGTAGAAGTGTTCAGGTCTGAGAAAAGTTAGCTTTCCAAAAATTACCACTATTGGTCTACGCTCAGATCTATGTGCACTGTTGAAGACATGTGGCCCGACGGAGACTGGAGTTTTGGAGGCGTAGCTAGACAGCTGTTGCTGTGATAACTAATGTTTATTTTCCGTGATCGTGTTGAAGTTACTCCTGGCACCTGACTGGTAACTCAGCCCCTGGCAAGTGCCTGGCCAAGTGCTGATGGAGAGCTTCTAAAATTACAGCGAGAAGGAAGGGTTGATTTCCATTCCATTAGCACTATGAGGAGAATTCAGGGATGGGAGTGCAGATGGGGCTCTGCAGGCTAAGAATAGGGTGGGTGATAAGCTAATATGAAAAATACACAGATGCTTTGAACTTGGAAGCTAGAGATTACCCCAATTGTCAGATGCTAAGACTCATCTAATGAGACTTTTATAATTTTGAGACTAGTTAAGACATGGGGAATTGGAGTCATGCAGGGAAACCTTGCACTGGGCCACATAAAAATTAAATGGCAAGTGTTCCTGAGCAAGACGGTGCAATATAAATATTCTTTCCGTGACTTGGAGAGTGAGAAGAGTGAGGACAAGAGAGGAACTGCTATGCTCTGAGGAGACGAAGAAAGGAAGACTGAATCAAAGAGGTGATGGGAAAGCTAAACGGCACCGAGAAGAAGAAAAGCAACTCGGAGGAAAGTTGGAAGCAGTTTCAACTCCAACCCAGTTCTCAGGTGGAGGGGAAAGGAGTCTCATGCAGAAGTACCAGAGCAGACGTCCCTGGTGACAACATCCTCGTAGTCCCAGAGAACATAAACTTCTTATAAGCTTTAAATCCAGGGTTGGGATCTGGTCTGAGAGTTGGGATTTGACAGGCTAGCTTTAGAGAAGAAACATATTGCACCATTCACCTTATCTTCAATTGCTATAGCCAGGAGCAGCTTGAGTGTGTGTGGGGTCCTATTGTTAACAACTGAGTTATCTGGGGATCAGAAAACATGGAACAGTTCCAGTTCAGGGACCCTGGTGAGACCTTGCCACAGACTGAGGGCCATGAGAGGCAGCTGTGGAAAGAGAAGATCTCAGTGTTTGATTAGAAATTTAAGTAGTGAAAACAAGGACTGTGGAGGATTTGTGGTGGGTGGCCCCGTGCTCTGTGGCAAGCAATAACACCAGTCATATGTGATTTACTCCACAGACAGCTCTGAGAATGCCAAAACTACAGCTAGGGGACTGCTCAGATCCCACAGCTCCCTTCCTTCAGAGCAGGACTTAATAGATCTACACGTTTGCAGGCATTTGGAGATATGCCAGGGCTAAGATATTTGCAACACCATTGGGTATACAGACTGAGCCTCTCAGGGAAGTGGACACCTGCCCAGTCTATATGTCACTGAAGTTGCCCAGAACACTGTGGGTGACCACCCTGCTCCCAGTGGGGAAAGCTCTGAGGTGACTCTAGCTCTGCAACAGACAACATACCCATAGTCACCCTGATGGGAAATGACGGGTAGGGCTCCGCCTACATTACAGCATCCATCTGCTTGGCCGGAGTCTGAAGAAATCAGAGTAGGTCTCAGCTGTGACCCAGAACCACCATATCTGCTAAATTACAGTATTAGAGAACCTAGAAAGATGTTTCTCCAATCCAAGTACCTCAGCTATGAGGAATTTTTGACTTGTTTTTCTTTCTTTCTTTTTCAAAATAAATTTATTTAAACAACAAGATGCTTGCCTTGAAGGGAAAACTATTTTTTTAAGAAAGCTATTATTTTTTTTCCAGAGTAACTTACCCCTACTCAAAGACAGACTGCCCTACATACAACAGCTACAGACAAAGAAGTTATAAAATCATTCTTGGTTTTACAATGATAAGTTTTAAAAACATAAAAATTCTCTAGTTGTACATGGTATGCAAGGATTTTTATGTTGTTGGGGTTTTAAAAAATATTTTTATTTATTATTTTTACTTTATGTGTGTGAGTGTATTGTTTGGGTGCATGTAAGTGCGCCCTGTCACCTAATGCCTGTGGAGGTCAGAAGAGGGCATCCAGATTTCCCTGGAACTGGAGCTACAGATGGTTGTTAGCCCCCATGCATGTACTGGGAATTGAAACCAGGTCCTCTGCAAGAGCTGAACCAACTCTCCAGCCCTGTTGTTGGGTATTTTGTTGCTGTTAAAACAATGAGAGCAAAATAACTTATTAGAAAGGTAAAAACTTACTGAACATGCCTCAATGGGGAAGACGGGTCTTCAGAGAACCAGCGTTTCCCCGTACCATCTCCATTTGATGTCAACCAAAACATAGCATTGGCCATTTTGATTTTAAAAAAGAAAAAGAAAGTGCAATATGTTTGTGTACCAGTTACATTATGTAAAAATAAAAGAATGGGGAAAGGGAATGGAAGAATAGAGAAAACGATACTTTAGGAGTCAGGATATACTAGAACCAAATTGTGGCTTCCTCATTGAGAGGTTACTAAATAGAAAATTCTAATCAACACTAAGGAGGCAGAGGCAGGGGATATCTGTGAGATCAAGGCCAGCCTGATCTACACAGGGAGTTCCGGGTCAGTTGAAGCTACAGGAAGACCGTATCTCAAAACAAAACAACCTCCTCCCCACATTCTGGAGTAAAGTAGTAGCTTTTTTTTTCATTGGACACTTGCTTGCTGGTGGAACCCATCAATTGTGTCTTCATTCTCATCCCCACTGTGCAGGTGTATATGTTTCTCTCTGTCCCCTTTTCTTACTAGTTTCACTTTATCATTTTTCATTTTAACTTTTGAATTTATTATTTTGCCCCTTTCTTTTCTATTGTTTTCTTTTCTTTTCTATTGTTACTGATAGTAATCACTTTTTAAAGTACTGTATTTCTATATCTGGTTTGTTGCCATTATTGTGGTTCATTTTCTTCCCACTGAGCAGTATTGGGAATCTAGTCTTCAGGAGAAAGCTGTTCACTGAGAAGACTCTCGTAAAAGTGTAAAAATGTCCATCCTGAAGATATGAAAATCTCAGCATAAAAACACCAGAAATATGAAAAAAATAAGGCAACATGATTCCTCCAAAAATTCGTAACTCCGCAGTAAGTGAATCCAAAGACACCGAAGTGGATGACATTCTGGAAAAGAATTCAAATAATTGTTTTTAAAATGATCGATGCATTCAAACATGTAGCTGAATGAATTAAGGAGACAACACAGGATTATGAAAGAGTAGTTCAATAAAGAGGTAAAGATTTTGAAAAAAAGAAGAAAAGAGAGTTTGGAAAAGTTCAGTAAGTCAAGGAACAGAACTCAGCAGAAAGCTTTGCTGTCTTCATTTCTTTTCCGGTTGCTAAAAGATGCTGACAAAAGCAGCCGAAGGGATGAAGTTTCATTCTAGCTCACAGTTCCAGGAGACAGTTCACTATGGCGGGGAAGTCCAGCCATCAGGAGCTTGAAGTAACTGGTCACAGGGCATCCACAGGTCAGAAGGGAAGAGCACTGAGTGCGTGTAGTGTGCTCGTGCTCATCTTGCTGTCTTCACTCTATGTGGTCCAGGATCTCCTGCCCAGGGGATGGTCCCACCACAACTAACATGTGTCTTCTCACATCAAGTAATATAATCAAGAGACAGAGTCCCCACATACTTTCCCAGAGGACCATTTCCCAGGTGATTCTATATTTGGTCAAGGTCACAATAGTAATCATCCCTTAGCAAAAGAGTAGATGGAAGAAAGAATGATGGATTTTTAAGTAAAAAGAAAGAGAAATTATGCTCTTTGCTCTATTTGAGAATATAGACTGGATTGAGAGGTCAAATCTACAAATAATACAGAGGATGAAGGTACAAGCTAATGACACAGAAACATTAGTGAAATAGCCAAAATGTTTCTCATATCTAGAGAAATGCATGGGTATCCAGGTGCAGGAGGCATGCAGAGCCCCAAGTAGATGACCAGAAAAGAACTTTTCTATATTATATTATTTAAGCTCATGCAAGTACAAAACAAAGAAGAATATTGAAATCTCCAAGAAAGAAACACCCAGTCATGTGTAAAGGCAAACCCATTAGAATAACAGTAGATTTCCCAGCACAAATTAATAGGTCATGAGAATATGTAATGATGTATTTCAAACCCGAAAGAAAATAACTGCCAAGCTTGATTAGTATATCACGCAAAGTTATCCTTCAGAATTGAAGAAAACAGAAAGAGGTCCAAGGTAAGCATAAACCAGAGGAATTCATGAGCCCTGAGCCAGCATTACAGATGACATGGAAGGAATCTGTCACTCAGAAGGGGAGACAAGAAAAACACAAACACGAGAGCACAGAAAAGAATAAATGTCACTGGAAGAGCAGCAAATGGCACTTAGGAAAGAAAAACATGATAGAGCTGGAAAATCTTCAAACCCCTAAGAAGAAGGAAAATAGGAAAGAGCATTGATTGCTCAAGACAACCAGAAGAAGTAAACAAAACGACAGAAACTATTACATACCTTTCTAGTAAAATCCTTACATGTAACTGGAGGAGGAAGAGGGAGAAGAAGAAGCAATTACTGTAAATACACATGGACCAAATATCAGTTTTATAAAACCAATACTATGAGACATGAAAAGAGGAAGTCCCTGAATACGGTAGTGAGTCATTTGCCCATACCTAACTCCTAGCAAGAGCTAGATCACCCAGACTTCTCCCATCAACAAAGAAGCAGTATAAATCAAATGAACTGAATAGCCACAGAATATTCCACTCAACGATGGCTTAATATGCAATTTTTCATCAACATATTACTTTTCTGAAATAGGTATTTTAAGTTAAAACATAAATCTTAACAAACACCAAAACACTACTATTGTGCATGCTATTATATCAAAACAGAATGAATCTAGAACTCAAAACAAACTGCAGAAGCTGTACTAACACATGGTGATTGAACAATACTTTTTGAATGAACTATGGATCATTGAAGAGGAGTAAATTAAAAAATTCCTAGGATCAACATGGTGGTGCATGCTTTTAATCCCAGGACTTGGGGGTCAGAGGCAGGCCAGATCTCTGTGAGATGGAGGTCAGCCTGGTCTACATAATGAGTCCTAGGCAGGTTGGGGTTATGAGAGACCCTGTTTGACAAACAAACAAAAAAAAAAAACAAAGAAACAAAATTCCTAGAATCAAATGAAAATTGAAATACAACATATCAGAACCTGTGGGATATTGCATAAGCAATTCAAAAATTATTTGTTTATTTATTTTGGTTTATGAGTGTTTATATGTGTGTGAGTGTTTTGCCTGCATGTATGTAAGTACAGGACATGTATGCAATGCTCCAGACTCCAGAAGAGGGGGTC
Organism: Eospalax fontanierii; assembly: GCA_035773235.1. NCBI lineage: Eukaryota > Metazoa > Chordata > Mammalia > Rodentia > Spalacidae > Eospalax > Eospalax fontanierii. The sequence continues at coordinate 33,788,434 of CM069547.1, forward strand.
AGATCCCCTAGAAGTCAAGTTACACATGGTTGTTACTTGCTATGTGGGTGCTAAGAACTGAACCTAGGTCTTCTGCAAGAGCAGTCAGTGCTCTTAATTTCTGAACCATCTCTTCAGCCCCTAACATGAGCAGTTTTAAAAGCAAGTCTATAGCCAAGTGCCTACATAAAAACAAGAGATGCAATCTACTGGCACATCTCAAAGTCTCAGTTAAACAAGAACAAACCAAGCTTCAAGTTAGTATAAGGAAAGAAATAATAAAGATCAGAACAGTAGTACACAGAATAAACACTAAAAGAATAAGAAAAAGTGAATTCTTTGAAAAAAATATTCAAATTAACAAAAAGAAAGCAAGAGAAGAGCCAATAAATTAGAGAAAAAAGGTTGAGGTAACATTATAGCAGATGCTACTGAAAACCACTGGATATTTAAAGAATATTTTGAAAAATTGTATGCCAATGAATTGAAAAATCATGGAACTGGAGAGGTGGCCCAGCAGTTAAGGGCACTTTCTGGTCTTGGAGAACAATTCCCAGCACCATCCCAGCAGCTAAGAACCATCCATAATTCCAGTTCCAGGGGATCTGACATCCTCTTCCGGCCTCTGCAAGTTTGTGCACAATGTATGCACTTACATACATGCAGGCAAAAAACTCATAAAATTCAAACAAATAAAATTATTTAGAAATTTAAACAAAATAAAGAAAACTATGTACTAATATTCCTTGATGAACATAGACTCAAAATTTCTCAGTAAAATAATTGCAAATTACTTTGAACAGACACATTTAAGAGGTCACATACCATGAACAAGTTAGTTTCATTCCAAGGTTGCAAAAATAGCCCAACATTTATAAATAGTTAAACATGATATAACACAAAAGAAGAATCAAGGATCAAAAACACATGATCAGCATTCAGGAGACCAAGGACCAAGGCAGGAGAATTCTTGCAGTTTTGAGGCCAGCCCAGACAACATAGTGAATTCAGGCTAGTGTGGGCTGTAAAGAGAGGCCCTAACCCAAACAAACAAGTAAATGGTCCAAACATAAAACAAAAAATCCAAACTAATCAAACAAACAACTCTCCATACATGATCATCTCAAGTTCGCAGAAAAAGCAGGTGATAAAATTCAACATCCTACAAGACATAACTGAATAGACTAGATATAGAAGGGTCATACTTCAACACAATAAAGGCTGTATGACAATTTATAACTAACAACATACTGAAAAATTGAAAGCTTTTCTCCTGAAATCAGAAACAAAACCAGGATTCCTAGTCTCACAATTCTTAGTAGAGTACTTGGAATTTCCCTTACAATCAGGCAAGAGAAAAAGACAAAGAGGAGATCAAATAATCCATGTTTGCAGATGATATGGTTCTATATACTCTAAGGAACACCAGAAGGCTCTTAGAGATGATAAATAAATTCTGCAGATAGCAGGGTACAAATCAGCATATGTACCTTTCCTATATTGCAATAATGAACACACTAAGAAAGAAATCAGAAAATAAACCAACCTATTCACAACAATCTCAAAGAAGCAATCTTGAAATGAATCTGATCAAGATGAGAGATCTCTACAATGAAAACAATAAGACATTAAGTAAGGAAATTGAAGATGACAATGGAATATGGACAGATACCCCACGTTCATGGATTAGCAGAATTAATATTGTAGAAATTGTGTGAACAATCCACAAATTCAGTGCAACGCCCATCAAAAAGTCTCATTTTCTTTAAAGAACTTGAAAAAGAGATCTTAAAATTCTATAGATTCACCAAAGATACCAAGTAGCTAAAGAAAATAATGTTGGAGGCCTCAGAATACCTGATTTCAAAATACACTGCAGGGTCATGGTAATAAAAAGCATGGTGTTGGCGTAGAAATAGAATAACAGCGTGAAATGGATCCAGTAATAAAGGCATGCATTCACAGTCAACTGAATCTTTACAGTGGTGTCAAAAACATGTCACACACAGTGAAAGTCTTAAGACTGGAATAAGAATCGTAAATACTACACTTTAAGGACATTTTTGCATTCCTTCTTGAGATGGAGTGGAAGTTGTGTTGGGCCCAGGAATATACAGAAATGAGAAGAGAATTCTCTATATGCCTCTGTGTGTGTGTGTGTGTGTGTGTGTGTGTGTGTGTCTACTTGTAGAGTACCAGTCAATGTTCAGGAACCAAGTGTGAGAGCCCTTTCCTAAGGGCATAAACAAAACACGAGCATTTTGACCAGTATAACTTTTCAATCCCTTGGTGACCAGATGATTCTGGCAGGAAGATATATTACTGGACAAACCCTAGAAACTGCTAGTGAGACTCAGTTGAGACCACAATATCCTTTTCTGGCACAGAGAAAGACTGTGGAATAAATCAGGTCCTGTGCATTCAACAAAGGCAAAGACTGTTTCAGGGTTTTGAGCCCATAGTGATCTCATTTCCACTGGGATGTAAATACTGAAAAGCTTCAGTTAAACCAAATTTAAAGCAGCAAAGAAACAGCAGGAGAGTCTCAGGGATGCCTTGAAAGACTTTCTCAGGGCCTGTATCTCTGAAAATATATCCTTTTTACTAATTATGATTAAAAACATTTTTTTTCAGATCCATAGCGAAATTTGAGAAGGGGATTCGAGACCTTAGAATCTACATATCTGTACATGAAAGTTGTTAATTGATTTTTCTTTTTTCCCTTTTGAGGTTGGGGGTGGAACTTGGGTCATTGGGCAAGCTAAGCAGGTACTGTACCATTGCCCTGGTCAAGTTAATTTCTGTGGTATGTGGATCTGTGATAATCTGAATGTTTGTCTCCCATAGGCTCCAAGTATTTGGACACTTGGTCCCTAGTTCATGGTGTTGTTTGGGGAAGATCATGGAACCTTTAGGAGGTATGGCCATGCCAGAGGAAACACATCACTGGGGCCAGGCTTTGAGAATCCTTAAGTCTACCTGGATTTTCAGTTTCTCTGCTTCCTCTGCCTGCTTGAACATGTGAGCACTCAGCTTTCTGCTCTAACGAGTTCCTGCCACCATGCCTCCCCTGGCCATTAGAGACTCTCCCTCCGGAACCATAAGTCAAATAAACTCTTGCTTTTGTAAGTGGCTTTGGTCATAGTATCTTATTACAGCAACAGTAACTAACACAGGGCCCTGAATCCTTTTACTTTGCGGAGTGGCATTTAGGAATCACTAGACAGAGGCAGCAGTGAACTTCTGAGTATGTAAAATCTGAAGGAGTGGTCCCATCATGATAAACAGTCTAAAGATGGCTAGGGATGGATGGAATGTTTGTCATTTTTAAGAGAGTGCCTGGCATATTGCAAATGAAACTTTTGGGGTCACATTCTGAGCTTGTAAACCAATTCAGATAACAGAATGCTCTAATTAGCTACAGAAGCTGTGATATGGCAATGGGAGGCTGGGAAGGTGTTCCTGGGAGTTGGAAGTACATAGTTCCAAGAGGCTGGGCTGAGGAGACGACTGTCTCCAAGGCAAACACATTCTGGTTTCAAAATCAAACTAATCGTGTTTGTGTGTGGCCTGGATGATACTCGGGGCTTAGCTTCAGAACATAAAACACCATGTTAAAGACAGATCAAAGATCCATAGCATATGTATAGCTTAGTATATTGATATACAATATTTATTTACTTAGTGGCTATAAAGTTGTTCAGAATTTTCACAGATGCATACTTTTGACCCAGAAGGAACAGAAACATTTTGACAAATGCTGGAGCCTCTTTAATTATGTTGGGTGTCTGGTGTGAAGCTGCACTCAAACTTTGGAAATGATAAAAAATTTATTTACCCTTATTAAAATGAACTGTTTTGGGGGGCTAGGAGGAAGAAAGTCCTTTAAAAGAGCTTATGCAAATCTCTTAAGAGCGTTCTTGGACTTAAGAAGGCAACAGTGGGCCGTATTAAGTGCAAGTATAGGAGAAACACAGGGATTATATTTCACGGAAAGTACACATGAGGTTCAGCAGTCACAGGAAAGCTAGAAAAAGTCCAGGAAGAGAGAGATTTGGTTTTGCTAAGCCAACAGAGTTGAAAGTTAAATGGTGACATTTGACAAAATCAAGATGTTAACCTATCCTCAAAATGAACTCTTACTCCACAACACAAGAGGCTTTGTTCTCCAGTTTACTCCAGGTACTGGAGCACTGTGATTTAAGGGAGTCTTCAAGGCAGCACAGACTAATCAGGAAAATTCTTCAAGCCTAGGGAGAGTGACCTTGGGATTCATGGATTCTTTGATGCTTCACTGGTCCCACAGAAAGGATGGATGTTTTAATAGAGATTTCAGATAACTGGTGCTCAGCGGGGAGCAGGTGAAGACAGGTTGGTAGGCATTGGTAGTCCAGGGGACTTCCACTATCAGATTATAGGCTGTGAGTATGGGTCTAAATGGGGTGTGAGTGAGGGCAAAGAGAGGAAGGAGGTGGAGAAGTAGGCTGTGGGGGTACTGGGGGGCAGAGAGGAAGACTCTGAGGGAGGTTAGGAAGAAGGAGAAAAAGACATGGACAGGTGGGACTGGGTCTCTCTTCCTGATTAAGACTATATCCTGAGATATCTTGGGAAAAGATCTCATCTAGACTCCACAACAGAACTTGGCAAGGAATGGGTCAGCTGCTCAAAGAAAAAGTCAAATGAATGAAATAGATGACCGTCCTTCTTGAGCACATCCTGGGGGTGGCGGGGAACTGACTCACCAGGCTCTATCCTTACATACAGGTTGTCCTAGGGCATTCCTGCTGCTATAACAAGTGCCCACAGATGAGATGGCTTATACATAACAGAATGTTATTTCTCACAGTTCTAGAAACTGGAAAGTTCAAGACCAGGTTCATAGATGCCTTTTTATCCTATCCCCATGGCCTCCTGTAGTGTAAAGGCCAAGGGGGACCCTTTTGTCATTCCACTAATCCTACTCATGGGTGCTCTACGCTCACTACCTAATCACCTCCTAAAGGCTCCAGTTCCAACATCACACTCACTCACACACACACACACACACACACACACATGCACACACACATTTTAAAATATATTTTGGAATGCTACTATGCTAATCACTGTACAATCAATGCTGGGCCTAAAACTTTATTTTGAACTGACACAAAACCGTACATTTTACATGTTAATGGGGTACCATGTAATATTTAACACTTATATGTATTGCATAATGTTTACATCACATTAAACATATTTGCCTCCTGGAATAGCTATCATTTCCTTATGGTAAAAAAATGTCAAAATCCTTTTGACACCTATATTCTTAAAATTCACATCATCTGTTATTAAAATCAATGAGGAAAAGACACCCCAAATTTGAATTCTCTATAGGACAAAAATGAAAAGAAAATAACTTGAGTAGGGAGGCAAAATTTATTTTCTCTTGTGATATGCACTGATTTTGACATTGCTAAGGTGGGGCTGGAGATAGAGCTCAGTGGGTAAAGTGCTTGCTGTGTAAGAACCTGAGTTTGAATTCCCAGAACCCACATAAAAGCTGGGCCAGTGCTCTGTCTGAGAGATGGGAGGCAGAAATAGGGGACTCTCTAGCTAGATGGGTGTACCTAGCTGCAAAGAAGACAGAGCCAACAAAGTGGAAAGTGAGACCCAACACCCAAGGTTGTCCTCTGACCTCTACATGTATACCATGCCAAGCTTGCAACCACACACTCACAGGTGACCACACACACACACACACACACACACACACACCTCTAACATGGGCGGGAAGTAGACATAGGAGGTCAGATGAGAAAAGCAAAACCACAGTATCTTCCTTCTTCTTCCCTCCCTCCCTCTCTCCCTCCCTCCTTCCCTCCCTCCCTCTCTTCTTTTGTTCTTCCTTTCCTAAAACCTACTTCTCCAAAAAAGGTGAGCCAATATACCACTGGAATGAGGAAGTCAAGGGTCATTTCCAAGGGGTCTAGAATCCAGTGTAGAAAAGAAAACTGACAGAGCTGAAGACGGCGCTTGTAAGCGATCTGTTCTGCACACTAGTGGACAGTGTCCCATTAGCTCTTCGTTCTAGGCACTTGAAGGTTATCTGGTTCTCCACCATAGAATATCACGGATGAATGAAGGTAATAAGGTAAGTCATTTTTCTTGTTTTAATCTCTTATTTGGGCATGATTAGTCATAACAGAAGGAGGAATGATTACCCTAAATGCCACCGACTATTATTTAGTGGGTAATAACTTTCTGCTTAGTTCAGTCAGTGGGCTCGGGAGGGTCCAGTCTGGACTCCAGAACTAATGTGCAGATCTTAAAGGAATGTGTGTATTGGATGACCGTGTCCCTGGAAAAGCCAAACAAACAAACAAGCACAAGTTAGGAATGTCTGTGGCTTCCTGCTTATCGGCTCTCCTTCATAAATCTGGATATTCACGGAAAGTCAGCTTTTCTGAGTGAGCTGTTTTCAGTAACATTCCAGAAGCAGGAAACTCATTGTCTGTTTTGCTTAAATTGAAAAGAAAAATGTAGGAGGGACAGGGAACGAAACAGCAAAAGGTTGGTAAAAATAACTACCTTCAGAAGAGCCAGGGTCCAGCTTCGGGCTTCATCCGGAGGCCTTGGCCTCCAGTACCTCTGGGGCTCAGGCCTGGGCTACTAGCCTGGTTTTGCAGGCCTGGTTTCTCCCTCCAGGGCTGTCCTCACACAGCAAGGCTGAAGGGTGGCTTTACCCAGGATTCTCCACTATCTCCTAGTGCCTTCAGAAGTCTAGGTACAGAGGCAGAAGTGCGCAACCCTTAGAGCCTTCTTAAAGCCTGTGGATTTAGGAGTGAATTCATTCTGATCTGAGTCCAATGGGACACAGAAGTAGGAGCAGGAAAGTGCATGGCACCAATATACCCTTTGACTGCCAGTCTCTAGGCACATAGCCTTGACTTTGCAACCTATCACTGTTCCAGCCTGAGTAACCACGTAAGCTGACAGAACTCCTTACCTGCTCCAGTCTTAACGTGAATTCTTATCAGATCTCTTCGAAGGTCCTTGGACAGGAGTGGACACCACTGCCCTGGGCTGCAATTCTCCTGAGGCTCACGATGCAGCCTGTTCCTCCTTCCCACCCACAGCACCACCCAACACTAGAGTGCCAGCCTGCAGTCATCTGCACACAGGTCCCTTCAAGGGGCTCAGCCTTCAGTGGTACCCAGTACTTCGGGGGAGGCTGTTATGCATTACTGTAGAGGCTGGAAGACCTTGTAGAGGCTGTGCTGCCTAACACTTTGGTAGCAAGCAGCCAATGATGGAGCAGCAATTTCTGCTTTGGCCTGCCTCTGTGACTGAGCTTGGCCATTTGGCATTCTGGCTCTGATCAGAAAAAGGCGGAAGAAAATCCCCTGCACCTGCTGAGTGTTAGGGAAATCCATGCTTGTGTCTAGTACTTATCCTTAAAGGCTAAGGAGATGTTTTCCAAAATCTTCTATATTAGAAATTTACTTATTCCCCAAGAGAAATTCTGGCACTAATTCAAGATTTTTTTTTTTCTCATTATAAGTGTTTTGCCTGCTAATGTCAGAAGTAAAAATGACCGGTGTTCTCTCCACCCAGACTTACCCATTTTAACAGTAAGGTTCATTTCTTCTTGTGAAATAAAATTTCAGGAGTCATTGTTTTCTACTGAGCTCTTGTGATAAGCTCCGCAAACCAGATTATACCAGAATGAAGTCATTCATGTCAGGTGCAGGAAGTCCAACTGAAAGACAGGCTAGTTTTCCAACGAAAGGAGATTTAACAGCTACCGATCAACACCCCTGTCCATGAATACCTGTAGGGGATTATCTTGACATTAAAAAAGAGAACAATTCTAATAAAACAGAATGGTGTAAAAAAATATGCCACTATTGGGCTGGCACTGTCTCTCAGTATAGAGGCTTGCCTTCTTCATGGGAGGCCCTGGATTCCATCTGGGACTGAGAAAAACAAAGACATTGCCAGTGTGTACACAACTGATCCATGAACACTTTGATTGTTCAAAAAAATTAAATATGGATCCTTACATTTAAAGACATGTCTGCCAGTCACCCCTTATCAAAGAAGCTTCTTTTTACAATAGATGGAGACCATTACAGGGTTCTACAACTGGTCAAACACAGCCTGTGAGATTCCCAGCCCTAAGTGACACAGCTACAATGGAACCTCTCTCTATACTTAAGACTCATGGAACATAGAGGAACAGGAGAAATACTAATGCATCTCTCAACTCTCACCAGCAAAGCTTCCTCATGTGACAGAGCTCACGTGACAGAGCGTGATTAACTCAGATTACAACTGGACAAAGTGTAGAGAAAAAGAAACCGAAGAGTGCCTGTTCCTGGATAGGACACCTATATTAAACCTTACTCACTGAGAGCTCAGGGGCAGAAAGATTCAAAGAGTCCGGAATGGTGCATGACCACAAGGAAACAGAGTTTTCCAGGCTTCTGGGAACTTGCTCATATGAACTTGCAGCAATGGTGACAGCATACATAAAACCCATGTAAGCTCAATCTGACAAAAACCCAGATAGAAGTGGAGAAATGGGAAGGAGGCCCCAGACTTAGCCAGGAAACTACTAGTAGTTGATCATTGTTGGGTGAGGTAGAGTTGGTCTTCTTTAAGGGAGTGATACTAGATCGGCTGACTGAGCTCCAGTGGACACTGAGGAACATTTGGGGACACAAACTTGACTAGATCAGCCTTAACATATATGACAGTGCATGAAATCCGATAGGGGTTATGGGGAGGTGCAGCCAAAGGACGGGGTCTAAATATGATTAAAATGTACGAAATATACAAAAATTCAGTATATATATTATTGAAAAAATTAACTTGAATGACCAAAAAACCTTTGAGATCTAGTAGAATAATCTCGAGTGTTTGTCCGAATATTTAGGAAATCTACTGAGGAGATGCAAACTGTCATGGTGCCATGGCCTGGATGTCTCCTAAAAATGCTACTTCCAGTGTATCTTTCCCCACCACTTACTGCTGTCTTACATTCTCTCAGTGGGATTCTGGGGAAGGTTATCTTTGGAGCTGGACTTGGAGATTTTAACTAAACTATTAAAAAAAAATAATTCCTAGCATTTGTCCAATTCTTTTGGGAGTAGATGGCTTCCAGATAACCCTAAGCCAGATAAGATGCAATAGGAAAAACTATTTGTGACAACTCACTGTTCTATTTTAGTGTGGGGTCCCCGGGCCTCCTCCTCCTCTGCAAACAATTCCATCTAAACACTTGTCAGGACAACCTTTGCTGGACAGAAGCAGGGAGACTGTGTGCTATGACTGGGTAGGAAGTCTACAGCACTGAGGAAGGAAGAAGCCAGCGTAGAGGCTAGTGTGTCTAAAATCTCCCAGGTTAGAAGACTCATCAGTGTGTGTTCTATCCTGGGCTCTGCTCACATCTGTTCTCTTGCCACTGTGGGGTAATCATGTATCAACAATGCCTAAACCACACTGCCCTAAAGGGCATAACACATAGCCCATGAAGAAGCGGCATGTTTACATGCGGTGTGGACTTTGGAGGATCTTGCTGCCTTTCTCCACACTATAGTTTGTGCCTTCCCAACAGCATGGGCTAGAAACTGCTCTGATACCACAGTTTTGTGCAGTGGGGCCTGATGGGAGGTGTCTGGGTCATGAGAGCTCCATCTTGTCAAAGGGCCTGAGGCACAAGTTTGGTCTCTTGCTGTGTTTTACCCTCTCTGCTTTGGCCATGGGATGAAGCAGCAAGAAGCCCGTGGAGATGCTGAGCAGAGGCTGGCCCATGGGCTTGGTCTTCTCAATCATCAGAGCTGTGGGCCCACATGGGTTACACTGCTTCCATATACTGGTCATTGCGAATAGTTCAGCTATAAACACGGATGTGCAACTATCAGTGTTCGGTATGTTGATTTAGAGTCCTTCAGGGATGTGCACAAGAACGGCACAGCCAGGTCATATGGTAGTTGTTGTTTCAGACTTTTGAGGGACCTCCATATTGATTTCCACACAGACTGCCAAGCTCATTCTCCATTCTCATCAGCTGTGAATATGGATTCTTCTTTTGCTATATCCTTGCCAGCATTTGTTTGTTTTCTTGCTGATAGCAATTCTGACTGGGATGAGATGAAGTCTCAAAGATGGCTAAGGATGTGAATCTCTTTCCAAGAATTTATTAGTTGTTTGTATTTCTTTTGAGAACTATTTAGTTCATTAGCCCACTTCTTGATAGGATGACGCTTTCAGTGCTTAATTTTCACAGTTCTTTATATATCCTAGTGTATTAGTTACTTGTCGCTGTGATAAGACACCACAACCCAAAACAACTTAGAGATGGAAGCATTTATTTTGACTTACGTAGCTCCAGGGAGCTTAAAATGCCATCATGGTAGGGAGGCCTGGCAGTAAGTGGCAGGGACAGGAAGCTGAGAGATCGCATCTACATCCACATACAGGAAGCAGAGAAAGTGAACAGGAAGTGGGGCAAGACTATGAGCTCTCAAAGCCAGTCTCCAGTGATGTGCTTCCTCCAGCAAGGCTACACCTCCTAAAGGTTCCATGACTTCTCCAAACAGCACCTCTAATAGAGAACAGAATGTTCAGATATTTGAGTCTGTGAGGACATTGCTCAGCCAGATCACCACACCTAGATTTTGAATCCCTGTGTGATGTGTATTTGGTAAAGAACTTTTCCTGTTCTCTAGGCGGTTCTTTTATTCTATTGATTATTTCAGTTACTGTGCAGAAGCGTCTTAAAGTCATGTAATCCCGCTTGCCAATTCTTAGGATTATTTTCTGTGCTGTTGAAATCCTATTCAGAAAATCCTTGCCTATGCCTGTATCTTGAAGTGTTTGACTTATATTTTCTTCCAGTAGTTTCAGGTTTTTCTCAAGTCTTAAGTCTTTATTTGATTTTTAAGTTGATTTTTGTTCAAGGTGAGAGGCTTAGATCTAGTTGCATTCTTATATATGTGGAAATCCAGTTTTCCCAACCCCGTTTACTAATGAAGCTGCCTTTTCTTCAATGTAAATTTTCAACAACTTTGTCAGAAATTAGGTAGTTGTAACAGTGGGGTTATTTCTGGGTCCTCTATTCTGTTTCATTGGTCTACATGTCTGCTTTGTTTTAGTACATGCTGCTTTGTTATTATGGCTTTGTAATATAATTTGAGATCAGATATTAGGATGCCTCCAGGATTGCTTTCTACTAAGGACTGCTTTAGCTATTCAAGGCCTTTTATGCTTCTATATATAATTTAGGATTGCTTTTTTTTTCTGTTTCTGTGATGAATGTCATTGGACTTTTGATGGAGATTGTACTGAATCTGTAGATTGCTTTTAGTAATATGGCCATTTTCATAATATGAATTCTGTTAGTGCATGAGCATGAAAGTTCTTTCCATCGTCTGTTGCTTTCTTCAATATCTTTCTTTAGCATCTTAAAGTTTATATGATAGAGGCCTCTCGCATTCCTGGTTAGATTTATTCCTAGGTGTTTTTGGAAACTATTAAGAGTGGAAATTTTTCCCTTGATTTCTTTTTCAGGAAGTTTGTTATCAGCACATACAAAAGTACTGATTTCTGTATGCTGATTTTGTATCCTGTTGCTCTGTTAAGAGTTTATCAGGTTTAATAGCTTTTTGGTGGAGTCTTTTGGATCTTCTAAATATAGAATCATGTCAAATGCAAATAGGGATAATTCTACTTGAAATATGTTTTAAAGATGAACAAAACATAAATGCCTTTCCCATGATTTTGGATAAAGGAATCATGGAAGCTTGATATGCTATGTCTTTCCTTTCCCCTTTGGTAACTGCTTCCTGGCTCTCCAGCCTGCCCCATGTTGGCAGACAGGACTGACCTGCACACAGTCTGGTGGCCCTTGTTTGGTGATAGGTCATCTTATCAGTAAATGGGGAAACAGTAAAACTGGGAGTTTTTCATTTTCTCTTGCTCTCTCCAGGTCTGCTATTGTTCAGTCTGTATTTCCTTACAGAAAGGCACAGCTCAGCCAGGTGCCCTGAGCTTGCCTATGATTGCTTCTCTGTAGTCCCTCATTCCTCCAGGTCCTCAGCTTGTTACTTTGGGCCTGGCCCTGAGGAGCTTAACCATCCTTTGTTAAAATTATTCTCAAACTAAGCTTTCAGCAGGTCTCTCTTGGAGCACCGTTCAGTCCTCCCTGGACTCCAATGTCCCAGCTATTCTGTGCCTTTCTGAAACCTGATGGTTCTTAGGAGTTTCAATCAGGAAAATAAACTTGCAGGCTTTGTAGAGACAAAAGAAAGTCTACAAAATGTAAAAGTGGATGCTATAAAAGAAACTGGGGAGGCCAGGCACTGTTCTGAATACTTTGAATCCTGGCACTTGTGAGGCAGAAGCAGGCAGATGTCTGTGACTTCAAGGTAAGCCTGGTCTATATAATACATTCCAGACTAGCCAGGGCCACATAGAGAGACCATATCTCAAAAAAGGGGATGGAGCTGGAGAGATTGCTTCACTGTTAAGAGCACTGACTACTCTTGCAGAGGACTGGGGTTCAGTTCCCAGCACCTACATGGCAGCTGGATGCAAGAATATGTGAAAGGGCCACAGTGCCTTGCATACATGTTCCTCAGAGAGGTACCTAGGAGCCAGCTAGAGCCTATCATGACTGGATTTGTTGTTCTTCCTAGAGTCTTGTCTTTCTTCTCAAGTCACTTTGGCTATCTCATTCCCAGGTGCAAACTTTTCCCCATTCATCTTTAGTATTTCTAATCTTTCTGTTTAAACTCTTGTGTTCATTTAACCCTTAAATTTGTTTTCATCGTGATACATAGATCCCAGATGATTAACAAACAGGCGATCGTCTGTATCCACTATAACTAGTTATTAATAACTAATCATAACTGGCAAGTACTTTCACTAATACAGGATTGCACTGTGTTTTCACTTAACCCTCACAAGCCTCCCATCAGCCACACAGTATCCCTAGTTCTCTTTTAGAGCTGATGCAGTTAGGCCAGGAGCTTCCATAATTTTCCAGTGTTGTCGTCATTCCTTCCCTGTGCACTGCTATCCAGTTTCAGTGACATGTGATCAACTGTGGTCCAAAAATATTCATATTTAGTCTGGAGAGAAGAGAGAGAGAAAAGAGAATGTTTTCATAATTTTTGCTATGATATGCCACGGGGAGTCTTATTCTGGTCCTGTCTAATTTGTACTCTGTGTGCTTCTTTTTTCTGTATTGACGTGTCTTTCTTTAATGTAGGGATATTTCTTTCTATAATCCTGTTGAAGATTTGGTCAATGCCATTGACCTGAGATTCTTCTTCTTCCTCTATGCCTGTGGTGTGTGGATTTGGCCTTTATAAGGTATCTCACACTTCTCGCATATTCCATTCCTGTGGGTTTAAAAAAATTATTTTTCATACTCTTTGCTTGAGTGGTTCAGCTCTTCAACTTTGTTGTCCAGTCTTGATATTCTGTTTCCATTTCATTCATTCTGCTTGTGAGGTTTTTTTCCTATCGTTTCAAGTTGGCTTCTTGAAAAGTTTCAGTTCTCTCTTCATTTTGGCTTAAGTTTTCTTCAATATTTCTTTCCCTTTCGTGAATTCCCTTTTCAAGTCCTGAATTGTTTTCATCATTTCTTTCAGCCATATATTTGTATTTTCTTAAGCTTTAGTGAGGAGTTTATTCCTCTCTTCATTTAGGTTCTTTCAGTTGTTTTTTTGTTTGTTTGTTTTGTGTGTGTGTGTTCTTCCAAGCTGTTGAATTTTTGGTCATGTTTATGATTGTTCTTTTAAATTCCTTGTCCTGGGGTTCCTCCAGGTGGTCCCCATTGTCCTACACTTATGTGTAGGACTGATGGCTTTGATGGGGACATATTATTTTGTTTTTTCATATCGTATTTTGAGTTGTGGTTTGGACATATGTATTTCTTTGCTGTTAGGTATCTGATATGAAATTCTAGCCTGTCTTTGTTTAGTTGAAGGTTGGTTCTGTTAATATTGTATCTTGGTTATTTTCACAGTACCTATGTATGAATAGGGTTAGGGTTAGGGTTAGGGTTAGAGCTGTGAATGGAATGGTCTTCTGGTTGCTAGACAAGTACTTCACCTCTTAGGATCCTGGTCTTAATTGTTCTTTTTTATTGTTATGAATCTTGTGCTAATTTGTAATTTATAAGCTTTATCATAGGTACGTATGCATAGGAAAATAACACTACAGTATTCACAGGCTCAGCTTGTTGTATTACTTTCTTCATTGCTCTCACCAAATACCTGACAAGAAACAACTTAAGGGAGGAAAGTTTTATTTGGCTCACAGCTCAGAGGATACAGTCCATCATGGTGAGGAAGACATGGCAGCAGGAACAGTTCACAGCTGTGTTAGTGAGAACTTGCTCACATCTGGGCAAATCAGGAGGCAGAGATTGGAGAGTGCCTGGGCTCAGCTGGCTCTCTCTTCCCTGCTAATCGGTCTTGGCTCTCAGCTCAGGGCCTGGTGCTACCCACATTCCAACTCAGTTGATCCTCTTTGGAAAACTTCTTAATGACACATTCAAAGTTGTACCTCACTTATGTCCTAGACCTCCCCTTTGGTGCATCCCCTCTTCTGCATAGCAGCATGGTGACAATGTCAGTAAACTGTTCATCACACCGGAAAGGAGGCTGGTTATGCTTTCATAGACTACTTTATAGGAATCTAGAGAATCTGAGTTTACTTGTAGGCTCCTGTGAGGGGAGCCCCCATTCTGCAGGTTCCCTCCACTTAAGTTCACTCTGGCACCTGTGGGTGTTCAGTTCTCCTCTAGGCCTCTGCTGAGCACTCTCCCACAGGCCCCTCATTCTTCTTCCAAGGAGCCCCTTATTCTTCAGGCTCAATCTTTTCCTTTAGGCCAGATTGGAAGCTCTTTCAATTCCCAATTTTAGAATGGAGCAGAAAAGGTAATGATTAAAATACCCAGCATGCCCAGAGGCCAAGATCTTGGAGGGTATTTCCAGTGTTTAGACATTTGCTCCCTCCGTTTGGAGAATATTCAATAGTGCTGTTCTCTGCTTTCTGTTTGGCTGTCTGAAGCTCACATTTGGATCAATAAAATGAGGTGAAAATAGCTCCTAGTGGGTGTGGGTAAAATTGGACCACAAAACTATGCAAAATATTTGGTTTTGAAAAACTTCCAAAGCCCCGGGATAGAAGGTTGGACTTCAAGTTCATTGATGTGGTCCCGGGATCTTAATTTCTATAAAACATGTCTCCATGGATTCTTTCTCAGTGTTTTTCTCATTGAAGACAGGAAATTCAGAAATGATGACCTGCAGTAAGTGAAGACGCCAAAGCTGTAGTTCTGGTTAGGATACGGTGCACCTGAGGAAGAGGACTGCAGGTTGGGGAGCGCAGTTTAAGAACGTTTCTCTTCTAGGAGCTTGTTGGCAACGTTAACTCTCGTCATCATCAACCACATTCCTCAAACTCAGGAAACATAGAAATTGTGCAAAAATTTCCCTCATTTTCCCCAGAACAGAAAGGAATTCTTTGAGTCTGAAAGAAAACAGAGCAATCAGAACATTAGCCTGGACTCACTCCATTATTTTTAATGGGAAGAAAAATATATGCATTTTAGAGAAATGCTCATTTTCTTTAAAAAATCAACTTTTAAAATTTATTTATTTTTATTTTATGTGTATCAGTGTTTTGCCTGCATGTTTGTAAGTGCATCACATATCACATGTATGTAATACCCGTGATACCCGTGGAGGTGATGAGAACATTTTGGATCCCCTGAAACGGAAGTTATGGATGGTTGTTAGCTGCCATGTGGGTTCTGGAAATCACACCTGGATCCTATGCAAGAGAAGCCGATACTTTTAAGTGCTGAACCATCTCTCCAGTCAAAGAAATACTCACTTTACATTGGGCACATGTGTAATGAACTTTCTCTTCTGTGCCTGTGTGTCCTAACCAGTTTATACACATTATTTGACCTGGTCAACCAGAGAGAGGTCAAAGAGTAGAAATAATTTTGTCTTTTTTCCAGCTGGTGTCTTAAAAAAACAAAATATACACAATCTGAAATTTACCTTTTAAAAAAGCCTGTTTTTGAGTGTGCACTTCAGTAGTGTTAAGAACTTTGTACTGCTGCATAACCTTAGCCCTGCATCTTCAGAACTCTTTTCATCTTCCCTGTCTGATGCTACTCCCATTAAATGCCAAGTCCCCAGTCTTCTCTGTTCTGGCCCTGGCAGCCACCATCTTCTTTACATGTCTGCATCTCACTGCTTTCAATCCTCATACAGGTAGAATCTCAGCATACTTGTAGTTGAGTGTCTGAATCATATCATGAAGATTAATGTCCTCAAAGTTCATCCACATTGCAGCCAGTGTCAAAAGTCCTTTGAAGGCTGAACAATATTCCACTGTATATTCATAAGTACCGCATTTTTATGCATCATTTTATGGAACTGCAGACACTTGCTTTACCCTTTACCCCATGAATAATACTGCTATGAACAAAGGAGACAAAAATCAGAGTCCCTGATTTCATTGCTTTTTGGCACATCCACCAAAGCAGAATTATTGGGTCATATAGTGTGGTGGTTTGAATGAGAACGTCCCCCATAGGATTCAAGTATTTAGACATTTTGTCCCCAGCTGGTGGTGGCTCTTTGGGAGGTTTTAAGAGATGCAGCCTTGCTGGAGGAAGCACGTCATTCAGGGTGGGCATTGAGAGCTCTTCAACCTTGCCAGGTTTCCTGTCTCTCTATGCTCCCTGTGCCTGCTTGACCATGAGATCGCCAGTTTTCTGCTCCAGCCACCTCTGCCACCATGCCTCCCTCACCATTCTGGACTCTAACCCTCGGAACCCTAAACTAAATAAACTCTTCCTTTTATAAGTTGCCTTGGTTGTGGTGTTTTATCATAGAAACAGAAAAGAAGTACAGAAAAGGAATACGTGTGGTAATTCTGTTTTTACGTTTTAAGGCACTGGCACGTTAGTTTCCACAGTGTCAACAACGTTCTCTACTTACACCAGCAAAGTACAGGCTTCCAGTGTCTCTGCACCTGTGCTGGAACTTGTAGCTTCTTATTTTTGATAATAGCCAGTAGCCATTATAGTAACTCATTTTCTGCTACTATAATAAAATGCCTGAGACAGCCTTAATAAGAAAAGACTTAGCTCACAGTACTGGAAGTTCAAGGGCATTATGCTAATTAGAATCAGCTGAGCTCTGGTGAGGACCTTGTGGTAGGTGCATTACCATGAATGGAGTGTGTGAAAGAGAAAGAGTTCATGTGGTGGACAAGCCAGGAAGTCAAGCAGGGCCCAGCGGCATAGGCCTATGATCTCACTTACTTGGGAGGCTGATTCAGGAGGATTGAAAGATCAAGTTCTGCTTGGGCTATGGAGTGAGTTCAAGGCCAGTGAGGCAGCATAGGGAGACCCTATCTCAAAGAAAGAAGTAAAAAAGTATAAACTCAGTGGTATGGTAGAGAGCTTAGGTGAGACCTTTGGTTCTATCCCTAGTAACACACACACACACACACACACACACACACACACACACACACACACCCCAGGACAGGAAGCCAGGTGATAGAATAGGCCAATTTTACCCTTTCTGTAACAGCCCGCTCATTAGGCCTAATCAGGATCTCATGACCACAGCATTAATCCCTTTTAAAGATAATACTCAGTGTCCTATCAGTCCCTGCAACCAGGCCCCAATTTTAAAGAGCCCCATAACCTTTCAACCTCACCACCCTGGGATTAAGCTTCTAGGACACAGTGTATAAACCACTTCTGAACAATACAGCCCCAGTTCAGGGCTGTGTTGCAACCTCTCCCCATGCGTCCTTAAAACAGGACAACTTAAGATACACCTCAAACCTATTTTCAAAGTTTTTTTTTTTCTAGCTCAAATCACGGGACTTTATGAACATATCTTATAAACAATAAAAACGGAAGCAAAACTTAAACAGAAGAAAACAGAGTGAAAAGACAAAAGCCAACTGGAGAAGAAAAATGTAAAGGCACAAAATGACCGGGTAGCCGCTCAGCTGGCAGTGTAGATTCTTGGCTTGGAGCAGGGCTCTGAGGATCTCCCCAACACAGCACGTCCAGTGGGATTCTGTTTGATGGGTCTTTGTGAACCAGGAAGACTGTCTGTACCCTCTCTCCAAGCAGAGGCCGTGGAGATGAAATTCACTCTCCTCCTTTTCAGGGCTTCCTCCAGGGAGAAACACTCAGTCAGCCGGATTGGGAGCAAACAGCACCTGGCGGGCCAGGGAGGGATCTCGAGGTGTAAACTCCAAAGCATGGGCATTCAGAGACCATGGCATACACAGCTTATGGCCTTCGCAACTCACTCTCTCCTCCTAGCCACAAAGAAGGATCATCGACACTGGAGGCTGAAGTCATCAGCACCAGCTCTAGCCCTTGTAAGGTGAGTCGTCTCATTTCCTGGTAGAGGCACCTGATGCTTGGAAA
The DNA here is from genome assembly GCA_035773235.1 of Eospalax fontanierii. NCBI lineage: Eukaryota > Metazoa > Chordata > Mammalia > Rodentia > Spalacidae > Eospalax > Eospalax fontanierii. The sequence goes on from CM069547.1 coordinate 33,806,891, forward strand.
GACAAAGCCAATGGAAGTGACCCACGGATGACATGGTAGGGCTGAGTTCAGTTCTTCTGGGTTGGCCTGAGTGGCAGGTAAAGTTGGGGGCACATGACACATCCTGGAGCTAATTCCTTTCCTAGCCTCAGCCTGCAAAGTTTGTGTTTCAGCTTATACCTGAACATACGTGCATTGCCTTAAATTGGAAAAGAACACAAGGCACTTCCCCTAAGCTCATGCAACTCTCTCTCCAGTACTGCATGTGGTGTCCCTGGGTTTAACGAATAAACAAAACACTATTTATTTAGCTTTTGCTATCCAAAGAGGCAGGCCATACTGCACCAGATGATGTACACCCCATGCAGGCCATGCTGCACCAAATGATGTATACTGCATGCAGGCCGTGCTGCTCCAGGTGATGTACGTCACGTGCCTGTTGAGCTGCCCAGTGGCCTGTGAGTCTCCTCTGGAGACCCAGCATGGCTCTCTTCCTTTGTTGCCATTAATCCATTTTGTAACTATTTAAATTAAGTCATTTAACTTTCGGGTTTTTCAAGTATTACAAGCTTTAGAGATAATAGAAGAGTCTCTTCCTGTCCCCCTTCCCCTTCTTCTTCTTCCCCTTCCTCTTCCTGTTCCCCTTCCTCTCCTTCCCCTTCCTCTTCCTGTTCCTCTTCCTCTTCTTCCCCTTCCCCTTTCTCTTCCCATTCCCCTTCCCCTTCCTCTTCTTCCCCTTCCTCTTCCTCTTCCCCTTCCTCTTCCTGTTCCCCTTCCTCTTCTTCCCCTTCCCCTTCCTCTACTTCCCCTTCCTCTTCCTGTTCCTCTTCCCACCCCTTCCTTTCCCTTTCCTCTTTCCAACTTTTCGGAATCTCTCATGCTTTGAGCCAGCAACTCACTGTGAAAGGCCAGTTCTAAGTCCCGTGCAATCCCAAGCACTCATTGCCCAGTCACTTCCTTCTCGCCTACCATCACAGGAGTTCGGATATGGTGTTTAACTTCAAATCTACATGTGAACACATTGTAACATAACATGCAGTTCAGCAAAAATATAGTCTGAAGGGTCCTGTCTTATGACTAAACATCACAACCCAAAGGAAGCAGAAATTGAAACAGATCTACAACAGATGTATAACATTCATGTGACAGGGTCGTGATAGTCGGTGGGCATGCTCTGTGTCTGCCAGGTGGAAAATGTATCCAACTTGAATGAAGATAACCTCTTCCAGATCGGCTATTTCTCATATGCAATGTCCAGAGTTCAAAATAATAACAACCACACTAAAATGAAGACAAGTTGGCAAAAAACTAAGAGGGAAAAAAAAACAGAAATAGAAATTCTCACAAGTCTTTTAGAGATTTAAGAATTCTTAGAACAGGATAAAGAGATATTTTCAACACTGTTTTTTTAAAGTGCTGACTACAAAGTTAATAAAAGACAGTAAATGATACAAGACTCTTGCATACCTCCAACAGTTAAGTATAAAAATAGCCCACCTAGTCACATCATAATCAAATAGTTGACAGTGAAAGATAAAGGGAAAATTTGAAGACCGATTCATTGGCTTCAAAGGAGCAATAGCAAGATCACCCTAGACCAACACCAAGATACCAAAAAGTCACCGACAGGAGGGGTGGGGACATAGACACTTTACACATGGTTGCTGGGAATGTCTGTGAGACATTTTCTTAATTGCTAACTGATGTAAAGGCCCACTATAGGTGTTTCTAGCCCACTGTGGGTGGTTCCAGCCCTGGGCAGTTTGGCCTGGGCTATATAAGAAAGGTACCTGAGCAAGCCAGGGGAGCAAGCCAGCCTTGTTGTCTGGAAAACACTATTTCCTTATAGTCACTTACCACCTTCAGCTTTTACAATCTTTCTGCCCCATCTTGCACGATGATCTCTGAACCTTAGGAGGTAAGGTTTTTATCTAGGTATCCCATTCAGAGCTAAGTATTCTGCAATCTCTTATTCTCTGCTCATTGACCAGTTGTGGGACTCTGTGTTAATCACCATCTGAGGCAAGAAGAACCTTCTTTGAGGAGAACTGAGACATGCATTAATCTATGGATATAACAATAAGTCATTAGGGGTCAGTTTAATACTAGCACATTTAGCAGAATAGCAGTGGTAGATGCTCGCCTACGGCCTGCGACCCGCGTAGTCACAGATTCCTAGGTCTGATATCAGTGTCGGGTATGGGATTCATCTTGCGATGCAGATCTTAAGTACAATCAGAAAGCGGGTGGTTGCTCACATAACATTCATGCTACCACTGCAGCAGTGGGCATATCTTGGCTAGGCCAATTATTATTGTAGCTCTCAGGGTTCACAACTGGACAAGGCTGATGATTAATTTTCTCTTCTGGTAGCACACATAGCACTTTCCAGCACTATAAAAGCTAGCCAGTAGGGATGAAACTTCAAGGTCAGACCAACTTGATTTCATTTTATTTAGTCTATGACCCTGGCAGGTAATCAAGAGCGGGGACAACAGCCAGTGTTGTTTGAGGGTCAATGGGATGCCTGATCAACAGCCTCAAAAAGAGGGAGTCCATTTCTGGCATTGGCCTTTGCATTTGCTAGCACCATCGTGTCTGGTAGGGGCAATGTCTCCCTGATGCAGGGTGATTCCATTTGAACTCTTTATATTGTATGTGTACACTTTATGGAGCTTCTATAGTGGTAAGTCTCTATATGAGTTTTTCTTTATTGTTAATTATCCTTCTCCATATTCCCTTCCTGCCCTTTGCTCCTGTTTCCAACCTCATTTAAGTTTCCTGCTCCACCATCCCTTTCCCTCTTTGTATCTCTGCATTCAGTCTCCCGTCTCATAAGCCTCTCCCTGGTCCCTACTAGTTTCCTGATCTCTCTGGATTTTTCAGTTGAAACATGCATATATAAAGATTCAAAGCTAGTAGCCACTTATTTGAGAACCTATGACATTTGTCTTTCTGGGTCTGTGTTACCTCATTCAGGATGATTGTTTCCAGCTCCGTCAGTTTACCTGTGAATTATTTCATAATTTCGTTTTTCTTAACAGCTGAATAAAATATTCCATTGTATAAAAGTATCATACTTTCATTATCCATTCATCAGTTTGTGGACTTCTAGATTGTTTACATTTCCTGGTTATGGTGACTGAGCATCAACAAACCAAAGCCAGACAACCCAATTGAAAACTTGGCAAGGACCTAAACAGAGCTCTCGAAAGATGGAATGCAAATGGCTGAGAAATATTTTTTTAAATGTTCAATAGCTTTATCCATCAGGGAGATGCAAATTAAAATGACTGAGATTTTATCTTAACACTAACCAGAATGGCTAAGATCCAAAAAATGAACAAAGACAAATGCTGGCAAGGATGTGGGTAGAGGAGAGACTCCTTCACTCCTGGTGGCAGTGAAAACTGGGGCAATCACAATGGAAATCAGGGTGGAGGTTCCTCAAAAAGCTAGAAATAGATCTACTACGTGATCCAGCCATGCCACTCGTGGGTACATGCTCAGAAGACTCTACATCCTGCTACAGAGATACATGTTTATCCATATTCGTTGCTTGTAGGTTTAAAAAAATTACATTTATTTGTTTACTTATTTATTGTGTGTGTGTGTGTGTGTGTGTGTGTGCCACAGCACTCATGTGGAGGTCAGAGAACAATTTGGTTCTTTCCTTCCACCACATGGGTTCCAAGAACTGAACTCAAATTGTCAGACTTGGCAATAAGTGCCTTCACCCACTGAGTCATCTCACTAGCCCCCTATTGCTTTCAGGCCTATGATGGGACAGTACATGATGGTAGAAACATCTAGCAGAGGGGCTTCTGACCCATAGCAGCAGTTGGCAATAGAAGAGAGGGCTGAGGCCTCAACATCCCTTCCGTTCCTTCTGCTTGCCCCCAGTGACTTAATTTCTTTCCCCTTGCCCCTACCTTCTATGTTCTTCCACATCACAGAAGCACCACAAGCTGACTAAGCCTTCAACACAGGGGCCGTCAAGTGACAATCACCAAACCACAGCACTTACACTATCAGCTCGATGCCAGGGCTGCATCCAAGTTCCCTCAGCACTGGGTTCTTGGGAGGCTCCACTGCAGACACCTTCAGCATGCTCATGCCCTGCCTCTTGATTAGAGCTAGCTTTTGTAGACATGACACTCCTAAGCATTAGATGTTCTTCCAACTCTCACTGTCTCGTCTATGACCTCAGTGCATGTCTTCACTCTCCAGCTTCAAAGAGGATGACCCCTCTCCAGACATTACTGGTTCCAAGAAAACAAACAAGAGCTTGATAATTGGGCCGTCTAAAGGAATGTGCGTTCCTGTCCCTTTTCCCGTAAATCCACTGCATTCTTTGGGCCCCCTGAGGTTTCTAAACACTCTGGCCAAATGATCTTGAAATTATTTTTCTAACCACAATTATCCAAGATTATTTTCTTTCCTTTTTCCTTTCCAAGTGTCCAGTTGGAGTCACTTGGTTTAGTGAAACTATTGAGGGGAGGAAACAAAATGTCTCAGGGTCAGGGTATTTGCTATGGTTATGGTCTCCCAGCCTTCTGGAAGGACAAGAGGCTAGTCCACAGCTTGAATCACTACATTGACAAGGCTATGCTGTGGGACATTGTCCCTCACCTTATCCAAAAGATTGACAGGACGTGAAGAGGCTCAAGAGAAAATCCAAGACCATTCCATCTCCTGACTTGCCCCTCAGGGGAGCTGGTCCATTGGTCCTTCTCCATGCCAGACATGGGTTCTCCTGGGCCCCATGATGCTGTTATCTGAATGGCTTTGCTGACACTGAACTGTTGAAGTCTATACCTGACACCGGAACTGGGCTCCATTTGCACTTTGAAACGTCTTCCAGTTTCCACATTTAAGTGACCCAGAAAGTTCAGTTTTGCTCTCAAAAGTGCCTGGAATGTGAAACACAGCTATGAAAGAGTGAAGGAACTTCTGGGAAAGGGAATCCATAGCTCTTAGTCAAACAGATCAAACTGCCTCTCCACCTCCCGCATCTTGTCTCATCAGCCTTGGCCTTTTCTGTCGCCTTCTGGGCAGCAGCAAGTAAGGTGCCTCCTCCTCTATTTTTTATTATAAATATAAATATAAATATAAATTTTCTACCCCCAAAGGAAACGGCTTGGACCAAAAGACTTAAAAATTGACAGGAAAATCAGAACACTAGGTGCTTAGTGCTGCTGCACTAAGGTGGCTGTCGATGTCCAGGTGTCCTTTACACATTAGGCGTGGTGTCACACAGAGCAGGCCTTCCTTGAAGCCCCGTCAGGACCCTGTCACCTTGAGATCTGCATACTTGAAGTGAGGCAGTTTTCTGCCTTTTTAATGCCCATTTATTCTCCTCAGAGCAGAACCACTGAAGGATACTGGGCTAGGGGACAGTGAAAGCTGGCCATGAGGGTTTCTAGGGTGCCGTTTTTAGAGGCGATGGCACGTTAAGTCAGAAAAGTTACGGAGATGTGTATTTAGGCTGGAGAGCGAGGTACGGTAAGCTCCAGGATGAACAGTAAATACGACTCCAAGGTGCTTTGTAAATAGGGACACGTTAAACTTGAGCATGTTTGTTGCTCCTGCTGTTGTTTTTCTGGGGCTTTCATGCAATCTCTCCTCCCTCCCTGGTGTAAAAGAAACTCCCTCCAAGCTGACACTGACTTCTGTTTTTCTTATCTCATCTCCCCAATTATTTATGTCCTGTGGATCCAGATATGGTGAGTTGATCGGTATGATTGGTAAGGACTTCAAGACAGGAGGAGTTTAATCACTGTTTTGTTCAGAAATGTCTTGCTTCAGATTGTGCCTGACACTCAGGCACTTTCCCTTTAAATATTTCTATTTAATTTGGTAAGTCTGTAAAGTGTTTTCTATCTAAAGTAACATGTCTTGTTCCAGAAGCCTGGGACGTTGCCTTGGATATTAGCAAAACGAGCTCTCACTCACGGGCTTTGCCCCTGAGTCTGTCCCTTTTTTCTATCCCAAAAAGGGGGTGGGGTGGCCATCGTGGTCAGGCTAGCCCTAGTTCCATCCCAGAATTTTAAGGTTATACCATTTGAATCTAATCCTAAGAAATGAATTACTGCACTGAAAGGAATGAACATTTTATAGTTCTTACTGCACAGTTGGAGATTTTCCCAAAGCAGCAGTGATTCTCACACCCACAGACTTGAAACTAGTATCAGTCAAAAGCTCCCTAAGTTGGAAGAGAGCTGCCAGGTCATCTGAAAGCCTTCATCCAGTAAAGAGAGCCAGTTGCTCTTGATGGCTGTAGCCAGTAGGCACTCAGCACCTCTGCAGAAGGTCAAGGCCACTAGACTGTCTGATGGCTTGAAGTTTTTTGAGCCAAGGCTATTTTAAGCCCCAATCCATCTACCTCTGACTTGAAGTGCCTGCCGTATGTCAAGCATGGTCCTGACAGCTGGGACGATGAAGGTAAGGCACATCCACTCTCTGCCTGAAGGTCACAGTCAGTGGTGACTACAAAAGGAACATCACAGTAATGTAGACAGTAGTTCTAACTAAGTTCAGAGCATTCGGGACAGAATTAGACTTTAGAAGTACTTGTTACAAGTTATTCTTTGTCTTCATAACAGTCTTATACTTAAAAAAAATAGTGTCACATCTTTACCTTCTAGTTTGCAGGTTTACTGTCCTTGTTACCTCATTACCAAATGTATCTTTCCTTAGCTAAGGCTCCTTTTAAGTGTCACCCCCAAGCTGAGCACAGAGCTCTTGATGTGCCCCAACTGGAGCGTTGTACTCTCATTATTTCCTACCACAATGCATGGGAGCACCACGAAATCATTATTTCCTGTGACCTTGATGCTCTGAAAATGAGACCAATGTACATGGTCCTGTGTCTCATAGTCATTCTGTGATGAGCAAACCCCAGTGATTCTGGCCCAAATATCTTCTGGACTAATACCTGCCGCCCCAGAAACTCTACTTCTTTTGTACACTGAAAGATCATAGAACGAGCTGAGGAACTCCCTAGGTGGCCTGTGGTTCTCTGAGTCAGTACTTTCTAGCAGGAGGACGTGGAGCTTGAACACCTCTGTTTCCATTACTTTGACTGTCATCATGTAGACTCTTTTTTGAAGGTCTAATGTCTTCCTGAAAGTGACACAATCCAATGGTTAGCCCAATCCTGATCAAACTAAAACTCCTGAAAAGGGAACTTAGTTTGTCTTGGTGTGACTTACTATAAAACATATATGACCTCTCCCACCTAAAATTTATATTCATTGTAACTTGCTAGTTACAACCTGCATTTATAAAATCATATCAAGCATTCATTTTTCACAAGGTAGAGTATGCATGTTAGAGATTACAGTTTTCATGAGTTATGATGAGAAAACACAACCCCGTGTTTTGCTCTACCTCAGCCTTTTCTAGGGACAAAACTGCTCATGTGTCCATCTGCTTCCGATGGTTCTCTGCTGCACTTGGTCATGTGATTCCTTAATACTCCTATTTATTATTTTCATATATGTATTTCTTTATTATTTGAGAATTTCACACAATGTATTTTGATCATATTCACACCCTTCCCCAAAACCTTGCCCAGACCCTCTCCTCTTCTCTATGCATCAAACTTTGTGTCTTCATTAGTATTCTTTTAAACCCACTGAGTCCAATTTGTGCTGTCAGTATACTCTTAGCTATGATGTCATTGACCAGGGCATGGTTGACCTGGTAGGCATCACACCCTTAAAGAGAACTGACTCTCCCTTCCTGAGCACCTATCAGTTGCCAATAGTTCCTCAGCTAGGGATGGGACGTTGTCTTCTCCTCCACATTCCATGCTGGGATTCTTGTCTGTCTTGAGCTCGCACAGGCCTTGTGCATGGTGTCACAACTGCTGTATATGCAAGTTCCCTGTTGTGCTCTGAAAACACTGTTTTCTTTTAGTTGTTCACTTCCTCTGGCTTTTACAATCTTTCTGCCCCTTCTTCTATGATGATCCCTGACCCCTGGGAGGAAAGGTGTGATATACATGTCCAATTTAGGGTGAAACACTTTGCAGTCTCTTATTCTCTGCACACTGACCGGTTGTGTATCTATGTGTTCATCTCGATCTACTACAAAAAGAAACTTCTCTGATGAAGGTTGAGAAACTCACAAATCTGAGTTTAATGATAAGTCATTAGGAGTCAGTTTTATACTATTGCCATTAAAATTAGAAATTTAAATTAAAACTTTGATAAGGCAGCATACTAGAAGTAGTTTCTCTCCTCAAGCTGACAATCTGTCCAGCCACATGTTCTTGCCCTCAGTAACAGTGCTAGATCTGAGTTCAGTTTTGTGGAGCAGACCTTAAATCTAATCATAAAGTGGTTGGTTACTTGCATTACGTTTGTGCCTCTATTGAGTCAGCGAGCATATCTTGCTAGGCCAGTCTTTATTGTAGCTTTCAGGGTTCACAGCTGGGTAAATGATTGCTTTTCTCTTTCAGTAGCATGAACAGCATCTTTTGGCATTGCAAAAGCTGGTTTTGAGGCCAGTACCAGCTTGATCTCTCCAGGGTTTATGACTCAAGTATATGGTGTCTTCAACAATAGTTTTACCGTCAACTTCTAGAGGGCAGTCAAGAGCAATGACAATAGCCTGTAATGTTTGGGGGGGTCTATGGGATCTCACTGGTCAACAACTCCAAAAGAGAGAACCCATTCCTGACACTGGGCTTTTTAAAATTTGTTAGCCTGTGGTGTCTAGTATGGGAATTGCTGTCCTGTTATAGGGTAACTCTATTTAAACTCTGTTTATATATGAAGCTTATTCAAATAATAGACTTCCACAGGACTTTTTCAAAGGTCTTTGGTGTAGTTATCCCTCCTCATATTTTCTCATCTCTCCCGCCTTCCACCATCCTACTTAACCCTTCTTATTCCATTATTTCCCTTTATATTGTATTCTGTTTTTAAAATAAGATATGAGTTTGATTAGCAGATACTGCATCTTCCTCAAAAACCAAAAGGAAGTAGGATCTTAGCAAAATATAAAATTTTTTAAAATGTAAAAATAGGGACTTGGGAGATGGCTCAGTGACACAGCACTTCTCTCAGAAGTGTGAAGACCTGAGTTCAAATCCTAATTTCATTCTTCTGCAAGTGGCTATCCAGTTTTGCTACACCATTTATTCGACGGGCTATCTTTTTTCTCAAGTTGTGTGTTTGCTTCCTTTGCCAAGATTGGGTGGGAAAAACACAATTGGTTTATTTCCAGAACCTCTGTTCTGTTCCACTGGTCTACCTTCTGTTTTTATGCCAGCATCAAGCTGTCTTTATCACTACAGCTCTGTAGTCAAATTGAGGTCGGGTATCGTGATGCCTCCAGCTGTGTTCATACTCTGTTGGATTGCTTTAGCTTTTTCAATTACATATGAACTCCTGGGTTGTCTTTTTTTCTAGATTTGTGAAATATGATATTGAAATTTTGATAGGTATTACATTATGTCTTTAGCTTTTAATTTTGGTAGGATAGCCATTTTCATAATACTAATTATGCTAATCCAGGAACATGAAAGGTTTCTCCATCATCTAGTAACTTCTTGGATTTCCTTTTTCAGAGTCCGGACTTTTTCATCATTACAACCTTATCTTCTTTAGTTAGGTGTATTCCTAGGCACTTAATTTGGGGGGAAGGTATTTTGAATGGGTTTTCCCCTAATTTCTTTCTCTGAGAGCATATCATATTTATAATGTTTGTATATTAATTTCGTACCATGAAACTTATTGTAAATCTTTATTGCTATGATTTTCTAGTAGATTCTATAGGGTATTTTAAAGCATAGAATGTTGTCATTTGCAAATAGGGGTAATGTGACATCTTCCTTTCCTGTTTTTATTCCTTTTATGCTTTTCCCTTGTCTACTAAATATAGCTAAGATTTGCATTGTATTAAGAGGGTATAGGGATAAATTTACAGAGTTTCTCTCTGCTTTGAGGGACATGCCTCCAAGAATGTGATTGACACAGATGAAGCCAATAGAGTCAATTACTTTCCAACCAACCAGTGACTTAAGGTGGAGGGTCTAGCGGGAAAGCAGAAAAAGCTGGGTAGGAGACATGGGCAAGTGTGGTCTCCATCTTGGCAGTGTGTGCCGAAGGTCCACCGGACTTCTAATCAAAATGCTGGCTCCCCCATATGAAATTTCTGTCTCTCTCCCCAAGGATAAATGCTTTGTAAGTAACCCTGAATAAAACAGGTTTCTCTAATTAGAGAGCATTCTCCGTTTGCTCAATTGGTTCAAACCTAGGGGTGTGGGGCTGAATGCTGGGTCCCCCTGCGAGAGGAGAATTCATATGATAGAGAGTGCATATACTTGTCTCATTCTTGAGTTTAGAGAAAATGGCTCACAATATGTTTCTATTTACTATAATGTTAGCTCTAGGTTTGTTGTATATACCTTTTGTTATTTTGAGGTATTCTCCATCTATTCCTAATGTCACTAGAACTTTTATTATAATATTGTGTTGAACTTTGCCCAATAACTTTTCAGCATCAATCAAGACTATGATGTGGTTTCTATGTATTGGTGCACTTATATGGTGAAATATATATATGTAATATTATTTATCTATTAAATATTATTTATTTAAATATTTAAATAAATATGTATTTATATGTGTTGAATTAACCTTGCTTTTCTGGGAAAGCCCACTTGGTCATAATACATGATCTTTTAAAAGTGTTCCTAAATTTAATTTGCAAGGTGATTTGAGAATTTTTGCATCTGTGTTCATCCAGTTTTCTTTTTTACCTGGTTTAAGTATCAGAATAATATTGGCTTCATAGAATGAATTTGGTAGTGTTCTTTCACTTTCTACCGTGCAGAGCAAGTTAAGAAGAGCTGGTATGGATCTTCCTTGAAAGTCTGACAGAATTCAGACATGAAGCCATGGGGTCCTCGGCTTTTCTTTGAGAGGAGACATGATTACAGCTTCTATCTCATTGCTTGTAATGGATCTGTTTAAGTTGGTTGTATCTTTTGGTTTTAATTTTGGTAGATGATATATACTTAGAAATCCTTTCTTCTAGGCGGTCCAGCTTTCTGGAGTATAGATTTACAAAGTATCCTCGAACAGTGTTTTGGGTCTCATTGGAGTCTGTTGTAATGATTTTTTGCACCTCTAATTTTGTTAATTTGTATCATCTTTGAAGTTCTTTCTTTTAATCAAATTGCTTAAGGGTTTGTCAATCTTATTTTTTCAAAGAATCAACTCTGATTAATTTTGTATATTGTTCATTTGGTCCCTACTTCACTGATTTTGTCCATAATCTTTATTATTTCTTGGTATCAGCTGGGGTTGGGATTGGCTGCTTGTTTTTCAAGAGCTTTGAGGATGTTTATTTGATATCTCTCGGATTTTTAATCATTTTTAATAGAATTTTTGTAAATGTAATATAATATATCTTGATCACATTTAGATCCCCTCCAGTATCTGCACCCTACCCCTTACCAACCTATTAAGGCCTATAGAGTCAGATTTGTGTTCCCAAATACTCTTCTGTGCAGGTTCATCCACTGGATCCTAGTCAACACAAGAGTCTCATCCTTAAATGAGTCTTCTAAACAGCCATCAGTTGCCAGTAGTTTCTCAGGCAGAGTTGAGGTTTCTTCCCACTTCCCAAAGTCTATGCCGGAATTTTGTCTGGTTTAAGCTTATGTGGAACTTGTCCATGCTGTTACCATTGCTCTGATTCATATGAGTAACTGACCAACTGTCTGGAAAATGCTTTTTCCTTGTGGTCATCCACTACCCCTGGCTCTTACAATCTTTCTATCTCCTCTTCTGCAGTGATCCCTGAGCCTTGGGAGGCAGAAATTTGCTACAGGTATCCTATTCAAGGATAAAGAGTCTGTAACCTGTTATTCTCTGGGTGTTGGCCAGCTGGGGTTCTTTGCGTTAATCACCATCTACTGTATAAAGCTGTTTCTCTACTAAACGTTGAGAGATACATTAATCAAGGCAAGTCTGGGAAAGCTCATCTCTCAGCTTTTTTTTTTTATGTGAGTGCTTATTGCTATAAACTTTTCTCTTGAGACTGCCTTGGCTGCATCCCAGTGGTCCTGATAGGCTGTGTACTTATTAACAATTGTCTCTACTGTCACCTGTGGATTTTGATATTTTCTTTCTGTAGAAACTATGGACTTCCCTTTGTCCACAGTCTATCATGACCTTACTATGATGAGTCTTAGGTGAGTTACTTTTTCCTGCCCCCCCCCCCCCAAATCTTCCCTTCTGTTCTGGACATATTTTTCTGGTATTACCTTATTATTTTTAATCCTCCATTTTTGGTTTGCTTTACATGGAACTTCTACTATCTTGAATGAATCCACTAATTTTCTTTTACTGTCTTATTTTTAAAAATTGTGTCTCTTAAGTTCTGCTTTTTAGATTAAATTTTTTTAATTTTTAAATCATCAAATTGAATTTTTAGTCATGCAATTCTGATTTTATTTGTATGGAGCTTTTTGGTATTTGAATGCTTTTATAGAAAAATGGAATTCTTTGTTTGTTCAATGAACACACTACCCCCCCCACTCCACTCAGTATCAGCTTATTTTAACATGTCTTCTGATAGTACCAACAACTGTCATTTTTATATAATTATATATTTATAAGAAAATAATGGAATTTTTATATAATTCCATTATATATACATATATAACTCATTTTATATAACTCCAAATCAAGTTCTGTTTTTGTTTATTTTAATTCAATCTTCATCAAATTAAAATTTTACTACAATTGAAAAGTATTTTAAGAGTTAAAATTTTCATTTCCTAAATTTGGAAGAATGTATTTCTAGGACAAGGCTAGAGAAATGGCTCAGTGGTTAAGAGCACTAATTGTTTTTGCAGAGGACTCAGGTTTGATTCCCAGCACCTGCATGGTGGCTAACAACCATTCATTACTCTTAGTTCCAACACTCTCTGACCTCCACAGGTACTGCAAGACACAGGTACACTTACATACATGCAGTCAATAGACTCATAAACATAAAATAAAAAATAATAAAGCATGTAAAAATATTCCTCAGCTGAACATGGTAGTTCACTCCTGCAAACACAGCAATTGAGAGGTTGAGGTAGGAAGATTATTTGCAAGTTTCAGGCCAGCATGAGCCACATTGAGAGTTCAGGCTGATCTGGGCTACAAAGTGAGACCCTGCTTTCAAAAACAATATGAATGAATGAATGAATGAATGAATGAATGAATTGACAGAAATGTTCTTGGTTGAATTTTGTGTAACATTTTATAGCATCATTGTTGTTATTTTTCTACAGTTCTGGGGCTCAAACCCAGGACACCAGGCATGCTGGGTAAGTGTTCTACCACTGATCTGCACGCTCAGGCTCTTTATAGCATTTTAATCTTTATTTCTAGAGTTTGTCTTCCAAGAAAGTATGTCTGTTGGGCTGGAGAGATGTCTCAGTTAAGAGCACTGGCTGTTCTTCCAGAGGGCCCCGGTTCAATTCCCAGCACTCACATGGTAGCTAACAACTGTAACTCCAGTTCCAGGGAATTTGATGCTCTTTTCTGACCTCCACAGGTATTGCATGACACAGGTATACTTACTTATATGCAGGCATTACACTCATGCATATAAAACAAAAATAACAAATAAAATTTTAAAAGAAAGTCTGTCTGTTGTTGTGGAAAAGAAACTTAAGTGGGAAATGGTGTGGGAAGGAGACTTGGAAGTTAGCTCTAGAGAGACAGGAAAGGGCAATGGCTCACCTTGGCAGGTAAGCTTGTCCCTGAGATGGGGATGGATGGCATCATGGAGTGCTTACTGTGCCCCAGCACCACAGAGCATGAGTGCTTTACATAGATCATGCTGGTTAATCTCCAATTTAAAAAACTGATACGTGTGTGTGTGCACGTGTGTGTGCGCACGCGTGTGTGCGCACGCGTGTGTGTGCTGTGTATGCGGAAGTCAGAGGACCAATTGTGAGAGCTAGTTTGCTCCTTCTACCTTGTTGGTTCTGGAGATGGAACTCGGTTTGTTGCACTTGGTAGCAATCACCTTTACCCACGGGATTAGCTCCATGGCTCTAATCTTCAATTTTGTAATGTAGTTTTCTTGTTTTATATGTAAAGAAACAAGCTCAGGGAAAATCAAGTAAAATGTTTAATTCTATGTCAGTAGTAGACAGGAAGATTGGGCTTCAAGCCCAATTTTGCCTGACTCCAAAACCCCCAACCTGCAACATAGCTCAGCCCACACACTACTCTAAAGCATCTTCCAGAGATGAGGCAGCCGCCTTCAGAAAGAAGAGCCAGAAATGGAGCTGTGGGTTTTAGTGTGAGTCCTTACTCGGAAAAGTAAGTTTTTGCATTTTTTTACTTTGAGATTTCTGGTCCCAGTGAGACAATACTAGCTCTTCCTAGGGTCTCCTAAGACACCACATACCTTCCCTCTTTTAAGATGCAGTATTAATAATAATTATGCTGACCTATCCTCAGGCAGGCAGTGGCTCTGTGCTGCCCGTTATCTGGCTGCTGCCTGTTATCTGGGTGCTAATTTCACAAGTCCACACGCTTTCCGCCCTTCACTGGCAGCTGGCTCCTGAGAGTTCTCATTTGGCTGAGGTGCTTCAGAGGTGATGAGCTGTGTGTGAGGCCCTTTCAATCCAGGGCCCAGAAGGGCATTCTGCACCAGGGCCTGCGCACAGAGATCAGAAACTTCTCCAGGACTTTGTGTTCTGTTCAACGAAAGTACGCAAATGGAAACCCAGCTCAAGCATACTTGTGATTATACTTTGGGCCAGACCGGAAGGACAGGATAAACCTGCATTGCTTTGAATGGCTTTGCATTTTTGAATTTCCAGGTTATTTTTCTTTCTCTGTTATTTCACACACTCAGCTGAGATTCTGAATTCTAACTGGCAGGAGCTCCACTGGAAAGAGTGGTATCCTTTCTCTTCAAGAGATGTAAGATCATACAACTTTGGGTACTAGAAAATTCAAGTAACTAACCAAAGCCTTAGTTGGAAGTTTTAAAATTCTATAGAGAACCGTGTTTGCTGTGCTCTTATGTCTTGACAGCATCTTGCAGTAGAAGTCAGTCAAGTTCATTCTGTTCCCCTCTGATGGTGGACATTTCTTGAAAGTCCCAGGAGCTTACCTTGGGGATAAAGACAGAGTCGATTCCCCTGGGAGCCTCTTAGACTGTGCCTTCCCAGTCTAAACAGTAAGCCCACACCTGCAAGGAAGGCTCTGTGGCTCCTTGCTCTGCATGGTGCAGCCAAGGTCACTCATCCTGGCATGAAGGGGCAAATAGATGTGTCCTAAGATGTGTCCCAGAGGGGAGGTGATGGTCCCAGCCATTATTATTATAAATAGTCAGCCTCTCTTCTCCAAATAGAGACATGTGTAGCTATCTCAAATTGCATGTTAACAGAGTTCTCAGGAAAGCAAAGTTTCCAGTCGCCTTTTTGATAAACACATTCTTGGAAAGGGCAGCGTGCTACCTACTGAAGGACCCTGAGAAGATATTTTGAGCGAGTCTGAGGCCGTCTGTCTGCACTCTTTGTTCTCACAGTTTGAAGTCCACTCCAGTTTAATTAGCAGGAATGAGGAGTTAGCATCCAACTGGCAGTTTTGATCGATATCTGTCAGCCAGAGTCAGGTGAAGAGCCAGATCCCAGATCTAAGACTTTCTCTTAGAGATTACCTTCTCTTTACCATCTGGCCTCAAGGATGTAAGGACAAGGGCCAGGGAGATCTCTGTCAGAACCCACTGCCCTGGGTTTCTGCTATTTCCACTTTGGACATCATACACCTTCACCCACTGCCCACAATCCAAACTATCTTCCTGAGAAACAGTGTTTCTCAGAATTTATCTCAATTAAAATGAAAAGTAATTTTGAATCCCATTAGCCTGATTTTGGTTTGCTTTTGCCTGCACCACCTAGCCCAGTGATAAAGATTCTTAGATCCAAATAGAGAATTTTCATGGCACACTGTGATACATGTGATGAACTACTTTATGTAGATGAGTGGCAGCGAACCTTTATCTTAAGAGAGTGGATCTATCCAATTGGGCAGCAAAAGAATCAGCAGACAGTGAGGCATTGGACCCCAAACTAGAGGTTGCTGTCTTCTTTATTCTCCCCTTTGACAGCTGACATCACAGAGTGTACTCATTAAATTTATTGCCTAGTATACTTTGCTGATGTCACATGTGTCAACATCCTGTTAATAAGATACTTTCTGATCTTGGCTCATATTTTTACAACCTATTCAGAATCTCAGAGTCATAGTGCCAGCAGTTGGGATCCTTTAGCACCTACTGACCTCAGGAACAAAGTTAATAAGCTCAAGTTTAGTGCCAAGCCCTGTGCGGGATGTACAAGAAAACCTCCCATGTCCCCTGTACATTAGTGCCTGAACACATCATTTTCATTCATGTAAATAGAAGGTTAAAAAGGGGCTAGAAAGATGGTTTAGTGGTTAAGAGCCCTGGATACTCACACAAAGGATCTGGATTTGGTTCCCAGAACCCACCATAGCAGCTAACAACCATCCTTAACTCCAGTTCCAGAGGATCTGATACTCTCTGATAGCCTCTGTGGGCACAACATAGTGTACTTACATACATGCAAGTAAAACACACATACACATAAATAAATAATAAATAAAACAGTTTAAAAAGTAAAATGTGATCTTTCTATGACTCATTTTTTGTCTTTTTAATGGAATTTTTGTAATTTTCATACACTATAGTTTGATGGCATTTAGATCTGTCCCCTCTCTGCACCTCCCTCCACTGACAGCTGCCCAGTTTAATCAACTCTTATATATATATATATATAATGACCTATAGGGTATGATTTGTGTCCTCCAGTGTTCTTCAGTGTGGATTCATCCACTGGGCCCACCAAGAGTTCCAACCCTGTGAGACACTGTTGTCTAGAAAAAGTTTCCTCTCTGCTTCGAGGGATAGGCTTCCAAATGTGATTGACATCCAACTAACCAATGACTTAAGGGGGAGAGTCTAGCGGAAATGCATGGAAGGATGGGAAGGAGAGAGGCGAGTGTGGCGCCAGGGCTCCATTCCAGAGGTCCAGGGGACTTATGATCAAAATGCAAGCTCCGCCATCTCCGTCTCCCTAGCCAGGGATGAATCCTTTGTGAGTAATCTGAAATAAACTGGCTTCTCTAATTGAAGAGCATTCTCCGTTAGCTCAGTTGGTTCAAACCTGAGGGTGGGGCTGAATGCTGAAATAAACTGGCTTCTCTAATTGAAGAGCATTCTCCGTTAGCTCAGTTGGTTCAAACCTGAGGGTGGGGCTGAATGCTGGTCCTCACCAGGAGGGAATTCATGGTACACACTGTCTTTCCCCTTCCTAGCAGTCATCAATTGCCAAAAGTTCCTTAGGGTGGGTTGGAATTTCTTGCCCACTTCCCCATGTCTATGCTGGGATTTTTTTCTGATTTGAGCTTACATAGGACTTGTACATGCTGTCACCATTGCTGGGAGCTCATATGAGTAACAGACCAGTGCTGTCTGGAAGATTCTGTTTCCTTGTGTCATCCACCCCCTCTGGCTCTTACAATCTTTCTGCCTCTCTTTCCACAATGGGAGGCAGAGGTTTGAAATAGGTGTCCTATTCAGGAATAAGTTCTGCAGCTTTTTGTTCTCTGCACATTGGCTAAGTGTTAATCACCATCTGCTCATAAGTGACTTCTCTGGTGAGAATTAAGAGATGCATTCATTCTAAGTGAAAGGATGCATTGAAGATGTGCCACTCAGGGTTAAGTGTATCACAGATGCTTATTTTCTGTGTTTGACCAGTTCTAGAATTCTGTAATAGTCTCCATCTGTAAACTATTTATTTTAGAGAATACTAATACCACATTAAAAATTGACATGGCCTAAATTGGATGGTAATGAAATGGGCTTATCCTCAAGTAGGTCTGATATCTAATTTCAGCTTCATTTTTTTTTTACCAGATGTGAACATTTATAAAAAATACCTTAACTATATGGGTCTCAATTTAATAACTTGTAGGTGGGGAAGGTCGTAGTTAGCACTGAATTTGTTGGATGGCTAAATGCTACAATTCATGCAAATCCCTACCACCATCCTCATGAGAGATAGGCTCTCTGGATACCTGTTTATAATCAGCCCCACACTGCACATTTTAGGGGAAAACAAAAAAACTGAACACAGATCTTGACCTTAATGAATAGGTAATGAAATCTAAGGGTCCCAATTTATAGGTACTGTGAAGCAATTATTTACAGAGTCTTCAGAGTTGGAGAACATTAAGAAACTAATGTATATAGACAATGGATGACAGGTGAGCCATCAGCAATGTGCCAGTAACAGCCAATAGTGAACACAGAATCTATTAAGAGCCAGGCATTCTTCTTAGTGTTTTACATTAATGTATTTGAGTTTTGATCAGCAGGTTAAAATTGGTTTACATTTATGAAATATAATATGATGTTTTGAAAGTCAATAAGTGTATCTATTATCTCACTTAACTGTCATTTTTATGACCAGATGTTTGGTATTTAATTATTTTGACATATGCAATGCAATATATATACTGCTAAGTATAGTCACCTTGCTGTGCAATACATCTCAAAGGATATTTCTCCTCTCTGAATAAAATTTGTTCCCTTCCCTCCTTCCCTTCCATCCCTTCCCTTCTGGTAGACATCATTATACCTTTAACTTTATTAAATTCCATGTGATACATGATCTATCTATCTAGCTAGCTATTATTTTTTGGAGTTTTTGAGACAGTCTCCTTGAAGCCTCAACTGGTCTGGAACTCACTATGCAGGTTGGCCTTGATCTTATAGAGATCTGCCTGCCTCTGCCTCCTGAGTGCTGGGATTAAAGGTATGTGCCACCACATCTGACTGCATGCATTATTTACTCAATCTTTCTGGTATCTTATGAAATTCGTATAATTATTCTTTTGACTATTTTTCATAATGGGACTGAGGCACAGAGGAGTGGTCAGAATACATTTTCCAAGCTAAGCATGGTGGTGTACACCTTCAATCCCAGCACTTGGGAGCCAGAGGCAGGCCTATCTCTGTGAGATCAAGCACAGCCTGGTCTACATTGCAAGTTCCAGGCCAGTCAGGGGTACACAATGAGACTGTGTCTCAACAAACAAACAAATAAACAACACCCAGAATACATTATCTTCAAATGGAAACACAACATTTAAAAAATTATTTATTTTTTCTTTTATGTGTATAAGTGTATTGCCTGAATATATATAAATATGATTGTGTTGTGCAGTGCCCACAGAGGTCAGAAGAAGGCATCAGATACCCTGGAACTGCAGTTAGTCAAGATTGTTAGCTGGCAGTGATCACAAATCATCTTCAAGAGCAGGCAGTGATCTTAACCACTGAGTCATCTGTCCACTGCCCTACAACAAACATTTTTTACTACTCAATAGTTTTTAAGATAATTTTATAGTGTGCATTGGTTCCCTATCTTTCTGTGTCACGTTAACTTCCTGCTTATATTACAAAACCTCTAAATCAGTTGTTTTATTCAGATTACACCCTGGAACTCGGCTTCCCAGCTGCCATCTTACTTTTAGTTTAGTAGCTACTAATGGAATTGTAGCCTGCATTCCGGACTTATCAAATCTAATAATATTTCTCTGCCCGTATAGTACAATGATTTTAGAGTCCCTCAATATAACTTACTATCAAAAATATTATATAAAGTCAATATTTATTAAATTGTTAAGATTTCATTGCTTTCTATTCTTCATGCATTTTTGAACTTCTTTTGGGGTCCCTTCATTTCTACATTTAATGTTTTCCTTAATGCAGGACTACTGGTCACAAATAACTTCAGTTAATTTGCCTAAAAAATACATCATTCTCCTTCAAGGATATTTTCACAGGCAAAAAATTTCAAGTTGTTTATTTTAAAATTTATGTTAACAGTTTCTTTGTTTGGGGGTTCCATTTTTTGCTGGAAAATATGTAGTTTAAATGATGTTCTCGTGTTGTCTTCTCTAGTGTCTTTGAAAATGTTATTGATCCTTGGCAGTTATTTAGTCTTTGTTGTGAGTTAGTTTTTTTATAGTTTGTCCTCATAGAACTTCTTGAATTTGTGGCTTGAAGTCTTTTACCACTTTTGAAAGGTCTGTTTGTCACTTTAAGCTATCTTTCTTATTTTCTTTTTCTCTGGGACTTGATTTTATGTATTCAAGACTTTCTTTTTTTGTGGTTGTGTCTGTGTGTGTGTTCATGTGTGTGCACGTGAGCGTAGGGTTCATGTGGAGGCCAGAGGACAATATTGGGTGTCTTCATTGTTTTCCATCTTGTTTTCTGAGACAGAGTCTCTCACTGAAACTGGTGCTCATTGATTGGCTAGACTGACTGACCAATGAGCTTTAGAGATTCGCTTGTCTCCACTGTCTTCCTCCTCCCTCTCAGTGCTGGGGTTACAGATGCATACCACTCTGCCAGGCTTTTTACCTGGGTCCTGAGTAGACGTAAGTCCTTATGACTGGCAGGCACTATCCATTTTGTAGTTAACTTCTAGCTATTTCAGAATAACTATTGCTTCAGTAAGTTCAAATTATTGAGTTTGGTTAACATAAATTCAGAAATATCTAAGATTTACTTTTGTTATTCCTTAGAATGCTGAGGATCGAACCTTAGGCCTCACATAGACTAAGCAAGTACTCTATTAGTAAGCTACATTTCCAGTCCAAGATTTACTTTTTGAAAATAATTTCCATCTTCTGTGGACATTTTCAGTCATTTTACTCACAAGCTTAGTAAACAAATCATTTTAATGTTTGTGTCAGTTGACACCGAATTCTGGAGCTTCTGAAGGCCTGTTTCCATCATGTGTTGCTTCTGTTTGTTCCTGCTGCCTTGCCTTTGTTACTTAGCTGTTTGTGATTGTGCTCTGTGAAAGCATTTGTAGATGTAACGTGTGGCCCATCACCACGCTTTCTTTTTCCAGAGAGGATTTTACAGTTCCTTCTGTCTGGCATTTAAAAATCTGGGAATCTTATCTAATTTCAGAATTTGAGATAATTTGAAAACATGTGAGATCCTGTAAGGGTTTATTTAATTCTGTTCCACCCTTATTCTCAGAATGAAAAGTAAAGTAAGAGAAATATCCAGGAACACCTCTTAGCCTTCCCTGGAACGTTCTGGACCCCCATTTCCTGGCTGACCCCTCCACTGCTCCTTTAAGATGGGTTTATCTTCCTACTCTGCCCTCATCACCCCGAATTCCTGCCATCCCTCAGATCCCAGCCCACAGTTTCCCTATCTCTTTAGTTCTTCAATGCCTGTAAGTAGATGGATGTCAGTATTTTGTATGATTTATATAATGGTTTTTAAAAAAGATTTTGGAAGCAGAAATTCCAAATTGAAAATGTGTACACAAGTCTGCATGGCACATTACCATTACCAGTATTAATAATAACAAAGCTCAGCACCTTCCAAGGAAGTTGACCATAGACAGAAGACAGTAAGTCTTGCCTCTCAGGTAATGTCTGCAGACTTACCCTGACAGATTCCTGATCTGTGCCTTCTGTTTCTCTGCTTCCTTCTGATTTTATGATATGTACTTCCAAAGCAAGCTCTGTGTTATTTCTGTATCATATAGTTTCTGTACTGTTCTCACAAGTTCAAACTCACAGTTGATATTTTCATCTGCCGTGTCATTATTTTTTGTTTAATGATTTCATTCTCAAAGCTTCAGGTCTGGGTCTGTCTGTCCTCTATGAGAAACATCTCCTCTATTCAATGTTTTGGGTCAAGAGTCCTGCTTAACCAGAGGGGCTACCATTGTGGTCCTGTGAGTGCCCCAGCAGGGTCCTCCTGTGGCAGAGTCCTGTGGGCTTTTCTGGAGTGGACCACAATTGGCAGGTAGGTGAAGGAGGCCACTGCATGGGGTTACCTCATCCAGTAATTAAGGAGATGTGTCTGGTGAGGTTGAGGATAAGATGTTACTCCTTCCCTTTCTGCATTTGGGGAATGTTTCCATGTATTGTAGAGCTTGAGAGACACCGAGTCTCCCATCACAAAGGAGCATCTGTGATTCACGAAAGAAATTCCAAGCCTCACTGTAGAGGTGTGAGAAACAAACACAAGCCCTTGGTCTACTTTGGTAATATTGTTATAAATTATTCCGCATGATAAACGATATAAACAAAATGAACTTCCATAAAGGATACTTATCACGAGACATTTATAAACAATGTCTTTGTTATAATTAGGACAAATTTGTTACAAGGAAAAAAAATCTGAGAGCAACAGAGCTGGATAGTCGGGAGGAAGACAAAGGGGAGTGAAAGGAAAGAAACAGAAGTTTGCTGAGCGCTGCCTTCCTCCGGGTTCCCACTGACCAAGTCCAGGGACTCTCTTCACCTGTTGTCTGGCCACACCAGCCTGCAGACTTCTCTGTTGTTTTCTGCTCCCTTTAAATTCTCACTTCCCAACACCTTAACTCCTGATCTCCATTCTATCATACACACTCATCCCGCTCCTTTTCAAACAACCTGGTTTCTGAGACACTTCACAAAACAAGAGATGCTTCCTAGGTTATATAGATTTACACGATCTACCCCAAGAAACAAGGCATTTCCCTTGATATATCCCAGCATCCATTGTTGCAGCCCTCCCAGGCCACAGCTGGTCAGACTCAGGGATCTTTCACCGAATTGTGACTTGTGTGATGGAAGTCTTGTGTTGCTTAATGATGAGACACATAAATGCTAAGCAGGTTCATCATTATCTGAACATCATAGAGTGCACTCACATAGACTAGAATGGCTATGACATCACTAGGCAATATAATCTGATGGGCCCATGGTGAAGTGTGCATTCTCCTGTTGACTAAAACATAGCTGTGTGTTACATGACTGTACAAAATCTGACCTAAATACTAGAGAATATGGATCTGTTGCAATCGAACCTGAACTGAAAAAGGAAACCTTTGCAACGTTCAGCCAAGAATCCTCTCATTATATATATTCATTCTTTTGGGCCTTATAAAAAGCAAGCATTCTACTATGGGAATTGGTGCAGTCTGGACTCTGCTAACTATAAAGAACCTTAATGCTTAGCATCCTTCTGTTGCTGCTGACAGCATGAGGGGAGATTTGTCATGGGCCTTCTTCAAGGTACATTTGTCTACTTAATGAGTCCCATTAAGTCATCAAAATGCCAAGGCTGGAATTCCATTCTCCCACTCTTCTTCAGATAATTCCAACAGTCCACATCTTTTATTCTTAAGTGGCCAAGAGTGTGTCAGAGCTTCTCTGAAGCAGGCATCCCTGAGGTGTGACTGGCCTTCTCACTATCCCTGCAAGCGGTCTGACTTCATCAATATGCACAAAGCCTGGCATCCAAATCAGTTGCCTTCTATTGGTTTTCTCAGCAGTATCATCCAGCCTGTCTGTCACAGAATGAAGCCACCTAGGGACCCCTCTCACTAGGAGGTCCAGAATCAAATAGTCTTCCAGCTGTGACTGGCCACTGGCACCTGCTCTGAGGCTCTGTTTTCAGATACAAAATACACCAACAACCCCACTTAGGGTGTCTCCTTTCCCAAGGTTATTTTTAGTTGAAATAAACACATCCGAGTGTTTCACATTGCTAAGGCACTAATTGAGCTTCTGACGGTCTCTTTCTCTCTGCAGTTTCCTTTTCCTGGATCTACTGCGCCAACCAGCAGCGTAGGGCCTCCCATGCCTCTCATTTCTCAGGTTCATGAAGAGTAAATTCTGATTTTTATCTGACTCCAAAGAAACCATTCAGGGCCAGCTCCTGGCCAATTCCTGCCTGTGGAAATGACATCATAGTGGCAGAAGCTGTTTGGCAGTTTCATTGTGACATCATGTCCTGGGCTCTGAGTCTATGGTGCAGCCTTATGAAAAACAGTCAGTTTTTAGCATAGTCATTATATAGTGTAAACTCTGCTAAGTATAAAGATTCTAGCATCCTTCCAGCTTTGCTGATGGTGTGAGCATCGTCTCCAACAGGCATTTGGGAGCCACACATTCTGTTTCCCTCCACCTACCTGCTACCTTTCTGGTACCAGGCCCACTAAAGAGAGATGCTTCTAGACTCACCATGAGATCAACACATGATAAACCCATCAACTGGAAGCTGAACATGCTGAAATGCTTCCTATCTAAACTACAGGACATCACAGCCTAGCAACGCAGTGCATTCTGGAGTGTGCTTTGTTTCTCCAGTGGGACCACAGGGCTGACTGAGAGCTTCGTCTTGCCATCCCTGCTCCGCATCTGGAGAGAGGATCACACTGGGAAGAGATCCAAATTCAAAATTTAAAGTTTCATTAGCACTGACTGTGTATCGCCATTATAAAGTTGAAACATTCTAAGTTGAACTCTAGGCTTCTGCTTGCCCCTGGCAACGGGCAGAGGTTTCCCTATGGCCACCACATGCTCTTGTGTGTCTTGGAGCAACTGGGGCAGAGGAGCCCCAGGCCAAGACATTCCTTAGCCCTGAGTGTCTTCATAAGCTGGGGGCCATCAGTACCCTTAATCCACTACAAAAGTACCTATTCCCTTTGCTTCAGCCACTGTAAACCTTCATATAAGTATCTTGCATACATTATGAGGAATAATTAGCTGGACCTGGCAGTGTGAGCCTGTAACCCCAGTTAATCAGGAGGCTGAGACAGAAAGATGACAAATTTAAGGTTTGCCTAGGTTTTATAACAAGATCATATATAAAAAATTATTATGTTGGGGGATGTAGCTCAGTGACAGCGTGCTTCCCTAGTATACCAAAGGCGCTAAGATCAATCCCCAATATTACAAAAGAAGAAAAAGAGGATTAAACCTATGGGCAATTTACACAAATGTCATTAATACTGAACGATTCAGCGCTTTTTCCTACAGTGCGTCCTAACCCCACACGCGGTGAAATTCAGAGATTCCTAGAAACATTCTGGAGGCGTACAAACAGAGCCCCGAGTGAACCATGGCTAGAGTTGAATCAGAATTTAGGTTCCTCTAGAAATTTCTTCTGTGGCAAATGCCTGTGCTTTCAGCTCTATTCCTGTAGCTTCTCACACGCTTTCAGAGCATTGAGTTGAACTTTCCGGGTCTAGTCAGTCAGAGCTAAGTTTATGTTTTGACACATGCATACCCAGGATGACACTGGCAAAGAGCCCAGACCTGTCCCCAAAGGTTTCTGCTTGTCCCTGGCAGCGGGCAGCAGTTTCCATTCAGCTACCACACGCTGCTGCGTGCCTTGGAGCAGCTGGGGCAGAGGAGCCCCAGGCCAAGCCATTCCTTTGCCCTGAGTGTCATTCTACCGCCTACATGATAAGAGCCATACTCTGCAGTGAAGCTTTGCCCACCATAATCAGTCCCAGCCTTCCTTGAACTCATCACCTGCCTCCGCATTTCCCCGTTCCTAAACCCACCTCTGAGCACCCGTCCTGCCTCTGAGACCTCTGTGCCATTGGGTTGCTGAGACCTTCTTTCCCTCCTTCATTCTGGTTATACACCTAGGGGGACAGTGCGCCAGTTAGGGACCAAGCCCACGAAGGCCTGTGGTTCTCGCCCATCCCTCTTGTACTTCCACCATTGTCATGAGAAATGCAGACCCTAAGTAACTCCAGCCTCCGATTCTGAGTCATGAAGAACACAACTGAATCTGGCTCACAGCCTGGAGGAGACCAGCCCCGCCCAGCTAAGCCCCACTGACCCTCATGACTGGGAACGAGGGGCTAAGGCTTGCTCTCAGAAATGATGTTCTTGGGGGACAAGGAAATAGGCAGGTCCCCGCCAGGCAGAAAGGTAGGGAAAGGACCACTGATAAAGACGGCAATCGTAGTTTCTTCCCCACTGGAGACAAAGGTCTGTGGGCTTCTTCTCCTGTGGCAGGGCCTCTCTTCTCACTGACTAGTCCAGACAAGTTTAGTAAGTCCAAGGCTGAACCTGGGCTCATGTCAGCTTGGAGCTCTGGGCCTATCCGCCCTCTCTCTTTGTTTAAGTTAAACAATCCAAAACCAGGGGAAGAGAACCATCGCTATACCACTCAGAAGACGCAGGCTGTCCTAGGGGCTTGGGTTTCCGCTTCCACATCTCTGTCCAGTGTGTGGAGTCTTCCTCTCTGCGCTTCTTCACTTTGTTGCCCGTTGCTGCTAGCTGTGTCTGAGATTCTGCCTG
Source organism: Eospalax fontanierii (assembly GCA_035773235.1). Classification (NCBI taxonomy): domain Eukaryota; kingdom Metazoa; phylum Chordata; class Mammalia; order Rodentia; family Spalacidae; genus Eospalax; species Eospalax fontanierii. The sequence goes on from CM069547.1 coordinate 33,833,062, forward strand.
CCCTTTATTTATTCTGTTTTATTTTTAATTTTGATTTTTTGAGACAGCATCTCCCTATAGCCCCAGTTGTTCTGAAACTCACTATGCAGACCAAGCTGGCCTCAGTCTCACAGAGATCCACCTGCCCCAGCCCTTCAAGTACTGAGATTAAAGGTATGCAATACTACATTCAGCTTCTCCTGCCTTTTAATTCTTTGATTGGCAGAGGGAATGAACCTAAGACCCCAGATGTAACATTTTGAGATCATTTATCCCAAACCTCATTACACATTATTGACGGCTGATTGAGACATTTTTCTGGTGTGTGGGCATGAGCATGCATGATGAAATTACTTCTCACCTGGAAACACTTCTAATCAGTGTGTGTGTGTGTGTGTCTGTGTGTGACCGAATTCAGGCAGGATCTCTAGAGACTGCCGTTTCCCAGCACACTGAGCAGACTTTCAGTTGGACACTTCCTCCTATGCTGGCAATGTTGTCTTCCTGTAATGAGACCTTGATTTAACACACAATCCGGGACAGTTTCATTCATGTTTATAGTGGGAGGAGATGTGGTTTGGTGGCTAATTTTGTTTGAATGAAAGGCTCAGGCTCAGAAAGAGGCAGAGAGAGGAGCTCCCCAAGAGGCAGGATGCTAGTGGGCTGTCTGCTCGACCTCTTTGGGGACCTGGGATGCAGGTTGGGAAGCCCATTTCCTATAAACAGGCTGTAACAACCACATGCTTGTATCATGAGGTGCTCTGCAGCCCAGACTCCCCCAGTGTAAGGCATTTGAGGCTATCATGATGAAAATTTGGTAGAGAGGATACAACGATGAACTTTTCTCAGAGATGTATTAAGCCAAACTAGTGAACTGTGACCTTTGTACAAAGTATCAAATGAGCTCACAGAAGAAAGGGCCCTGGACAAGCGGGGCCAGTGGCCGTGCCAGAATAGGGCAAGGCAGGAAGGAAGGGGTCCTTGTTGGGGCTCAGTCCACCATGGGCTGCAATGGGCCAAGTAGTGCCTTAAGGCCTGGCTCAGCAGTCTTGCAGGTGAGATATCTACATAGAATCTGGGGAGAAAGGGTTGTGTAAGAAATTAATCTGTTAAACAAGTGGCTGTCCTGTGAGTCAGCCATGACAGAAAGGGATTATCTAACTAGTCCTTGACTTAATGTCCTGACTTTGCAAATCACACAGACTTTTCCTGTCTCCTACAACACACACACACACACACACACCTATCTGTTTTCGTCCATTCAACTGAAAACTCCTCTTAGTTTGTAAACTTAGACTTCCACACAGTAGCAGTTTTCTGCTTTTAGGACTGGTCTGAGGTATGACTGCATTAACATATGTATATGATAAGTATTTTCTTCTTTTCCCATAAGTCTTATGGTCTCCTTTGGAGACACAGACCGGGATCCCTGGCGTTTCTATTACAGAAGTCTTGCTGGCTGAGGATCAGGAGTGTGTGGGATGGGTGCCTGGGGCTGGCAGCCAGGTTTGGGCCTTTGCCACGCTGCCTTCTATAACTGACCCCCTGCCCTCTGCGGAATGCCATGTGGACTTGAGGCCATCCCAAGGGACTTGGTGCTAGCTGCTTCAAGTGTTGACACGCGCAGTGACTGCCTCTCCATAGGCATGCCAGCCAGAATGAATGGCACCAGAGGCTAGTGTGCCTGTGAATGGGGGTTTCAGCCCCACATGGGATCCTCTTGCCCTGCTCTGTGCCTGTGACTTGGGGGGACACATGGGGCAGAGATCCTGAATCCCTTCTGCAGTAACGGCCTCTTGAGGAGCATGGCCTGTGTTTGCAGGGAGAGGACTAGGAGAAGGTTTCATGACTCACTTGTGATCTAGGGAGGTGGCCAAACCTCCCTGAGACCAAGTCCTTTCAGTAGACTGCAATGTGGTCTCTCCCTACAGGATACTAGAGTGCATAGAAAGATGGTGATGGTGTGGACTGGGGGTAGCCAGGAAACCTGGGTAGCCGCTATGGCAGTGGGTGTGAAAGTTCCTCAAAACTTAGAAGTAGCAAAGGATTTGACTATACCATTCCTAGGTATTTACCCAAAGGACTCTATGTGAGCATATCCCAGAGACACTTACACATCTATGTTTATTGTTGCACTATTCAAATAGCCAGGAGATGTCCATCAAAAGATGAATGGACACAGAAAATGTGGGGCATATACACAATGGATTGTTGTTAGTGGTAATAAAAAATGAAGCCATGAACATTTTTAGGAAAATAGAACTGTTAATCACTATGTTAGGCAGAGTAAAAAAGACAAGTACTGCACTTTTCTTTCATATGTGGGACATAGATTTTGTGTGTGTGTGTGTGTGCACGTGTGTGTGTGCATGCGTGTGCGTGTAGAAAATAGAAAAAGGAACCGAAACTGAAAAGAGGAGAATGAGATCTTAAGGTAAGGAGAATGGGATAAGATAGATGGTAACGGCATCCCAGAGACATGTAATCGGAGGGGAGGACGTAGAGAGGAGGAAAGGCCCCAGCAAGACGGGGGTGAGGGTGGCGAGGGAAGGAAATGAGCAAGAAACAGAACATGGTGACACCCAGCACCACGGATGGTAACTAAAATCATTAAACTGCGGAGGAGCTGTTGTGCGTTAATGGCTGCTGGGGGAAGGGAACGTTTTCTTCATTCCTGTAGCCGCAGGTAAGTTGTCCCTGTTGCAGGAAATAACCCCACACCAATGCTTATACAAACAGCTCTAATCAAGCTCAGCGAGCCATCAAGAAGGACAGTAGGTGGAGGACTTGTTGGGAAGATGGAGGGCTCCAGAGGGAGCAGAAGGAAATGAGAGAGGGTAACAAGGCTGAATATGGTCGAAAATATTCAAACAGGTGTGTATGAATTTGTCAATGAATAAATAAAAGACTTTTAAAAACAATAAAAATACTGAAAAGGAGAACACTAAATATACTTTAAAAATCCCCAAACCAATAACTGGGTAAACAATATGAATACAAATTAGTTTCTTAAAATTGTTAATAGTGGACATATTTTTTGGTTTATTTCTATTTTTCTTTTATCTTTTATTTGTTCCCTGACAATTTCACACATGTATGCAAAATACCTTGATCATATCCGTCTCCTTCCCACCTTCATGTTTTCTCCTTTTTCTTTCCTGTTTTGTAACCCACCAAATACAGTTAGTGCTGCCTATTGGAATACTGACTGATCTGGCTGGCTTGGTCTTGCACAGGTCTTGTGTGCAGGTAGCTGTAACTGCAGTGAGTTCATGAGTGTAACAGCCATATGAGGTCCAGCGGACTGTTTCACAGCTCTTCTCCCGTTCTCTAGCTCTCACATTCTTTCTGGCCCTCTTTCACAATACTCTTTTAGCCTTGGGGGGCGTGTGTGTGTGTGTGTGTGTGTGTGTGTGTGTGTGACTACAGATGTTTCACTTAGATCTGGACACTCAGCAGTCACTTGCTCTCCACATTTTGACTAGTCATGAGTCTCTGCATTAACTGTTGTCCATGCTGGAACTTCCCTGGCCAAGGTTGACAACAGCACAAATCAATAAGTATAAGCAGATACTTAGAAAGCAGTTTGACAACATGCCCATTTAGCAAAATAACAATAGTAGGTTGACCCTAGGACCTATGACCTCCCAAACCATGGACTTTGAGCCAGATTTATAGGATCAGGCACCAAGTTCTTCCTATGGAACAGGCCTCAAATCCAATCAGAAATCAGTGGGCTATCCTATAACCATCACACTATTGCACTCATGAGCCATCTTGCCTGAGAAGTCAGTACTGTAGCATTCAGGGGTCACTTCTAGGTAAGATCATTGATGATCTTTGTCCCCCATGGCACCTTTTGGAACTATGAGAATTAGCCAGCAGAGAGGATGTTTTCAGGTCAGTTCCAGCTTGATGGACCTAACATTTTTAAAATTGTATTCAGGAAACTGTGTGTTACAACAAACTATTGAGATGGAAGGCCAAAAGATTACAACTTTTTTGAAAATGATAATTTGCAGCATGAAGATAACCACAGATCTCTCTGGATTCATACACATTCCTTTGATATATTTGTACTGAGCTGGCCACATCACACCTTTAGATTGCCTGGGATATTGCAAGGTGATATTTTGATTGTGCTATATTCTTATGTAAAAAAGTATTATTCAAAATATACCAAGCTGATATGAACCAAAGAGGAAGAAGCTGGCTGCAGGAAATGAGCTGGGATTTTGGAAAATGTTTTAAAAAGGCACCAAAAGAAAGCCAACTCTGTCCCCTGGTGGATACACAGACCATTACAACTTCTTTTTACTCTAAACCCAAGGCAACTGCCAAGAGATTTGGTTGCTCTTCATTTACCAAGGATCATCATGACAATTAGGAAGAGTGATACCCTAGACCTTCTAGGTGACCAAGTCATGTTGCATATTTTATAAGTTGCTGATGGTAATGTCTCTGAAATAATTAGTAATCTGTTTTATCCCGGAAGAGAGGTGAACCAGGGCACCTTTCCTCATGACCCAGCATGCTCATTACCAGGTTCAATTGCCTTACTTTCTCTGTAATAGACTGGCGACCTCAGAGTTAAGCAAGATTGCCCTCTGACCCCGTCCTGGTTCATGGATCACACTTCCCTAATTTACAGTTCATGGTGCAGGAATCCCTACTCTGTCCCCAGTCCCAACCCAGCTGGGCACCTGGAACTGAGAGAACCAGGTACTCAGATGCGAAACTTGATGCTCCAAGGCCAAGGTGGGTTTGGTGGGAGCTTGGAACTGGGCATGAGGAGGATTCTGGGCTCCTGGGCTTTTCCTTCTCAATCCAGATAGAGTTCACAGAGGAACCTCTACATTGTGTTGTGTCCCTTTCTGTGTGTACATCTATACTAAACAAAGGGCTTCTCTCAAACACACCAAATCGTTGGGAAACAATCAACTGAGTGAAGAAGTATTATAAACAACGAAACAAATATTTGTAAATGTATGTGTATGTATACATAATGCCTAAGTACTTAATTCAATAGCAAGACAAATAATTTGATTAAACATCGGCAAAGGACTGGAATAGACATTCTCAAAAAAGATACTTACATGACCAACAGGCATACGAAAAAATACCCAACATTACCAATCAGGGAAATATAAATCAGAGCCACAATGAGGTATCACTCCACATCTGTTAGATTGACTGCTGTCACACTGAAAGATGGATGAGGAAAGGAGACAGACAAAAGGGAATTTTTTCATATGACCAGTGGGAATGTGACTCGGTATCCTCTGTATGCAAAGCAGTATGGAAAGCCTCAGGAACGAAAAGCAGAACCACCATATGATCTAAGTACCCTGACACGAGTGCAGAAGAATTCAGTTTCAAAAAGACAATCTGTATTCTTTCACTCATTTCAGCATAATTCAAAATACTCAAGATACGAAGCCAGCCTAAGTGCTCAGCAGTGAACCAGTGAATAAAGACAAGGTGAACGTGCACCATGGCTGTTCCTTGAGGCCACTTCATAGATTCCTGCAGGAGAGAAAGACCAAGTCACATATAAAGGCAGGCCCCGTAGAATAATAGCTGCTTTTCACTGGAAATCTTAAAAGCCAGAAATGCGTGGGAAGATGGATTTCAAGTTCTGACAGACCACAACTGCCAACCCAGGTTAATATATCTGGCAAAACTATCTTCCATAACCGACGGACAAAGAAACACTCTCCATAATTAAAAAAAAATACAAGTTAAGGAATTTATGATCCCAAATCATCCCCACAGAAGAGAGTGTGAAGAATATTTCAGACTGAAGACAAAGATAAACTCATACAAGAGGTTATATGGGGAAAAAAGTGAATGAAGCTAACAAAGTGGTTAACAGAGGACTGGGGCTGGAGAGATGGCTCAGCAGTTCAGAGCACTGACTATTCTTCCAGAGAGCAGGATTCGATTCCCAGCACCCATAGACTGGCTAAAACTATACATAACTCCAATTCCAGGGGATCCAACTCCCTCTTCTGGGCATTGCACGGCATTGGTGCACTTACGCACAAGCAGGCAATACACTCATATACATAAATATAAAGAATGAGAAAAACAAAGGACTAAGAAACACAAAAGACTATAAAAATGACAAGCTGGAAGGAATCAATGCACACCTTTTCTGTAATAATTCTGAATATTAACAGTTTTAGTTTCCCCAACAAAAGACACAGCCTAACACACTGGATTAGAAAACAATCCTTCTTTCTCCAGGCTCCAAAAAACTCAACTCACCATCAAAGATAGATATTATTTTACATGAAAGGATGATAAAGGTATTCTAAACAAACAGAACCAGACAGGTGTGGCTATTCTAATATCTGACAGATACTTCAAACCACATCTAGTCAGTAGAGATGAAGAAGGTTACTTCATACTGATCAAGGAAACAATCCACTAAGAAGACATCATAATTCTAAATATGTACATACTGAATACAGACAGACTGACTTTCATAAACAAATTACTACTGGGTGTAAAGCTACAGATTAATATCAATACAGTAATAGTGGTTGACTTCAATCCCCAATTCTCACCATCAGATATATCATTTAGACAAAAATGAAATAGAAAAACATTGAAATTAAATGACATCATACATGAAGTGGACCTAACAGACATCTACAGAACATTCAACCCAAAACACTAAAGAGTACATATTCTTCTTGGGAGTCCATGAAATTTTTCTAGACTTTATCGCATATTGGGACACAAAGTAAGTTTCAGAAAATACAGGAAGATTGAAATTGTTTTACCTCACCCCAATGGAATAGAATAAAGCTAGAAAATACAGCAAGAAAAACCACAGAAAGCACACATACTCATGGAGATTAAACAACACACTGTTGAATGATGAATGGGTCATTGAAGAAATAAAAAAAAATTCGTAGAATTTAATGAAAATAAAAATACAACATACTAAAACTTATGAGATACAATGAAAGCAACCCTAAGAGGTAACTTTATAGCTCTTAGTATCCATGTTTAAAGAACCAGAAAATCTCAAACAAATAAGTTAATGATGAACCTAGGGCATTAGAAAAACAAGAGTAAACAACCCTAAAAGCAGTAACATGGAGAAATAATATCAGAGAATAAATCAATGATATAGAAACAAGCAGAAATACAAAGGATCAATGAAACAAAGATCTGGTTCTTTGAAAATTTAAACAAGATTGACAAATCCTTAACCAAATTAGTCAAAAGTAAGAGAAGACTAAAATTAATAAAACTAGGGAGGAAAAGGTAGACACTACAATAGACACTAATGAAATTCAGAAGGTCATGGAACATACCTTGACAATCTATATTCCACTAAATTTGATAATATAAAACAAACAGATGGACCTCCAGATGAATATGACTTATCAAGATGAGATCATTAAAACAGCTCTATTACAAATGAGATTGAAGCAATAATTTAAAAAATAGCAAGTAAAAAAAAACCAAGGTCCAAATTCACTGTAAATTTCTACCATATCTTCAAAAGGACTAACACCAAATTATTCTGTAATGTAGAAAAGGAAGGAATCAATTTAACTGCTTTTTACAGAACCATCATTATCTTGATACCAAAACCAGATAAACACACACACACACACACACACACACATACACACACACAATTATACATGAATCTCTTTAATAAACAAAGACACAAATATACTCAGTATATTTTGCAGTGAGCAGCAGCGAATGTAGAGCCTCACAGCTGATTGAAGTGGGTGGAATAACTGACTGGGAGAACCTGTCTCTAAACAAGGTATCTCTGTCTACCCCAACACTCAGGGAATATTGTGGGAGAGGAATCATAAAGAGTCAGGGTTTGGGAAAAGTGCACGAATCAGTGTTGTCTCCACATGACAAAGGTCATGAACTCACTGCAGCTGTACAAGACCTTCACAGGATCGATCCTATCACCATTTCATCATGCATGGGAGAGTGGCTCACGGGCCCCCACCCCTTACTGAATGTCTATTGGTTAAAAAAAGAGACATCAAATAGGAGGAGAATTGTTGGTAAGAAGAAAGGGTTCAGCAAAGAGAGAATAAGAGAGGATAATGCACAAACCTTTTCATATAAAAATAAAAGTGCTTTAAAAGTCTATGATGGTTGAGTCTGTACTGAGCATGTGTGGGCATCTGTTGTCTTGGATCCTTGACAATACAGCCTGACCCCATTTACATAGTGTTTACATTGCATGAGGTATTGGAAGTCATCTAGAGATCACTCAAAGTACAGGGAAGGATGTCTGAAGTTTCCACACAAACACCGCACTGTTTTCTATATGGGAGTCCTGGTACCAAACTTCCTCCAGAGGTTGACGGAAGGATGTTGCCTGAACCTGTTTTCCTGTTTGAGCAGCAGAGATGAGCAATGGTGGCAGAAGCTACAGAGCCATAGGCTCAGGTTCTGCCTACCCCTTACAGGAAAGCTTGCTCACCCTGGTTTTCAGCCTTTGACCATTCAGGTAACACAGAGTCTACTGAAGAATGGCCAAGTTAGTATTCTATGAATAAATAGATATGGTGCCTGGATGTTGTGGTTGAGACCAGCCAAAAAAGGGTTGGAGGTGGAGCCTTTGCTTGTCAGATGGCTGACAGAGACCTTGGCAATTGTTCTGGCTTGGAGTGACTGAGACTATTCCAATGACATGTGCTACACAGTATAGTGAAAACTGGGGTCCAGTGGGGAGCCCAGAGTCAGCAGCAGGCTCCTCTCCTGACTTTCTCTTTGTCTTGTCACTCACCACTGATCCTTTGAAGGCCCTTGTAGCTGCACTTCTGTCTTCAGAGTCAGGAGACGGGCGGGTGTTGCCAAAAATCCTCTTCTGGGGACGTGACAGCCTACCTGGATAGGGGTGGAAGTCAGGAACACTCCCAACCTCGTATTGGAGAAAGCAGACCCAGAGACTCCACTTGAAGGAAGAACAATGGAACAGATTTCACAGGTGCCCGAGGCTGTGTTATACATCCAGTGTGCTAAGTAGATGAACACTGAGTGAGTCTAAAGACCTAGTTGCACTTTAGAAAACTGGGTCTTTTAGGGGCTGGAGGCATAACTTAACAGGGCAAGAAGCACTTAGCATGTGTGTAGCCCTACGGTCCCCCATCTCCTGCACTCCAAAAAGAGAATCAAAGTATTAACAAGCCCCACACTGAGAGATTCTGACTTAACTGTTACAGTTCTCCAGGAGACTGTAAAGGACAGGAAAGATTCAGAATCAACTACTCACCCCTACTGGGCAGTGAAAAACTGAGTCCAGAAGAGTCCAAAGGACTTGGCCAAACACACAATTAGTCGTGGGACCAAGTGAGAACCTGAATGATTCGACTCTATGTTTAGCAGTGACAAAGCTGAAATATCAAGTGTGACAGAGTTCGGGGGAAGCCTGCCACACTCCAAGCAGAACCAGTCAAGACAGGTGTCTTCCAGGCTTCCTATAGGGGAAGCACACAGAGCCCCTCAGGGTACCAAGAGTGGTGGCAGCCATACAGTCACCACCATAGACAACCAGGGACAGATGGCGAGGGCTCCACAAACGTGAGCGAACTGTGGAGTTGGCTTGAAAGGAACAATGATCTTAGATCAAGGGATGCAAGCGGCTGTAACATAGTAAAATAATGCGCCTATGAAACTCCCCTCTAAAAAAGGCACAGGAGCATTAGTCTGTTTTCTTTGCTATCACGAAACACTCAAGGCTAGGTAATCTGTAAAGAAATGAGATTTATTTTTGTGCCCATTTTGGTGGTTGGAAATCTAACCTGCAACTCTGTCGAGGGCTCTGAATGTGCTACATCAAGGCAGATGTCATAGAGCAGGCAGTGAAGCAGGAGGAGGCGAAGTGCTGAGACAGGAAGCCCTAGGGAGCAAGGTCTGGGTTTGCTGAGTCATGAGAAACCTCTTTTGAGAATCAACGGTGGTCCCATGAGAGTGACATCAATCCCTTCCAAGGATAGGGTCCCCTGTGACTTAATTACTTCCTACTAGACTCAGTCTTATTCTTTATTCTTATTATTAATTCTCTGAGAATGTCATACACTGTGTACAATATATTTTGATTGTAACAGACCCCCCTATGCACTTCTCCAACTCCTCTCAGGACACTCCCCGCTGCATCCTCCTCCCAGCCTCAGTCTCCTGAGTCTCATCAGTGCTACCCACATAGACGCAGATGTGGGGCCACCCACCGGAGCACATGCAACCTAGCAGTGGCCACTTCCCTGAAGAAAACCGACTCTCCCTACACTAGCAACCTTCGATTGCCAAAGCTCCTCAGCTAGGGGTGGGACTTTGTGAGCCCCTCCCCATCCATGTTGGATTTGGTTTGGCTTGATCTTGTGTAAGTCTTGTGCAGGCAACCACAGCCACTGTGAGTTCATGAACACAGTGTCTCCTTTGTATCTGCATGGCACTGTTTCACCCCGTCCTCCTCAATCTCTGGGTCTTACAATCTCGCAACTGCCTCTTCTGTGTTCCCTGAACCTTGGAGAGGATGGTTCTATAGATGTCCACTTAGAGCTGAGCACTCCACAGTGCTCTTTTCTCAGGTCTTTGGCCAGTTATGAGTTTCTGCATTAACTTCTGCTCACTGCAAAAAGAAGCTTCTCTGGTGAGAACTGAAAGCTGCACTAATCTATGTGTATAAAGATAAGTAATCAGAAGGCAGTTTGGTACTATGTGTTTAGTAAAATAATAGTAGTAGGTTCCCCCTTGAGTCTCTGACTTCTCCAGCCCCAAGTTCTTAGCCAGTACCAGGCATGAGTTCTCTCTGGTGGAGAAGCCTTACATCCAACCAGAAAGCTGTTGGTTACACCCATAGTAGTCATGCCACTATTGTACCCATAGGCCTGTCTTTCCAGGCCAGTTGTTATTGTAGTTCACAATGGGTAGGAAGGACTGTTGATGACTTTTCTCCTTCTGCTGCCTTCTGGCACTTTGAAAGCTGTAAGTCTCAGTTTTGAAAGTCCCCATTATCTCTGAATATCACCACCGCAGAGTCCAAGCTTCCAGCCCATGAACCCCGAGAGAACAAGCCATGTCGAGGCTCTTGTTGCATCACATCCATCCCTATTTGGAATCTACTTAACCCCAGCTCTTTTTACTGCATCCCATGGTTTTACCTCTGATCTCTGATCTCTGATTTCTGACCTTGTTTCACATATAGTTGCCCAAGGGTGGCCTTGGTCATGGTTCCCAGGACAATTATGAGGAAAGAGGATCTGAAAGAGCCCAGCTTCTCTGCTGCCCACTTTATTGGGCTAACATTGTGGAAAATGGCAAATGTGCCACAAACGCAGTACTGAAACTTGGCACTGAAAGCACGTGCCTGCAGCCCACTCCTCATACGGAACAGCTGTTGGGTTCATGGACATCAGCACCCTGCCCCTGAAACCTTATCTTATTACAATACAACAGCCCCTAGGTGACATGGATCCTATTACCTGCAGCCCTCAGGTGAGAAGGAGGGTCCCTGGAGGCTGAGGAACTTGAGCACAGCTGGGGAGTTTGACAGCTAGAACATGACTCAGTGGGTCATGTAGCTTTTGCACCTTCTTCCTGTGTGATCTGCACAGGAACAGGGTTCTTAGAACATGATAATAAGCATGCATTGAGAGCCGGTCTGACAGAGAATACACGAGTTATTAACTTTCTTGCTTGTTATAACTTCTAAATAATAGCTTCAGATTTGGCTACCAATGGCCAGTGGCAAAATGCAGTTATCCCCACAATTACCTTTGTGGTGGGCTGTAAGGGCACTGACTGACACCCCAACCACGCATGCAGTTGTATGGCAACAGGAAAAATGACAGGAGGAAGAGCCTTTACAGACTCAATACAGGCAGAATTTTGACATCTCATCTTTTGTACATGTTTGGCAGACTCTAAGGATGGCGAACACATGGAAACAAAGCCCCTACTGTGTGTCTCTCTGATTCATTCACAAACCTCTGGTGATTGAGTTATTTCAGAGTACCAGAGATAGCGAAGCCAGAACTACAGGTTCTGAGAAAGGTTTTTCTAAAAGCCTGGGGCTTTTCTCCTGACTAGGAAAGCCCAGAGCTTGGAGCTGAGTTAGCCAAGTGCTGCCATTGGGAAGGGAGTCTTCTCCCCCCGCTCAGCCGGGCTGTGTTTCTTTGGGCTTATAAGCTCATGTCTCTTTTTCAGGGAAGTTCTCGCAGCTGAACGTGGCTGTGAAAATGGGCAAACAGAAGAGTGTGTTTTAAATCCCAAAGGCCTGATGTAAGGAAGGTCGGATGCCTTTGGAGTGTGTTCCCAATTATCTCTCTTAATGTTTCCTTCCTTCTGCACTCCTGAGTGTGTTGGAGACAGGCCCTCTCCCCACTAATTCCGAAAAACACACGTGAGATTCAGAGAGTGAATGTACAGTTCTGGCTTCAGGATGCCTCTTAGCCATGAGGATTCAGCGGATGGTCTAACCTGGCCCTGTTGCAAAACAGTGGACCCGAGTGAGAGCGGATGACTGTTCACAGAAAGCCCTGCCTGGGTGTGCAGAGTGCTTACAGTGCCAGTATTTTCCCTCGCTCTTATCTTCTCTTGGTCTTATAATTTCTCAAACCATAAAAAGGCTTTATAAGTGAGGGGACCCTGAGACAGGGTCCTATTACCCCAGGAAGTACCAAGATTTTCTCTTTTTTTCCCCTAATTCAGTTTAGCTCCTACCAGTTCCATTCTGACATTTGCGCCATCGCCACCTGGTGTTCATGTCGGGGAGATGTATATATTGTATTCCAGATTTCCTAACCATAAGAAGCAAAGGTAAAACTTCAGATGGGATTGCTGCCGACCTTTTAAAGAAATAGGCACAGTAGCTACTCAATCTAAAGTTATAGGTATCTTGGCATCTTTGTTTTAATTTCTTGTGATTCTAAGGATGGAAGGTGAAATTTACATATCTATATCTACATGCAGGTGAGTAAGGGGACGATACTCAGCGGGTAAAGTGCTTGCCTTGCAAACATGAGGACTGATTGCCAGAACCTGCTGTTAAAAATGAGGCATAGCTGGGCCTAGTGGACACACCTTTAATCCCAGCACTCTGGTGGCAGAGGCAGGCAGATCTCTTCAAGATAGAGTCCAGCCTGGTCTACACAGTGAGTTCCAGGCCATCTGTGGCTACAGGGAGACTCTGTCTCAAAAAACAAAACAAAACAAATCAGGCATGATGACACGCCCTCGTAAACCCAGTGCCAGGCAGATGGAAATAGGTGGATCCCAAGGGCTTGCTGACCAGCCAGCTTAGCCTAGTAAGTGCCAGTACCAGCAAAAGATCTTGTCTCAAAAAACCAAGCCCACAGCTGTTGAGGAATGACCCTGAGGTTGACTTCTGGCCTCCACATGCATGTGCACACATATGCACCGACAGGAACACATGCATGTGGGCACACGCACAAAGTGACTTGAATGTTGTAGTAAATATCAAATAATGGCTAGAAGTGTATGCATCTAATGTTTTGAATCAGACGAGCACATGAATGTTGTGGGATGAGGGTGAATCTCCTCCAGGTTGCTTCAGGAAGCTCAGGAACTTTCATCTTCATGCAGCAGGTGGCGCCTGTGAGGCGAAGGCATTCACAGCGTGTGCTCTTTGGTGATAGCTTTTTTTTTTTTTTTTTTTTCCCTCTCCTCAGGAAAAATGTGGTCCAAGAAGGCGAATGTAGGGTGGCGGCTGAGTGGGTCTGTTCCCCTACAAATCACTATGGAGAAATGTCTTCTCCCAGGTTAGAGGACTTCAGCAAGGGTAGTCCGTCACTAGACGGGGATGGAGGAAAAAGCAGCTTCCGGGGATCCTGAGTAGGAAGGAAGAAGGCCCTTATTTTGTGACATTCCTTAATGTTCAGCTTACCACAGTGTATTAAGGTCAAGCACAACTTCCTGATACCGAGAGCAAAAGATAAAACCCTAGGCTCAGGAAACTCATTAACAGACAGCAAGATATAAAGCATTGTCATCAGACCTCAATATATTTAGATGTTTCCACGAACTGCTTTATTTGTAGTCCCTAAAGCAACTACTCCCTTCGATGTGATGGAAACACATTCCAGAAAAAATTTATCTAGTCTATTATACCAAGAAGCTGTTATGACACAAAGCAAAACTGTAATGTTATGAGTGTGGGCTCTCTCACCCTTCCTCTCTCCCACCCACTCCTTCCTCCGTCTTTTCTTTCTTCCTTCCTTCTTTCTTTTTGTGCTGCAGGGAACAGAACCCTTGGATGGATCAGGCAAGTGCTGTGTTGCTGAGCTATGTCTCAGTCCTCTACTAGCATTTTCAATTGAGTTTTTTTTTATGGGTTTGCTCAGTGACCAAGGCCAGCCTTGGGACTGGTTACTGGGATTGGATTTATAGGATAGAATCCTCCCGGCTGTTGGCCTCCACCTCTGTGCCCTGGCCTCCGCTCATACCTATTTGATGGGACTTCTCATCCTTCCCCAGCCTGGCCTGTCTGAGCTCTGAGGCCACCTGAACCTCATGCTGCCTGCTCAGCACTGGGTCTGGGTTTTACAGCTCTGCACAGTCAAATCCCTTCATGACTTCCCCACTTTCTTGTCCCTCCTCCCCACTCCCAGACAAACCAAATTTTTACCTTCTAGTTCATATGAAAGTTGTATGAACCCCAAACCCCAGAAACCATTCTGGGGGTCATTTATGCCAGAGCCATGAGCTCGACTTTTTTCAATACCTGTGTATTTTAAAAGTAAATATTCTAAGTTGACAAATCATAATTATCTCACATGTGGGGAATATGTACTACTGTGTTGTATATGTATATGCAGAGTGATTTAATTTTGTAGTTGTTTCCTCTTTCTTCACCTTTATGGCTATGATGACTTGTTTGTCCCCTAAGAACTTGAACACTTGGTCCCCATGTGGTGATACTGGAGGAAGCACGTCACTGGGTGTGGGCTTTGAGAGTATGCGGCATTATCCCACTTCCAATCTGTCTCTGCTTCCTGTACCTACCTGAAGATGCAAACATGCAGCTTTCTTTCTGGATGCCTCCTGCCATGCCTCCACCGTGATGGACGCTTATCAATAAGGAATATTGGTCATGGTGTTTTAATCACAGCAACAGGAAAATGACTAATATAATGGCCATGGTTTGAGCCCTATTTTTGGTTTTAAAATACAATTTGAATGTTAGCATATATTTTAATTGGCAATACAGAGGTGCAAGCCCCCAAATTCAGCAGATATAGAACCTTACCATGATACTAAGCCCTGACATCCAAGTGACTAGCCTGTCTCCAGAGAGCTCATGTTACTAAGAACTATGTGTTCCTCAAGTGAATCTAATACACCGAATTGCTCTGTTGTGTATTTTGATTTTTATTAATTAGACAATTTGTCTTGTATCTCACTCCATAAAGATGAAGAGCTTCCTTATTCTTTCTGCATGTGGTCTTATTATGGAAATAAAGTGCAATTTGCTTAGCTAGTCTTTAATTGATATTCATTTAGGTTATTGTCCACTTCAAATGTGTGTGTGTGTGTGTGTGTGTGTGTGTGTGTGTGTGTGTGTGTGTGTAGGCCAGAGAACAACTTGAGTGAGATGGTTCTCTCCTTCTACTGTGTGGGTCCCAGCAATCAAACTCAGCTCGTTAGGGTTGACAGCAGCCACCTTTACCTGCTGAGCTACCTAGCTGGGCTGATTTTTTAATTTATAAAATAACTTCCTAGAACAAAAGCTACTAGGTTAAAGGAAATGGTAGCATCATCTCCTCTTAACACTAGCTTTCTAATTGGTGCTCCCTCGTACACTCTCCATCCTGTGTTCCCTTCCCTGCTCTGCAGCCTGAGCAATCACTTCTCCATCCACACCACATGAAGAAAAAGTCCATTTATCTTTCCATTGATTCTTCTTACAATTTTGTGAAAAATATATTGGCTCCCACCATCCCCATAAACACACACACACACACACACACCCCACTCCAGACTCTGCTGTTGAATTAGCCCATATGTCTCTCCACACACAAATTTCACAGTCTTTATTACTGTGATTTTTGCCATTCTGAATGTTTTGCATCTCTATATAATTTTAGAATTAGCTTGTAAATCTCTACCCAAATTACCAAGTCAAAACAAAAGTACAAATGCTGTTAGAATATTATTTGGAAATGTGTTGAGTGTATGGAGATCAATATGTTTGTGGGGAAAATCATTTGGGAGAGAATTATAACTTAATAATATCAAGTCATACAGTTTTCCATGTAATGTATCTTTCCTTTTATGTAGGCCTTCCTTCAGTTTTTCTCATCAACTTACAAACAGTTTTTAGCATGAGTTTTGCATATCTTTTATAAAATCCATCCCTGAGTATTTTAAAGCTTCCAGGTGCCATTACAAATAGTACATTTAAAATACGTAATTTCCAATTGTTGTATGTATGTATAGATAAAACAAATTCCATGTTTTCTTGACATAAACCCTCCTCATCCTAAGAATATAGAACTCTCTTAATTTAATAAAGGCTATCATACTAAACAGTGGGAGATTGTTGGGGTCCCTCTGTTCGGTGCTGGCCTGAGGGGGACACAGCGTCTCCCCTGAAAGGGGGTGAGTAGGCGCAGAATCAACACACAGACTCCGGGAGCTGTGACCCAGAGAGCTGAACCTAATCCATAGGCTTCAGATCCTAATGAAAGACAGGTGTCAAAATACCAGGTAGATGGTACCTGAGGTTAACCTCTGGTCTCTGCAGACAAACACAGACATGTGCAAATACACAAACACAATGAAAACACAAGAGAAAGTCTATATGAGATCTACAGCGTGGTTGAGTTTTTAGGTGTACTTTCGAGGACAAATTTGATTTCATCAAAATTTAAAGCTTTTGCTTTGTAAAAGATACAAACAGAATAAAAAGAAGTAAAGAGACTAAAAAGATAAGTCACAAACTACAGTATATTTGCATATCACAAGTTTAATAAATGACTTTTATACAAGACACATAAAGAACACACAAAACTCAATAATTAGAAAATCAACAAGCTGTTTTTTAAATGGGCAAAAGGTCTGAACAGACATTTGCTACAGGAGACTTATGAGTAGCCAATAAACATAAAAAATAGCATTACCAGCTATTAAACCTACAATGAGGTACCACCACATGTCTTTTGCACTGATTTAAAAACTGAAAAAAAAATTTTGTTGCTGTTGTTGAGATGTATACCAGGCTGGCCTTAAACTCATAGAGATCTACTTGCCTCTCTCTCCTGAAGGTATCTACCACCACACCTGACTGAAAAAATTCTTAATACCAAGTGCTGGCAGGAATACACAACAATTAGAATTCTCAAAGAATGCAAAATGTTTTTTCCACTTGGGAAATAGATTTCCTATTCTGCTTTTTAAAAAACATTTTATTATACTTATTTATCTATTTTGTGTGTGTGTGTGTGTGTGTGTGTGTACAAGCACACTATGTAGTATATATGCAGATCAGAGAATTACACACAGCAGTTGGTTCTGTCTTTCCACCATGTGGGTTCTGGGGATCAAACTCAAGTTGTCAGGCTCAGCAGCAATCATCTTTACCCACTGACCCATCTTGCTGGCCCTGTCCAATGCTTACAAAGTTAACTATGTATGTAGTTATCATGAAACTCTAGATTCTTACTCTTAGATTCTTATCCCCAAGTGGATGGAAATTATATTCACATGAAAACTTGTATGAGAATATTTGCAGCATTGTTATTATCATTATAGAAAACTGTAAAGAAGACAGATGCCCTTCAGTCATGAACAAATAAGCTGTGATATATCCACATAAAGGAATACCATTCAGCAGTAACAGAAGATCATCTGTGGCTGGGAGTGGTGGTGCATGTCTTTAATCCCAGTACTCAGGAGGCAAAGGTAGGTGGATCTCTGTGAGTTAAAGGTCAGTTTTGTCTACATAGTGGGTTCTGAGGCTGCAGGAAGACCCTGTCTAAAAAAGAGCCCCCCCCCAAAAAAGATCAACTGCTATTCATGAAAATACATATGTAGAATGTAAACATGTTTCAGTAAGAAAAGCAGCCCCTGAAGAAAGCTACCTTGCGATGATGTGGCTCATTTTTGCTACACAAAGCTGCAGGCACAGAAAATGGCTCAGTGGTTGTAAAAGGTTCAGGACAGATTATGAATTTACTATATGAGTTTACCAATCCAAGAGAAATTTAGGGGTGATAGACATTGTTTGTGTCAAGAATATAAGGGTCTTTATCACAAAGAGAGATTTTTATGGTTCTCTTACTTAAAAAAATCAACGCAGGTATCAGGGAAACCCCAAGGAAAGGCAGACTATGATGCCTGAATCTGTGTTCCTCAGGAGTTACATCACCATACCTTGAGAGGTGTGTAAGAGAAGACTTAAGTAACTTCAGGAAACTTCTAAATTTAATTAAAAGTTTATTTTTAACTAGGTTTTATAAGACTAAAGACACAAAGAACCGTGAGAAAACATTGTACTCTAGCTTCTAAGTTTATTTTTCACTAAAGTGTAGGTTAGCAATTCCATAGCTACTTTCTATGCATGAATAGATAGGTAAAGATAAGTAAATTCAGTCATGTGTTGGTTAACAATGGGGACAATTATAAGAAATGAATCATTGGGTGAATTCATTGTTGTGCAAACATCACAGAAAGTTCTTACATGAACTTAGGAAACAGCCTGTTTATGGCATAAATATAGCCTATTGCTCCTTCAGTATAATGAACAAAACATGAAATTAAATCAAGCCCAAGAGATAATGATGCAATCAAGAGACACGAAAGGAGCTGAGGAGATGCTATAGTCAGTAAAGAGCTTGTCTCACAAGCATGAGGACTTGAGTTTAAGTCCCAGCACCCACACACAAAAACCAGGTATGAAGGTACGCATCTGGAATCCCAAGGCTGGGGAGGCAGAGACAAGAAGATTCCTAGGACTCCGTGGCCTGCCAGTTCAGCTATACAGCTGAGAAATAGGTTCAATGAGAGACTTGTCTCAAAGGTGTAGAGAATTTGCAGAAATTGCAGAAGGCACCCAAATGTGAACTGATAGTCCACACATGCATATGCACACACACACATGTGCATACTCATACACACAAAGAGAGAAACACAACAAACACGAGATGGATGAGGCTGCTGCTAGCCTAATACAGCATCCTGTCTTAGAATAAACTTTTTATGTACTTGTAGGAGTATGCACTAAAATAAGTATCATTATCACATAAACCTGCCACACGTTTGCTTATTGTCATTATCAAATGTATTTCACATAATTTTATGTGCTCTACTTTCCTGAGACTGGTTCCTCTCTATCATCATAACAAGCATCAGTAAGGCACTGTGCTATGACACTAGGCTCACTATGACTCCGATAGGTGATAGACATTATGGATCTCCCTCATCATTGCTGGGGGGGTGGGGGAGAATACCAATATATTGTCAGTTATTGATCAGCATCATTAGGTGGTATGTGACTGTGCATGGTACAGATATTTACATTTTCCACTGTTGATAAAGATGTTTCAAATGAGTGAGTTAGGAAAGCTAGAATGAATGTGGTGGTTCTTACAGTGGGAAATATCAAAGTGAATTTGTATTTATTTTAATATATATGATGATTAACAGAGACAGAATTGTGGATACATGTTTGTACATGGTTAAGACATATATATCTTTCTTAGCTGTGTCTTCTCAAAGGCAGAGAGGCAGAGAAGCAACAAGCACACCTGGCCGGCCCTTGGTCTGAGCTGCCATTGTCCTGTAAGAGAGCAGGGCTCCTTAGCAGACAGGGCTGGTGGAGAAGCCATGAGATACACCTGAACAATTAGCAGTGGTGAGGGTTAAGGATGTGTCAAGGTTATGAGAAGGAGGAACATGAGGAGGAAGATGTGGTTTACAAGAAGGACACAGGGAGCAGGGAGCTGGAGAGATAGCTCAGTGGTTAAGAGTAATGGCTGCTCTTGCAGAGATCCAGGTTCAGTTCCCAACACTCACATGTGGTGGCTAACAACCATCTGCAACTCCAATTCCAAGAGATCTGGCCTCTGTGGGCACTGCATGATATGGCTGCACTTACATACATGCAGGCAAAACACTCATACATATAAAATAAAAATAAATAAAAAGATACAGGGATTCACCTGAAGATGCCCTCAGTACAAGCCTGGAGAAACCCAGGAATATGACAGGACTTTAGAGTGTGAGATCAGAATGCAAAGAATAAAGCAAACATGATAAGTCAAATAAATATGAAGGGGCAAAGAAATGGGGAAGAATGGCCAGATTTTTCCTAAGGAAGAATTACAGTTAATACTTGTAGACTGAGAGAAACACAAGAATCACCCTTAGTACACCCAGAATAAACTTGTTGCACGCAAGATATATTAATTGAAGGGTAAAACTACTGGGCAAACTTTGAAGAAGGAATAGAATTCAATGTAGCCTCAAAGTGGCTTAAAGAAATAAATAAAACACAGAAGCAAAGGTAAATACTTTTTAAAATTTTAAAGTTTTATGTGTATGAGGTTTTGCCTCCATGTAAGTACATCGCATGTGTGCAATATCTGCAGAAGCCAGAAGAGGGCGCTTGATCCCCTAGAACTGGAGTAATGGACAGTTGTTAGTCGACATGTGGGTGCTGGGAACTGAACCTGGATCCTCTGCAAGAGTGGCCAGTGCTGTTAATTACAGGGCTATCTCTCCAGCCCCTAACTAAAAGTTTTGGAAACATGGTCTTTGTTGGATACCTTTGCTTGGGACTTAACCATAAAAACTATTCAGCTATTACTGGGTGTTTTCTGTGTGGAAGTCACTAAGTGAGAATAACTTTTGCTCTCTCAGCAACACCAAGAGCCTTGGAACCAGCCTCGGCTTCTCTGGGTTCTCACTCCCAGTCTCACAAACAGCCAGGCCTTGCCCTTCACCTCTGTCTCATGCTGCACCCCTAGGCAGTGAGATCTCAGGAAAGATGCCATCTTCAGCACATATGCGTTCGAGGATGCTGGGTACACTCAGTAGTGTGTCTACATAATTTGGTGCACCTGCCACAGAATGAAGATGCGAGATCCTGAGTTCAAGAAGCCCCGGGTAAGTACCACCAAAGCTATTGAAATCTCAGCATGTCATGGTATTCTTTGTTATTCTAAGCAAAGAAAAATGAAAATTTCACATGCTTAGCATGCATTTTACTATTTATGTTTATGTTGTGTAACATTAGCCTTAAGCACAAATGTACGTGCTTTTAACTCAGATGCTTTCCGAACTGCATAATTTATATTTCACAGCTCACACGTGCATTCGTATTTTAGTCTTAATCAGAACAGTGGAGATGCTGCACAAACCTAATTTGATTGTTTCCATTTCACTTCTTAATGTGTCTATGGCCACTCTGCCAACTCAGACTCAACTTCCTTAGCTTACTGATGAATTAGGAAAGATTGGAAGGAAAAAGAACTTTGGCACTGTCCTCTACCACTTTCAAGTGTAGGGAGAAGTGAAGCAGGAGCAAAGGGAAGAAAATGCGTAGGGGCTCCTGGTGACTGTGATTGTCACAAGGCCAATCTTGCCTGCATGGGAAGCAAAGACCAAGCCTGGTTTCCAGGGCTGTTTGCTCCTGGCTTAGTAGCAGACATAACATTTGCCTTGTACTTGCTTTGACTCTTGCTGATCTCCCCTGTGGGTGTGCCCTAATTCTGTCTTCATGGGGCTCTGTAAACTCTGTATGTGATCATGACGCAGCTGTGAGGCAGACACACATATTGCACAAATGTCCTCTGCTTGTGCACAGCCCTCATCGTCTCCTTAAAATGTTCATACAAAATACAAACTCAGAAAGAAAAATTATTAACAATTTCAGAGCAGTAACAGAATACCAAGCCAAGAAGGAGCCCTTGTGAACACACAGCTATAAATAGACACGTGTCATCTGCCTATGAACTGGGCACTGCACAGTGTAATAAAGACAACTGACAAAGCAGAGTCTTCATCAAAGAAAATCAGAATTAACAATGACCCCTGCTAATGCTGTTAATACTTCAAGCAGAACCAATGTTGGTTAGAAGTCAAGATGACCAGTACCTGGCTAGTTATTTAGTAATGTATTTGGTTATATACAATTTGTTCAAGGGGACTGGAGAGATGGCTCAGCGGTTAAGAGCACTGTCTGCTCTTGCAGAGGACATTCCCAGCACCCACACGGCAGCTAACAACCATCCTCAATTCCAGTTCAGGGGACCCAACATCCTCTTCTGATCTCCTCATGCACTGCAGGACATGGGTCCCTAACACAGATCCAGGTATGTAGGGTGAATTGATTCTCCAAGGGACAAGCCTGACGAGCTGTGGACAAACACTCCCTCCCAGGCCAATTGGTATTTACTCAGGACCACCTTGCATGGAGGAAAGACAAGGAGCTGGGAAAGTCCTATGCCTTTCCCCACCAGCCCATTGGCCTTGGATATGAGAAGGGGAGGGGTTGAAAGCATTTAAACTAAGGGTGCCAGGAAGGAGCCCTTTTCTCTCCCCTTTGGCCCTTTGGATCTGACCACCAGGAAGTCTCAAAATCCAAGCCTCACTGTGGATTCATTAATGTAACTTATGCAGGGGAGGAGGGCACCCATGCCCTGTAGTAACCCCCCACCCACTGCTCTGTTAGTAAGCCACGTAAACTAGCTAGAATTTGCCTAACTGTGAGTTGGGAAATTTGTGTGTTTGTTGTAGGACCTGGGGAGGAAGGGGCTAAGCTTAGTCTGCCTCTCCCAAAAGGAATTTTAGCAACAATTGGCGACTAAAAGGGTGGGATAGAACAAACAAATAATGAATTTGGAATAGCAACTTATTGTCCCTCATATGGAGAAGACCAACAACTGAAACAAAGTTGAGTGAGGGAAGAGTGTGGGCAGAGGACATGGTAGACTATCCCCCAAAGCACCAGGGCTTGTGCGTGACAGTGGACAGGTATGGAGATAAGACCATACAGGTAAAGTGTACTAGACTTACTCTGGGGGTGGGCAATTATCACCCCCAGGAGTACACAGTGTGCATCTCTCCCTTGTGAGAGAACATCCTGGGGGTTAATGCTCTGCTGTGACACACCCTGCATACCACTTTGGGAGAGTTCTGAGGGTACACACAGTGATTACTCAGGGGTGGGCAAGATGGGAACCAGTCAGATTACCCACTGCATGAAGGGTGGTGAATGTCAAACAGTACAGGCTTCCTGGAAGCCGAGAGGAAATTACAGAAACCATCCAGGAGCTGGAGAGGGTGGAGGTTACACACCCCACTCAAAACCCTTTTAATAGCCCTGTATGGCCTATCAGGAAGTCATATGACTCCTAGAGAATGACTGAGAATTAAATAAGGTGGTGACTCCTATCATGCAGCTGTGCCCAACATTGCACTTCTAACAGATCAGCTGGTGCAGGAAATGGGGTCTTTGCATGCAGCAGTGGACCTTGCTATGTGTTCTTTAGTATCTCCTTAGCAGCTGAATCCCAGGACCAATTTGCGTTCACGTGGAGTGGATGACAATGGACCTTCAGAGCGCTTCCCCAAGGTTATCTCCACAGCCCCAGTGTTGGTCATGGGATGGTGGCCTGGGACCTGGTCCTATTACCCTGTCCTCCGTCTGTGAGGAGGTTCCACTGTAGAGATCATATAATGTTGACCTCTGAGTGCCTTACAGATTTGGAAGCCCATTTAGGGGACATGCAAGTACACCTGAAGGAGCGAGGCTGGGAAATCAACCCAGACAAGGTACAAGGGTGAAATTTTTAGGAATCTTATGGTCAGGAAGGACTCACATGGCACCCAGTACAGCAGTTGAAAAAAATTTTCAGCAACCTATACCAATAAATACAAAGCAGTTACAGGTATTTGGGGGGCTTCTAGGATATTTGCGGATTTTCATACCTCACCTTCTCAGATCACCCGTTCCCTGTATAACCTAATAAAAAGAGGCGCTACGTGAGACTGGGATGCAAAGGCCCAAGAAGCCTTTGAACAGTCAAAAGTACCGAATGGACAAGTGAAACAGCTGTGCACTCCCATATCCCAGTGTCCCTTCCTATTGGAAGTCACCCGAAGCCCAGAGCTATGGGTGGAGCTTATGGCAACAGCAGCAGGGGCAAACTGTCCTGATTGGATTCTGGTCCCAGTCATGGAAGGGGGCGGAGTCCCGGTACACAGCCTTAGAGCAGCAGCTGCTAGTGGTATACAAAACACTGCAGCAGGTGGAGTCCATGACAGATCCCTCCTCCATTACTGTAAAACCACGTATCCTATAAAGGGATGGGTAGAGGACCTGCTAGACAAACCGTTGTCT
The DNA here is from genome assembly GCA_035773235.1 of Eospalax fontanierii. Taxonomy (NCBI): domain Eukaryota; kingdom Metazoa; phylum Chordata; class Mammalia; order Rodentia; family Spalacidae; genus Eospalax; species Eospalax fontanierii. The sequence continues at coordinate 33,857,402 of CM069547.1, forward strand.
GGGGTGGCACAAAATCAAACGTTGCAAAGGTAGCATGCATATTTAGAGCAGCGAGGGGTGGTGTCAGCGAGCCCGATCACCAGTGGCATGCAGGCGATACTGGAGCCCGTGCCGTTTCAAGGGGAACCTCTCCCCTCACCTCCTATAGGCGACCCTCCAGCAAGACCAGCCCCGGTGTGAGAAGGGAGTCCCCCAATCCCTGCTGATGCCTGGTTTACTAATGGCGCCAGCAGGAGAGTGTTGTGCCCAGGTTATAGAATCCTCTCAAAAGACCACCAGGGAGGTCAAATCTGATGCAAGCACAAAGGGTCTTTATTTACAATCTCCAGCTCGGTCCACAGTCTGACACACCGACGCAGCGGGTGACAGGACAGTGGCCCCGAGTGGAGGGTGAGGTGGTCTTTTATAGGGTTAAAACAAAGAGAGGAGGGCCAAGGGTTGGGATTGGTTAAGGAAGCCCTCTGGCGTGAAAAGCATCTTACTCATATTAAGGCTATGGGCCCGTGGAATGTGCTGACCAAAGGATGTTACAAAGTCTTGTTTATGTCTCTGATTTTAGCCTTGGTCAACCTGACCAGATTTCATGTAGTCCTAAGTAGGGTGTTTTTACAAAACCATCTGGTATTTGAAGGCTACGTCCTTGCAGGTGTTTTCCTATGAGTGTGGGAAAGACTGTTTGTGGTCTTTCCTGGAGCTGGGAAATCAAGCTTACATAGCAGAGGTTTTTCTCTAACAAAATGGAGTCAGGTTTGCTGCAGCCTTTACTTTTCATTTCTGGGGGGTCCTTACAGGAGCTAAGCAAGAGTGGGTAGCTGTGCAATACAGATGAACACGGACACTATGTGGCTGGAAAGGGGAGAAGGGGAGAGCAGCCAGTGGGCTGAGCTGAGGGCAGTATGGATAGTAGTGATGCAGGAGCCCTGGCCAGTCACCATCTGTACTGACAGCTGGGCGGTGTTCAAAGGCCTGACTTTATGGATGGCCCAATGGAGAAGGAGAACTGGCAAGTGTTGGGACAGCCGCTACGGGGACAACAAATGTGGAAGGAAATATATAGCAAAGTGCAACAAGAATTTATCATGTGTCAGCCCACCGCCTAGTAAGCCCCCCAGGGAATCAGGAAGCTGATGCTCTTACTAAGGTGAGGGCCATCTGTCCACAGGTGTCCTTAGAAGCAGCTCACTGGATTCATATAAAATCTGGCCACAGGGGGGCCGACACGGGATGGAAAATAGCCAAAGTTGCTGGCATTCCTATAAAATATTCTGTCATTTTGCAAGCAGTCCAGGCCTGTGAGGCTTGTTCTCAACTACAGCCCCAGAGGATGGATGCCATGATGGGGCATGTGCATAAGTCTGTCTCCCCTGTAAGAGACTGGCAAATAGATTATACAGGGCCCCTGCCAGCCAGTGAAGGATGAAAATATGCTCTCACCTGTGTGGACACGGCCACAGGCCTTACACGGGCCTTCCCATACATGTGAGCAATGGGTAAGGCTACTATTAAGGGCCTGACCCAGCTCATGTATGGGTGCCCACAGATAGTGACCGGGGCACCTACTTTATGAGTGAAGATGTACAAACCTGGGCCGAGAATAACCAGGTTCAATGGTATTTCCACCTTCCCTATAATCCCACTGAGGCAGGGCTGACTGAAAGAAAAAATGGGAATTAAAGGAACAGTTGAGAGCCTTAAATGGAGCAGAAACCCTACGGGGATGGAAGAGAGCCCTTCTAGAAGTCATACGGCTGTTAAATGAAAATCCCAGTACTGGGGGTGAGCTTCCCCCCTATGAGCTGTTGGCCCAGGAAGGCCTTAAGTCCCCACAAACCATAAAGGCTGTTACCACAAATGTGGGCTGCACACCAGAAGCTGATGGTAAGACCCTACTGCTGAAGACACTGCACGTCGTAAATGCAGGAGAAGAAGAGATCAAGCTGGGACTAAGCTGGAAACTCCCTGCCACCGGCTGGATGACCTTTATTGTGCCAGAAGGTGCTATGCAGATGACCAGAGGAGAATTGTCCCCCACAGTCCTGCTCAATGATAGACCCCACGTGTTACGCTATTGACATGCAAAGCAAGACATACCTGCTGGGACAGTAGTGGCTTGTCTAGTGTATGTGCAACCCACAAACTTCCAATTGGACTTACAGCCCACTGTGGGGGAAGGAGGGGGACCTACATTTGGTACTGTAAGCCAGGTCGACCTCCAGTGGCAGGGGAAGTTATAGGCCCCAGTGGGGAAGCCACTGCTATTGTTTTACTAAATGGATGTGATATGCTTACTAAGGTACCATCCAAACATTTGTGTTTACACCCATAGGTTAGGTTACTGTAAGTCAGTATTTGTATGGTTTATATGGATGTTACTGCTTTTCTTTTGTTGTTGTTGTGTTTCTATTTTGTTTTCCATAGGAGAAGAAAATGGAAAGGATATCACTAAAACAACTGATAATAAGACCCAGGAATTCAAGACTGCATCGCGATGGGAAAAGGGTGTGTCCCACACTAAACTGCCCCCTTCTCAAGGCTCAGGGATTTTTTGCAGAAGAGCAGGGCATGAAGAATGTAAGGGCCGGAGAATGAGGTGGAGTGTAGGGTGAACTGATTTTCTGAGGTGTGGGGGTCTGGGTATTGAGCAAGGCAAGCAACCCTGGATACCCTAAAGGGACAGCAGGTGTCCAGCTTGCTCTGTCTGATGTGATACCCTGGCCCCAGGCAATCATTGTAGACATGAACCTTCTTTTCTCCCACCCCAGATCAGAACCAGGTTTTTGGTTTTGTTTCCTCATTCCTAAACTTCCACAGCCTTCCCATCCTTTATCCCAAGACCACACCTTTAACTTTCCCGCCTCTGTAACAGTCAGAAAGGCCTCCCTATATAAACCCCTGCCTTGGCTTTAATAACCAAACTACCCACCGTTGTAGTATCCCGGGAGCTCCTCCTCCCACCGCGCTCTGAGCCACCTGAGGACCTGTTCGATAGTCCTCCATTCTCTGGCATGGCTGGAGCACAACAGCCATGCTGGGGATGGAGACCCACCCACACTGAGGGACAAGCCTGATGACCTGTGGACAAACACCCCCTCCCAGGACAAGTGGTATTTCCCAGGACCACCATGCATGGAGGAAAGACAAAGAGCTGGGAAAGTCCTATGTCCCTCCCCACCAGCCCATTGGCCTTGGATGTGAGAAGGGGAGGGGCCAAAAGCATTTAACCTGAGGGCACCTTTTTATTCCCCTTTTGGCCATTTGGATCAGACCTCTGGGAAGTCTCAAGATTCAAGCCTCACTGTGGATTCATTAATGTAACTTATGCAGGGGAGGAGGGCACCCATGCTCTGTGAGTAACCGCCTACCCACTGCTCTGTTAGTAAGCCAAGTAAATTAGCTAGAATTTGCTTAACTGTGAGTTGGGAAATTTGTGTGTTTGTTGTAGCACCTGGGGAGGGAGGAGCTAAGCTTAATCTGCCTCTCCCAAAAGGAATTTTAGCAACAAGCTAATACAGGTAATAAATATAAACAAAATATTTTTTTAAAAACTTGCTCAAAGCAGTTTCTAAAAAGAAACAAAATGAATGTCCAAAATGTGAACCTGTTCCGTCCTCCTAGTCTCGTCCAGCTGCTCTAGGCTCAGGACCTGAGGAAGTACAGGGGTGCAGCTCGTTCCAAAAACAAAGCCAGGTTACACCAGCAATGTCTCTCTCGTCTGAATTTTAAAATCTTGCTTGGATAGAGTTGTATCGAATTGTGGAAAAGAATGCGGCTTCCTACAAAGAAAACTGCAAACATGCTCAGTCTCTAGGGGACTAAAACGGAAGCTGCAGATCCTGAACAAGTCCTCCTGGTCCTAAGAAAAAGAACAACTCTTGATAAGGCAAAATCGTTTTTGTTAACAAAGAGGAGAAATCCTTATCTAAGGACATTTAGCGGGAAATGGGAAAGCTGTCATTTCCCTTTGCCAAAGCCTCTGGACAGACGTTAACAAAATCGTGTGGGTGAAGAGGATACAAGAATATTCACCAGCTGTTGTCCGAGAATTGCTCTGGTCAGTTGCAGAAACAGCTTTCAAAAGAGAGAAAGTACCTTTTAGAGTGAAGACAGCAGTTCTGAAATTGTGAGTGCCCTTCTGCCTAGTGAGATGAACTGAGAGCTTTTTCGCTTTTTACCAGAAAACAAGCTATTTACTCTGGAAGCCATCTCCACCCCCACGTTTTACAACAGTGAGTTGAAGTCTCAGTATGTCATCAAGCAAGCGTTTTGTTAGTTTCTGGCCAAGTTGTGCTGTTGTAAAGCACACCCACACTCCTACACTACCTGAAACTATGCACCAGGAAGGTGGTTTTTAAGGCTGAGATTTCAGGAAGTTTTCCAAAGTAAATCCATCCTCAGGGCTGCCCCCTCCTCATCCCATGTAGCTGGGTCTAAAGGATGGGAGGGATTTAGACATATGAACATGAATCTAGCCAGAGCATCCAAGCTGCTGGAGGTTCAGGTTTATGTTCAGCTCCGGAAGAAATCTTATCAGAATAAAAGTGGAAAAATTTTATTTAGGTGGAAGAAAATTTGAAGTCTGATTAAGGATTGGGACACAAGTTTTCTGAGTGTGAAAATGACTTGATTGTTCAATCATCAGGAAAAGAATTGTATAAGCATGTACAAGGTATATGAAACGAGACTCCAGCTGGACCCTCAGTGCTTGGGCTTAGTGTGGATCTACAGAGAAATATGTTTGCCCTTCCTTCCCAGACACTAGAGTGTAAAGGAGATGGTGTTTATGAGCCCCTCTCAAGCTTCTGGGAAAGAGCTTGGCTTCTATCTTGGAAGTAACTTGCTCCTCTACTCTGGAAACGTTCCACTATTTTCTCTTGGTCCAGCTCACTGTAATTCACCCTGTACTGCCAGGTATTTCTTGAGCCCTTTTACCTTGAGGTTGACCCTCTCCTGCCTCTTTGCTCATCAGGCAGGGCACATTTAGTCCTTACAAAGCAAGAGCTGTGCACAAAGTGTGTCAGTTAATTTTCTGTTGCTATACCGGTATACCTGGGATAATCAGCTTACAAAGAGAAAAGTTTTATTTTGGCTCATATTTTTAGAAGCTTCAGTCTGTGGTCAGCTGACCCTATTGCTTTGGGCCTGTGTCCAGGTAGCACATCATGCTACAAATGAGAGTTTGAGGAATCTGTTTACTTCATGGCAATTAGGAAGGAGAGAGAGAGAGAGAGAGAGAGAGATTGATTCCAGTCTCCTTTGACAGCACCCCACTGACCTAAGATGTCCCACTAATCCTAACCTCTTAAAGGTTGTGCTGCCTGCCAAAGACTGACAGGTTGGGAACAGGCAGTTGAAACATGTGTCTACAGAACAGTCACTAAACTGAGTCAGAAAGTTTAGGCAGATGCGTATTGAAGGTGAATGGATTTTCTGGCTCCCTTGAAGAGAATCTCCATTGCTTTCAGATTCAGAGATTGAGCCGCAGCCCCTGCACACACTTCATCCCTCCAAAACCCTCTGGCTGGAGGAGCCGGTTTTTAGGTTCACCTCTACACAGATGCGAGTCCCAGTAGCTTTGTCTCCAGTTCAGCTAGCAGCGTCTCCTTGCTCCTCCTTTGAGGTCTGGGAGTCATTTGGTCCCACCCCCTCAGGTTACTAGCACCCTGTCCTTCCTTCCCTCACTAGCAGGGAGAAAGGGCAGGGCCCTGGATTAAGGTTGGTGACCAGAGATTTGCAATCCCCTTCCTTCTCCACTGTCCACCACAGCCTCTTCCTGGGGAGAGCTCTGCAACCACCACCACCATGAGCCTCGATGCAGCTTTTACAGCTCTTAAGAGTGGGATCCCAACTCTTAAACTCTGAAACTGAGTGTCCATGTTGGGGCTCCCGGACTCTCACGTTTTCGAATGATCACACACCACACCCAGTGGGAAAGTCCTGCCTGTGGTAACACCATGTCAGGTGACAAGGGGGTGGGGCTCAGCTGTCAGCCAGGGCTCAGCAGCATGAGAACGTGCTCTCCGTCAAGTAATAGCACCCTTCAGCACAGCTTGCTGGAGTGCTCAGACCTCAAGAGTGGCTCCATGGAGCAGAAAGTCCACGAACACACGCTGCCTTCTTTATTTGGTTCCGTTGAGTCCTCTAGTCTCTGGGGATATGGAAGAGTCATGTTTAACTTTTATTACTTATTTATGCGTTATGTATTTTTAATTGTGGCAAAATACATACCACATACAATTTATCATCTTAGCCATTCTGAAGGGGACAATCCTGTGTGAGGTTTGTTCACATTGCTGGACAGCCAGTTTCTAGAATTCTTTTCATCCTGCAAAGCTAACATTGTAACCATTAATTCTGTATTCCCGGTTCTCTCTGGCCCTCAGCAACTCCTGTTTTACTTTCTGTCTCTGAATTTCACTACTCTAGATATGTGTATAAATGAATCATACCACATTTGTACTTTTGTGACTGACTTCTTCCACTGAGCATGATATCAGGTTTCTCCAGGATGTATCATGGGATAAAATTTCCTTCCAGTTTTCACTGGAATAATATTCTCTCTCTCTCTCTCTCTCTCTCTCTCTCTCTCTCTCTCTCTCTCTCTCTCAGTGTGTCAGTGTCTCTGTGTGTATATAAAATGGATCTTTCTCTTGTTCTCCCTACCATCTCTCCCCTTTATACACACACAACACACACATACACACACGCACACACAGCTTGGTCATCCATTCATCCTGTCCTTGGCTTCCAACTTGGCTTGTGAGCCCCATGTGTAGATGTTTGTCGGGGGACTGACTTTGAAGCATACAAGCTCGTAGGAGAGGATTCAATTGTGTGGGCCTGAAGAGGACTGAATAGCAATGTCCATCCATAAAGCCAGGAAATATACCCTCTTTCCGGAGGACATTTCTGACTTCACTTGAGGTCTGTGAGCATCCCAGAGGCCGTCAATAAAAGAGTGCTTTATTTTTTTGATGCCTTTTACCGTTTTTGTGGAAATAGCAAGCCCTGCTCCCTGTTCTCCTTCAACGTTCATTTACTCACTAATTGTCCCAGGGGCCCAGGAGGCCCTTGGAATCCTACGGAATTTCAGAGGCCTGCTTGCCACATCCATAGCAGGTGCATCTGCCCTCAGTCACCATCTTAGTGAATGGCAACTCTCGCCATTCACTAAGCAGGAACCTTGAACACTGGGGGACTGGCATCTCCCAGCAGAATGGCCTTCTCTTTCTTTCAGCCATTGTCAGCATCTCCCAGGTCCTGCCTGGCCATCCACAATCTCACACTGCTGTCTCTGCTAGCTGTGGGGAGCAGGACAGGGCTAGGCACTCTGAATGCCTCCCTCCTGTTGGTTCAGCAGCTGGTGGGCCCCAGACATGGCCTTGATAGACTTTGTATATACCAACTGAGGAGGTGAACAGTCTGATCTCAGTCCTGTAGGTAGGAATGCTTTGTCTCCATTACGGGTCCCTCCTGCTGAATAGAATTCATGTCACAATCTGGGGGAGCTACCATTCTGCACTACCTCACTGCAGCCTGATCAGTGACAAGGCTATTTGGGGAAAAGGAGCCTTGTCTGTCTTGCACTCTGTGGGGCTGAGCTATCCAGAGGAGACCACATGGGGCTGAAGTATTGAGGACTCGTAGCTATCCCACTGTGGTGCTGGGCTTGGAGCCCACAAGTGGGCTAATTTCAGCCACCTCCAGCCTTCTTTGGGCAGTCTCCTGGAGCCATCTCCAGCAGTCCAGGACACATTCATCTGCAGAAACACATAGCCTGTTCAACAGTGTGCACACTGTTACATCTGAATTGGCAGAGACTAGAGACTGAAGACAATTAAAGCAGCTGCTTCTCATTGACCAGTAACTGAAGGAGTCATGTTGCCTTGCTCAAGCTTTGGCTGAAAACTGTGCTCAGTCCAGGCATAAATATCGCACTATATATGTAAACACATGCAGCCCAATCACCACAAAAACCCCAGAGTTCTTATTCCTTAGGCAGTCTTGGCAGTTTGGGTCAAATAATTCTTTGTTTGGGATGTCCTGTCCATTGCGAGATGTTTATTTAGCAGTGTCTCTGGACCCTACCCACTAGATTCCAGCTGCAGCTCCCAATTCCACTCATGACAACAAAACCATCCCCAGATGGAATTAAGCGAGAGCTCAGCTGGTAAAGTGCCAGCCACAAAAGCAAAAAGACCTGAGTTTGATGCCCTAGAACCTATGTGAAAAGGTGTAGTAATGTGCACTTGTAATTCCAGGGCTGTGGAGATGAAGGCAGGCTCCTCTCTGGGGCTTGCTGGCCTACTAGGTGAGCTTCAGGCCAAGAAGAGATCCTGTCTTGAGAAACAAGGTGAATAGTGTTGTGCCCAGGTTATAGAATCCTCTCAAAAGATCACCATGGAGGTCAAATCTGATGCAAGAACAAAGGGTCTTTATTTACAAGCTCGAGCTCGGTCCACAGTCTGACACACCGACGCAGCGGGTGACAGGACAGTGGCCCCGAGTGGAGGGTGAGGTGGTCTTTTATAGGGTTAAAACAAAGAGAGGAGGGACAAGGGTTGGGATTGGTTAAGGAAGCCCACTGGTGCGAAAAAGCATCTTACTCATATTAAGGTAACAGGGCCTGTGGAATGTGCTTACCAGAGTATGCTTCAAGATCTTGGGCTTATTTGGGTTTCTGATTCATGTCTTGGTCATCCTGACCAGACTCTATGCTTTCCCTTTAAGCCATGACAAACCACCTGATATTTGAAGGCCATGTCCTTGCAATTGTTTAACTAGTGGGTGGGAAAGAGTTTCTGAAGCCAGGAAGCCAAGCTTATGTGGCTGAGGCTTTTTCTAACAAGATGGAGTCAGATTTGCTGCAGCCTTCATTCTTCATTTCTGGGGGGGTCCTTACAAATAGCAACTGAGGAATGACAACCATCATTGTCCTCTGGTTTCTACATGCATGTATCATCTATTTGAATACTCAAACACAAACATGCACTCATACAAAGAATAAAAGAATGCCCCAGATCTTGTCAAATGTGTCCTGGGGAGCAAAGTCAGCATTACTCAGAATCTGCTATATGTCAGTCAGTAAGAGTGTTATATATTAATCATGTTAATGTAGGTGATTCTCATAATATTATGGGTCAATGTTACTGCTTCTATTTTGCAATGAAGAATGTGAGGCGACAAGACAAAAATAACTTTCCTAAGATCATACAGCTAGTAAGAGGTGATGTGATAGAATCAAGTCATACCACAAGGTCAAGTCTAATAGTTGGTTAGTAGCTGTGCCTCATTCATCCCAATCCTCTTGTGGTTTCTTCAGTAACCCATCACAGATGTGGAAGCAGGGGTCAGTTAACTCAGCCTAGGTCATACCTCCAGTGAGAGGCAGATTCTGGGCTGAGCCTCTGAGATGCGGAATTCAAGAATATCCATTCCAAGCATGGACCTCAAAGCAGGGGGAAGGGAAGTCCTCCACTGCCGGACAGAGTACTGAACTGGACAGGTGCGGGAACATGGCCTCTGCACTGAGCAACTGGTTATGTCCTAAGACAAGGTCAGGGTACTGAGGTCCCCTATGGTTATACCAGAGCTTTTCCAGCCATTTGTTCCCTACCATGGAGATGGGCTCCCCAGTCCTGCTACCTCCTTCCATCACAAAAGTACCCCCCTGGGTGCCTTCAGGTGGATCCTTTTGGTGAAAACAGTTGCAAAGATATTGGACAGGCAGGCCTGACTTGTTTTGCCATTTACTAGCTGTGACCTTTAGCAAACTGCTTAGCATGTGTAAACCTCAGTGCCTGTGGGGATCTGTATTCTGTTACTATATATAATACAATACACAATGCTGGGACCTTTATAAAGAAAGGAGGTTTGGGTTGGGGAGATGACTGATTGAGGAAGCTAATCAAACATAAGGATCTGAATTTGATCCCAGCATCTACATAAAAAGCTGTGTATGGCTGTGCATGTGCCCGTAACCCCAGGACTCTGGGACAGTGGAGACAGCAGGATGGCTGGGGCTTGCTGCCTGCCCGCCTCGCTCTAATTTAGGAATAAAGGAAGAAGGCAGAAAGACTAATAGAGCAGGACACCCAACACTCTCCTCGGCCTCTGTGTGCATGCACAGGTATAAGAACCCACATTGCTGTGTACACTCACACACACACCTGTGTACATGCGGCACACATCTAGTGCATACACCACACACATATGACACACACACTAAATCGATAAATAATAAAAATTCTAAAAGAGGATGGGTTTATTTCACTCACAGCTTTGCAGGCTGGAAGGCATGGCGCTGGCGTCCATTTCTGGTGACGGCCTCATGGTGGATGACACTAAGCAGTAATGACGCTAAGCAGTACCCAGGAGAGATCACACCACTAGACAGAAACCCAGAGGTGGGAGAGAGGCCAGAGTCACTTTTGTCACAATTCTCTCTCCTGAAAACTAATTCAGAGTTCTAAGAGAACTACCTTAATCCCTTCTGTAGACAGTACCCACCAGGAACGTCCCCCACGTTCCCTGTCTTAAAGCTCCCATCACCAGTTTGTATCTGTACACTGAGGACCAAACTTCCAGCACATGAACCCTTGGAGGAGGTGCTCAGACCACCTCTGGACCAGACTGAGTGACCAAATCCACAAACTGGATTTAGCCTTACAGCCCCTCGATAGTCCTGGAGGGTACAAGACACATGGTATGCACCGACCCTGTGTTGATTATCTCCATCACTACCCTGTATCTCCCCTGATCTGAAAAGTTTGCATAGTCATCTCAGTTGCAAACGTGTGAGTGGTACGATGGCAGAATATTTTTTGAGGAAAAAGCTGAACTCTAAATTTCACTGAAAGTGGTTTTGGAAATCTTGTCTTTTTATTGTGATTGCCTTCATTGCCTGCACTGACGGTCGCTCTTTGCAGCAGAGATGGAAGCCGAGATTCAGGGTTCATTTTATTTTTCGTGTCAGATGGTTCTGGCCTCCTTTTGAGAAACTGAAGAGGAAATGTTCCCGCAGGAGAGCCAGGGATGGGCTGCACACGCACTACAGAGGCTCACGGACCAGGAGGCACAGCATTTCAGCTGCGTTCATGTACAGAGGCAGGGCTGTTTTCTAGAAAACAGCAAGTGCATGTGCTCCTGCTCAGACCCGGGGAACTCCTCCCTCCACTGGGCTTCCCTCATCAGCTCTGTGACACCAGGCTCGGTGCTGACTACACTGACTCTTGGCCTGCTCATTGTGAAATGGGAACAAATCTTGCCTCTTGGGCTTGCTCTTGAGCATTCAGTGGAACAAGGACCCTGAAGTCCTGTGATATATATTGTATGGGTAAGCTATCGTGTTATTTGAGCTCATTAAGAAGCTGGCTCTGGAATCAGGATTGCTTCCTCATGTCCCATTCTAGAACCGAAATATCCTCCAAGACCCCTAGTCTGGGGATGGGCTGCCTCCCAACTCTGTGACAGGGAGGAAAGAGAACATCAGAACTGTCCAAGAGTGAAAACATTATGCCCTTGGGAACAGCTAGAAGGTAAGTCATGTTCAATAGAGATTTACTATTGTTTACTCTGTAATATAACAATGTCTTTAGTAGGAAAGAGAAGTCTGAAGTTCAGCCATGGGAAGCTCAGCCACGAAGAGAAAAATCTACCACAAATCCAGCTGATGGCCTCAGCTTCCTGAGTGAGTTTCAGTGGATATAGCGAGCATCCAAGTTGCCGATCTTATCTCTAACTGTTGCTATGTGTTCTTTTACTTGGAAGCCTCACTGGAGGGAACACTCTGCTCTGTCTGGATCTCTATCTCTGTCTTGGAAACTTCATCTGACTACTTTAAAGGGGCTTACTTTGTTGGTTTCAGTTGGATGTTTTGAGCACCTGGATTTGATGACATCTTGTGCTCTCTCTCTCTCTCTCTCTCTCTCTCTCTCTCTTGCATTTATTCTTTTCCTTTGGCTTGCTGTGTACTTAATAAACTCACTTATGCAAACTCCAAAGTATGACTGTCAAAGATTATTCTGCAGGCCATACAGAGCAGGTCTTGTGGACAATGTGTGGCTCAGAGCATCCACTGGATGCCCTGTGGCCCTTCTCCTATGACCCCTTTCTCACCATCCAGTCCTCTTTTCTGTGCAGATGCTATTTCCCTATCCACTTCATCCCTTTGGCTTTCTAACACCCCTCTGATAATGGATGGACATCTGAGAAAGCTCAGGATGATGGTATGAATGGAGTTGGAATTCAAATTCATTTAAGCCGTTTCCAGTACATCTGGGCTGGGAATTGCCTTGAATCATCTTTTTGATCCAATCACCACCACCATGCCAAAACCTATTAGCCTACCCGTACTGAGACCAGGCCTTCCAAGGAAGGTTCCTTTTCCCTACAAAGCCAATTCCTCTTCTGTTACTAACAAACTTCAACGAGGAATTTTATAAATGATAAAAAAGAGAAAATGCTGTCTTCATATAACAAGCTGTCCTAGTTGGCTTTAACTGTGAGCTTGACATCATCTAGAGTCACTTGAGAAGGGAGTCTCAACTGGAGGATTGCCCAGATCAAACTGGCCTGTGGGCATGTCTCTGGGAGATTGTCCTTTTGTTAACTGATGTGGGAGGGTCCAGCCCACTGTGGGCAGCACCATTCCCCGGGTCCTGAGCTGTAGAAGAAAACTGACTGAACATGGTCTGAAAGTAAGATAACAAACAGTATTCCTCCATGGTTTCTGTTTCATGTTTCTGTTTGAGTTCTTACGTGGACCTCCCTCAATGAGGAACTGTAACCTGGCAGTGTAAGCCAAACAAACCTATTCTTCCCCATAGGCTGCTTTTGGTCAGAATGAAACTAGGAAACATTCTATGGTTTGGGCAGATGGATCCAAGAATGGTCCTCAGTGTGATCCTATAAAGAGACAGAGCCCATTGGGAGGTCCTTAGGTCAACTGGGGTTACGTTCTTAAATGGGATTTTGAGATGCTAGTCTCTAGCTCCTGTCTGGTAATGTGGTTACCCACTCTTACACAGGCTCCCACCGTGATATAATCTGCCATGGTTTGGTCTTGCCATGCCATGTGATACAACCAAAAAAGTCCTCACCAGGGATCACCCAATACTTGACTTTGAGTAGCCCAAACCACCATTTAAATAGACCTTTTCTCATAAAGTGAAACTGCTTTGGGCAATGTCTTTTAGTAACAGCACTCCTGACTATTGCATGAATATGGCTTGGTCTCAGTGGGTATTTGTGGCTTATACTCTGAGACAATAGGGGATGTTGTTCTTCAGTATCTCAGCCCCTTACATGATAATTCTGATGCTTAATTATATTTGTCAATTTATGCCCAGGTAGCGGTCTAAGCATTATTATTGGCCATGTCTATAAGAATGTTTCAAGAAGAGATCAACTTTTGAACTGACAGACTGTGTAGATAGACTCTGCAGTGAAGGTGAGCATCATCCAATCAGTTGAAGGCCTAATTCAAACAAAAATGTGGAAGAAAAATGGCTCCACGTTCTGCTTATGTTAGTCAACTTCACATCACTGTGTTAAAACACCCAAGACTAATAAGCTAAAGGAAGAACTATTCATTTTGGCTCACAGTTTCAGACGTTTCAGTCCCAGGTCGGCTAAATCTGTTGTTTGAGGCTTGAACATCTTGAAAACAAGAGCACATGGCAGAGGCTGCTCACCTCAGGGTGTCAAGGAAGCAGAGGGACCAAAAGAAGAAGCAGAGGACAGGATGCTCCTTTCCAGGGAAGGGGCCAGGGACCTACTTCCTCCAACAAGGCCCCATCTCTTACTGTTTACCACCACCCAATAATGTCCTCATATCAGGAATCCATCAGGAGCTGAAACTATGAATTAAGTCAAAGTCCTCAGGATCCAATTTTGTCTCTAGAGCCCATCAGCTGGCAACCAACCCCCCAATACACCTCAGACTCAAACCACAACATTAATTCAGTTGAGACACACATCTCTAGCCCTCGGTGCTCCTGGTCCTCAGGATTTGGGACAATAATCTACACAACTGTTTCTCTACCTCCCCTGCTCTCAAATACTCCAGCAGGGGTTCTGGGGCTTCCAATTTGCAGATCATAGATCTTGGTATTTCTAAGCCTCTGTAATTGCAGAGATCAATTCATCATAGCAAATCTATATCTATCTATCTATCTATCTATCAATCATCTATTTATCATCACCTATTCTGTTCTCTAGAGATACCTAACTAATGGCATTGCCTTTGTCTCTGTGCAACAGTGCTCACTATGTGCTCTTTCTAAGATTAGCTATATACCTCAGATGTGTATATTAGTTATTTTTCTCATTGCTGTGACAAAATACAGGACAAGAAACAGCTTAATGGAGGAAGGATTCATTTTGATTCAGGCGATACAGTCCATCATAGTGGAGAAGTCATGGTGAAGTTCATAGGAGCAGTAATGTGTGACCGGGACTCAGCAGCCCACGAAGAAGAGACAGAACGATTGAGCTGGAAGTAGGCAGGCTGTACTCCCTGAGACCCATCCCCTAATGACTAATTTCCTGCAGCTGAGCCCCACCTTTTAAAGTCCACAGCTTCCAAAACCAGTGCCACCAGATGGAGACCAAGTATTCAAACATATGAACCAACAGAGGGCATTTCATATTCAACCCATGATAGCATTTCTCCATTTCAAAGGAACTGACTGACAGAGATAGTTTATGTTTTGGTTGTGAGTCTTAGCCTTTAATGGCCCAGTCATCTCTCCAGCCAGAATATTTGAATTTTTACCTGGGAAATGAATTTTCAGAAGGTTCTCTTGTCTCAAGTGGTTTGTGAGAATGCAGGTTGTGCTGGAGCAGGCCATGTGGGAACACAGTGCCTGCTCAGCACACTCACTTACTGCATGGCTTCTGATTTGACTGACCTGAGATCTGCATCAGCACTAGATGCTTTGCATGCTCCCATGATTTTTGATGTGAAGGCCAGGTGGAGCATGCCATATCAGAGAGGCCTGCACTGAAACCTTAGCTGTAGACAAGCTATGGAATCTTGGTGAGGTCACTGAACTTCTCTGAGACTCTGTTTCCTCATTTGTAAAAACATGGCTACAATATGGACCTCAAAGTCTTGTCATGATGATGTGCTGGCACAGAACAGTGTATGAGGTGACCCAGGAGTCTGTCAGCAGTGAGGCCCACAGAGTGAACTGCTCTCCCATTGGTGCCTGGACAGGTGGATTGAAGATGCTTAGATGGCATTTGTCCATAAGAGAGGCCTCAGTATATTCCATAGGAGCCAAGAGGTGTACTGTGTACCACACCCGCCCACCACCTCCTCCACTGAGCCAACATTCTACACCACCCACCACGAGATCAAGCTTTATCAAGTGTAGGAATGATGTTTACAATTTGGCTTTTACTTACTAAAGATTTTTACTTAGCTTTGCAACCAAAAAGTTACTGTTTGTAAAGTAACAAGCTCATGGAGCCACATGCTCCTTTTGTGACCTAGGCATATGACCTTAATCCATCAGGACCAGTCCTTGTCCCCAGCCCAAGGTAGTGTATGAATGTGATAAGTGTGTGTATGCATGCTTTACATATCAGAGCACTGCAAGAAGTGTGCTCTTCTCATTTGCAAACAATGAAAGAAATTGAGAAATGTCTGTTTGTATGTGTGTGTGTATGCACAGCGCATGCGTGGGCACATATTCTAGGTCTAGGGTTAAAAGGACAAGAGTCTCTGATCAGATAAGGGTGGGTCCTGACTTTTACTTCCCCATTTCATGATGGAGACGCTGTTTCATCAAAAGAAATAAGTGAAGCCCTTGCTCTGGAGCACTATTCCAAGAGACATCTGAAGGAACAGGTGCTCATTAGTTCCGGTCCACTATTGGCCTTAAAACAAATGGAGTCAGACTGTTTCTTTTTTAAGCATTACTGTAATGTGGCTTAGAAACATTACACTAAATGAGCTGTGCCCAGACAAGTATGCCAGTCTCTGACTCTTAATGTCTTTGGGGTCACGGACCTTCAATAAAACAGTGATCTTCCCAAGAGAACCTGCTCAGACAAATGGAGACAGCATGAATACTGCTGAGCAATGTCTGTGGACCCATCGAGCCCATCTGACACCTGTCTTGACAGCTCAAATTGGAATGAACCCAACTGATCAGGCCCAAGTTGAAGGAAGGGAGTAAAAAAAGCTGCACCTTATTCTTGTCTAGCACAAGGCAGGGGTGGAGTCAGGAACAAAATTCAGGCTCCTTCCCCGGTTTAACTGGCACGGAACACTTGACTTTTCCCCATGCAGAGTCTGCCATGCTTTGTCTTGCTCATCCTGAAGTAGTGGTGCAAAGAAAACTCACAGTAGGAGGGACCAGAGTCAGGGTAAGGGCACAGTGGTGTCCCCAGCATCTGACACAGGTTAGACAATCCGTACTTATCAGTAAATGAACAAGTTGCTATCAGAATGAACACACAAAGGCACTCAAACACATAACCATGATCAATTTAACTAAAATTTCCATGTGATACTATTTAAAACCGAGTTTCTACTGCAAGCTTTCTTTATTCATTTAGATGAAGTTTTGCTATCTACCCCAGCTGACCTTGAACTCACTATTGTAGCCCAGTCTGCTGACAGCTGATATTAAAGGTGTGGGCATGAACCACCCTGTAGTAAGTATTAAATACTTGGTTAATTGAGCCTCATTTTCACTTTTTCTTCCTTGGGCTCCCACTGTCTTTTGTTTCTCAGTGAGCATGTGAGCCAGAGAAGGCCATTCCTAGAGACATCAGCTGGTGCTGATGCCAGAGACTCAAGAATCATCCCAGGCATGTAGGAAGTATTTTTAAACACCGTGGCCCTTCCCAAGGGAATGGTAATAAACACTATCGCCAGTGCTGAGTGCAGAGACATTTACCACTACTCTTTCTTTATGAGGTGCTGTCATCAATATTCATTCTCCAACCTTAGACTAAATGACACGCCCCTGTGGATATGTCCCCAAAGCATGTAGCAGCGGATGTGGGCAGGCCCATGAATATGAAAGCAGCTGCAACGGTGGGTGGGGTGAAGATGGGACAAGCAAGAGAGCTGGAGACAGGTGAGCAGACACCAGCCTTTGGGGGTTTGTACAGGTGAGAAATGACGACGGTAAGAGAGGCCAAAAATCTAAAAGCAAAGGCAAAACAGACAGTGATTTGTAGAGCTCTGTGAGCCCTAAATGCTTTGCTGCCACCTCAGACACACACAGAATTGATTTCTGTCCCTTGGAGAAACTACAGTGACTGACCTACTTCTCACATGAAAGGCAGACATGCTCACTGAAGTGTTCTCCCTTAACTGAAGGTCTGAGGAAAAGTACTTCGTTTTCTAACTCTTATACAGCCACACGGGGGACAAGGACACATTAGTTGAAAAGAATTTTCTACCTTAGCACTGTCTTATAGAACTTTCTGGAATGAAGGAAATGTTCTATATCTGTTCTACTGAGTCAATAGCCTCTAGTGAATTTGTCCATAGAGCACTTGAAATAGGACTGTTATCGTGACTGAGGAGCTGAATTTTGAACTTTTAAAATTTCACTTACTTTAGACTTAAGACATGTGGCTAGGGGATTCAGCTACATATGAATATCAGAATTCCTACTCACACCATTCAAGAGAAAAAATAAAAAGGCTGAATCACCATGGATATATTTAGTGTAATCCTCTTTCTGAAAACCCATCCGTTCAAAACAAAACATTTAAATTTGTGCATATAAATGCTTTTACATGCAGAGAAAATAGGCTGGAATTAGACCCAACAGACCAATAGAGTAATTACCTCTGTGGAAGAGGAGAGGAGATGTCTCCAGGGAGGTCTTTTGCTTTATGAGCTTTGTTTGAAATTTTTCAATGGAACTGTATACTTGTATCATTTGCATAATACACTATTATAAAAAGAAGCAAAATTAAATGTTTTCTTGCCTAACATATCTGGAGATTTTTTTCTTCCTAGTATAGTTGTTAGGGTAAGCCCACCTGATCCTATGTAGGGACTGAGAACAGGTAGATACAATGTAAACGGTTCTTTCTAAAGTGCTCAGCGCTTCTTTGTGACCAGTGAAAGACAAGTCAAAAAGCACACTTGCATTCATATACACCAAGTAAAATGAAAAGGGTTGCTCTCCACCTCAGCTGTGCTTCATCACCACCTTTTATAAACCAATGCTGGAGACCCTAACAACAGGGTTCCAAGAGGCCCAAGTGCTTTTTTATCTAGAGCTTCCCTTATGGAGATTACTATTATATAGCCAGGGATGGGAAGGTCTGAGTTGCAAGCGAACTGAAAAGGAATTCAAGGCACAGGGCGCTGCAAGTTGGGTATGGAAGATCTGCTAACCCTTCAGACATGTGAGTGAGGCGAGGGCTGCAGAAGCCGGCCTGGTGGGCATCCAATGGGGAGGAACACAGCACCTGAGCTGCTACTTGGGCCTCCCTCCCCTTGTTTCTTAAAGAACTCTTCCCTTTCATGGCTTTGAATTATTAACGCTCTCTCCACTCAGAGATGAGAAATCTTCAGCCAAACTCTGCCCTCCAAATACCTGTATGATACCCTAATTGTGGCATGCATGCTTATGCACTCCTGTGCAAGCCCTGGCCCCAGGGCTACCAATCCTCAGTCACTGTACCCAGTAGCTCTTTGGGGCAGTGCTGCTGTCTCTCCTTCACACCATGAGCTGCCTGAAAGCACAGTGCAGAAGAGTGGATTATTATTGACCTTGTAGTTATCAGTTTAACCATGAGTCTTCCTAGTTACTGCCATGGAACAGGCAGTGAGGTCTAAAGAGGAAGGGGAAGCCAGTGTATTCGTGTGCTTTGGTTTGGAGTTGAGCATTCCTGATGACCTGAGAAGTTATCCAGTCTGCTCCTCCTCCATCTCATCATCCTTCCCACCTGGACTCCCTAGATGCCTCCCTTCTTCCCTGATTTTGTCCTCAGCTCCCAGCCTTGCTTGTTAGAACACAAGTGCAAGTCGGGGGGAAACACAAAAGTATGTTGTTTTCTTTGTTCCTCTAAACTTGAGGCCCCAGAAAACAAAGCGAGGCCTGGTCACATTTGGTACTGTATTAGTCAGGGTTCTGTAAAGAAACAGAACTGATAAAACGAACATGTAGCTGCTCAGTACCCCAGGTTGGGTGTTTCAGCAGTCCCAATCTGGCCCTGAAGGCCTGCAGGATTCCTGGAGGTCTGCTGGTCTTCAGTCTATGTTGAAATCCCAAGAAGTTGCTTCTACTATCAGCGGAGGAACGCCATAGCAGCAAGATAAACTCACCAGTGAGGGAGAAAGCAAGTGGGCAAAAAGCAAAAGCTCCCTCTGCCCTGACCTTTTATATGGGCTGCCATCAGAAGGAATGCCCTTGTTTAGGGTGGGTCTTCCACTTTTAAATAATCCATTTCAGTTAATTCCAGGTCCAGGCAAGTTGACAACCATGACATGTCTTTGTCAACTTGACAACCCAGTTGCATCGCCTTATGTTATGCTTAATTTCCAAATGAAGACAATGACAAGGCCATAATTCCATCTCACATGATGTAACTATTCTGTTGGCAATTGCAAACATTATATATCTTAGAGTAGTTGGTAAGGTCCTTGAGGAATGCTTCGTCCTTTAGTATCGCATAACCTAAATATGATAACATAGATTTATAACACTTAATACTTACCTCAGTTACCCATTTTTAAAAGGAAACAAAACACAAATATTTGCTTAATTTATAGGCACAAACATATTCTTAACCAAATAGGAGAGAAACACTTATGTCAATTACAATCCTTATTTCTCAATGTGGCCTCAGCTGATATTTATAACCTTCTTCCTCTATGACCCATTCTGGATTTCCTCCACCATCAGCAAGCATGTCCACATGTCTTGGTTCTTTCCCTGAAGGAGTGACCCACACCTTCATCCCTAAAGAGTCTGGGCTATTTGTTATCCTATTGGATTGGGTTGTTACAGTTTCCCATTGACTGTAATCACAGGACATGGTAACAACAAAAGACGCCCTAAAGAATCTGCTGCCTTTCAGACATAATCTTCCTTACATCTCCTGTGGAAAAACAGTTCAAATTTCCCCTGGTAGTCTGAATCAGTCACCCCTCT
The DNA here is from genome assembly GCA_035773235.1 of Eospalax fontanierii. NCBI lineage: Eukaryota > Metazoa > Chordata > Mammalia > Rodentia > Spalacidae > Eospalax > Eospalax fontanierii. Next base: position 33,877,537 of record CM069547.1, read on the forward strand.
GGTGAATTCCAAGATCCATGGGCCCACTGTTGTCCTTCTCTGTCTGTGAAGTGAGTTCTCTGGTGGGAAGTGATGCTGTGTATAGTACCATGACAGTGGATAAGGCATTCTGTAAGTCCTTGCATGGTAGTTTTGAAAGAAGCATTACATGTAGGAAAGGCAAATATGTGACCAGAATAATGATCTATTCCTGTAAGAACAAAGCGCTGTCCCCATTTTGGAGATGGAAGTGGTCCAGTGTAGTCAACCCAGCACCAGGTTACCAGCTGGTCAACCCCAGGAATAGTACCATATCGGGAGCTCAGTGCTGGTTTCTGCTGTTGGATCATAATGATCACCGTCATTATCCCACACTCTTAAAAACCCATTCCCGCATATGTTCCCCAAATTTCTGCTTGAATGAATTAGCAAACTCAATAAGTTCTTCAGTGGTCTATTGCACTTCCTCATGGACCACATTTTCCATCTCACCTCTAGGAACCTGTTCAGCCTTGAGTCTGGTTATGGGTCTAGAGGCAACAATTGATGGGCACTGAGGGACATCAACTTTGTCTTGTCACATGGGATGAATTCCCTCAGGCAGGGGTGGGGAGGGCGGGTTTATAGGGTATAAGGAAGCACTTTCTGCCGAGGGTGGAGATACTAATTCATCAGGTGAAATAAATCCTCCAGAGCCTAAGAGTTCAAAGTCCCCAGTCTCATTAGGGTTCTCCCACACATCTCCATCCCAAGTTACACGATTCTACTCTTTCCCTGACAATGCCCCCACTTTTACTGCTGATACCCCTCTACACTGGAATTAAATTTGCCTTGTAAGCTAGCCAAATGTATAATGAGGGCCTTGGCTTGATTTTCTGCAACTTGCTGGAGAGATTCTCTTCCAGGGCACGTTTAGAAACCTTTAGACTGTCGATGTGAATCTGGAGCCAGTTAATTTTGTCATTGAGCCCATTCTTTTCCTCCATTACTTAATCCAGAGATGATAGAAGCAACAAGTCAGAATAATTAATTTCCTTACTTTCCCCCCAATTGTCGAACATTTTATATATAAAAACACTTAATTCTTTGTTTTCCACAAGAGATGATTTGGAAGACTGGAATGTATTTATCTTCGTAATTTCTTTACGTAGTTCACACCATAGATTTTCAGTCTCTCCATGTTACCAGGGAAGTCCTTAGTTATCTGTATATTTCCCTGAGTTGAGAACCTGCTCCAGATACCACTAAGCCCATTAAAGAAATTATTCATCTTTTCAATTCTGTTTCTCTAGAACCACTTCTTATACTATTTTTTTTCCTAGTTAGCTTTCCATTGCTGTGATAAAAACACGGACTAAAACCAACTTGGGAAGGAAAGGGTTTATCTTACATCTCCTGGGTCACTGTTCACTACTGAGGGAGCCCAAGGTAGGAATTCAGGGCGGGAACCTGGAGTATACTGCTTACTGGCTTGCTCCTCTGGCCTGTGCTCAACCTGCTTTCTAATACAGAACCACCTGCCCAGGGGCGGCCCTACCCACAGTGGTCTGGGTCCTCTCACATCACTCAACAATCAAGAAAATGCCCCACAGACCTGACCACAGGTCAGTCCAATGGAGGAAATTCCTCAGTCGGGGCCTCCTCTACCCAGGTGTGTCAAGTTGACAAGTAAAGCTACCCAGCACAGGTATGTTGCAGGTGGTGACAGGTCAGGTGGCACCTGCAGGTGTGACCAGAGAATGCTAGGGGAAGGCTCAGTGATAGAGATCAGAACCCCATAATACGAATTTGGTGAAGGAAGAGAGAGCAGATGACAAAAGCTACAAGAAGAGCTTGTGCAGAATGGATTCTCTAGAGAGGAGGCTGATTTGGGGCAGAGGTTGGACATGATGGAAAGTGAAGGTTCTGTTCAGCCTAGCTCCCTTCTAACCATCCCTAAACATCTCACCAGAACTTGTTGCTTCTCAAAGCCAAGTCTGTGGGTCTAGCTGGGTTTGAACTATTACCAGTTCACATGGCCACAAACATAAAAGAGGATTCATTGGTGAAAAACAGGTAGCCTGGTTGCAGCGCCCTCTGGCGGCGGTCAGTGGAGGAGGCTACTCAGAGCTGTCTGGAAGCAGAACTGGGACATGTGCTGAGCTTCCGGGAGACCCATGTCCTGGACTCTGGAAGCAGAGCTGGGACATGTGCTGAGCTTCCGGGAGACCCATGTCCTGGACTCTGGAAGCAGAACTGGGACATGTGCTAAGCTTCCAGGAGACCCATGTCCTGGACTCTGGAAGCAGAACTGGGACATGTGCTGAGCTTCCGGGAGACCCATGTCCTGGACTGTAGGGTCACAGATCCATCACTCCACGAAGAGACGTATCTCTCCCTCTTGCAATGGGAGTGTGACTGGTAGTGGGTTGTCATCAGGTTTCCTTGTGTGGCTTTTGACTGGCTGGCCACCTTTCCTAGGCTCTGTAGGTAGAACCTGGCTCTGCACAACTGGAGCCTGAATGAATGGCCTCTTGGAGTCAAGGATGCTTTTCTTTTTCTTCAGATGGCTTCCAAGCAGGTTGCTGGACTGGTCAGCAGGTGGGGGAGGAACAGGGTATGCGAGACCCAGGGCTCTGCAGGGGCTCCTTCCAGTACACAGTGCCACTCACTCAGCTAAGTGTATGCCCCGAGTAGGGACTGCCAGGCCAGTGGAGGCACAAGAGGCCTGAACTTAAGGAGCATGGAGCTCAGGGGTTGTTTGCAAATCATTCCCTAGGTGTAGGCCTGCTGTGGGAGCTAAGCAAATTTCCTTAAGAGACCTGACCTTCCAGTCCTTGGGAGGGGGGATGGTGAAATCACTGGGGGACTACGTGTTTTTAATAAAAAATGGACTTTTTCTCTAAAGTGTAAGAGATTTGAATATTTTTATTCTATGCCTTCAATGCAACTTAAATATGAAATGCTAAGTATGGACTGAATTTTGTTCTCAAAAGAACAAACATTATGCCTGGCTACACTTTTTAGCCAACCTGTTGAAAGGCAAGTTTTGAAAAAATAATTACAAACCCAAACTCATTAAAATGAGTTTACATAATCCAATCAGTTCTTAGTGAGTACCCTCTAATATTGGATGCTGTTCTTGCTCCCGCTTTTGGAGAGCTGCCAGGCCTGGGCAAAGCATGATGGGGACTTAGATTTTAGAAAAGCATTTTCGAAGACTTTTGGTTGTAAAAAACAAGCTCAGTTTACTTAAACAGTAAAGGATTTTTTGAAAACTCAAAAAGAATGTCTGCAGGTAGGCTTGCCGTCGGGTGAGGTTTGATCCAGGACCTTAACTATCTTGACCCAGGGTTCAATCGCTTTCATTTTCCTTTTTAATTGACGCATAATAATGTCAGTATAATAATTCAAGTATATGATTCACAAGAATCAGATCAAGCAAATTAGTGTTTTCACCCCCTAAGAAGCCTTCGAGTTCCTCCTTCTAGTTTCCTTTCAGCCCTTTCTATGTTTTTTCAGACAGTGCCTCACACTCCCATCCCCAGGCTGTCTCCTCAGTGTCTTTTGCTCTCTGGCTCCCTGGGTCAGGAAGTAAATCACAGATAAGGTGAGTCTTTGTATCCTGAGTCAGAGTACAAGGGAATTGACAACCAGAGAACCTGCATTCCAAGTAGCACAGCCTTCTCAGAGGAGGTTGGGCAGAGCAGCTGCCAGAAAATCTGGATAGCTGCAGATTGCTTCCTGCTGCTGGGGAGAGACCCCTGAGGGAGTTGAAGTAGGGGTTCAGACAGTGTGAGGCAGGGTCAGGGAGCTCTGTCCTGAGCTGAGGAGGTGACTTTCAGTCCTCAGAAGAGTCATTCTAAGCTGGATATGGAGTAACAACTACACTTCAGAATGCAAGTGGGAGGGACTGGGAATACAGCTCAGTTGTTAGAGTGCTTGCCTAGCATGAGCAACCCTGGGCACCCAAGCACTGCATAAACCAAGTACGGTGATGCATGCCTGTAATGTCAGCCCTCAATCCTACCACTTAAAGGTGAATACAGGAGGAAGTTCAAGTCATCTTCAGCTATGTAGTGAGTTCAAAGCCATCCTGGACTACATGAGACCTATCAAAACTCTCTCTCTCTCCCTCTCTCTCTCTCTCCCTCTCTCTCACACACACACACACACACACACACACACACACACGAAATACACTACCTGGCCTAAGCAGTTAAGGACATGTCACATAACTACAAGTTCAGAGGAGCTGGCAAGCTCATAAATGACCTCAGGATCCTGGTCCTTATAAAAAGTGAAGACGCCTCCCATCAGGTCAGGGTGTGTTTGCAGCCAGCTGTGCCCTAGGCACACCGTGACTCCATTCTGGGAATACTAACTGTGGTGAAGGTTTTGATAAAGAAGCAGTGTGGGGGGCGATGGTGTTGTTCAGTGGGAGGTAGTGACCTGGAGAGCTGGGTTAGAGGTCCAGGGAAATAAAGAGTCCACGTGGAAGCAGATTTCCTTGCAAACAGCCGAGGCCCTCATCTACCACTAGAGGTCATGAAGCGGTAAGACTAGGTGGGAAGCCATTGGCAGTGGGTTATGTGGAGTAGTCTCCAAGAGAGAGAAAGCTCTGTATCTCTTGATACGTTGCAGACGCAGAGCAACGAGTGAAACGCTTTCCTAAGCCTGCTCATGACGTCACAGACATGCCATCTGAAGAGTTCAAGTCGCCCTCCAGTCTTAAAAAGCTTTCATGTCTCTGTGCTCAGGGAGCCCTAGCTGCAGATGCACCTTGCTCAGTGAAGAATCTCTCTGTTCCCTCTGCCCCACTGACACAGTCTGTCACTCAAGGGAGCTGCTGGCCCTTGTCATGAATTAATCAAGTAAGACGATAAGGGTGACGTGAGAGGCAGGACAGATGATAGATGTGAGTGTGGCAAGGAAAGAACAATGAGCCAGCCACCCTTTCCCCTGATTTCTTCAGACAGTCATAAACAACTCGACACCTGGATGCCCAACACAGGTGGAGGATCCTGGACTCAAGGTCTAATTAAGGTCAAGGCTATATGAGTAGCAGAGGACAGGGGCTTCTGGGAAGAGGGGAAGAAACCATGGGAAAGGGTGTGAGGGGCGAGGGACTGTAGACTGTAAGGATCCAGTCCTCAGGGCTAGGAGTGGAGGGTTTTGTCTGCTGAACCACATTTCTTTAATGTGGTAAAGACCTTGGAATCCTAATAACTAAGATCTCTGCTGTGGGGACACAGGAAGAGAATATTCTAGTAGGAAGGGCTGACTACGCCAGCCCAAAGTGCAGAACTTTCAGGTGAGGAAGCTGAAGCTCACAAAAGAGGGGCCCCTCTGAAGCAGGGCGTCTTGGGTGGCAGAGCTGGCACCAGATTGAGATCCCCTGGCTTGAGACCCAAGAGTCTGACTTCTGTTTAACAAAGGCTGAGAACGCCGTAAGGCTGGTGAGCTGACGGGACAAGTCCAGTGTGCCGCCCACTTCCCCAGCTGGCCCTGACCTGGTGTCTTGACTTCCTGCTGCCCTGGTTAAAGTTCCCTTTCCCTTCCAACAGATCATAGCCACCTCTTCCTGGCCTTGGGCTTCTTTCTTTTCTTTATTTTTATAACCAACGGCTTCAAAGCCAGGTTTAGCACCAAGCATCGTGCCCAAGTGAAAACACTGATAAAGTTGGCTGGCCTCCTTTCCTCAGAGGCCCACGCTTGCTTGTGCTTCATGGAGGAAAGCTACATTCTCTTTCTGTATGTACTGCATGGCTGCAGCCCCCACCTCCTTCCAGAATCTTGCTTCTAGAGCGCCATCATGTGATACTGTCCTGTGGCCTGTACTTCTCCCTACCTAGGTCTGGGCAATGCCAGGGAACTCCTTTGCTGTGCTTGGGCCCATCCTCACATCCACATGGTACTCTATTAAGTCTGCATTGGGGGCCAAAGACATAGGTTTCCATAGGATGGAAGATAATACATTTATTTGATTATGACTAAGGGATTCCTTCTAGACCCAACAACTAGAGTCTTATAGCGGGGGGGCGGGGTGCTATGTGACACTATTCCTAAAAGATGTGAACAACCATTTACTCACTCCAGCAGGAAACTGAAGACAGAGCAAAATAAGGATACCACCAAAATCTAGCTTGGTGAAACAGTGAGTTTTAGTGGGGGTGCTGATGGAAGTACAGATGAGAAATGTCTCAAAGACAGCTGCAGCACCAAAAGCCCACCCCAGCATGCAGTACAGGAAACCTGGAGTGCACTGCATGGTTTTCAGGCTGCTCAACAGGTTAAAGGGTGTCTCTTTCAGGTGGTATAACTGGTCTCTGCCTCTTCTATGCATCTCCGCTTGCCTGAGTCTTTCATAAGTCCTTACTGCTTAGGGAGGGAGAGGCCTAGAGTATCTGGCCAATTTTGGGGACTTCCTGGAGCTTTTGAGTTTGCTTCCTGAACTTTACAAGCTTTCCTGCAGGACGGAATGTTCCCTTTAGAATAGCCTGTATCTTAAGGTGCTTCCTCCAAGGTGGAAAATTTTATCTGGAGGAAATATTTACACAACAGCTGAGGATGCTAAAAATCTGGTCAGGAGAATTAAACTGCAAGAAAGTTTGTTCATGCACTAGGAATGCTGGTTTGTCCACTGTTGATAAACTAACAAAGTATGTTATAAATACCCCCACAACAGGTACCCACTGGGCACCATAAGGTGGCCTGTGGTCACTCCTGGGAAGCTCAAGAACGAGCAGATTTAATACAAGGTCCCATAAAACCAAAAAGCTAATTCTCAGAATGGGGGAAATCTCACAGAAAGATGGACGAAAGCTGGGCACAGAGATGGCACTTGGATGTGTGTCAGGTGGGATCTGATACCTGCAAACCCTTTCTTGTAACTGGACAAAAGAACATGGACGCACTGGTTTTGTTATCCAAGTTTATTTCTCTTGCTGCATTCAACATTTTATTAACGCTAGATGTGAAAACTCTTTATGTGGTAGAGACTCAGCTAGGATTTTTCCAAATGCTGTGATTTGCCTGGAAATGAGTAAGGAAAGAACTCTGTAGAAAATAAGTCCCCGAGGATATCTGTCAGGGTTTATTGTTTTTCCCTTCTATGCTATTTTTTGCATTGTCCCTCCTTCAGTCTATCCCAGAGAATGAACGAGAATTTTCAGTGTAATGTCTGTCTTAGCAAAGAAAAAAACCAACCTGCCCACGTCCTTTAGGGCTCATTTTTTCCCATGCATTGTTGAGTCTGTTTAGTCTCTCTTGGTTGGCTTTAAGCCTTTCAATGATTCCTCCAGAGTTTGTTCTTACTCTTCTGCGAGTGGTAACTTTATCCATACAGGGAACATTACACTCTTTCATAAGCAGGAATACTCGGCTCCTTTTGTTCTTGTAAATAATGCTCCTTTCCTAAGAAAGAACAGCATTACCCTCTCAGCCAAGCAGCAGGCCCCTCGACAAGCAAGGACAGGGCTGAGCCCGTCTGCAGGGCTCCTCGGCTCAGTTTTCACATCCGGGCAAAATTGGCCTCTAGAGAACCCCTGAACTCTTTCTTCCTCAGTCCCCTGCCCTGACGCCCGGTCCTTCTTTTCCTAGTGCTTAGGAAAGCTGGCAAGCCCAGCTTGTCTCCCTGTGAATGGAGTAACCAACAAGTGTGCTGAGACCGAATGTTGCAATTCGGTTGTGTTCTCAAAGCCCACGTGTTGGAAATTCGATTCCTGCTATAACAATGTGGGCAGTGGAATCTTCGTGATGTGATCTGTCCTGAACAGGTTGACACAGGTATCTCAGGAGTGAATTACTGGTAGAGTGTGAGTTTTGTCCCTCCACCTCTCTGCCTCCCACCCTGACTCCCTTCTGTGTTCCGTCACTGGATAACAGAGCACAGAGTCCCTTCCAGACCCAGCCCCTCTACCCCGGACTTGCCAGCCTCTTGAACTCTAAGAAATAATTGTTTTTCTTTATATATTATTCAGCCAGTGGTAGTCTGTTTCAGCAACATGAAGCAGACTACGACATTAATGTAATTTCAGCAAAAGACCTTCCTTACACAGTTTCTGTCAACTTAACACAAACCAGAGAAAGGAAAACTCAGTTGAGGAATTTCCTCCATCCACTTGGCCTTGGCCATGCTATGAGGCATTTGCTTAACTGGCAATTGATGCAGGAGGGCCGAGTTCTCTGTGGGTTTGTGCCATTCCTGGGCTGGTGGACTTGGGCTGTATAACCAGGGTACCTGAGCAAGCCAGGGGAAGCAAGCCAGTAAGCAGGCTCTTCATTGGTCCCTCTTCAGTTCCTTCCTTCAGGTTCCTGCCCTGAGTGCCTGCTCTGACTTCTTTCAGTGATGTCCACCACTGTCATTTGGAAGTGTAAGATGCAATAAACCTTTTCCTCCTCAAGTGCTTTTGGTCACAGTGTTTACCATAATAATAGAAATCAAACCAGAACTTTGAGGGATCTGAGATTCACTCTGCTTGAAAATTAACCAGTGAATCCACACTATCTGTGTATACTGGCAGAAGATATGGAATACTTGGGCTAGAGACAAAGGCGAGCTTATAGCTCATGGTCACAGCAGGATCTTCAGTAGCAGATTTTATGCTAGTTTCCTAGGTTCCAATCGCCACAGGGCAATGTAAGGAGACCCGGTGACACCCATCCCTTCAGTGGGTTACACTCTAAGATGCCCCACAATGAGCCCACCTGAGTTTTGCCCTGAGGAAAATGGCTCTTTATTTCACTGAGAATAACTACAACAGAAGTCAAAACAAACAAAAACAACAAACAAAAGCCCTCCTTTGTTGTAGGGCAGATATTATCTCCATACATGGAAGCTATTTGCCATATAAGATTCTTAAAAATCAAGTCTGGAGGACTCCTCTGCTCTTCTGTCAAGATGCATATTCATTCCTTAGGGAGAATGTATGATCCATTCATCAAGAATGATCTCCAAGCATCCTTCCCCTCCTTACTGGAAATCATCAAGTGCAAAATCCCTTGGCAGCCACTGTGGTTTGTGGAGTCATTTCTCTTTGTGAAAGCATCCCACATCCTGGACTCTGGAACCATTTCTTCACATGACATATCAGTTCCCTATTGTTGCTGAAAGAAAGCACCACAAGCTTGGAGTTTTTAAAATAACCACTTGTTTTCTTGAAGTTCTCAGGGCTAGAAGTCAATCAACATCGAGTGCTGGTGTGCCATGTTTCCTTCAGATCTTCTAAGAAAGTCCTTCTGTTTTTCTACCTTCTGATAGCTCCAGGATTGTCTTGGCTTGTATTCATCACTCCACCCTGACTGTGGTTTAATGATGAGGGGCTGCCCTGCCTTGGTGCGACCTCATCCTGTCGATTGACATGTGAAATTATTCTATTTCCAAATAAGGCCATATTCTGAGGTACTGGGGATTAGGAACTCAACTTATTTTTGAGGGAGATGCAATTGGACATCTGACATGGAGCAATCAAAGTTGTTAATCAGTAGACCTTCAAATAAGATTATGCTGAATTATCTGGATGGGTTTGGTATCACCATGAGGTCCTTAAAATGGGGAGAGAACAGAGTTTAGGTCCAGGGAGATAATGCTGGGACACTGTCCAGCTGTCATCTGAGAAACGTGAGTAGCCTACCACGCTGGGCAAGACAAGCAGCAGATTCTCCCAGGGCCCCAAAGGGAACACCCTCAGCACCTCAACTGTAGCCCAGTAATACCTCTTCAGGTCTTCTAACCCATAGATACACAAGATAAGTCCATGTTGTCTTAAGCCATCGTGTTACTTACTTTAGTTGGGAAAATACAAGACGGAAGCATGTTAAGGAGAACGAGCTGGGGAAGCACTGCTGGGTGAGGGAGAGTTGTTCTTCTTTAAGGAACTGATATTAGATAGGCTGACCAGGATCCATGAATGAACCTACACCAAGGGGCATCTGGAGGCACAAACTTGACTCAATAGGTCTTAACATGTATGGCAGAACGCATGAAATCTGGAGGGGAGGCTATGGAGCAGCTACAGATAGTGGAGGGGGTCTAAATAGGATTAAGACTGTATGAAATATGCAAAAATTCAATAAAATATATATTGTAAAAATGGGGAGAAGGCTTGTAATTCTGGCTCTTGGTTTCAGGTGGCAAAAGTTCCTCACGGTGGGAAGGCCTGGGGGCAGAGCGGGGTCAGCCCATGGCAGCAGAAGCTTGCGGTACAGCTTGCTGGAATCATGGCAGATCAGACGAGAACTCAGCCTGGAACTGGAAGCAGGTATCACATTCAAGGCCTGTTCCCAGCAATTCATTTCTGCTAGACAGCCACAAACCCAAAGGCTCCTCAGCTTCTCCCCAGCAGTGACACCAGCACTTGTTTTGAATCTCAGAGTTAGCTCCAGAGACTGAATTCTCTTAGTGTCTGTGTGTCTCTGTATCACTTCCAAGTGACTGAGCCTCACGCTTAGTTTATACCACATTTACTTTGTTTTTCTTTTCACTGTTATTTATGTGACTGTGTGAGTGTGTGCAACCTGCGTGAGGATGCCCACAGAGGCCAGATCTGCCGGAGCCACAGGTAGTTGTGAGCTGCCCACCATGAGTGCTGGGAACTGAATTCCGGTCCTCTGGAAGAACAGCAAGTACTCTTAACTGCTGAGCCATCTCTCTAGCCCTATTTGCTTTGTTTTTCAATTAAAGGTTTCTGTTGATAGAAGATAGAAGGAGTGCTTGCTTGCTTAATGTCTGTTTATCCAGCTTGATGGTGCCATGTTTGTACAGCAGGAGCTCCAGAAATTAATCAATATTTCTGATGAAACAACACTGAGCTTGTCCACACACACACAGTGGCTGGAAAAGTCTGAGCTGCCCTCACAGGCTGACCGTGGAGGTAGCTCAAGTTTGGGAGCAGACCAAGATATGTACGTGCCACTGAAGTGGGTCACATGACACAATTTTCCAGTGCATGGAACAGTTATGTTTACAAGGAGCTAGGGACAGAGCTCAGTGGTAAAGCACTTGCCCAGCACGGAGACAGCCTGGGACTCGCTCTTTAGCACGGCCAGGAAACAAGTTATATGTACCATTCCTTTCCGTCTACTGTGGAGTAGCATCATGTCAAGTGCCAGATGTAAGAGGGACATCGAGCAGCACACGCAGAAAGATGAACTGGATTTGCTCTGGGGATGGTCTCTGCACATTTTCAATTTGTAAAGAACATGCCATCTGTGAAGTTCAATAAAGCTGACTCAATAAAGGGAAGTGCAATAAAACAGAGTTGTACCTGTATATTACAACTACTCTCACCACTCCGTCTCGGTAAAGATCTCAGGGAAGAGATGGTGCGTTCCTCACCTTTGAGTTCTCTTCCATGTGGAGAGTGAGAGCATTTTCACACTCACTCTAGATGTTGATCAGTGGAAGAAGAGGAGGGAAGGGGAGAGTCCCTTTCTTGAGGTTCACATTCTGGAAGCTTTCCTTTTTTGCTTGGGGCTGTTTTCAGGTCTCCCAGCACCTTCCCAGCCCTCGGTTATGCACTTCCTGAAACAGAGCAAAGTGCTCCAGGTGTGGTCTTGTTCCTCTCTCTGAGCTGTGAGGTAATGCTTTCCTTCATAATGAGGCCTTGTTCTTACCTGGCAACACACACATACACACACACACACACACACACGCACCACACACGCACACACATTCTTTCCAGGAGCAGAGCAAAAGTAGGTTACTAGCTCCTTCACAAAACACTGCCAGTCACAGGCCCCCACATTCTTTCAAGAGACCCACTTACGAAGCCTGAAATTTTAGAGTGCTTTTCCTCTAGAGTCTCAAAGCACAGGTGGAAACCCAAGTTTATCTAATGATATCCCCATGGGAACAGCAGTCCTGCAGCGAATGTGACCTACTTACTTGTAGTCTAAGGCAGGAAGCTTCTGGGGGAAGAAAATCCCTCTCGAGAGTGAACTTTTGAGTGTCCATGGTGCCATCAGACAGTGTCTAAGAATGTGGCCACCATGCGGAGAGGCTGAAGCACAGCTGATTTGAGGAGAATGCAATTTTTCTAGAAGAATCAAGTAACTGGAAAACAGGGTGATTTCCTGGTCAGTTATGACGTGGGCTGTTGTGGAGTCACTTGAAGCTCACCCAGAAATAGGCAGCCAAATAGCCTCAAGGTCAAGTGAAGGAGAAGCAGGATTGGAATTTGCTTAGCAGTTTTCAGACAAAAACTAAGGTGTCTAGGTTCTGCCTGGAGTGGATTACACTAAATGGCAATGGTTGGGGTATTGGGAGAAATTCCTAACATAGACTCTGGTAGAAAACTTAAACTACTATTGTCTTTCACCTCTAGTGGAGGGTGTTTTACTAATGCCTTTATATGCTGTACATATTCCTTAAGACTTAAAAACACCAATGCCAGGGCTTTCTATGTCCAGTCAGTGCACGTATAGGTGGCTTGTCTCACTCATATCTCTTAGAGATGTATTTATAATGAGGCAAGAAATATTATTCACAGGACACATAGCTCTATCCTTCAGAGCTGGGAAGTCCAATATGTACAAGTTGCTCACCATTTTGCCCAGAAATGACTCTGGGCAGACTAGAGTTAGTCCTCATTTGTGGAAAGCCAAATAACTGCCTGATAGAAGAACAAAAAGATAATTTTCAACCCTTCGACTTTTATAGTCTGATGAGGTCATGAAGATACTGACATTATCAGGAATTCTGATTCCGGTGATAGACCGGGTCGGTGTAACACTGAGCCAGCCATACAGAGCAGGCACAAATGAAAAAACAGTCACTCATACCCTGTTATTATTGAAAATTGTGACATTTTGTTCATCTGAGGTTTCTTTTTTTGCTTCACTTTTGATCTAATAAAACATTGCATGATATTTGTCTTGATGACTGAGTTTTTAGTGTCCTCTCAAATTCTGCAACTCAGTCTTACCCTGAACTAGACATAAACATTTAGCTCGATTCCTTCTAGAAGCACCACGTCCCCCACACAACTGTAAGGGGATCCACGAAGACGACAGATGTAAAGAAGACATTATAGTTTGCAGTAGCAGGTTGGAAATATGTTTTCTGAGTGAGTGATCTGAACTCGGAGCAGCTGAAGGGAGAGTGTGGAAGGCGGGACTGTAAGAGTTGTTTGCCTTGGGGTAGGAGTGATGGTTCAGTGGTTAAGAGCACTGGTTGCTCTTGCAGAAAACTTGGGTTTGATTCCCAGGACCCATTGTCCTAACTCCAGATCCAGGGGATCCAACACTCTCTTCTGACCTCTGTGGATATTGAGAAAAAGAGGTGGTTTACCTGTAAACATGTACTGTGCTGAGCTTTGGGCTCACATGTTGGGATTTGTGAAGTGCTGGAATCTTTAAGAGGTTGAACCTAGTTCAAGGTAATCAGATGATTGGGCATGTAGAAGGATTATAGTTCTTGTATGGTTTCAGCTACGTCAGAAATGAGTTGTTCTGAACCGTTGTGCCTAACTCTCAATCTTTCTCTGGGTTTCTATCTGACTATAAGATCCCTCTTATCACATGAACTCCCATCCAGATGCAACACATCCAAAGGGCTCTTACTAGAAGTGAATGGTTGTTAGGGACATGTTCTTGAACCTCCAAGTTTTCATTATTATCTATTTTCAGCTATTTTGTTATAGCAATGGAAAACAGACTAATCCAATGGTGATAACTCCAGCCTCCTTCCCATTCTGGGATGAAAGCCCTGGGAACCAGCCGCATGTTCTCCAGGCAGAAGATGAGAAGTGTTTTCTAAGAGAATCTCACTAGAAGATGATACTGACGTGCGGTTCCTAAGAAAATGGCCAACATGACACTGTTGCAATGTAGACCATCGGTGTTCAACTCCAGAACTTCCGATAAAGCCCTTAGTGGCCCACTCACAGGTGCTGACCCCTGACAGTCTCTAACAAGAAGGTCAGGAGAGAGAACCTCACAGCAATGATGGGTACAAAGTCACAGGAAAGAAGCCCCTTGCAGAGACTTCACAGACAAGAGAAGAGTGAGAAACTCCGAAAAGTGAGAGAGGGTCCCACATCCATGAAAACAGAAGGGACTGTGACTATTGTCTAAGGTATGCAAATTAGTGGTATTCCCCTAGGTAGTAAGTGCTTTTGTGAGATGCTATGGGCCTTTAAGAAGTGGGGTCTAATACAAATAAATTCCAGCTACGGATGGATATGATTTGAGTGTGCCCCCTAGGGACTCATGTCCACAAGCCACTAGAGAATTTTTTGCTTTGCCAGGAGTTGTGAGACCCTGACCTCATCATGGTCTGCCTGCTTACTGGTTCAAGAAGTGAACACTCACTCTGACACATGCTCCTTCTGTGACAGGTTGTCTGCCAGGGGCCCTGGCAATGGGGCCACTTGACCCTCCAGGACTGTGAACCTAAATAAACATCTTTACAGGTATCCCAGTCAGGTACTTTGCTATAGTCATGTACAGTTGACAAATACAGTGAAACACAAGTGGGAGAGAAGGGGAAGAAATCACTTAAGAAATAGAGGGCATTGCTCAGAACTGACACAACATTCTTAATTAAAACGGCCTACTGTATACACTGCCCAAAGTGATACTACCAAGACATCTCATTTCAAAACTTTAGAACTCTGGGACAAAAAAAAAAAAAGGTCCCAGACACCTCTAGAGACAAGCACAGCTTGCAGGTCCTCAGGAATCTGTTACTTTAGGCTGCAGCCAATAAGCTCCAGAGATAGGAGACAACCAGATGAAGCTTTCAGAATTCTGAGAGATGATTTTTACCCTAGAATTCTGTGCTGACCAGAGTGTGAGGGAAGAATATGGACGTATTAGGACATGCTGAATTTTAAGGCCTTTCCTTCAGGAAGAAATTGCTGCAGAAGCTACAGTAGGAACCCAGGAAGAAGTGGACTTCAGACAGTCAGGTTCTCTTATTAAGTATGGCTCTAAGGATCTCACGTGGACATTCTTCAGGAATGTCCTTTTTAAATTTTACGTGTTTGAGTGCTTCCTGCATGTATGTAAGTGCACCCTTATCATACAGTGCTCACAGAGGCTAGAAGAGGACACCAGAACCCCTGGATCTGGAGTTATGGATGGTTACACGCTACCATGTGGGTGCTGGGAGCTAAACCCCGGTCCTCTGCAAGAACAGCCAATGCTCTTAACCACTGAGCCGTTTTTCCATGAGTGGATATCCTTACCTGTCTGGAAGATGGAGAAGAAAGTGAAAGGAGGAGACAGGGCTTGAGTGTGAGCTGGTGGTGAAAACCTACACACAAACTCACACAAATTCCAGGCAGCTATGCACCATGGGAAAACAAAAGCTTGTGCAAAAAAAGGAAGGGGACATGCATCTCACAAGAAATAAAAGGTAACCACGGCATACCCTGAGACTTGTCTGTGAAGACTGTTTATAAGCTAAGCAAGCGCCAGAGTCATGTTTACATTCCAAATTCCACTAACAGAGCTAGGAAGCGGTACTGAGAGAATGGAAAGGTGGAGAGAGGGTCTGAATGAAGCAGGGGTGTCTGGGGAGCTGGCGGGTGGCATTAGAGTTTTCATGCTCCCCAAACGGTAGTTCATACTCAAGCCACACACAGAAAAGGGACACGCCCACACAGCCGGAGATAGGAACGGCAGAGACCTTGGGGATTCTGAGTTGCCGTCTGGGCTGTGAAAAATGCCAAACACTTCTGTGCTTCCTAAAAAGGCCTCATAGAACAATTCGACTTGAAAGTATGTGCATATATAGTTTTGACCAGAAATATAACGAAACTTGAAAGGGAGGAAGACGCCGATCCTTTGGAGCAGCTAGCTACAGGGCCAGGTCATGAGGGGCTGTGAGTTGGGCAAGACCTTCAGAGTGAGCAGCTCCTGCCTGCAGCGGCTTGGGGTTCCCACACCATGCACATTGTTATGACACCTCTGGCCTCCAGGGATATGCAGGGGTCTCACCTTTGTGACCTGAAGACTCCTGCCGTTAAAAAGCAGCATTCTCCAACCACACTACCGCATCACTGCTTTAAAAGGGTACAGTGGGGTTTCCAGGGTAGGAGAGGAGGCAGTAATCAGAATAAACGGACAAAGATCCTAATGCTAGCCTGGGTAGATGAGGACGAATCGCACATTTGATTCAAAAGCCCAGAGTTCATTCAAAGTCAAGCATTTTTATTCCCGGGCCTTTGATCTAGGGTTCCTAATGAGGTTCACTGTTGTTTGAGTGCATCCTCTTCCTGATTCCTGAGCCAGCCTGGGTCAAGTTCATCATTTCCCTCCCTACACAGTCCCAGCCCAGGAGTTGCACAGAATTTCCACACATGCCAGGAGAGTTTCCTTGATTCTCACAATTTCCCTCGGGCTTGCTGCACACACTGAATGCATGCATTTTTAATGAACCCAGGACCGAGGAGATGTGGTTATGCAGTTACATATTTGTGAAGATTCAAATGGTCTTTTTTGCTCCTGTTTGAATACTGCTTCTAAAGGCTTTAAAGAAAGTGGTCTGAAAGCGCTAAAGACTGCTTACTTCAGAACTGAAACAGACAATTACCACCAACAAAAAGAAGAGCCACAGAACAAAATCAATTTTCACTGTCATTCTGGCTCCTTCCACTTCCGGCACCATGACCCCATTCCTGCCTCATAGGCCCCAGGAGTCTAAACCTCATTGTCTGATTCATTTGCGCTCCTGGACTTTTGAATTCTAGCAGGCCAAGGAGCCTGAATTTGGAGGGAAGAAGGCAAGCGACCTGGCAGCTCTCCTCAATCCTGCTCTGCTTGAGTCCCAGATTTGCTCTGACTCCAGTAACACAGATTCTCCAGTAGCCCCTTTGGGATAAAATGTTGTTATTAGTCAGCTTCCGTATATAACAAAATACCTGTGTCTTGTTAATAAAGAAAAAAAGGTTCATTTTGATCACAATTTTAGAGGTCAAAAATCCAAGTAGCTTAACACTGGCCTTCTGCGGGCCCCTTTCAACATGCCGGGCATTGTAGGGAAGGCAGGATTCTATGCAAGAAGGGACAAACAGGAAGTCAGAGAGATTCAAGGTCAGGCTCATGCTTTTACAACAACTACTATTAAGAGAACTAACTGATGTCCCATGGGAACTATCTTAATCTCTTTTGAAAGCAAGTCAAGCTTCCAACACATGAACCCCAAGGACATTCAAGATGTATCCAAACCAGCTGGCACAGCTTCTCATGGATGCTGGTAACAGTCCCTGGTTGTTTCTTTTAAACTCATCCAGTATTGTCTGAAGAGTGGTTTAATGAAATTTTCTTCAGCAAACATTTTGTACCATCTGTTTTCTGCCAAGGTTCCGACTGATCAGAGGCTTGTGTCTGTGTAGTAAATGCATGTATACACATGAGTGCGTGGGTGCATGAGCCTGTGTGCATACACATGGAGGCCAGAGTCAACACCTGGTGCTTTACTTTATCACTTTCTACCTTACTTTTTGAGACAAGGTCTCTCCCTGAACTGGAGGTCATTTCAGCTAGGCTGGCTGGCCAGTGAGTCCCCAGGAGCCACCTGTCACTAACCCTTCCCCACCGTTACAGGCAAATGCCACCACGCCAGGCTTTTAAGTGGGTACTGGGAATCTGAATTCAGATCCCAGTCCTGTACAGTGAATTCTTCATTCACCGAGCCTTCTCCCCAGCCCTCAGAGTCTGTTTTGTAGCCACACCCCCTGTCACTCAAGCTCTACCCTGGGGACAACATTGCCAGACAGGCATCTCTGCCTCCAGTATTGGGAACTCGGCCTACTGTACATTTTATAGGCATTCAGTATATGCTGGATTAAAGAAACAACGTGTCAATTAGTGGATTCCCATGTACAGTGCTTTAGTTTAGAGAAAAGCTGAAGTTATTTAACATCTGCAGACCAGAAGACTTGAGTGGAGATTTTACAATGTGGATAGAAGCATTTACAACTGCACAAGGTTTACAGCCCAAACATCAGTTAGGTTAGGATTCCACCCCTCCCCCAAATGTCAAGCTAGAAGGCCCTAAACCAGCATCTTCAGAAGCTGTCCCACCTGTGGTTACGGGAGAAAGATCGCAGAATCTCAGATACGTGAATCTGGGATGAGCACAGACACCAAGTCTCATGTTTTATATGATTTTGGTCATTAGCACCATATTATATTTTCAGAGCGTAGAAAAGCAGGACTTCATATAAAAGCCATTCTGAATGCTCATCCATCTTTTCCACAAAGTTTGCCCCTGTCCCTTGGCACCCTTTCCCAATAAGCCCCAGCAAGGCACCAAGTTGGCAGCCTCTGTACCAGGCATCATCATCATGGAAGTCCACCAGGAACACAGAAGACTGCTCTTTCTACTTGCTTTTTGTTTGTGGTGGCTTTTGTTTGTCCTTTTTCCTTCTCTTTCATGCCATGGCTTAGGCTGAGGAAGTGACTGGATGGTGTTCTTAACCTCTACAATGCAAGGCAACATTTGCTTATGTTTCAGACTCTATGCTCATCTCCCAGCCCCATTTACTATGGTGAATCCTTACTGCACAAAGTGGTGATATGAAGGGTGTGGCTTTGAGAAGGCCAGTCAGTCATGATGATGGAGCCCTGGTCTATGAGATTAGTGCCTTTATAAGACAAGAACTTATTCTGTCTCTCTAGTCCCTACCATCTTAGGATTTAATAACAAGTGGCTCTCACCAATTCCTAAATCTACCAGGACCTTGATCTTAGGCTTCTAGCCTCCTCAAGTGGGAGAAATGTTTGTTGTTTAGGCTAATCAGTCTGTGGCATTTTGTTACAGTAGCTCAAAGTAGCAAAGATAACCAGTGAGAAGAGAAGGGAGAGACAGGGGAGGATAAGCTGTTGGATGAGCAACTAACCGTGTCAACAACATAAATCGAAAAAGGTGAAAGAGAAAGGACCCCAACATTCCCCTGGGTTCTACAAACACTCAAGAGTGAAAGCGACTTGCTGGGGTGTTGAAGACCATTCTTCATACGGTTTATTACTTCTGTAAAAAAAACTCCAGAGGCAGAAACTGGAGTGACTTCAGGAGAATGATTCTGTAAGAAGAGCTGTCTAAGAGAGAAATACAGATAACAAGTGAATATTGATGAAAGGCACAGAGGAAGGCTGTCACCAGCACTAAAAATATACCCACACCTCTGTGCTGCACACAGCTCTTGCCTTATTCTCAGCCATGCCTTCATGTTGTATTAAATTCACTTATATTTTAGAATAATGACATTTGACGTGACAAAAAAGTTAATGTCAGCAATTCTGCTCCAGGTCTTCTTATGCTAAAGCATGGCTTAAGCAATAAAAGTCCTCTGCGGGTTAAATCTTATGGTAGATGTCATTTCATAGGCTTATATACAATTTTATGGTGTAATATAATTTTAGGTAAGGAACTATTCTTTAACGAAAGAAAAAGCATTGTTTAAACTTACTTAAAAGAAGAGAGAGAATATTTTTCAACACTTTACATCTAATACATTCTATCATGCCCATGTCACTTCATGGGTCCTCGTAATAACCTCATGCATGTGTATATATGTGTGTGTTTTTGTGTATGTACAACGTAGTGCATTACACATATGTGTAATATGTGTGTAGCGCACGTATGTGACTATATGTAGCTTGTGACCCATAGGGGTGCATATATTGCTGTCCATTTTGTCCGTTGAGAGTCCTGGTGCTCAAGACAGCTCATGCATTTACTGGTTTACATCAAACCAGGTCTATTTGTAACTTTTTTGAAACAGGGTCTCACTGTGTAGCTTGGCTGGCCTGGAACTCCCTGTGTACCCCAAGCTGGCCTCAAACTCACAGAGATCCCCTGTCTCTGTCTCCCGAGTGCTGGGATTAAAGGAATGTGGTAACACACTTGACACTCATCATTTTTTTTCCACCCTCCCCTCCAACTCTATTGTGTGGGTGGTTCTATGATCTTGTGACACTCAGTCAAAGAGATGAGGGGTTACTTGGAAAAATGAGTCACGGGATACAGAATGATTTCATTTTCTAGAGGATTTGTAACAAATGTTCACAAGCGAGTTGTAAACAGAATCTGATCTCTTCCAGCTCTGAAGGGGGGATTTTCATAATGAAGGCATCAACAGGTTGGCTCCTGTGGGGGCTCTGAGGGGAGCCACCCCTCCCTCTCCTGGCTGCTGGCAGCCATCTACAGTCCTTGGTATTCCTTGGTCTGTAGGTGCAACACTTCGATCTCCGTGTCTGTCTTCATGTGGCCTTGTTCTTCCTGTGTGTCTTATCCTTCTAAAGCACAAATCACTGGACTAAGAACCCATCCTAATCTAAACTTATCTTAATTGGACTAATTCCATCTGAAAACACCTTATTTCCAAATAAGGCCAAATTCTGAGGTTCCAGGTCCTAGTCAGAGTCCATTCTGTATTGCTATAGAAGCTGGGTAATGTATAAAGAAAATAAATTTATTGGCTCATGATTCTTTGCACCAAAAAGTTATAATGACAAAGTCATTAAGTCATGTTCTCCACTTGTGACTTAGAGCCCCCAACTGTTCTCCATCCAAGATAGTGAATGAATATGGGTGCACATTCATGTGAATGTGAATGATTAATGTATCGAAGTGTGATTTATTCACTGAAAATAGAAGAACTGAGAAGTGCCTGTAATAGTATGTGTGACCCAGGGATAAAGGGAAAGATTCTCTGAGTAGATAAGGGTAGATTCCCTCAATTCATGCTGGAGATACTGTTTCAATAAAAGAATGAGTGAAGCCTGGCTCAGGAGCTGTGAGACACCTGAAGGAACAGTTCTCAGAGTTCAGATCCAGTCTTGGCCTTAAAAAATGCTGAGTCAAACTGTTTCTTTATTTAGGTATAACCATAATGTGGCTCAGAAATACTGCAAGGATTGACCTCTAAGAGTTGTCTTATGGCCTCTACAGGTACAATGGTGCCAGCACACACATACATACACCGCACACACATGCAACACAACAGATAAATAATTTTTATTTTTATTTATTTATTTTTAGTTTTTGTGTATGAGTATTATGCCTGCATGTACGTAAGCGTACCTGTGTACAAACAATTGTTAGCCACCATTTGGGTGCTGGGATTTGAACCTGGGTCTTCTGCAAGAACAGCCAGTGCTCTTAACCACAGAGCCATCTCTCCAGCCCTAATGACAGCTTTGCTGCACTAAGATGCCTCTACCTCTGAGATCCAGAGGGAGATGGAGAGGGCGTTTCATGGGGAATCCCTCAGAACATGCCTGAAACTGGTAGTGCCAGTCACCTCCAGAGAGGGGATCTTGCATGTGTTCTGTAAGTGTCCTTTTGTATGTTTGGGTTTTTGAACCATATGAATGAATTTTCCATTTTTTAAATTTAAATTTTATTTTTAATTATGCATATATGGGAGGTGTGGAATTGTGCACATGAAGGCAGGTGCCCTCAGAGGCCAGAAGAGGTTGTGTGAAGCCCTGGAGCTGTACTTATAGGTAGCTGTGAGCCATAGAACGAAGGTACTGGGTACCGAACTTGGGTCCTCTGTAAGAGCAATCCCACTCTTAATTGCTGAGCCATCACTCTAGTCTCCATTTTCTATTTTTAATAGCTAATTAAAATGCTGTTTCTATCTAAGAAAGGACAGAGCAAGGTAGTGTCACGGGGCTTGCCAAGTGTGTGATCCAAGTCCTCATTCTCTGAGCTGTGAGGGTCAGTGCTTGAGGTCTTTTTAGCCACTGTGGATTCCTTATCCACATTCTTTCCTCGGCATCAGAAATCTCTCTAAGAGAGATCCCTTAACTAAATTACTTGGTATCCTTAAGTTAGGCAAGTCTCATGCAGTTTCTGCTTTATCAAATTGTGGCAAGAATTCCTCAAGTGTGGTTCCATAAATGAGTACATTCAATAAGAAGACATAAAACTATAGCACTATAGCTTTCTGCTGACTGCCTCTTTAGATTTCAAAAGCACATATAAATTTTTTTCTAAGTAATCTTGAGAAATGGGTCCAACTCCTTTGTGTTTCAGGAGAAATTGCTTTATCCACACCAGATGCTGACCCTGAGGCTGCTGTTTCTCTAGGGTGTCATGCTTCTTTATGGATGCTTACAGTTCTCCTTGAAGGGTAAGGACTTTTAGGTTGGGGATGTGGCTCAGTCACAGAGCATTTGCCTAGCATGGGTAAGGCCTAGATGAGAGAGACGTAGGGGTTGGTAAGTTAAATCTCCTCTTTAAAAGGAGCCTTCTAGAAAACAATCTGAACCCAGCAGGGAGCTTAGGTATATCAGGTCCTCAAGGAGGACAATGGGGACATTTATTCCTTTGTGAGTGTAGCTAACACAGAGCCTAAGGGAGCCAGTCAAGGCCCACAGGCAGGACAGACTCCTGTTGATCTGTTTACAACACCCCCTCAAAAGGCTAGAACAGGAACCAAAAGTACTCAAAATTCAAAAGACACTAGGAAAGGAGAAATGACCATGGTGAGGAGCCAGCATAAGATTCCACCAGATGACAAAGGCTCAGAACAGATGTCCCCAGCACCATGTGGCATTCTGGCTTGCTGCAGCAGCCAACACAGCAGCTGTGAGGCAGGAACTCCAGCATCATTGCCAGGGGCTCTGCTGCCCTTGTGAGAACAATGACTGATGAAAATCACGATGTCTACGCGGGGTCTCTTCCTACCGTCACAGACTCTCAAGCTGGGCTGGGCACCCGGGCAGGCTTCAGAAATCCAGCGAGGATGCTGACTACCCCTGGGTTCCTCAGGACATGAAGGGTTTGAGTCTCTCTGCTCGGATTAGATGGAGAGAGGTATTGGTGGTGGCTCTTAGAGCTGATGATCGGGCCCCAGTGTGCAGAGAAGGCAATATGTGGTAAGTTGAGTAATGACTGTTACAGTGCTGTTTTGTGAAAAGACTCCAGATGGGCAGGTTTGGGGCCTGGCATGGAGGGGAGCCAGCCCCTTCCCACTGTCCTCTATGCAGCCTCCTGGCTGAGCCTCTGCATCCTTCCTCTGGGTGTGTGCGCTTGCCTGTGTCTCCCGGTCAGGGAAGGTTCTATCTTTCATCTTCTCTTCTCCCCCCTCCCCAGCTTTTCTTTCTCTTGCTTGTTACTGAAAGAGGGAAGACAAAAGCTAAACACCAACTTCTCCCCACCACATAAAGGAACATAAGGTTCTTCCCTAATTACTTGTCATAGGCTGTTTTCTGATGCTGTAACCGAATACCAGAGTGAACACTATATAATGGAATTTTATTTGGCTTGTAGCATGGAGGCTGGAAAGTCCATGGACATGGCCCTGACATCTGGCAGGCTGCGTCATTAGGTGGCGGAAGAGCACGTGAAAGACAGGGAGAAGAGCTAACAAGGAAGAACAAGAGGCAGGAAGGGCCAGAACTCACCGATGTGTCAGGATCCCACTCTGAGGTCAATGGTATCAATCCATTAGAAGGGTGGAGCCCTCATGACTCAGTGACTTCTTAAAGGACCCACCTCCCAGTGTGGTCACAATGGCAATTACATTCAAGTGTGAAGCAGTGGACTGGGTATAAGATGTCACTCATACTTTAGGAGTTTATGTAAAGGGATGAGTGTACAGCCCGGTTGTACACTGTGAATGGTGGAGTGACCCTGCCTGCCGATCCCCAGAGCTGTCTTGCAGAAAGAATCTGAGGATGGGCTATGAAGGCCTCAGACCAAGTGCAGGAGACCAGCGCAGATGAGGTCAGATTGGTCATGTGATCATGGAAGCATCCCCAACACAGTCACCTCACCCACCAAGTCAGGCAAGGTGGCTCTGTCTTGAGTCAGGTGGAAGGAAGCCTGCTCTAGGGAGTCTTTAATTTTTTTTAAGACGAAAGGAAGAAACCTTTAGTATACTATTGTTGTTATTTGTTTTGGTGGTTTGTTTGTTTGTTTAGACACAGGGTCTTACTGTGTAATCCTGGCTGGCCTAGACCTTGCAAAATAGACCAGGCTGGCCTTGAACTCACAGAGATCTGCCTGCCTCTGTCTCTTGAGTTATGGGATTGAAGGCTTGAGACACCATATCTGGCTATTACTGTAGTATGTTTCATTATACAATGTTTTTTATCTATTCTTTGACAATTTCATAGGTGTATCAAATGTATTTTGATCATATTTTGTTATTTCCCCCTTTGAACTCCTTTTTTAATCCATCCCATACATTCTACTCCCAATTTCATGTCCTTCTTTAAAATTTTGTTTTTGTTTTTGTTTTATCATCAGAGTCAAATTGGTGCTGCCTGTATGCGCAGGGTATAGGGCCATCCAGTGGAGCACAGGCACCCTACCAGGGACCACACCCCTGAAGAAAAATGACTTTCCCTCCTCCAGTGGCATTCATCTACCAACAGTTACTCAGTGGGAGGTGGGTTCTCGAGAGACCCCCCTCTACTCTGTGTGGAGCGGTGATTAACTTGATCTTGGCCGCTGTGAGTTCATGAAGGCAGTGGCCTTGTCATGTCCAAAAGACACTGATTTGAAGGAGTCCCTCTGAACTCTGGCTTTTACAGTCTTTGCACACACCTCTTCTGAGATGTACCCTGAGCTTTGGGATGGGAGGGAGGTGGTGTGGAGGTGGTGGTGGTGGTAGAGATGTCTATCTACTTAAGACTACTCTAGGAGTCTTTCTTGCTCAGGGGTCACAGTGGCAACTGTGCTCACTCAGCCTCTTGATCTGTGAAATTATGGGTGTGGTAGCTTTGAAGGCTTTCCCGACTCAAACTGTAAAGGAGGAGTGTTGTTCAAAAGCTGTAAACCGTCACACACTTGTAAAATGTGATTATCTTCTTACTGCAATGGTAATAAAGATTTCATAGAGGCAGTGGAATCTGAACTTGGACTTGAAGGAAAAGTAGGCTTGAGCTGGTACACACTGCAGAAAGGGCTTGGCATGCAAAAAGAGAAAGAGCAAGTGAGGGTCTGAATGGGGCCCAAGCTGAGGGATTTATGGTGGCCTTGGTTGGGAGTCAAGGGTTCACCTGTCCAGGACTTAGGCCAGGGATGTAAGCCAGAGCCACACTTTCCAGCAGTTAAACCCTTGTGAACAGAGTGCGTCAGTTTCTATGTGGCACTAAAATGCAGTACCAGCCCCCTCCAAACGGAAGTCAGAGACCAGACTGGGAACTTTGGTTGACTGTACTTGAACTTCATCCTCACACTGAGCACTCGTATGAGTGTCCCAGGAGCTCTGTTTTCTTGGGGGTAGGAAGGCCCTTTTCTGCAAGGGAGCAGGCGGTGGTATAAATGAGTCCTTGACACAACTGTTAAGTTCTTGGCACTTGCCCTAAAAAGCCAGAGGGCTTCCTAAGTGTGGCACAAGTCACAGGCTGCATGGCCAACACCGGGCCGGAAGCTTTCTCTGTGAGGGGACACTGTGCTGTTTAATGACCACTCACTGGCACTCCTTTGAACTGCTCCTGAGTGTTCCAACTATTATTCTGGTTGCTTCTAAAATAGTCCGCTGATTACTTCATGAGGGTTTGTGGAGGTGCTGCAAGGACTGCTTTCAGAACAGACTGCTGATTATTTTATGAGTGTTTGTGGAGGACCTGGAAGAAATCTTGCCTTGTTTTCATGAAGTTGGTTTTTCTAAAGAAAATTACAGAACTCAACAGAGAAGGGAGTGCTCTTTTCCAGATGAGCTCAGAGTGTACTTTTGCCGTCAGGAACAGAGACTATGTTTGGGTGAGTCTGGCACAATTTCCAGGGTCACCCCCACCCAGCTTATATCAACCCCCTCAAAGTATGCTGCCATCCCTGCAGAGCAGAGTGGCAAAGCTGCCATTCTTCCTACAGTATCTTAGGACCCTTGTTAAATGGCTTCCTGAGCTTGAGTTGTTGCTAGTTGCCTTACTATGTACACTCTGTATTCTGTTGCTACAATAAAATACTGGAGACTGAATCACGTATTACAAAAGAAGTTCAGAGCAGGCAAGATGACTCAGTGGGTAAAGGCACTTGCTGCACAAGCCTAATGACCTGAGTTTGATCCCTGAAGCACAGGTAAAGATTTCAGGAGAGAACCAACTCCACAAAGTTGTCCTCTGACCTCCACATGTCACATAATAATAATATAAATAATAGCAATAAATAGTTCAGTTATGTCATAGTTTTGGAGGCTGCAAGACTGGGCTTGGATGGCTCCGTCTGTCAAGCTCCGGTAAGGTCCCCCTTGGCTTGGTCACATTTTGGCAAATGGCATTCTGGCAGGGGTATATTTTAGAAGGAGAGAGACGCAGAGACAGAGAAATTCAGGAGTCAGGCTTGCTCCTTCTTAACAATTCACTCTTGAGGGAACAAGCCCATGAAACTATATTAATCCTTTCCAAAGGTAGCATCCTTACTGGTCTAACCACGTCTACCAGACCTACTTCTTCTTTTCTTCCCTCCCTTCCTCCCTCCCTCCCTTTTTCCCTCCCTCCCTCCCTGTCTCTCTCTCTCTTTCTTTCCTTCCTTCTTTCTTTCTTTCCTTCTATTTTTGATCTTTTTGAGACAAAGTCTCCCTGTAGTCCTAGCTGGCCTGGAATTCACTATGTAGACAAGGCTGGCCTCAGTCTCACAGAAACCCACCTGCCTCTGCTTCTGTCTCCCAAGTGCATTGTCTGTGTCCATTGCTCTGGAGTACTCAGAGGTCCCACCGACTAGGGAGAAGAGAGGCAAGACTCAGCTATGTAGAACATTTTGATTGACCTCAGCCTGCAACTGAGGCTAGTTATAGGGAAAGGTCAGGTGGTGATGCAGAAGAGCAGGTTGGGGGTCAGCTAGCACACAGGGTTAGCAATAGGGAGAGAGAGGCACACTTCCAGGATGTCAGGCTATACCAGCAGGAAAAGAACTAAGTTTCCAGAGTTAGTGCAGCGGGTAGGAGGCCAACCAGATGCCAGTTACAAAGACCCGGTCCTCTCAGGGACTGACTTATTCTGCAATGCCATCCTCACTGAAATTCAGAGTACAAACATGCTAAAAATGGGTGAAACTCAAAATGAAGCTTGACAGGGAAGAAATGAGTCCTCGGAACACAGTATCCCCACACCCAAAACAGGGGGCCAAGAGAAGCAAGAGCAAAAAGGGGATGGGAGCCACTCGGAATGGTTCTGGCACTGGACAGCTGGGCAAGAGAGCGACAGTGTGTCCTCCGAGTTCACATCTGATTCCCAGGCTGGATAACAACCTCCCACGAGGACGCCATGCAGGAGGTGGTGTCAGTAAGCCTCCCTGTGATCCAGTTGGCCTCCGTCAGCTCATTCTTGGCACTCATGTGTGGTTTAGGGAATATAGTGAAAGCAAATCTGTGAGGAGTGTTTCTCTGAATCACAGTGCCAAGAAAATACCCTTTGGTCAAAGTCACAGTGAGAGATGAGTATCAGGCGGCCACTCGGGTCTGAAGTGGACGTTTCTGCCATCTGAACAATCCAGTGGCTAGAGTAAGCCATCATGGAAGTGTGAGCACCCTGTCCAGAAGCCCATGGCTGCCACCAAGGAGTCAGGACAGGTCAGAGTTAGAAGGGCTGTCCCAGGAATGCGAGAGGACAGGGATACTCCAGGACAACAGTGCCAGGAGCCAGGAAGGAAGCTGCTGACAAGGAAGGAAGGTGTGACCAGCATCATGGACATATGGCACCCATGACCTGGTGACGGCTAAGATATGACACTGGCAATGGGAAAGAGGAGACCCAGATGGAGCCTGTGCCCAGGGAAGGGTGGCGTGTTATTTGCTGGCCTCATTGAGGCCCAGGTGCTTGCGGCTTAACCTCGGTCCTGCCTGCTGCCCACACTCTCAGGTGAGAGAATGCTGGTTCAGATGGTGTCATATGTGGTACAGCTGGGTGGAAGGAAGGACTTCCAGTGGAACCCTCCTTCCCCCAAGGCAGGGAATATCCAGACATGGGCCTTTCAGGACCTGCTCAGACCTAGTGAGCCTTTCCTGCTTAGAGTGACACCAACTTATTCTTTTACCTTCTTTTTAAATCTTTTTTGTTGCTGTTGCAGAGGAAGAGAAGAAACCATCTACTTCATACTGCAAGTGAAGGAGTGGGATTCCTCTCTCCTCACTTATACTCCACAGGAATTGTCAGTTTCCTTGCCAGGGCACTGCCTCCACTCACTGTTAAATTAAAGACTTGCCCTCCAGGAAGGCCCCAGAAGCTAAACTAAAACAAAAATAAACCTCCACAAAGCGTGCTGTGGCCTGCCTGAACTCCGGGACTGATCGTGTCATTTTTGATCTTTGCCCATCTGGCTGGCTAATATCTCTGTCTTCAGTCTCCTTAGGTATAAAATGATTGGCACCAGTATCATAAGTAAAATGAGATAAAGCAGCTTGTCAGGTTCACCCTAATGATCACTTCATTTGTTTTTTAACTTTGATATTTAAATCTTTAAAATTTTGTTTGATGTAAAAGATTATATTTATTTATGGAGTAATATGTGATGCTTCAGTACAGCTAACAGTTTCAATGTGTTGAAATCAGGGTAAACCTATCTTCTCAATGTCTCACCTCTTCGTGGTGAGAACATTCAAATCCTCTCTTCTAAGCCAGGTCTGGTGGCATAGGCTAAAGGAGGCTAAAGCAGGAGCTTGGCAAGTTACCCTGCCTAGGTAACTTTGTGAGAACCTGTCTCAAAATTAAAAGTGAAAAAGAAAGAGTTGCCTATGTAGCTTGGTGACAGAGTACTTGCTTGGCAACGGCTCAAGCTTCAGCACTTAGCACTGACTGCACACGTACATTCTTTCTTCTTACTTCTTTTTAAATACTTTAATTATTATTTATTTTTTTATGTGTATGAGTATAGTGCCTGCATGTGTATAAGTGTACCCGTTGTGCAGTGCCCATGGAGGTTAGAAGAGGGCATTGAATTCTCTTGAAACTGGAGTTACCGACAGTTTTTAGCTGCCATGTGGGTGCTAGGAATTGAATCCAGATTCTCTGCAAGAGCAGCCAGTGCTCTTAACCACTGAGCCATCTTTCCAGCCCCTCTTCTTCCTTCTTAAGTACATGCAATACTTTTTGCTTATCTATTGTCACCCTATTGTGTAATAGAACACAAACTTATTTCTCTCATCTCACTATAACTTTGTATCCATTAATCAGCCTTCTCCCTCCTCCTCCCTTCCTTCCTCTCTTCCTCTCTCCCTCTCTCTGTCCCTCCCTCCCTTTCTCCCTTCCTTTCTTCTTCTTCCCAGCCCCAGGAACTCTCAGTTTTTCTGACATGAACATCTATAGATTCCACATCAGAGTGGCACATGCTGTATTTGTTTCCCTGGTGTAGCTTGTTTCGCTTCACAGAATAAACTTTGTCATTTTCTGATGCCAAAATTCTTGAAAATCTGACTATTTGAGACCAGTGACCATTTCCTAATGATTGTCAAGACCAGTCTCCTCAAATACGGATCTGTCCCCAGATCGCCCACAGAAGCTTCTGAAACATTGTTGTTCCTTCAGTTTAAAGTAGAGTAGCATCTAGAGTATCTTCAACAGTGGACAGCTTATATGATCTTCAGCTTTTCAATAAGTCCCGCAGGAAACCTTTTTGTAGAGCAGCTACTGAGTTTTGCTCAGGGCGAGACGGAGCTGAAGCCCTTCTGTGAAGGCCAGGAACCAAAACAAGGCAGGAAGGCTAAAATCTATCAGAAGATAGCTTCCAACAGGTAAAAACATGTAAGAAAATTCCTTCCAACTCATCTCTGTGACAGACTTGAACAATGGTGCCTTCCTTTGCAATGCAGAGGCGTAAAACACTGACACATCTTTTTAAAAATATTGTTTCCTTAAAATGTTACTACATTTATGGGGGCAGGAGAGATGGCTCCGCAGTCAAAAGCACTGGCTGCTCTTGCAGAGGACCTGGGTTCAATTTCCAGCACAACAGTTTTGGCTAACAATTGTCTGTAACTATAGCCCAGGGGACTCCACCACCTTTTTCTGACCTCTGTGGACATTGTACTACATGGGTGCACTTATATACATAGAGGCAACACACTCATACACATAAAATAAAATAATAAAGTTTTAAAAATTATTGCATTTTATGCAGTGTGTGTGTGTGTGTGTGTGTGTGTGTGTGTGTGTTTGCCACATCGTACCAGTGGGGAGGGGGGTCAGAGGACATCTTGAGGGAGTCTGTTCTCTCCTTCCTCCATATGGGTTTTAGGGATAGAACTCAGGATGTTGGGCTTGATGGAAGGTGTCTTTACCTGCTGAGCCGTCTACTCGTTCATTATGGGATGTTGTGTTATCAGGGCTAACAGGCAGGATGTCTAGGGCAGTGCTCTATGCCTGCATTTCCCTCATTCCAGATCCACCCTCCAGAATCACATGCTCCTAAAGACACTTCAGAACATAGATCATATGGTCATGACCCTTTACCATAACGATTCTGAACCTTCCTATAACTTAATATTTTCACTGTACCAATTCTAGGCTGAAACATGCTTAGGAATGCAGAAGACGTCATGTTTCAGTTGTCTTTCTGTGTTCAGAAAAGGAGCGCAGTACAGCGCAGGAGTGTGGGCTTTCCCATGCAGAACAGGTATCCCATGTCGCTGTGCAGCTGGCTAAGGATGAAGGCGGTGTGTGTTCTA
The DNA here is from genome assembly GCA_035773235.1 of Eospalax fontanierii. Taxonomy (NCBI): domain Eukaryota; kingdom Metazoa; phylum Chordata; class Mammalia; order Rodentia; family Spalacidae; genus Eospalax; species Eospalax fontanierii. The sequence continues at coordinate 33,908,070 of CM069547.1, forward strand.
TGACATCATCTAATGATGTATTTCCCAGAATGTATTTCTGTCATTAATGGACATGGGGTTATACATGAGGTGTAGATATGTGGGCTGCCTGGAATCAACAGATAAACCTCTAATATTATGCTAAGAAATTCTGTTCCAAGCAATGAATTATGGAGAGTCTTGCCTTGTGGGACTGGCAGATGTTCAGCTGTGACTTTGATTATAAATCTTGGCTATCAAAAATGCATCTCAGTGGGTCTTCCCTTCAGGAAATGCCAATTGAGTCAGGGGAAAACAAAACAACAACAACAAAAAAACAGTCTCCCAACTTCACGGGCTAACTGGTAGCTCGAGGATGAGTCTAAAATGACTCCATATGCAACTGGTGGACAGCTCCTTTGTTCCTGTGATAATAACCTTATTTCTCATCCCCAGTCACAGACATTTTGAACCATTTGGAGGCATTTTTACTCTACACTCATTTCAGATCTTTAGAGTGACTTTTCTGGAGTTGTGACTGTGTGATTGATAACTTAGGGAGCAGGAGTGTAAGGCACCATCCAATTCATTCATTAATATTTTGGGTTCCAAAGCCATGGTTCGAAAATGCTTATAATTAAAGAAGTACTTCTTCAGGAAAGTCTAATACATCAAACAGAAAGTCAGAGAAGCTGTGGTTGAAGTTATATAGAAGAGTTACTGGCAGCAGAGGAGAAGCTGGGGTTGAGGGGTTTAGGGGATTTACTGCTGCTGAGGAGAAGCTGTGGTTAAGAGGTATAGGGGAGTTACTGGCAATATATAAAGAACTCTATCTACAGTGAGCTGGTTCTTTGGCCACTTCTGTAGACCGTGAGATTCTTTGGAACAGTTGGGAACCTCTAGCTGGAAGAATTTATCCCCTTCTTCCCATGATGCTTTAGTGGGGAGCAAACAAGACACATTAGACATTTCTTATCTCCCCTGGAAAGCCGAGGCCTGACAGCGTGTATTTTATTTGATAAGCTTATGAAAACAAGCACACCCACACAGAAAAACAGCACTTTAAAGACTACATCATAGATGGACTTTAATTGGAGTCACCCAAAAATTTTCAGTTTTCATTATTTACCATTTGAAGGAACAGCAGGGAGGACTTTAATGCAGTGTGCATTACAGGAGCTGATGAGAGCTGTCTGATACATTTCTAGGAATTTTCCAAGAAAATTCTTAAACACAGTCATCATCAAAGGTTAAATTAAATCACTCACTCTAGTATTTACTCAAATTAGTTGAGAGTTTATGTTTGCATAACTCTCTTATGTTTGCATAACAAGATCTTGTCTCACCACTCCAGGCCAGCCCGAGGGGTTGGGGGTGAGTAGACTCAGAGTCAAGCCCCAGACACCTGGAGTTGGATGGGAAGCAGGCCAAGCACGTGGCACAGCAAACTCGTTTATTGAATAGGTGCACAAGCTCTTATAGGCCTGGATAGCCAATGACCTTACAGGGTGGGGTCCCAAATACAACCAATAGTAAGTTTGTCCCCAGGTAGGCAGGTTCTTTCCAGATGCTGGTCTCACAATTAGCCAGAGCAGAACACCACACCCACAGGAGCCATTCCTCCATTCCTCCCAGCAGGCCCACCTTGTATTATGCCCAACAGAGGCCCTCATCAGAAGCTCAGCAGATGCTGGTCCTCCCATTCTCCACATCCAGCAGTCAAAACAAACCTTTGATTAGACATGACCCAAGTTCAAGTACTCTACTCTAACAACAGAAAACTAAGACACACATTCATTCCAACAAAATTACTGCATGACCTAAGACGTTGATGGTAGGGTGGTTGTGGAGGTAGTACTGCTGAGAATATGGGAATTCTCTATACTTTCCATTTGATTTTTCTATGAACTTAAAAGTATTCTGGAAAGTAACACCTGTTAAAATGGAAATGATACAAGTCTAAGTTAGTTAAGTATATTAAAAGCAGAGGTCATTAATACTCAACTCACCATTTTTCTTATTTTGTCACAGTTTATGGCTACCAGGCTCCATACTGTGTAGGGGGATATTATACAGTGGAAGAGAGTAAGGAGCTGTGATACTGTGTACCTTCTCCCACTCTGTGCAGACCTCAGTTTGGTACATGAAGTCACATCAGTTATGGTGGAAGGTTGACATTGAGAACAGGCAGCCAGCGTAGCTCAGGACTTCTCCCACAGAGACCTAGTTATCACACTACAGGGCCCCACTGTGTTAGTTGTCTCTTTACCACTGTGACAACATACTTAAGATAAATAATAGAAGAATGTCTATTCTGGCTCACAAAGGTATCAGCCCATAGCTGCCAGGTCTCATCACTTTAGACATGCGGCACAGTACAACACAACAGAGGCATGTGGTGGAGGGGTCTATTTACCGCTTGGTGGCCCTTAAATAAAAGACAGGGAGTGGAGAGGGACTAAGTTTCCAGAATGTCCTGCAAGGAAACACCCCCAAGGACCTACCTTCCTCCCACTAGGCCCCATTTCCCAAATGTTTCACCACTTCCTGATAGTGCCACAATTTGGTGATTAATCCTTTAGCATAATAATCCTGGGGACACCCCAGATCCCCCACAGAGACCACTCCCTGTGGGTAAAACTACTGAATTCAGATTTAAGGATATAATCAATATTTTAGGATATAATATTGTGCAGAGCGAAGTTTGACTTCTGGGAAAAGATTGTGGAAACACAGATCTTCATATATGATTAAACTAATTCATTCATCCTAAAATCATCCCAAGACCTCATTAGAATGGCTCCACACATTGCTTCTTCTGGAAGCCAAGAACTGCAACTAGTATGAAGAATTCAGTTGCTCAGATTTGGAGAAGAAGGAGAAAAGCATGTCTCCAGAGTAGCTCTCCCGCCGTCAGAATTGCTCAGACTGCGTTCTGTGCAATGGATCTTAATTGCCAAACTCTTTACTGTAATTAAATCTATCAGCACGGTTTTCTCCTGATGAAAATAAAGTTTGGAATATTACATCGTTGCAAAAGGAGTCTCTTATCTCTCTTAAACTGTAAATCTATGAGTCAACAGGAGTCCTCCTTGGAATGTGCTTCCCCCCCTCAAGGATATAAAGGATTAAAACAAATGAATAAGGGCCCTGCGTGAGGAGCTGGTTGTAAATAACTTGTTTCAGTCAGGACTATTGACTAGCTAGCATCTCATCACCAACAGTTAGGATTAAGAACTGCTGTTTCCATCTATATAAAGCCCATCTGATTCAGTTGAAATAAATTTACTATTTGTCCACCTCACACGCAGGGTCAAGTCAAACAAGATACCCTCTTGATCAGCATCGGTCTATGGTATGCAATCACTGTGTTTGCTGAGCGCTCTCCAGCGTCCAGAAGGACCATAAGGCCTGTCCAGTTACACCTGGTGAGGGTCTATTTGGCAGTTTGAAAGAAAGGAGCAAAGGGCAACAGAACAGCACCCCTCTAAGCTGTCTATGACTGTGCTGCTTGGTCTCCCAGCACTGCCTTGTGTCTGGCCCTCTGCAAAGCTCTATCCCTCAATCTCCTGTCAGTCCTTCAGCACTGAATCCTAAAGAAATCGTGACTGCCTGTCCTATTGGCTTAAAGCAGTCTGAGGAACTAACTCCTTATCCTTACAAGAAAGATGTGCAAAAGGGTTGGAGACATTGTCTCCATGTGGCCGGCCTGGAAAGTGGATCTCAATATGTAGTGCAGGCTGGCCTCAGTCTCATAGAGATCCACCTGCCTCTGCCTCCCCAGTTCTGGGATTAAAGGAATGTGCCACTATACCCAGCACAAGACATATTTTAAATTGATACTATGTCATACCCCCTAAGGAAAACAGAAAATGATGATGATACTGATAATAATTAGCTTTCATCAAGATGTATGAACCACTGAATACAAAACTCAAGAAGATGGGGCTGGAGAGATGGCTCAGTGGTTAGGAACCCTGGCTGCTCTTGAAGAGGATCTCAGTTCAGTTCAGTTCCTAGCACCCCCAAGGCATCTAACAGCCACCTGTAACTCCAGTTCCAGGGGATCTGATACCCTCTTCTGGCCTCCATGTGCATTTTATGACATGGGTACACTTACATACATGCAGGCAAAACACTCATGCACATAAAATAAATAAATAAGTAAATAAATAATAAATAGGCTATATACTCTACAAAAATCTATGATATTTTCAGGCAGAGGAAGGTGGCAGATGGTACTCATGCAGTGACTCTGAGACTCTCCAGGGAGTAGGCTGGGGGTAGTTGGAGAGTAGCTATCCTTTGAGGAGGGTAATGCAGGAAAACAGTAAAATTTCAGTAGTGATGGGAGAAAGACAATTCTTCAGAAATGGAGAAGAATGAGGGAGAGAGACCATTTCAGAGGGTTCTGCCCTACGTGCTCAGACCAAAGTACAGAGTGAGAGCATCTGCAAGAGTGGGAAGCAGAGCTTGGGATAGTCCCAGAAAATACTACTGTACTTTCAGTAGGCGATGAGAAGAAAGACGGGAAAGAGAGAGAGAGAAGAGAGAGAGAGAGAGAGAGAGAGAGAGAGAGAGAGAGAGAACAAAGGGGATTGAAAAACAAAGGTTCAAACCCACAATGAACACTGAAATATCTGTAGTCTAATCTAACAGCAATGTTGGGGGCTGATACCAAACAGGTGAGGAGAAAATTTTCTCTTCTTCTGACCATGTGGCCAGAGCAGTAGCAAGAAGCCATTTTAAAAGCCCCGCCCGCCCCGTGAGTCACCAATCAGGAGGCTCTACAGGCCTTCCCAGAATCTCTCCCTCCATCTCCCAACACACACACTGAGAACTGGTCTGCAGAATACCTCAAGACAGAAGGGAAAACTCTGAGTCCAAACTACGGCTGTTCCATGTGGGGGAACTACTCTGAGCCACAGATCCGAATGACACTCAGGAGCCAGTGGAGTGTTTCCATGCAGTTCTAGAGACAGAAAGACTAGCTAGAAAAAGTGCACCCTGCCTGGCCCATGAACCAGTCCTGGCTGCAGGACAAACAGCATAAAAGTCAGTGAATGGCATCAAGGTCAGTGCAGGGAGTAAAACACCAAAAATCAAGTGTTCTGCTCTCATCAGAAGACACCATCCCAAGTAGCCAGAGGAGGAGTAAGCCATATGGCAGGGAGACAGACTCTGCAAACTGTCTTGGCCCGAGACATCCCTGAGGATAGGAAGTCAGTAGTCTTTGTTCTTTGTTTTAAATATTTTAGTGTTCCTTTTATTTTTTATTGAATTTTTAAAAATTTCTATTTCCTTTCTCTTTTTACCTCTTTTACTTTAATTATAAGCCTTTGATAAACGTTTCAGGTCAAACTGACTGAATCTGACATAGCAGTTCAAATATTTTCACATAAAACTGTATCCTCGTTTTTATTTTCCTCCTGATCTTTTCCCTCCAGTTTTATACTTCTCTTATTTGATATCTGATTTGTAGATAGGCTTTGTCCTACCCTGCCTCCCAACCCCATCTTTTGAGATATGTTTACCCTTAGGGCACAGGATGGCTTGGGGCTGGGAGTCTTCCTGACTCTCCTAAGTGCTATGATTGTTTCAGATTGTGTAATTGCACAATCTTTCTGTTTGCTCTAACTGCCCAGTTCTTTATTGTCTTTTCCCTCTTTGACTTTCTCTAATTCTCTAATGCTAATTGCTAGCCTACTATGCCTATTTTCTTTGCATTGCTACTCTTGGTGACTAATGTCTTCTCATGGACCGCACCGTCCTAATTCCTTCATTCTCCTAATGGTTACTGCAGTTGAAGCATGATTATTTTTAATTGGCTGCTACTGTACTTTCATAGCAGGCTTGTTCATAAGTTGTGGTTGCTTTTCCAGTTGGTATGATACTTTTAAAGTGGTGCTGGCGATTGTACCTGGTGCCTGGGGTACATGGGTTGAGTGATTAGCTATTGAGTTGCATCCCAATTCATTGGAGAGAAACCACATCTCAATCCTATTATAACCTAGTTCCACTTGAATAGTGCAAATACTTTTAGGTAAAGGATACGAGTAGCAAAAAAAAATCTAACCAACAACCTAATCCCAGATGGGCAATCCCAATTCAGAAATACAAGAAAATTGCAAAACCAAGACAACCCCCAAATTACCAATTTCACAGTAATAGACACCAGTGAGAGCAAAGTAGATGAAACCCCAGACATAGAATTAAAAAGAAGGATCAAAGGAAGACAGAGCAGCAAGGCTTCACACAATGGATGAGTTAAAACATTCAGGCAAAATAAAATAAAATAATAAAGTTATAAGCAGAATATGTGAGTGGGATGGGATATTACTAAAAGACCAAAATGATAAATCATGGTCACAGAGGGAGAAGTTCAAGCTAAAGGTATAGAAGCCATGTTTAATAAAACCATAGCAGAAAATTTCCCAAATCTATGGAGAAAAAGGGCCTTCCAAATATACCAGGCATTTGGAACATTAAACAGACATAACAGCTAAAACACCATGCAGAATGAGGAAAGAACAGTCAAGGTTGTAAGAGAGAAGCATCAAAGGTCATATAAAGGTATAAGAATAACAGCAGACTTCTCATGGGAAACTCTACATGTCAGGATGAAGGATGGAACAATGTATTTCAGGTCCTGTAAGGCAGGACCAACTCAGATTACTTAATACAACAAAACTATTCTTAATAATTGAAGGAGAAGAAAAACCATTCATGATAAACACAAACTAAAGGAATTTTTTACCCTAAGCCACCAGTATGGAAGATAACAGGAGGAACTTTACACATCAAAGAAAAAGATTAGCATATCCATCACACTGTGAGAAAGAATTAGCTGCACTAGAACATTAGATGACCAAAAGACAGAGAGGTAACCAGCGTTACAGAAGCAACAGCACATGGATCACTACATACCTTTCAATAGTGACTGTGACTATTAATGGGTTCAATTCTCCAGTCAAAGGGCACAAACTAAGACTAGTATTAAAAGCAGGAACCGCTTATTTGTTGCCTTCAAGAAATACAGCTCACTGACAAAGACAAGCACAGTCTTGGGATGAAAGACATTACAGGACAATGGAGCTCTAAAGCAAGTTAGATAACAGTACTGTTATCTAACAAAGTAGACTTCAAATCGAAACTAATCAGAGGAGATAAAGAATTTCACTTCATATTAGTAAAGGGAACAATTCATCAAGAAGATATGCCAATCCTAAACGTCCATGTCAAACATCAGCACATCCAATTTCATAAAAACCAAGAATACAAAGTCTCAGATTGCTCTCAACAAATAATAACCAAGTAAGGAACATCAGAGTTAAAAGATGCTGTAAATCAAATGGACTTAACAGATATCTAGGAATAAACATTCCACTCAACAATGGAAGAACACACATACTTCTTTCAGCCCATAGAACCTTCTCCAAAATAGATTGCATTTTAGGAAACAAATGAAGTCTTAACAAATACAAGAACATTGAAATGACTTTTAATATTCTATCACATAATAATGGAGCAAAACCAGAAATCAATAACAAGAGAAACTATGGAAAAATGTACAAATTCAAGAAGATTAAAAAAGCTTACACACTATTCAATGATGAGTGGGCCAGTAAAGAAATCCAAAGGGGAAAAAAATAAAAATTCCTAGAATGAAGTGAAAAGGAAAACACCAAACACCAGAACCTGTGGGATACAATGAACACAGCTCTGAAAGGGAAAGTTTAGAGCTATAAATGCCTACGTTAAAAAAATCAGAGAGATCCTAAATAAATAATGATGCACCGCCAGGTCTTAGAAAAGCAAGAGCAAATGAAACCAAAAATCAACAGAAGGAAATTAATAATAGAGATCAGCACAGAAATTCATGGAATGGAATGAAAAGAACAAAGAACAATACAAAGAATCAGCTACGCAGTTTGCTGGTTAAGACAATCAATGAGCTCAACACATCTTTAATCAAACTAACCAAAAGAAAGTCAAAGGACTAAGCTGATGAAATTAGAGATGAAAAAGGGACATTACAACAAATACCAATGAGACTCAGAGGATGATTACTGCATACTTAGAAAAATCTGTGTTCCAAAGAATTGAAAAATCTAAACGAAATGGATACATGAATAAATGACCCGTCAAAATTAAACCAAGAAGATATAAACAACTTAAGCAGACCTATTTACAAGCAATGAGATTAAAGCAGTGAAAAAATGTCTTTCATCTAATAGAAGCCCAGGCCTAAATGGATTCACTGCTGAATTTTACTTGGTCTTTAAAGAAGAGCTAATACAATTATGCCTCAAACTATTCTTCAAATAGAAGCAGAAGAAATTCTGTGGTGACTTAGAAGCACCATAGAAACAAACTGTAGGGCATGCTTGTAAGAGGGTTTCTATACATGGAGTGAGCGGAGAAAATCCACCCTAAGTGTGAATGACACCATCCTATGGGATGGGGTCCTGGACTGAAAGAAAAGGAGAAAGAGGCCTAAGCACCAGCATTCATCAGTCTCTGCTTCCTGACTACCATTGCAATGTGACCAGTGTCTCAGTTTCCTGCTGGGACAGACCATACTTTCAAACTGTAAGCCAAAACAAACCCTTTCACACTCAAGTTGCTGATGTGAGGTCTTTTATCACGACAATGAGACAAGCAACTACCAAACTCATTTACAAAAGCAGAATCACCCTGATAGCAAAACCAAGTAAGGACACACCAAAAAGGCAAAATTATAGAATAATTCCCTGATGTACATGGATGCAAAAATTCTCCATATAGTACCCAGAAAATGAACTAAATAACACGTTAAGAAGATCATTCACAATGATCAAGTTGTATTCATTCAACATCAGCAAATCAATTAAATATAATGAATTATGAAAATGAATTCAAGGACAGAAATCACATGATCATCTCAATAGAAGCAGAAATAACCTTTGACAAAGTCTAGCATCCCCTTCAGCATCCCTGAAAATCTAGGAAGAGAATGCACCTACCTCAGCATAACAGAGGACATACATGACAAACCTACCACTAACATTATAAGAAATGGGGAAAAACTCGGGCCTTTTCTCTGAAATCAGATATAAGACAAAGGTGTCCATTCTCTTGACACTTACTCAATCTAGTCCTTGAATTCTTAGCTTAGAGTCATAAGACAAAAGGAAGAAATCAAAATGGGTATAAACCGGAAAAGAAGACCAAATAGTCTTCTATTTATAGATGGCATGATCCTACACTGAGGAGACTAAAGACTTTGATAGGAAACATTTAGAACTGATAAACGCTTTTAGCAAAGTAGCAAGGTCAAAAAAATGCCATACAAAAAAAATCAGCATTTTTTTTTCTCACCTACTAATAACAAAGAAAGAAATCAGGAAGACATTCCAATTCACTGTAGCTCCTAGTAATTAAGGAGGTGAAAGACAGCTATGATAAAACTTTAAAATATGAACAAAGAATTTGAGACAGTAGAACAAAAAGAACAATGCTGGCAGCTTCACCATACCTGACTTTAAATTATACTACATTGCAACCAAAGTTTTATGACCAGCACAGAAACAGACACATAGTCCAATGGAACAGCTACAGCCACTTGAGTTTTTAGAAAGATCCCGAAACATACAGTGGATGAAAGATAGCTCAGCCCCTTCATCAAATGGCGCTGAGAAAACTGGATGTCCAGAGGTTTAAAGGAATGAAGCTTTATCTCTAACTCTTACCCTGTACAAAATCCATTCAAAAGGTACCAAAGACTCATAGTAAAATCTCAAACTCTGAAATGTTAGAGGAAAGCACTTCAGGGTATATGTATAGCCAAGGACTTCTGAAAAGGATTCCAATAGCTCAGCAAATACTACTGAGAACTGACTAATGGGATTATATAAAATTAAAAAACTTCTACATGACAAAGGAGGCAGTTAACTGAGTGTGTGGAGAGACAGACTACAAAATAGGAGAGAACCTTTGGTAGATACGTCTGACAGTAGATTAATATCTAGAATATATTCAAAGGACCTAAAAAACGATCCTAAAACCAAATAGTCCAATTAATAAACTGCAAATACAATGAGTGGTTTTCAAAAGATAAAGTACAAATGTCCAATAAACATATGTAAAGATGTTCAACAGCTTTAGCCCCCAAAGAAATGCACATTAAAACTGCACTGCAATTCTTTTTCATCCCTATCAGAATGGCTCATGCTTTAAAAAAAAAAAAAAAAGTAACAACAAATGCTGATGAGAATACACGGAAAAGGGAACCTTTGTAGAATGCTGATGAGAATTTATTATACACACTGGTACAGCCACTCTGGAAATAAATATGAAGTTTCCTCAAAAAACTAAAGCTAGGAATAGTGTTCAGTTCAGCTAAACTACTTCTTGGAATATACCCAAAAGGACTCTACATAAATATATCACAGAGATTTCTGCACATCTATGTCTATTACAACACGAGTCACAATAGCCAAGTTGAGGAATCAGCGTTGGTGTCTTTAAACAGAGGAATGCATAAAGGAAGTGTAGTGTGGATACACAGGAGTTTTATTTAGTCACTTCCATCATCTGCAGGAAAACTGATGGAAATTACCACATTCAGCAAAGTCAGCCAGTCTGAGAAAGACAAATACCATGTTCTTTTTCATGTTGTGGGTCCTAGAAGTGTGAAGTGTGCGTGTGTGTGTGTGTGTCTGTGTCTGTATCTGTATCTTCTGTACATGTGTGTGTGTATGTCTGAGTGTATCTGTGTGTCTGTATCTGTCTATTTGTGTGTGTGTCTGCAAGTATATCTGTGTGTCTGTGTGTCTGTGGGTGTGTCTGTATTTGTGTATGTGTGTGAGACAGACGGGGGGGGAAGTATTGAAGCAAGGTTATCTGGGAAAAGAGAAGGGACTTATGGGAGCTGGAGTTGGGAGAAAAGGGAAAAAGAGAGCATGCAGGGGTTGAACATGGTCAAACTACATGAAAGCGGCGTTATGAAACCCACTAGTAAGTAAGTTAAGAAAACATTTTCTTCAGAGCCCAAAACTGGAGCCCGGAGAGACGGCTTAGCAGTTAGAGCAATTCCTGCTATTCCAGAGGACCAGAGTTCAGTCCCAAAACCCATACGAGAAGGCTCACAACAGCTTGTAACTCCAGCTCTAGGGGATCTGACACTCTCCTGTGGCCCCTGCGGGGGGGTTATAGTATATATGCATGGCATATACTGAAATAGACATTCACACAAATTCATAAATAAAAATAGATCTTAAAATTTTTTAATTAAAAAAATTTAAAGCCCCAAAGTAAGTAGTGTCAAGTTATACAAGATCAATGGAAGAGAACGCGAATGGGAAAGCAACCTGGAGCCTCGCAGCTGGGAACAGAGAGCAAAGGCATCCTTCGTAAGAGAGGGCAACAGAACAGTGAGTGGAAGGCAAATGGCCGTAGGCAGAGGGACTTTTAAATGAAATACAAGCTTCATTCAAAACTGTAAAGGAAAGACTAAATAAATCTGACTACAGTTAGGTTAAAATGTTTATTTGAGAAGATACTGTAAGCAAAGTAAAAAAGAAATGTTGAAAGTCAGAAAACGGTATGTACAATTCATATAACCTAGAAAGAACTGGAACTGAGTGTAGATAAACAATTTCTAGAAACTGGTGAGCTATAAACAGACCAGTAGGAAACAAAAACTGGGCATGGAACATAAATAGGCAAAGCCCAGAAAAGAAAATTTTTTTAAAAATGAAAGCATGCTTATTCACTAGAAAAGGGAAGGGTGAGTTGTTTCATTTTATAGTCAGAAGTGTTGGCAAAGATGTAGATAACTGAGATTCTCAAACTGCTGGAAGTCGTGTAAATTAGCTCAATGACTTTAGAAAGCAATTTGGCAATGTTTGATGGAAAAGGAATATGTGTGTATATCTTCTGGCCCAGCAGCGTGGCTTCTATGATTTGATTTTTGAGAAACTCATATGTGTCCCTTGCCATCATTTGGATCTGAAGTGACTCACTCCTAAAGGTTCCTGTGTTGACAGCTCAGTTGGCAGACTGTGGCCCTGTTGGAGGTAGTGATACCTTTAGGAGGCAGGTCATAGTGGGAGAAAATTGGGCTACTGGGGGCCATGGCCTTAAAACGGTACTGAGAGCCTAGTCTCCTCCTCAGCCTCATCCTCCTTTCCCCCTCCCCTCCCTCTCCCTCTAATCCTCTCTCTCCCTTTTCTTCTCTCTCTTCCTCTTTGTCCTGGCAACTATAAGATGAGAAGCTCTGCTCCATTATATACACTCCCACCAACATTCACTGTGCTGTAACTGGTCCAAAAGCAAAGAGTCAAGCACCCATGATGGAAATCTCTGGGTCATGAGCCCAAATAAACCTTTCTTCTTTTAAAAATATCTAAAACCATTTATGCATGAGTGTTTTACCTGCATGTATATAAGTTCACCACTTGTGTGCAATGAGAGACCAGAAAAGGACGTCAGATCCCCTTGAACTGGAGTTAGGACTGTTGTTAGCCACTACGTGGGTTCTGAGAACTGAACTCTGGTCCTCTACGAGAGCAGTCAGAGCTCTTAACCACTGAGCATCTCTCCCGCCCCACTTTTTCTCTCTGAGTTTCTCAGGTATTTTTATATCGGTACTGGAAAGCTAGCACACCCAGAACATGCAGAAGTGCTCACTGCTGTGTTGTTAATATTGAAGGAGGGAGGGGGATCAAAATTGCTCTTAAGAGCCAAGGACAAATTCCAGTGTATTTACAGAGTGGAAACAATGCATACTGTACAGGTATGAAGGTTAAAGGACCCAAGCAACAAAATGAATTTATACTGATGTCAAAAACACAACACCAAATGGGGAAAAGGCAAGTCACAAAATTCATCAGTTAAATCAAGAGGTAAAAAGATGGTCAGGAGGCAGATTCACTCCCTTCCTGGGTGCAGTGGTCACCTTAGCAAGAGAGAGGAAACAAAATGAAATAGTTTAACAAATTCGTATCATTTTTTTTTCTTTTCCAAGCCTTATTAGTAATACATACTAATTGTGACTGTTGTGTGTTTCTGTTGTATACATTCCCATAGTGTGTATCATCAAACCTTCCCCCAGGCTTTCCATTCCACCCACACTCTGAAAGGCTTTCTGCCACACATCTCATGCCCAAACATGCAACTATTTCAGTTAACTGCCTTGTGGATCTTTGCCCTACAGCCTGGGGGCCAAGGCTGGAAGACAATGACTGGTCTCTTCTCCTCTGTTCATCCTAGTGGCCAACAAGTGTGTAACTTGTCTCTGAGTTACAGGCCCTGCTGCCTGATTAGCTTTTGTCCTTCTGTCTTTTCCGGACATGCTTTGCTTACAGCTGGATATTTGCAGCTCATGCTTATGCAATGTGTAAGCATTTGCTCTTCTTTTCCTGCTAGTCCACAGTTGACCCGAATGCCCTCCACCCGTCTTCCGCCTCCTCTCGCTGTTCTGCCTATCAACCTTAGGAACACTGTCTCTTTTATGGCTTGGATTACCGATGAGAGTGTCACGTCGTGGTGGTGAGCAGTTTATGCCTAACACATACTCTCTCCACAAGCTCCCAACACCGGACAATAGTTACCTAATGGGAACCATCCTCAAGTCCACCTGATCATCCTTTTGTGCTTTCCTTTCTTTAATTCTAATTTTTATTTTATGTGTAGGAGTGTTATGCCTGCATGTGTGTAAGAGTACCCGTGTCATTCAGTGCCCTTGGAGGACAGAACAGAGTGTCAGATCCCCTCAAACTGGAGTTCCAGATGGTTGTTAACCGCCAGGTGTGTGCTCGGATTCAAACCTGGGTCTTCTTACGAGAACACCCAGTGCTCTTAAGCACTGAGCTGTCTCTCTACCCACCTTTTGTGTACTTTTCATAGTTGGCCTTAGCATTAGCATAGTTAATCCCAAACCCCCATGGACACCAAGCTCCAGAGATGCTTGTTTCCAATAGATGACACGGTGTTTTCCTATAAGTTCTACGCACGTTCCTGTCTGCGTTTCATCAGCTCTGTAGTGTGCCTGTCTGACACAGTACGAGTGCAACAGCAGCAGTTTCTATACTGTACTGATTAGGAAATGGTGACAGAAAAGAAAGGCATGTTTGGTACAGACAAAAGTTTTCTAAATATTTTTTAAAAATTTTATTTATTATTTTAAATTTATGTGTATGAGTATAATGCCTGCATGTAAGTGTGCCTGTGTTGTGCAATGCTCATAGAGGTCAGAAGAGGGCACTGGATCCCCTGGAGCTGGAATTACAGCGGGGTGCTGGGAACTGAATGCAGGGAATATGCTGGGAAGAGCAGTCAGTGCTCTTGACCGCTGAGCTCCAGCCCCTATTTAAATATCTTTTGATCTGTGGTTGATGGAATCCATGGACTACATGTGGCTATCAAGGGGCCCACTGTGTTGCTGTATTTAGATCTCTACCATTTATCTTTCTGTATCTGTTTTCAGCATTACACTTCAGCAGCAATAAAAAAATAATTATTCAGGGATGGGTAGATAATAGGAATAGTTTTATTATGAATAAAGCAAAGATCACAGATTTTTGCTGCACATATTTTGCGATGTTCCAGTATATTTTTTTCCTTAACCAAAATTGAATTGTGTTGCTTACTGTTCTTTGAAGCCTGCCGTTTACATAAAAGTTTCTTTCTGTTGTCTTTTTGAGGCCAGTGATCCTGAGCTGCCGTATTCCCAGCAGCACTTGCAAACTCCAGGCAAGATTGTTACAAAAATGTTTTCCTATATACGTCCTAGGTCTTTGGGCATCAAGACTTCCCACCCCAGAATCTCTGCTGGTTTGAGGCAGCCCCACTGAGTGCAGTGCTTCGGTCAATGACAGGCAACACACTTGCAAAAACAATTCCATAAGATTCTACCACCGAAAGATTACTCTGTGGTCTGCAGCTTGGGTATAGTTCATATTTAAACTATTTATTGACCACTGCCACAGAGAACTCCAACGGCATTGTCTTCCTGAGCCTCCATTTTGTATTGTTATAGCCAATTGCCTGTGTACAAGTACTTTGTTTCTTTGTTCATATTGAGACAGGGTCCCCCCGTAGATCCAACTGACCTAGAACTCACTATGTAGACCAGGCTGGCCTCCATCTCACCAAGATCCACCTGCCCCTGCCTCAGGAGTGCTGGGATTAAAGGTGAGCACCACAATGCCTGGTTGTAAAATAGAGCTTTTACAATATTTCTGATACTCCAGTTTCTACCCCAGTTGTTGTATTTAAAACCCAGTGCTGGAATTAAAGGCATGCACCACCATGCCTGGCATTGGGCACTTTATAAAAAAGGAAAGGTCTACATAGTCCATTGTTCTGAATTAAAGGGCACAGCATCAGCACAGCTCAACCGTGGTAAAGACCTCATGACAACAGCCTCACAAGAATGGGAACCAGTGCAGAAGACACCACATGCAAGAGAGAGAGAGGAGGGTCCAGGCTCCTTCCAGCAAACTGCTCTCTGGGGAAGCAGGAATGTCCTTCCCTCAGGAAAGAACCAATTCCTCCTAATGACTTCACCACCTCTCACAAGACCCTACCTCTTAGAGGCCCCATCACCTCCACATTACCAGACTGGGGACCAAGCTTCCAGCACAGAAACCTTGGGGGGCAAATCATACTAAACCACAGCACTGTGCCATTCTCCATTAATGTCTCATCTGCATGTAATTCCTTTTAACCCAGAGGTGTTTTATTCTTGAGAAGTTTGAAGTGGGATGAGGCATTTAACTTTCTCCACATCCTACCGTTTAGGAAGTACTACCTCCCCACACTAATTCGAGACCCCTGCGTCAAAGTGCTGTCTCCTGGGATTAGCCCAGAAGCCTCGTATCTGCCTTCATTCTGTGTCTGGCTCCTTTGATCTAAGCCATGTTTTGACTTGTATGCATACTGCTTACTTTAATTTGTTTTCCTGTAGACAGTCATTGAATCATCCTTGATTAGGAACACCTTCAAATCAGCCGTTTCCTTGGTCTCAGTAGCAGACCAAGCTCATAGGTCCCCAGTCAAGCAAGGTTCACATTCATCATCACACTCTAGAAATCACTCATTCACATAGCAGGTGAGTAGTAAATATAGATCCAGCCACTCAGTCAACCAGCTGTTCCTTCACGTGCCATTTATTAGGTATTCTGTAGTCAGTCCAGAAGTGAAGGCCGAGGAGCCAGTGAGCAAATTCTGTAGGCTGTTTACGTACTTGTCACAAGTTGATGCTGGAAATATGAAAAGAATTGTCCTTACCTCCACTGAGGAGGAAAATATGAGGCAGCGACACCCCCCCAACACACACACACACACACACACACACACACACACACACACACATACACACAAGGGTAACCAGAGGGTCATGCCTATGTCTGTGGTCTTTGAGGTACCATTCAGCAGGAAACTGTTATCATTACAGGTGGGTTGTAGAGAGAGGTGACCTCTGCCCTGATAGACCCACCGAATGTTCCAGAACAAATGCACCCTGTCTGCTGTGCAGAAGCCCATCCTCTCCGTGGGCATCTGGAAAGAACCGACATTGTACTGGATGACTGTAAAGCTCACACACAAGGCTCAGCATCCTGGACCCTCTGAGGGGTCCTATTGAGAAGCTATATAGTCCTCCCCGATGTAGGGACGAGGCATCCTGTCCCATCTTTCCACTCACTGCTCAGACTTCCAGCCTGTCCCCTCCCTGCTCTCTCCATTGCCAACTCTTACAAGCAACTGCTTCTGCAAGTGATCTCCAAAGAGATCTGAAAAGAGGATGTTGGGAATGTGCAAGGCATGAAGTTCAGGAGAGGAGAAAGCTGGAAAGGGGCCAGATTTCTGTGTGAGTGGTCACTGCTGGCTGCTAGGACACTTGACCTTTGACCTGAGGCCTGGGAAAGCTTGCTTCTTCGCTTTCATTTTATTTATGGGTCCGTACAAGCTTCCTATTTACTCGAATATTCTGACAGAAGCAGGCTTTCATTTGGCCAAATCCCAGGAGTGGAGACTTTTCCCTCTGTGTGACCGGCTGCCTCTCCCCAGGGCCTGCTACTTTGCCTCTATAGCAGCTGGGGTTCCAAGGTCTTCTCATGTGAGCTCTTCCATGTGCTGGGACAGTTGATGCCTGAAACCTGTTGCAATGCAGTTTGGGAAAATTTATGTTGTACCACACCTATTATTATTGTTGACAACTGGGATGTTGTTAATTGATGGTTGTTAGTTAGGGACATTGTCTATCAGTGCTGTTGGATATTTGCTCCCCGTTTGGATATTGCATGAATTCAATGAGGAAAATAGCAGACAAATGAAGTAGGCTTTGGATCACTCAGGAGTGCAGTCAGTCCTGTGCCACAAGCAACATTTCACTTTCGGGAAGATTTTCTGATGGAGGCTTGAAAGACTGAGAAGCAGAGCAAGCTAAAGGCCAACACACAGATTAGTGTCTCCCATGACAAACAGAAGTAAGAAACAGCATTCATACAGTGGAGTATTCTAGGTTACTTTCTGTTGCTGTGATGAAACACTGCCCCAAGCAACTTGGAGAAGAAAGGACTTATTTCAGCTTACACTCTACAGCCAGGGAAGAAACTTAAGGCAGGAATGTGGATGCAGGAACTGCAGCAGAGACCAAGGAATGCTGCATACTGGCTTGATTCTCCTAGCTTGCCTTTCCGATGCAGCTCAGGGTCACCTGCCCACGGATGGCACTGCCTACAGTGGGCACATCGATTATCACATTTAAAATGCCCCACAGACATGGCCACAGGCCATTTTGATAGAGGCCATTCCTCAGTTGAGGTCTCTCTTCTCTTCCCAGGTGACTTGAGTTTATGCCAAGTTGCCAAAAACGAACCAGCACCGCGGATGATGAAGGCCTCACTCTGCGAGTTAATGAACTCAGCCTCGCTGCTCTGCCTTGGTCATGTGGAAGGGAAGGAGCCACAAAGAGCAAGCCTGGTTCTCCCAGAAGCATGAGGACCAGTGACACCCAGACTTTGCTTCTAAGTCAGCAGAACACCAGGGCTATCCTGAGAAACCTATGGAGCCGTCCACTGACTAACGCCTAGGGCAACACACCAGAGACTTCCGTTTTTAAGTCTCAAGATGACAACAATTAAGCTTTCACTAGACAGGAATTTGCTAAAGGAAGTCAAGCCTTTGTTGGGCGAGATCAGCTTTAGAGATGGAAAGCATCAGAAATACTTGCTGTGGTCAGAAAGGGAAGACATTCAGGCCCTAAGACTGCTTCCCTTCTGGCAACATGCCTCTTATCTCTCCAAATATTGAATGGTTTCCTGTCCTCGGTGTTCCCTGTGTTGGTGCTGGGCTTAGGCCCCATACCTTCCCAGGCCCTCAGCCTCTTCTCTTCCTCAGTGTGTTGGACGAGGAACTGCTATTTGGAATCAATCCAGAAATCAAGAAAAACTTTAGGTCTGAGTCACCTGTCAGACTCATCTTGGTCTCCCAAGAAATGATCCTAGATACAGAGAAATATAGAAAATTGAAGTAAAGAGCAACGAGGAAAAAATATCTTGAAAGATGACAGCAAAGGAAGGCAATGGAATGTACATCAAACTAGTTACTGAAAAATTTGGACTGCAGAGATGGTTCAGCAGTTAAGAACTTGCTGTTCTTCCAGAGGACCCAGGTTTGAATCCCACCCCCCACATGATAGTCATATAATTTTAAATTAATTAATCTTTATTTTATGTGTATGAATATGTTGCCTGCATGCATATAAGTGCACCTGTGTCATGCGCAGAGGTCAGAAGAGGGTGTAGGATCCCCTGGAACTGGAGTTGCAGATGGTTGTTAGCCGCCATGTGGGTGTTAGGATTTGAACCCGAGTCTTCTGCAAGAATGCCCAGTGCTCTTAACCACAAATATTATTTTTTTAAAAAAGAAAAATCCAATTCCTGCAGCCAAGTAGAAGATATACAGATACAGCAGACAGCAACTACACAGGCTGAAACCTGAAAGTTATCAAAGACTGCAGGCATTTAAAATGTTTCCAAAACATTTGTTCATTGTTTAAAAATAGAGGTTTGTTTGTTTGTTTGAGACAAGTTCCTCCCTATAGCCCCAGATGGCCTGGAACTCAACATAGAGACCAGGCTGGCCTCTCCATCTCATAGAGATCTGCCTACCTCTGCTTCTCGAATGCTGGTATTAAAGGTGTGCACTCCCACGCCAACTATAAAATAGTTAACACTTTTCCAACATTTCTGGAACTCCTTAGTGAAAGATCCTCCAATTTCTACCCTAGGTGTTGTATTCAAAACAGAATATTCAAGAAGTTCTTTAAAGAGAAAATGAATGCTTTTCATCTTTGACTTATACAATTTCCATATATTTTAGGAACAACTACAAGGGACTGAGTCCCTTGAAGTTTGGGGGAATTAAAGGCTAAAGTAGACACATTATTCAGGGTTTTATTTTTATGGTTTACATATGGTGTGTGGTGTGTGTATGTGTATGTATGTGAGTGTGCATTTATGTGTGTGAGTGTGGATAAGTGAGCTCATGTCAAAGTGCATTTGTTTGGAAGTCAAAGGAAAACTCCAGATGTCAGTCCTGGCTTCCCACCTAGTTTGAGACAGGGCCCCTTACTCACTGCTGTGTATATCAGGCTAGGTGACCTGTGAGCTTGCAAGGATTCTCTGGTCTCCACCTCCCATCTCGCCATAGGAGTGCTGAGATTACAGCTACATGCTACCATGCCTGGCTTTTATGTAAGATCTAGGGATTCAAACTCAGGTCCTCATACTTGCACGACAAGTTTGCTCACTGAGAAATCTCCCCCAGCCCTAAAAATGTACACTTAAAAAACACCTGTATTTGTATTCATTTTCTATTTTTAGGTATACCTGTCAGTCATAAAGACCAACAGGTCTATTTGCTATTTGTTAGAACTTGATGCCTGTAAGAACTCATCAGAGATGAGTTCTGGCTTGTCCCACCCCCTGATCCCAAACCCTGGTGAGGAAGAGAACTAACAGCCTTCAGAACTCACTTAGATATGCTTTGGCATCTGCACAAATGATTTCAGACTTTAAACTCAAGAGCCAGGTCCTAGAGGAACACAACTCTAAATCAGACCTTTAAAGCTGGGTTTCAGAATATGATGCAATGTGGCTTTGCTTACTAGGCAATTGCCTCTTATAGGAGTGTGAGAAGAAATAAAGAATAGAGAAACACGTTTTCCTAGGCTGGCCAGACTCTCCTAATTCTAGAGCCCATGGTAGAACAGTGAGAAAGAAAGGAAGGTGAGCTTACAATGGCGGGGATCGTCCCATATAATGTCTACCATGACTGCGCAGAGGAGACACCATCCTCCCAGCTAAGTCTCCTCTCCCTGAAACTGTTCAAAGTCTTGAACTTTGGAAAGACAGGACCTAACTTGACCTCTAGATCTTTAGCCAATAACAGTTTTTATTGATACCAAGAACCTGCTGGTTACAACCAAATTCTAAATAACAGTGGCAGCCACGAGGGAGAAGAGTGTCCACTTATATTACAGGTTTCTGCCAGAAACTGCACGCATAAGTAGTCGAAAACTATTTTAACTATTGTTTGTAAAAGTATTCAATTCAAGTAACTCTGTTGTCCCATCTTACAGTAGGCACACAAGAGTTCTAAGCTGAGCTCTCAGGTCATGAACAGCATTGCTCTCAGCCATAAGCAGGAAGCCCCAGACTGTGCTTTTTATGAATAGAGTCTACATCTCCTTCAGTCTGGCTCCAGGCATGGTGTCTGCCCCAAAGCTGGTATTCAGTGATCATTTATACAATCAAATTGGGAAAGCTTCCAAGCTGGCCTAACATGCTCATTAGTTATCCATTCGTCATCACCGTGTTCATCCCCACATATGTTACAGTTGAGAACAGGGATCCCTGACGGGTTTCCAAAGCTGCTATGTCAGGCCTGACAGCCTACTTCTTTCATGGAGATTGCTGTATTGATTCCAGGACCTTGTGCCTATCTGTGCACATCTGAGTACTGCATATTGGTAAGAAGGAAACACCTGCCTGTCATAGAGAAGAACCTAGCACAGACTCTTAAAGAGAAAGTGTGACATAGTGTGAGGACCGGACCAGAGGCCAGTGGCCTGGATACCCACAATGCTCTGCTCCTCCTCTCCATGTGCTGCCTGGATTTTTGTCTCAAGTTCTATTCTCCACAGAACAGTGTGGAGTACTGCCAGAGTCAAAATCAAGTGGACAGGTTCTTCCTGTCACTCGCATGGATGAACAGGGAGGACATTAAGCTAAGTGATATAAGCCACGCACAGAAAGATAAAAGCTGCAAGCCCTAACTTAACTGAAGGACAGGAACTCCCAGGAGCAGGGAGCAGAGCAGTGGGTTCTAGGGTGGAGTATAGGAGGAAGGAAACAGAATTGGGGAGATGCAGGCCAGAGGATTCAGACTTCTGGTTAGACTTTCAGTCAAAAGATCTACTGAAAAACAAGGTGACTACCATCAATAACAATGTGTAATGTACGTGATTATTGACGGGAGGGATTCTGAAGAATTCCTGCCACAAAAAATTTTAAGGCAATGCATACGATCGTTAATTTAGCAATTCCATAAGGTATATATAAAAATTTTTGTTGCATTTAATTCTTTATTTAGTGTGTGCTACGAGAGAGAGAGAGAGAGAGAGAGAGAGAGAGAGAGAAAGAAAGAGAGAGAGGAGAGAGAACCACAGCTCACTATGGAGATCAGAAGACAATGTACAGGATGTGGCTCTTTGTTTCTACCATGTGGGTTTCAGGAACTGAACTCCGGTTGTCAGGCTTAGAGGCAGGTACCTTTACTTGCTGAGCCTTCTTGGTCCCAAGGTACACATATTTGGAGCTTCATCTTGTATACCATAAAGATTCAGATAGGAAGCCTAAACTGTGCTTTGTATGAATAGAGTCTGTGTCCTGTCCTTTATTCTGGCACCTAGCATAGTCCATGGGCCAAAGGGAGTATTCAATAAGTGTTTGCATAACTAAACTAGAGAACCCAATAATTTAAAATATTTTTAATTAAAATTTTATTCAATTTTTGCAACTTTCATACAATATAGTTTGATGGTACTTAGATCCTCTCCCCGTCTGCACTGCCCTTTACTGCCTCCCATTCAGTTTAATGTCCTCTATTGCATGCAGCCTATACAGTCTGATTTGAGTTCCCAAATGTCTTTCAGTGTGGATCGATCCACTGGAGCCTGGTTAACCTACCAAGAGTCCCATCCCAGTAAGAGGCTGTCTTTCCCTCTCTCAGAATCCATCAGTTAGCAAAAATTCCTTGGGTTGTGTTGGGATTTCTTACCCACTTCCTCATGTCTATGCTGGGATTTCATCTGGTTTAAGCTTTCATGGGACTTGTACACGCTGTCGTCACTGCTGTGAGTTCATATGTATAATGGACGAGTTGCTTGGAAAGTTCTGTCTCCTTGTGGTCATTCGCCATCTCTGGACTTAGAATCTTACTATCCCCTCTTCTGGAATGATCCCTGAATCTTGAGAGGTAGAAGTTTAATGTAAGTGTCCTACTCAGGAATAAGCACTCTGCAGTCTCTTGTTCTCTGCACATTGGCCATTTGTGGGTGTCGGTGTTAATCACCATGTGCTGCATAAGGAAACTTCCCTAGTGAGAATTGAGAGATGCATTAATCATATGTATACAGATTGCATTGAAGATATGTCACTTAGAGCGGAGTCTCACAAACACTCTGTGTTTGATTAGTTGTGGAACTCTACAATAGTCTTTATCTGTTGTAAAAAGAAGCTTCTTTGATGAGCGGTGAGAGTATGTAAATATGAGGATGCATATATAGAATACAGTAAGAAATTACATTGATCTAAAAATGTGGCAAAAGCAGGTTTTATTTTAGGGCCTATGACATCTCCAGCCATATGTATTTGGCTATGTTGACAGTACCACACATAAGTTCCCACACGTTAAGTGGGCTTTAAGTCCAGTTGGAAAGTTGTTGATTACCCCAAAGATAAAAGTAGCCTACTGCACCAACAGCAATAGTTTTCTGGCCCAGTCACTGTTGTTTATTAGCTTTACAGCTGGGTAGGACAATTGATTGGTTTCCTCGCTTGGTGGCTTGTATAGGACCCTCTGATGATCACTAGGTTTTAGGGAAGAAGCTCCCAGGTCAATTCCAGCTCAACTGCTCCAAGTCCTGTGTCAGAAGTAAGGTCTGTCTTCAGCAATAGGGTCTTACCTTCAAATTCTGGGAGGTAATCAGGGGCTGTGGCAATAATAGCCTGTGTTAATTTAGAGTCTCCTGAACTATCCTGATGAAGAGCTTAAGGGAATATTTCTCCTGCCTGGCATTGTTTTTTGTAATATATGAATATATATATATATATATATATATATATATATATATATATATATAATGTGTGTGTGTGTGTGTCTGTGTGTGTGTGTGTCTGTGTGTGTGTCTGTGTATTTTTCAGCAGGACTTTGAAGTAACACATTTCCCTCTAGTTTTCCACAACATCTAAGTTGAATTTATCTCCTCTCTCAGTCCCCCTGTCTATCCCCAGTTAAAGTACCTCCTTTTCTCTATCTCCCCCTTGATAACTCCTGTCCCCTTCTATCCCCCTCTCTTGGGCTCTTTCTTCCCATTTACACCCATATTTCCTTTCCATTTTCTTGGCTCCTATGGTTATATCAGGATATATGCTTCCATATAAGGATTTGGTGCTAAGAGCACAAATGAGAGAGAGAGAGAGAGTTGCTTGTTTTTCTGAGTCTGTGTTACTTCACTTTGTATAACAGCTTCTGGCTCCATCCACTTACCCACAGACTTCATGATTTTGTTTCTCTTTACCACTGAGTAGAACTGCAGTGTGTGAATTCATTAGCCACTCATCAGCTGAGAGACCTTTAGGTGGCTTCCATTTCTTGGCTATTGTGAAAAGGGCAGCAGCAAACATGGATGTACAAGTATCTCTGCTGTAGGATGAGTCCTTTGGGTGTATGCCAAGTTGTGATATAACTGGATCATATGTTACATTTGTTTTTAGTTTTTAAAGAGTTCTCCACACTGATTTCCACAGTGGTTGCATCGGTTTGCAATCCCACTAACCACGGATGTGCATTCCGCTTTCTCTGTAACCTCTCCGGCATTTGGCTTTCTTTGTTCTCTTGATCTTAGCCATTCTGACTGGGGTTAGATGAAACGTGAAAGAGGTTTTGATCTGCATTTCCCTTACTACTAAGGATGTTAAACACTTTTCAAGGTGTTAGCCATTTTCCTTTCTTCCTCTGAGAACTCTCTGTTCATATCCTTGGCCCTTTTTTAATAGGGTCATTTGTTTTCTTGCTTCTTTGTTTTGTGAGTTCTTTGTGTATTCTGAATATTAACTCTCTGTCAGATGGACAGCTGGTGAAGATTTTCTCTCCCTCTGTGGGCTTCATCTTCACTTGATTGCTTGTTTAACTTTTGCTGCATGGAAACTTTTTAGTTTAATGAGGTCCCATTTCTTGATTGATGATCTTAATTCCTGAGTGACTAATGTCTGATTTAGAAAGGCCTTTCCTGCATTTATGTCTTGTAGGGTACAACCTATGCTTTCTTCTAACAGTTTCAGCATTTCAGGCTTCATACTGAAGGCTTTGATCCATTTGGAGTTGACTTTTGTGCAGGGTGATAGGCACGGCTCACAACCACCTGTATTTTCCAGGGGTCTGATGTCGTCTTCTGACCTCCACAGGGACTTGTATGCACATGGTACACATACACTAAGACACACATAAAAATTTAAAAAATAATTAATTTTTAAAAGTAACTAATGAACTGAGCCTAGTAGCTCACACCTGTAATCCTTGCACTTGGGAGATTGAGGCAGGAGGATCACAACTTCAAAGTCAGCCTTGGCTACAGAATGAAGCTGTCTTAAAAAGCTGCCCCTTCACCAAAATAGGTAAACTAAAAATTCAAGGGGAAAAAGGAGAGAACTGAGCAGAACCAAGAATCGGTTGTATTTTCAGAAAGCGCCCCCATGAAGTTGAACAACATGCAAATGAATGCGAAACTTGAATGTTACAATAGATCAGCAATAAGTCATGCTAAAACGTGGTTTCCTGGAGGGAGATGGAGGAATGGGCCTTCAGGTCCCGCTGTGTCGGCCCTGATTCACTGCGGCTTGTGTGTACCTATGGCTTCTACAGCTACGGATTCAACCAACATCGACTGAAAATGCTTGAGGAGATGTATTTGTATCAGACACATCTTTTCATTATCCCCCAAACAATACAGCATAATAACTCTTCCATGGTGTTTGGGCTGCATTAGCTGTTACAAGTCACGTAGAAATGATGGGAAGCAGACAGTAAGGTGTGTAGAATCTGTGCCATTTACACAATAGATCTGAGTGCTCTGAATTTTGGTGCCTGTGGGAAGGGGAGTCTCAGAACTGGTTCCCTGGGGATACAGAGGGAAGACTGCATTGTTTAGATTACTGAGAGTTATGTAGACATGTGATGTATTATTCCGTATGTCATGTTTGCATCTAAACTTTTCCCTAACAATATACTTTTAAACAATATTTTATTTATTATTTTTATTTTCTGTGTATGAGTGTTTTGCCTGCTTGCATATAGGTATACCAATGTTGTCCAATGCCTGCGGAGGTCAGAAGAAGGTGTCAGATCCCCTGGAACTGGAGCTGTGGATGGTTGTCAGCTGCCATGTGGATACTGGGAACCAACTTGGGTCCTCTGCAAGAACAGCCAGTGTTCTTAACTGCTGAGTCATCTGTCCAGCCCCCCTAACAATATATTTTTAAAAGACCTGCTTGCCTTTCTGAAATGACACAGCAACTCCAACGTCCCTATTCCCTTCTAGCCTTTACTAGAAAGACTGTCGTAAGGCCCAGACCCTGGTTTCTTAAAAGACCACACCTTTCAAAAGTATAGTCCTCAAACTGTTGGAACTGGATGCCTAGGAGTGACTTGGTCCCCAAGGACCCTCTCCTATCAGACCGACCTGCTTTGTACAGTAGGCTGGTGTTTTTGTTTGCTTTGGGTTTGGTGAGGAGGACGATGATGATTAATCTGCTTTCCTCGGTGGTTCTCCCATTTCTTGATTAATTTGAGACCATTTTCACCTCTATACCTTTGTTGGTACACAGCATCATCGCTGATTCAAGGCAAAAGTTGTACCTAGGAGGTGAGGCTTAGCTGCTTTGTCCCAGGCAACTTCCTGCCCTTGTCAGCTTCAGCATCCTATCAGGCTGATGCCCTCAATGGTCAGTCTACAACCAGGAAGAAGGCTTCTCATTTTCTTTTTGACCCATCACACCCACAGCTCCACAAGTAGACTTTGAACTGATCTTGTCATTACATTGAACTTTCTCTTCTGCCTCTGTGAAGGGTCAGCTCCATATTGTTTATCCCTTGGAACTCAGTTTTACCTCTTTGTTGAGACATTTTGTTCCCTGGAAAAGCTATGGCATTTTGAAGCTTTATAACTGCAGTTGTTGAGCCCCTGTTTATTACACTGGTTTTCACAGCATCCAGGTTGAGATTGCTTCTTGGAGGAGAGAGCCTGGCTTTTCTTCATCTGGAGCTGTGCGTATTAGCAGATAATATTACCAATTCGCGCCAGCTCTGCTCCTGTGCTTCCGTCACTCCAGCTGTTTGACTGGGTGCATTTTCTGAAATCATTTTGCCCAGAGAGACTTCTGTGAAAAATAAATATATAAAGAATAAACAGATATGTGGTAAATACAGCGATGAGTGCTCCCCATGCCCCAAGGGGAACAATTCACAGTGCAAAGCCTGGCCACTCACTGACTCCAGCTTTGCCATCGCAACTGGCTTTGGAGAAAATGATGACTGCCACCCAACTGCCAGAGGTTTTCTCAGACGAGTCTATCCAACTGACCAAGCAGGATTTTGAGACAAAAGGAGTCCCCTTGGCCTCCCATCCCCTCACTGAGCTCCTGAGGCAGCTATTCTGAGCACACCATTCCAGATCTCAAGCATAGCAGGACATCATACTTGACCATGGGTCCTGTGCCTGGCACTGGGACATCTGCAAGGGCTCTCAACCTCCAGCTTGCCCTCCCTGGGCAACATTCTAAGGCTCAGGCAGCTCTTTTAAGTCTACCAAATCCAAGAATTTATCTGACTTCATGTCTTTCCCTAATCTATAAGGCCCCTCCTACCTTCAGAGAGTAGCCCTGTCATGAGTGGTCCCAGGGTGACCAAGAAAAGAAAGCAGGTCACCTGTTGAAGGAGACCGTCTTGTGGCAATAGAAGGTGCAATAAACACAACCCAAAGCCAGACTGTTGCGGGGGCGGGGGTGGCACAGGGTTTACCCAGAAGCTCAGAGCTTCCTTGAGCAGATTGAAATCCTCTGTTCCAGTGCTGCTTGCGTTTGCTGAGCTACGAGCACTTTGCTCTCAGTCATCCTGTGAGGATCCATCACAGTACTGAGAGATGGGTCATGGCCCATATCAGAGACCACTGCTGTGTTCAAATACCCTGTCATCAGAATGGCTCCTCTAGATCCATGTTCCTGAAGCCCCAGTCCCATGTTCAACATGAGGATGGTTCTCAGTTTATAATCAGGCTGCATCCTGATACGTCCACTGGAGGCTGTGCTGATTCGAATGAGAAGTGTCTCCATAGGCTCAAGTATTTGAACACTTGGTCAGTTGGTGGTGCTGTCTGGGGAGAGTCCTGGAACCTTGGACTGTGTGGCCTACCTGGAGGAAGCACTTCACTGGGGGGCAGGTTTGAGAGTTCATAGCCTTGGCCCATTTAGAGTTGCTTTCTCCATTTCCTTATCTGCATAAAGGTGTGAGTGCTCAGCTTTCTGCTCTGGCTTCCTCAGCTGCCATGCCTTCTCACCACGATCAACTCCTACCTCTCTGGATCTGTAAGCCCAAACAAAATCTTCTGTAAGTTACCTTGTCATGGTGTTTCTTTTTCTCACAGAAGCAGAAAGGTAACCAATACATAGCCTAAGAAATAACCAAAACTGTACTGGCTATAACCAACGTCACTGATCCCTGCTGAGCAGTGCACATGGTAGATTATGTGCTGTTGTCACTTGTGATCTTAGAGCTGACTGGGAGCTGTAGCTCAGGGCCTGCTGCTCAGCAGTGGGAGAGGGGATTGATCGCACAGCCCCTTCCTGAAAAAAAGATTCAAATTCCAAGTTCAAAATATGGCCGCTTCTCAATACAACCACTATGGAGTAGAAAAGTTGGGAGTCATCACAAGCCTGTATGTTTACTCTCCATCTCCCTAAAAGGGCAGTGGACTTCTGTGAGAACTGAATGTTGCTGACAGCACCACCTCCATTCCCACTGGGCACTGGTCCTGAGAACAGCCCATTCAAAATCTCTTCACACTACTCTCAAGGGTTCTCAGAGCCCATTGTCAGGCCCTTGACCTGGAACCATTCCTCATTATATATGCTCTACCTCCAGGCCACAGTGTGGCCACTACCACAGCCTCACTACCAAAGAAATCACATAAAAATCATGAAATGAGAGACTCAATAGATGGCGTTGCTAAAATTCCTCTTGGAAGGGGCTGACTAAGCTTTGCCCCTCCCTCCCCAGGTCCTACAACGAACACACAAATTTCCCAACTCATAACTGGGCAAATTCTAGCTAGTTTACTTGGGCTTACTAACAGAGCAGTGGGGAGGGGGTTACTACAGAGCATGGGCGCCCTTCCTCCCCTCCATTACGTTAATAAATCCACAACGAGGCTCAGATCTCGTGACTTCCTGGTGGTACGATCCAAATGGCCAAAAGGAGGAAAGCGGCCTGCCTCCTGGTGCCCCCAGTTTAAATACCTTTAGCCCTTCCCTTCTCACATCCAAGGCCAACGGACTGGTGGGGAGGGGCATAGGACTTTCCCAGCTCATTTTTCCTCCGCAGGTGATACTGGGTAAATACCAGTCGGCCTGGGAGAGGGTGTTTGCCACAGCTCCTCAGGCTTGTGCCCCGGAGAATCAATTCACCCTACAGATGGCATAGCAGTTAAGTGTGCCTACTGCCCTTGCAGAGGACCTGAGTTCAGTTCTTAGTACTTACATTGGGCAGCCTACAATCACCAGTAACTCCTCTAGGAAACCTGATGCCTCTGGCCTCCACTGGCACCTGCACTAACATACAGAAACGCACACACATACACATCATAAAAATAATAATCATCAATATTTTTAAAAATCATGAATAAGTTTCTTCTCAGGTCAATGAAGACTCAGTAAAATACAACACACTTGAAGTAAATTTGAAGGATTTGAAATGAGAGAAAGGAGTATTTAAGCAGATATTGCAGTCAGCAGGTTGAACCCACGTTTTAGCGCCTCTCTTTCCAAAGACTCCAGGAAAATCACAGGGAAGGAATAAACAATATGTTAAGACACAGAAAATGAGCATTGCTCACAGACAAGATGCTTCAACAAGATGGCAGCAGAAGGCAGGCAGACATGGAGGGGCACAGGAAGTCTCAGGTTAGCCCCATGGGTGGGGGGACAGAAAGGTGGGACATCAACAAATCCAGCAGAGTCCAAAGGCTGGAGCAGGGTTTGAAAACAGAACACAGTGTGAGATAAGTTTATTGGCCATATTTTCTTTCTAGGATCTTAGAAATTTTCAGTGTTCTTGAAGCATCTGTTTGTACGTCACAGTTTAATTAAACAGGGGCCAGTAGGTGGCTCAGCAGTTGAAGGCACTTGCTGTGCAAGCCTGGCAATCTCAGCTACATTTCCAGAACCTATATAAAGGTGGAAGGAAAGAAACAACTCACAAGCTGTTCTCTACCCTCTACGTGTCTTTCATGAATATGCATGAATGGGCACAGGCACATTCAATAACAATAAATGATGTTTTTAACTTAAAAATTGAGGACTGGAGTGATGGCTTGGTAGGTAGAGGTTGTAGTACCTGCTCTGTGGACCTGAGTTTGATTCCTAGTACCCACATGATAGAAGAAGAGAACTGACTCTAGAAAATTGTCCTCTGACTCCCACAAGCGCACTATAGCATGTATGTATACACACACTAAATAAATAAATAATAAAATTTAAAATTGCAGGGTATGGTGGCACATGCCTTTACTCCCAACACTCAGGAGGCAGAGGTAGGCAGATTTCTGTGAGTATATTCAACTCATCTGTTATTTCTCTGTTATTCTCCTGCCACACTCCTTTCTCTGACTTCCAGTCTCATGTAAAGACTGTGCTGGCACTGGGCACAAGAGCAGGATAACCTTTCCACAGTGTCACTTACTTAATCACATCCACAGTCCATGGTTGTGCAAGGTGAATATTCATAAGTCCTGGGATATCTATGAGTGGGAACCTGGACGCATGCTCCGTCTGCCCGCCATGAGTAAGATACATGGGAGGACCAGGTGTGTGGCACAGGTGTGTGCTTTCCTCAGAGTACACAGAGAGATGCAATGCCAGTTATCCTTGGGATTCCTGCCTGATAATTCTCGCACTGTGGGAACAGCTGCTCCACCCTGATGGCCTCTCTGATTCCAAACAGACAAGTAAGTGAGGGGAGGAGGAAGTCAGGGACAGTTGCCATGATAAAAGGTGTCATTTTAACTCAAGAACTTTTACCAACAAAGCAAGTGGTATTTTTCTGAACTTCCAGTTGGCTTATGAATCCGTGAAAGTAAAAAATTCATCATTAGTTCAAGAATTCTCTTCACAGAGTGCCCAGTCTTTAGATACAATCAACAGCTCATAGATCATAAAGGTCCAAATACCCAAGTATTTGCTTTCACAGCACATACATTAGAATTGGAATGATACAGAAAAGATTAGAATGGCCCCTGCACAAGGATGACATGCAGATTTATAAAATGTTCTATGTTTATATTCAGGCACAGGAAAAGAATTTGAACAGAACTCTGATAGAATAGGCATTAGGACCAACAATTGACAAATGGAACCTAAAAGCCTATACAGCAAAGGACACCACCATTCGAGTGAAGAGACATCCTTTGGAATGGGAAAAAATTTTACCAGCTATATATTTCACTGAGGGCTAATGTCTATCATATGTAAATAACTTAAAAAACTAAACCTCAAGAAAATAACTCAATTAAAAAATTGGGACAATGAAGTAAACAGAGTTTTCAAATCATGAAATGCAAATGGCTGAGAAATATTTTTTAAGATATTCGGCATCATTAGCACTCAGGGAAATTAAAATTAAAACTGTAACACTGAGTGAGAGGCCCAGAAGAATGCCACATAGTGTTGGTGGAATTAGGAGTCCTTTATTAGCCAGCAGTCAGAAAGAGGAATGGCATACCCAAAAGAACTCTCAACCCCAACGGGGGGCAGAGTAGGGTTTATAAAACCTAAAGCTACAATTACATCATGACAGGGGCAAAGCCAATAACCATAGTTACATCAGACCAGGGGCAGGTCAGTTAACAAGGAGGTTTTCAGCTAACAAAATGTTTCAGTTGGGAAAACCCAGTTTCTCAGAGTTGCAGAGACAATGGGCTCCATGGAGATGCAGGTACAGCTGGGTATTTCCTGAATGTGCTACTAGGCTAGTCAGAGGTAGAAACAATGTACCCCTAAAGTACAGGAGTGGTTTTCATGCCTGGCTGACTGCCTGGCTGACTGCAGTTAGAACATGGGGAACAGGGATGCCATGCAGAAACACAGGGTGAAGCAAAAGTCAGCTAGAACAAAATGGAGTCAACATTCCCCTCTGGTCTTAGGGAAGACTCCAAGTGAAACCCTCCTTATAGGGAATACATCTAACCAGTGGAGGACTAGGGATTGGAAGTTGAACAGTTTTCACTGGTCTAAGATTAATTTAGCATTATCTGAGCTAATTGACAGAAACAGACCAAACCTAGGAATTATCACCCAGGCGGGTCATCTGATGAAGTTGGTCCACAAGGAGGTGTCCAGTGGCTTCAGGAAGAATGATCCTGAAGTCTGGCAGGGTCCATCATCCCATGGGGTCCTTTTACATTTCCTGGGAACAGAAGTGGTTCAACAGAGAGTCTGGCAGCCTGCTGGGCCATTGGTCTGCTGCTGCGAAAGTGTCAGAGTCCTCTTTCCTTGTAGATAATGGCATGGGCATGAATGGGTGGCAAGGCCATATCTGCTGTCTCTGAAGATGAGCACCTGTTTATCCTTGCCCTGACAGACAGCATGGTTGAGCCTTTTGTGTGGAGGTACCCTGGAGCAAGGTTTGGGTCCAGATGACATCCCTTCGGGTGGTCATAGCAGATCTAGTCTTCTGGATCCCCTCCGTCATGAAACTGCATCCCAACATGAACAAGCTGGCATCTGCCTCAGGTAAAAGGGTGACTCAGAGGTTCAGGAGACGGGCCTGGAAGATGTCCAGCAGATCCTCACAGTCAAGTAGGGGCACCTTCAGGTATTAGTGTTGCCAGGTTAAAGCTCTGAATGACTGAAGTGAAACAGGACTGATCAAGGAGCAGACTCTGGTACTGAATGACATGGGCATTTGCCATCCATTAGGCATTTGCTCCCGGAGGAGGGTTTCCAATGCACAGGGGGCCATTAGGGTTAAGACTTGACCAAAGGTGAGCTTGTCAGCCTCCTTTACCAGTAAGACAGTAGCTGCTATGACTTGAAGGTAGGGGGATCATCCTGAAGCTACTGGGTCTAGGTGCTTGGATGAGTATGCTGTAGGCCTTTGCCAAAGTCTAAGTAAGCACATTTTTGTAATCCCCTGGACTTCATGAACACCAGGTAAGAACAGAGCTGGAGCTTGGGTTAGGGTCAAGCCTGTTGGAAAGCCCATTTCTTTATCTCTGTTCATCTTTTAAATTAAAAATAATTTTTTAATTAGTTATTTTTATTTTATGTGTATGAGTATATTGCCTGCATGTACGTATGTGCACTCATGTCATGCAATGCTCAAAGGGTTGGAAGAGGGTGTCAGATCACCTGGAATTGGAGTGACAGAACTACAGACACTTGTTAGCTGACATGTGGGTGCTGGGAATGGAACTCAGGTCTCCTACAAGAGCAGCCACTACTCTTAACTGCTGAGCCATCTCTCCAGCCCCTCATATTAAAGACTGGTCCTCAGCAGTGGCTGAGTAGAGGGGTCTTGCTATTTCATTCAATCCAGGGATCCAAAGTTGGCAATATCTTGCTGCCCCCCAGGAATTCTAGTACCTGTTTGTTTAGTTTGGGTATGAGGATTTGAAGGATGGCTTATTTCAAGGTCACAATAAGGGTCTTCTTACCTGGAGACTTCGTACCCCCAGTAAGAGACTTCCATCTGAAAAAGTTAAGCTTTTGTTTCGTGTTGCTATAAAATCATACAGGAACCAGGCCACTGTTTAAAGAAAAGAGGTTTATTTGGGTTCTAGTTGTAGAGGCCTGAGGCTGAAGGACTGCTTCTGTTAATGGCATTCATGTTGGCAGAGTCATGGGGAAGCACAGGACATCACACAGCAGAAAACAGGGAGTGTGCATGTGTGCATGGGCATGTGTATTCATGTATGTATGTGTGTTGTGGTCTTTCTTCTTGTAAAGTCACCAGAATTCGATCATGGGGATTACACTCTAATGACCTTACCTAATGCAAATCCCCTCCCAAAGACCCTACCCTTAGACACTGAGGTCAGTTGTTTCCATCCTCTGAGGCCCTCACAATGGAGGTTAAATTACAACATGTAAAACTTGGGACACTGTGAAACCACAGGACCCAAGGAAAGGTATCCACAGCGAGTGTACTAAGATCCTGCTGAGGGGAATGCTGGACTGTGCTCCATACTACATGGGCCTGAAATGTTAGAACCAAACACTGTGACAGGAGAGGAGGGACTGGAGAGAGCAGGATTAACACATGGAAGAAGCCAGTTGATAAAAAAGAATGGAAACTTCCTCCCCTACAGGTTGGCAAGCAGAGCCTACAGGAGAAAAGCCGGCTACATAAAGGCTGCATGGGTGACCTCAACAGGTCAGGAACCTCATGGCCCAGGGCTCTGGCCACTAACTTTTCCCCTCAATGGCCACTCCACTCTTGGGGGTGACTTTCTCTTTTTTAATGAACTCTATTTCCATTGATAAACTTGTCTCTATTCTATACCTTCCTATATGTTCCTGGTATAATTCTTTGTCCTGGGACAGAAGAACCTAGAAACTTCAGCCAGAGCTCTCCTAACTGAGATCTGGCCTATACCACTACTAACCCAGCTGTGGTCCTGCATGAGAAGGAAATGAGCAGAGAACGTGGAAGAGGTGCCAAAATCCTGTCAAAGAACATCCTGGACACTCACTTGCTCAAAGTCTGGGGTCTGTTGTTGCTGTGACTCTGCAGCCCTTACAGCAGCTGCATATTCTTGGATATTGCCATCTATATTTTATAGACAAGAAGCCTGTGAGGCTCCAGCACTTGACACCTGGTCTATATGAGCTGTGGACCTGTGTTCTGATTTGCTTTCTATGACGTGCTGAATACCATGACCAAAAGCAACTTGGGGGAGGGAAGGGTTTATTTGGTTTACAGGTTATAGACCATCATCCAGGGAAGCCACGGCAAGAATTCAAGGCAGGAGCTTGAATTAAAAACTATTGAGGAACTCTTCTTACTAGCCTGATCCCTATGGCTTGCTCAGCTACCTTTCTTATGCAGCCTGGCCCACCTGCCTAGGGATAGCACTGACCACAGTGGGCTGGACTCTCCTACATCAATCAAGAAAATGCCCACAAACATGTTCACAGGCCAATCTGATGGAGGAAGTTTCTCTGAGCTTCCTTCTTCCTGGGTGTGTCAGGTTGACATACAAGCTATGACATCTGAGGTTCGGGTTTTCTGAAGGATCAGTTATAGTGCTATAGCCCATAGCATTTGCTAGCCCTCCTGAGGTGTCTCAGTGGCTGAGCAGAGACCAGCAGAAGAGTGGAGTTCAGGAGATAGCCCTGAACAGGTTGGGCTTTCTTTGCAACCACTGAAAATCCTTTGGAGAAAAGGCAAAATATGAATCCGATTCCCAGGCACTCTGTGTGGTGAGTCACTTCTGCTATGTGAATGTTATTCACATCCAGGATTATAAACCACCTCGGCAACTCAAATTACCATTTCCAAATGCAAAAACAGAAAATGACCCAGTGTGTAGAACAAGGGATTTGCTATTTGACCACTAAAAAGAAAGGAAGCTTTCTTTTTAAATTCAGAATAATAGAAACTCAAGTTTAGAAAGCACTGGAGAGAACATTCTAGACTAATCCCCTATATCGCTCCACCTCCTACCCACACAGAAAAACACAAAACCCTTCCCAACCATCTGACAAGTGACCTTGAATTCCTTCAGTGATGGGAACCGCACTCTTTTCTGAAGCATTGGCTCCCTTTGGCTGGGTGTAGAATGAGTCAACCATGAATGTTTTAACAAAGGAGCTAGAAGCCACACTGCTAAGTCTGACACCCTCGTTCATCCATTCCACCGGAAGAAAGCTATATTAGTCTCCTATTGCTGTTGTTATAAGTTAGCACAAATTTGGCTTTGAAACAATCTGGCCTAGGGAAGTCAGGAGTCTGAAACAGATCTCACTTAGCTAAAACTGTGGCATTGGCAGAGTGATGGTGGCTGGAGGGAGAATGTGTCCTGGCCACCTCTAGGATCGCTATACCACCTGCTTCTTCTTGGTTCACAGCCCTTCCTCTAGCTTCTGAGCCAGCAGCACAGCATCTCCCGGTACCCCTTTGGCTCTCTTGACTCCTTATTTCGTTTACAAGAACCCTTGTATTATAGGGAGCCCACCCAGATAACCCCAAATAAGTTCCTATTTCAAGATCCTTGGTCAGGTTTGTGAAACCCCTTTGCTATATAAAATAGGGATCAAGGAGGACAGTCACCTTTGAGGACCACTAATCAGCCTTCCACAGAACCCACTAGTTTCAACAGAAAGTTTAGAAGGACTAGGCAGAAGCCTCCCAGTGGCTGAGGAGAAATAGGCTTGGAGAAGAGAGAAGCTGATGTGCCATTTCAGAGTTCTGAGAAGGGTCTGGAAATGCTGCGGATAATCCCTCTAGGTGGAAGGAAGCCAGGACAGTGATTCTCCCAGAGATTATCATCATCCTGATTGCCAGTTAAGTGGGATCTAGAATCAGTATGGAAACACCCCTAGGAATGCCAATGAAAGATTTCTTATTTTTCTTCAATGTATACTTTTAGTGCATTTCATACAATAGATCCCCATAGCCAGCCTACAGGATTTCATGCATTCTGTCATATATGTCAAGGCCTATCAAGTTAAGTTTGTGTACCTAGATGTTCCTCAGTGTAAGTTCATCCACTGTAAGTGTAAGTTACCCTATCTAGAGTCACTCCCTCAAAGAAGATTGACTCTCCCTCA
Organism: Eospalax fontanierii; assembly: GCA_035773235.1. NCBI lineage: Eukaryota > Metazoa > Chordata > Mammalia > Rodentia > Spalacidae > Eospalax > Eospalax fontanierii. Next base: position 33,944,402 of record CM069547.1, read on the forward strand.
CCCAGCAGTGATCAGCTACTAATAGTTCCTCAGATAACATTGGGCATCTTGCCCATTTACCCAGTGCTATGCTGATTTTTATCTGATTGAGTTTGCATGGGTCTTGTGCATGCTGTCACCACTGCAGTTAAGTTCATATGAGAAAGCTCCCAGGACCCTGGAGGACTCTGTTTCCTTATGGTCATACGCTGCACCTGGCTCTTACAATCTTTCTGCACCATATTCTGCAATGATCCCTGAACTCTGGGTGGCAAAGGTTTAATATGAATACTATCCAAGGACACACACTCTGCACTTTATTAACTGCACTTTGGCCAATTTAGGCCTTCTGTGGTCACCACTCCCCGTTACATGAGGAAGCTTCACTGGTGAGAGTTGAGATTTATATTAGTATTCTCTCTATCACCAGTTCTACTATGTTCTGTGAGCCTTAGGCACTTAGCCTACAGTCCACTGTAGATGTGCCACTTAGGGCTGGGCATCTCACAGACACTTATTCTATGTGTTGACCAGTTGTGGAACTCTCTAATAACATCTATCTGTTACAAAAAGAAGCTTCTTTGATGAGTGGCGACTGGCATACTTGTCTGTAAATACAAGAATACATATTTAGCATAAAGTAAGAAATTATATTTCTCTAGGGATTTGTAGTCTTAGGGTTTTCTAGGGTCTGTGACCTTTCCGACATATATTTGGCTATATTTACAGTGTTACACATGAGTTCCCTCTTACTGAGGGGGCTTTAAGTCCAATTATATACTTGTTGATTACCCCCAAGATAAAAGTGTTACTACTGCACCTACATAGTTTGTTATGCCAGTCATTATTGTGTTGACTTGACAGAATCTAGAATTGCCTAGCCTCTGGGCATGCCTGTGGGGAATGATCAATTTTAATATAACGTTTTTATTAATTCTTTGCACTCACACATGCACACAGTGAATTCTGATTGTATTCGTTACCACTGCTCCTCCGACTCTTTCTAGATCCGCCCCCACCACAACTTCTCCCAACTTCCTGACGTCTTTATCTCTTATTTATTTATCTTTATTTTATGTATATGAGGGTTTTGCTTGCATGTGTGTAAATGTACCCACACTATGCAGGGCCCATAAAGGCCAGAAGAAGGTGTCAGGCTCACTAGAACTGGAGGCATAGACAAATGTTAGCTGCAATGTAGATGCCGGGAGCTGAACCTGGGTCTTCTGTAAAAGCAGCCAGAGATTCTAACCGCTGAGCACTCTCTCCAGCCTCATCTCACTTTTCATTCTTATAACTCATTCAGTCCAATTTGTGCTGCCCATATACTCATGAGTGTTGGACCATCCAAAGGACTGTGGGCTACCTATCAGGGGTCACAGCCTTAAGAAAAACCTAATTCTTCTTCCCCTAGAAGCCATCACCTGTCAATAGTTCCTCAGCTAGCTGTGGGGGCTCTTGTGATCCCCTCCTGTCTCCATTCTGGAGTGTTGACTGGCTCAGGAGAGCCATCTTGATTGCACTAATTGAATTGGAAAGACTAAATGTGAGTGGTGCTGTTCCCTGGTTGGGATACTGGACTGTATAACTGGAGAAAGACAGCTATACAGCAGTGTGTGTTCACAGCTCTCTGCTTCTTGATTGTAGATGCACTTTGACCAGCTGCTTCAAGTTCCTGCTCCCTTGCTTTCCCCACCATGATGAACCATATTCTTGCACTGTGAGCTGGAATAAACCTCTTATTACTTAAGTTGCTTTTGTAGGAATATTTTATCACATCAACAGGAAAAGAAACTAAGAGGGTTGCTTTTATCTGGTACTTTTGTTGCAGCAACAAGAAAAGTAACTAATACAAGAAGGAAGGAAGGAAGGAAGGAAGGAAGGAAGGAAGGAAGGAAGGAAGGAAGGAAGGAAGGAAGGAAGGAAGGAAGGAGCTCTCAATCTAATCACAAATAGCTCTGACCCAAAACCATATGGAAGCAGCAGACTCCCCTCCTTGAATGCCAGAGCTTAGCAAAGATGTACATAGGGCAGTACCAGCTGGAGAACGTGAATGCTTCCAAGAAAATTTCCAAGGCCTTTGCACGATATGAGATGGTGGTAAGTAGCCGCTGACTAGAAATGAATTTCGCTGCATTCTGGCTACTGAGATCTCAGCATGATTTTAAGAAGAATTTTAAAAATTAAATAATGTGGGAACTATAGAGATGTTTTAGCAGTTAGGAGTGAGTAGAATTCCCAGCACCCACCAGGAGGCTCACAAGAGATGGACCGCTGGGCATGCCTATGGGAAATTATCTTTAAATATATAAATTATTTTTATTATTTATATTTATATTACTTAAAATTATCTTTAAATATATGTTCTTTGAGAATTTTATACATGCATACAATGTATTTTGATCATATTCACCAACCATTTTTCCCCAACTCCTCCTAGATCTACTCCCACAAACCTACCCCCCCCAGCCAACTGTGGCCTCTTTATTATTTTGTTTTAACCCACTGAGTCCAATTCATGCTGCCCATAGACTCATGACTATGAGGACATCTACGGGGTGGTAGACCACTGACTCCAGTTCCAGAGGATTTGCCACACTCTTTTGGACATGGCAGACACTTGTACCCACACACACACACACACACACACACACACACACACACACATACACACGCGCATGCGCGTGCGCGTGCATGCACATATATTATTAAAAAAATAAATCTTAAGTCAGGCATGGTTGTGCATGCCTTTAATCCTAACACTTGGGAGGCAGAGGCAAGTGGACCTCTCTGTGAGATCAAGACCAGCCTGGTCCACACAGTGAGTTCCAGGCCCATTGTGCTACAAGGAAACCCTGTCTCAAAAAGACTAAAAACTAAAAATTTAAATAAGTAAATCATTAAAAATTAAGTAATATGACATTTCCTCACCCAAATATAGAAATCCCTCAGCTGTAGTTGAGCCTCATCAATGGCTCTGTACCATGAGAACTGCTTCTTCAGCCTGAGAACTGCTTCTTCACACTGACAGGGATGGAGAGGCAGCTTAAAACATACCTTGATCCCACCTTTGGCAAACTTCCTTTTCAACACTCAAGCTGGAGGGACACACCCTCTTTCCATGAATTTACCAATCCTGGCTTTTATTTGGCCTATAGTGCCCTTGTGTTAGAAGTACCTCATAAGAGCACACGTTTCCATCTTCCCAACCACCCAACTCTAGACACGTGCATGAATCTACTAAACTTTATCTCTGAGTCCTCTTCAGGGCCGGCACCTGAGCACATGGGAAGTTCTAGAAATATACTTGCTATCATGATGCCTATGAAGTGCAGAGGACTGCACCTGGGAAGCAGTTATCTGCAGTGGAAACAAGAAGGCGATGGTGAACATGAAGCTAGTCATCTTCTTCTGCCATTACACCCCTGCCATTTTTGTAGTTAATCATCTGCCTGATGCCTCGGATTCCCACACCATAGTCCATCCTAGGACCAACTCTTGGCCTGGCTATATATACATATATAGCATGGTCACTCCTCCAAGCCAGCTCCGCCTTCCTTCTTCTCTGCAGCCTGCTCTCATACAGAACTTCTCCCAATGACCCACACCTTCATACGACCCTCCAACTTTATATACAACATCTTTCTTAGCAAACGCAGGATCATTCAAAACCCTTTTGTAGGTTGCACAGCTCCTCCTCTAGACAGTCACTAGTCCTGCCTGGTGTTTCTCAGATCTCAAAGTGCATGAGTCTTTGGGACATCCTGCTTAAATGCAGATTAGGACCAAGGAGTTCTGGAACTACTGAGAGCCAGTGTCTAAGGAGCTCCTGGCAACACAAAGCTCTAGTTGAAGGCTGAGTAGTCAGCATGTGTAAACAAACAAGAACTTGGCACACTTCCCATCATTTGTTTCTATAAACCTGTCTGTGATGGTTAATCTTGAATCCTCATCTTGATTGGACCTGGAATCAGTTGAGAGACTCCTCTCTGGGTATGTCTGTGAGGGAAATTCCTGGAAGGATTAACCAAAGAGTAAGACACTTCCCCACAGCCCAGGGTGAGCGGCACCTTCTGGTAGTAGACCAGATGTGGAGGTCAGAGGAAAACCCAGCACTGCTAGTTTGCATACTTGGTTCTTGCTGATGGGCACACCTGTGTCGTTACTGCTATTGACATCCTTCCCTGGTCTTCCAACATGGACTGAGGATAAGAGACTCTCTGGGAATCATCTAGGGCATAATCACCCCATTGGGACATCCAGTCTTACGAATGGAGCCTTTACCAGGCTCTCAGCCTCTCTGGCATGCAGGCAGCCATTGCTGGACTTCACCTAGCCTGTGTCCTGTTACCGATCTAAAAATATCCTCCTTTGTAATATATTTTCATTCTATTGACTCTGTTCCTGTACTCTATCCCTAACTAATACACTGTCTTATCAGAAAGAGAGACTCTAGCAACAGAAAGTTGCATTACCTGAAGCACTCAATGGCAGAATGGATCTCTGGGTCTGTATTTAGCCCAGTGTCTGAAACACAGTAAGAGCTCGTTAAGTATTTATTAAGCAGAAAAACAAATAGGATCCTTTGGATTTTAAAGAGATGCCATTAAAAGTTGAGTTAGAACAGATGAAATGTGGGTACAGGTGGGTACAGGTGCCTACTAACAATCCTGATGACCTGAGCTTGAGCTCTAGGACCCACAAGGTTGAAGGAGGGGACTGACTCCCAAAAGTTGTCTGTTGATCTCCACACATACACCATGACTCACATACCCACACACAATTAATTAAGTAAATTTAGTGAAAAATAAAATAGTTGCATTAAATGCATTATCACGTTCCAAATACATGCATCTGGAAATATACTTGTATGTTGTAAAATAAACCATTTCAGCAACAGTAATAACAAGGTCAACTCTTTAACTGAAGAACCTTAGGATTTGAGACGTCTTGCCATTTGTTTGCATGAGAAGTAATAAAAAAGCCTTTCTTTACTTCACTGCAGTTAGGGCAGTAAGAAAGAGGAGGACAATGTTCTTGTTTTCTGGAATCTTCTATTTGCTGCCGGCTTCTACCCAATGTTCTTAGTACTACTGGTACTAAGGCTCTCCACAGCTGTTGCAGTTTAACTGTCAACAAAAGAGGCTATAGATAGCCAGGCTTATTTGCATATTTTATATCAATTTCTATCAATAATTAATATAGTAATTTGAAAAGCCCCAGATGACAAATACACATGTTGAAAAATATATGCAAATTTCCCAGAGCTTCATTTGAAGGCCACATTCTTTGCCCCCACAGAATGTGGGCTCTACCCATGCACGAACAGAGCCTGACACAGTCCCATAGAAGGAATATTGACCAAAGGCCCATTTGGTACCACCAGAAGCTTGTGGCATCTTTGAAGGGTGGTGCTGAGTGGGTACCCTTTAGGTCACTGGGGGTGTGCCCTGGGAAGGATGGTGGACTCTCAGCCCCTATTTCCTTTCCTCTTTCATTTCCTGGCCGTGAGAGCAGTTGTTGCATTGTGGCCCCGCCCCCCATCATTATGATCTGTTACCTCAATGAACCTGACATGAACTAGAACCATTGATGGTGAGCTGCAATGAACCTTTCATGTTTTATAGTCACTTCAGCTGGTAAGAATGGGAAACTAACTAATAGGAGGAGACTTCCTCAGCCAGCATCACTCATGCAGATTCTAATTCTCTGGGAAGCAGTCTAAGGGGTCCCGTCTGGATGACACACCCATCTGTTGGCCAGAAGGGTCACCAAAAATGCCCATTGCAGAGTGCAGGAGTTTCTCAAGAAAAGCTGAGCAAGGTCACCAGAAAATGGAGGAATGAAGGCTAACTAGCTCGGAGGAGGCAGTGCTAAGAGACGGCATTTAAAACACAGCTTTTCCTTGTTGCCTGTAGATTCTGTGCTTGTGACTTCACTAACTCATTAAAATGTATTTGTAGCCCCCAAATCAATACCCTTTCAAGATGGAAAATCAATACGCTTCCAAGGCCGCTCACACATACTTACAGAATGGTGAACATTTTGTGTTAACTGACGTGAACGCTCCAGGCTGAGATGGAGTGAGGTGAGAGTCGCCTTCTTACCCCGGCTCTCGAGCTGTAAAAATGGTCCTCCTCACAGATCATTCTCATTTTTGTGCCTTTTGGTGATGATTTCACTGTTTAAAGTGGTTCCAAAGCACAGTGCTGAAGTGCTGCCTGGCTCTAAGCACAAGAAGGCTGCCAAAGGCCTTACAAAGAAAAGACGTGTTTGATAAGACTTTTGTAGGCATAAGTTGAGTTGGCCATGAATTCAATGTTAATGAATCAAGGATGCACATTAATTTAAAGAGAAACATACACAAAATACTGATCAATTGACAGGCATGTGGGCAGTCCCCGGAAGCACATTCCTGTATTTCTTCAGGGAGCAACAGCTCAGTATTTACTAATACAGTGCTTATGAAGACTTCACTGATTATAAGTACTATGATTTATGCAAATCAAATGTACATGTGTCTACATTCCTGGACTTGGACTTGTGATTCTATACCACATTTTTTTAAGATTATGAAATAGTTCATTTCAAACCAGTTATTTCTCACAATTCCTGCATATTTCTAAATTTGTTGCCATTTAACTAAATGCCATGTCAGTATCTTGAGTCTTCTCACCACAGTCTACAGAGAGAAAGATTGATTCGGGAGCCAGGCATGGCCTTCTTGAGGTAGTGAGAGACTTCCCATCAGGTTTGGAAGATGACAGTCTTTTTCCCATTTAAGGAAAGAGATCGGCACAGCTCACAGAATGCTATATTTCCCTTGCAAATGAGCTTCATTCCCAGATTGTATTATGACTCTTCTTGAAGTTAGAGTGAGCTTCTCATAGCTCTGCATCATAATAGAAAATTTTCTCAGCCCTGAATTATGTTCTCCTATATAACCACATTTAATTATGAGCTTCACCATGAGTTTGTACTGTGAATACTCTTTGTGTGAGTGCTTCGGAAGCAGTTCTAGGGTCCAGTGGGATTTCTCTCTGCTAAATACTTACCCTGGATTTATAGAAGACGTTCTTTCTGCATATTCTATTTATCTTAAGTATTAAACTGATTAATGCCAGTCTTATCACTATTAAGAAGCATTATCAAGTTACTTTGCTCAAACTGAAATCCAAGCTATAGCTAGTCTAAAAGTTTGAATCCATGTAATTACCCCCTAATGACACCATGTGGCTTGATTGCTAGTTCTTGACATTGGGCATAGACCATTATACAGAATAGCTTGTTTGCTTATGGGGAAATTTTCCTGCAGTTGTGTTGATAGAAAACTCTTTTAAGTAAGAATATTCTCAAAGTTTAAACTATCTCATTCTATAGAAACACTCAACAAAAACCAGATAATCTATATGTGTTAGTAATTTGCAAAATAAGAAATACAAATGATCAATAAACACAAACATATGGGCTGGACAGATGACTCAGCAATTAAGATTACTTGCTATTCTTCCAAAGGACCCAGGTTCAGTTCCCAGCATCCATGTTGGGTGGCTCACAGCTGCCTGTAACTCCAGTTCCAGGGGATCTGCTGCACTTGCACACACATAGCACACACTAACACATGCATGTATAAATAAAAATAAATCTTCTTAAAACCTAAAAATATGAGTGAGCTCATCAGTAAGGAACTAATATGCAAATTTAAGCAAGTTATAGTTGTCCTGCCTATATTAAGTTGGTAGTTGCTATTTATTAAATAATAGCAGATCAATGGAAATCCACCCCAGTGGGGTTACTCAGGCAGTGAATTAAGTGGCTATGTCCACATAAGAAGAAAATTTGGCAGATGCAGAACTGTTTAGAGCAGCATATATCTTCACAGATTTGTTCTGTAGAATAGCTACCAGCCATTTGTTTAAAGAGTTATCTTTAAGTATATTGATTTAAGCATTGTCCATATGATGGAAATTTGGAAATACATATGTACAATACTTAGGGGAGTGGCAATAAACTGTGACCTTTCCTTATGATGGCTTATTCCCATTTAAACTGCTTTTCACAATAGGTAAGTGCTAATTAAAACTACAGTGTTGAACCATTTATATCCATCGGACTGGTGAGAATTTCAAAGCCTATAAAGCTCAAGCATTAATAAGGACTCGAAGCAGTGAGAAGCCTCTGCATTGCTTGTGGGAATAAAACTGCACTGTTTAGCAGGATCTAGTGGGTTGGAAGGTACACATACCCAACAATTTCTCTTCAGGTTTGTTTCCCAGAGAAACTCTGTCACAGGTGCAAAAAGGAGGCCTGTTCAAGAATGCTGATAGCAATGGTGTTTGCCACCAAGCTTGATGATCTGAGTTTTATCCCCAAGACCCACATGATGGAAGGACAGAACTGACTCCTGTAGATTATCCTGTAACCTATACAGATGTGCTGCAGCATACACACAGATAAATAAATAAATGTTCTTTTTTAAAAGAACATAAGCCAGGCATAGTGGCATATGTCTTTCTTCCCAGCACTTGGGAGGCAGAGTCTGGGGGACTCTCTATGAGTTCAAGGCCAGCCTGCTCTACATAGTGAGTTCCAGGCCAGGTGGGGCTACATAATAAGACCCTATCTCAAAAAGAAAAAAAGAGAATAAATAAACTTAAAAAAATTAAAAAGTTAAAGACCTTAAATGTATGAGGTTAAGGTATAAAGAAATGTTTTAGAAAGTCACCCAAATTCAAAAGAAAGTTGAAGGGCTGGAGAGACAGCTCAGGAGTTAAGAACACTGGATGCTTTTGCAGAAGACCTGGGATTAATTCCCAACACCCACATGGCGGCCAACAACATCTATAACCCCAGTTCTGGGGGAATCTGTCATACCTTTCTGGTTTCCACAGGCATTTCACGCATGGGTGTACTTACTCACATGCCAACAAAATATTCATATGCATAATGAAAATAAATAAATCAAAACAATTTTAAACAACTACTTCAACAAAAAAAACCACACAAAAAAGTGATGGGTCTTGGAGGGACACACATGGGGTTCAGTGTATTATTATGCTTTATTTTTATTTCCTTTCTGAGGAGCAGTTATAAAGATGCCCTTTGTGTCACATTTTCAGTGTGTGTGCTTGTGTGTGTGTGTGCGTGCATGCACTCACATTTGTACATTCATGTTTGTGCAGGTGCACTTGTGGGTATATGTGTGTGCATGCAGAGATCAGAGGACAATCTTGGGTGAGTGCTCAGGTCTTTAAGACAAGACCTCTCATTGCCTTGAACTTTATCATATAGGCCAGACTAGCTGGCCTTTGAGCTTCCAAGAATCCACCTGTCTCTGCCTCCAGACTTGCTGAGATTACAGATAGGTGCCACCATGCCCCGCTCATGGGTTCTGAGGATCTAAACTTGGGTCTTCAGGCTTGCAAATCAGGTACTTTACCAACTGAGCTGGCTTCCAGCCCTTCTTCCTCTCTTTTCTTAATAGTTATATGATGTATAATATTGTTAATAGATAATGTCTTGAACAGACACAACATAAGATCAACTGGAAAAGACATCATACAGCTATGCATCCCACAGAATTTCACAGCACCTGGCTTCTGTCTGTCTCTCTCAGCATCTCTTTACAAAACTGCCACACCAGGCACAGGACCTGAAAGCTGAAAGTTCTCTGAATCACCTGGTGTTCAGCCGAAGAGCCCTAGCATACGTTCTGAGATCATCTGATGGGGCCTGTGGCTGCTGGAGAGAGTCATGCTTTTCTGTACGAACTCAACCCAGACCCTTTCTGCAGAATTCTGCCTCAGAATATGTAGGTCACGCAAACCGGCAGAATAATAGAGTTCAGTCAGCTCTGTGTATATACTATGAAGATTTCCAGCAGCTAAAAGGATATCATGCATAATTGAGTGAGCACTACTTTGTTTTCAAAGCCAGCCTGGTGATATCTAAGACCCTGGGTCATGGATAACTGACAGTGTTTTATTGTCTTTGTCTGGGGTTTCCCTTCTGTAAAGGCTAAAGCCTGAGATTTGCTGTCAGCCAGGTGTACCAGGAATTGGCAGGCCATCTGTTTGGGTTCATTCCGTGGCCTGGAAGAGCCCAAGAGCCTGGGCCCCAATGTCAAGGAAGGGAGAAACGTAGTTCCTTTGCCCTGTATAGACCCAAGTTTCTAACTAAAGATCAATCAGAGAAAAAGAAATGAGATTTTCACAAAAGCTAGCGATGCTCTGATTGCAAGGTTGTATTTTCAACATTTTACCAAAGTATGACAAAGACAATTACTAAAACCATTCATGTACACCTCAATATATTGATCCAGGAGGCACTGGGTCTTAAAAACAATGCATGCAAGGAGGGCAGAAGCTCATCTTTCTTTTTGTTTTGGGGTAGAAACACGCATTCTTTAAAATCTTTCCCATGGAGCCAAAGTCAAAGCTGACAGCAAAGCAAAGTCAAACACTGAGTCCCAGGCAGCTCTCCACAGTCTATGTGAAAATCTGTAAAATGACAGTCTTAGCCTTGAGAGCCCAGCCTGCTGGAGTGGTCAATGGCCCCCAGACAGACTCTCTGGCTCCTGTCTGGCAACCCCAGATCAGCCTGGTATATCTGCTCCCTCCCTCCTTTGTTCCCAGCGGGGAAGCCTGCTAGAGAGAACTGCGCAGTGGGGAAAGCCAGCTGCCTGATGAGCGGCACCCAGGGATGCTGGGTGATGGATGAGGAGCTATGGGCAGGTACCCGTCAGCCCCCCGGGAGCCTGCAACCCATCTATGGGGGCCTCTCTTCCCTCCCCAGCATTCTTCTTTGTCCCTTGCTAGTGAAAAGAACCAACTGACATGGACTTCTGAGCCTTTGATGACGGTCTTTGGGGAGCAGCTATTTCATTTCTGTTTATTCCTTAACTCACATCTGAGTGACTAAAAAGGGTAGGAAGAGGATGGGGAGATGAGGGGAAAGTAGAACCAGGACGAATGAATGAATGAACCCATGACATACCAGCTCTTGAATGTCATGGGAGAATGGTACCTGAGGCATGATTTGACCTCCTGTTAAATGTCACCTATGGCAGGTAGTGTAAGTGCCCCATGCTTATCACTGAAGCCCCTGTTCCCCAAAGGCTGGCCGAAGGTGATCATTCCTTGACAACGGCTGGTAGCTCTCTTGCTTTTTGGTCCGGCATCAGCATCTTTGGACCTCACTTCTCAGAACTCCCTATGGGGCTTGTGGACACTTCCTTCCAGCATTTCCTCTTGATACTCGAACTGGCCTTCCTCCCACCCTCCCCTCTCTGTGAAATTCTTTTACTACTTCTGAGGGACCCAAACTAAGACAATATTGTTTAACTCAGGCATTGTTACCACTCCCACTATGATCCATGAATCTCACAAAAACTAATCTGAATGGGGCTGGAGAGCTGGCTCAGTGGTTGAGAGAGATTGCTGCCTTTCCAGAGGAGCCAAGTTCAGTTCCCAGATCCCATACCAGGCAGTTCACAACCATCTGTAACTTGAGGTTCAAGGGACTCAACACCCACTTCTGGACTCAGTGAGCACTCACAACTCACATGCACACACCCGCCTCACCCCCATGTATGATTTATATTGTATAAAAAATAAATCTTTCAAAAAAGAAAATTAACCTTAAACCACCTTTCGCTATTGCTAGATAACAAATGATCCCCAGACACAGTGTAACTGTGGACAGCTGCAAGTTTGAGTTAAAAATTTTCATGGCGAAGTTAGAAAGATAGGTAACGTTTAAAAGAAGAAAATCTCCTGTGCTCACAACCTTTTCACCACATTGTCTTTCTCCCCTCAGTTTTCAAGAAGAAATCTGAGTTCTCTGAAAATGTCCATTGCCTCATTGAGCAGGAGTGTCTGAAAAGAAAAATAAAAGTGGAGGCTGGAGAGCTGGCTCAGCAATCAAGAGCACTGGCTGCTCTTGCGGAAGACCTAGGTTTAGCTCCCAGCACCCATGTGACAGCTAAGAGCCGTTATTGACTCTAGTTCCAGGGTATCTGACACCCTGTTCTGGCCTTTGTGGGCAGTGCACGAATTTGGTGCACTTACATACCTGCAGGCATAACACCCAAGATCTAGTTACTAGCAGCAAGGCTGCTTTCTGAGTCTCACAGTGTTGTATCTATCTGTGCGCAGAGGGGCCTACGAGGCACCACCTCACCAGCCCTTCTGACAACCCAGGAAGCGGCTTGTGCGCACAACCTGCCCTGTGCGCACGCGACACACATCCATTCTCTTTCCTAAATAGACAGAGAAGACACAGCACAGGCGAACAGTTCCTTCTTCTTGGCTCTGTGCTCTTTGACTTTATCCCTCCTACTCCTTGGGAGTTTGAAAAGAGCCAGAAGCAGCTGCTGTGTCGTCAGCTGATGTCTCTGCTGCAATACTCCACTCCTAAGACTTATGGTTACTTTTTTCTTTTAATCAAGGTTAAATAGAAAAGATGACTGTACTTAAATGTCTGGCCCTTAGTGAGTATTCCTTTTGGTGTTGCCAGGGAAGACTAAACTTTATAGAGATCCCAGGGAAGCAGGCTCAGAGAAGTGCAGGCCAGAAGCATTTTTACCACCAATACAAGAAGAAATCACACCTGGAGAAAAGAACAGCCCCGGTGAGTCACCGAGTTTTAGAATAAGCAGAAACCCCCTTGTAAGGTGGAGTTTTTATTGGAAAGAACACAGGAGATCAAAGAGCAGTATAATCTCATCCCTCACTCTTGTATGAGGAGCCAGGCATCCATGAACAGCATGACCTCTCCTCTCTTCTCCCTCCATCCCCTGTTTACATGAGAACGCTTGCAAGGTCAGTGGCAGGCAGGTGGCAGGCAGTTGACAGACTCACCCGTGTCTGCTTAGGTTATTCCATACTCCATATGCTATTTTAGGTGACAACCCACTCTGCCAAATGCTCATCACCTAATTATCCTATTGGCAATGGCTAGCCTCCCCCATAATCAAATGATATTAGGGATGGAAACGTCCATACTTCAGGGGGTAACAGCTACGTGACAGCAGAAGACTTGGTGAGCGAGCACTGTTCTCTGGCAAAATTGGATCAGCTGTGCTTCCCTTCCACTGTGGGGGCCTCTTCTGGAGGCAGCTGTCCAGCCAGGGAAGATGCTTCCATTTCCTGCACATCTGGACAGGCTGTGTCCCCACCAAGGGTGTGAAAAGAATCCAGGGACATCACTTCTAGGCCAACTGGTGTGCCTCATTTCGACTCTTCCTTCCCTGAGGCCCAGGGCTGCCTGAAACCTTGTGTTGAAGGTAGCAGACTTCTGCCAGCCTGAGCCACAGAATGACTTCCAAACACCCAGCATTTTTCCTGCTGAGGAGTTGGAATTATACTATAGTGAGGCAGAGATTCAACCTTGCCTGATATAGCCTGTTGAGCATTCAACTTCCCAGAAGGTTTTGGCTGTCACACACTTAGCAGGCATGTGTCTGGTCTGTATTGCAGCCTCGCTGCTCTAAGTGTGGTCCGTACACCACCAGGAGCAGCATGCCTTGAGCTCTTAGAGATGCCACATCCTAGCCGTACCTCAACACCTCAGAAACTGCCTTTCCATGAGACCCTAAGGCCATTTAATTTCTGCTCACATAGTTGGTGAATTAACCAAAACTGAAGTCCTCTTTGCCTGCAGACACACCTCCTAGCTATTTAAAACTTTTTTACCCCACACAGTCACCTCTAGGTACCCAGGGGGACTAGTGCCAGGATACCCCAGATCCCACCATCTATGAATGCACAAGTCTCTTTTGTAAAGTGGCATTATGTTTGCATACATCCTATGCTTATTCTTAATAACATTAAACACTGTCTATAGATGATTTATAACTGTTAATGCAATATAAATGCTGTGTAAATAGTTATTACATTGTATAGTTTAGGGAATGTTAACAGGAAAAAATCTCAGCATGTTCATCTGTGCAGTGTTTTTCTGAATATGTCAGTGGGCTGTTGGTTGATTCCGTGGATACGGAATCTTTAGTATGGAGGTGTGGATACAGACAGCTGACTGAAATGGGCTGATGAGTACAGCTCTGGGTACTAATGAAGCTGGTGGCTGATGCCTGAATGGATAAGAACGATCCCCCAGGCTTTGGCAATTCCAAATAACCCAGCGACATGTGCCAAGATGCCTGTTGGGAGGCAGGATCTCAGGGGCCAATAAATCATACTTCATAAGTAAATAAACATTCATGTTGTGATTTCACAATTGGGATCTTCCTGCTGAGTTTTATCTCAGGGCTTTGTGATATAACTACAAGTAGAAATGTGTGTGTGCATGTGACATATTCCATGATATCTGATACAAAGTTCATTTTCACTGAGGAAAGTATTTTGAGAGACGAGGAGGAGCTTTGCAGAAACTGGCACCCTGACCAGTACTCACAGCTTGGAGACATGGATTCCTACCTGATTATGGAAGTGGGCTTGGACTGTTTTGAAATTACTCTTGACATATCATGCTTGAGAAGCATTTGTTTTGACACATGTCCCTGGGTTATGAAACTGTAAAGTATTTCTTTTTGTATGTGTAGATTACTAGTCTCCTTCATTTTTACTCAAATTTTCCACTTTTCTCCTTTTAAAATCAGTACCTGCATCATCAAATCTCTTTATTACAAAAGTATCTAATTTACTTTCCAATACAACCACTTTCCTCTTTTAGCCACCAAACACTGTGATGACTAAGCCTTTCTGCTTCCCTGATTGGTACTCTATAGGCTCTTGAGGAGCCTCTGAGAAAGATGTCTCTTGTAGAAGGACGATTTTCCCTTATTACAGCCTGAGCTTCAGTCCTTGAATAGGACTGCTGTGGATTTTATGATTAACACGCTTAGCACATCAGCCACATCTTCACTGGCTTACTATCCATGCAGCAAACCTTCACGGCCTTCTCTATATCATTATTACACTTGACTAATGACTTTCAAAAAAACAAGAAGTCATGTATGAAGAGCTGGTAGGAAAGTAAGAGAAGTTGTGAATTCATCATTTTCCCCACAGTCCAGGGTGACCCAGAGAAAAGAAAGAAAGAGAAATCTAGGGGTAGAGTCATCTTTAAATTTGATATACAGGAGACTTAGCCCATCTCTACTCAATATGCGAACAGTGCCGGGGAGTCAGTCCTCCCTCTCCAATGCTGTAAAATACTGGGGGGCAGGGCTGAGATTTGGCTTGATGGCCTCAGGGGCAGACCCAGGCACAGTAGTTGAACCTTCATGTGTCCCAGAAGCAAGCTGTAATTCTTCTCAAACTGGTTAATGTTCTTTCTTACATGCTAAGAAATCATCCTTAACATTCTATAATTTGCCTACACATTATCCAACCAATAGGAGTTCTGAAAGAAAGAGAATACTTGACAGGAAAGCAAGATAAATACTTTGGAAAAAAATCACTAGCTTTATTTCTCTATTAATTTATCTTTACAGACAACACACTACAAGAATCAGTTGCTTTTAAAGGGCCAGTTGTCAAAAATCTTTTAAAGGGGGGTTAGGGTAAAGACTAACAAAATTTACAATATAGGTGAGAAACAAGCAAAGGCAGTTTGTAAAAGATGCCTCCCTATAAACATAGCAAAGTTACTGGGAGTATTTATTTAAAATGCAAATTAAAACTAGAATGTACTGTTTAATGCAAATGGGCAAATAAAAAATAAATAAGTCTCAGTGCCATAAAGGATAATGCTACTTACTCTCACCAACTCTTGAAATGAAACTTTCACAATTAAAAGCTTTGAAAGAAATTGGTCCATATGTGTCAAGAGTCTTAATGACAATATCTTTGAAAGGAATGATCCTACTTCTACTAATTTATCTTAAATCAGTAATTAGTCATTTGGGTTGGGGCCTTACCTCAGTAGTAAGAACACTTGCATATCATGCATTAGACCCTGGGTTTCATCCTCTAACTCCCATCGCCCCCCAAAATCAGATAGCTGCTTCAAGATGCATGGCCAGGGCTGGGAAGATGGCTCAGTGGTAGAGTGCTCATCTAACAAGTTTGAGGATGTGGACTTCATCTCTGTCACAGAGGAGGGGGATGCATAAAGACCTCCACCATGATGTCATTATGGTAAAACATTCAAGATCAACCAAATGCACTAAATTAGGCGAAATATATATGTGTAGGGATATGTACATGTTTCATATCCACACATGTCTACACACATGTAGCCAGGCCTTCATGTCCATGAATTCCACATCTGTGAATTCAACTGACTACAAACTGAAACATTTTTCCTTGTCATCCTTGTCCCCATTCTCCTTTACCTCCTCCTTCTGCTTCTTTTATCTTTCTTTGGTGCTGGCATCGAATCCAGAGCAAACAAGGCAAGGGCTCCTACGTGATTATGGAAGTGGGCTTGGACTGCTTTGAAATTACTCTTGACATATCATGTTTGGGAAGCATTTGTTTGATACAAATGACAGCATTTGGGTTATAAGACTGAACAGTATTTCTTTTTGTATGTGCAGATTACTAGCGTGAAGGTTTGCTGCACGGATAGTAAGCCAATGAAGACGTGGATGATGTACTAAGCATGTTAATCATAAAACCCACAGCAGTCCTATTCAAGGACTGACCTACATGCTACTGAAAATATTCTTTAAAGATTGTGTCTGTACTGAACATGTTACGGACATTCTCCTGCTCAATATTACCTAAACATACAGTATAACACCAACTGATGTAGTATTCACATTGTACTAGGTATTGTAAGGAGTGTAGAGGATTAAAGTACATGACAGGCTTTGTACAGGTTATATGCAAATACTGCAAGGAATGCAAATTTTGTCTGAGGGGCAGCATTCATGGATTTTAGTATCTGTAAGAGTCTTAAACAAATATCATGAGAATACTGAAGGATGCATATGATACAGAGGCACATACACACATACACATACATAAGAAGTACACACAGGCATGAACAAACATGCATATACACACACAAACATATGCACACATACACACATTTACCCATATACACAAACACACATACATGCTTACACATATACACAAACACATACATATTACACACATACATATACATACACATATATGCACCTACATGTAGGCACACACACGCATGCACATTTACACACACATATGAAAACTATTATAAAAACTGAATACGTGAATAACAGTAAATGATATTGGAAACTGCTCTGTAATATGAAAGGAAAAAAGGAAGCTTCTGAAAGTCTACATAAAATGATGTCATTTGAGTATGTAAATTGCAGATTCATATTTGAAATGAAAACATTGAGAAAATATGTCAAAAATGTCTAGAATTTGAGGATTTATTTTTTCTTCCTTCATGTTTTCATTTATCTTTCATATTTTCTGCAATAAATATGGGTACTACATCTATGAGAGAGCATTTATTTAAAAATTGTGCAAGCAGGGGGCACATAGAAACATGTATATGTAACACACACACACACACACACACACACACACACACACACACATACTCCAGGAACAATTAAATGTTTCTACCAAGTCTAAACTGCAGTCCTGGTGATGAAAAATGAAATAAGGATGCTATCTGGTCCTTTGTTGGTGTTCTAGTCTTAAATTCTACTGTGTTCTCATCAGGACACTGAGGGGCCCCAACTCATCTCTGTTCTTAATATTGTTAACTACAAATCAAACAAAAAGACCTCCGCATGCTACTCAAAACTAAATCCAGCCTAGAGTTAATAACACAGTGCTCAACGGATTTGTTTCTACTTAAAAACCAGCAAACCCTCAAACAAGAAGTTTTCCAAAAAGTACAGATGGGTTTCAAAATGTCTGCAAATTTAATAACTGAAAGACTTCATCTGTGAATGTCATAATTAGTTTTGTTCTCAATTAAGCAGCCCACCAAGCAGGTGAGTGTTCTTCTAGTCAACCCCACTTAATCTCTGACAGTTCCTTTGTTCACTCTCCTGGTTTTCCAGACACCACTGTGTGATGTAGCTGGAATGTTCTGCCCAGGGGAAAGTGAAAACAAGCTAAATAGAATCAAAGACCTTCTTTAATTCAGAGTTCCAAACTTACATAAAATATATATTGTTATTGTAATTGAAAATATTAAAATCTTTTTAGTGCATTAAAATATCATGCAAGCAACACAATATTGAAAAAATACTAAAAAGCTTAAGGTTTACAGTATAAAAATAACCATCCTGCTATTTTTTAAATCATTAAAAAGCTGGTAGATGTTATCTAATAAAACAATTAAATTACAAGAAACAATGCCTTAACAAGGAACTGCAGAAACAACTTGCCTTTTTTATCTAAAAAGAGCAGTTGGGCTTTAAATAACCATATGTTTATTTGGAATTAAAAAACGGGTCATGGGATGCCAAAGAAAGCCAGGGTGGTTTTAGGCTGTATTAAATACGAGTTCAGTGTCCAGGAGAAGAGGGACAAAAAGCCCATTGTTCATTGCCTTGCTGGAGTGCAGCCCATCTGGGGTGCTTTAACCAGCTCTGACAAATGAGACCTGCCAGGCACAGGACCCACTGTGGACATGCCAAGCAAGAAGCAGAGACTGCAGGTTGACTCTAGGATCCCCTTCAGACAATCTGTGGGTGCACAAGTCCCTAATACAACAGAGCATGGTACTTGCATGTGACCTGCTCACATCCTTGCATAGGTTTTAGATCACCTGCAGATCTCCAGTGATGCTTAATCTATATGCTGTGTAAATACTTTATATGCAGTATTGTTTGGAGATTACTGAGAATAAAATAGTCTGTTCAGTAGAGAGGCAGTTGTTTTCAAATGTTTTCAGCCTGTACTTGGTTGAGTCTGTAGATCCAAATTCATAGGAAAGGAGATCTAACCATACAACTGTCCATTAGCAGAATTTCTGGGTTAGTGTGGGGTTTTTCAAACATTCTAAGGCCATCTCCTATGCTGACCAATCAGAGAGGCTTATCCCGGATGAGGTATCAGGGGTAAAGTCTAGGACCTCCTCTCCTGCTTGTGAAAGTGTGGCCTTACATGGACACAGTTTTAATGCTTTGTTTCCACTGAAAATAGATATCTCTACCTCCTTGAGTGTTGATGTGCAATGTGGGTTGAATTTTACTATTAGATATGATACTAATCTCTTACCATGCAGGATTTATCAAATAAGCTTTATCACAGGTATATATTCTCAGGAAAACACATGATATATATAAGGTTGAATCCTATATGCGGCTTCAGTAACTCACTAGGATGGAATGTTCTGGAACGGATTCTTCATAGATAAAGGAGATTACTGCACAAGTGAAAATAATCCCATTGCAAGTAAAATCCTGTAGTCAACCTGAACCCTAAGTGCCCTGGTAATTTTGAGGTGGGGAGACTGGCTGGAGTATGGGGAACACTGCAAACTTAAAGATTGTATAAGAGGCAAAGAACAGGTGTGAGGAAGCAGGAGGTTTGCAGAACAGAAGGTTGGACTAGGTGAGAAGGCAGCCATCCATCCGACTCCACGGAAAACCCTTCCTTGGTGAGCCTTACACAGTCCTCAGTCACTGGTAGAAAGATTCATCAGTAAGAAGTTAACTCTCAATATTGATGGTAGGGAAGGGAATGAGGCATATCCCAATACTTGATTGATGGAGACAGGAAGATCATGAATTCAAGGTTAGCCTACTCTACAAAGAGAGACTCTGTCTCAAAACAGAAAGCAGGGGGACTGGAGAGATGGCTCAGCAGTTAAGAGTACTGGCTATTCTTGCAGAAGACCCGGCACCCATATGGTAGCTAACAACCATCCGTAACTCCAATCCAGGGGATATTATGCCCTCTTCTGTCCTCTGCAGGCGTTGCATGACATGAGTGCACTTAGACCAATGCAGGCATGACACTCATACACATAAAATAAAAATAAACAAATCAAAAGAATAAAAGAAAACAGGGAAGGGAAACCTCACAGTGCACATTCAGGAGGACTCTTTCTCAGGAGTGCTCTGCGGTGACCCCAGGAGGGGAGCTCAGGCTCTAGGAGCTGCATGTGTTTCTCAATGGTTTGACTGTCATCAGGCCATGCCAGGACCTCCAGGAAGAAAGTCCAACTCAGAAAAGGGACTGGCATGTGGAGAACATCCAACCATGTGACACCTAGTTATGGGGTACCTACTGTGAACTGTATCACTACAGAGTCTCAAGTCTCATCATTTTGTGAGCACCATAGTGTTCGTCCCCAGGCCTGGGTGGAATAGCCCACTGCACATCCAGGCCCTGTGACAGAGTCCATTTTTGTAGGATTCAAGCCTGTACAGCTTGGTTGCATTAGGTACCATAGGTCACCAGGACACAATGTTGTCTGTGTATCTGTATATAGACATGGCCAAGGAACACCTAAGTAACTGGAAGTTTTTAGCTTCCGTATTATCTTTGTTTAAATATTTTTATTTATTGTTTTTATTTTTTGTGTATGAGTGTATTGCTTGCATGTGTGCAAGTGCACTCATGTTGTACAAAGCCTTCAGAGGCCAGAAGAGGGTATCAAATCCCCTGGAACTAGAGTGTGGACAGTTGTTGCCATGGGTGCTAGAATCGAACTCGACCTGAGTTCGAGTCTGATTGCTGTCTGGAAGGACAGCAAGTGTTCTTAACTGCTAAGCCACCTCTCCAGCCCCCGCTTCCCTGCTATCTTATGGGATTGCTGCCATACATGTGGGCTGGCATTGGCAGAAAAGCCATTAGATGCTACAGGTCTGTGTTCCCTCCACCTCAGCTCAATCAGTGGAGAAAGGTTGTGGATGTCTGTCTGACCCAGGATCACTGAAGGATTTTTAGGAACCTTCAGACTAGAACTGGCAATCTTGACTAATTCTAACAAAAAATACAGACTCTATCAGTACACCATGTTCAGTTTCCAGGGGCATCCAAAAGAAGGCATGCTCCTCACTCAACCAGAAAAACATTTTCCTTACTGCCAAACCAAGTTGAGAGTAAAGAACAGTTTCAAGGTCATGGCCAATCAGATGTCTGATGGCAACTACCAGTTTCTCTCTGGGCCGGTGTCTCTCTTTCTCTGAATATTTGGAAGACATGATTGTATGTAAGGGCTGAACAAACTGGGTGCTAGGTTCTCTGTTTTCCAAACTGAGAGAATAGTGATCGTCCATAAGCCTTTCCCGTGACGCAACGGAGAAAGGACAGCCTCATGTAAACCTTCAAGCATTTTTGGAGCAGAACATCTGGACTGTCCACGCAAAATTCTTTCAGGTGAATTAGCAAACAGCTCCAGATGTTCAAGAGAGACTTCCCCTCAGGTCTACTATCCAGCCAAGCTCAAGTGCTTTTCCAGGCCAAGGTGGTGGCTGTGGTTCTGAACAATTTTTTAAGAAAGTCTTGTTTATCTCCCACATGTCTAGAAGGGAGGCAGTAGGAGTTGCACTTTTAGGCAGCCTTGAAACAACACTTCCCTTCTGGTCTGTATTTATCCCCAAACAACACAGTGGGGGTTTATTCTGTGACAATCAAATTGCAGTTTCTAACCGTCCGGACTCCAGGGAGAGAAAGTTCTATTGTAGTCCCCTGTCCACACGCCTACTGCTTGTGACGGAAATTAATGACTTTGGAGACTGACATTTCTGCCACCCTGGAGAGCAGGACCATTTTCTTTTTTTCTTTTTTCTGGTCAGAAAACTCCAGTGTGAAATTTCTGTGTTGCGAATACAGCTATTCTTCCGTGAGAAGGCTGTTTTACCTCTTGGACAAGCCAAGAGGCGGAAGATTGAAACTTCTTCTTGGAGTACATGTTGTGCGGCAGTTTCACCTAACATCAGGATGTTCCCAGTCTTGTTATGGTTCCCAGGGTGTCGAAAGATACATCCACCAGTTCATGCACAAGGGTCGGAGTAAACGTCCCATCTTTCATAGTCTGGACTGAGCTACAGCAAGAGAGACTGGAGAAATTCATTAAACTCGGTGTGAGAAAACCAGAGTGCAAAAACGGTGCCTGACACGCAGAAGATGTTTAATTCAAACAATATCATGTCAACAAGGAAGACACAAAACCACACATCTTTACAGAAAAACAAATGAAATACCAAACAGTATGATTCTCTCTACAACTCAGCTTCCTTCTGACTCGGCACTTCCCATTTTGAACATGCATCGCTGATTCTGGGCAGCCCCTTCTCTTTTCTGGCTTCAGGTGGGTGTTTCCGAAGTCACCCACCTGTCTGGTTTCAGTTTGGTTTCCTTAGGAATGAACCTGAAATCAAAGTGGGGCTCTGTGACTAGAGGTTGCTCAGTTCCCTTTTGCCAAATAAAAGAATTCCCTAGACCACTGGGCAAAAGAGAAAGTGAACATTTCATTTGTGCCTAGAGAGAGGTATACCCACAGGATAAGCCTCTGCACAGAGACTCCACTGGGGTGCTCCCAAGGTCTCCCATCCTGCATCCTCTGAGACCCCTGGGGAATGTGAGCAAAGACTTCTGGCTTCTTTCTTCCCCTCACAGCCCACTCAGTCACTTCCTCCTCACTTATCTGTCCTGGGTTTACCATAGAGTGGTAACAAGATCTATTTGAAAGCTATAAGCCCACCAGGCTGTCAGCATGCTGAGCTACCCACGTCAGCAAACACACTTGACACCACTCAATATCTCCAGGGACCTACCTGTTCTTTAGCAGGCGGCTCTGGGGCATAAAGAGAATTTGTCCAGGAAGCAAAGTTCTCTCTGCCTCTGACAGATGCAAGAGTTTTACTTGGTAAAACTGTGTTTTAATCAGGAGCTTTGTGCTTCTCTTCTTTCAAATCCACATCAAAGTCTTGACTACTAGCCTGATTCACAAGATGTCATAGGTATCAAGTGATAGATGTGAATGTGACTGGAGACTTCGAGGCGCTGTGTAGATGACCCCAGGACTTCCCTGACAGATGCGAGGCTTCCCGGCTGGTCTCCCTCTCTAGATGATCATTTCTTGGAAGGCAAAGTGGGGGTGGAGGAGTCTTCTCTATCTTTTGATGTCCATTTTCTAGCACATGCCTACTTCAGAGGAATAAATAATGAATAAGCAAGAGACATGTGGATGAATAGAACTGTTATTACAGAATGCAATCAGCTGGCAAGATGAAGTCCTTAATCAAAATGTCAGAAAGTATTGTAGCAATCGACAACTTCTTTAGTTGTATACTTACTGTGTGCAAAGACTTAATTCCACCAGATTCCTTATGCATAGTTCAGACACTTATTTCTTACAATGGGTTTTCTAAAGCACAGCCATCCCATCAGTTTCTCATTGTTGGCCTTAGAGAAGGTATTTCTATAATGTGTAAGGGGGGGGCAGAGGTGATGAAGAGAGAAAGGAAAACTAGAGTTTTCTCATCTAGTAAGGAACTATTTAAGACTCCCATGAGTTAAATAGGGCTGCCTGCCAACAAGCTTCCAGCTCAGCTGATTTGCTGTTGAATTGAAACCCCCCTCTCTCTTTTCAGGAGGGTGTTAGGGTTTCTTCTGGTAGAGAGTACCCACTTCGGTGAGCACTTGAGCAACAGGTATGTCAATCAATCAGTGGTATGACAGTAAGCTCTGTATCTCTCAGCCAGGCTGTTAAGGGCAGTGGGAACTCTGGCATCTATGAGGTCATTCATCTCTAGTGCCCAGATGGTGGGTGAAACTTCTGTTAAGATGGGACAGAGAGATCCTACTGTTCTGCTATGGGAGGCGCTGGCAGGGGTCCATGCCCCAGCATGCTGAGGAGGTCTGGAGTCGACTCAGACTTAGTCTCTCCCCCTTATATGAATATTTGCACATTGCAAAGTCTTTTGAAGATTTGGAATTACAAAACAGGAAGGACAAAGTGTTTGCACACCACGCAGATTCGTTCAGCTGATAGAGCACAATGATTCTGGTAGTAGCAAGGACCCCCAGTTCTGGAAGGGCAGCCATATAGCCTTGCGCTACACATGGACAGACTTTCAGGAACGAGGAGGCAGCTAGGACCCTACTCCTCCAGTTTCTGATTCAGTAGGTCAAACAATCCACAGTTCTAGCAAGTTCCACAGGTGATGTTGAAGCTGCGGGTCTGAGACAGTGTTTTAGATTCCTCAAGTCTGAGGCTGTGAAGTAACTCAGTCCTGAATGTTTGCCTAGCATATGGGAGTCCTAGGTTCAATCCCTAGCACGGACAAAAGCAGGTACCCCGAGTATAGTAGGTTCAATGGCATGGAGCTGGTTCATTGCTGCTTGAAATCTGGGCGGAGGGGAGTATTGGTCAACTTCCTTATCTTCTCCCTGGCTCAGTTTCACCAACTGTAAAATAGTTTTCTTCATGCCACCTAGGGAAGCTGTGAGACTTAAATGAGAAATCCTGAGCGAGTCCAGCACCTGGGATTTATTCAGAGCTCGACACCATCTGTAATTCTTGTTTACAATTCTAACAAATAGAGAGCCAGGGCTTTAACTCCTTTTATGTCCACAGTGGCACTCAGTACTTCTCCAGACGACTGTGATTGCAGAGTGAAAGGGAACCAAAGTCTGGGTCCCTGCGACCAACTAGGCTTAGGGTATTGGAAAAGCAGGTGCAGATTGGAATAACAGAGAAGACGGGATTCCTGGAGTCTGGAGATGAAGCACAAGCTAGCAACAGACCATTGCCTCAAAGTTGGAAGACTGGGCTCTGGTCCCAGTCCTGGTGCTGACCAGCGATGTGACCGCAGCTTCTCTAAATGTCTATAGGACTTAATTTCCTTGTGAGTGAGCCAAGTGGGGTAAAGGCATGAGCTCTAGAACTGTGGCATTCCAGAGTCTCAGGCTAGAGTGCCAAACACAAGGAGGTAACCAGTTTCTGAGAAGTCAAGGGAGATGCCAGGCCCCAGGGGGAGGACAAGAGATACTCTGGAGTGGGGGAGGAAGGGGAACACAGGAAGGAATGGCAGGAAGGGAGACGTCCTTGGCAATTTTCCCAGTCTCACTTGAGGGCAAATTCCGGGAGGAAAGGAGCAAGCTGTCTTGTCTCAAGTCTAAATTGGACTGAATTCCACAAACGACTCCCAAGTTTAGTGGGTAGGTGTTCAAGCTTGTTGTGGTTAATCTGAGAAAAGCTGAAGTTGCCAGGTTATTGGAAAATGAGAGGGCTCACTGGGAAGTCACATCAAAGCCAGTGTCACAGAGTGGGCTATTTTTGTACCAAAAGAAGAGGGAGATGACCAAGATCCTGATAACCATGTGGACCGGATGGTCTCTAGAGCCTGCATGAGCTCAGCAGGTCCTGAGAACTTGGCTGACTACATGTGCAGAGACCATTAACAGCCTTTAAAGAAATGTTGGGATTTGTTGGCATTATTCTGATTATGGTTTCCCTCTAGCCCTTTCTCTAAGGGGGGGGGGACACAGGATGAGGTATTAATGTGTGCCCAGTCCCCGGGTTCCAGTGGGCTGACTTCTCTCTACTTTTCCTGTCAGTGCCCCTGTACTCGCCAACGCTATAAGCAAAGTTATGGGTAGATGATAAAAAGAATCTTTGCAATAAAAAAAGGACTAAAGAAAGGTTCCCTTCTGCTCCAAATGGAAACCAGTCTTAGGCTGGGCTGAGTGTAAAAGGCTAGCTAATGCACACTTCCACTCAGAGTTGAGGTGTAGTAGTTACTTTAATGTTTCTGCGAGAGAATGCTCTGACAAAAAGCAACTTAAGTAAGAAAGGGCTTCTTTTGGCTTACAGAGAGAGAAGGAGAGAATCCGTCATGGCGAGGAAAGCATGCAGCAGGACCATAAGGCTAAGGCTGGCAGTTAGAAAGCAGGCAGACCATATTTCATCCACACACAGGAAAGAGAGAAGGGAATTGGAAATAGGGCCAGAGATCTCAAAGCCCGCGCCCCAGTGACATACTTCCTCCAGTAAGGCTCTATCCTTTAAAGGTTCCATAATCTTCCCAAACAGCATCATCAACAGGCGACTAAGTGTTCAAATACATGAACTTATGGGGGCACATTTCTCATTCAAACCCCTGTAGGGAGAGGTGATGGTGCTGGGGTCGCTGCCAATAAGGCCACTGTTGGCACATAAGGACCAAGAGGAGAGAAGGCCAGAGCCTCAGGATTTAGAAAGAAGTGCTGCAGTCAGGAAGGGACGGGTTGATTTCCCTAAACTTTTCTTCCTACAACTCACCCTACAATGACCCTACTTTGAGCCTAAGGCCGGTTCCCATTTGGAGCAGAAGGGAGCCTTTCTTTAGTCCTTTTTTCATTGCAAAGATCCTCTATTCTCATCTACCAATGACTTTGCTTGTAGTGTTGGCAGGTACAGAGCCACTGAAAGCAAAAGTAGAGAGAAGTCAGCCCACTGGAACCCGGGGACTGGGCGCAGATTAATACTTCATCCTGTGTGCTCTTCCCCTCCTTAGAGAAAGGGCTGGACTGGTACCATCTCGTCTATGATACTGCGCAAATATATTTAGTTCACAGACAAAGAAGAGAAGATTGGTCACTTATCTTCTGCCTTCAGTCATCAAGCTAGCCTAATGTCCCTTAGCACAGAACATTCTTAGTAGGTCACCAGGTGAGCTTGGCAGTTGTCAGAAGAGAAAAGAGCTGCTTACAGCTACGTCATTCTGTCCATCTCTCTTGGCCTCCAGAGGAGAGGAGGCTCCTGCTAGAAGCCTCAGCAGCAGGTTAAGGATATAGCTAGGATCATTCCAGCTGCAGCTTTCACTGCTGATTCATTTCTTTATGGTTTGATGGAGTCCACAGCAGAGGGACACAGAAAACATTCACTGTGTCACATAGAGTAGGGCATGGAGAGAGTGAGCAAACATGTAGATGGGCTGTCATCTCCAGGGGAGCACGGACCAGTACTGGACATACCCCCAAGCAAACTAAGCAGAGAGCGGCCTTCCCGAGGAGTACCAGGGAGATGACTCACTGCCCCGTCCCCCCTCTCAGCTAGCTTTCACCAGAGATTAGGAAGAGTGAAAGTCTACTAGAAAAGAAGGTGACAGGTGACAGTGACAGAAAGTGAAGGCATGGGTGCTGAGCCAGCCCTTTCCCACTTGAAATTCACTCCGAGTCTGCTGAAGCGTAGCAGTTTCCCTCCCAGCATTGGACTTTATAATCAGCCTGCCCTCCCTTCTGGAAGAATCCATATACACATGGATTATGAGTAAATATATGTGTATGTATATCTATGCATGTACATGTCTATTACTATTCGCCTATTTCTATCATCTCCCTCACTTTCTGGCAATTTAATTGTAGTCAAGACCCTCCCAGTCCCTCACTCCCTGTCCTACTTCTACTACAGCACTAACTCCCACAGTCATAAACACTTAGGACCAATTTGTCATAAGCAATTCCACCTCCAAGTGTCTGAAACTAAATCTTGTGAATCATTATCTGCTAAAACCTCCCCCAAGCTCCATCCCCTATTTAACATTCTAGAGAAGCTTTCTTCCTGCCTCCAGGAATGGCCTCTAGCCTCTGCCTCAGACCTCAGAACCTTCTAATACCCTTGTAAGGACAGAGCCATCCTCTCCCATCTGTTCCCGTCATGGCTGCATGACAATGTCACTCACCCACCACTCACCTGCCACCACCTAGCACTGCCCTCTGTTACTGATGCTTAGAGGAGGAGATGACCCTGAGGTCACCTGGCCGCTGTGTCAGGAGCCTGACCTTTGGCTCTGTCTCTCATCTCCTCCATTCCTCTCTTGTTGCCATCATTTCTGCTACCATCTGCCTTGCCTCTCATTTCATCTTTCCTTGGTCACGTTTTGCCCACCTTATCATCCCAGGACCCAGAAGCCTTTTCCCTCCCAGTATCTGTGTTCTCCATAGCAACCATGAGCTCTCTGTTATATATTGCCATATCCTATCTGCACTGCCCAGCTTAGCAGGCTGTCCTGGCTAGCTATTCATACGCATATTAGCACCAAAGTAGACTAATGGCTTGCCATCTTATTGTGTAGTTATTCTCTCTCTCTCTCCTCTCTCTCTTTCTCTCTCACTCTCTCTCTCTTAGGCAGCTCGTTCACCAGTTCCTCCAGGGTTTCCCTTTCTAAAAGTTAGCACAACTGTGAAAAATAATAACCCTAAAAATAATATAACCAGACAATGGTGTATTGTTCAGTGTCAAAAAGAAATCAGCTATTAAGCCATGAAAAAAATGGAAGAAAACTTAAATGCATAGTACCAAATGGAGAAAGCTGATCCAGGAACACAACAGTCTGTATTATTCCATCTATTTGTTGCTCTGGAAAATGCAAACCACTGCAGACAGTGACAAGACCAGCAATGTGAGAGGCAAGGGGCAAGAAAGAGTGTTTATGGTACTATGAAGTCACTGTATGAAGGTTCTGTGTGACAGAGCCTCTGTATGATGCTGTAGTCATGGATACACGTCATTATAGGTTCACCAAGACCATATAATGCTCACTAAGAATGCCTCTAATAGAAACTGTGGACCTAGGTGAAAAGGATACACCAATGTGAGGTCACAAGTTATGGTGAATGCATACTGTGTTGGGATGCTGATAACAGGAGATAGTGTCTGCATGTGGAGGTAGGCTATCTCAGTATCTACTGCTCAGTTTGCTGTGAGCCTGAGCCTGTTCTCCTAGCCCTCCCCCGCAAATAATAATGCCCGTACATTATTATTACAGAATAGCTATCTTGTGTTGAGAGTTTTTTTTTAATGTTCTCATCTAAAGCACTCTGACTATGTTGTCTCAATCCTTTTTATTTGCTCTCTGACCAAATAAAAAACCAGAGGTTCAGAGAGGTTTAGAAATTTGTTCAAGGCCACAGAGTTAGCACTAGTTTCAGAAGCTATAAAAAGTGACTTTTAAAAAGCTATCTGACTGGGTGTGGTGGCACACACCTTTAATCTCAGCACTTAGGAGACAGGCAGGTGGATCTCTGTGAGATCGAGGACAGCAGGTTCTATAAAGTGAGTTCCAGGCCAGCTGGAGCTACAGGGAGATCCTGTCTCAAAAACGAAAAGTAACACACAAAAAACCCACACCACCACCAAGGAAAAAAACTATCTGGGAGCTGGAGAGATGGTTCAGCGGTTAAGAGCACTGACTGTTCTTGCAGGAGACTTAGGTTTGAATCCCAGCACCCACATAGCAGCTAACAGCTTTCTGTAATTCCAGTTCCAGGGGATCCAGTGCTCTCTTCTGTCCTCCATGGGCACTGTGTGATCTGGGTACAGAAACATGCATGTAGGCAATACACTCATATACATACATACATAAATAAATAAATGTTTAAACTATCTGGGCTGGAGTTTTTAGGGTCTTGGGACTCTGTGTGTGATGAGTGGCTGAGGGCTGTGTCTGTGTGGATGCAGAAGATGGACAGTCTCTGCTTTCCTCAATCAGTAGAAGGTGAGTCACTGCCAGCGGGGAAGCGAGATGACCAGGTGCTCTGTAAACAAGCAGATTTCTCTCCACAACAATGATGGACTTGGGCAGAGAGCTAGAATTTCTATGCCTACTCTACCTAGTCTGTATTTGCTGCTGCTCTCTGTCTGCTTTTCACTTGTCCCTTAAGGCAAGCAGCTTCCTATGGGTGTGCCTTTAAGAGTATTTCCAGAGGTGGTTATTAGATAACCAAGTCTCTGACATCATGAATTCAGTTTTTGAATGGACAATCAGGCAGTGTTGGAATTGTGAGAAGATATCAGGAGCAAGGTCACGGGGTGCGGGGTGTCCTTGAGGGCTATGCCTTGCTCACTCCATCGCGTAATGGTTCCTCTCAGTTTCCTGGCCACCGTGTGAGCTAGCTCACTCTTCCCTGTGAGCTGTGAGGTGAATAGCCTCTGCCATCCATTCTTGCTACCCTGATGTACCACCTCACTGCTGACCAGAAACTAGAGTCAAGTGCCCATGTACTGAACCTAAATCTGGAGCAAAGTAATTCTTCCCTTTGCTTCTGTCATGTCTTTGGTCACATTGACACAAAAGAAATTCATATATCACTCCTGCCAGACCAGAATGAGGCCGAGCCCCATGATCTACCACCTTCACTAGGCCCCACCCCTTAAAGGTCTCACTGACTCAACACTACACCCAGGGACCAAATTTCCTAAACATGCACCTTTGGGCAGAAAGCCACGTCTAAACCGCAGAAGATCCCTGATTTGCAGTTTGACCTTCAATGAATCTACAGGAATCTTCTGCTCTTGCAGTAACTTGGATCGGCCTTAGGACTGGCTAAAAGGAGTTGGATTCCCCAGAGCCTTTCACTCTCCCTTGGTCCCTTTCTGGACAGTTCAAGTTTGGGGTCTCCACTGCACCTGTGTCAATGTGAATCTCTCCACAGCATAAGCACATGTTCTTAAAGGTTCTCTGAACCATGTCCTTGCTCCTTTATCACCAGAGCTTTGCCATCTGACTGTGGTCACCTGCCTTCTATCCTGCCAGAATCAGTGTGGACCACCAGGGCTGGGGAGATGGCTCAGTGGATAAAGCTCTTAACACACAGCATGAGGAGAAGAGTTTGGCTCGTCAGCATCTACGTAAAAGCCAGGTAGACATGGTTGTCACCTGTAATTCAGCACTTGGAGGCAGAGACAGGGCATTCTAGAGCAAACTGGCTTACTAGACTAGCCAGAAATGGCAAGCTCTAAGTTTAGAGAGAGACCCTGCCTCAATAAGTAAAGTGGAGAGCTATTGCGAACTGAGAAAGACACCTGACATCCACTTTGGGTCTACACACTCCGTCCCCCACATACATATACACACACATGCACAAGTACACACAACACATAGCAAACATAGACACACACGTTTGTACACAAATTAAAAACTTTTTAAAAGAGAGATGAGTTATATAGCTCGATGATAGAGTACTTGCCTAGCACATGCAAAGCTCTAGGTTCATCTCCCAGCACTACAAAAAATATAAGAGAGAAAGAGAAAGGAAGGAAGAGAGGGAGAGAGGGAGGGAACAAACACCTTCTATACTGTGAGGCACTGCGGTGTGTGCTTGCATGAGTGTAGTACCCAAGTTGAGTAGGAGGTCAGGGTGTAGGGTCAGTATTCCCAGCTCCTGAGAAATGGCTTTCAGTAACTGCAAGCAGATTCCAGGCAGGAACTTTAGCCTCTTGTCAGCCAGACAGCTACAAGGGCCTAAGGTCTGGAAAGATAAAATATTCCAGTTTAATATACTCAACCGCATGAAGCAGCTTCGGTTTGTGTAGACACAGGAAAGGAGATCTTGACAAGATGACCTCTATAAGCTAATTGGTGGAGGAGAATGAACTGATATTAAAGAGGAGCTCAATTATTTGGACATTTGGAAAATGGTAAACTGTCTGGAACTTATTATTTTGTTTCAAAAATCAAATTTTTAGGCGGTGCTCCCATCATCCAAAAATATAATCTTATCAATGCAAAACTCAAGTCAGATTGCAAGGAAAGCTCTGCGGTGGTCTGCACCTGCACAGGAGTGACAGGGTGTTCTGCTGTGTTTTCTTAGAGGTTGTTTCCTGTTTCAGAATATATTTTTGTCAAGATTTCTCCAGGTTTTCAAATGGAAAATCAACAACTGCCAAACCTGTTCTCAATAACTAATTTAGAGAAATCCAGCTGCTGAAATTGTACGTGCTGGAATCACATGACCAGTTTGCATAAAGCTCATGTAAAACCTTATTGTTTTCTTCTGGGTTGAGGCTGCCTATGAGACAGTCACGTGACACAACCATAGGCTGCAAGATGAATTTTCAAGATCTATCCTTATATGCAAATCCTAGCATTTAGAGAGAGTCTTTAAGATTATGCTGTGGTCTGTTGTCAGTCTAGGGTTTATAGGTGAGTATGTTTTCTCCACCAATTAAAGAAGTAAAAGGCGGGAAAAGACTCACACACCACAGAGAACAACAGACAAGCAGGTTTTATTGGAAGATAATCACATCCATACACATACTCACTCAGAAAGAAAAACTCTCCACAAGTAGAGAGGGGATTCAGAAACTCAAAAATCCAAAGCACTCCCAGGAGGACTGGATTTTTAGGGGCTTTTGGGGGTTCCCCTCCCTTAGTTTTGGACCCATCAACTTCAACAAAGACAAGAAAGCTGGTTTATGGCTTCAAATGAGGAGGTGTCCAGGTCCAGCCTAATCTTACCTGAGCTGGTCTGGACTGGCTGGCAGGAAAAAGAACACTGCAGGCTGGCAGGCGAACCCCCAGGCCTTAGTCTCAGATGGAGGAGATGCTGGAAGGGACCTTCTTTATTATTCATTGCTTGTTTTGTTCGGGTTTAGTTTCTTACATTCCCTCCTCTGAAGACCTCACCCTAAAATGGTTTAGGGGATGGGCTGGAATTGGTGAATAGATAGGACCCATTTTCATCCTGAAAAACTAGAGATCTAGTTTCAAAATGTTTTTCTCAGAAGGGACTTATGTCTGGACTGAGGTTTTAATTTCCACATCAGGTATAGCCTATAGACAGAGGTGCTGATTTAGAGGACATAGGAAACAAGTGCTCCCCTCTGGTACTTTTGGTTAGAGACCCAAAGGCATGGAACTGGTTTGGGGGTTGTTAAAGTGGCAAATAACCCAAGAAAATTAACTGAGCTGGACTAAACTATCTCCAGAGTATCTGTTGAGAAAACCACCTTTCCAACTTTTCTACTCAGTCATTGGCTCCTAGGACCACCCTAGAGAGGCAGGGTTTACTTTAAGTCATGCTAAATAGATGGGTGGAACACTTAGTATGTTAATGAGGTAGTGAGTTTTCTTCCCAGTCTCATCTTCCAGTGCTGTACTCTCTAAATCTTGGCCCAAAAAGTGTAGTCACTGGCCCAATTCAGTAAATTTGGCTGGTCTGGAACATCTGGAGTCTGAGTGGTCCTTCCCAGAAGCCTGAACGCCATAACAGGATCCCTGTCCTGAACTGCCCATCTACTTTCTACCTCTTTGTTCTCGTCAATGTCCCTCTGAAGAGGTTATTGCTAACAAAGAACAGTCTCTTTACTTTTATTATGGCTAAAAAGAGAATTTTGACATAAACCATTCTTTGCTTTCTACCTAACATGATTTTAAGGAGAAAGAAAGGGTTCGTTTTAGTTTAACTTCTATAATCTCTAATTTAATAGACATCTTCTGTTCTGAAGTTGGATGTGTCTGAACTAGATACTCAGTAAATAATGTTCTTTCTAGCACACCACATTATTATCTGAAAACTATAATGTATGCTTTAAAAAAGCAGTTAAACATGAGTGGTTTGTGTGAGCATAATTATCTGGAAATATGTGTAACTCATAAGAATCACTCAAAGCAATTGTCTTTATGAATTTCTTCCACATTTTCCATGAGGGCACTTCAAGAAGAAGTACCATGTTTTAATTCAACAAGGGAATAAAAACAATGTATTTTAATAAAATAAATCTCTGTGATCCAAAATTTAATTTATTTTAAAGGCAACTTCTCAAATCTACTTTACATGAACTTTACGCATATAAAATTTCATAAGGACAGGGCTATTCTAATATTTTCTCCTCACTTAAAATTTTTTACTATGACATTGTAATGAAAACTCTATGGAGGCAAAAGCCACATAATTACAGAAAAGCATTGCTGTAGACAGAGTGAGTCACACTGTTAAGGACAATTGAGTGAATCAATGTATTGTTTAATATTCAAACAGTGGTAGATGATAAACAGCAGTGTGCCTGTTGGACTGGGAGAGTAGAGGAAGCCAAGCCCAAATCATTCAGAGATGATTGTTTAAGAGTTCTGTGTTGTTTACAAAGGTTGGAAAATATTGTGTATAGAATGGCATTGGATGGCATTGGCCCAGGCTCGTCTTCCTGAAAATGGAGCTGGTAGTTTTTCTGGCGAGATGAGGAAGCACAAGAGGCGGATGCTCGCGGACAACCCCAGCCAGTGCAGTGCAAGGAAATGCCTCTGATGGAGTTAGGACCCCAAGACTATAAATCTGCTGTGGTCTTAGCCAGCTTCTTCCACTGAAAAAAGACGAGGGGCCCTTCACTGAGCCAAACATATGGAGAGTGGCCTTCTGGAAACAGCAGTTCAGAATCAGTCAGAAGGCCAGGCCTCTAGGTCCTTCTCTGGTATTTACACAGTCATACAATTGGACAAGAACTTAACTCTTTAAGAATCTTGGCGCTCTTAAAAAAATGTTCATTTATGTTTATTTTATGTGTATGTTGCCTGCCTATGTAAGTGCACCCATGCCGTGCAATGGCTTCAGAGGACAAAAGAGGGCATCAGATTTCCTGGACTGGAGTTAGGATGGTTGTTAGCTGCCATCTGGGTGCTAGGAACTGAACTGGGATCCTCTGGAAGAGCAGGAACTGATCTTAACTTTTGAGTCATCTCTCCAGCCCCAAATCTTGACTCTTTAATCTGTGAAATGAAAGCCTTGATAGACCTCGAGGATTTTTGCTGTGGAACTATTCATTTCAAATTTTTGGGGGGTGTAAGGGGTATCGAGATAAGGTCTCACTATGACTGGCCTGAAACTTGTTATATATATCAGGCTAGCCTCAAACTCACAAAGATCCACTGACCTCTGCCTCTTGAGTGCTGGGATTAATGGTGTGTGCTATCATATCCAACTTCCATTCTACGTTAACCAGTATCTGAAATTATGTAGTAAGTAGCGTAGGCTCTGCGGTGGACCAGTCCATTAGCAATCATTTCAAAACCATTGATTTCTTTATATCCGTGCTGATCTTAGATGGTAACCTTTTGATCCAGAAGGGGAAAATGGAAGAGTAAGAGTTAATGAAAGGAGGCATAAATTATACCAAGAGATAGGTAAAAGAGACAGCCATAGCAGATGTTAGGACTGAGGATGTAGCATTCCATGTTTTTGTATAGAGTTTATGTTTTCATTGTAGAATTAGCCTTGAATTAAAAATATTTTTTCCCCTCTTTCTTTCCAGAATCTTTTTCTTCCCCCAATAATCGCTATCTTAAAAAATGTTTTCTCTTGAAAAAAAAAATTCAACATTAGGGAACTGGAGCCATGGCTTGGAAATTAAGATCAGTCCCTGCTCTTCCAGAGGATCCCAGTTCAGTTTCCAGCACCCACATCAGGCAGCTCACAATCACCTGAAACTCCAGCTCCAGGGGATCTCATGACCTCATTGGCCTTTGGGGTCATCCACATATATATGACATACATTTACACAAAACAAACCCTTATACACAAATGAAAATAAAAATAAAAAGTTTTAAAAATACAACTTAAAAAAATAAGATTTATTCCTGGAATATAAATATGGCTCAACATATAAAAGTTCATCAATGCAATATACTCCCTTAAAAGAAGAAAGGACCAGGGATTCTACTGTTATTTGTGACATGACAGGGAAGGTGCACCCACAAAATCTCAACAATATGGCGGCCCCATAAGACCTGCATGATAACATCATCAGTTGACACAGCAATATGTGGATGGGGAAAATTTCACAAGGTCCCATCTCTAGATGAAGAGCTCTAGGTAATCAATGGCTGCAGAAGAGAAGAGGGAGAATCAGCTTCATCCAGGGACAAGCTCCTTGATAGGTTGTCCAATCACAAGTGGTCAGCCCTAAACACATACACACACAAGCACCACTAAATGAACTCAGTATATTATATCTATGTGTGCGTATGTATGTATATGCAATAATGAAAATTAAAGAAGAGACTGCAAAATTAAGAGGGAGTTGGGGAAGACCTAGGGAGACTTGGATGGAGGAGAGAGAGGGGTAGAAATGATGTAAATATAGTACTCAGGCATGAAAGTCTCAAAAAAGATAAAACTAAAATAGATATTGTATATATAAAAAGAATAAAAGAAAAACCCACAAGATTATCTAAATCATGTGAAAAAGACAACAAAATTTTACATCTTTGCATGATCAAAAGAAATAACTGCCACTGGTAAGACGACCTCTACATAAAAATGGCTGGAAACCCCACCCTAACATTGAACTCAGTGGAGAAAGGCTAGAAGCTTTTTCTCTAAGAGCAGAAATGAAGCAAGGATGGCCACTCTCAACACCTCCACTCGCTACCATCACAAAGTCCTGGCCAGAACAGCTAAGCCAGGAAAAAAAAGGAAAGTATTCAAATTAGACAGGAAGAAGCAAAATGATCTCTTTTGTACACCACATGATCTTCTAAGAAGAAATTTCTAAAGAGATCTCTGTGTGTCCCTCTCTTTCTATCAGAACTAAAACTCAAGTTTCCTACAAACCAGCATACGAAACCCAACTGTGTTTTAAATACTAATAATGAACATTCCAAACATTTTAATTCCATTTATAATAGTGTCAAAAATATCAGACTTCAAAACAAGTGAAATCAAGGTTACATAAGACCTATACATTGAAAATGATAAGAACATGGTTAAAAGAAATTAAAGAAGACCACAGTAGGGAGCTGAAGAGATGTCTTAGTGGTTAAGAGCACTGGATGCTCTTGTAGAGGACCCAGGTTTAATTCCTAGCACTCACATGGTGACTAACAACCATCTGTAACTCTGGTTCCGGAAGATCTGATGCCCTCCTCTGACCTCAGGCATTGCTTATCACAGGTACACCCACACACATGCAAGCAATACGCTCATACACATAAAGTAAAAATACATATTGAAAAAGAAGACAAGAGGGAATGAAAGAACATCCCATGAATTGCACCAAAGGGTCTTCAAATACAATGCAATCCTTACCACATCCACAATACCAGTTTTTACGAACATAGAAAAAAATCATCCTAAAATTCAAATGGAATCTTAGGGACCCTGAATAGAAAAGAAAAAGTCTGAAAAAGAATAACAAAGATCCTGATGTCATACTTCCTGGTTTCAAAACTTATAAGTTATAACAATTAAAGCAGTGTGATACCAGCATGAAGACAGCCATATGGGCCAATGGAATAGAATGAAAGACCTAGATTATTGATAGCCAGAGAATCCAAACCAGAACTGTGCCAGGGGCTGAGTCTGATTCTAACGTCATACTGATTAAAACTCCATACTTTCTAAAGGATTAATGATTTTCCCAGTAAACTGCCTTGGCATGTTTATTAAAATTCAATTGACTACATAATTGTGTCTAATTATGTTCCATTGATCTATGTGTCTATCAGTATGTCAATACTACACTGTTTTCGTCACTGTAGCTTTATGGAAGTGTCAGCATCAGATGAATACTGCAACATCATTCTTTTTTACAAGACTGTCGTCCTTACGTCTAGAATCCTCTTGTAATACTAGAATGAAGTCTACAGGATTTTGACAGAGATTGACCTGAAATGATCTCTTCATTTACTTAAGTAATTAATTTACCTATATAAATTGTAACTAAAGTGATTCAGCACTATTCTCAGGGCAGAAGTCTTACATGTCTTTTATAAATTGCTTGAGTAGTTTCTATTTTGGTGAAATTTAGTAAAGAAATAAAATGAATATAGGTGGGAAAGAAAAAAACGGGCTTGGGTCTATTGACTTTTTGTATAGATCTTGCCAAATTTGCTGCTCCTTCTAGCAGCTGTTTTGTAGATTTCATTGGTCTTTCTTCATGAACAGTCACATGACCTGTGATGGTAGTTCATCTGATACTTCCTTCTCAGTCTTGGCTACTCATTTTTTTTTTCTTGTATTCACACCCTGGTTAGGACCCAAAACATACAGATTGCTGCTCTAGAATATGCTGTGTCCATTTTTCTGTGTGTGAAGGGCATTGTGTGTGTGGTGTCTGTGTGTGTCTGTGTGTGTGTGGTGTGTGTGTGTGTGTGTGTGTGTGTGTGTGTGTGTGTGTGTATAAAGGCCAGAGGTCAACCTGGAGTGTTGTTCCTCAGCTGTCCACCTTATTTTTTGAGACAGAGTCTCGCCATGGGACCTGAGTCTTGCAGATTATGTTAGGCAACTGGCCACCAAACCCCAGACATCTTGAGTCTTCCTTGCCAGCTCTGGGATTACAAACATGCACCACTATAGACATCTTTCTTTATACATGGAAACTTGAGATCAAACATGGCTCCTCAAGCTTACAAGGCAAGTCCTTTACCAACCAAGCTGCTCTGACCCCATTTTATTTTATGTATATGAGTGTATTGCTTGTGTGTCTGTAAGTGAGCACATGTTGTGCAGTGCCCTTTGACGTCAGACGAAGGTGTCGGGTCACCTAGAACTGGAGTTAAGACCGTTGTTAGCCACAGTGTGAGTGCTGGGAATCAAACTCAAGTCCTCTGCAAAAGCAGCCAGTGCTCTTAGCCACTGAACCATCTTTCTAGCCCCTCTGGCTGCATTTCTATGGGCCATTTTTTATTTTAAAAAGATAGAAGTTGTTTAATATATTTTGACCCTAACAGTCTGTCTTTGACATATTTGAGCTCACTGAACAAAAAAATTTCTGGGCTGGGGAGGAAGCTCAGTGGTAGAGGACTTACCTAGCACCAATTAAGCAGTAAGTAAAATTAAATGAAAATACATCATCAGGCTGATTTGTGATGGCTCATGGTCCTTCAGTTACTTTCTCCTTTCCACACAGGGCAACAACAGAAACGGGTGGCTAGGAGGAGACCCTTCACAGCCATGGCGGCCCTTTATGCCATTCATTGCCTGCTGTTTTCACAGGCTCTGGTTGTCTAACCTACAGCCGTTATTCTGAGTTAATTCTCTCCTTTCATTCATCATGGGTGTCGTATCCCTGGAGCTGTGTCACTGAATTACTGCTACTTTCAGGTCATCTGTCCTTGCAGGCAGGTCCCCCAAGCCATAATTTTCCTGAGGCTGTGTGGAGATACAAGGAGCCTTCCTCCAGGTCTGTAGAACACTATTGTTTAACTCTGTCTGAATGCCTGCAGCATGCTGTGCTCAAAGGAGACCTGGCAGAATGTATTCATTTTCTAGGAAGTTTCCAGTTGCAGTGACTCTAGTGAGAGACAAAGCTGTCAGGAAGAGGGCATGTGTTGCTTTCGACTAAAATAGCTGTGCATTTTTGAGCTGTGGGGATATGGCCTGATAAATGAATCATTAGATGATCTCATCACTGAACACAGTTCAATCACACAAACCAAAGGGTGGAGGCCAATTGTACAGAGGCCTGATGCAATCAAGAGACATCATAAAAACAAGGTGTGTGAAACTTCTGGGGTAACACAACACTGTTTTATAGACATAGGAGAAGGAGCTCACTTTAAAATAACAATCAAGATGGACAGAAAATGCATCAACAGCAGCCGCCATGCGTCGTCATGCTACTGCATATAATTGTATGTGCTGTACTCTCACCTTCTTCCTTGAAGGACAGGAACTATGACATCACCTTTTTGGCCCATTAAAGTCTTCCAGGACCACAGTCCTGTCTATGATCTACCAATGACAGAAGCATCCCTAGGCTGCATATGAGTGTACTGTGTGGTTTGGCTGGATTCTGATCATTCTGCTTGTCTACTCTTAGTAGGGAAGCCCAAGACAAGGGTTCCACCACAACTTGTTTACCACAACTTGAAAAGAGCTTGAAAGTATCACAAAGTGCCTACTCTGTGCCCAGCTCGAGTTGAGCTTTTTACTTGTGGGTAGAACACATGTGCTTAGGCACACTCTGTTTTACAGAGGCTCTCTGTCTGTCTTCTGTTTGTCTATGTAAAACCAAGCTGTCTCTGTATAAAGATAAGTATATAAAACATGACGTAATTAAGAGGGGAGAACAGGCCATAGGAAGTCGGAATGACAAAGGACCCTGTGGGCTTGGTGGACACAGGAGAAAACTGAAGATGGGAAAGTATAGATGTAAAGGACTGTCTGTGTACAGACTGTCTCCAACCCGAATGAAGGAAGAAGCATAACAAAAGGTCTTTGGTGATAAAAGTGAATTCAGTTTCACAGTATGTTGAGGTGCTGGGTGACTTGCCCTTGACAGACAAAATTATGTTCTTCCAATGGCCAACCATGGAAGAAACTTACAAGTGACAGCTCACACAGGAGGATTTCCCCCCACAGGTCTAGAACATCTCCTCATGACAGACTCCTTTTCTGCTCCACTAATCTGTTCTCATGGTCATAAACAGGTGTGGGGGCTCCAGTACCACAACTGCATAGCAGGAGAAAGAAAAGGAAGGCAAAGGCAAAGGCAGGTGGCAATTATGTCTGTTTATTTTTACTTTAAAGTACATGGCTGTTCCGATGCCCCACCCTGTGGTCTTTACACTGTTCGAGCTGTGGAAACAATAAAACTGGGGAAAGGTGAATCACGGTTACTGGGCTGCTCTGACCAACTCAGAAGAAGGGGCATCATTACTAGATCCAGTCAGGACCACAGTCACCCACCTCCCTTTTGCCAAGTAAATACAGTTGGTCCTCCCATATCTGTGGGTTCTGAATGTGTAGATTCAAGCAACAACAGATCAAAAAATGTTGATCATGTCTGCATTGAACATATATATATATATAATATATATATGTATATATACACACACACATATTTTCTTGTCATTATTCCCTAATAATGCAGTATAAAAACTGTTTACACAGCCCGCTCATACTGTACTGTGTACTGTAAGTCATCTAGAAATCATGTAAGTCTCTGGGGGAAGGTATGCAGGCTCTATGCAAACACTGCACTGTTGTTTATGAGGCACTTGAGCATCCTGGAATTTGGATATCTGCAGGGATGCTAGAACCAGTCCCCTATGGGTACTGAAGGATGCTGATACTCTGTGTGGCAATGAGACTTGAATTCTTATGTAGAAATACCAGCCACTATTTAGGGAGCACTCAGCATGCGCTGAGTCTGAACTCAAAACTCTACTCACCTCAGAATGTACCTTATCTACCTTTATCTGCATAATTACATTTTATTCTTCAGACTAAAAAACTTGATCCAGACTAGTCTGTTTCCAAAGTTATTCTTTTAAAAAATATTTTATTTGTTATTTTTATTTTATGTGTATGAGTATTTTCTCTACCTATATGTAAGCATACAACATGTGTGCGAGGTCCCACAGAGGCCAAAAAATGGGTGTTGGATCCCCCTGAAACTGGAGTTATGAACCATTGTTAGTTGCCATGTGGGTGCCCGGAATCAAACCTGGGTTCTCTGCAAAGGTAGCCAGTTCTCTTAACTGCTGAGCCATCTCTCGAGCTACCCAAACTATATTCCTAACAGACAACACTATCGCTAAGACAGATTCTTTGTCTTCCATGTTGTCAGTGTGTGGACAGTTACTTTTTTTTTTTTTTTTTATAACAAGGTGACTTTTATTCTGATTGTGAAAAGTACTTATGTCTACTTACATTTTGGCTGAATGTGAATTAAATTCAAAGTACGTAAAATGCTTTCAGGACCATCCTTCTAGACTTCTTAGCTAAGGTATTACTGAGTAGGAATAGTAGGAAGTCCTGCTATTGTTAGCAATGATGGTTTAACACAGAGAAACTGCTTTTTAAAAAATTAATTTTCTTTTTAAATTTTTCAGTCACTATCTCACATTTATTTGTTTTATGCAGCATAGTTTGATATAGGAATTGAATAACAGCTTGGACCCTAGATTAATAAACAAAACCATCCTATTTTTGACATAATATAATAATGTAGAATTTTCTAC
Source organism: Eospalax fontanierii (assembly GCA_035773235.1). Classification (NCBI taxonomy): domain Eukaryota; kingdom Metazoa; phylum Chordata; class Mammalia; order Rodentia; family Spalacidae; genus Eospalax; species Eospalax fontanierii. Next base: position 33,985,920 of record CM069547.1, read on the forward strand.
TAAAGGAGAATAAAAATAAGAAATGGGAGTAAAGAATTTACCAGCTAATCAGATTTAAAGCTACTACTGAGATTCTCCATCTGTGTCTTTTCTCCAATCAGTTCAGCAGACACAAGTGCCTTCTCTGACAAGCCAGAGGACATTGGGACAATGAACAGTTACTTTAATTTGTGATAAATCCTATTATAGATTCAAAAGTAGTGAAGACAAAGAGATTGCAGTTTGTCCTTGCCTGCGACCTGTGGAAAGACTTTAGAGGACATCAGTGTTCATCTAAAAGGATGAACACTAGGATCCAGGTGTGTTCATCTACTTTGTGTTGCTATAATGAAATGCCTAAGACTGAGTAACTTTATAAAGAAAAGTGCTTATTTGGATCACAGTTCTGGAGGTTCAAGGGTTCACGCCTAATGATGGCCTTCCTGTAGGCAGACGCATCTGGCCAAGGGACAAAAACATGCCTAAGTGTATCCTCTACCTCCAAGACTCAGTCATGGGGGCTGCATCCTAATGGCCTGTGTTAACTGTAATCACCCTCCAGTGCCCCCCCCCAAACAGCATCATCATTGTTGAGTTTCTGCTGCTGTAATAAACACCATGACCAAAAGCAACTTGAAGAAGAGAGGGTTTATTTCAGCTTTCACCACTGAGGGAAATGAAGGAAGGAACTCAAGGCAGGAACCTAAGTGTGGGAACTGAAACAGAGATCATGGAAGAATGCTGCTAATTATTGGCCCGTGATCAGCAATCTTTCTTATAAAATCCAGGCCCACCTGCCTAGGGATGGTACCATGTATAGTGGTCATCAATCAGCAATTGAGAAAGTGTCCCCAGAGACATGCTTACAGATCAATCTAATGGAGGAAATGTTTAAATTGAGGCTCCCTTTTCTTAGATGTGTCACATTGACAACTGAAGCTAACAGTGACAACCATGGTCAGATTAAGTTTTGCCCTTCTTAGAATCTCCCGTTGAGGGTCAAAGGGGGATAAATTTTAACATATGATCCCTTGGGGGACACACTTGGGAGTCATATCCAAACTACAGTACTAGGTGAGAAAGATGAGGATAGAAGAAACATTTTCTTCCTTCTTTTGCATAAATTTAGGGTTTATCACATCATTTTATAGGATTCATGATGTTAGTTAAATTAAATAGTTAACTATAGAAAACAGAATAGAACATCAACTCACAATATCCCTTTTCATGTGTGTGACAAAAGCAGCTAGAATCTACTTGTTAGTGAAAGACCTAACAGAATACAGTTTTATCGACTTTAGTCCTCATGCTGTATATCAGTTCTCTAGACTCTTAAGACTGAGCAACGTTCACCCTGCAGGGAAAGTAATTCATTGCGACTCAGCAGAGAGGTAAATGTGGGGAGGTGACTGCAAATAATTTCAGTTCTCTCTTCCAGACAAGAGATGGATGCCTGAGCCATGTCTGGGAAGAAGGTAGATGGCTGTAAGGAAAGGGGCCCTGGTGAGAATACCAGACTCTGCCCCTGCATACGGTGGAGACTGGGAAGCGGCAGTGTTGGAATGCATTTCCTGTGTGTCTAATGCTGGTGGCAGGAGAAGGATGACATCTCGCAGCGGGGAGGGGGGTGGAGGGGGTGGAGAGTGAGGGGATGGGAGGGTGTAAATTCTACGGCAGAGAGAAGATACTCAATTCCATCTTACTCACTCAGTATACATGGCCTGTGTCACCAAGGTGGCCTCTAGAGTTTGTTGGGTCTGGGGAGGTTGGGAAGTGAGCATGTGCACACTTGTGTAGTTCGTGTCTTCATATTCTTTACTGACCAATCTGTCACTCCTGCTTAATTTTATGTGCCCCACAACACAGATAATAGTCTTTAGAGGCAGCTTTTCCTGACAACACACATGTTCCTGTTTCTGCCATTGCTTCACAGCATATACCTAATCCTGGTCCCAAGTTGGCCACTTGCATGTGGATACCAAGTGCAGCATTGCCCACTTGCCATGTGACTGTGGATACTGGCTCCTAGGATTGGCTCCCTGATTCACTGCACTGTGTTGACAATGGCTATCAATGTGTGTGCTAGCCAGGACTTGCAGGAAGTCAATGACACTCATTTTCTGTTCATGTCACACTTGCTGCCCAAAGCTTTATATCATAAACGTGGAATAATATATCTTGCCAGGACACAGTATCCTGAGAGAAGAGGTCGGCGCTCTTACGTCACGCAGCCACTGCTTTAACCATGGATGCATTAGTCACTGTGGGATGCTCATCCTTACTTAAAGAGGGGTGGTTTCCATTCATTTATTCTAAAGTTTGAGGCAGTGGCAAAAATCTGTTACATCCTGGGACTATTTTCCTTGCTCTTCTGAGGCACTTTTGAAAACAGGTTTCATTTAATGCGAGCTTGCTCTTGACTATTCTAGATATGACTCAGATCCTTCTTGCCAGCATCAAAGGCATCCAGCCCTTGACCCACACCACCCTTGGAGACTCTACTACAGTACAGTCTACTGAATCTGCCAGAGAGGGCTCCAGGTGGAGCATCCTGGGAACACCGAAGCCCTCTCATGATATGCCACCACCCTTTGTGATTTGGGTATCACTTCCTGAGTTCTAGGGGAGAGCCAATGGAGGCTGAGTGGGCATCCACCTGGCACAGGCCTCACTGGACCAAAGAAGATTTGTCTGACTCTAGCTCTCTTTGCTGATTTGGGGGAACTCTGTCTTGAGAGGATTATACTGTTCTGTGGAGGAAGGAAAACTCAGCCCCTCCAGGTGAGCCAGGGCTACCTCTCAGATTTGCAGGCCTCAGCTCTTCCATCTTTTCTGCTGTGAGCCTTTTCCTTGAGTGGCTCATCCCGTCAGCCTTTAAGTACTTTCCTTTGGAAATCTCTCAGTTCACTGGCCTGAAAAATCAGCATAATCATTAAGCAAAGGCCTTCTGCCTTCCATATTTGTGAAATTTCACATCTGGTTTGAAGATGTAATAATGTCCCCGATGGGCTCATGGTTTGAGGGTTTGTCACCCAGGTAGTAGGGCTGTTTGGGGAGTATTTGAAAATTTAGGGACTGAGCTGAAGGAAGTAGGTCTCTTTAGTATATTTTATCTGTCTATTTCCTGTCTCATTCTCTGCTTCCTGGATGACCTTGACATGAACAGCTGTCTTCTACCACAAGTTCCTGCCACCAAGATATTCAGCCAAATCCTCTGAAACCATGAGCCAAAATATGAATCTCCTGTCTTAAGCTGTTCCTTCAGATGTTTTGTCACAGTGATGAAATACTCGCTAATGCAGCTGCTATGGAAGAGAAAAGCACTGAACTAAATAAAGCACGGCCTTCTCACTTGATCACTTTTCTGGAACGTTTGATCTCAGTGAATTGAAATCCAAAGTTGCTCTGGCTGCTGTGCCTTTCTGGATTTTTTTGACAGGATCCTCTGGAAGGAATCTTGGGAATGCAGTTTATTTCTAGGGATAGGAGAATAGTCCTGGGGGAGGAGGAGGATAAGGAACATGGAAAAGAAAGAGCCAATGGTATGTGGCCTGGGCATGTGTTCCCTAAAATTCATGTGGAAGCTCTGGCCCTCAGGGTGATCCTGAGGAAGAGCATGAGGGTGGATCCCTCCTGAGGAGATTGGTGCCCTTATAAAAGGGACGTGACACCAGAGAGCTAGCTTGCTTAACTAAAGACAGAGCAACAAGATGCCATCTAGATGCCAGAATGGTTCCCACTGGAACCAATCCACTGGAATCAAATTGACCAACACTTCAAGGACTGTTGGGTGGCTCAATGCTGAACAGAATGATCAGGGAAGTCTCATCAAGTACACAACACTAAAGTAAAGTTCTTCCAGCAATGAGGGACACTGACGAGCGGAACATCCCAGAGGACAGATATCAGCATATACAACGGTCCTAAGTGTGGCTGCCTGGTATATCTGGGGCAATGGAGGAGGTCAAAGCAGGTGGATTCTGGTGAACAGGCCAAGAGTCCAGGAAGGAGATTTTTTTTTTCCTCATCAAATTCCCTAAGAGAATTTAGTCACTGCTGCTGGGGATTACTCATGATGCCAGAATGCAGCTGTCCCTGCAGCCTTTCCTCATGATTCCTGCCTCTTCTGCATCCTGTATACATATTGGTGCTTTGAACTCATTCTGATAAAATGAGTTAGATTTACAATCATGCCTCCTGGTTGAATGATAAAATATGAAGTTGCCTTAGCTAATTTTAAAGACCTCAGCTTTGAGCAACATAAGGAACTGCAGAGGTTAGGGTTAGAATACAGCACAGATGCCAAAACACCACATCCTGCAATGAGGGAGCCGTGGTTTGGCTATGCTCCTTCTGAAATCCAGGTATTGGAACTTACTGGCCAATGGTGATGGTTGTAAAGGGCAAAGCTTTAGGAGTGATTGGGTCATAAGGGTCGCCCTGTTTGTGAATGGAATGGCCATTCATGTAGCCTTCACATTCCATCCAGCATTGAGCTTTCTTTTTGTATGAAGACATAGTGTATCTCTCCTCTGAAGGACTCCCCTTGGAAAGAGGAAACAACCCTTCCAGAGTGGAACCTGCTGATGCCTTGAACTTGAACTTCCCAGCCTCCAGAACTATGAGAAATGCGTTTCTGGTTATATATATATATATATATATATATATATATATATATATATATATATATATAAATGACCTGGTCTCAGAGATTTTGTTATAGCAGCACATAATGGGCTGAGATGGTGAGAGTCAGGAGATGGTGACTAAGGAGAATAAAACAAGATATATACTTTGAAAGTTGTAACATTTATCAATGATGAAAAGGAAGTGATACAGAATACTCCCGGAAGGAGCGAATAGGAAGATAGGTATGCTATGACTGTCCATCAGAGCTGCCACCAGTAATGAAGCCTAGGATAGCAAAGAAAGAAATCTCAGTCAAATTATGTGACTGAGGCAGCCACAGGAGCAACTCCTAACAAAATAATCCAAATTGATCACCTCTGGGGAGAGGACAAGGGACAGAAGAGAGTGCCTGGCTCTGGAAACCCACACCAAGTTCTAAGACTTGGAAGAATGTTAAGAAAGATGCCCCTGGCTCTGTCCGTAAGCCTTAGACACCCAGCCCTTTCCCTGGGCTCACGGACTCCATCCTCTTCCAGTCCATGAGGGAGGCATTACAGGTCCACAGTCTCCTACTGGAAATTCTTTGGAGGTCTCAGAATTCAGAATATTTCTGACTTGTTAATGGAAATAGGGTGCATATATCATGTATTTCTGAGCTTGCAGCAGAAACTAGTGCAATCCCTGGACCCCAGGGATTGTTACAACTTTCAAAGTGGGCTGGGAATCATCCTAAGATATTCACTGGAATACATGAGGAGAATGGAAAGCTCCCTGCTGGATCTGGTCAGGTTTGGCCTGAAAACTGGCTTCAGACCATGGATTTCAAAACTGCACATGAAAGATGAAAAATGGCTGTAGCCCCATTTTACAGTTCATAAAATGGAGGTGCAGAGAGCTTTTATTAACTGCCTGAGGTCATAATTACAGAGGGAACCAGATTGGGAATTTGAGTTCAGGCAATGTAAAGAAATAGCTTTGGGCCTGTAAACTATCAAGCAAACTGAAACAAAAAGAAAAAGAAAAGCAGTCAAAATAACATTCATAAACATTCCATTAATGTCCACAAAACATATTATTATGTCACTTTCATTAGCTATTGAATTTGGACCACGGAAAACTTTGAAAACTATTTATAGAAAATAATTTTTAAATACTTGGCAAATTCCCTTATAGGCACTATGCTAGCTGAGTCATTTGAAAATAAATAATTTCAAAAGTAGGATTGTGAAAATGAATTTTTAATTTTTTAGAGCCCCACATGTTTATTTAATAGAGCTATATTTATAGCTTAGTATTTTTGACATGACATATATTGGGAATTCCAAAACAAATTTATTATACAGATTTGAAATCTGTAAATGTCTTAAAACTTCTCACATGAAAGGCATTGTTATTTATTAAAATCTGTTTACATCTGAGACTATATATGACATTGATTTTTTTTTAACATGATAAACTCTGAAAAAGAGAGCAGGATGGCTGTGGGATCGCTAAACTCCACAGTTCTGACCCGTGACAAGGTGATCGCATCACCACAGCTGTTCTGTCTGTCTTGTGTTCTCACCGTGGAAAGAACCACCAAAAAACTAGTCAATGTAAGGTGATAAATGTGTCCAGTGAGCCAGAGGGCTGTGGACCATTCACAATGTGGGTAAACATTGATTCATGTGCATCTTAAGTTTATGCAATTTTGTCTTTATGTCTGAATAAAGACAGAGGGAAGAACATTTAAGGAATTACAACTTCAGAAAATCAGAAAGCTCTAACTTTCATGATTCTTTAAGGATGTAATTATGACTGCAATCAGATTATTATGATATACTTTGACAAATATGTTTAACTGCCTATTGAGTAAATCACATTAAGTATTAACAAAATTAAGCAACAGATGTTCTGTGTTATCTGTAGAAAAAATGCTTGTTTATTTGGGTTTTTTTGTTGTGTTTTGGTTCGGTTTTATTTTGCTTTGCTTTTTCCTCAGAAACATCTTAGATACAGCAGCAGCAGCCCGCTCTGGTTGGGTGTGATTACTCATACAGCTTTCTAATCAAGCGTAATTAAAGTCCTACGTCAGGTGATGTGCCTTCTAGCAATGGAAGAAAACTGGTAAATCACTATTAAATTAAGTCTATAGATACCAGAAAAATTAAACTCTTGTTTCTGGGTAGGACATATGGACTATTTCCATGAAAACAGAACTCAGCTTACTACCTTACTATGAACAGGGAATCCAGTGTTGCTCACAGTGTTTTAAATAATTTGAAGTGCACACACAAGAACAATTTGATGTGTGATGACTTAGAAGTCACTTGAGACAGAAATCTGGGGCTTTCCTGAGCACCCTTCTCACGTTCAGGCTATAGTGGTCCAGATGTGCCCCAGCTCTGCATGTTCTCCCCTCTACAACTCCTTATGGCCTCCCATATTGCCTGCAGAAAAGCTGAATCCTTTCACATGGCCCATGGAAGCTCTGTGGAGCCTCAGTCCTGTCCTCAGCCTTGTGTCTTTGCCTAGAATGGGCAGGGCCAGGTCTTCCCCAAACTCCAGCGCTTTACAGGCTTCAGTTAAGCAGCATTACCTCCTGGAGACTGTCAGATACCACCTCTGTCAGAATCAGGTCCCAGCCTAGTCTCCCTCAGCAGCCTACCCTGCCCCTCTGTTGCCTGGATATATATATATATATCCAAATCTATAATGTATATGGTGACTCAAACAGTTGTGTACAATCTCCCGCATTCTGGTAGATGACAGACTGCATAACTTAGAGTGGTCTCATGAGATCATAGTGGAGCTGGCAAACATTATCGTCTAGTGGCTTCTTAGTGCTGTATATTCCTTACACGTCTATAGTGATGCTTTTGGCATCAGAACAGCTGTGCTGCCAGTCAGGAAAAAAAATAGAGCACCTGCAACTCTGTTCAGGGCGTCTTCCCTGAAAATGATGACAGATGACTGCTACTGGTTATGTATTTACTGTGCTGTCCTTTGTGTTATTTCAGAGTGTGCCTTCTAGCTATAAAATAGATCAAGCAGGATGCTTTTCTGCTGGAAGCAGCCTCACAGGCCTCATGCTTACTGCATCTCTTGATTTATCAAGGACCCACAGACTGGTTGGCTTGCACTGTCTAGGTTTCTGTGAGAGCAATGTATGATGGTGTTTGAAGCTACAGTCAAACCGTCATACACTGTGTTTGTCAGAACTCATTCCATTACCATGGGAAATGCAACCAGACGAGCAATCATTGTGACATCATAACTTTTTAACACCTACATGAACTCAAATAAGTTGAATTTCCACATTTTTTTCCTTGCTAAGAAGTAGAGACACCAACAACATAGTTTAAGCAGGTAATTGGGGGTAGATATAATCACAATATACTGTATATATTCATGAAACTAAAAAATAATTTAAAACATACCCTAAGCATAAAGTATAATGCATTAAGACATTAAGACACAACACTGTGGAGAAAGCTTGTTGGAGTCCAAAGAGAGCAGCAATTTCTTCACACTGAAGAGCTGATCTGAGTGTCGGGCTTTGCGGTGAATGAAAGTGGACTTCAAACTTCAGTGTGTTAGGTTCCAGCTGGCATGTTCAGAAGGAGTGATGCAATCATTTACCAATATTCAACACTAGGGAAAATGCAAGGGAGAGACATGGCAAAGAAAAGTGTGTAGGAGCAGCTGGAGCATGCGCTTTTATCCAAGTTTTGGGACAAAGTTTTTGGCTTTATTCAAGTTCTCTGTGGGAGGATCATCCCAAGAGCAGCTGCTCAAGAATCATGAGAGGGGTCTCAGGACTCAATAGCAGGCAAGAGCAAAGGCTCTACCCCTTTTTAACACCCCCCCCCCCCGCAGATAACAAGGTGCTAGGACCCAGTCTACCAGAGACTTCTAGAAACTATCTCTACAGGGAGATGAGGAAAGTCTCTCATAAAAAAAAAAAAAAAAAAAAAAAAAAAAAAAAAAAAAAAAAAAAAAACCAACATTCCCAAAAGGCTTAAGTGTGTTCATGAGCTGTACGTGTGTGTCCTGTGTGTGATGTGCATATACACTGGATGTAGATGTGTGTTTGTTATGTGTGGATTTGTGTGTGTCAGTATACTATGGTCTGGTTCTGTGTATGTGTTGTGTTTGTGTACTTTGTGTGTATGAAGGTGTGTTGAGAGGCGCTGGAGTGCTCGGCCCTCCAACCCCTGTGCTCTCAGTGATAAGTTCTGGCATCTGATGTTAACACAAATAGCTCAGCTTGTTGAGGGTCTGTCCCCTGCTCTCAGAGGACAAGTGCAAGAGATCTGTATAATCACCACCTCTTGCACCAGCTTCGTCCGCATACCAACACAGGGCAGTGGGGGAGAGATTGATGCACTTTGTAAGAGTCTTTGTACACTGATACTCGCCGTTTTTATTTACTTTTTAAATCAACTATTTTTGAGAAAATGAGTTTTAGTGTCATTCCCACTATTTGGCAAGATACTTTTATAACCTTGGAAGCGATGGTTTTGGCTGCAGGGTCTCTAATGTAGAAAATGAGATGAAAAATGAGAATTTCAATGAGAATTTGAAAACTGTACTTCAAAATTAACCTATTTCTATGGAAAATGAGAATTGTGCACAGTTTTCTATCAGCCTTCATGTTTTCTGAACTGGGATTTCTTTTTCCATGTGTTTTCAAAATAAATTTAGATCCGTTCTCCTCAGACCGTTTGGCCATCTGTAGGTCTACTATTGTGAGCGGTGCCCAGGCCTACAAATAAGTGTTGATTTCCTCAGAGATTCTTTTCCTGCCTCTCAGAAGATAATGGCATAAGACCTTCCAGGATAAACTGACCCATTCAAGGGAGCTAGATACAAATCAGGTGATTTGCGTGTTGAGTTGATTCCATGCCCCTCCAAACTATCTAACATGAAGAACAGATATCAAGGAAATAACTGTGGAATTATGTAAATGGTCTGCATCACCTGATCAAGATTTACATACTAAGACAATATGGATTTAATGGAAAGGAGGTTATGGCTATCCCTGAGTCACACTCTGAATTCAATTTTGCTTGTTGTAAAATAGATTTAAAATTATGTGACTCATATTCTGAAACAGACAAGTCTAGAATGCTCACCATGTGCTGAGAACATTCTCACTGGTTCTCCAAAGCCATTTTTTGTATGAAATCAAACGTCTTCTAGCCTAAAAGAGCTGTAAAGTTGGTACCATTCAGGCCAGGCTAGCTGAGCACCCACCCTGCACAGGATAATATTGTAGGCTTTGGGGATTTGTCCGGGCAGACATAAAACCTCTGCTTTTCATGAAGTCTTCCTCATAGTTGGGAGAGATGACAATTAGCAATAGTAAATGAAGAAAATAAAAATGCATTTGAGGTGTTATGTAAGAACATTCTTCAAAAGTAGGACAAAGGAAAAGGCCATGATTCTTTCAAAACAATCAAAATGACTGATTTTTAAATTTAAATCCCATCATGTTCCATGGTTTACAAAATTTGTACTTTGTACTATTTTGGTGTTTGAAATGTTTATTGTGTATATTCACCGTGCACGTTACATAAGGACATTGGATACACACCTGTACTGTATGGAGAACTCATCCCTTTTACAACCGTCTACCCCCTCTTTCTTCTCCTCTTCATCCCCTAGACAGCTTCATTTCTACTTTCATGTAACAGGCACACACATAACGTTATGTGTCTGTATAAAGCCCAGGACTCATAAATGAGAGAAAATATATGATATTTGTCTTTCTGATTCCGGCGTAATTCACTTATTTGATTATTTCCAGTTGTATCCATTTTCCGGCAAATGGCATGACTTCACTCTATGGCTGAAATTTTTTCCATCACACACACACACACACACACACACACACTATGTATATGTGTCATTTTCTTTATTCTTCTATTGTTGGTGGCCTAGGATGTCTCCAGAAGTTAGCTGTGGTGAGAAGTACTATAACACACGTGTATAAATTTCTCTGTTACATATTTACTTGGAGTGTTAGGTAAATATCACACATTGGTACAGCTGGTCATACGCTAATTCTGTTCTTAGTTTTTAAGGAGCCTCTATATCCGTTTTCACAATAGCTGGACCAGTTTACATTCCCACCATCAATGCATAAGGGCTCCTTTTATTCATGTCCTTGCTCCAATTCTTGTTACGTTTCATGATGCCTGCCCTTCTGACTGAGGTGAGCCAGAATCTCAACGTAAGTTTAATTTGCATTCTCTGATGGTTAGTAAGGTTGAACTTTGTTTTCATTTTTATTAACAGTTTTTGTTTCATCTTTTGAGAACCAGCCCTTTAATTAGCTAAAATATTGATTGAGGTGCTTGATTTTTTTGTTGATTTTAGTTATGAGTTATTTGATATTCTAGATATTAACCCTTTGCCAAATGTGCAGCTAGTGAAGATTTATCTCCCATTCGGTAAACTGTCTCTTCACTTGATTATTTCCTTTGCGGTGCAGAAGCATTTTATTTCATGAGAACCTACTTGTCAATTATTTGCATTATTTCCTTAGCCACAGGAGTCATTTTCAAAGTTATGTGTCTATATACCTGTATCCTGAAGTATTTTCCCTTTAAAACTTTCAAATCTTACATTAAGGTCTTTCACCCATTTATAGATGATTATTGTACAGGATGAGAGATAGGGACATCTTAGAATACCCATGTTTTCCAGCATTATTTGATGAGGGAATAGTCTTTTCCTCAATATATCTTTTTGGCAGCATTGTAAAAGAAATCACTTGGCTGTAGCTTCATAGGTTAGTATCTGAGTTTTCTATTCTATCCATCAACATATGTGTCTGTTTCTTTCCAGGGTCATGTGGTATTTCTTACTATGACTATGTAGCATAACTTGAAATCCAGTGTGGTGAAACCCATTTCAATCCAATGGGTTGAAATCCCATTGTATCTGAAGTTCCCATTTGCCAATTTGCCATACATAGCCTTTACCATGCTGTTGTTTTCAGTATTTATACCTCTTTATTGAATTGTACCTCTTTTTTTTTTTTTTTTGAGACAGGGCTTCTCTGTAGCTCCAGCTGACCTGGAACTCACCAGGTAGACCTTGATCTCATGGGGATCTGCCTGCCTCTGCCTCCTAAGTGCTGGGATCCGAGGTGAATTCTACTTTTGTGTACTATATTTACTTCCTTATTTCATTTTGTTTTGTGTTTTCTTAGAAATTTATTCTGGAGTTTGTGTCCTCTTTGATTTCTTTGACTAGAATGATGAACATTCTTTGGAATTCTTTGGAACGTAATCTAATTCACTCTCATTGGAGGACATCCCTGTGGTTTTCATCATTTTTGTTTTGTTGAGACAGAGTCTCCTTCTAGCTCCAGCTGGCCTGGAACTCTCTGTGTAGACCAGGATTGCCTCTATCGCATGGAAATCTGCTTGCCTCTGCCTCCTGAGTGCTGGGGTTAAAGGTGTGCACCTCCATACCAGCAGTTTAGTGATTTTTGTAGTGATCATGTTGCCTCTGCTTTTTATGCCTCTGTTGTTTGTACATTGGGACTTATACATTTGGTGTTAGGTCATTGGTTGAATTCTTTTTAAAAAAAAAAACACTTGTTTCTTTGAGTGGAAGTGTTTACAAAGTTCAAGAGGAAGTAGGTTGTATGTAGGAAGATTGAGGTATCATCTTTCTTTGCTAGACTTGTGCTTGGGCACCAGTTTCTGCCCCCTCCCCATGTCTCCCCTTAGTTGTTGCTTGCAACCTTGACCCTGGGCATGTTTTTATTGGACTTTCAGATGCCTATCACAACTCTTGGTGATTGATCATGTTGCAAATGTGTTTTTACCTTGAGACAGTCCTTTGAGTGATTGGGTCATACATACTGGCCCTACCAACGGGTTATCCTTCACAGGTCTTATCTAATTGTAAGAGTCTAGTTGTAAAGACTGGCCCCACCCTTGGATTGTCATTTCTGATTTTTCATGAGGCACTTGGAGCTTATGTTTATGTCTCCCTGCAAAGTCCGTCTCTGACCAGGTTTCTGCCTTGCTGAATACTGCATGTTTCTGATTCACAGTTTCTTCCTTGCAGTCTAGAGGTTTCCTGGTGCCAGGTTTCAGTGTATAGTGCCATAACACTTGCTCTGAATTTCCCAAGAGAGTGGTTCACTCAAGGTCTGAGGTTGACAAGCCACTGACTCAGCAAGGGTCTCGCGTGTGTTACATGTATGTATATATATATGTATATATGTTGTATGTATGTATGTATGTGTTCATGTTCCTGTACATGCATGAGGTCAATACCAGATTTCTTTCTCAATTGCTCCTCAACTTAAAAAAAATTTAATTTTGAGTATTTCATACACGAGTACTGTCTTTGCATAATTTCCGTCCTCCCAGTCCCCCACCAGCTCCTCCCACTCCCTCTCAAGTTCTTGTCTTCTTCTTTATTTTTGTTACATATACATACATACATCTATAAATGGACGCACACACATATATCACGCACTGATTCCATTTAGTGGTACTCATGTGTACCTGTGTTTACAGCTGGGACTGGATAACCTCTCAGGAAGCTAGTGCCTGGAGAAAACTGATTCTCCCTTTTTCAGTATCCTCTGATACCTGTATCTCTTCGTCTTGAGGTGGGACTCTGTGATATCCCTGCCCCTGTTCATCTGGACATGTCAACTGGTTTTGTCATCATGCAGACCTAATTAAACTACCATACATTGGAGACTTCATTAGTGCAACTTCCCAATTATGTCTAGAATGCACTAACTGTCTGCAACTTATTTTTTTGACACAGGATCTCTCCCAGAACCTGGAACTCACTGATTAGGCTAGACTAGCTGGTCACTGAGCTCCAGATTTTTGTCCTTCTTCAAACATGTGCCACCATTCTCATCTTTATGGGGATCCAAGCTCAAGTCTTCATGTTGTGCACCAAGTTCTTTACTGACAGAGCCCTCTCCCCGGCCCCCAGTAAGAGTTTTTTTAGGATGGCAGCTTGCTGTTGCTTTGGTTGAGTGCTGAGGGAGGTTTTCCCAGCAACTCTTCTCCCTATGCTGTGGTTACACGCAATTTTTATCTCCCTTTCTCCCTCTTTATTTTTTTTTCTCTTTAAAATGTCTGTTTCTGAGAGCACGGTGTTAATTCTGCAAGGCTCTCTGTCTTACACACAGCTCTGGTCACTCCCTGTCACTGGGAGTGGGGAGCGCTCTAGACCGAGACAATTTCTCTAGGACAGATTCTGTACTTCTAGTCTGCATTTTAAACTCTCTTGTTTTACTTCTGTTATTCAACTAGAAATTTTTGGCTCTCTCCTACTTCTTCTGATAGCTGTTATCCAGCTCCAGTTTATTCCCTGGAGATTCTGGCCTGCGTTTTATCTGCCATCTTGGATTACCACTATTATATTTTTTCTCTTTGTAAACAAGGTCTCACTATGTTGTCCTGGCTGATCTCAAACTCAAGTCTCAAATGATCTTCCAACTTCTGCCTCCCCAGGTATTGAGACTATAGGTATGTACCGCCACTCCAAGCTGGTTGCAATTATTTGAAAAGAATGAGGATAGATTTCAAGATAACACTTGAGCAAGGCATGAACGATGTGAATCATGTAGACAGCTAAGGAAAAAAAAATGTTCTAAGTGAGGAAACAATGAATGCAAAAGTCCTAAAACTGGAGAAGACATCACAAGATGCAGAGCAGAAGGCCCCATGGGAGGTGAGGGCCCCATGCATAGAGTGAAAGGAAGCAGGTGTTAGAATCAGTGAATTCAGGTCAAGGGATGTCTGGGGTATTTGAAGTAGCTGAGAGAGAAATCAGCAAAAATAAGAGGAAGTGAGTGACCCTGATCGCCATGTGGCAGAAGGACCAATCTTTGATCAGAAAGCGCCTGCGTTCTGTCCACCCCATAGTGGCACTGAAAGTGAGGAAGAGAAGCAGGGCTCTGCTTAGGTCCATTGCTTCTGCCCATGCACCATTAGTGAGACGGCCTTCTTCATCAGCTTTCCCTCAGAAGAGAGCAGGGGGCTGCCTATGCACATCTCAGGGAAACGCCTACTGGCTGTGAGGATGCTGAGCTGTGCCCAGGCAAACAAAGGTGTGTTAAAACAGAATGACTCCCTTGAGATTGAAAGTCACAAAATTTGCCTCCTTTCTTTCTTTACTTGCTGAACCAAAGAAACAAAAGTAAGCCTTGGCAAGTGCAACCGAGAGGTGGAACTTATGAAGGCATCTCAGCTATGTGCAATTTTGCTTTCTTCAGTAACTGCAATTAAAAATATTGAATGGGAGCTGGAGAGATGGCTCAGCAGTTAAGAGCACTGGCTGCTCTTGCAGAGGACCCAGGTTTGATTCCCAGCATACCCACATGGCGGCTAACAACTATCCGTAACTCCAGTTCCAAGGGAATTCAACACCTTCTTCTGACTCCTCAGATATTACACAACATGGGTGCACTTACACACATGCAGGCAATACACTCATCCCACTTAAATTTTTAAAAATATATTGAATGGAAAATTTCTGAAATGAACAATTTATATTATTCTAATACTTTTGATAATTGTTCTATATAATTATCAGTTATTACTATTTATCTTTTAAAGGTCATAAGGCAAACTTTATCATTGGTTTATATATATATAGGAAAAACCAAGGCATATATTTTTATGTATACATCATAGTTAGGTACTATTCATGATTTCAGGCATCCACTAGGAGGCTTGGAACATTCCTCCCACAGATGAGAGGGTGTTACCACATCCGTGTTACTTGCCGGGAAACTTCTCGGCAGATGCAGGAGTCTCTAGAATGCGATTCACTTGTCTTTGCAGACTTTGAGTGCAGCCCCTTGCATTCCAGTCACTACCATCACCTCAGTTTGAATCTGAAGTGGTCACCACAGGGTCATGTTTCAAACCCTTGTTCTCCAGCTGATGACATGAATTGAGGAGACTATGGTATGTTTAAAAGGTAGGGCTCACTGGTAGAAACAGGGCACTAGAGACAGGCCTTTGAAGATTATAGCCCAGCCCATAGTTCAAGCCCCATCTTTTACTTCCTGGTCCACCATAATGCCTCCATCCCAGGTTCCCAAGATAAACTTCACCATGTCTTCCCCACCGTGATTGAAACCATAAGCCAGAATAAATCTCGACTCCCTTCAGCTGTTTCTGTGAAGTAGAATGTCAGAGTGATGCAAAAGTAACTGAAACAGGGCAGGGCTTAGTGCCACAAGCCTTCGATCTCAGCACTAGGGAGGCTTGACAAGATTGAGGTCAATCTGGACTACATAGCAAGTTCCAGGCCACTTGGGGCTACAGGGAGACTGTCTCAAAAATAACAACAACAAGAAACAAAAAACAAAGTAACTAAAACAAAATGTTTATGCAATTAATCTCACTAAAAGTGCTATAGTCTCTACTCCATGGGAAAGGGAAATTCTTTGCTATTGCTGCAAGCTATTACACCAAGCAATAATTTCAGTCTCTCTCTCTCTCTCTTAATATAGGTTTGGTTGGAGTGGCTCATTTAAAGTCATGACAGGAGGCAACTCTGTTGAACTTGAGAAGCCCTCCAATCCAGTCTCTATCATTAGTGTCCTGGCCTCTCAGCATGCACCATGCTGTCAGTTTTGCAGGCTTCTGTTGTCCTTTAAATTACTCTACCAGGCTGGCAAAACATCACTAAGATCATCTGCCGGGATCGTGGTCTAGAATGAGAAAGCCAGGCATGCTCTAAATTTCTAAATTTCAAGGTTGTTGGGGAGTTTTATTATTTCTTTTACCTTACTAGAGTCTGCAGATTTTGGAGTCAACTTTATTCTTCTTTTTAATTCTCCAAGCTGCAGGTTTTATGCAGTTTGAGAATCTTCCCATGTGTTAATACTGGTGTTAGCATATAAGTCAGAAAAAGAGGGGTGACTTGATGAATCAGTGTACATCAGACCCTGGGGTGATGCTTGGTCAAACTAACCTTGAAAATACTCCCAAGAGAATGGAGGTGATGTGATTTTTACCTTCTGAAACATTTTATCCCACTTTTCCTTTCTTTTTTAACATTCAAAGCAGGGTTCCAGGCTTGAGGATTCTGAGTGAATTTTGACCTTCAAATTTCAGATCAAATCTGCCAAACACAGAGTTGCAACTTTTCCATCATCTGTGGGATTATTAAAGTGTGGAAGGTAATCCTTTTAGCTCATCTCACTTAAAGTACTGTCCATTAAAATTTTGCTTTATATATAAAAAGGAACTCAAATTTTAACTGTGGTTAGAAAAGAGTTCTAACACTGGGAGTAGTTGTATATGAAAATTACTCATCTGTGTCTTAATTTTCTATTCTTTAGTGGAAGAAAAGGAAAGATTGCTTATTATGTTAAAAACTCTACCAATTTTGGATAATTTGTTCAGAGAGAAGAATTAGTGTTGCGTGGGTAAGTAAAACATAAAATTGTGTAGCAGTACTTTGGAAGAGATGGTCAATTCTCATGGCTCAAGGCCTCCTTTCAGTGGGGTACAGCTTATTCTCCCTCTGAGGCCTCTCTTCTCTGCAGTCCTTCTGCTTTCAGAACCAACACAAACTCTATCCAAGAGTGACAGGTATTTGTAAAGAGGCTCCAACCCTACCTCCATGTTCAAGTTTGTCTGAAAACTTCTTTCCAGTTCAAAGTTTCCTTACTATGGCTCACTGTCTTTCCTTCTAGAAGGTTCTGCCAGAAAGATTGCACCATTAATCTTTACCTCTTGCTAATGGTGACCCATGTGGGGTGTCTACCAGCCCTTTTGAGGCCCATAATCATTCTCCTTCCAAATCATCATTCTGTTGAGAAAAAAATAAGCAGGCCTGGAGTGTGCAAGCCTTCCACACGGAAGCCCACTTTCTAGAACTGCTGGGGGCAACTGTCACTGATGCTGACCCAGAATTCTGAGTGCACTATCATCAGGTCTGGGGCTGCATGATTATATGCTCTCCCAGGAGCTCCGTACTTCACAAGACTTAGACCCTGTCAAATAGAAATGTTTTATTTTCCTCTAGAAATCAGAAACATAGTCCCAAATACTCTGAGACACTAGACGTTGCCTCCAATGATTCTCAGAGTATTTCTATTTCATCCATACCCTTGACATGTGCCGTTCCTATTTGTTTTCACTAGTCTGCCTTCCTTGCTGAACACAGGTGCTAAACACACCAGCTGCTATTTATCTTTACACTTGACAGACATTTTTTCTTCATATATTAGCCAGTAAACTTGGAGTTTGTCTTTGCATCTGACTTTGACAATTACATCCTGTATAGTTAAATACAGCTGACCCACTCTGAGAAGAAGATAGTTTTGATTCTCATGATTTGGTCTTTCTACAGTTTCTAGAGCTAACTGTCATCAAACTATCTATGCTTACAGTGGGCACACTTGGTATACCCCTTTAATCCCAGCACTCAGGATGCAGAGGCAGGCAGATCTCTGTGAGACTGAGGCCATCCCGGTCTACATAGTGAGTTCCAGGCCAGCTGGGGTTATGAGAGACTCTGTCTAATATATATGCTTGGTGATGCACAGGTTGTTTGGATCCCAGACCTAGAGGCATCAGAAAAAGAAGAATTTCCCAGAAGATGTTGATGGCCTTGTGAGACATATCTGTGCGAGACTATATCTTATAGTGTCTTTATGAAGATGCAAGTTGAAGTAACACACTCCTCCCTTCCCCAGTCCCTTTGATATTTAATCTTGGCCTGTAGTGATACAAAGAGAAATAGAGATTTGGCTATTATCCAACTGATTTGATTAATATAGATAGTTTACCTGAATAATTTAGGCAGCCTCACAGATGTTTTTACACACTAAACCACTCCACCTTGTTAGTGGTGCACACTTATCAAATTAAATGGAATGATGCCAAGACTCCATTTCATGTTATACTGTGATTTTACAGAGCAAATCACTGGCCAAGCCCCGGGTTGCTTGAGGTTTGTGACAAGAACTGGGTGAGAGTTTCAGTTTTTTATCTCACACTTAAAATTGAGACATAGTTTTCTTTCTGCTAGAAGTTTTCAAATTGAGCCCTATGTGTGAAATCCTTCTTGCAGATGGACTTTTAAGGAAAAGCCCAAGAAGTAAGCAGTGCTTGGATATCTCACCTTAATATGTATTTTGAAATGCACTGATTTCCAGAAAATTTGTCATTGACCAAACCCTGTGATGCAATTTGTGTGGATCAAGAAGAAGAACAACAACAAAAAATGAGTGACACCACTCAGGAAGGGTGATTCACAAAAGGACCCTTCATAGAAACGGGGCGCAGGGAGGAGACCATTGTAGTTGTTCAGGATTCAGGCTACAGCAGTGGAGATGCCACTATCTCTGAGCCTGGGCTTGGTATAAATGTGAGATGGTAGAGAACTGACAGAGTAGGCCACTTAAGAGAACCAGTGTGACCCACTGAGATGTAAGGGAAAACCGAAGAATAAATGTCCTTTCTTTCTTTCGTCCACCCGCCTACCTTCTCCCCTGACATAGCTATACAAAGATCTATAGTCCTGAATGGTTACAGTGGCTTCCTAACAGGACTCCCCACTTCCATCTTTCTGTCATCCTATTTGAAATTAATTGTTCTCCAACACTGTGGAAGGGCAAGGTTGGAAAGCTCTTGTCATTGTTTATCCCATGACATCTGTCCTTGCCAGAACACCCCACCAGTGACAAATAGCATTGCTTACAAATCTATTCACCACTCATGGAAGACAACTTCAGTTCTATAGATCTTGAGAGCTTGGTAGGCCCTCCAATGTCAAGCTAAAATCCACTTTAGAAACATCTGCCTGTTTGGTTTTAGGGTTGTAAGAAAATCAATTCTCCCTTCTGCACAAAAGCCACGTGCCTAGATGCTTCTGTCTGCGCTTCTGCTGGGTGATGCCAGTCAGCTCCCTGCAAAAGCTCTATCCGTTCAATAATGGGCCAGCTATAGCCTTTGGCTTTGATCTGACGCTCTTGGCACACAGAAAGCCCACAACAGGTATCATTAATGAATGACTATATCCTGCGAGTGATTTCCTCTCAGTGGTAGCCTCCTATTTCAATTATTGAAGAAGCTAAGTAATATTCAGCTGCAGCCCACGGCTCCCACTGGATTATTAAACGCCAAGGTTTGTTATCCTTACTGTTATTCTGTACTCCAGGGAATACACTCTAATTTTTTTTTCCAAATCAAATAGAAATCTTAGGAATATTGCAAGTATACAGTGGTTTAGACATATAGTGCGTCATGATTCCAGTGGCTTTCTAGCCTTTAGATCATGGTGTCAATGAAATTGGTTTCTTTGGTTGGGGAGGGGGAGATTCTCTTTTCTTATTGCTGTGACAAAATACCTGACAAGTGCAAATTAAGGAAGGAAAGGTTTCTTTTTGGCCGACAGTTTGAAGGTACAGTCCATCATGGTAGAGAAGGTGGAGAGCATGAGGGTGAGGCAGAGGGTCCCTCCATGTCTACAGCCAGGACTGAGAGTGGAGAATACAGCTGCTCATCGCTCTGTCTCCTTTCTATTCCATCTAAGACCCCAGTCCATAGAATGATGCCTCCCATATTTGGGGGACGGTCTCCTCTCCTTAATCAAATCTCTTTGGAAAGACCCTTGCAGAGAAACCCAGATGTTTGCCTCTTAGGTGACTCTAAATTCTTTAGAGTAGACAATCAAGATTAACTATTACAGGGGCCTTTTTCCTTAGCTTCTGCACCATCACCTTCTCCCTGTACCTTTCCTAATTTTCTCTTCTTATAAGGACATCTGTCACACTGGATTAGGTCTCACCCTAAAGAACACAGTTTAACTTAATGATCTCTTTAAAGATGTTCTCTCCAAACAAGGTTATATTCTGAGGTACTAGGCTTTCTGAGAACTGTACATATGAATTGCAGTTGGGGAGAGGAGCCTATAATTCAGTCACCTGACTGACCCTTTGCTCTGATCCTTATGTGGGAATGCTTCCCCAAACACCAGCTATGAATGTAGCTGCTTAGACTCTTTAAAGGGTGGGGAACTTACCACTTTGCAAGTAGACCATTCCTTGGTGGGGCAACTTTGAATGTAAGACTTTTTGCTTTTGTTGAGCTAAACCAAACATGCCTATAATACTTTCCTTGCTCCAGGCATGGCAAGGGAGACCTGATCCATCTTGTATATGCTAGCTCTGTATTTCTGGGAAGGTTCCACACCACTGATGACCCACATCTACACTGAGCTAGCAGAGATGCCTTGTAAGCATCTCCAACTGAGAATGCTGCATTGTGAAGATGCTAGTCCTCAACCCAGTGCCGCTCAGTGCAGAAAGGCCTACAGAAGCCTTCCATATGCAAAAGAGAGCAACCCCGTTGGTGGACCAGGAGCCTCTCCCGACTCCTCTGCTTTGACTGCTGTTGGAAATAGCACCTGCTCTCCCACAGTCCACTGCATAATAGTAGTCCATTCCCAAGTCCCAAACAGAAACAGAATCTTCACCTTCCTGCGTGTTTGCCAGCACTTTTATAGGTCTTAATGTTGTCCCAATCTGAATTAATCCCAGAAGGTTGGGTATATTCCCTAGCAATGTGACAAATAACTGACAGACAGGGTTACGTCTTTAATGAGGAGCATCTGCAGTGAGCTCAGGCAGCACAGGTCAAGGCAAAGGCTGGAGAACATTCACGGCTCATGGTTTCAAGATCAGTCCCAGGGAGCCCACAACCCCAGACTTTGTGGCCACAGATATGCAGAAAGTCATTCTCCTTCTCTTCTGGGTTGGCTTCATATCACATTCCCTCCACTGACATTAATTTTTAATATCATGACAGTTTAAACACTTCAAATGCATAGCTTTAACCATGACTTTCCTGCTCAGAAAGTTTCAGGGGCTCCTGTTGTCTTCTGAATCCAGGTGAGACTTCTCACAGTGCCTCTGGAAGTGTTGATTGCCTACCTGGACTCTGTATCCAAGGATTCTGCATCCAAAGAGTGAAAATATTCAGAAAAATATTATGTGTGCATTGAAAATGTAGAGACTTCTGTTTTTGTTGTTATTCTCTAAATGGCAGTCTAACAACTATTTACATTGTGTTGGATTTTATAAATAACCTAGAGTTATTTAAAGGATGCAGGACCATGTGCGTGGATTGTGTACTCCATTCATGGTTATAGTTGGCTCTCAACATATGTTAAAGGCTTGGTACCCAACCTGTGACATTATTGGGATTCATTCTCTCTCTCTCTCTCTCTCTCTCTCTCTCCAAACCTTTCTTTATTATTTTATTTTGTGAGCCTGAGTGTTTGCTTACAAGTATACATGCATACCACATGTGTGTCTGGCACCCTCAGAGACCAGAAAAGAGTGTCTAACCCCCTAGAATCGGAGTTCCAAGAGGCTGTGAGCTGCCACGTGGGTACTGGTAACTGAACCTATGTCTTCTGCAAGAGCAGTGAGTGTTCTTCACTGCTGAGCTATCTCTCCAGCCCCATCCTGTCAAACTCTTTTTTTCCCAGCTGTCCCGAGGTGGGCAGCTTCCTTGACCACATGCTGCCCACCTTGACACACTGCCTGTCCACAGACCCAACGGCTACACAGACCCAAACCTCTGAATCCAGGAATAAAAACAGATATCCCTCTTTCCAGTTGACTATCTGACATAACAATAGAAAATTGGCTATCACAGGACTTGAGCATCTTTTGGTACCCTTGGGGACCTGGGGCTAATCTCCATGGTTACCTATAATTGCATCCTATTCTCTAACCATCTCTGTCACCTGCAGATGCTCCTCCTCCATTCCATGCCTATCTCTGCCTTCTAGCAGGATAATCCCTGAGGGCTTGGGCTTTCTCATTCTGTGCTTTTGGGTGGGGTGAGGTCAATTGGAAAAAGGAAATAAAGATTTATGGGTTGGAAGATAGGCTGGGTTTTTCTTAACCTGTCCCTGCTCAGGGCTATGTTTCTTGTGGATTGTGTCTCTCCCAAGACTCTAATCCTGTTGCCTAATCTCTCCTCTAGAGGCCTACATTTCCCAGGTTCCATGTCTCTCGGCCTTTCCCTAGTTCCTTCCTTCCCCAGATCTAGTATGAAGAGCCTTCCTCTGTTCACACTGTCTGTATGCCTTAGTGCTCACCTCCACCCCTTCCTGTTGAGTTCCCCAGTGCTGCTGGCAGCCTTTGAATCACCAGGTCAGAATCCCTGGAATATGTTAAATGTGTGGATCCTGCCCTCTGAGATCCTACACGGGATCTTCAGGGCTGGGGAAGCTCTGGTGTGTTTGCCCAGCAGAATATGTAGAAGGTGGTAAATTTCTAGCTGGGGAGCTAGCCTGAACCTAGGCACAGCTGCTTCTGAGTTGTTCAGGTATTAAGCAGCCACAACTAAAAGTCACTGTCCCAAATGCCACTTTCTCTGCCAATTTGCCTTTACATGATTGCCCTTCCCTGTGGATTATACCCATTGCTTCTTGTCACCGTGTCAAGAGACTCACTTTAGAGTCTAAGGGCCTCTCAAGGTTCCCATCCCCAACCCAACCCCAGCTGGAATCTCGGTCCTTTTAAGACTCTTCTCAGTTATTCTCCACTGTGACATCTTCCCTCCTTACCCATGTGAGCCTGTAAAATCAAGTGGTATTACTATACAATACTATGTCAGATTCCAGCTGCCTCTCAGGTACCTTCCCAACTAACATAGGAAGCAGGGATCACAGGCTAGAGTGATCCCAGTTGAGTGTCTTTAGTAACACTGATTTGTGATCTGCTATCAGGTTTCCAGATTAAAAACTGTGGCATCGATTCCAGGTCAAATTCAGCAGCTCCTCTCCTTCCATCTTTCTAGCTATGATATACCAAGTCTCTTTAGAATGTTTTGTAGAAAATCAATCCTGTAATCATGTTGTAGACACAAGTGGTTTGTCTGTTACATCTGAATGTTCATTAATTGCTACAAATCACAATCAATAAATACAAATGCAGTGTCCAAAACAATCCAATATTTTCTATCAAAGCCCTGATTTCAGGCTATAATACAAATGCACAGGAACATCCATATTTAGAAAACAAGCTCTTTCTTTGTTTCTGGGAAAGGAAGGACTGTGACAGTGTTCTACGGTGGTCTGGAGTTGTCACTGACCTCGGGTTAACAGTGAGCACAGCAGCCCCATGATCCTTCCCACTTTCCTTCTCTTTCCTAATATTTAACACCCAGTAGCCTTGCAGTGAAGTCTGGGCTTGAGGCCCTCATTATTTAACCACAGTGAACCAATAACTGCGAACGTGATTGATGTCACCTGCTCGCCCACAAGTCCCTCTGCTTTACTCAAATGTGGTATGTATTCACCCTTCATAGTGCTGGGCACAGCATTTGGAAGATGAACCATTATTTTCTGTATCATTAGGGAAGAAAAAGCAGTCTCTGATGAACTGTGATCAGCTGACAAGAGGAAGCTATCCTTGGTTGTAACAATGCACCATGGCAGCATTGTTAATAGCAAAACCTATGTTTTTGAGTCTGTGAAGTACATTCTTTACTGATCCCCCAGCCTGCGGGGCTTGTCCTATGTGGACTTGGGAGTCAAAGCAATGATCTCCAGTGGTGATGCTGCCATTCATTTTCTGCTGCTGTGGCCATTACACCTGATTGGATCACGCTGCACTGAAAAGTTATGTCCATTCTTTAAGGGGCAAGTTTTCATTGACACAGGAGCCTTGATGGTATTATATAGTTGTAGCATAGAAACCAGACTAGAAGTCACTATGTTTGAAATGGTCAATTCATTGGCAATATCTGGGAGCCTGGGGTACTCAATTACTTCTGAGATGGAAGCTAAAGCTATTTACAGTGAAAGAAATGCTCACGGTGTTCTAGCATTTTGAAACACCACATTGTTTCTCAGCTAAAAAGAAGACATAAATAATAATGCATGTTTATTCTCACATCACAAATCATTTAGGTTCACTCATTCTTATCTAAACTTCTTTGCTATGCAGAATACAGACATTGTTTTCAATGCCAGTAATTTTTTCTTGTTAAGACTTCCTGCCACTTCTAAATACCCAGAGGCAATAAAAATACTGAAGACACAAGATGTTTCCTGTGATCTGACATGGAGACGTCATCCCCTAGAAACAGCTTGGAGCCTGTTCTAAGCATCACATTGTATGAGCCACAGCAGATGCTGTGGGCAGCTTCAGTCCATTTCCCTTTCCTGACTGGGCCATGCTTTCTTCTGATGTTTAATTTGATCTCTTCTAGGATAATTTATCATACAAGAAAAGTTTGAGAGCTTGAAGTTGGAATTGTATCTTTTTTTTCTTGAAGTTTAGTCGAGAGTGATAGCATATGCCATGACTAAGAGTCCAACCTGACTCTGAGACCTCCCCTGACCAACTGCCACAAGAATGAGCCTGCTTCAGCCTCAGTTTTCTCACCTATGTAAAAGTGGCAGCAAGAGCTGACTTGACAAACTGTGGCAAGCAGAATATTGGATATATGAATATATCATTAGTAACAACTATCAACATATTTTATTTTAAAATTGTAAGTTAACATACAAAATGTTGGGTTTCATTAAGATATTCCCATACATGTATGTCATTCTACTTTGCTCATATTAGTTATGTATAATTCATATGTTAGTATTAGTGTATAATATTCGTATATATTCATTATATAATTGCTGGTAGATATACACGCCTTAAATTCACCTACTCTTTGATCTAGTAATTCTATTTGCAGAAATCTGAATTCAGATATGCTGGTACAACTGCATAAATGTGTGTGGAAGGATCTGATATACTTCTGAATGTGAAGAAGTACACTAGAGAGAAAACTCAAAAGTCGACAGTGAAGAAAGTCTGGAAAATAATAGTTCCTCTTTTCATGAGCATTCTTTCAACTTGAAAAGAACATGCTGTATTAGAAAATGGTCGGAGGATAGAATTGTTCGATAACTGAAAAAAAAATGTGGATGACTCTTAAATGTGGAGTATATTAATAAGCACCCACCACTTAAAAGACACAATGGAATATCAGAGAAAGTTATTACATATTATTTATCCATGACAAAATTGGCAAGATTTTTAAAGATGATAATAATGTTTGAAGATGAGGAATGAGATAGGAATTCAAACTATATAAACATTCTAGATCATATTTTAACAATATGTACCAAATGTTTTCACTTTTGAATTCCATCTGATAAGACAGTTTCACTTCTACGAATCAATCCAGAGAGGATATGAAGATATATATGTATGTGTGAGTGTGTGAGTGTGTGTGTGTAGTTCATGAGGCATGCGCCTTGAAATAATGGTGATAATAAAGGAAGGGAACTTGACAACTTCTATGTGCAAGAAGAAATTGTTCAACAACTTATCTACCAACTAAAATAATGCTACAAATACTATTTTTCAACAGGAAGAACGTCATCACTTACCAACTTGACAAAGGGGGAGTTTATCACTGGCATGTGGTATGCACTCTCCCCCTTGGGGCTTTGATCCCTGATGTCTGCTCTTTGCCCCTTCCATCCTAACTGGCACTTCCTGAGACTGAGTTTGCTCCCTAGAATCCAGCTGTGAAATCCCCTCCTTTGCACACGCATTGTACCTAGTACATCTTATCTGAGTCATGTTTTGTAACTGTCTTTCAATAATGGTACCCTTGTTAAGTCATATTTTCTGCTTGCTGATATTATATGATAATGAAACACTGTAACACACTAGCTTTTGTTTGGCAGCTTTGAGGCATTGTTTTTTCCTATGTAGACTCCCATGCTACATGTGAATGATGGCATGGCTTTCTTTCTCACACTTGCACTTCCTGTTCTTTCTGCTGCATTGGCAGGAGCTTTCAGTAGAGTGTGTACTAGAAAATGTCATCATGAACATCCTTCTTCCTGATTGTATACCATTCCACCAATAAGCACAATGTTTCCCATAAGCTTCTTAATTTAAATTTTCTTTTATTAGTGTGTATATGTATGTGTGTGGTGTTGCGGGGTGGCGTGCACATGTACCATGGTGTGCATGTGGAGGTCAGAAGGACACCCTGGGTTCTAGGGATGGAACTCAGGTAATCAGGCTTGCAAAGCAAGTATTTTTATCTGCTGAGCCATTTCATTGACTCTAAGTTTTGTTTATAAAACTTTGAAATAGAGTCTTGACTATAGTCTTGACTGGCTTAGAACTCACTTTGTAGACTAAGATGATTATGAACTCATGTTCATCCTGCTGTCTCTACCTCCTAAGTGCTGGAATCGCAGGCTTGCACCATCACAATTGTTTGGCATAGGCTTTAGAAAGCTATGCTTTCTCATTCTTGCCAAGAATGTATATACTATATCTAAATGGGTATTGACTAATATATAGGTGATGAACTGTAATTAGGCGTTTATATTTACATATTGACTAATTACTTTTTCTTAACCCACGAATACAGTAAACTAATTATGTATTGTCTTTGTCAAATTGATATGTTTACTTCCAAAACAATGGAGGGTAGCATCTTTTGGTTTTGAGAAAAAGTTTGCAAAACTTAGAACATCTTGACTGTATGCTAGAGCCTATTTATAGAACAATATGAGATTAGTGTTTACTTTGTGGGAAGATTTTTAATGCTGATTTGACTTCTTTTAAAAGCAATCTTAGGTCTATTTCTTCTTGAGTCAGCTTTGGGGATTTTATATTTTTACCTTTATCTCTTTCTTTGATTATATATTATTTGTATGTGATTTTTGAAGAACACAGCAAGAGATCCAGAACAGCAAATGTTACACCTTAATCAAAGTGAAAGTCTTTAAAATCCATGATTGCATGCTCATGAAAAAGAAACAGAGAAAGAGAAGAGGGAGGGAGGCAGGGAGGGAGAGAAACACACATACACAGAGAGAGAGAGAGAGAGAGAGAGAGAGAGAGAGATCGTTTCAGTTAGCAGCTCTGTGGTTGCACATTTAGCTAGCTGATTCTTCCTTTTACTTCCTGCCTTGCCTACAGACTGCTCCCCACAAATATGACGGCTCCATGGTCTTTCTTCCACCTTTTCCATCCAGGAAAGACCAGTGCAAGTAAGGAAGAATGAATCCCCTCCTCTCTTTGGAGAATTCTGTTCTGCGGACTTCCCTAAGGACAGAACACTGGGCATCATACCTATGTGTCTTATGCTATCCTTTCTTGTATTGTGTAGCTCTCAAGAATACTTTTAAATGGGATTCACTGACTTTTCTACTTTCTTTTCAGAAGTACCTTGAACAAGGTATGGTGACACATACCTGCAGCCCCAGCACTTGGGAGGCTGTGGCAAGGGATTGCCAGAAGTTTAAAGGTGGCTGGGACTACACAGCAAGACCCTGCATGAGAGGAAAAGTCTCTTCATAACTGTTGATTGCTCTCTTTTGGTTTGCAACTTTACCAAAGGAAGAAAGAAGCACAGGGACCTTAGGAACATCTTCTTAAAAATGGATATCTCTTCTGGTTAGAATATGGCTATCTACCCCCCCTCCAAGGCCTATGTAAATGGTTTTAAGATAGTGGAAACTTAATCCTAAAATGTGTTGAGAGGTGGGCCTTTGGGAAGAGATTAGATTGGATTAGATTATGTCTTCGTTTTCAAGAAGAGGGAGGGAAACCATACAGGCAGAGATGCACACATACCTGCGCTATAGTGTGATACAGGCCTGGGCAGCCCTTGCCAAATAAGTCTGTGCCATACTGTTTGGACGTGGACTTCTTGGAGCTCTCTATGAAGTAGCCTGACTCGGAGGTTTCCCTACAGCAACAAAGCTAACAACACAATGCCATTCTGTATTCTTCAAAGAAAATTGTTTTGAATCTAACGAGCCAGTCTTGGTCTTCCCTACACCGTCACTTCCAGCATCTGTTGTCACCTCTGCTTTTGCCCGGCCGTCATCCAGAACCCTGTGGGGGCTCCCTGCTGCCCACTTGTTCCTTCACGTTTATTCTTCTGGGGCAGACTACATGCAGCCAGCTCTTTCCACTTTCCTAATTGCCTCGTTTCCTGTGGTGACAAGCAGTGGCGATGATGAATTCATCCTTTGCAATTGCTCAGATACTCAGAAATGCTCAAAATGAGCCAAGGAAGCGAAACAGACAAGGGGTTTTCTGGTGATCAGAAATACAGGGATCTGAGTCCTAACGCTCTGGTTTTAGGGTCTACTTTTTCCACATACTGGTTGTGGAATTCTACTTAGACTTTTAAAAAGTTGTCCTTACTCCGAATTTCCTCCATTGTCAAATAAGGGATGCCACAGTGTAGGAGTCGTGAGAACTGGATGAGAGAAATAAGCTGCCAGCACCCAGAACACTCACGTGGGTAACTTCATAAAGGGCCCCCCTTTGCATTGTTGCCTCTGCTGCTCTCTGAGTACAACTCCAGCCTTTCCTCGCTATGGCATCTCCTATTTTCTAGCTCTTTCAAAAGTGCCTGGATTTGTATACGCTAGAAAACGCTCAATGAAGGATGGGATGTATGTGCAGACCAGCCCAAGCCAGAGAGCAGGCCTGTAACACTGGGGAGGGATTTGGAAGGTCCCGTGTTGCCTTTACCCAAGGGCTCACTCAGCCTGAAGGGGAAAATTGGGAGCAGATCCTTCTGTTGCAGCTTTTGCAAAATGAATTTGTCAGTAAAAGTCATTTTATAGAACAGCCAAGTAATCCCTACGGATTCAATTATAGAGGAGAAAATCTGCTGCTAGATGCAGGAAGAGCGTTGCCTGAGCTGCATAGGGGAAAAGAAATGATTAAATTCCCACCGCCTCTCAACAGCTTTCCTTCTGTTTTTGAAATACTGGGAAGACTTCTGGGGCTCTTATTTGATGTGCCTGTGTTGTACTGCATGCCTAGTGCTGTCATCAGAGTGACATTCTGCCCTCGTTCTGATTGTCTCCTCCTGTTACTCGCTTGCAACGTGTATTTAAAGGGGCAGCTGGGCCCGTGCCAGACATCAAGATGGGTTAATTCTCATGTTCCCCCAGTAACTTGGAAGCAGGTACAAACAGCCTCTCTTCCTTCTCCAAATTTAGCTAGCAATCCCCTTGAGCCGAATTCACTTGAGTTTTGCTTTTAATTTTCCATTGAGGTAAAATACACCCAACAAAATCTCCTACTCCAGCCATTTCTGTGTGGCTCAGCAACATTAAGAACAGCCATGGTGCTGGAAAACCGCCACCACCTACTCCAGAGTTTTCTGATCTTCCCAAACTGAAACTCCATGACCTTTAAACACTAACAAGCTGCCATTGACTAACCACCAACTCTCTTAATCATCCTCTTCCAGCTCTGTCATTAGTGTCACTTTGTGTTTCTGAGGATGTGACAAGTCTAGGTACCTCGTGTAAGTATTTATCACTTTATGACTGGGTTATTTCACTTAAGTAATAGTAACGAATTCATTTACAATGGAATGTCACTTAAAATATTAGACCACTCATATGAGACCTTCCTTTTAAGGCTGCATCTTTCCTTGTGTGTCTGTGCCCTGTTGCTAATCGGCTCATCTATCGACGGACACTTGACTTCTGCTCTTTAGCTATTCAGGCAAAAAAAAAGTGGCTATGAAGTGTCATGTGAGGTCCGAGAGGCAAGGGGTAAGAATTTGAATAACATCTACAGAGCTCCTTGGGGGTCACTGGTGTTTAACCAAATGGGACATAGAAATGACATTTCTCCCAGGACTGCTGGGAAAGGATACACACATTGCCAGGCCTCTGTTCTACTCACTGTTTGACTCATCCCTGGCCTGGTGACCAACTGCTCTCAGAAAGTCTCATAGGAGAGAATTATCTGCAGAAGGCTTTATAGTTCTTCTGCCCATAAGCCTCCAACATGGCCTTGTGCAATACTAAGAAATACCAGATTCACCTGGAAATCAACTGCAGAGACATCAATGTTTGCTGCCCCCCAAGATGTGGAACTTCCAGACACAGTTTCCACTGGTGACATTTAATTCTAAGTTTTGTGTGTTGTGTCCTGATCCTGTGCCAAATGCCACAGTGGTTTTGAGGGGACACTGTCTCTTAAAGGCACTATCAATATAGACCATGAACTTCCATGCTGAAGTCTTGTCAAAGAGCAATCCATGCCAACACACAGCATTAACATAACTCAGAATCTAGATCTTCTGAAACAGATTCCTGTTTGTTGGAATATAGATTACTCTCAGAAGGCTGGAATGCTGGAAGGCTTCATCATCATGCTGAGTCCATGGTCTGGGGCAGCAACTGGCTCATCCCCAGACAACTTGTGCAGCCTTTGTAGTCACTCAAAACTGCTAACGTGAAGGTCTTTTATTATTATTATTTACAGATAAGGATATTTGGGTTTTAGAGGTTTAGTGATTACCCCCAGTTCATACAACTGGTAATTGGCGGAGGAGCATTCTAGCCCGGGAGTGTCTTTGCTTAAAGCCAATTTCCTTTCCACCCTAATTGAGCTCTGATGGATGTATAAACAGTAGAAGGAGCTCACAGTTGTGCTACAGTGATCCCCATGGCCCTGCAGCACCCGCACTGCCTAGAAATGTCAGAAGGGCAAGATCTTGGGCACCACACGAGGACTTTGACTCTTAGGCTCTAGCATGTGGACTGAGCATCTGTCTCTAACATCTCCCTTTCTAGGAAGTCCAATGTCCGCTCAAAACGACAAACCCTGGATGGATGAGTTCCTATTGCTGTGAGCAGAAGGCCATCTGGACTTATGTTGTATTCAGGTTACAGAAATTGGAAAGATTGGGAATCACAGGGACTGAACACTCAGGCTGCAACACAGATACCACAAGGCCTGAACAATGTGTGTCGTAACACAAATAATACCACAAGAACTGAACACAGGTGTCATAAAACATATACCGCAAGGACTCACCAAACATGTCATAACACAAATACTGCAAGGACTGAGCACACGTAACAGAAATACTGTAAGAACTGAACACTAGTGCTATGCTGCAAATGCCGGCCAGGCAGTATTCTGCTCTCTAAGAGCTTTAGCTGATTCAAAACTGCATTGTGAGTTTCACAAAGGCAAAGCTGCTCACTCTAATCTCAGTTTTGATTTAGTCAGTTACCTCCTCTTCCTTCTCTGGCTCCAGCGTACCTGCTGCAGCAAATGACCTCCGGCGCCTAGCATTTACTAAATGGAGGCTCCCTTCCATTTCTAAGGTAGCTGGTTTCATCAGCCAGCAAGCACCCCAAAGTTTTCCTGTGCTCACCCAGGCTGGAGTCTCTGCACATATACTAAGGTTCTGTGTGTGCATGGAGCTTCAGGTGGGGAGGGGACAGGAGGCAAGGAGCAGGAGCTCCCGAGGGAGCATCACATCAGTGCTATTTGTTGATAGTCTCTGGAGCACCAGGCACAGTAAGACAGAGGACTTCACATGTTTGAACAGGATTCAGAGGCAATTTCCAGTGGGTCGGATGTCAACATTAGGAGGACATAAATCTGGGACCCTGACACTTCAGAGCCTTACGTATCTGACCGACGTCCTTAAAAAACACGCTGAACTTGAACATCTTCCAAAAGAAGGTGCTGGCCTTGGCATGTTCACTCTGCTGTAAAGTGACTCAAAGCATCGAGTTACTCGGTCTGCTGGTGCCATCGTGGCAAGACATGATTTGCCTTGGTGGTTGGCAGAGAGTGTATTGATGGGATTGAAGACTAGTGCTTCCTGGGGTCACTCTGGGGGCTGGGGGTGCAGCAGAACAGAGGAGAGCTCCTTTGAATTCAAGGTCTGTCCTGACGGTCTTGTTGTAGATATGGCTTCCTGGACTGCTTAGTGTCTTCCATGCCACTAGTATGCTGATGTCACTGTGAGTCTGAGCATCACATCAGAAGGGTGATAATAGACATGGGCCAGTCACTGTGAATTAAGGCCTTTGCATGGGCCTTATCCACAAGGCTGACTCAGTCTCAGCTACTTATATGGGCGGTTAGGATGGGGGTGCCTATTGACAAGGAAACTCACAGCCCTAAGGAAAGAGTGCTTGGAGCAGATAAACAGGAAAGGCAGGCCCAAGCAGCTAGGACTTCAACCTGCCCCTCACTGACTGATCACTGACTGATCCTCTGTAGGTGGTAACTTCCCCTCTGTGACTTTTGTTTCTGGCTGTAGAAGAGAGGTGACTCTCACTGTCCCCACCTCCTAGGACTGTTGTGCACATACACATTGTGTACAGACTAGCTCTCTGTAACTGTCAGCTATTGTCAGGTAATTATTCCAAGAACCAGAGTGAGAGTCAAGGCCTATATTTGATAGCTACACAGTGTTTAATAAGCCACTTCAAGGTGGGGACCTATTGTACCAATAACACCTCCAATGATACACTATTCCAGTGCAAAGAAAACGAGGGAGAGGGGATTAATATTTACTAAAATGTAGTCTGTCATGCACAGATATATTCCAACTTTTCAAAGTCCTCACACACTCACACACACATACACACACACACACACACACATATGTGGTTTTTGTTATTTGTAACTTTAGAAATACAGAGATGAACAATTTAAGAAATATATCTGTCATTTGGGAATATTTGTTTTCTTGGGTCATCAGATCATTCATCAATCTATATGTAACAAGAAGGAGAGAGGACACAGCCTTTGGAGGGGCCTAGGCAGACTGAGTAAATGCTATTAAGGTATCAGACACCATACCTATTTAGGGGGAATAAGAAACAAGAACTGCATTGCAGTCTGACTATGTGCCTGAATCTGATGGGCTGGAATCTTAGTTTTCCACACAGTGGTGTTGAGAGATAGGGACTGCTGGGAGGTGTTTGGGCCATAGAGACCAGTCTTGTGAGTAGATGCCAATGCCTCAATGCTTGTCTTTTAAGGATGAGTTCTCACTCTCAAGAATTTTTTGAGATCAGATTGTTATGAATAAGGCTTCCTCCCTGCCACCCACACACCCCTTCGTACTCTTCTGCTTTCTTTCATGAGTTCATGCAGCACAAAGTCCCTACCAGAACCCTAGTACATGCTGGTGCCAAGCTCTTGGATATCCCAGCTTCCAAACAATGAGGCAAAATAAACCAATTTTCTTTATAAATTGCCTAGTCTCAGGTACTTTGCTATAGGAATAGAGAAGAAGCAGAGTCAGTCTAGGTGTATTGCAGAGAGTTATATGGGAACAATGGTAAAGGCTGAGCTTAAATGGTAGCTCAAGTTTCATGGAGAAGATCATGTCCCACTCTCTTAGCCCACTGAATACATCATAGGCACAGCATCCAGAGTGGATAGACTCTGGAGGGCCTTTGAGACTTAGAAGTCTATGGTTAGTGCTAAAACTGCAGTGGAAATAGACATAACAACATGCCAACTAGTCAACAGAAGTCCCAGATGAACTTTCATTTACAATGCAGTAAGGATCAGGCATGCCTGTAGTCCATGCACTCGAGAGGCTGAGGCAGGAGGATCACAAATTGCAGGCTAGTTTGTGATGAAGAGTGAGATCCTATGCAAAGCAAAACCAAACTGTGATGCAGATGTGCCTCCTGCGGCAGACTCTCTCATGCTTTCGACTACTTAGCAGCACCACTGAGCCCTCTCACAAACATCTCAAACTTCATGTGTCCCCAAAGCTAGTGACAATTATATCCTTCCAGTCACTTAGTCCAAATAGCTTGGGTTCCCCCTGGCTCTCTCCTTTGCACTGCATACCTCATTAGGAACATCTGTAGCTCTATTTCAAAGATACTCAGAATCTATTCACTTCTTACCGTGACACCTAGAAACACCTTGAACATGACTTCCTTCATTCCACTCAGTGCAGAAGAGGAGCTCTTCCAAAGCCCACGTCAGAGCCACTCACCTGTCCAGACCCACACCACTACTGGGGCCCCCACATATTAGAGCCCTGTTTTTCCTGATCACATATTAGAGCCCTATTTTTCCTGATCTGGTCATATCTGTCCATACGTTACCTGTGTCTCCATCCCCTCCGGTCACACAAGTTTGCTCTGCCCTTCAGCAGAGTGGGACAATCCCACTGTGGAGATCCATGTGTCCCTGTCCCTGGATGCTTTCCCCTCAAACAACATGCACTTAGCTAACTCTGTTATTCCTGTTTAAGCCTCTTCTAACTATTTTAAGTGTCTCCCTTCCCCACTCAGTGCCGACTCCCTTGCAGTGCTTCAGATACCACAGTTCAGAAATCAATTTTGCCTGTGAAGCAGCCCACATTTGGGGAACTACTCCTGACTAATGATTAGCACTCAAAACATGTGTCAAATAAGCAGTGAAGGAATTAACTTCGCGGAAGTGTGGAAGAGTCATTGGAAAAGGACAAGCTATAGCCAGGGGGAGATGGTCTATGAAACCCAGGACTGGGCTGCAAAGAGAAAGAAGGTGGCCAAGGCTGCAGGGTGAGTGATGCATGCAGGTTGGTGCAGCCTCAAAAGTAATGAGCACACAGGTTCGAAGCCTGCTGATTCCAGCAGAACAATATCCATCTTCCTGCCACTGGCTGATGTTTTAGGAGTATCATTTGAAATGATTACTCTATATCCCGCTGACTGGATATAGAATAACCATTTCTGTTTTGTTAGGCATCTTGATTCCAACTTTTCACTGTGGGAATGTTGTTGTTGTGAATGTCTTTACCAATACAACCTTTGCTGTGTTTTTGGGTCATTTCATCATAATAGATTACCAAATGCTAGAAGAAAAAAAAACTTATTCTTGTTCCCCAAGGGCTTTCACACAGTTTCATTCTATTACTGTGTTAGAACTGCATGTTCTGCTGAAATGTTGGCAGTGTCGACAGTTAATACATGGAAATGTTGGCATGTTTTTTGTACACATCTTTCCTTTTCTGCATGCCTCTTATCCATGTCCTTTTCTTAGTTACTCCTTGAGGCCTTCTACGTTTGATTTTATCAATTTGTATTAACTATATGTCAGTCTGAGAGGTTAAAATGTTACTTTGGCTTGTTTTTCCAAGTTAAGAGTCAGTTATGGATTGAGAGGTAAGTCAGTGGGTAAGAGTGCTTGCTGCATAAGCACGACCCGAGTTTGGATCCCTAACACATGTGTATAAAAAACAGGTGTGGCCATGTGCCCGGAAGCTCAGCACTTGGGATGGGGGTAGACCCAGGAGGATTCAGAGGTTCCCTGGCCACCAGCCTAGGCAAAAAGAATGGAGAACTTCAAAGAATGGAGAACTCCACGTTCAGTAGGAGACTCTGTTCCAAGGGAATAAGATGGACAGCTATAGAGGAAGACATCTGACATCCTCCTCCAGCATCCACAAGAGCCCATGGGTGGATACACCTGCACACACAGCATATTTCAGACACACACACACAATGAAAAGAGTAAATCAACATTCTCCGTGTGCTGTGTATATGTGTGTGGCATATGCACACATGTATGGGAGCATACATGCTCATGTAGAGACAAGAGAAAGATCAGGTGTCCCGCTCTGTCACTCTCTGCCTTATTCTGAGAGATCTCTCACTGCACCTGGAGCTAGCCCTAGCAATCCTTCTGTCTCCACACCTCCACAGTGCTAGGGTTTCAGGCTTGAGCTTGACCACTCTTGTTTTTTTATATGGGTGCTTGGGATTTGAACTCAGGTCCGCAAGCTTGCACAACAAACACTCTTACTCACTGAGCTATCTTCTCATCTTCATGTATGGACATTTTTGTATGTTCAATAGCTATTATTGTTTTCTTTCCTCTGGATTATTTGTATCTCTTGTCTGTGACCTCTGTTCTTTGTGTTCAATTATTTATTCATTCCATTTCATTTCATAATTCCTTTCTTCCTTTGTTCTTTCCCTACATCCTTTTCTTCTTTTGGTGGGTTGGGTGTGGTTGATTCTTTTTCTTTTTGAGACAGGATCTCCCGGTAGCCCCAACTGCCTTGGAACCTGCTTTGTAGGTGAGGTTGGCCTCAATCTCAGAGAGATCTACCTGCCTCTGCTTCCAGAGGGTTGGGATTAAAGGCACGTGCCACCACACCCAGCTTATTCCTTTTTTAAGATCCAGTCTCACTACTTTGCCTACACTAACCTTGAATTTTGAGTGATCTCAACTATCTCCCGCTCCCCACCACCACCACCCTGGCTCAGCCTCAGCAGCAGTGATGCAGGTACATCCTCATACCTGTTCCATTTCTTAGTTACACCTTTTATGCTATCTAATAGTTGCCCAGGGGCAAGAGCAGCCCGGATAGGCTCTGCTTCATAGGTTATCAGAGTCACAGTCTTCCCCTGCCAAGGTCCCCACATTGCTGTCCTCAACCTTATGGCTAATATTAGCTCACCACTAGCCAGGATGAGTTCTGGACCAGGGGAGGCAGAAATGATAAAGATACACAGTTTTCTTTTCTTTTTTGGAGGGAAGGGGTTGTTTGTTTTTGTTTTTGTTTTTGAGACAAGGTCTCCCTGTAGGCACAGCTGGCCTGGAACTTGCTATATAGACCAGGCTAGCCTCAGTCTCACAGCAATCCACCTGCCTCTACTTCCTGAGTGCTGAGATTAAAGACGTGACTGTATGTCAGGCTCAGTTGGTTTTTTTTTTTTTTGAAAAAGCTTTGCAAGTTGTGCAATTTACCCACCTGCCAAAGAACCAGGGGATGCAGCTGTGTGGGCGTGGGGGCAGCCACCACCACCCCAGGGTCTAAGGCCAGAAAAGAATGAGAGAACTTCCTGGGGAAACCACTAGTCTGCTATGTGGTCTAATGGGGATCCCCCCTAAGATACTCATTCCCCCAAGATACTCAGCCCTACTGCTCATTAAATGAGACATGCTTTTCCCATCAATCACAAAGGATCCTCTCTAACCATGATGTCAACTCCCATGAAAGTCTTGGGATTTTGGGACACTAGCCTTACCACACTGCCAGCATAACTTATCAGCATTTATCAGAAGGATATGTAGTTTTTCAAGTTATTAAATTTTACATTAGCGTGTTATTAAATTACTCCAATTAAATCATTTGGGTTTTCAAGGAGAGAGCATTTATTTTTTTAAGGGTGCATGAACAAAAGTAAAACGTTTAGTCCCAACAGATCTTAATGTAGACATTTTTAAGTGACTAACCTGTCTTTCGACAAAAGAGCAGCATTCATAAAGTAAATGTAGGGTCATGTAAGGTAGGCATTAATTCCTCTCATTGAGTCTCGGTGAAAAACTCAATTTGTTGGCTAAATCAATGTTCATAGTGTGGAAAAATAGAAGCATTGTTTCCCACTGTGCTGAAAATGGGGCCAACTGAGTGGCAAAAGGAGAGGTAAAACTGGCAAGTTCCATAGCAAAGGTGGTAAAGAATGAAAAAATAATAGAAAATGAAGTTGTGAAGGAGGGGGCAGTGGGTTCTCAGGTCCCGCAGGATAACAAGAATGACTTCCTATGCTCTCCAGTACAACCAAGGTGATGGTGGTTAGCAATAATTATGTGTTTCCAAATAGCAGTTAAGGTTTAAATATTTCCAATATCTAGAAATGATATGCATCTGCATTGGTAGATGGAGCAGATACCTGATCTAAGCATTGCATATTGCGCATATTTATTGAACTACTTCACTGCACCCCATAAATATGTATAATTTCTACGTTTTAGCTAAAATAAGCATATATCTCTTTTTTAAAATGAAGTCCTGTTTCTCCTGAGTTCCGGGGCCTCAGGTCTGTCTCGAAGGGTAGCTACTTTCATGGCTCATGGAGAAATTCACTGGAGTTAATTCTCGACATCCTGATCCTGGGAACAGGAGGAAGGGACATCACTTACTGGGAATTCAATAAATATTCACACACAGATAATATGGCTTCTCAGTGCAGACTGAACATTTTCAGAGCTTTGAAAGTAAAAGCAAAATCTTAACTACAGCAAATAAAATTACATGTAAGTTGGCAGATTTCTCTCCACATTTAGCCAGTTAGGATCTCCTTGTCTTCAGTATAGACAAATGGCTTTAGATGCCCTGGAGTCAGTCCATTAGAAAGTCTCAGGTATCATCTAATTCATCTTGCTGTCCTAGGGCAGAATAGTAATTAAATTCGGAAGAAAGGAGAATCTAGGCCCTTTGTAAAGCTCTCAGAGAAGAATAGTCTGTATTCTGCTATGGAGTGGTGGTCTCTTCGCTTAGGGACCTGTGAGGTTCCAAAGAGGAAAACACAGGTGGGAAATCGTGCTGAAGGGCAACTTGTGCTGGCCTGAGGGCCTCAGAAAGGTTCCCAGCCGTGTCATCTGGCAGATGCTGCAGCCTCCAGCACCCATCCCTTCCTAAATTAGAAAGGAATCCAGTGTTGTTTTGTGTTCTATGAATGACCATGCTAGACCAACAGGAGTAGCCCTTTTCTAAAGTGAGAGGACAATCTTATTAGAGTTTAAGAGAAAAACAGCAGGGCAGGAAAGCTGTAAATCTCAGCAACTGCCAGGAGGAGGAAGATGGAGAAGAAAGCAAGAGAGAAAGGCACGCTGTTTGCAAAGGAAGGTGACAGCTGACCACATGGCCAAAAGAGAGGGACCTTCATAAAATGAGTGGGAAAGCCCGGAGTGCCAGAAAAAGCAGCTTAGCCTTTGGCCAGTATCCCAAAAAGGGATAAAAAAAGTAAAGGGAAATGTTCAGAAAATGAAAAGAAGGCCAGAGGAAGAAATGGTGCTCCCATAGTCCTCTTTCTTTACCTCAAACAGAATTAGGACAACAGACACAGTGACTGTACTAAGGGTCAGGAATTCCAGGAAGAAAACATATACTATCTCATTTAAAAGATAGTTATTCCTCCCCCATCTTCAGCATGGTTTGAGGTGAATCTCTCTTCTTTAGGGTGATCCCTCAGCCAGCTGATTGACTTGCCCAACAGGAATATCAGGTCTCTACCCTGGCAAGAGATTCCACTTTCTTGATCATTGTCATACTATATTTTAAAGATGAATTTGGAAATGTGCATGGAGAATAAATAATTTGTTTCCTTGTCCTAATAATCTCACCATAAGATTTTAGTTTGAGGAAATAGTTCCAAATATGGAAAGTCATATGTATAAGAAGACAATTACTGTAGAGTTTGTTTGAAAAGACAGGAAAATGTCTAACAGCTAGATTCTGGTTTATTTGCTTCATGGCACAATGTGTGTAGTAAATTGTAATTACGGTGGTTGTAATGTAGCACAGAGAAAATTTCAAGTCCAACAAGTTGTGTGACATTGTATGGACAATGAAAAGTGCACTGTGTCCTTGTAGGGTCTATAACGGGCATTCCATAAGCTGCATGACTTATAAACAACTAACAGTTATTTCTCACAGTTCTGGTGGCATTAGCAGATTCAGTCTTTTGTTAGAACTGGTCTCTCAGAGTTGGTGTCTTCCTGCTCTGTTCTATCATGGTGAGAAAAAGAAGCAACTTCCTTGAGGGCATCACTGTGCTTAGATTTACTTTGAGAGTGTCCCCTGAAGGTTATTGTGCTGTAAGCTTGGTCCCTGGTGGCAGAATTTGGAGATGGTAAAACCTTTAAGAGATGGAGACCCAGAAGAGGTGGTTAGTGAGGTAGCAGTTTCCACATGAGTATATTAGTTCTGTTTTTTGAGTTCCTAACTTTAGTGGGACTAGACAGTATCTTAAGGGTGGATTGCTGTAAGGCAAATTGTCCCTGTCCTTGGTCTACACATGACTATTTCTGTTTCTGCATGATGCTGTGGCACAGGCAAGGGGCCTTTACCAGAGTTCATGCCATACTGTTTGGATGCTCAGCCTCCACAACTGTGAGTTAAGCTTCTTTACCCAGTAAGTTGCCCCTCCTGTGGTGTTACAGCAGTACAAAATGGACCGAGTCATGCACTGATCTTGTTCAAAAGACCTTCACGACGTAGTCACCTACCAAAGACCACACCTCTGACTTGCATCACTGTGGAGCTTGGTTTTCAACATGTGAACTTTATAGATATCAGACCATGCTTTATCATCAAACATGAAATTAATGTCCAATTGAGGGAGGGAACGACTAGAAGGAAAACAATTCAGATAGAGATGGCTGGGTTAATCTAGGATTATTTTGAAAAATGTTGATGTAAGGACCATAAAATATTTAATTAAAATGATGTTGATGTAGTAGGTTTCTTAGAAGGAGATGTTGGCTTTCCAAATGGTGACTGTGTTGGGCTGAAAGGGATCATCAGTATCTGACTAAACATCTCAAGTGACCCTAGTTCACAGCTTTGGTCTATTCTGTCTTCAGATACCATCTGGTTTCTATTGATTATTGCTTCTAATGAGTCAAAAACCTTTGTTGGTTTTCCCTGACTGCTGAAACAAGAAGCTGTAACTGTGGCGGAGACTAGAAAACCACGTGAATCTTACAGGGAGTAAACCGTTCTATGAGTGGGCTTAGTTCCCTCTGTGGGCTAGAGAAGCCACTGCTTTGACTCTTCCAAAGACTTCTGTCTGTATTTCTTGGTCCCTGGCTGCTTGTTTTACCTTCCACGCCAGCAGGAATCCCCTCCACCCTGAAACTTCGCTTCCTTTTGTTCCGGGGTCACATGCCTTCTCTTCTGCCTGGGGTCAAATCCCTCTCCTTTAAAGACACATGTGACTGTACTTAGGGCCCATACGGGTAATCAAAGATAATCTCCAGTCCTTACCTGACCACATCTGCCCAACCCCCTCCTCCATATGAGGTAACAGTCTCAGGTTCCAGGGGTTAGGACATCTGTGTCCTGGGGGCTGTTTCTCAGCCTACCAAGTTGTTTTTCTGGGTCTTCTAAGCATTGCAGATTCTGACTAAAGGCCTTCAGAGCATGATGAAAGATGGCTGTTTTTCTTAGTGGTGATGGTTTCTTGCGAGATGGGTATATAAGCATGTCAAAACTCAAATTATACAGTTATAAAGGATGATATTTGTAAACTGTTAGTTAGACCTCAACAAAGCTGCTTGAAATATAAAGAGTAGTTTCATATGTGGTAAAGATTCTCTGAGCCAACATAAAATCATTCTTGTGGGGGCAGTTTTAAATGATTTTAGAGTTGTGGATCTTGGAGGAGTCTACAGGAACAGCCA
The DNA here is from genome assembly GCA_035773235.1 of Eospalax fontanierii. Taxonomy (NCBI): domain Eukaryota; kingdom Metazoa; phylum Chordata; class Mammalia; order Rodentia; family Spalacidae; genus Eospalax; species Eospalax fontanierii. The sequence goes on from CM069547.1 coordinate 34,027,522, forward strand.
GATAAATCTGAAACCCAGCGGTCTATTAATTAGTTGGCAGCAGATCTGAATTTTCCTTGAAAATGCAGCCTCCCAGGTGACAAAAATTTAACTGTAAAGACCACACTGTCCCTCCAGGTACACACACACACTTGCATGTGAACACACAGCCATAATGTGCATGTTCATAAAGTCACATGTGTGCATGCACATATAGTCACAGGCACACGGTCATGCATACAGTCATTTATAGATACAGGCAGGTCACACACAGGAGGCTGTCTGGGTGGTAACACCTGTCCAGGGTGGCCCTGCAATAAGGTCTGTTGTCTTCAGTGGAGTCCCACTGGAACTTCTCAAGGCTTGGAGAGTTAGATCTCTGTTCCTAGCACCTGTGTAACCAGCCCTATAGTGTGGTGAGGATGCTGTTCTTACAGTCTGCTGTGTTCCACAGACTCCAGAAGCTATTGAAAGCTCCATATAATGTCCACAGGTGAAGGGTTTTGCACCTCTTAAGATGGTACCCCAGACACGTAGCTCCAGAGCCCTATAGTTTTTGAACCCTCAAAACTCTGAGGTTTACCTCCCTGCCCCCAGGAAAACCTCCTGGGAAGCTTGATACAGAAATTTTTCCTTTGCTCATTCAATTCTTGTGCTCTTTTATAGTAGTTACTGTTAACTGTCAACTTGACAGAATCTAGACTCACCAGGGAGATGAGCCTGTGGGTGTGACGGGGGTAGGGGTGGGGGGAGAGCCTTGATTTCATTAATTGATGTTTGCAAGCCACTCCCTGCTGTGGCACCATTGTGTGGCTGGGATTCTGGATGGTATCAGTGGACAAAGGGAGCTGAGCACACATGCATTGATCACTCTCTGCTTCCTGATTGTGGATGTGACCAGTGGCTTCCAGCTCCTTAATTTCCCTACCACAGTAGACTGTACACGGGAACTGTGAGCTGAAATAAACCTTTTCTCCCTTAAACTGCTTTTATCAGGGCATTTTAATCATAGCAATAGGAAAAGAAACTAAGATAGCCTCTACTTACTGGGGGTAGACACCTACTCCAGAACTCCAGATCCATTAGGTTGATCTAGAGTTCCCTCAAATTTCGGAACTTTGTCCTGTGTCTTGCTGTATAATACTTCCTACCAGTTGTGAATGTGGGTGGCTATAGCTTCCAGAATTTGGAGCACAAGGTAGGGTGGGAGAAAGGATATTTGGTTGGTACTTGTAGGTGTTCTCATCCATACCTCTTCCTTGTCTATGGAATAGATGACTTTTACCTCTGTAGCTTGTAAAGCACATGTCCAGCAACTTCAGACTACCCACTGAGCTCCATCAAGAGGCTGACTTCGGTGACAGAGACATTAGCTGTACATACACAGTAGACGGCAGCCCAGGAATGATTTCAGTTATCAAAAACCAATGACCAAGGGCTCTTTGTCTATTTTGTTAGTCCTAAAAATGTGAAACTTCTATCACATTGACTTAAAAGGAGTATAGCTTATTAAACAAAAATACTTGCTGTTATAAGTATTTTGCGATTGAAAAAGAAAACAGAGACACTTCGGAATTATTAGAGGCACGTAAGAAAGAGCAAGCCCAACTCCATGTCTGCCTACAGAATATCGAACCTCCTTTGTCACGGCCTTATCCTGTAATTTTCTCCTGCATTTTACCTCCGAACTCTTTGAAGGAGCCAGACTTCATTCAAAGTGGAAAGATAAATCCCTGGACTTACAGGTAACATCTATGTACTGGAAAAATTGAGAAGTCAGAAATAATACACATGCGAGAAGCTCCTTGGAGAAAAATTCTAATCTTCTTTGGTTTCATATTGAGCACTTGATTGAGGATTCCCTGTGAACTATTTGCATGATGAGAAACATTTATTGTACACCAGAATTCATCTCATGTTGGGTCAAGGATGATTTTTGAAGCCCTGGAGAGTGACTATGAAGGAAGGGAAGGACCCATCAGCTCACTTTGATCTTCAGTCTTGGGTTTAGGGTAATGGAAGTTTGTACACTTGGGCTAAGAATAGTTCTGTTTCTTTAATGTGTGTAGTCTTAAAATAGCTTGGGAGAGCTTTTCCTCCCCGTGCGATCCAAGTGAGGAGAGGCTGGCACATCTCAAATCTCACTCAGAGTCAAATTGCTCCTGCCTCTGCTTAGGTCGAAAGAGGGTTGGCAAAGCCTGACATCCCAATTTGACTTTTAGAGGGAAAAAGTCTTTCTCTTGCAACAACTCTAGTAGCATAGGAGTTTCAAGTGATGGTAACTGATGAAAACCAAAACCTTACATTGCTCAGCGTCCCTGATTCTTAACAGCATCGAGATCCATCCTGTCCCTAAATTGTGGGTACTGTCTCCTGCCGGTCCCTCTGCACTCAAGATAGGAGTCGGCCCAGGAGACCTGCTTTCCCATGGCAATGGATGTTTTGTCGAATGTGCATCCAGTACTTTGACCCCATCATGCAGATGTGACTTTTATTAGCAGTGGCAGCTGAAAGGTGAGCAAACTTCAATCAGGTGGCTTTTCATACCGTTGTTGCTAATGGGCAAAGCCAGAACGTGGGACTTCTTGTGGACACTTTCAGTAGTGGCTGAGGCGAGTGCAGGCCTGAAAGCTGAGGCACAGCCTTTAGAGAGCTCAAGAACCCACCCAGGTAGTGAGGCAAAGGGGGAAAGGAGAGCTGTGACTGACCTGCTGCTAACTTCAATGTGGGGAAAGCATTCTCGAGCCTGTTCCAGGTTATTTTATATGCAGTGTGGTGTAGTAATATCACAGTCAAGGACAAGGTGTGATTAGAGAGGAAACCAGGAACTCTGAGCCCCTTGCAGCGCACTGCCATTTCACTGAGTGATGTTGGTCTCATTTGGTCCAGTTGTGGTACCACAGCTTCAAGCCCATCAGAAAGCACCAGGTCCTCCATCATTGCCACTACCACCATGCTTGACTTTGTTGGCTGCAAAAATCTGGCAGGACATGGTTAGGAAGTCTTGTCTTGCTTGTCATCGTGGTAACAGGTTATGTCTACCATTACTCCTGTGCTTTGTCTGTTTTCTGTTGCTGTAACTGAATACCACGCTTTGTGTAATTTATAAAGAACAGAGGTTTGTTTTGCTTGTGGTCTGGAGAATATGAGATCCAGACTCTGGCATTGGCATCTGCTTAGCATCTGCTAAAGACCCCTGCTGGGTTGTGACATAACTGAGAGGAGCGCAGCAGATGATGAGACAGAACAAATGTGCCAGGGAGAGCTGCTGCAGTCTGGGAGTCCATTCGTTACTAGTGCTGAATCTATTCACCATGCAGAATCCACCTGATCTAGTCACCTTCCACCCCTTGGAGCTATTCAATGGGTATTAAAAGCCAGCAGGAATTTGGGAGGGAACTTTCAAAGCATAGCAGCCTACCCTGTGATTTGGTGTTCACTTCGATTGCTATCTGCTAGGTAGGAAGTTGTATGGACCAGGAAATGGATGTTATAGGAGAAGCATAAGAGTTCTTCATAGCACTCTGATAAGTGGGCTCCAAGATGGCACCCAATGGCCAACACTCCTGGGGTCAAGGCCTTGATGTCGTATCTCCCCCTGCACAGGAGTTGAACATTGGCACTTGCATCTGACAAATGGAATATGATCTGGAATACAGAATATTTTAGTTATATGGAATATGGATTCTTCAGAATCTTTTTATCTTGTAGGTATTTTTATATAGCAACAGAAAAGACTAAAATATTGTTCCAGGAAGTAATTCTAAATGTTTATTTCACTAAAATCTTCTTGGTAAATGTCCTAAAGTGTTAACTTGACACAGCCAGGAGTTAGTTACCTGAGAAGGAAGTTTTAATTGAGGGATTTCCCAGATGAGCTTGGCCTATGGGCGTGTCTGTGGGGGGATTATCTTGATTATTAATTGAAGGGGAAGTCCACTGTGGGTAATATCATTTCTAGGCAAGCGGGCATGAACTATGTAAGAAAACTAGCTAAATATGAGCATGTAGGCCAGGTAGCAAGCAGTGTTCCTTCATGATTTTTCTTTCAAGTTCCTTCTTGAGTTTCTGCCCTGCCTACCCTTGATGATAGACTGGAAACTGTAAACTAGAATAAATCCTTTCCTTGTCTAAGTTGCTTTTGGTCCGAGTGTTTTATTACAACAACAGAGATGAAACTAGAGCAATAGAATTCACACAATATCAAATTTTCTTGATTCCTATTCATTTTTTGTTTTCTATTTTTTGTTGTTCTTATTGGGAAGTATTTCTATTCATCTTTCAACAAAAATAGAGATGAACAGCAAATCCAGGACACAGACTTTGACCAAGTTGAAGAGAAAAGGGAAATTACAAAAGAGACAATCAGAAAAGTTGCTGCAACTAATTCAGATTTTGACTAAAGAATACCAGTGGATTGCACCAAAGAAGATAGATAAGGGGTGGGGGTGGGGCGGGGGAGACATAGAGGTTGAATATTCTTAATGCTTGGGACCAAAAGCTTTTGTATTGCGTATTGTTGGGGCTTTGAAATATTTACAGGAATATAATATCTTCACATGGGACCTAGGGCAAACACACAACAACATTATCTTAGGTTTCATGCACACTTTATTCACAAATCTGAAGGTAATTTTACTCAGTGTTTTTTGTGTACCCATGTCTTGACTGTGGCTCCTCAGAGGCTCAGGTATGGAGTTTCCCATACCTGTTGATGCTCAACTTTTGGAGAATTTGGAATTATTTGCAATTTTGGATTAGGATTCATTTGAATAATATCTCAGTCTTTGGGAACATATGCATGTTTGGTTTAAGTTTAAATAATTTAGCCATTAGAAGTGAAAAGACCTTAAAAGCCATTGGTTCATGAATTTTCAAAATGTCTAACCCACAGAAGCCTTTTTGATAAAACCAGAGTCTTTAAAAAATTTTTGTATTAAATTTTGAGAATTTTTTACATGCATACCATATATTTTGAATCATTTTTGCTCCCAATTCCTCCCCCAACTTTTCCTAGATCTGCTCTCCATTCCCACCCCCTGGAACTTCATGTTTGTTTGTTTTTTTTAAAGCCCACTGATTCCAATTTGTGCTGCCAGTATACTCCTGGGTGTGGAGTTATCCACTGGAGCATGAGAGGCCACACCTTTAAAGAAAACTGGCTCTCCCTCCCTCAGAAGCCTTCAATTTTCAATAGCTCTTCAGCTAGGGGCAGGGAGGTCATAAGCACCCTCCTCCACCACCTTGCTAGTGCTTACTGGCTTGATCTTGCACGGGTCTTATGCAGGCAACCAGGTCTGCTTCGAGTCTATGAGTGAGTACAATAGTCTTGTCATGGCCAGAAGATGCTATTTCACATTAGTCCTCCTAACCTCTGCCCCTTACAATCTTCCCACCCTTTTTTCCATGATGGTCCCTGATGGAAGGGTGTTATACAGATATCCCATTAAAAAATATTTTATTGTTTTTATTTTTTGTGTATGAGTGTATTGCCTGCACATATATAAGTGCACCTGTGTCATACAATGCCCAAGGAGGTCCGAAAAGGGCGTCGGATTCCCCTGGAAGTGGAGTTACAGATGGTTGTTAGCCTTCATGTGGGTGCTGGAAATTGAACTCGGGTCCTCTGCCAGAGCAGCCAGTGCTCTTAACCCCTGAACCATCTCGCTAGCCCCAGATGTTCCATTTGTGACTGAGCCCTCCACAGACCTTTTTTCCAGTTGTGAGTTTCTGCATTAACTATCATTCTCTGCACAAAGAAAGTTCTCTGGTGAGGTCTGAGAGCTACACTAATAAATCTAAAGATTTGGTGAATCTTAAAGTTTTAATACTCATTAATGAAAAATATGACATTTTAGTATAAATACATTATACCTTAAAATGCATAGCATTTACTCATAATGAAATTAATTGAGATCATTAATATGAAGGCAAAATTTGGAAATTGAGACTTGTGGGCATGAGATGTGGTCTCCTGCTCCCTTCTGTATACCTGCTTAGTACTGAAACAACTGCAGTTCGCAAAATCAAGTCATTTAAATGGTGAGAGTGTCAAAAAGTTTGCTTTGTAATCTAGGATGCTTGCCAACTAAACTAATTCACACAAACACATGCAAAAATATTTAAGGTAGGGTCTTAATGTGTGTCACAAGCTGGCCATGAACTTGCTATGTAGCTCATCCAGACCTTAGATTCTTGATCTTCCTGCCTTAGCCTCCCCTGTGCTGGGATTACACATGTATACCACCAAACCTAGTCTACCTCGGAGACATGATAGAAAAATAGTAAGGCACATTGTATTTTAAAATATGTAAATGAAACTGGCCATGGTGGCCATGGTGGCACATACGTTTAGTTCCAGAACTTGGCAAGCAGATGCAGGCTGAGCTCTGTGAGATTGAGACCAGCCTGCTCTACACAGAAAGTTCCAGACCAGCTGGAGCTATAGGGAGACCCTGTCTCAAAACACACACGCACACACACACACACACACACACACACACACACACACGGTATTGATGATATTGTACCTTACATGATGGCTATTAAATTTGAAGCTAAATACCTTAGTCAGCTTTAATTACCACTGGGAAGAAGATACTTGTCCAATCTATCTTTGAATAATATAAAGATATAAAACCAGCCGGGCAAGGTAGCACACACTTTTAATCTCAAGAGGCAGGCAGATCTCTGTGAGTTCAAGCCAGCCTGGTCTACATAGTGAGTTCCAGGTCAGCCTGGGCTGCAGAGAGACCCTGTTTCAAAAAGACAAATATATATATAAACCGTATTATTTTTTTAACAATCACACACTGTAACATGTGGCATATGGACAGAGTTTCTGGAGTTTCTGAGCACTCTGTTCCTTTGTTTCCTATGTTGATACCACACCTCTTTCTGTTACATATCTGACATTTTAGTTGTAATTTTCATCCTAGTAAAACAGGGACCTTACACTGCCAACCTTAGTTCTCTTAAGTTATCACTGAGATGATCAACCTAATGGAGCCAGGCCACACTGGAGAATTTCACTGAAAGTGTTTCTAGTACACTGCAATGATTCTGTCTCATTTAAAGAAGCCTCAGTATAACCAGTAAAGTTCAGTATGAAAAGTAAGTTCTTAATTCACCATCTTAATCACTGTAAACAGCTGAGCCTTACAGTGTGAACACAGCTCTTACAGAGCTGTCAGTTTGTATGACATCACTGGCACTTAAGAAACAGTTGCCTTTTTTGTTTTAGGCAAAGCAGCCTGTGCTTGTTATGCAAATGTGCTGCCTGTGCACATATTGGCCATAATTTTTATGGGAATAATAGTGTTTTTTTTTAGCCACTGCTCCCATTCATTATATAGACATTGCTACATTTCAATACAATTATTTGAGGTGTGTTATATCTTGAGCAATTACATTTTTTTCTGCTTCTAATAGGTCTATAATGTGTGCCCTGTACAGTGATAAATATCTTTTTTTCCCTCTGGAACATATATAAAAACAGTCTGTGTATGATGGTACAGACCTGTAATCCCAGCAGTTGGAAGGCTGAGGTAGGAAGATTGTGCGTTTAAGTCAGCTTGGCTTCATACTGAAACTCTATCTCAAAAAATAAAAAAAGAAGGAAGAAAGGGAGGGAGGGAGGGAGAGAGAGAGGGAGGGGGAAGAAAAGAATAAAATGGGTGTGGTGGCAATATACACCTTTAGTGCTACCTGAGCACTCTGTTCCTTTGCTTCCTATGTTGATACCACACCTCTTTTTGTTACATATCTGACATTTTAGTTGTGAGACAGAAGTCAAGCCTGGTCTATATAGCAAGGCCAGCTGGGCTATAGGGAAACCTGTAAATAATAATGCAAATAAAATAAAAAAGAGAGGGGCTGGCGAGATAGCTCAGCAGTTCAGAGCATTTACTATTCTTCCAGAGGACCCAGATTTGTTCCCAGCACTCACATGGAAGCTCACAACTGCCTGTAACTCCAGCTACAGGTGATCTGATGCCTTCTCCTGACCTCTGTAGGCAGCAGGCATGCACATGGTACACATATATGCACACAGGCCAAACATTCATACACATAAAATAAAAACAAACAAATCCTTTTTAAAAGAACAGATATACCACCAAACCAGAAAAGGCACCAATACCTATATTCTTGTGAATTTTAAATATAAAATTTTTATTAATCTCAGACTTCCAGGTAATTGCCCAAGAGCTGAGATTCTTAGATTCTCCTTTAGCACAAGTTCATGATCTGCAGTTCCATCTGTGGCTGGAAAGATGGCACATTTTATTGGTAATACCAATGACACAGGATTCAATGACAATTTTCAACATTAATTACTAAGCTTTCACCTGACTTGTTAGCTACAAAGTGAACTTCTCATACTTTTTTACATGGTTTGTTGCATGTTGGACAAAAGACATGAGATTCTCAGGTCAGAGGCAAAGGATTTTAACATTCACAGTATAAGTTCCAGTTTGCTTTGGCTGCCAGCCCTCCTGAGTCCCACAGAGAAACAGAGGAATGGCCCAGGTAGATACAGTGCTCCCAGGAGTATCACCACTGAGATACCCAGAGCTCAAGGATCTTAACTATTACAATGGACTGAAGCAAATACATTTTATCTTTATTACACTGGACAGAAAATAAAGCCAACATTGGTTCTTTGGGAGACACCATCTCAATTTTCCAATTCCTTGATGTATAGCATTTTTAAAAGACACAGAGGAAGGTTGCCGATAGCTCTGCTTATAAGATGCATAGAGATATGAGTGTTCTGTAGAGAACTGTCCCTCAACAGTCAGAGGTGCAGTCTTTGCTATGGCCTGCAACTTCGTAGTTTAATGCGAATGACTTTATAAATGCCTTCTCCTTTGCACAACACACTTTTGTATGGAGAATCTTCAAGAAATACTAGACCATGAAAACCACTGCTCTAATAAAAATCCTTATTTTATTTAGAGAAACAGAGGCATAGAGAAATGGCCTACTAGGTCTGAGCTACTTAAACATTAATTTCATGTAATACAATTATAAATCTAAGTGGTCCTCTCTAATTCAGATTTAATTTAGATGACTTAAAAATACATAAAGCAAAAATCTTTGCAGCACATCTCTATGTGAATTCTGTCATGAGCAATCTTTAAGACAACTTCTAGAGTACAAGAAAGAAAACAAGGAAACATTGTCAGTGGAGTAGAGGAGAGAAATGGAGGGAGATAAGACAACCCATCTGCTTCCCAGGGTCCAGTGCTTACCAAGAATCAGCACCCGTTTCAGTGAACCTTCCCTGGTTTCCTTGACCTCCCTGTCAAGGGAAAGATGTAAAAGATGCAAGGCTGCCAAGGATACAGAAAAATGTAGTGTGTGTGTGTGTGTGTGTGTGTGTGTGTGTGATCCTGCTTTGCAACTCTCTACTTTATTGTCCTGAAACAGGGTCTATTGCTGAACCTGGAGCTAGCCTGGCTATCAGCAAGCCCTAGTGATTATCTTGTATCTGCCTGCATAGTGTTGGGATTATAGGCATGACCACAGCCAGCATTTTATGTGGGTGCTTGGATATGAACTCAGGTTCCCATGCTTATTGAGAAAATGCTCTCACCCACTGAATCATCTGACCAGCCTCTGGATGGCTTTTTAATGAAATTATATTACAGAAAGGGATGAAGACTCCAGAAAAAGTCGATCCAGATGAGGAGAAAAAAGCTACTTAAATGCAATGTAAAACATTGGTTGGAGAAGAGAGGAAATCAGAGAAGAGGACAGAAACCAAACACAGCTAGGACAAAAGAGTCATAGGCTCCGGCTACTCCACCAAAGGAAGCCGTGGAGCCAAGGGTCCATCAGAGGAAGCCTATTACAGGGAGAAGGGAGAGCCCTCCTTACATAAACAATGGTTTTCAAAGATCTTAGTTGGTTTATCTGCTGATTTAAAACAAAAGGCCACCATGAAGTCTATAGCCCTGCAAAATGAAGTTGCATTTACTTCACCACACTACACTGTGTGTATATATATTTTAAAATAGTTTAGCTACACAAAAGAAGTGAGCTTTGCTCCAACCCTAGCTTGAAAGATTAAACTGGTGTTGGGGCCCACCACCAGGACATAGGTCAGCTCTGGGCTGAAGCTGGTGACAGAGGAAGGATCCTGAAAGATATAGCCTGAACTGCTTCAGATATACCCTGTGAAAACAGGAGCGGAATCCTCCTGAGAGGACCCTCCCACGCGTGCTCTGTCTCCTGAGTCTCCTCCTAGCACTCAAGAACAGTTGCACATGCAGTTGCCTTTGTGTAGAACACTGGTGCCAGGGAAGCAGAATGAACGGAGTGCCGAGAAAGCAAACCTCAGAATCCATACCTGTAATCTGTAGGGGGAAAGGCCCCACCCACTGTTCCCCAATTTTATTTTTGGGTTATAAATGTTGAGGCTGCCCAGAACGTGACAGGGCATACTTAGTAGTGTTTTAGGATATGAAGGACCCCTGCTTTCTCAAACCAGGTTGTGTGTGAATGTGTGTATGTGAATGTGCTCTTCATTTGAGTTCTAACACCAAGGTAACTGTGAGCACAAACAATTATTTGGCAAGTGTTCCAGACTAAAATTGTATCTCCCATGGTCTAGGCAGTTTTCTGACTGCCATGACAGAATGTCTTAAAGGAAGAAGGGTTTGTTTTGGCTCAGTTCAGGAGATGCATTCCATTATGGGGAGGAAGACAAGGCAATGAGAGTGTGTCAGTCTGGGCGGCAGAATCCTGCAGCCTGGACTTTCACACCTTGGTTGATCAAGAAGCAGTGATCTCTGGCTGGAACCAGAAACAGGTATCACTTTAAAGGCCCACCCCTGGCAACCTACTGTTGCTAGCTAGGCTGTAGTTCCAAAGACTCTACAACTTCCCAAACCAGTTCCAACATCTAGGAACGAAGTGTTCAAACATATAGGTCTGTGGGAGACATTTCATATTTAACCACAACACCCACCCAATTCACATGTTGAAGCTCTAATCTCCAAGGTAACTGTAACTGGAAACAGAACCTTTAAGGAGGTAAAATTAAATGAAGTCATAAAGGTGGAACTCTACTCCAATAAGAAGGTTGTCCTCATAAGAAGAGGAAGAGACATCAGGGATGTGCATGTACACAGGAAAGACTATAGGAGGACACAGTGAGGACAGAGGCCTTGAATGGAACCAAGTTTGATGACACCTTGGTCTTGCACTTCTAACCTGCAGAACTGTGAGACAAGTTGGTGCTTTTTTTGACTCCCTGAGCAAATTAACACAGCAGGTGATGCAGAGGATACAGGGGCGGGGACGAGGGGAGGAAGGGAAGGTAACCAGGGGTCCCTGCCATGGGCAGCTGAGAATTAGCCCTTCTGGAGAAACTATGAGAGAAAAGAACATCACTCAGAATTGCTTCGTTAAGAGTGAAGAATCTGGGGTAGCTGTTAACAAGTGTGCTCTCTAGTGATTGGGTTCATGGAGGCTCAACTCCCTAGTATCTCTGCCTTACTCCCTGGGGATTAGGGTTGAGAGAGACACCATCTCATGGCCAGGAAAATCCCTGGCTACTGCAACCAAAGCTTGAGATTGAGACCTTGGCTTGTAAGGAAATGGGCAACCTACTTAATGTTTCTGCTGATCACTTGTAGGGAGAACGTGGTAGGTGCTGACAGCTCCCACAAGAATCTGAATTAAATAGTATCTTCTTTTAGGATACTCTGGTTTTTATAAATGAGCATAGGTTTTGGACTGGATTCATCAACAGCATCACATTTTTTTGCCCTCTGCTCATAATAAATGGATGGGAAAGATAATTTACTGATGCCTCCCCCGGCCCCCACTTGTTTGTGTTATTTTGGGAATCTGTCTGTAAATAGCATCAGCATTTTTGAGTTTTCAGGGTCTAAGGTTCATTATACTCCTATATGTGTACAGCACGCTTATATGAATCCGTGGGTTGCTAGAAAAGAAGTTATACACGGGTGGCCCCAGTGACAAAGAGGCCTGATGTGTACGATCAAGGGTTTGAGGGCCCAGGCGGGATAGGGTCTCAGTAGGGCTCTGAGCTTTGACATCAGTCTCCAGCCACCTTCTTGTTTTCAGAATGCCTCTCTGTTGGGCCTTAGCATCTCTGGGCACTCAGGCATGTTTTGAGCACCTCAGGCAACCCCAAGGCAGCTTCTGCAGCTGCCCTCCACAAAAGGTGGGGAAACCCCTACCTTTCTCCAGTTCACTGATTCTCACTTCAATAATTCTGAGTGGTTACAGAAGATCTGCCTCCAAATTTGGTAGCTTCAGGGTACCGTTTCCTTTGGTGAAAGAAGGTGCAATTTCTCTTGTCTTTCAAACTGAAGTATAAATGTTTCTGGATATATAACCCCATAAGAACAGTGGGAAAAAAGAGAAACGATATTGGCTCTTCTGTCTGAAGTTAATGAAAAGTTATGGGGCAGAAGCCATGGGGTCAGTATCTGGGGGTAGGGTGGCCAAAATACACTGATTTTCCATCCTTGTCCATATCACACTTCCTCAGCTCTTTTGTTTGTTTCTAGTACTTCTGGGCCTGGAACCCAGGGCTGTGAACATGCTAGTCAAGCACTCTACCACTGAGGCACACCGCCACTCTTTCTTCTTTTTAGATAGGTCGTAGTATATATCCCACAGCTGTACTTAATATTCAGACCAAGCTGATCTCAAACTCTTGATCCACTTGCCTTGGCTTCCTGAGCATTGGAATTAACTGGCATTCACTACCCTGCCCAGTCCGTCATAGGCTCTTTAGTCCTTGTAGCGTCTCTCACCAAACATGCAAATTCTAGTCTTGGGTTCTCTAGACTCGGAAGGCTGGGTCAGGACATCTGATAAAGCTGCTGCTAAGCCTCTATGAAGACAGGGTGGGGTGCAGGTGGCCACCAGGTCCTGGCAGGTCAGGGTGGGCTCTTTTTTAGATACTTCTGGGATAAAAGGAAAAACAAGCCACACACTTCTCTTTTGGCCCTGATGTGTAGCAAGCACTTCATCCTGTCAAGTGTCCTTAGACAACACACATCCCTCTTTCTGTCCTAATGCGTCCACTTTGGGGAAAAGTCATTAGTCACATCTAGCTCTAAGACCATAATCTCTGCATCTTCTCTCCCAGAATGTGCCTATATCTCCCTCATGATTAATTGTCTTTAATACTTCAGCTTTTGACTGGTATTGGTGACTATGGCACATCTATAGAGATCCACATGAATTCAGTGTGTGGAAGTAAGGGAGGTAAGCACCCTGCTGTGGCTTAGCTGTGGTTTGAGAGTCTTCCAAAGTTTCTGTGTTGAAATTTAACTCCCATTGTAAAGGTATTAAGAAGATGGAGACTTAATGAGCCCGTGGTGCTCAGAGGCAAGGCTGTGGGCAGTGACTAGAATTGGATAATCAGGGCAGAGTCTTTATGATTGAATTCAAGTCAGTGTAAGGAGAGGAACAGAAATCAGAGGGCACATGTGTAACATGCTCCCTGTCTCTAGCCATGTGAAGTTCTAGGATACTTTAGGGCTCTGCCAGCAAGAATGTCACAGTCAGTGTGCCTCCTCAGACATGGAGCAGTACCTTGAGTCAAAAAGACCTTCTTTTCTTTATGGGTGATCAGCCTCCAAATGTCAATAGTGATAAAAACTGGCTCAATACACGCTTTATAGCCACAGCCCTTGTCTGTAATCTTAGAAAGCAACCTTCAAAACTGTGTCTCATGTCCTTGCAGTTACGGATTAGTATGCATGCCTAACCATGATAGGTTATTGTTATCTGGATTCTTCTTTTTTAAAAAAATATTTTATTTATTATTTTTTGTATGAGTGTTTGGCCTGCATGTAGGTAGGTGCACCCGTGTCATACAATGCCTGTGGCGGTCAGAAGAGGCCTTCAGATCCCCTGGAACTGGAGTTGTTAGCTGCCATGTGGGTGCTGGGAGTCAAATCAGGGTCCTCTGCAAGAATTGCCAGTGCTCTTAAGGGCTGAGCCATCTTTTCAGCCCTGGATTCTTCTTTAATATGTTTAGGTCTATCCTCCCCCCACCTCTGTAGCTAATGCCAATGTTTGTATTTTAACCTATCGGTTCCATGCTTTTCTCTCTTTGCTTCCTTATTGATATTTGTGGGAGGAGTCAAGTCTTTTGTCCTTTTGGGTCCTCAAAGTCTGGATTTTGATAACTGAGTTCTTAATACAGTCAGGCAAACTCTCTATTCTCAGTATTTCCTATACTTTGGGGGTTAGATCTCAAATATGTTTTTAATTGTGCAATTCCTTTACTTAAGAAAACAGGAACATCCCCGCCCTCCTGCAGGAGGCTCTGAGGCAGTGTATGCATCAAATGAGTGGAGGTGGACTTCTTGTAGGAGATTCAGAAAAGTGTGCTCCTTTCTACACAGTTGTCCCTCCCTACTGCCCATTCTTTCTCCTCAGTACAAGGCATGCTCATTATACCCCAGGTCTTCCTTGGAGCTCCTCCAGGATTTAGTGTGCCCAATGAGGGCTACTCCAATTGTGATAACCTCAAAGATAACCCTCCCCTAACTGCCAGTACCTATAACTATGTCACCATACTTAGGAAAAGGAATTTGTAAGGGTGTGTTTGGGTATGAGCCTTGAAGTGGGGAGGTGATGCTTGGATTCTCCTGGTGGTCCTGGAGATTCACGTGAGACCTGCGGGAGAGTCACTCTCCCAGAAGGAAGGAGAAAGTGACTTGAGAGAGGAATCAGAGTCAGAAAGACATACCATTGTTAGGCTTGGAGATAGGGAAGTGGCCACCAGCCAAAGAATAGAGGTACATTCTAAAAGGCAAAAAATAGATTGTCCCCTAGAGCCTCCAAAAGGTAACATAGCCCTATGGATGCCTTGATTTTAGTTCACAGAGACCAAGGGCTGGTTTCCAATTAGTCTGTGTTGCTTGGAGCACTGAGCTGATGGTGACTCATACCATAGTAAGTTCACAGTCCTTCTGGTTTGGCAGCTTGAGGAGTACCAGTCATGCTTGAAACCGTCCTTGCTCCATGGTTTCTGGACCAGCTTAGGCCTCAGATGCATTTAACAAAGTAACAAAAATGGGGAGGAACCAACAACTTTGTTAAGAATTTGACAAAACAGTGACTTAACAGGATATTAAAATAACTCTAATTTATACTTGGTTGTATTGATCAGGTACCCTGTGAATCAATATTACATATCTGTAGGGGAGCTGATGGAAAAATCTCAAGTACTTCATTGTGACCTCAGACACATGTGAATTAGGATCAATAAAGTGAATTTCATCATGCCTCCCTCACCAGGGCTTGACAAGTGAACGACACATGAAGGGACAGCTAACAACAACTGAAGTGGTTACAGTGACACAGAACAAGTCGAGTCTCCACTATGCAAGGGATTTTTGGATTTGGGGCTATTTGTATGTAGATAATGAGATATCTTTGGGATGTGACCCACATCTAAGCACAAGACAATTTTTATATACAGAGCCTTGAGGTAATTTTTTAATAATTTTTTGTGTACCTGAATTTTGACTTGTGATGTTCAGATCAGGCCAGAATTTTCTACAGCATCATCTTGGTGACCAAAGAGTTTTGGGTTTTGGAGCATTTAGACTTCAGGTTTTCAGATTAGTGATGATAAGACATGATATATATCTAAGCATATTGGCATTTAAAATTGATGTTTTGCTGGATACGATGGTGTATGCCAGTAATTCCAACACTCAGAAGGCTGGAGGCAGGATGGTGATTGAGTTTGAGGTCAGTCTGGGCTATGTGGTGACATCCTGCCTCAAAAACAAAAACAAAACTCCCAAACAAACACAAATCCAAACATAACCAAGCAACAATAATAATCAAAAAGAAAAAAAAAGTATTTCTAGTTGGTTTTTACTCCACACCTACCCTTTAAAAGCATTATTCATTTCCAACTTTGTGTGAGCTGTCAGTGAGACACTCCAGGGATCCAAAGAGATCATTCTCGCCTCTAATCAGTGTGTCATGCTGGAATATCATACAGACATAAGTTGATAGAAAACAAGGCATTCTTGGCTATATGCCCGTGGAGGTTTAGAGAGTAAGGAATTCCAAGGACAGAGTGCTCACTGAGTCTTGAAGGGACAGTGCTGTCTGGCAGGAAGTGTCCAGTTCCTCAGCTATTAAACCACATGCAATTGTTCAAAAATAGATGATTTCCAGTTTGAAAATTCCATCAGATTCACCATGGCTACTCAGAGCAGAGCAGAGCACTGGTCAACAGGGAAGTGTAAAAAGCCACGAGTGGCATCTTGAAAGCACACCTTCCTTCCAACATTATCATTCTTTAGTGAAGAATGGGACTAGCCGTCTCTCAGTGCTCTGATGGGCGCTTTACATTTTAGTAGTCTTTCCTCTTATAATATGCATGCAAGCAAGGGATAAACAGAATTTGACTAACTGGAACTCTCAGTCAATGGAAATTTCTCAACACTTCTGAAAAAACAAAGCAGACATACAAGTGAATGTTGTTAACCTTTATCTGTTTGTTTCTTTGTTGGTCTGCTGAGACAAGGTCTTGCTGTGTGATCTAGAGTGGCTCAGAACTTATTGTGTGGTCCTGGCTGACCTAGAAATCCCAATCTTCCTGCCTCAGCCTCCCAGGTGCTGAGATTACAGGCATGCACCATCAAACCTTGCTACCTTTGCCACCTTTTTCAAAAGCACTCTGAGCATACAGCTTCGATGGCATGCACACCACACTTATTCTGCTGTGCACTTTGCACTGGAAGTTGAGCAATCACGTTGGGAATGGTGACTCTGAGGCATTGCTGACTCCCGTATCCGGAAAGATGTCATCTTACTATATACACTGTGCTTTCTAAGGTGAGCTCTCAGCTTGCCAGATATCTGGTTTTAGGACTTCAATTTATATTCCAGCTGACAGGACTTTCTAGTTAATCTTTAGTTAACACGAAATGTAGTTTTGCAAAGCAGCTCCTTCCAGGGCATTCTGAGTAACTGAGGGTTGATGGCAGCCCCCAAAGTGTCTCACACAGGGTGATTACCTGGAGGCAAATTTCACAATGGAAATTTGAGTAAAAACTCACTAGTTTCCCCAAAGCTACAGAGCTCTCGTCACATTGCTCCTACCCAAAATGAATTCTACCCTGTTGCTGACAAGCCAAAGCAACACAAAGTTTGAACATTTTTACTTTTCAGAGCCAGTTAGCCTTCAAGGTTTTCTAAAAAAAAATATTGATTTATTTTATATTGTATGTATGAATGTTTTGCTACATGTGTATATGCACCATGTGCCTCTCTGGTGCCCTTGGAGGTCAGAAGAGGGCATGGAATTCCTCAGAACTGGAGTTCAGATGGTTATGATGATGGGAACTGAACTCAGTTACACATGGTGAGTACTGGGAATGGAACTCTGGTCTTCTGCAAGAACAGTAAGTGCTCTTAACCGCTGAGCCACCTCCCCAGCTCCAGCCCTCAAGTTTTAAAGCTATACTGTGTAGTGTCTACCATCACAGTAAATGTTGTGACAAAATTCATACTAAAATATCAGTTGGTTTTGAGTATGCTCGCATCCCTTTTTACCCTGTTATATAAACTCTGCTGGGCTGCCTTGTCTTTTCCCTTTAATTTAAGCAATTAGACCATGCATAGACGTCTCTAAAGTCCAGATCACAACTCAGTTACAAGCAGGAGAATTGTATTTGACCCTATATAGGCAGTATCTCACTTTGGAGGTGGTTGCGTATATTTAATGTTTTGTGGTTGTTTTTGTACTTGTGGTACTAGGGATAGAACCCAGGGTCTCATGCATGCCCATTAAAAGCTCTACTGCTGAGTAAGACTGCATTCAAGTGATTGTGACTGGAAAATGTTCTCTCACTGAGTGGCTTTCTAACCTTCTTGTTGTCTTCAGTGTCTGAAGAGGTAGAGAGACAACATAGCAGCTTGGGTACGAAATCCTTCTGCCATCTTAAGCTCATGTGACTGTTAGTTCCTATATTCACAAACCCACCAGAATTTGTTTTGAAAAGAAAACCCGGCCTCTTTTAGGTCTCCTCACTAAGGCTTGAGACCTTGGCCTTCTTTGTGGAACTGTTAGGAGAGTGGAATTTTCATCCATCAGGACAGACTTACAAGCTGTCTGCTCTGCCCTGGGTAGCCAGGAATTGGTCCAGGGCTGTGCTGGAAAGTCAGCCTTTGTCCCTGCCCTCAGGGTGTTCGGATTTATGCTAAGATGGATGATACAATTAAAGAGCAACAAGGCTCATTACTCCAGAAGACTATTTAAGGCAGCAATGGGTAATTTTCTAGCAAAGTCGCTTGAGGGCAGGATCTATGATCCTCCTGGAGGGTCCTCACTGTGCAGTAAGTTAGAAATAAATATTCATTAAATTTAACAGAATATACAAAACAAAAACAGCTCATCTATCACAAAACTTCTTTAACTTCTCCACTTCTGACACCAGCAGTAGAGTAGTTACTCACTTTGCCAACTTTAGAGTTACCCACATCCAAATAACTTAGTTGAGATTTGATGGCCATTCTTCCTTCTTCTAGGCATTCTGGGATACATGTGCCAAAGGAGTGCCAATATCAAGCTTGTCTGCCTCATTTCCCAGCCTCACCTGAGGATCCTGTTCCAGGCTTCTCTCCCAGAATCCTCTGCTCCACATAGGCAGAAAAGGCCATTCAAGCTCCCATACTCCCCCACATTCCCCCTCTTAGTTGAGTGCTGAGGCCCCTCCCCTGGGAATTTGTCCCTATCTCCATCTTTCAAAATCTTAAAGTTTATGTCATTCCAGGTAGGGTTGTAACAAAAGAATGGCCTGTGGGCATAAGCAGAATGTGAGAGTGTGCCGGAAGGTTATCAAGTAATACCAAGAAAGAGAAAGAGTGAGAACCAAGTGGGTTAACAGCTGCTTGAGCAAGTGCCAAGGACATTTCCATCATGGTGCCCTGGCACTCCCTACCCTCTCTGGACCCATTTCCAATGCCTCCACTTTTCATAAAGCTGAGCCTCTTCTTGGGACATATTTTTCCTGGCACTTTTCATATTTGGCTTTATATTACATTTTTATTACAGTTATATGTATGTGGTTTCACCTTTGAAAGTCTTTCCTCTCAGTTTCTCCCAGACCATTTCAGAACCTAATCACTCCACTCTAGTTGGGCTGTTGCCTCTGAGTCATGCAAACTTAACCTCAGTTCTTCCCATCTCCAGGCGTTCTTTGGTGTATGTGCCCAATGAATGAATTTCGAACTAAGTCTGATCATGCCTTACAAATAGAAACATACTCCAGGTATGCTTGATTGGATTGATGGCAAAGACAGAGGGTGATGGAAAAGTTGGCTTGAGTGTTTTCCCCGAGCTAGCACACAGTTGAGACACAGTGGCTTTTTCTCACTTAATTCTCACAGCTTTTTGCATTCAGTACTCCAAATCTGCAGTCTTCTCCTTCCACTTATCCAAGGGCTATGAACTGAAAAAACTGCATCTGTACCGAATACATCCAGGCATTGTCTTTATCTCACCCCCTGCCAATGGAGTGTGATAACTGTTACCCAGTACTTACCTATTAGGTATTGTGAGCCTTCTCATCATTATTCAGAATATATAGGAGGATGTGTGTAGGCTACATGAAACACTAAGCCATCTTATATGAGGCTTGAGCATCTGTGGATTTAGGTATCCCATGGGTGAGGAGGTCATAGAAGGTTTAACCATTCATGAATATGCAAGGACAACTGTACTGTCTGAGGCCCAGAGAGGTTCATGACCATAAGCCACGGGCTTGTTAGTAATCCTTGAGCTCCAGTTGTCTGACTGGGATAGCATTCAAAACCTTACCTTGAGTCCCAGGAGGAGCTGGGGGCGCGTTTTGAATGGTGTTCTCAAGGAGATAGAGGGAACAAGGCAAAGAAATTCCCAACTGCTTCTGTAGGAGGTAGAAATTATTATGGGCATTTTGGAGCATGTAGAATGGCTGAAACAAATAGTTTAGAGTGGGTAGAGTTAAAATGGAAATCATTACGGCACAGCCAACTGTAAGATCCCTTTGGTAAATAAATAAGACTAAATGTTGATGGGATTTTAAAGGTTTATACTTTTTTCACTGTCAATAAAGAGTTGTCAAAGTCAGTTTAATAGGAAAGGAATGAACATACCAATGAAGTAAAATGTAGAAGTATATAGTGCATACATTTTAGATAAAATAAACTTTAAAAAATATTTCTCCTATGGCGGACCCCAAAGATGTGTTCATCTGTAACCTGTGAATGCAGTCCTTTTAAATAAGAGGATCTGTATAAATGGTGTCTGTTAAACACGTTGAGATGAGGTCATCCTGGAATTACATGGGTCTTCAATCCAAGCAAGTGTCTTATAGAAAGAAAGAGGGGGAGACGGCTCTCCAGGATTGGGGATTGGGTGTGTTAGCATGGCAGAAGACCCTGGAGTGATGCTGACACAAGCGTCACCAGCAGCTGGAAGAGGCAAAGAAGTTGTGCTGGCCAGTTTTTGTCAACTTGACACAAACTAGAGTCATCTGGGAAGGAGAAACCTCAGTTGAGGAATTGCTTCCATAAGACTGGCATGTCCATGTCTGTGAGCTATTTTTTGAATTGTTAATTGATGTAGGAGGACCCAACCCACTGTGAGCAGTACCATCCCTGGCAGGTGGGCCTGGGCTGTGAAATAAAGGTAGCTTAGGAAGCCAGGTGATCGAGCCAATAAGTAACATTCCTCTGAGCTCTCTGCTCAGTTCCTGCCTCCAGGTTTCTGTTTTGAGGTCCTTCCTTGGCTTCCCTCAATGATGAGCTGTAAGTCAAACAAACCCATTCCTCTCCAACTCTCTTTTGGTCATGGTGTTTATCACAGCAACAGAAAGCAGACAGGGACAGAAGAGGTTTCTCGGGGGCTTTTGGAGAGAGGTTGGTACCTTAATTTCAGACTCTTGACTTCCAGAGTGCTGAAAGATTAAACTATGTTTTAAGCAATCTAGTCTAAGTTGTTAAGGCAGCCCCAGAACTTGTAACACAGGTCTCGCAAGGCTAATTCCTCAACCTTCCTAGGAGCAAATGCTACAGTCTTCTGACATATGAAGGCAAAGGAGAACTCTTGATAAGACTGTGGTGGTTAATGGGGATCCATAAGAAGTTTTTGAGCAAGGAGAGAGGGCAGGGGAGAGCAACTTTTAGGAAGGTTAAGATGACACTTTACCTAGTATGAACATGAGGGGAAGACGTGTGTGACTAATGGAGGCGATGGGTATCCAGGGGAAGAACGGGAATTATAGAGGAGTTCTGTCTCAGCTCTTTCACTGGTTCAGTTTTTGAAGCTGTAAGATGGGGATAATACTACCATGTGTGGGTCAGAGTAGACAGGTGACAAAAATCAGCACAGCGCCATTCTAAGTATTGCTGGGGCGTAAGTGTTAGGGTGCTGGCACTGGAAATGGAAAGGATAGCACAGTTTAAGAGTGTTTAAGAGTGATAACGAATAGGATCATGAGGTTTTGAACAAATGTGGTCCTGCGGTTTTGTTGTGCCCTCTGACCTCTTCCTAGGATGGTTGGTGACATGGAGAAGGGACAAGAAGTGGTCAAGATAGTATGTAGTTTCTCCCGGGAGTTGAGGTCTATTTGGCTTGGGAAAAAGATCAGGTGATCCAGAAGAGCTGTCTACAGAGACTGCAAATAAATTGTTGGTTCCTTAAGCTGATAGTTTAGGACCAGGGCTATAGAAAAGATGACCAACTCATATCACAGAAGCTAGGGAGAGAGCTCAGCGTATAAAGTGCTTGTCACGCAAATGTGAGGAGCAGAGTTCAGGTCCCTGGCACCCACATAAATGCCAGGTGACAATACAGCCCTCAGGAGGTTGAGGCAGGAGGATTTCCTTGAGCAAGCTGGCTAGCTAACCTAGCCAAATCAGTGAGCTCTGGGTTGACTCAAGTGAGAGAGCATGCCTTGATATCTATTGTGGAAAGTGCTCAGACATCAACCCCGGTCCTCCACAAGCACCTGTACACACATGTGAGCACACATACATATATGAATACCCACCACATATTCATGTGCATTTCACATTGAAAGCAAAAGGCCACATCTTTGGGAATACTTAAGTGAGAGGCTGGAAACTTACTCCCTACAAGGAGATAGAGAGAGTCAGGACAAGAAGCAAGAAAAATGAAACATCTTACTAAATGAAAAGATAGAATTTTAGGCCATAGCAGAAACGCCACATGCTGGAAAACTGGGTGGTACAGAGTTTGAGAAAGAGTTATTGAGTTTAGATAATATAAGATGTCATTGGAAACTTTATAAAGATTCAGTGAGGGAAGGAGTGCAAAAGCCATGATTTAAAGGGAACAGTTTAAAAACTAGGTCTACATCGTTACACCTATTTTGAGTAGACTAATTGTAATTGGGGCTGGACTATTGATTAGAATTCAGCTTTACTGTAAAGTTATGAAGAGGTTTGCACAAAAAGATGAACAGAGATAGCTTCTTTCCCAAGGTGGTAACAGGAAGAGGTTGTCTGTTAGATATGATGATCTTGCACCCAACGCATCTCGTTATCCTGTACCTCCTCCTATCTACTGAGCTACAGAGGCCATCCTACTTTAGGCGGTGTGCCAAATCCTTTACATAGGTGGTAGGCAAATATCCCATTTGATAAAATTGGAGGGAGATTATGGAACACCTGTGTAAGGTGACACAGTTCAGGAAGCCTGCTGTCAAATCGGGTTCTGACTACTAAATCAAGCTACCTCAGGTTACCCACGCTTGGGAACTTCCTTTAGGGAGGGAGGTCAGATGGGAAGGAGAGTTCAACATTGCTGCCAGGTCACCATTTCTGGATTGTTTCTGCCTTAAGCAGAAGCTAGGAGCCCGGGATTGAATCTCACTAACATGAATGTGGGCTATCCCACCAGGAAATCAGAATCCTTTGAAGGTTGGGATTTCCTTTGAAAAACCACATGGGAAGGAGATGGGAGAAGAAACATCTGGATTCCTGTGTTTGTGAAAGGGAGTTGCGCTCTTCCCTGGTTCCAGGGTTCTAATCTTACAAGTTAGCCACCTCTCAAGGAAGGATGAGCAGGAAGATCGCTTTAGGTGCCCTCCAAGGACTTTCCCTCCCCCGTTGGTTTCTGTGTGGAGAATCCTACAGGCTAGGGTTGGCCTGGGCGCCAGCGGGGCAGCCGAGGTCGGGTTTCCTCTCCTCCCCCTAGGAAACCGTCGCGTCAGGGAGGATGGAATCAAACGTGTCTGGTTGGGAAAGTAAATAGATGCAAAGCAAAAAAAATAAAAAATGCTCACAAGCAATTACTGGGAGGAAGTGACATTTTTATGTAAGTCACTTTTCTGATGGACACCAGGCCTGCTTGGCTGAGAGTGCCGTGGGAATGCTTCCGGGAGGCGGAGGGGGGGAAAGGAGGGAAAGCGGCCGCCAAATAGGGAGCGCGTCGCGATAAGAAAATCAAACAAACAAAAACCGAGGATGCAAAGCCCACCCGGCGGGCTCCCGGCGTCTCCCCGTGGTCCCCGCCCGCCCTGCCCCCCATTCCGCGTGCGGGCAGGTTCGTCCGTGGGGACCCGTCCTGCCCCGGGCGCGCGGCCCGCAGGCGGCGCCTTCGGAGCGGGTGGGACCCGCTGCGGGTGGGGATCGGCCGCGGGTCTCCCAGGTGGGTGTCGCCCCTGCCCGGCGCGCGGGCCTCGGCCGGCCCCTGGGCGGCGTCACGGCGCGGCGGGGAGGAGCGCGGGAGGAGGAGGAAGAGCGGAGGAGGCGGCGCTGCGCCGGGGGAGGGTCGCCGCCGCCGGGATCGTCAGGCCGGAGCCGCGCGGCCGAGCAGGCGGCGGGCGGCGGGAGGCTCGGCGGTGGGAGGCTCGGGGCGCCCGGGCCGGCGGGGTCCGCCCGGGCCGGCAGCGTCGGCCGGGCGGCGGGAGGAGGGAGCGGCGCAGACAAAGAGCGGCGCCTGGCGGGCGCAGCGCGGCCGCCGCCCCGGGACCCGCGCCGCTACCCTCCGGCCTCGGCGGGCGGCGAGGTAAGCGCGGCGGGCGGACGGGCGGCGGGCGGGGGCGCAAACTTGTGCGGGCGGCGGAGTTGGGAGCGCCGAGGCCTGGCCGACCCGGGAAGGGGCCGGGGAGCATGTTCCCTGTGCGCCCGGCGGGTGTCCTCGGCTCCGCCGCGGCCTGGGCGTCCCCAGCCGTCCGCACCTCCGGTGCACACCTTCCTGCCGGCTTTCCCGGCTCCGGGCTGGCGTGGGGACGCGCGGGGATCCGGATCCCCTGGAGCGCAGGCAGCGCCTGGCCTGCGGGCCGGCCAGGGACACGAAGCTCAGGGACGGCGTGGGGACTGTGCTGTGGCAGGGTCGCGGGGCGTGCGTGCCTGGGAAGAATAGCCTAGGATCCTAGGGCCCCAGCGCTGGGACGCGGGAGGCCGCGGTGGTGAGGAGAACTTACTGTATTTTTTTTAGAACTATTTATGAACCGTAACAAAGCTGTTGTCACATCTCATGAAAGGAGGTCCTTGCTTCGGCCAAGGGCGCTTTTGTGGCGGCTTCCAGCCTCTGCCCTGCCCCGCAATTCCAAGACTTAAACCATCTGAACCAAAGTTTCTCCCCGCCGCTCTGTCCTCTTGGTTTATTCAGGGCGATTTAAGCAAGTGGCTCTGGAAGAATTTGATGTGTGACTTTTAATGCACTGAGGGTACCTCCCTTCTGAGCATATAGCCGGCTTGGCGTTGTGTGAAGGGGTTTGATTCGCAAAGCGCTTTAATTTGTAGACAATAACGATTCTCCCGGAAGGTATGCTTGCGCGGGATACCGGAGGAGGGGGGTGAGTCTGTCTTTAGTTAATGCTTAGCAGGCGTGACTTACACCAGTATTGTGAACAGCTTGGGGACAAAGCCGGGCGCTTGGAGTTGGCCCCACCACTCTAGCGGGTTCGGGGTCGGCATTTGCCCCCTTATTTGGCGTTGCTTATTTTGCTAACGGGTTTAAGGCTGATTTTTGCCAAGTTTTCCTCCGTATATGGGATAAGCAGGTCCCAATTTGGGCTGGAGGTGCTCAGGCCTGTTCCTTGCTTGTCCCCGAACGAAACTGAGCCCAGTGGCTAGTGGGCGTGGCTTACGGAGGATTCTCAGGTCCTTTCCTGCTCCTGCCCCAGTCCAGGCTCCTACTTAGGGATTTTTCACCGGAATGAAAGTAATTCCGGGTGTGTTTCTTGCCGGGGGGTTTTGGTATCGTTATCAACCGTAGTTTTTACATCTTTAAAGTGACTGCTTTATCAAAACAG
The DNA here is from genome assembly GCA_035773235.1 of Eospalax fontanierii. Lineage (NCBI taxonomy): Eukaryota > Metazoa > Chordata > Mammalia > Rodentia > Spalacidae > Eospalax > Eospalax fontanierii. Next base: position 34,052,796 of record CM069547.1, read on the forward strand.
ACCTAAACTTTGCTGTCCAAGTACCTCTTCAGTTCTCTTACAAAGTGTTCATGAAAACAACGACCCCGTTAATGGGAAGACTTTCAGTCATGTGCCAGGTTTGTATAGTGAAGGGCAATCTGTGGACGCATGGTGAAAGTACTTCAGGAAGAGATGGACCCTGGTTCTAGGGTTTTAGATGTTTGAGACAGGGCTCTCCTAAGACAGGGCTCTCCTAAGACAAGCCTTACCTTAATCTCTCTCTCCTCCAGTTGGGTTGGGGATAGTTTTCCTTGATGGAAGCAAAGGTCCTAGTGCTCTGAAATGGATAACTTTGTGCAGTGTAATGCTTGGGGTTATAGCTAGCTGCCAGCCCTGCCCTGAGGTTCTTCACCGTGTTTGAATAGAGTTGCCTTATGAACATTGGCTACTTCTTAACCCATCTGCTCACCCACAGAGAGACTGACCCTTTTAAAATGGGTGGAGCTTGTAGAAGGTGGTTTGCAGGTGCCCAGGCTCTGTTCCCATCTTGGTGTGTTTGCTTTCTCTCCATGCTTCAATCTTCTACATCCTTCTGTGTTTGACCCTGTCATATTCCTGACCTCTGTCGTGTACAACTGGCTACTGAGTATTTCCAACAAACAGCAGCACTCAAGTGTTTGAGAAATGTGCTTTCATCCATGTTAAATTCACCTGCTGTCTTCCTTGCGTGTGCAGACTGGATAACCCTTGAAAATGCTCCAAGACTCACTGATTGCACAGAGTGACCTGGAGTTCTTTATTTGATCAGTTGCATTAGCTTAATTTGCACTGGCAAGACCAGGCTCGGTTGCTCTGTGGGACACAAATGCTTCTGACTGACTAGCTTGTGTTATGCACTGGGGGATGACATGGCTTGTGGAAATGATTTTCTGATGTTAAAACTGTGGCTTCATGACTAAGGAATTCAGGGTGCTTGCTGGGACTCCAGAGCAGGCTAGTGAGCAATGTTTGGGAGAACTAGTAAGCTAACTTTTCTCACAAGTGAGCTGGAAACTCCTACAGCTCCCTTCAGAGACTTAGGAAATTAGTTTTCCGTTCTAGAGGGACTGCAAATGGTGTTTCCAAATTGTTTCTCTTTCCTACAGTGAGTGATGGAAACGCCTCTCAGGGTGTTTTCAGAGGACATAAACAATAACCACACAAAAAATGATAGTTTGTGCTTTTAAACGCTGAGTTAAGGCAGCTCAGAAAAGAGGTCAAGGCAGCCTGTAACCGGCTGTCAGAGGTATGACGCTACAGCAGAAAATAATTCATCATCTCTCTAGGCCGTCATAGTAATGCAATTTTAAAAAATAGACTTTTTATGTTTGTGCTCTTCACTTTGGACAAATCTCAGAGTACCTGAAGGTAAAGTTGTATTATAGGGTTACGACCTCTGTGCTTCCTCCACCCCCACCCCATGGAATATGCAGTCCTCTCTCAAGATTCTACATCTTCAAGGCCATGGAAGTGAGAACGTTTTTTTGATTGGCATAGTAGTGCCATATTGGGGTCACAGTGGTATTCCTCATTTCTGACTACCGTCTTGTGACTCACCCATGAAGGATCTGGTTTCCTTCTTGGCTCTTGTGGGTGTCTTAAGTTTTCATTTTTTTCTAATAACCATTTCTCTCTCACATCTTACCAACTTCCTCTGAACTTAAAGGTGATGGCTTTGCCTTTGAACCTCCTATAGCACTGTCTTTGTGTATTTCTTTGACATTTGTGATATTTTTCCCAATTGTCTTCATCCCCCAGGGCCCCAGGCTGGAAGGTGTTGCCACTTGGTTGAGTTCTGAGTTCTGGGGCCTGTGTTACTGGGGTTGCTACCTTCCCGTGGGTGGGGTCGGGGGTTAGTAGTAAGATCACAACCCTTGCCTCTCCTCGGTTGGTCCTTGGAACTTCAGATAGAAGGGGAATTTAGTCTGGTGGCCTTTCTGTTTGGTAAATTCTCTTGTTAGATAAGTCATTTCTAGTCTTGAGGCTAACCCTAAAAACAAAAACAAAACCGTGAAATTCCTTTATGTTTCATAATGCCCTTTTGCACATGCCCCCAAGGTAATCTTGTACAATCCTTTTTGTGTACCTGCATTGGGACTCCAGCAAAGCACACAAACCCAACTCCATAACCATGTAGTGAGCTGTCTGAATGAGGGGTGAGACAGGGTCTCACTCACTGTGTATGTAGCTTATGCTGGCTTTAAACTGGACCTTCTTGCCTCAGTTTCCAGAAAGCTGGGATTATAGGTGTGTGCCATCATACCTGGTTTGAACATTGGATTTTTTTTCAATAGACAAAGCTATGAATGCCAGCCTGACATGGTAACTCTGGGCAAAACATTGGTTATGTAGCTAAGAAGTAGTCGTTTGGAGTCAGTCCCCTTCTTTCTGCTGTTTGCATTGGTAATGTTTTTGAAATGAAGCTTCATGTATAGGCAGAATTTTAATTGCAGGTTGAAGATCCCTAATCTGAAGATCTGAAATCTGAAGCGGTCCCAAGTCAAAAGCTTTCTAAGCCACCAACATGATGTCCTAAGTGGAAAATTCCACCCTGACCTCAGACAAATTGGAGTCAAAAATTCAGGTGCCCTAAGAGTACTGTATAAAATTGTGTTTAGGCTGTGTGTAAAGTATATATGAAATAAAGAAAGTTCTTGTTTACACTTAGTTTTCTTTTCCTAAATGGTTATAAATGCAAGTTGTAGAAATGACAAGACAGTAACTTATCAGCAGGATAGGCAAGGCTTTGTTCAGTAGTTCTAGTCCAGGCTGACATATACATTCTACATTATGCATGAACACATACCCTGAAATCTGAAACACTTCTGGCCCCCATCCTCTTGGATAAGGGAAATTCAACCTGTATTACAATTTCTTCTTTTAGGATACTTTGGGAAAATAGATACACTTGATGGGCACTTGTTAAGGAAGATTTAAACTGCCATAATGTGGCAAGAATAAGACCTTAATGTAATTTCTACTTCACAAAGTTTTTTTCACATCTGCCATATTTAATGTTCTAAATAACATGGCACACTGAGTCTGTCTGTGTGAGAAGGTGAGTTCGGTGGATGGTGCCAGGGGTTATAGAACTTGAACTCAGATTTAAGTCCTTCTACTCAGAGCCGGTTACTGTTGAGTAGGCAGCAGATTGAGGCTGGGGTGTCTCTGGATGGAGCAGTGTCATAGCCATGTTACAGGTGTGTTCAGACATGGGTGGGGCAGATCATCTGTGGAGGCTGACTCCTGGAAGAAGACCCATTTAGTGGAGGCAGATAGAAACAGTGGCAGTTACTTTGTGTCCTTGCTTCACTTTTAGAAGCCAGAGGTGCTCTGTAAAGACTCCTCATGTTGAGGGTTTATTCCCGCTTTTATTGTGTGTTGGTCTGCTTGGGTTTCCGTAGTATAATACTACAGACCGGGTAGCTGAAGTGGCAGAATTAATTTTCTTACCATTCTGGAAGCTGGAAGAGTAAAGTCAACATGAACCAGGCTGGTGTCTGGTGAGAGGTGCCCTTCCTGCTTATCCTTAGGTGGCATTTTTCTTCTTTGCACATGGAGAAAGATCTCTAGTGTCTCCTTGTCTTCTTATAGGGGCATCCGTTCTATTGGATAAGAGCTCCTCTTAATACCTCCTGTAACTTTAACTCTTTAACCTCCAGATACAGTTGTCCCCCAGCTTCTCTGAGTTTGACCAACTGCAGATCAAAATTCTTTGGAGACAGAGTGGCAGGACATACCTCTCATCCTAACACAGAGGAGAGGAGGCAGAGGCAGGTGGATCTCTGAGTCTGAGACCAGCTTGGTCTACAGAGTGAGTTCCGGGCCAGCCAGGGCTACACAGTGAGAGCTTATCTCAAACAAACATACAGAAACTGTTTGTAGTTTTTTGTGTTTGTACTAAATATATAAAGAGGTTTTTTTTTTCTTTTTGTAATTATTTCTTTTATATATATATATATAATTGTATATAATACAATTTATATACCATTTTACATTATAGATCTAGAAATGACTTTGAATATATGGGATGAGTGCATTCACGGTATACAAATGCATGTGTAAAGTCATATAAGGGTTTTGAACACCTGAGGATTTAGATATCCTCGAGTTCTGGAGCCAGTCTTCCATGCTACTTGGGGGTTGTGAATTTGGGGAACTAGCACTGTGTAACTCTGTGTTCCCAAACAAGTCTGATTTTAGGATGTGCAGTTGCTTTTACCACCCAGATCTGGAATCTGTTTATCTTTATCTGTTTATCTTTATCTGAGGACAACTGCCAAGGCCAGTTTCAGAATAGGGAGAAGTAAGGAGAGACTGTCAGCTCATTGAGCCTAGCCATCAAACTCCATGACAGAAGCCTTGGCATTGGCCCCTAAGGTTTTAAGCTGAGTGATTAGAGAGAGAAAGGCTTGACTCAGTCCATTATGGATGCTTGCCCTCACCATGTGGCTTGGCTCTGTTTTGCTTTTTTCCGTTTTCTTTATGAGGACTGTGATAAAATTCAGAGATGTCAGAGAACTTGGTAGGTTTTGTGTGGGAAGGAGACTTTGCAGACTCTCGATGATAGCAAGTGAAGGGCAGGGCTGGGCCCTGTGGCTGACAGAACTTGGGTGTGGGAGCCAGTGTCCTTCTTGGACTTTGTGTGTTGGTGGTGTTCGGTGAGACACACCCTGAACTCTGTGTATGTTTTTGACCAAGGCCAGTCTGGTGTTCCTGATGACCACGTGAGGCGGAGTCCTTACTTAACTGCCCACTTTCTGTCTCTGTATAGGTTGTGAGTTGGTTCATTATTTGTTCTTCAGTTCATTCATTCATATGAATTCACCACCTTTTCTGTCATTGTTTGTAAAGCTTGGAGAGTACCAGACTGCGGCATCTCCTGGCCTGCCTACCCTCTGGTTATCTTCCTCTCATTCATCTTTGAATTCCCCCTTTTCTCTCAAGTCTGGTTATCAGCCCTATTGATTCTGCCTCCAAAAGATCACGTTCACCGCTTGGCTGCTCTGCTTTCTCTGACTTGGACATCAAAGCCTCTGACTATTCCTGCCAGTCGGTTTGCTCATTGTCCCCACTGAGCAGTTTTGGCCACTTTTGTACTTGGTGACTCTCGATTGCCTTTAGCTCCATATCCCAAGATGGCCCAAGTCCTCAGTGTGGCAGATTTTTGGGTCTACAGTCTCACTGTTGCCCCTGTTTTCTAACTAGCTCCTCCTCTCAGCTACCAAGTTGATCTTAGCCACATACTGATAGCAGTTTGCCACCAGTGAAAAGAAACTGCTTTTTAGATGTGGTTTGTGTATTGGTGCTACTCAGAGCTATTTCTGGACTGCTGGGCTTGCTCTATAGCTATGGTTTTGCCTAAAATGCATCAGGAACCTGGCTGTCCTTCACGAGAAGAGAGATTGCCTGCAGAAGATAGAGCATGTGTGTGCCTTTTAATGTGGCACAAAGAAAAGTGTGTGCCTATAAATGCTACTTGAAGCCATCATTTGTCCAAAGTGGTACTGTCTTATTGAGATGCCACGAGTCACTAGTGCCCAGGTGTAACTTTAAATCTTCTTAGGGCTATGTTAAAAGATGTAAAAAGAGGGGCTGGAGAGATGACTCAGTGGTTAAGAGCACTGGTTGTTCTTGTAGAGGTCCTGGGTTTGAATCCAGCATCCACATGGTCGCTAACAATCTTCCATAACTCCAGTTCCGGGGGATCCAACACCCTCTTCTGTCCTCCTTGGGCACCTCATGACACTGGTGCTGTTACATGCATGCATATATAACACTCATACACAAAATAAAAATTAAAAAATTTTAATTAAAAAGAAACAAGTGTGACTAGCTTTTTTTTTCTTTACCAAATGTATCTAAAATTGTTCCGTTTCTGTGTGTAATCAGTATAAATCATGATTCGCACACTATTACACATTTCTTTATTTGCCTTCAGAGTGTAGCACATCTTTTCTTGGTGTGTTTTGGGTGCTCAGTTGCACCATAGCTGTGGTGCTGGAATTCAGGCTACAAACCTTCCGTGGTTTAAGCTTCATTCAGCTTCTACCTTCAAAATTAAGATAGTTACAAGTGATAGTTAAGATTATAGAAACAGCTGTGGTGGCACACGCTTTTAATCCCCAGCACTTGGGAAGTAGAGGTAGGCAGATCTCTGTGAGATCAAGGCCAGTTTGGTATACATCGGGCAGCTGTGAGTTCCAGGCCAGCTGTGACTACTGGGAGAGCCTGTTTCAACCTCCTCCTTCCAAGGTGAATATGGATGATCAAGGTACCCTTTCCCCAAATGATTCACAAATCTTTTTTAACTGTGTCTTCAGTTCTAGAGGTTAAATTGCCAAGGTCTAATACTTTTTAAACATATTTCTTAGCCGTGCTAAGTACTTAATCCATAGGTAAGCTGTTAAAAATCATATCTTTTTGAGTGATCTTTTAGCTTCTCCCCTTACATTTAGACACACATTCACTCCAGACATTGTAATTACTCCTCTAACACATTATAAATAATAACTCATTGAATCCTCACCAGACTTGAGCATGGCACTTTCTGCTTTTATCCTGGAAAGGAAAGCAAGAGGATTGGTTGGCTAGCCAAGGCCCCAGTCAGTGGCTGATCTGGAATTCATTTTCTCACCACCTCACCCTCTGAGCTAGGCCATCATCCTTTACTAAAATGTGACTGAAATGAATTTGATAACCTTAAACGTTTATGGCAATTGAGATCTGAGAAACATTGTTAGAAAACACTCATTGGTAGGGAGTGGAGCTCGGATATATACTCATTCTAGAAGCTTATCAGCCACATTGTGAAGGAGGCTCTGGACTTTGGAAGGATGCAATGAATAATTAATAACTGCTTCAGTAGCCTTGGAGAGGAAGCTTTGAAGGGTTACACTGTTGGCCTGACTGCTCCTCCTCTCTGCATGGCCTGTAGGCCGATGGTCCTCAAACTGCCCGATTCTCCAGCTCTGAATTAAACATTGGCATCTCTCCAGGTGGTTCCAGTAGAGCATCTGATAGAAGAGGACTGGGCCTTACCTGGGCATTTATCATTCTCTTGAATTCTCAGGTGGCCTGGTTAGGTAATACCAGGCTTTGAGAACCTCTGCTTGAGGGACTGTCATACCACTGAGAGTGGGGAGGTTTTTCTGTTGTACTGGATGAGCTTTCCTTGGAACAAGAAGAGTTGCAGATTTTTGATTTGGGGATATTTGCATTTACATAGCCAGGTATTGTGGGGAGTGCGTCCCAGGACCAGTCATGTATTTTATTTAGGTTTTGCATTTACCTTATGTGAATAATTTGAAAGGAATTTTATCCGCTATTTTTAGCTCATCCATGCTTTGCCTGTAGCTCATCCCATGAGGTATGGGGTGGGATTTCCATCTGTGGCATCAAGTTGCCATGCAGACAGTTTCAGATTTGGGAGCATTTCTGAGTTTATGATTTGAAATTAGCGGTGTTCTCCTGTAGCTGCATGGTTACTCATGAGTAGTTTGCCTTGTGGGTACCATGGCATGGTTCTCTGTGATGTACTTCTTCAGAAGGAGCTGTGTAGTGGGCCTGTCCTAGCTCTGCCCCTGAGGATCAAGGAAGCAGGAATGACTTTTTCCTTCCTTTTGGATGCTTTGACTTGTTGGCACACCTCTCTCCAGGCTGTTAAATTGAGTTACTAGTATTCATGTGAGGACGGATGCTTGCTGCAACATTGGAACTAACCCTATCAAATTCTTTTCCTTAGTGCGTTTCTACATCTGTGAAGATCTTAAGGATTTCTAAGATGGCTTTGACATCTTCTCTGGTTAAGGGGGGGCCAGGTTGCCTCTCAGTCTGTATTCTTAGAAGCAGCTGCTATGAAGTCCACATTAAAAGTATGGCATTGGTTGCCATTCCAAGGAAATTTTGTGTGGGCCAGATTGTCTTAAACGTATGTAGCCTTTAGTGTCTAGAGTGCCCTTGGGGCCATTAGAGGGTTGGGACACTTTCTCCATGAGTGGATGAGAAAAGCCTAGAAAAGGAGCCCATGGTTGTTTTAGAGGACAAAGTCTGCCCATGTCTTTTTGATTTTCTTTCAATTTATGTCAGTTGAATGACAAATTTCAGCTGAGTATTTGAGGATGCAAGTAAACAGATATTTTAATTATGTCACTTAGGAGCCAGTTGCAGAAACATTTGCTGACTATTTCTCTCTTCCTTTCCTCAGTGTGTGTGTCCATTTGAAGGACAGTCATTTAAAGAGCTTGTGTCAAGCCTGTGTGTGAGGAGGACAATCAGTGGTGATAAACTGCTTAGAGTGGTGGAAACCTGGCTTGAGTACATTGAGATAAATCCCACAAACTCCTTCAGGGTGTGTTTTTAATATTTAATTTTTAGGGCAATAAATAAGAGATTTGAGGAGTTGTGTTAGAAAGTTTCCAGAAACTTGCTGTGTGGTTCAGTAGCTACCACACACTTTTCCATGTGACCTGGCGATGTGAATGCTGCTCTGCTGTTTAAATGTTTACATCCATGATGCAGTGGATTTCACATAGTTGCTTTTTTGGAGATCAGTTTTGTTCTAACATTTTAATTACCATAGTGAAAACAGTACAGTTTTAGAACCCCTAAACACCGTTTGCACATCTGTGCAGTTAGATATGTAAAGGAGAAGCTTCAGTGTAATTGACAACTGCTTTTTGTCTGCAGTAATGTTTATGTTAAAGTTTGGCACATTCTGCTGTTTTATTCCGAATTCAGCATATTTGTACCATACCTGGGAAAAGCTGATTTTTGCAGTAAACATCTTGATACTTGGCTGAGATGTTATTAAAGTCTGTTCATCTCAGATGCCCACTGATGTGGCTGTAATGGAGAGCCCTTTATCAGTTACTCATAGTGAGCAGTGGTCTAATCAGAGACATCTGTTTTCTGAGAAGCCTCACTCTGGTGATTATCAGAAAAGATGTTTGTTATTTCTAAAGTTCATGGGTACAGCCTGACAGTTTTTGAGCTGGGCACATGTGTTAGCATTTGAATGTTTTATATCTTTGTGTAGTTCTTACGTTCTTTAAAGAAGATAACAAAAGCTAGTCAAAAAAACTAGCTATTAGCCAGCCTAGAATATGATGTTGCTGTCTGAACTTTTTTTTCCTTGTAAATAGGCTCTTACTTGATTAAATAGGAAAACAAGAAACAAACAAAAAAACAAACAAACCTGTAAATGTGGTGGAGACCCTCGGGTTGCAAGTTGCTTTGTTTTTATCCCAATCTGTTTTCTGCTTTGTGTCAATTATTTCCTGTCACAGTGTTCTTCCTTTTTGACCTTGCTGTTTCTCAAAGCCTCTCTTCCTGTTCTGTTACTAGGATAAATGTACTGTCAGCATTTTGTGGATTTTCAAAGTTCTTGAAATCCATAAAATACAGCGCATCTTTTCTTCAGTCCTATCTCACGTGGTCTGAGGAAGTCCTCTGGAGTTAATGGTAATTCTTGGGGAGGACTGGAAAGTTCTGAAGTTACATGCTGCTGAAGAGGGTGTGTTTCTTTTTGTTGCTTATGGGCTATCCAGTGTCATTTCTTCATCCAGCCTGGGTGAAAGGAGGCCAGTGTTGTGAATTGACTGTTTTGTAGATGAGGAAAGTTTGGGTCACAGGGACCAGCCCCGGCACACAGGGGTCCCAGTTATAAGTGACTCTGGGAAGAGCTCTGCAGTGTGCCTAGCTGGGGTGTGCTGGGTGGGGGATACACTTGAAAGGTGAAGACCCCTTACTCCGTCGTGGCTGTGCAGTGTGGCTCCTTTTCCTCCAGCAGGCATCTACCTTAGGCAGGGATTTCTTGCCTTTTCATTATAATGGGGTCTGGATTAAATTGTATCATTCTAAACTTGATTAATGGGCTCTTCTAAATTTGACCTTCTAAAATATTGATTCATTTGATGGTAGATATACAGTCTTTTTTTCTATGCTACTGGTTTGGCACAGAATTCAGTTTTACCCTCTCTTGACACCTGTCCTATCTTTGGTGGAACAAGGGATTGCTGCTAATGTTCCTTAAACTCTTTCTGTGCTCTCTTTGCCTCTTTTAGAGCTGGAGTGCCATAGTCCTTGATTATTAGAGAATGTTTCCTTTGAGCAGCATGTAATAAATGATTTAAGTGCTATTACTTGTGGCAGAATGTGGACTGTGGTTAGGGCCGAAAGAGAAAGCGCGTGGAGGTAAGACAAAACTGCTTTATTAGCCTGATCCTGCCCATGTGTTGGACTGCTGTCAGGATTTTATTTTAACTAAATTGTGTTCATTCAATGCATATTTACTGATACCAGCTATGTGCTGGAGTTGTGGGGACCAGACAAAGACCTGCTCTCAGGAAGCCTATAGGTTTCAACCAGCCTGGAGGTTTCACAAGTTCACAGTCAACTCTAGGCCTTATCACAGGTATATAAAGTAGGTGTTCCTTAGCTTTCTGTTGGAGATGACACCACTGGAAGTCTCTCTTACCTTCCCAAGCCCCACTAGAATTTTATTTGGAGTCTTTTGGAAGAGGATGATGCTTTCCTCAGAAATAGAGGTTAGGATGGTCATCTGAAGTGGGATGTTCCTTGTTGCCAGTTGTGACTGGTGAGTGGCTGCTGCAGCTGGGGTGAACTCCCGAGTTCTCTCGTGGCTGTAGCTATTCTGGATGAACATGATAAACACTTAATTTTGGGTCAACTAGCCATTCTTTTCAGAGAACATAAATTCTACTTGTCTGTTGCTTCTTTACTTTGTAAAAGTTCGTAAAGACTACTTATTGCTGTTTTGAGTGGATTGCTGGCTGGCTGCAGATAATAAGTACACAGATACTTTCTTTTCTGTTTTGGTTGATTACATCATAAATGTATCATGCCCTTGTATTTTAATCTAGAGAAGGATTACTTAATCAAGTTGACGCTTCTCATGAATTAACCATGTCTCATGGATTAATATATATTCAGCCGTTTTACAATTTCATTTTGTTTTCTCCTTGGTCTAATTTGGAGCTGAAAACTGTTTCTCTATTATGGATCCTCCTTTTTGTGCCCGGTTGTACCCAAGGCCTTGTGCACACCTTCCTTTGTGCTTTTGAATGCATTGTTTGGGACTGTTGGCTTTTCAATTTAGTACCCATATCAGAAAGATGTTTTGACATGACAATAAGGCATTACAAAATGGTTTTCCAAAGGTGGCTAGATGCCAGTGGTTTTGTTCAAGCTCTGTTTAGCATCTGAAAATAAACTAATGCCAGTTTTCAACATAGAAAAATCATGATTAGTGATTCCTCTAATTCACACTGAACCAGCCTGCATGAGTCTTCTTTAGCTTCGGATAATTTGGATTATTGTAAGATGCCTTTTGTGAAATACTATAATTAATTAATGATAGACTATAATTAACGCTCAGTGTTTCTCATGAACGTAATTTGAGAGTAAACCAAATTTAATTTGGAGATACGAGGTTTGTGATGTGACTTTAAAGGTAGAACAATGTTTGGATTCTTGGTTCTTAGACCTTGAGAAGGGGAGAATTGCTGTGTTAAATAAGTCCTGTTCAGTTTCATTGAAAAGTACATGTTTGTTTCTTTACAAATCTACGTAGTGTATTTATCATTTTATATCTTTCAAGTATACATAATATGTTCTCTTTTTTAAAGAACAATAAAAAATTCTGTTGGGTTTCTATCATGTGAAAACCTCATTTTATTGTATTAAGCTAATCGTGTAAAAACCTCATTTTATTGTATTAAGCTAATCAGTAAGTGTGTTTTTAATTGCAGTGTTGGATATCAAACTCAGGACCTCGAGCATGCTAAGCAAAGCCCCCTCTACTAAGCTATATACCTAGCCTAGGTCCCTTATTTTCATAAGTACAGTACTTTACTGATTTTATCAAAGTATACTTTGTTACTGTTCAAAGCCATTCGTGGTACTCTATGCATATATATTATAATTTACATTAAAGTGTGGTGTGTGTGTGCAGGATCTCCCTATGTATAGTACAAGTTGTCCTTGAATTTGCTATGTAACCCAGACTGAACCTGAACTGGAGAGCCCCCATATGTCAGAATTATAAGCACATGTCACCATACCCACCTGTGTATGTATTTTATAATAGTTTCTGATTTACTGAGAAGGTCCAAATAGTCTTCTGAGCTCCATATTCTGTACCTGCTTTTCCCTCACTATGGGACCTGAGTCACATCTAATGACCAGTACTCGGGCACTGTTGTTAACAAGCCCATGCTGTGCTTGGATTTATTTAATTTGTACCTAGTGCTCTTTTTTTTGGTCCCAGGTCCCCACGTTACATTTAATGTTCATGTCACCCTAACTTCTCTGACAAGTTTGGTTATCTTGGTAGTTCTGAGGACACTGGCCAGGTGTTTTTGTCAGTGTTTTCTTACTGAGAGTTGTTAGATATTTTTCTCGTGATTAGACTGGGGTTGTGACCACAGAGATGAAGCTCCATTCTCTTTATAACCATCTTAGTTTCATTTTTGTTGCTGTGATTAAAACATCCTGAGAAAGGGTTTATTTTAGCTCCCAGTTCCAAGTTACAGTCCATCATTCGTGGGGAAGTCAGAGCAGGAACTTGAAGCAGCTGGTCATATCCACAGTCAAGAGCAGAGACAATGCGTCCATGCAGGCCTACTGTCCAGTATGCTTTTTTCACTCTTACATAGTTCAGAGCCCAGCTATCCACATTCAGGGTGGGTCTTCCCACCTCATTTATCTCAATCAAGAGCCTCCCTTCCCCTTTGCCTCCCACAAGCCCACAGGCTAACCTGACTTGGGCAGTCTCTCATTGAAATTCTATATTTGAGTGTTTCTAGGTAATGTCCAGTTGATAAAACTCATCATTGGTGCATACTGTCAACATGACTTGCCAATTGTTCTGTTGACCTTGATCACCTGGTTGAGGTACAATTTTCTCTAATACTGATATTTTTCCTTCTTTCCATTCTTGGTCTTTGGAAGAAGTCAGTTTTGGAGCTGAGAGTTTGTTTCCCTCTTGGAGGGGTTCAGTCTGCAGTAACTGTCTATAACTGCATGGGAGATGAGCTGTTCTCTACAGGGGCAGAAAGAAGATTTTGAATGGTGGTAGAAGGCTTGGCAGCACAGCCCCTGGCACTATGGTGGAGGAGGTGATAGGGTGGTTCTTCAGTATGGTGTTTCTAGAATGTGTTTTTGGATATGCAGAGATTCAAATCCCTGGACCTGCTTTGGACCTACTGACTTAGTCTTCTGAGACAGATTGGTCTAAAATCTTCCTGTTGAACAAGTTTCCCACGTGACTCTGATAGCTATTGGAAGTTGAGACCCTCTGCTATGGATTAGTCTGAGCCCTTCTGCCTCTGAGTTCTGCCCTGCTGCTTGGAGTCCTGAGGTTTCATTCAAGGCTTCTGTTCTGACTGCTCCACCTCAGGCTTCCACCATCTTGGACTGGCTCACTTTGTATGAACTCACAGTCATAGACAGCTTTGCCTTCAGTTTGATGGTCTCAGAGTCAGGGGACTAGCAACAGCTGAGGGCCTCATAATGGAAAGGTCTGAACAGGGAAGGACGAGCCTGAAATGATGTTTGTCTGAAAGTGATTTTATTTCAAGAGAAGGCAAAGACATCCAGACCCTTTATGGGCTGTATTCAAGTTCAAGGAAGTCAGAACCCTCCCACACATTTTCAGTCCAGTGGCTGTGCTGTGAGAGAGCCTTGCAACTCTCAGGCAGAGCCCCTGGTTGAAGGAGGTGAGTAGTGGTCTGAAGTGGCTTCTTTAACCGTAGGGTTTGTGTGGCCCTTGTCTGAGGTACAACTGAAGAAGCTCTGGGTAGGAATAGGGTTGGCACAGTGGTCCAGATCCAGTGCTGAGATCTGGTGCCTCTGGATGAAGTACTATGTCTGTGTATTGATGTGTGCCATTAGCTCTGAGCCTGCCCGGCGGCCCTTCCTCCCCTACTGAGCCATAATTCTCACTGTCCAGTGCTGTGGAGGCTGTGGCTTGGGCAGGAGTTGGTTCAGAATTCTATAGCTTAGGGAACATCTTAAAGACAACTTTTTTTTTTTTTTTTTTTTTTTCCCTCCAGTGGCTTACTGACAAGATTCAGGCCAGTAGTTTATTTTTGTTTCCAGATACCCCTCAAAAATGATATCAGTAGAGAGAATCGGGGCGGGAGAACAACTTTCTTCACCATCCTCAAAATGACGTAGGTTGCTGAGCCTCATTGCATTCATTTATGTGATGCAATGTGTGGTATTGCTTTTGTTTATTAAAACGCCTGGCTGTTTTTTAACCCATTCCTCTGTGCTGTAGTTGAATTCCACTTGGATCTGCAGTTGTCCCCCCCATCCCACTCCCCACTTGAAGAAAGGATCTCACTGGTTTGCCAAAGCTAGATTCGAAGTCCTTGTCTCAAGTGATCTTCCTGAGTGCTGCTACTACAGGTGTATGTATGTGCCACTGGGCCTCGCTAGAAATATTTCTGTTGTTTTTTGAAAGAAAAGTAGTTCGTGTAGTTTTCTGTTTTCATTAGTAAAGATTCTAGATGTGAATTTCTGTGGGTTTATGTGGAAGTCACTTGACCCCACAGACATCTATGTGGAAAATATTGAAGGCTAGTTTGTGGAACTGACTGCTCAGGGCTTTCCTGTTATAAGATTTCTGGAAGTCGCAGATGCCTGTGTGAGTGGGACTGAGCCAGGAGTCTCTGCGCATCGCCTCTACCCCAAGGTGAGCGAGGCCTGGTCAGAGGACTCGGGCAGCAGCACTCCCTGCACCAGTGTCAAATGGGGGCCTTTGGCCATGCTCAGGTGTCTCCTTTTATGACCCCTCCTTTCTGATGGTCACAGCAGTTGAAAAACTTCCTGTTCTGAAAAGGAGTGCAGTCTCTCCTACGGCCCTGAGTTTGGATCTAAAAGTTTGTTTAATCAGGGCCTTGATGTAGTATAAAGTTCTGAGTCATGTAAGCCAATGCTCTATGGTGGAACTTCACAGGAGTCTATGAACTCGGGGTGGAAAAGGCATTTTTATTTTTGCCAACTTTTAGCTTATCTTTAGCATTTCCTTCTAGTGTGACTATGATTTCGCAGTCCACAGTGTTTGCAGTCACCAGAGAAATGGTAGCTACAGACCGACACTTCTCAGATTGCTGGGTTAGACCAGTATCCACATCCTTTTTCTCAGTATGTTCATAACGAAGCCCAGAGAGAGCTGTGTCTCAGATCTGGCTTTGAATACTTTATTATTAACAATTTAACCTTTACCTTGTCTGAAATGAAGACTGTTTAAAACCTGGGGAACTCCTGACAAGGAGTGTCCAGGCCTAGGCATTTTGCCGTGGAAGGGGCCTGGCCAGGACTAGCGTCTTCCCATTTTCTGATGATGCTCTGGACACTGAGGCAGTCTACCAAGGCCGTGGAGAAAAGTAACTCAATTTTGATGCCTAACAGTCTTGCAGTATTTTATCTACCTTCAAGTAGATAAAATGAAATATTGTTGTCTAAAGGAAAATCTAAAAAGAATTTTACTTAAATCATAAAAATTCCTGTTATATTTTTATAGATGTAATTAATTATTTAAGTTGTCGTGTAGTTTATTGGCTTAAAGCACTACTGTAAATTTGTTTTGTTTTGGGGTGTTTATCTAATATTACAGCAGTTGGGCTAGGGGCTTTAGGACGTAGAATGCCTTCCAGGATCAGCAAAGTCGGTAACATCGGAAAACATTGAAGAGTCTGATTTTTTTGACTCCCAGGTGCTATGGTAAAGGGATTCTTGGAGTTTTTGACCCTGTATTTAAAGACAAATGGCATAAAAATTGGGGGATGAGAATTGGCTCATACATTTCCTACATTGTGTCTTCCTGTGTGGGGTGGTTTACATCCCAACTGTGAGGATTCACCCCGTCGGTGGCCTGCATGAAGGTATGTTCTTGAAGCACTATTGCAGGGCAGTAGGAGCTGGGTATTTATTGAGCATGTGATGTGGCTGAGCATTTCATACAAGTTGTCTAATTCCATTCTCTCTGCTGCCCTGCGAGGCTGCTCTAGCCCTGTTTAACAGATGAAGAGGCCAGCTTGAAGAGGCTAAGCAATTCATCTAAGTGCCAGTCTGACAACTTTGCTCCAGAGTGTTTTCCTGTGGGTGTGTTATATTTGCATGCAGGTGCCTCAGTTGATCTGTGGTGTTGGGCATAGCCACGATCCTCAGGCATTTTGTAGCTGCATTCTACAGGTTAATCAAGTGTGTGTGGAAGGACATCCCATGTCCTTAATTATTCCAGCTGTGCCTGTCAAGTGGCCATGCCCCATTCTCTGTGGCCACCCTCTCAGGACTTTTGCTTCAGGACCCTGCCTGAAGTTTCAGGGTTAAGGTTCAGAGTTCAGTGAAGCTGCCTCAAAATCTGATGGCCTGTACTATCAGCCCAAGAGCGAAACCAGTGGGAAGGATCAAAACGATCTAGTCTCTGCCTTGGTCCCCTGAGACGGGGTCTGTAGCAGTTCTGAGCAAAAAGACCCAAAAGTGCAACCTGAACGCCTAAGTACTTTATTGAGACCCTCCCTCCCTCCCTCCCTCCCTCCCTCCCTCCCTCCCTCCCTCCCTCCCTCCCTCCCTCCCTTCCTCCCTCCTTCCCTTTCCTTCTTTCTTCCCTTCCTTCCTCTCTCCTCCCTCAGTTTTTTTCTCTCCCATAATTAATTAATTAGGGCATTGCTTGGGATGGAACCTAGGGCCTTAGGCATACTAGGTAAGCACTGTGTCACTGAGCCACATCCCCAGCCCAAGGTTTTGGTTTCTGAGACAGTTTTCTGGCCCTGCTATTTATTATTTGCTTTTTGTGGTATAGATTTTCTTTTAATGACAGGGACAGTGTGCTAACTTCTTGCTCATATGGAATGCTCCTCTGTGGTGTTGCAATATTTTTAAGCTCGTGTACTGCCACAGTGAGCCCAACACACACTCCTAAAGATAGCTTTTGAAAAAGAAGCCTCCTCTTTTGGTTCTGCCGTTCTAAGAAGTTTTGTATTTGGCAGTCTGTATTTGTTACCATTTTGTATAATTTCAAATTTTCAGCAGGCACATGTTCTCCACCTCGTTGCTAATCTTTGTCCTGTCTGTTCTTGTTACTGTGTGATGTCCTGTGATGTTCAGTGTATAAACCATTTCCTGGGGTAGGTGTTTAAGCTTTTGCTTCAGCAGACAATGTGTCTGTACTTCTCAGAGTCATTTCCATGGCATAAATTCCTCAGAGGAGGCTGCAGAATTTCATGGTATAGATGTCTTTATGACTTTTGATTCATCATGCTGTGACATACCTCCAAAGGTTGTACTGGTTTTCAGTAACAGAAGGACCAATTTTATCTAGGCTGTGCCACCTTGGAAGTCAGGGTGTAAATGTTCCCCACTCCCCCAAAAGGAAGGAAACAAACCAGTATTTGCGTTTTTCTATTCTAGAGGATCTTGTCTCAGAATGATTATAAAACAGTGCTACTGCTGTGTTATAACAGACAGACAAGGATTTGTACACTGTGTAACTACTGTGTCCTTAAACTTGGCCGCCTCCAAAGTGGCCCTTAAATTTCAGGGATAAGCATGCTGGCTCACTGATGACTCACTGATGTAGCCCTGCCTCACAGCAGCCCTCAAGGCCAGCCTTTCTGAGTGTTTACTGTGGAGCAGGTGACCTGCTCTTTGAAGGCCTTGACAGCAGGCGAACACGCTAGCTGGGATGTCTCTTTAAGAGTGACTGGTTCTTGTTACCAGTAGACTGTTCTTTGGAGGCTTATTTGGGGCATAAAGTTGATGGTAGAATTGGATTATCATGGTTTTAGTCACCAGCCAATTGAGACCAAGAACTTGCTGTTCCTTTAATTGGTAATCTTCTAAAGACACTCTTAGAAAGTGTTGCAGTTTCAGCCACATGTCACCTAATGATGGGGGCGTGTTCTGAGAACTTTGTCGTGTGATTTCATGGTTGTTTACATGTCATAAAGTGTACTTGAACAAATCTACATGATACAGGAATTCTAAATAGCCGTGGTATATACTTAGAGGGTTTTGTGTGTGTGTGTGTGTGTGTGTGTGTGTGTGTGTGTGTGTGTGGTTTTTAAGGCCATAATGGATCAAATTAATAAGCATGAGAGCATGAAGGAATCAAGAGACATTGTAAGCTCAAAATATCTAAGATGGTTACCAGTATAAGAGGGCGGAGCATTTTAGAGTCAACCTTTAAAAACAGAAGTAACTCGAGGCATAGTGGCACATGCCTTTAATTCTAGCACTAAGGAAGCAGAAGGAGGAGGATCTCTGTGAGATAGAGACCCACCTGGTCTGTATAGTGAGTTCCAGGTCAGCTGGGGCTACAGGGAGACCCAGTCTCTAAGAGATAAAAGTAAGTAACAGTTAACAGGAGTACACCCTGATGGTAATAAGTGTAATATGCTGAGTATGTAAGCTGGTTTAGTCATTCCTTGTCATTTGTGATGTGCTACACATAATCCCATGTGTGCTTTCTTGCAGCATAATATGTTGTTGTGATCACTGCAGACATTTCCTGCTGCATCGTGGTGACTGGCATGTCACCCAGCAATACAAGTTGTCAGCTCCATTATCATCTTAGGAGACCCTCAGTACATGATCTGTTGCCAACTGAAATTTCATTATGTGGCATGTGACCGTGTTTTTAGTTTGTCATGCCTTAAACAGGCAGATAGCCTATCAAAAGTCTTGTTTATTAGACGGAATGACTGGGTGTCCGTGTAGGATGAGCGCTGTTTCTTGTATAACTAAGAACCCAGACAAGTCATGCCCAACCTCCAGATTCATAGAATCTTAGGTAATCATCTTTGTACCTTTCAGCTGCTAGATGTTTGTTATGCAGCATCAGGTGGACAATACAGTACACCAGAGAAATCTGTTCCTTTTACTCCTTGGCTGTGGTTTACTGCCAAGTGTGACTCACTGAAAATGCTACCCTGATTCTTTATCAAGTTTTTATGATGTGTTCCTGAATTGGTTCAGGAATATAGTAAAATTACTTTGTGGGATATATTTCAAGAAGATTTTTAAAGGAAATGAAAGAGTGAAGGAAGGATGGAAGTGAGGGCTTACTGGGAAAGGTGGGTGTGAAACACAGGGCTTGTACATGAGGTGCTTAGCATGTGGCGTCGCTTCCAGCCAGGAGAGGGCTGTGCCATGAGTGGTTCTGGGAAGAACCGGAAGGTGTGGGGATCAACTTGATGCCCTCTTCTCCATCTCTTGCTTGCCTTGCTTGCTCTTTCCCTCTAGTGCTGCTTCTGTTTCCCCCTTGTCCTTCCACAGGTACCCCTCAGTGTGGTCTATACAGGGGAACCAGGGCTTGGTTTCTACAGGAGACTGGTGTGGTTCCATCCTCCCACCTTGTCTCTATCCGACATGCAGGGGTTTCAATCCTTCCCAGCTGTTTTCTTCTGTGGTGAGTGTGGCTCGATTTTTGAATTAATGGTTTTTAAAGCCTGTTAGTGTAAGGGTGGACTAGTGCTTATTCATTCTCCTGCTGTGGAGAATGAATTCCTGAATTGGTCAGAGTCTGGAGAAGATGTAGTGGGTTTCAGAGAAAATCATGATGTGCTTGATTCGTAACTCCTTCTAGCTTGGTGTGGGGAGGGCACATAGGAATGTTGCTCCTATATGGAGACTTAGGTAATAAACTGTAGTTTTCATTTGCTAAATTTGCATTGATTTACCATAGGGCAGTAGGTGACTACCAGGGCAGTAGTGGGAGTCATCAGAAGACTAGTGCAGATCCACCTACAAACCTTGCTTCTGAGAGCATTGTGGGCATTTTGTTCCCTCTGGGTGATTTCCATCTGTGGTGAATCCTCTTTATTATGCAGGTTGGGTCCACATATATGATGCTAGGTGGTGGTTTTACTTGCTCTGACTCAAATGCCCCCATCCCTTTCTGTGTTTGATTGTAGATTCTCCTATACTTCATGTTATTGATGCCATAGACATTGTTGAATCATTGTAGATAACAGAATGCAAGCTGTATAGGTGAACAAAAGGTGTAACTTTGACCTTCTGTATAAGTTACTTTTCTGGTATTGGGATAAAACATCATGACCAAGGCAAGTTATAAAAGGGAGAGATTGACCTACATGTAGTTCCAGAGGGTCAGAGTCCATCATGGTGGGGAAGACTTAATAGGGGACTGCTGGAGCAGAAAGCTGAGAGAGTCCATCTTCAGGCACACACAGGAAACAGAGAAGGCAAACTGGAAGTGGGGCAGGACAATGAACTTTCAAAGCCCATCCCCAGAGATGCGCTTCCTCCAGCAAGGCCAAACCTTCCTGGAAAGGCCCCACCAACTGACCAAGTGTTCAGATACTTGGGCCTGTGGGAAACACTTCTCATTCAAACCATCTCTTCCTAGTAACCACATCTAAAAAGTAAAAAGTGATAGATTAATGTGGTTTGCCTTTCGTTTGATACTGCTAGTGCAGATGCTTAAGTGGTCTATTTTTGATGTCTAGTAAACGTTTAGAAGCTGACAGCAAGTTGACTTGGCAGAATTTTACATTCTTTGCCCAACCTTGTTTCTACAATAACCTAACTAGTGTTATGTGAAAGGTATTTTTGTAGATTTTACAGCTTGGTGCCCTGATGATAGACACATTTATTTTGGAATGTCTGTTTTTTCGTGGTGTGCAACAGGGGTTGGCAAGCATCCCACGGGCTGAGTGTGACTTACTGCCTGTTGTTGAATCCAGTCTTATTGGAACATGCGTGACCTGGCTATGTATGATAGCACACCTAATCCCAACATTTGAGAGATGGTGGCAGGAGGAACAGGAGTTGAAGGCCAGCCTGTGTGAGACCTGTCTCAAAGAAACAAACATGCCAGAGTCAAAAGAGAAAAGGACCCAGCCAGGCTTGTTCAGTTGATCTGTGGTGCTATGGTGGAGTTGAGTATGACCAAGCTGAAATGCTGTTTATTAGGAAGCCCATTTACAGGACTGAAGTGGGGTCTGTTGCCTTGGAGCCTTGCCCCTTCCTTTCCTGACACCAGAGCCCTGCAGGAGGAGCCCTTTCCTCTGGGGCAGGAGGAGGAGGAGGCACCCTTTAGCCGAGGGTTCATGAAATGACCTGGTCCCTGGTAAGTAGTAAGCACTTCCTGATTGTCAACACTATCCCTTTATTACATCTCTTGTTTTACTCTGTAAATTTGCTTTCTTCCTTCATGTGAAAATATGAGATAAATCTCAACATATCCAGTAGAAATAGAATGCAAACTTTTGTGTGTGGACTGGAGGTATGGCCTTGGTTTTCCCAGTAAGCACATTTAAAAAGTAAAAAGAAATAGATTGATTATAGTTAATTTCCAAATTAGCTCAATAGAACCGCTGTCATGCCAACACATATTTATGTAGGAAATTAATAGATTCTGCTCTTCCTTAAGACCCTGCAGTCCTGTGTGTGTTTTATCCTATAGCATGTCTTATCCGAGGTGCTCAGAAGCCACGTGGTGATGGCCACCATCATGGTTGGTCTCATTGTCTCATAGCACCTGGTTGTCCTGTAAATCGCTTCTGACACCGACTCTGCAGAACTATGCATTCCTCACATGTTATAAGTGCTTGGTCCACCAAGGCTGTCCCCACTTTAGATGCCAGTTGCAAAGGAGCTTTTTGATTTTAAGTTCCTGTTACTTTCTCTTGGTGATCATTAATTTCCTGTGGCAATTTCAAGAACTCAGGGAAGGCCCTGGGTTCCATCTCCAGCATCGCAGTTCACAGAACCCATCGCTGCTAGTTTATTAAGAAGCATACACCTGAGGAGCAGCAAAGAAACAAGGATGCACAAGATGAGGCTGGAGATGGACTGGGGCTGAAGAACTTCATGTACCTCTTTTCCAGAACAATTGTCCCAAACCTGGAAGTCCTCAAATCTCAGTGTTCCAGAGTTGTTATAACCTAATAGTACCTACTTTTCCTCTCAGTAGTGAGGTCAGGCTGAAGGTTCCCATCCTCTGGCTGTCTAGGGAAGCATCTGGTGTCCCTTCAGAGCACAGACTGGTCCTTTGTGGCTCATTACCAACAACAAAAGTCACTCTTATCACTCAGGAAATTCCAAGGGTTTCTAGGAGCTCTAGCAGAAGCCAGGAACAAAGTCCAAAGATACTTTTTATGATTCTGGGACGGGAGGCAGCGCTTGCCTCAGGCCCGCTCCTTCCCTACCCCACCCCAGCTGGCAAGCCCTGTTTACAAGTCTTTTTGGGAGCAGCTGAGGCCCTCTTAGTTTCCATTCTCTCCTGCCCTTGTCTGACTAATCATGAAACTCACTGTCCTGGTAACTCCCCCAGATCTTAGTCTTCAGGAAACAAATGTAGGAAAAATATAGTAACATTTCTAGGGATGTTTAAATGTAGCCTTGTCACTGGCTTACAATAATTTGCTGAAGAATACCCAGGCTGTAGAAGATAAGCTCCTCTGTGGAATGAGATATGTGGCAGAACCCATCATCTGCCTACTTTCCTCTGGACACATGGCAGATTAGAATGACGTGGGGATCAGGTCCCCTAACTGTGGGCAGTTCTGGACCTGAGACTTCTTTGTTCATCTTGGTGCACTGTGTGTTGAGGTACTGTTGGTAACTTGGTGTAGCAAAGGATGTTTTTTAAGACCTCAGTGCGGTCTTTGGCCTCTCTTCTGCCCTTCATGTTTCTGTGTGCTTTTTCCTGGTGCTGGGAGTAGAAGCCAGGGACTTGGACGTGCTAGGCAAGAAAGGGTACCTTCTCTGAGCTATACTCCATGAGATTTTTAATCTTTAATTTTTTGGTTTGTACCTGAAGTTGGAGCCTTTGCTCTGGGTTCAGATCTTGCTTTTTCTAGTTGGTCTGTGACTTAGATGGATTTCTGACTACTTGATACATTAGTTGCCTTCACTGGAAAATGAGTTGGGAAGATTAAAGTGAACTTGAACATGGGCAAGATTGGGGTGGGGTTCAGGGTACTTGTTTAACCTGTGTAAAGCCCTGGGTTCCACCCCATAAAACAGAACTAAAACTAAACAGAGAACACATGGATTTATTTAAGCATCCTCGCCTTTGTTTAGTTAATAAGGTAGTGTTTCTAAGTAAAGAAAAGGAATTACAGCAGCTTTGCAGATTGGAGTGCAACGTGGTTGTTGAAGGAATATAGAAGAATCAGAAGCTTTAAACATTTCAGATTCTGAACGTGGCTTTGTACTGATTCTTTAAAACTGAAGAGTGTGGTTGAAATGGCCTTTTGACTATGCCATGGCTTTGGGTACGGCACTCTGGGGGCTCTGTCTAATGTGGAGATCCTTGTAAAGGATGGCATTTGCATTTGGCTTTTACCTTCCTTGTGGGTATGGTACAGAGTCTGTAGTTAAGTAGTGTTTTTCTGTAATTAAGGCATGAAACTTACAGTATATATGCAAATGTGTTTATATAATGATTGTATTTAAAAAATAGGTTCCATAGAAGGGGAAGGCTGCAGAATCTGTCCTGTTTAGATTTGCTCTAGAAAGGCTACAGATCTATAAAAGGATCAAGGCATAATTCAGAATTTGATCTGCATATGATAAGGAGGCCTTAGTGCCTAGAACTTGTAAGGCAGTAGTAATGGGGGGCGGGGAGGAGGGGGAGGGGAGGAGGAGGAGGAGGGGAGAATACGCTTGCTCATGTGGAGGCCAGAAGCCAGTGTTAGATGATTTCCTCATTCACTTTCCACCCTTTAATTACTAAAACTTTTTAAAAACTCTTTTATGTATATGAGTATATTGTCTGCATATAAGTGCATCTGTGTGGTACAATGCCCAGGAAGGCCAAAAGATGGTATCAGATTCCTTGGAACTGGAGTTATGAACAGTTGTTAGCCTCCATGTGAGTGCTGGGAACCGAACATGGGTCCTCTGACAGAACAGCCATCTCTCAGGGTCTCACTGATTGGTTAGATTGCCTGACCAGCAAACTTCATGGATGCTCCCATGCACACTGGGAATACAGGCGTGCCCCACTATACCCAGCTTTTTATGTGGGTGCTCGGGCTCTGAATTTAGGTCCTCATTCTTGCTTTGTAAGTACTTTACCCACCAAGCCAACTACCAGCCCCTGAGCTAGTTTTCATTATTTTAAACATGAAGATTTTCAACAGATTGAGAAAAATATTTTCAAAAACCTATTTTTAGCCTTTTAAAGTAGTTCAAATATTCAAAGAAGTCATTCTGAGCAGTAGACTTGAGTTTCACGCACCAGCTCAGTGCTCCAGGCTGCTTATTGCTTATCAGTGTTGGTGGTTCTTTGTTAACACCATGATTTCTGTCTTCTGTCACAACTTTCATTCTGACTTTCTAGTAAGAAACATGGAACCTAATTTGGACAAATATTTCAAGAGTGTTTTCCCACCCTTTCTTATTGTGTCCCTTAGGTAGGAAATGAATGTTCTTTTGTTATGACTAAATGACAGTTTTTTAAAGGTTATAATATTTCTCAAAAAGAGGTGCTTGGGGTTTTCTTTTGAGTCTACATACCTTCTGGAGAAAGCACCACGCTGCTGGCGGTGATTCCTAACCTCTTATTCGGTCTGAAGTCAAAGCCTTCTGGTCTTAACGCCTTCTTATCTCTGCCAGGCCCACCTGTCATTCAAATCTATATTTTCCCTCTAGCTGTTCCCAGAAACACCCTCAGGCTTAAGACTTCCCCATCCCTGTGCAGTCCCAGGGCTGATTGTCGTCCTTTCTGTGCCTCTCTTTATTAGGTTTTATGGACGTGTCTGGTTACTCTCTAGCCCTGAAGTCTTGGGGAACTCTGACTTGTAGACTGCTCTTTTTAGTCACCCTACTGGAGGTGGAGTTGATAGGGAAGAGACTGAGACTGAGATTTTTTTTTTTTTTTTTTTTTTTTTAACCTTCCCAGCAGCTTCACAGAATCTTTTGGGAATGCTTGCTCTCTAACTCCTAGTTTGAGAACAAAGACCCTACTTGGGCTGTTGACTTTGACCTTATTTTTTAAAAAACACTTTATTATTTTTATTTTAGATATATGAGTATATTGCTTGCATGTATGTAACTGTGCTCCTGTTGTGCAATGCCCAAGGAAGTCAGAAGAGGGCATTGGGTTCCCTGGAACTTGAGTTAGGATGGTTGTTAGCCACCGTGTGGGTGCTGGGAACTGAACCCTGGTCCTCCACAAGGGTCACCAGTTCTTAACTGTTGAGCCAACTCTCCAGCCTGAGTTTGACCTTCTTAACTGAGCTCAAACATAAGCTTGCTCATTGGTCCTAGAGGACAGCTCTAGCATAAATTGCACCAAGAGCCCAGAGGATGCCTGTCCAGCTCTGCCATTTGTCTGCCTATGTCTAAACACAGGATAAAGCTGAGATGGAAGAAAGCATTTCCTTCTTCCCAAGGACACAGCATTGTTATATATTTTACTATAGTCCTGATTAGACTTCATCTTTAGATAGGAGACCATATCTCAGACTCACTTCTCCAAGAATGACCTGATCCCACTGGCCCCACCTCCCCTCCTACCCAGCATTAGAACTGGCCTAATTCTGTGGTCAGTACCAAATCAGGGCTGGCATGTCACTGTTGGCCCAGCCTATCTGTGTAGAGGAAATGCAAAGGACAGTGATGCAAACATTGCCTCAGATGGAGATCTTGAAGCCCGAGTTCTCCCTGTCCTCACCTGTTTCTTGAGCTTCACCTCCTACTTTCCAGAGTTTCCCTTGCTGCCTCTGCCAGCTCACATGTCCTAAACGTGGGAATTCACCTTGCTTTCAGTTACTTCTGAGGGCCTTCTTCCTAACTGGCTTTCATCCTGTCAGTTCCTTCCCGCAAATGCTCTTGTTTCCTTTGGTTTCCAGCCGTTCATTCTAAGCACATCTGTCTTCTGGTCTCTGTAAGTGTGAAGGTTTCATCTGTCCCTCAGCCCTTCCCATGCCCTTGCTTCATTCTAAGTGCTTCTTCATTGCCCACGT
Source organism: Eospalax fontanierii (assembly GCA_035773235.1). Taxonomy (NCBI): domain Eukaryota; kingdom Metazoa; phylum Chordata; class Mammalia; order Rodentia; family Spalacidae; genus Eospalax; species Eospalax fontanierii. Next base: position 34,078,766 of record CM069547.1, read on the forward strand.
TCTTTATGCATTGCTTCATGCTGTATTTGGAACCACTGAGGCAGGAAGCCAGTTTCCATAGAACTCCCATGATGTGACTGTTAGTTTTAACTGCCAACTTGACACAATCTAGAATCATTTGGAAGAGAATCTCAATGAGGAATTGCCTAGATTAGGTTGGCGTATGGGCATGTGAGGGATGTTCATAATTGGGGTAATTGAGGTGGGAAGACCCACCCAGAAAGTGGATGGCGTCATTTCATGGGCTGGGTCCTTAACTGAATGAAATGGAGAGAGCTAGCAGAGCACTAGCATGCATGAATTCATTACCCTTTGCCCTTGACTGGGTATATTGTGACTGACCAGCTGCTCTGTGGCTTGGCTTCCTCAGTGATGAACTGATGAACTGTAACCAGAAATTGTGAGCCAATTAAACCCTTTCTCCTTAAAGTTGCTTTTGTCAGGGTATTTTATCATAGCCAGAGGAAATGAAACTCAGACACATGGTGACTTTCATCTGTGGTACTTCAAAGAAGGAAGTCTTCCTTCTCCTCTCATATGTCCTATAGTAGTACCACTTCGTACAGTTGGTGTCCCTGGAATCCAGATAGACCAAGCCTCAAACTGAACGTGTTAGGTTGTTGCTAATCTGTATGTGCAGATGGACCTAATAGGATTGTCTCAGTGTGTACTGAGCCTGTGAGACAGTTTTTTGTCATTATTCCTTAAATTATATGATATAACGGTATTTTCGTAGCATTCCACAATGTTACGTAGTATAGTAATATAAGGGTGATTTAAAGAATGTAGAGAATGTGTATAGGTTCTGTACAATATTCTGCCATTTTATAGGGGACTCCAGCATGGTGGGATTTTGGTATGAGTAGAGGCTCCTGAAACAGATCTCTTAAGACATCAGGGAACATCTGTGTATGTCACCTATAAAGCTACCCTCTTTGAGTCTTATCAGAAGAAATGTGGCCTAAGAAATTTTACATGGGGTATAGTTGAAAACTGCTTTATAAAATTATTAACAAGTGGGTTCATTTAGAAATTAAGTTACCTTGTCACCTGATATTAACTTGATTTTATTAAAAAAAAAAAAATGATGATTTTTCTGGGGATGGTGGCCCACGCCTTTAATCCCAGCAGGTGGATCTTTGTGAGCTCAAGGCCAACCTAGTCTATGTAGCGAATTCCAGGCCAGCTGGGGCTACAAGGAGACCCTGTCTCAAAAAGACACCCACCCCCCTGAAAAAAAAAAAGGTTGTGACAGCTCTTGACAGTGAAATCTACATGCTAGGCCTATGTGCGACTTGTGGCTGCTTCTTTGATGAGAATTTGCCTGTTTCTGTGTAAATTTTCCATGTTTCATAATGAGAAATGCCACATTAAGGCCTCCTGAGTCCTGGTGTCTGTTGCTGGAGGTGGGAGGGGAGTGTTACCAGTGTAATCTCACCCTCCTCCAAGCTGCTCCCTGTCCCACTTCTTTGTTCTTTGCTAGGTTATCCCGGACCTCTGTGCAGATAACTTATTGATACTGTTTTAACTAGAATGCCATTTTGAAGATTTAATTGCAAACTGGTGTTCTTTGAATGTAGTTTTTTTTTTCCCCCCCGTATGACTTACTTATTTTTCCCAGTTGCCACTTAGCACTTTGTTCTTTCTCCTTTTGGGTTTTAGGCAGTATGTATGATTCTGTGACTTAACTTGAACAGTTTCTACTACAGGGAGCTGTCTCTATCCTGCTATCTTCCAAGTAAAGAAGACTCAGCTACTTAGAATGGGTTGATTAGTTTTCCCACCCCTTCCAAACATCACTCACCCAGCCTGGCTCTCACCGGGAGCTCTAGCTCCCAGGGCTGTCACAGCTACATTGAGCCATTTGGATTCTTCAAATGTGAATTTTTTGTTTTCTTTGTATATAAACCATGCTTAACCTCTTGAGATGTTTTATATGTGTGTGTGTGGGTGTGTGTGGTGTGTGTGGTGTGTGTGTGTGTGTGTGTGTGTGTGTGTGTGTGTGTATGAGAGAAGGGTGGGGCCTTCTGGCTGTCAGAGTTCCCTTTTAGTTACCAAAAACTAAAGAAACAGCGTAAGGCCTGATGTTGGTCTTCAGTTGTTTAGGTTGTTCATGACTTCTACGTAGGAAATAACTTGGCCTTTTTGGATGTGTCCCCAGGGATCCTCAGATTCTGCTCTTCTGTTCAGAGTTAACATCAGCTCCCACTTCCTTTACACCTCTCAGTGCCCCAGGTGGGGACACCCCAACTTCCGTTCCAGCTGTGGCAACCATATGCCCTGACATAGCGCACTCAGCTGCCTTCCTTTGCCCCTTATTTCCGAAAGTGTGCCAGGTGCCTTGACACTTCAGCAACTTCAGGAAGCAGCCAGAGCAGGTTTGGTGGCAGGTGGAATGGACTTTGTCCTAGTGCTCTCCATAGTCTGCAGTCCTTCTGTGGTCAGGGACTGCTTTCTGGGCCATGCCGCCTGCCCATGGAAGGCCCCCGCAGTCCCACCTGGGGACCTCTGTGACATGTTAACATGATCAGAAAAGGAACTTGTGAATTTTCTTTACTCTCAGCTGCTAGCAGCTGAGCTGACTCCCAGCTGCCTTTCTCCTCCAGCTGGCGTGGCTGGTTCTGGCCTCGCTGCCCCAGCAGCAGTGATTTCTGCCCTGGCTCCAGGGATCCTTCGCAGTCCTACTACTGTGACTTTTTAAGGAATGACACAGCCCCTGGGTTTTTCTGTTTTGACTCAGTATGAGTCATCACTTGTGGCTTAGTTATTCAGGTGACTGCTGCCTCCTTTAGCTTTTGTTAGTAAGGAGAAACCTTGTAGGTATTTCATGCAGGCAGAGACTAATACAAGGCATGCTTGTGAAACAGTGTGAAGGGCCAGAGCAAGCAAACAGAAAGTAAGAAAGTTATTGCTGTGTCTGCAGATCAGAACAAGGAGGGCAGATTCCCAGAGTGAGCTTTCAGGCCTGTCGCTCACTGCTGCAGCTGCCAGGCAGAAGCCTTGGCTCACTGGGGTGCAGCTGCTGCATGTAGCCCTTTGGTGCTGCTGCCACCTCTGCATAAACCTGCTGTCCCTGTGACCCTGAGTGGAAGGGAAGGGAGGAAGACTTCGTCCTTCTTCCTTCCTCCTGTCTTTAATGTCACATTGGGCCTCCCGCAGAGGCCCCATTCAGAATCCAGCTGACAAGGACCTGGGAAATCCAGCTTTTCCGGTACCCAGTCTCAGACACATTGGAGGATTGCCTGTGAGGTTCCAACACCAGGTCATTCCTGGCACCCATGAGTGTGGGTGGAGTTAATGACCCAGTGTTTGACACCTGACCTGGAGTGTGTAGATCGCAGTAGTTGTTGCCCATCTTTGTACAGGTCAGTGAAAGTAGACTATCAAAAAGATGCTAATGGGAGAGAGACAGACCTGCAAAGGCTGGAAAATAATACTTAACGTGACCCATTCGGATCAATGGAAGAGACTATTCATTCTTCCGCTGCAGCTGGGGAATAGTGACTGGCTGCTCCTCTGACAGCAGGAACTGTGTACAAAGGTGTATTGAGGCACCATGGATGTCTCTGGGATGTATATTGTGGGTGGAGGGACAAGTTCACTCTTTGAAACCCAGGTATGGAATGTTTGTTCCTGTGGGGGGAAATGTACACAGGTAGGTGATCCTGAAAACACTGAGCTCTGCTTTCAGTTCGGTACTGATGAGAAGTTCAGCATTGGAGTGACAGCTGACAATAGTTAGCCAACAGCAAGCTGGTTTTGCATGTTCTGAGCCTACTGTATATCCTGAGTCTGCTTGTCTTTTAGTCACAGAAAGCTCTTGGGCTGCAAACCTGAGCTTTGGGAGTCTTTCCAGCTGTCTAGTTTGTGTCGTAGGAGCTACAGGCTGTAGGTAACAGCACTCTAAGCAAAATGAATTTAGCCTTCAATCAGAGTGTCCTAGGAAGGGATGACAGGCCTGTGGCACAGGGTCCAGGGCCTTGATGGGAGTTTCAGGAACCTGGAGAAGTTCTTGCTTCTCAGTCTGCCCTTTGCAGGCCTGGCTGTCCCTCCCTCAGTGTTTGTGTTGGCAAATATGGAGGTTTATATAGGTCAAGCTGAGGTCAGATTTTCCTGATCTGTTTGGAATTCTAGCCCTCAAGGAAGGGCATCTTTGGTCCGGTTCAGTCAGTTACCCACTCTGAGGCAGTCTGCTGACTCTAATCCCTGAAAAAGGAAGGTGATGTTGAGTAAGAACACACTTGCCCTGATTATAACTATGCATCTGGGGACCAAGGAGCCAAGGGAAGGACAGCAGTAGCCCAGGGGAGACCCATTAGTTTCAGGCAGAGTCCAGTGGGAATTAGCAGCAGAGCAAACTGTCAGAAGTATTAGAGGATGCGGTGACTCTGCCAGTCATGGTCACCATTGCCCAGCACCTCTGCATTTCTCTTTAGGCTGGGAACTAATTAATGCCTTTGCTCCTGTGCTTGGTGTGTTCATCTAGATTGTGGTGATGGAAAACAAAAGCTCCAAGAATGCGCTGAGAACATTCTCAGGGCCTTCACATAAGGTAGGAGCATCTTCATCTGCTATGTGTTGCTAATATCACAAAGTAAGATGTAAAGAAAAGTTTAACTTGACTCAAGGTTCTGGAGGTAGAAGATCCGGGGGCATGTCTGGTGATGACTTCTTGCTAACAGAGTCCCGGGATGGGTTTGAGTGTGGTACAGGGCATTGCATGATGAGTGTAGGGATATGCTTGTGTGTGTGTGTGTGTGTGTGTATGTGTCTGTCTGTCTGTCTGTCTCTCTGTCTTTGGTCTTTCTAGAAAGTCTTCAGGATTCCGTCATGGGGGCTGCAGCCTGATGACGTGTTCTAACTCTGATCACCTCCCAGTAACCCTCCCTCTAAACCCTAGAGTCAGATTGTTGCCCCCAAGTACCTCATAGTGGGGAGATTCAGTTTTAACACATGAGCTCTTGAGGGACACATTTAAACCATAGTCAGGCCATAGGACAGGGGGCTGCTTTAGCTTGACTGCCCTGTGAGTGCCACAGAGAACTTTTGTACATGTTGGAATGTGGCAGCATCCCCATCCCTCCTTCATCTGCTGGACTGCAGCATTGTAGCTGAACCTGCTTTCCTAGGGCAGGGTGGGCCTCTAGGGGTCCATGTGTGACCTTGTGACAGGCACATGGAAGAGACAACTTGGTTCTTACTTTCTGAATGTAGTATATGTGGGGGGAGCGGGAGCTATTTTATTTATAATGTAGCTTTTGCATTGGATCACTTGACTTAAATTTTTATTTTAGATTATGTATTTGTGAGGTGTGTGTGTATGTGTGTGTATGTATGTATATGTATGGGTGTGTGCACATGAGTCCAGAAAAGGCCTGTCTGATGTGTATCCTGGGAACCAAGCTTGGATCTTCTGCAAGAGCAGTGCATACCCTTGACAGCTTAGCCGTCTCTCCAGCCCTGTATCACTTGATTTAAAGTGTACACTCAGGTGTATACACATGGCAGTTCCCTAGGAGAGATTTTGCTTTGTGAATTCCTGTGTTCTCCATGACAGGATTAATTTCTTTGCCTGTAGAAAAGATGGAACTGACCTTGGAAAACCAGCATGAGGTACCATAGACTCTGAACCAGCATGTGGGCAACCCTGCCCAACTCTTATGTGGTGTCCTGTACATATTCACACACTCTACCATGAGTGAAGCACTGGATGGCACCAGTTTGCATTTTCTTGATTCTTTAATTCACGTTTATTCTTCATAAATTATCCTTCTCATTTGTTTAGTTCAGCCTTTTCCTCATTTTGTGGCACTATTTTATATACATATATTTGGATATAGGAGAAACAAAATGCACTTCAAGTTTCTGCATGCAAGATTAATCTACAACAATAGAATATGGAATATTTGGATAACTTTAAAGTTATGTTCAGTTGGGGCCTAAGAGTCATAAATATCTAGATATTTCCCACATGATCATTTCCCTATGATACGTGTAACTTTCATATATGTAAATCTATCCAAAGGAAATACACCGCTGTCCTGACTTTAAATTAGTGCATGTTAATTATTTGAAATAATGGGTTTCATTATGACAGTTTCACACATGGACCTTGTTAATTTTGTATCTGGATTAAGTTCTCATGTTCCTCCTCATACCCTCTGTTACATTGATGGGTACTGAGTAAAGAGATTCCCATTATTTTCCATGCTTCGAAGCCATTGGCAGTGGCGAAAACAGTTACCAGTGAGCGTGTGCTTGCTGTTTGGCCTGAATTGATGTCCCTCCTTTTTTTTGCTGTGATGAAAGCACTGTGACCAAAAGCAACTTACTGACCAAAGCATGTATCTTAACGGTTCCAAAGGGATGAGTCCATTTTGGTGGTGAGTCATGGCAGCAAAGAGGCAGCAGGCATATCTCATCAGCAAACACAGAAACAGAGAGTGAATGGAGAGTGGAGCGAGGCTGTGAACTCTCTAGCCTGCCCCCAGTGACACACTTCCTCCTGTAAGATTCAGTCCCTACCGTTTATAACCTCCTGAACAGTACTACCATGGGGTTATGTACCTGAGCCTATGGGGGACATTTCTCATTCGTACCACCTCAGCTTTTAAAGTCCACATATTGTGATTCTAAAGCCAAGGTGATGGAAGGTAATTAACTTCTTGGTATGGAGCCCTAGTGGATAGATTTCTTTTCTTATAAAGAGACTGGAGAGACATTCTGTCCATTCTATCACATAACATAGCTAGAAGGTGCTGGATGGAACTAGGAAGTAGCCTCCCAGACACTGACTTGCCCTGTGCTTTGATCCTGGACCTTCAACCTTAGAACTGTGAAAAGTAACCTCTGTTGTTTGCTAGCTGCCCAGCCTGATGGTAGCCTGGATGTACTATTGAGGCATGTGTGCCCATCAGGAATGGCTTATGTGGAAGGTATCACTGCTGTGTCTGGAAGGGTTATAGTTGTATAGCAAGCTAGATAGGAACCTACCTTCTGGGGACTCCCAAGCAAGCTAGAGTTGGAGAAAGTGAATGCTCCGAGTAGTGGGTTCCAAATTTCACTGAAGCTGTTGGCCAGACAGAATGAGCTGCTCCTCAATCAGCATCTGAAAGAAGGTGAGCTTAGTGAGGGTTGCTGTAGGATGATAGGTAATTGTTTGTGGAGCCAGGAGGAAATTACATGAAATTCTTATGAGTGCTGCTGGTAGCCGCCTTCAAACTGGGTGATCCAATATGTCTATTTGCCTCAGAACTTCTGTATAGTCACTGACATCATTTCCCTGGGCTTCCTTCCTTAGGTGTTTGAAGGGCCAAGTTGTTCCAAATTCAGTAAGATGGTTGCTGTCCCCATGACAGACAGACCTGAGCTAACAGTTTAGTTGGCTCCTGCTCCATATAGAATGTACTCAGAAATGCTGATGGCAACTTCAGGGGTTACCTGGTAGGGACTGTATTAGTTTGTTTTATGCTACTGTAACAAAATATCTGAGCTGGATGCTTTATTAAGAAAAAGGGCTTATTTCCTCTAACAACTGTGGAAGTTGAAAGTCTAAGATTGGGTAGCCATTTTGTTCAGCGTCTGGTGAGAACCTCACCATGGCAAATAACAGTATGTTAGGTGAGGGCATGTGTGACCAGAAGGTACACAGTGAAGTAGTAGGCCCAGGCTCGGGGAGGGACCAAGCTCACTGAAAACACCTCAGTCTTACAGAGCTGCTTCATGAGAACAATGCTATTCCTTCTGAGGGCAGCCTTCCTTGACACTGTGACCCTACACTAGAACCTACCTCTTAAGCATCTTACCATCTCCCGATGGCCTTGTGAGGACCAGGCTCCTCATGCACCAGGCCTCTGAGTATTCTCACACAGAAAGTGTTTAGATGATGGTAAGAATTCTCAGGTGCTTTGAAACCAGGATCCACTGGTACATGTAATGTACCAGTTATGTACTAGTAGGTCTTTGTCTCCTGACTGAGGATGGAGGTGAAGGGAGAATAAAATGTACTATGGATCATCCTGGAACAAGCAGGTGGGGTAGCCTGGGACATGCAGGGCAGAGTTGTTGGCAGTAAAGAGGTACCAGTGTTTCCTAGTCACAGTTTAGGATGTGATGAGTTTGCAACCCCTAACAATTTCTGAATAGTGCTTAGGATTTGTAAGATTCTCTGTGTGTTACATTCTTAATGTGTATGTCAAGTGATAGCTATTAGTGATTGTTACTGATGCTCATAATGCAATTCTAACTTGGTCATTGTTGATATGTGGCCTTTAAAATGAAAGTTTTATTTGTGGTGTATGTGGGTATGTGCCTGAGGAGGCCAGAAAGTGTCTTCATGTGCCACCTTACTCCTTTGAGACAGAGTCTCTCTTCTGAAACTTGAGCTTGGGTTATTCAGCTAGGCTGGTAGCCAGCAAGCCCCAGTGATCTTCCTGTCTCTCTTCCCCATAGCACTGGGGTTACAGGTACACATGAGACCATGCCCAGTTTGTTATGTGGGTTCTGGGACCCTAACTTGAGTCCTCATGTTTGGATAGTAAACACTCTTACCTACTGAGCCATTTCTCAGCCCAGTAGTTGGTGACATGCATACATACACTAGTCTTAGATTTACAGAAAAGTTGCAATGTTATTATCACACAGCCTTTCCACGTTGACCACACCCAGCCTTTTCTGTTGACAGCAACTGCTAGAGTTTAGTAGTGTCACCCAAAGGCCCAGGTGTTAAAAGACTCAGTCCTGGCTTGGCTTGTTTGGGACTTGGTAGAAACGTTAAGTCTTCTGGTCACTGATAGCATGCCCTTGCATGGAGTAGTGAGAGCCCAGCCTCTTCCTCCTCCTCTTCCTGGCCTTGAAGTAACTGGTTTGATTCTCTCATACTTTTCCACCTTGATGTACCACCAGAGACCAAAAGTAATGGGACCAGTTGACCTTTAATGACTCCTAGATCTATGAGCCAAAAGAAAACTTTCCTTAGGTATCTGTTACAGTGAGGGAAAACGAAGTCTCTTCATATATTACTGTAGATACCATAGATATCTACGTAGATAGATACAGTCAGGAATCCAGTGATGTCTGCCATTTTTATATAGACTCTCTGAAGATGATTTTCTATTTACTCCTTATCTTTAAAGCATTTGATTTTTTTTTTTTTTGATGTTTCTTTAGGATCTCTTCTTATCCTTATTAGCTCTGCCAAGCTTTGTCTAGCAATGGTTACTATCTTGCCACAGACATAAAATCAGCCATCTGATCGCAGGTGCTTCTTTCATTTGATGCTCTGAACATTCGCGACCCCTTTTAGGGAGAACTGGTCACACAGTCTTGTCTTGGAGGTAGACCTTGTTTCCCAGAAATGAATGTACTGTTTTCCTAGGCTGGTATAAGAAAGTTCTGCAAACTGGGAACAACTTCGAACAAACTTAGAACAGAGTTTGCTGTGTCAGCCTGGAAGCTGTAAAACTGCGCAGCCTGCAGAGGAGTCCCCACTTGCCCCGTCTACCTTCTGTGGCAGATGACAGCCTTCCTTTCCCATTTCTTGGTATGTAGCTGACTGCTCTGGTGATCATGGCCTTCTCTCTTTCTATGTCTTTATATGGAGTCCTCCTGTGAGGATACCTGTTATACTGGATGAAGAGTTCACCCTGCTCCGGTGTGACCCCATCGTAACTAAAGACATTATAAGTATCCTATTTCCGAAAATGCCTACTAGACTTCATCTTTTTAGAAGGGACAAGTTTAACTTGTTCCTTCTTTTAGACCCCCAAATTGATATCCTTTCCACATGAAAAATACATTTACCCTTCTAACACCTCTTGAATTTTAACCTATTTTAGCAGCAACTTTCATTCTAAAATCTCATTGACTCAATCGGGGTTGAGTCCAATTTGGCAGATGGTCCATTCTAGAATAAAATTCTCTATCAACAGGTAGGCGATCAAAGAGCCTAAAGGGTCATGGCCCCTCCAAATTCTGTAGACAGAATTGTTGCTTCTTTTCTCCTTCCTGGTGCTGTGCTGACTGTGTCTGGCCCCTGACTTGTAGGTGGAATATTATGTGTCTCTACCCATGTGACCATCTTTCTGCCCATGTGATTGATTAGATTTGCCAGTCATCCTGGACTGGCGGCCTCACCTAGCATGCTCTATGAGGGAGGGACATTTATCAAAACTTTCAGTACCCATGATGGCCTTCTGGTAGCTCACTGTTGGTGCTGGTCTGTCTGGGCTCTTTGGCAGGAAAATGGGAAGGACACCCTCACAGAGCTGAGCCACTTGAGACAGAATGTAGGGTCTTTTGAGGAAAAACAATCTTCATCTATTAGAAGAAAAACATTTGACAGCTTTGTGGATCTGTTGCAGCATGGTACAGACAGATTCTTTCACTGCAAATTAAAATATCATAGTTGGCAAAATGGTTTGTCTTGTGGCTTTCTTAGCATGAGACTTGGCTGACTCTCACTCAACCCTGGCTGCCATGTCCTCCTGACCTGATCATTGTGGGTGCTAGACGCTTACACAGACTTATTACTTATATGCCTAACACACAAGCTAAGTTTGGTCTTTAGCAAGAAAAAGAAATACACATTCTTGTCCATGCATGAAAAGAGCTGAAGATGTACTTCTTATATTTTTGAGAAGAGCAATTATGTGTGAACCAGTGCTTTGATAATTGATAGGTTGGAAAGGGCCGGGGCTGCTCTTAAGGAAAACACGCTTTTTCTCTGACTTCTTGGGGGTGATGTCAGAACTTCCCTGTCTGGAGGACTGGATCAAATGTGCCAGAGGCATATTAAAAGCTACAGGATACCTGGGGGAATCACTCAGTGGTTGTTTGCTTTTCCATTTTCAATTATCGAAAGTTATGTTTTAATAGCAAAAGTCACTCAGGCCCAGGCCATTAGGCAGACTGCCTGGGTGCTGGATGGAGTGATTGCTGCTACTCAAGATGTCTTCACACTGGGCCCAGCTTATCTTGCTTCTGTCTGCTAGCTTGGCCTGGCTCATCCTCCTCTTCCTCTGAAGTCTCTTCCTGGTATTTAGCTGATCAGTGGGCAGAAGTAGGCAGGCCACACCTCTTCATTTCCTCCAGCTGTGTGTGACCCCATCTGCTGTGCTGGGGCGTGAAGAGAGACTTCTTACACACAGCACCAGGCTCTCAGTGAACTGGGCCCTGCCTCTTCCTCCAGGCTTCCAGTGCTCTGTGTTGGCCAGGTGCACTGTCCTGACATGAAGAGCGTGTGGTTTGCCTGTTATCATAACAGACATAACATGACTTCAGCTCATGTTTTCTTATACGAGGGGCAGTGGTGTGGCTTCTTTCAACAATTCTTTCTCCTCCTCCTCCTCCTCCTCCTCCTCTCCCTCCTCTCCTTCCTCCTCTCCCTCTCCTTTTCTCCCCTTTCCTCTTCTTTTTTTATTCTCAGGCTGGGGATTGAACCCAGGACTGCTCACATGCTAGGCAAGCACTCTACCACTAAGCTACATCTTCAGCCTCACTAAAGTTCTCTGGGCTATCCTTGAACCTGGTCCTCTGAGTGGCTAGGTTTACAGACACCACCCTTGTCTTTCAGTCTTAGCCTGTGCAAAGGCACTAGGGCTGATGGTCTTCTCTCAAGGGGCCCTAAAGTACAGTGATACTGATGGTGGTTAGGATGGGCTGGTTGTGACCTCACTGTGCTTTGTCTGCCTGAATCTACTTAGCTCTCCTGCCAACCCAGGAAGGGGCCACTCTGCATGTGACAGTCACTGACTGGTCCTCAGTGCATCAGGGCACCCGCTTCTCATAAGTGAGGGGTGAAGTTTTTGAGGATTCGTATTAAGGAACAGTTTGCATGGGCAACCAGGTGTTTGTAGATCTAGCTAACCAGCTGACCTTTCTGTCACTGGCCTCGCCATTTGCTTCACAAATGCCTCAGGGCCTGAGAAACAATGGTGGGAGGCCAGCCGGAGGGGGCTCACAAAGCCTATTGGCAAAGGAAAGAGCGGAGAGGTCATTGTTAGGTGTGCCCTGTGCCTGCCTGGGGCTCCCTGGAAGGGAGGGAGCAGTCCTAGCCCCTCCTGGCTGTGAGTAGGAAAACCTTGGAATGCAAAGCCTGTAGATAGATATGTTTGGAAAAAACTTCAACTGTCTTTAAATGGGCCAGGGTATTTTTTCATTATTCTCTAAACAACAAAATACAGCTGCGTGATGTTTACCTTTACAGCTAGAGTTGATTAAAGTGTGGGAGGACAGTAATGGGTTCTGTGCAAATGCTGCCATTTTATTTTATTATTATTATTTTTTGATACAGGTTCTCCTAGTTCTAGCCCCAGCTGACCTGGAACTCACTACATGGACCAGGCTGGCCTTGATCTCACAAAGATCTGGCTGCCTTTGCCTCCTGGGTGCTGGGATTAAAAGAATGCCTCACCATGCCTGGAAAGCACTGCCATTTTATATAAGGGAATCAGTCACCCATGGATACTGCAGGGCGGCAGTACTTGTATGATCCCCACATGACTTGGCCTCTTTACATGTGGAAGTCATTAGTCATTTCTTGTGTGTTCACCTCAGGATACTGCGAGAGCCATATGTGATGCAGGATTCTGTCAAAGTGAGGGGAACATGTCAAGGGTGGGTACGGAGTCAGCAGGTGTTATCTGGTGCACAGGCCTGGGTCCAGCCTGGCAGTGGGGGAGGACTGAGGGTAGGAGGTGCTGTAAAGTTTTGGGGAACTTGATGGGACACGTGTCTGACTGAACTCAGGTGGCGAAGGCACCAGGGCCAGATTGCCCTCCTGGGCAGTCTTCACATTCTCCTGCCTTTCTCTCCTCAAGCCCAGTTTCCTTGTTAAGAAAATAGATGAGCAGCATGAAGAAGAACCGTGTTAGGGACTATGCTGGACATACCAAGGCTGCTGCTTTTCTTATTCATGGGGGCCTGGGCTTGGCTGCTGGACGTTTTGTAAATGAAGTTGACACAAGGAACAGAGGGAACAGGGTGAGGTATGTAAAAATATTTTAAAAGTAGACTGGGAAGCTATAGACATGGGTTAGGTAAATAGACTGAGGAAGAAGGAAAGGTTTACATGAACCTGCATTCCAGCCAAGTTCAGCAAAGGGTAGGCAGTAAAATTGGCAATGCCTCCATGTCAGTTTGTCCTGGTGAGATCACCACTGACGTCATCATTGCAGGTACATATGCTCTGCTGTAGGTTCATGTGAGGAGCTAGGTATGAAGTCGATCTTCTGGCCAGTGCCATGGAACTAACATAGAGCATACTGTGTGTGTGTGTGTGCTATATGCACACACATCTGTGCAGGTACACAGAAGCCAGAGGAGGACATTAGGTGTCTCGCTCTAGCTTTCTGCCTTATTTCCTTGAGATGAGCATCTCGCATCTCACAGAAGTATGAATCAAGTAGCCCTAGTGTTCCTCCTGCCTCTGCCCTCCACTGTACTTGGATTACAGGTATGGCTACTCTCATCTTTTTGTGTGGGTTTCAGGCATTGAACTCACAACTTCATGCTTGTGCAGCAAGTGTTCTTACCTGTTGAGCCATCTTCCCAGCCTCTAGAACATACATTTTACTTAGAGAAAGAGTAGTTGGCAGCTCAGTTGGCTGGCTAACCTGTTCCATGCATAGCCCCCTACTGGGTGTAGAATGTAAACTGCAGTCTGTGCTGATGGGAGGTAGTTCCCATAGTGGGTGCAGTGGCTGGAAGGGCAGCCATTACTGGGGAACAATGGCGACTTTTATGCATCTTGTTCTTTTGAGGATTGTAAAATATGCTGGCATGAAGAAACATGATAGGTGTGCTGGGGCCTACATAAATATCCTCAGATTATTTTTCCTCTCCTCACCTACGAAAAGTCTGATCATTAAAACCTTGTGTTTTTCAAGAGGGACTAGCAGAGTGGCCTGATCCAGCCAAGCTGATCTTGATATCCTTTGACTGAGAGGATTCACCAGTGGAGTCTTTCAGAAAGTGAAGCTCTTTCTCTTCTCCCTGAGAATTATTGCCTTGCTACAGAAATGTAGGTAGATTTGGAGCTTGCAGGTCAGCATGGGCATTCCTGCAGAAGAGTGGTAGAGTATCATTGTGTGGCTCACCTTCTTACTACCTGGGCCCCATGTCAGCGTAGGAACAGTTCCCCTCTCTAAACTGGCATACTGCTGAGACCCTGCAACTCAGTGTATGGCATTTGGCAGTTATGCAATTCATATTCAGTCGGGAAAGCCTTAAGTGGATTCCTTATAATAGAAATTTGCCGTTCCTGGTCCTTCATCAGTGGTACCACAAAAGCAGGTTTTCCACCCATTGAGTAGATGGGCGTGGGATAAACCTAGAGGTGAGGTGCTAATTGGTTACATATCTCTGTTTAAAGCAGCCTTTTGAGGTTATTACTGTTGGCGCTGGTTTTAGGGAAGGAAAGGGAAGGGAAGGTGCATGTTAAATTCCAGGAACATTTGTGTTTCCATGGTGTGCCCAGAATTCAGGAAGGAATGATAGACACATTGTGACTTCAGTCTCTGGGGCTGCTGAGGAAGAGTGAAGAGGTATGCAGGCCATTACAGTGTAAGTGAGCATCCGTGTCTCTTTTTCATTCTTATATATACTCTGAAAATCACTATCAATTAAGTCAGGTGTGTCTGTGGATCTGACAGGAATGCTTTCCACAAGCGAGTCTCCTTCTGTCTGGAGCTGGGAAGGATAGGAAGGTGTTTTACCTGGAGGGACAGTGCGTCTCTCTGTTCAGGCTGTTGATCCACCTCTGTTCAAGGGCCTAAGTGTGTTCCAGGTCAGTGGTATTTTTGTTTCCCATGTCAACATTCTTATAATGTGTAGAAATCACGCATCTTAAAATGCTGAGTCCCCACATTACATAGGGAGCTAGGAGCACTGGGGGCAGCCAGTGCCTCACAGCTCAGAATGTCTTCTTCAGCAGGCAGGCAGTTGTATGCAATGTTGCTTAGAGCCTGGGATGGCCGTGGTTTTTTGGTTCAATTGGAAAAAGCCAGAGTTAGGTCTCCAAGGAACCTTGTTGGAAGATGTTACTCCCTGAGAAGTCTGTGAGCATAGTGGAAAGTAATCCTGGTATTTGTCATATGGAGAGACGTGAATGTAGTCTCTGTCAAGGACATAGTTGAAACTGGCATCCAAAATCTCTACCAAAAGATAGAGATTCATATTTACACTCTTCCTTGTGAGTTCTGAGAACCCAGGTGTACCCACAGGCAGGCTTTCCTCATGAACACAGTGCTGAGGGGCCTTCTCATGTGAGTGGAAAGCATGTGACCTCAGCATCCTCTTGTGTCTGCTCAGGTGCTCTGGTCTGTGCAGCAGTGAGTACAGCTCCTGTACAGCTCTGCACGTGGTCATGTTTGCTTTTGTTCTTTGTAAGCAAAGCCTGAGAGAATGTGATTGCACACAAATGCCACTCTAGGGCTTAGCCAGGAGGCTGGAGGCTGGATGTGTAATTCCTAGTAAGTGCTGTGTCTGTTTATTTATCTGTTCTTATCTGGTGTGTTGAGGAAAATAAATATTACAGGTGATAGTGGTGCTCTGAAGAGAGACAAGTCCCTGTCCCTATGTTTTGCATATTACACACACACATACACACATATTATATATATGGAACTCATAGATACATGTCCACTTGTGCATATTTGTCAATTTTGTCATTTATCTTCTCCCTTATGTGCCTTATTCTCACATCCCTTCCACTGCATTTCCATCAGTTAATTAATCCATTCATCCAGCCAGCCTTTTATTGATTCTGTGCTCTGTTGAGGGCACTGTGTTCAGTGATGTGGACAGAGCAGTCAGTTGTGAACAAATAGCCTTAGCACCCAGCGCAGGAAGAAAGAAACGAGTATAAATGGCTCTTTGTACCAGACAGGTACGACTCACTGGAGTCTGAACAGTACATTTGCACTCGCTGCATGTAAGCTGTCTCTTAAGTATGGGCACGTTCCATCAGCCCTGAGAGTAGCCAGAGTTGGCTGCGTTTCGAAGGCTGGGCTGGTATGGGTGGGCCTCTGTTGGAGCCTTGGCCCCAGCATTGGAGTTGACCCTGCCTTCCTCTTGGGTCTGTGTCTGTTCCTCCCTAGACACAAAGCACCAAACAGACCCTTCAGCTTAGAGACTTGGCCACATATTCAGGTACCAGAGGGAAGGCCAACCATGGAAGATGAGAATCTGAAATAAAATCCTTTGGTAAAGGGCTTAGTGGTGCTAGTTCAGGAAGGCTTGGCACATGCCGCGTCTGCCTGTGGATATGCTGCCTGGTCTGCCTGTGTGGGTCCAGAGCTCTTGCTCCCATTGCCACCTCTTTCATATCCCTGATGTCTTCTCTGTTATAGACTCGGTCCATCTCCCTTCTGTTCCTGGGTTCCTTCAATTCCTCTGTTATAGACTCGGTCCATCTCCTTTCTGTTCCTGGGTTCCTTCAATTCCTCCTTTGTGGTCCAGCTGCCTCTGACCCCCATCCTCAAGACTGCCAATCTCCAACAGGTCTGTGACGCCTGTCACTCAGGCCCTTATCTCTGTGGGGATGCCAGGAGCATGCCTGTCTGTTGGTGAGGCAGTGATGCACGGCCAGCCTGATGCCTGGGTGTCCTCTGGGGACTCCTCTGGTAGTAAGGTGTATTCCCTGCTCGAGCCTCTCCCTGGTGCGGCTGCCACGGCCTCACTGCTGCCCTCTTCACCTTCTGAGCTCAGTGCTGCGTCACTGGCTTCCCCTTATTATTTTTTTTCCTTGCCTCACACTAGAAGACTTTGGCTTAATAGTGGAAAGCACTGACCCAGCTTCAGTTCTGATGAGTTTGTATTTAGAGCCCCAGCTGAATCCTTTGCCTGTGGGTGCAGTAGACCAAATGTTTGAGTGGCTGGTGGGGCCTCTAAGGCAGAGTTAAAATTGAGAATAGTACCTGTTAGATGTTCTACTAACTAGGTGTGATGGTGCGTACCTGTAATCCCAGCCCTTGGGAGGCAAAGGCAAGTGAGACTCTCTGAATTCAAGACCAGCCAAGACTACATTGTAAGACCCTGTCTCAACTTTTTATAAAAGTCATGCCAGAGAGGTGGTCTTTGTTTCTCTACCACTTGAGTACAAGGTAAGGAGGCCAAGACAAGATTCCCCACCCACGAGGGCTTGCCCGTACCATCTCTATACACTTGCAGCTTCTTGAAATGTGAACCATAAATGTCTGTTGTTTAAGGTCTAGACTGTTGAATTTGGTTATTGCAACCTTAACTAAGTCAATGAGCCTCATTTGATCTTTTGCTGAGGTGGAGATGCCACTTTATGAGGTGTTGGGGAACTGGCAACCTGCCCACTAAGGTGTCCCCACTGGCCACGCGTAGTCAAGCCAGGGAACAAAGCCCTGTTCTCTTCTCCTGAAGACATTGAAAGGGTTGAATAGGAAGGTTAAAATCATAGCAGGTTTTAATTTTTTGTCTGTTCTTAACATTGTAAGCCGGATTAAGACCACACATGTAGGGCCCTGATGTAAAGTTCCAGGGCCTATTTTGGGTAGCACATGGACCTGATGCTTCCTGCTAGTCTTTACTCTTCTTCTTTCCCTGACTTCACCAGCCACCAGCCAGTGACATGTTACAGTTCGGATGCCCCTCTTTTCAAGGCCAGTCTTGCGTCTTGGATGTAAAATGATGCCTTTTGCTTTTACTTTTGTCTGTCTGACTTACTAGGAATTAATTTACCCATAAAATGGTCTTTGGTAGAATAAAGCCACAGCATAAAGTAAGGCCACAGTCTAGTGAGAAAGGGGTGTGTGTGTGTGTGTTCTATTCCTGTCAACTGTGTTGAGGTGATGACTATTTAGTCTTTTTCTCTAGGTCAGTTTCATCTTTCCTCTGATTTGTGTGTAGAGACTCTGATATATGGTGTTTCATCTCAGTAAACCCATCATATATTGAAATTAAAATAGATGAATTGAAATGCACTTAACTTACCTGTGTTCCAGAATGTCTTATCCTTGGCTGCCTTAAGTACTACAGTTAGATTATCTAACATAAAGCCTGTTTTGTTGTTTTGAATGTCTCATGGAACTTATTAAATACCACATCTGAAATAGTACTGACAACACAGTAGGGGCTTTTGTGTGGGGGGGGTGTGTATGTTTGTGTGTGTATTGGGGATGGGGATTACCCAAGTGATAGCAGCCATGTAGCCTCCCCAGAGAAGATCCTACTGTATGTGTTACTAGCCTGGGGAATGATTCAGATTTGAAGTTTGGTTTCTACTTAATGGATGTTGCTTTTGTTGTAGGAATTGTTAGGGTCAGATCTGGATCCTGGCTGGCAGTCCTAACATCCATCCTCAACAGGCCAATTAAATTAAACAGGCAAGTAATAGTGCAAAGAAGAGAAAGGAGGTTTATTCTGTGTGACCTCAAAAGAGCTACAGTGCTGTGCCCCCCACCCCACGTCCATCTTCAAGGTCCTGACAGGAGGGTTAACTTTAAATAGAAGTCAAGAGGAATGTTTAGCTAAAGGAGTCCTGGTCAAGGTGGGGTCCTAGGTCTGTCCTACGAGGTTGTCTGACAAGTGTGAAGTCTCTTTCTGGAAGAAGAGTACCTCCTCTGGCTGGCACGAGACCTTTTCGCCCCCTACCATGAGACTTCTGGAGAAAATCCAATTCACTGGGGTCTCTTGTCTCAGTGGGCCACAAGTACCTGTCTTTAGAATGTCTTCCTGTACTGTCAAACAGTTGAGCTGGTGCTAAGTTGGGACCACCAGTACTTGTAATCATAACAGGGATAGATTTTCTGAAATTACTATGATTTCTAGCTCCTCTTGACAAGTAATATAAGCAGTCTGGAATTTCTTAATGTTCCCATAGGTCTGGTCTGGTGCAGTGAAGGTGCTGTGTGTTCCTGTTATTGCTGCCAGGCACTGTGGGGTCTGTGGAACTCAGCAGCCCTCCTCAGGTGCTTCCTCCCTGCCTTTCCTATTTTTGTTTGTTTTCTTTCAATGTTATCTATTCATGGAGTGCATATTTTTTTCTAGTTTCCCCTCCATTCCTTTTCTTCATTCTTAAATAAATTAAATTGGCCATCAGCCACTGTAATTCGGGGCTCTGTGCTTCAAGATGAAAACCATCTGCATTAATTCTGAGTGTGTTTGACAGGAATATCATGGGCAGGCTAGTGAAGCTCTTATTTGCTGGTTTGGATGTTTATTCTAGTTGCAGTCATAAAAAATCGGATTCAGACTGATTATTTAGGACAAGTTATGACTGATCTGTTTAATGCACACTTCTCTGCCTCTTTCCCCTTTCCTTCCTCCAAACTCCCCCATGTGCACACAGACTTTGCCAGGCTCTGAGCTCAACCTAACGACCCAGCTCAGCTAACTGGGGCGGACTCTTGGCTCTGCTTCTGAAGTTGCTGTTTTATGTGGCACTTGAACCCTGGTGTCTCACAGTCTTTTATTCAGTAAGGAATAACCCTTTCTTCTTATCTCTGGTAGGAGGTCTTTCCAATTGAAGAACTGTCTCCTGACTGATGAAAATGATTCTCTACCTAGATAACCTAACAGGCAATAAATAATGGGCAGCCTAATGGGCAATAAAACATGGTGAGGATCAGCTTGTGAAGTGTTTATTGTTTATCCTCATCTGCCTCTGAGGAACTACCCTGTAGCTTGGGATTCTCAAGGTTGGTTTGCTCCAGATCAAACAGGAATTGTTTTATTTGTTTATTGTGTGTGTGTTCATGTGTGTATGTGTTTGATCCTGTGTCACATTGAATGTGTGCTGCCTACTGCCTACAGAGGATGACTTGCAAGGGTCAGTTCTCTCCTTCCACCATGCCGAGGGATTAAAACTTGGGTCATCAGGCAGCCAGTGCCTTACCTGCGAAGCCATCTCACCAGTTTAAACAGGGCTTTTAAAAGACAGTAACTGCTGCCCACCCACTCCTTGTTTCTGTTTCAGTCCTCTGGAGTGCGTCCTTGTAATTTGCATTTCTAAAGTGGCCTCAGGTGATGGTGGGGACATGTGGGGCACAGCAAAGTCCTCTCAGACAAATGAACAGAGCCAACGTGTGCATAGTCCTCAACTAAATTCTCCAGTGGAGCCTTTGCCAACTGCTTGGAGGAGAAGGACGGTGTGAACGAGGGTTTCACAGTATTATATTCATATATTGACTGCCAAGGACCAGAGCTGACTTACCTTTTAAACATCTTGATTTTTATGATTTCTCCTATGTAGAATATTGTTTTTTTGCTTGTAGATTAGGAAGAGTTAGACATTGATTTGTGAGCTAAAAATACAGTAAACAGTCTCTCCTTCCTCAGAGCTCATAACTAGATCTGAACATGTGGACATAAAAGCACATCATTAAGAAACAGTGCTCTTGTCATTAGAATTTGTTGATCATATTACACCGAGTGACGCTCTCGTTTCTGGACTTCCTGCAGCTTGTGTAATTGCTTACCAACTATTTTTAGTCCATCTTGCCTGGCTGACTCAGAGTGGGAACTGGTAGTGAGCTTGAGCTTCTCAGGCTCTCTCTATATGGCCTCGGGACTGTGAAAGGTGGATGCTCACGAGTGTGAGCCCACTTGCCCCTTCCTGCCTGAGGGAGCCACAGATGAGTCTGTTCCCTGGAACTCTGGAAAGTATGCCAGGCTTTGCTGCCTACTGAGTCTGAACACTTCATAGAACACACTCATACACCCTTACCTGTCTTCATTTGGAGTAGTACACCTCTGGCCTCCATTCTCAGCACACCTCGGGGAAGTACGTATAAGTGGAGTTTGCAGAGGGGCCCCACATCCTCCTTAAGGCTGCCAGCCAGGAGTCTTTTTCCTCTAGATGTACAAGAGAAATACCTGGTAGAACGTTGGCATCTGAGTTTTGCCAGAAGAAAGATCTGTCTAGTCATCTGGTACCCCACATGGCTAGCCAGATGTGCCCATGGCCTCAGGACTTGACGGAAAAAACAGCCACAACCCAGTCTCCTTTTTCTGTCAGCCACAGATAGAAATCTGTAGAGCAGGGCTCACAGCATTTGGGCTTGATAAAGATTAGACAGCAGCACTATGGTGCTGGAGGGTTTGCTGGCCACACAGCTCAAGAAACTTGGGGGCTCCAGAAATATCCCTGGATAGCATGACTAGAACAGTGGGACTCCTGGATGGCCTGGCCTCCATCATTCCTGTACCTTCGTTGTCTCGTTGTCTCATTGTTAAATGAAGGGGTTAGAGCTGAAGATCTTTGATTCTTCCCTTCTGGATTTAAATTTTAGTAGTTTCTGGTAGAATTTACATTTTATCGAGAAATGTTCTAGGAAGTGATGTAAATTACACTCCTGAGAAGAAATGGATTCTTTTTTTTTTTTTTTTTAAATCTCCCTTATAAACTTGTGAGCTTTCCTTTCTTTTTTAGTTACATGTAAAAAGAGTGATCTGGTACAAAGAAAGGTTCTGGGAGCTTCAGAAAGGTTGCTCTTTGGGGCAGACAAAAATCAAGAGCTAGGTAGTTCCTGAAAATAATGCAGAGAATTTCCCTGTGCCCTCACAGCCATGCAGTATACTCCCGTGGTTTGCCTTTGCTTGCTGTCCTTGGACCATCTGTATTCCTGTACATGCTAGTTTACCGTGTGTTCATACAACACTGTGATATATCTCCTAGAGTAACCTTCTCCATGGTAAGAACCATTTCTTATTGATTTGTTGTAATAGAACTGATCACAATAACCTGGTGCCAATATAGGGTTTAATTTTTCTGCTCTATAATTCAAGCAAGTCTGTGACATCATGACATCATTCTCCTTAAAGCCTGTGTATTGTTTGATTCCTGTTTAAAAAAAAAAAAAGACAACTGTTTATTGATAGTGTGCGTTGCTAGGACATTGAATGAATATGTATATGTTCTATTTAATATCTGAATAACTTCTCAGGACTTTATGGAGTGAATTCATTATTCCATTTTGGGTGAGCAGAGTTCAGATTACCAAGGTCTTTTTTTTTTTTTTGTAGGGGGGCTATATTCAGAAGGAAGAGCCTTAATGTCTTAGGAAGTTGACTCTAAAAATACAGCCAAGTTCTGAGTATGCCATGTGCTCTGAACATAATCAAGACCTTCCCCAGCTCTTCTGGGCCAGTTGTGCCTTCTCCTGCCTTGACAGTTGGAGGTCGATTAGATTTTTCCCATTTTGGCCTTATTACCTACCAACTGTGGTTCTGCTCTTGGTGAAGGGTTGTTTCGCTAGTCTTCAAATATAGGTGGCATGCAGTATGGTGGTTTCTTAAGGTCGGTCCTTCAGGCTGTAACAATTTACAGTGTCCTTTGACTTTCCTTGTCATTTTTTTTTTTTTTTAATCATATCCAGTGCTAGTTTTTAAGGGAGAATCAGAACAAATCTCCTAGTGACAGCAGTTACCAGTTAATGGCCAATCTTGTTTAGTTTTTTTCAATCTTGTTTCATATACTAAGTCCACTTGTTAATTTTTTAAAATTTATTTTTATTTTATGTGTATGAGTACGTTTGCCTGCATATAAGTATACCATATGCATGCAATGCCCATGGAGGCCAGAAGACAGCATTGGATCCTCGGCAATTGGCAGAATGGATGGCTATGAGCTGCCATGTGGGTGTTAGGAACCACACCTGGGCACTCTGCAATAGCAGCCAGTACTCTTGACTGCTGAGCCATCTCTCCAGTCCCTACTTCAGTTACTTTTTTATGGGAATCTCAGACATCAGTTCATATCATCTGTAAATGTTACAATCTTTCAGTAACAATAATTTCTTAATGTTATCAAACATGCAGTTTCCCCAACTCTCTTCAGAAATGTTTATTTACAGCTTAGTTCAAGCTGAGATGCAAAGAGGCAACTTGTTTCAGTTGTTCAATCCACTGATTGTATTCATTCCCCTTTATTCCTTCTGTTGTTAATTGAATTATTTCGAGAAATTTAGATCTCTTTTTCTGGGCTTTCCTTAGTCTCACATTTGCTTACTGGATCTTCCTAGAAACTGATGATCATAATGATCACATCTAGAGCTTATCTGATTGGTTTTCTGTCAGGACTCTCTTTTGTATGGTGTGAGTGTGTGTGGGAGAGGGGGTGGGGCTGTAGGGTTTCTGTTGGGGTCGGCTCCTGGTTAGTCAGGGCTTCCATTTATAATTCAGGAAGGTTGCCAGCTGGTGACAGGTCTTTGATTTGTTCCCCATTTACTAGCCAGATTTGGAGAACACCCAGAAAATTCACTCACTCCACCTAGAAGTTTCAGAGTCAGTGGATATCCCACCATTTTCTTTTGGGGGTTGTTTTGTTTTGTTTGTTTGTTTTGTTGACAGGGTCCCTCTAGTCTCAGTCTGCCTGGAAGTCACTGTGTGGACTGGGTTGGCCTCATCTCACAGAGCTCTGCCTGCTTCTGCCTCCAGAGGGCTGGGATTAGAGATGCGTGCCACCACACTTAGCATGTCCTAGCATTTCTAAGAATAGAAATAAGCCAAGTTTTTAGACAGTCATGCTGAGTTTGGGTTGTTTGACTTAGACTTTTAAACTTCAGAGTGATACAAAAGTAACACATGGTCAGAGGAAACTCTACTTGGAATTTTATGAGGGCATACTTCTGGGACTCCCTTGCTGGGAGCTTGACATGCAGCGTATTGAACTATTGAACAGTGTGTGCTGCAGTAAGCGTGGTCACTTTGTTCTAACTTGCGGTATTTGCCTTATAGTGGGCTTACTGGCACTTATCCTCATCATAAGTCAAGAAGGACCTGAAACTGTGAACTCGTACATTAAGATATTTCTGATGTGTTTTCATTCACTGACATTGACATTCTTACTGCTGCTTGGAGTGGCCAGTGAGCAGTGAGTAGGGAGTAGCCTTTCCTGTTCTTTCCTACATGTCCACATCTGTATGCCCCAGTGGTGGGGAACAATGGGTCCCAGAGTCCTTTAGATGGAGCACACTGTGATCAGGGCCTGCTGCAAAGAGCCATGGAATTAGGAAATGGAATTTGGGGATGGCATTTTGGAGTTAAGGATGCCCATTGCGTCTGGTTGGTTATTATGTTTAGGCCTTTTGACAAATGACCTTTTTAAATGGTTGTTTTTACACATATTGTAAATTCACATCGATACTTCTAATTCAAAACTTAGAGTAATAAATTCTTTGATTTTTTACATTTGTATGTATTTTCCCTTTAAACATCTTTGTATCTAGTAATATTTACGTAAGTCTTTGCTTGATTTTCCTCTTTATACCAAATACATATAAATAAGTAAAGTAAATCACTATTATTGTTAACAAATGAATACAAAAAGAATTGAAACAGTTTTTGTCCTTAGGGTTTATCCCACTAGGAAAACAGTCAAATTATTGTATTTCATGTTGCTCAAAATAATTTCTTTGTATTTGTGGCACCAACTCAACATATAATTTAGTTATTTATTTAATTCTTTTGAGTTTTGGATGTTAAAAAAGCAAATATCAAGTCATAATTATGAGACTGTTTATGTGGTTCTGGAGCCAAACACGGTGTTTTCAGAAAAGTCTCATTTTGTGTTATGGGCAGCCCTCCGCGTCTGTGGGTTCTGCGCCCACAGATTCAACCAACAATGGAAATACATTTTTGCTGGCGTGTGCTGTTCGTGCTATTGGACATAATTGTGCCTGTGTAGATTTTCTTGTCATTCACAGGGCCATATATTGTAACAACTATTTACATGGCATTTACATTGTGTTAGTGCTAATGTAGAGGTGACAGAAGTGGCATCCAGGAGGTTAGGAGAAAGCACATAGACTATTCATTTATTCAGAGCATCCCCATCCCTCTCCCATTATCAGCACCATGGTAAGAGGGTAATCAAAGCCGATGAACTTGCACGGACAGACGTTACCCATGCAACGGCCTGTGATCTGCAGTAGGGCTCTTGTCTTCTTCTACGTTTCATGAATTTGGACAAATGAATGGTGTTTTGCCCTCTGGTGTAGTCAGGTACACAAACAATACAAATGTTTTTAGTATTTCCCATTAAAAAAATAAAACAATGGTATCTTCCATAAATTTTGCCTGAACTTGAGTTCCAAAACTGTCTTTTAACTATATCACATAGTGTAATTTAGCTAATCCTGACATTAAGTCACACTGAATGTACTTATCTACTCAGTTATTTTAGAAGGAGTAATTACAGCAATTGCTGTCTAAATACTTTAATCACATGCCAGGATCGTTAGGAAATAGATGAATGTCCCTGTCTTAGTTTTGCTGTTTCTGTAATTTACCTGTATTCTCCTTCAGTGACTCACCAGAATGACTTTGAATATCCCTCAAGGGCTATTTGGCAACATGTGGAGACATTTTTATTTTCTTATTGCTCTCACTCAGTGGAGGATGGAGGTTGCTGCTCAATGCCCTGCAATGCTAGGCACAGCCCCTAACAAAGCATTATCTGTCCCCAAATGACAGTATGCCATGGCTGAGAACCGCTGTCAAGTTCAACCAGGCATTTCAGGGCCTGTGTTCCTCCCTCCAGACACACCCATAACCCACTCTCTTTCTTCCTTCCTCTTCCACTTGTGTCTACTCTTTCAGCAAAACGAGATATTTACAGCTAGATTTTGGGAAGACATCAGTCATTTAAAATGAAAATTCACAAGACCATCCATGGTGTGTTCTTTACCTGGCTTGCATAAAGAGAAAAAATAATTTAGCACTTAACACTATGTGATATAGTTAGAAGACAGTTTTGGAACTCAAGTTTGGGCAAAGTTTATGGAAGATATCATTGTTTTATTTTTTTAATGGGAAATACTAAAAACATTTGTATTGTTTGTGTACCTGACTACACCAGAGGGCAAAACACCATTCATTTGTCCATTCATTTTACTGTGGTATAAATCATGTCTACAATGAAGTGTTTTTAGAAAGCTAATTTTGGTTCCTCATAGACCTCAGGAAAGTGAGTTCTTTGTTGGGTGCCCCCAGAATACCAGCGAGGCCTGTGGTCTCATGCATTGGAAGCACTGTAGGCTCTTTGGCTTCAGAGCTGATTTTGACATCCTCTCCCCTGGAAGAAGATGGTCATTTGAAGTCACATGTGAGTGTAGTTGATTGGTAGGAAACTGGGCAGCTTTGATACCGCTCTTGTGAAGTATTTTGTCATGAATGGGCTCTGGAGAACTCTGGATTAGTGTTAGGTTTCCGTTTTTTCACCGTACTCCTTGTTGCCTCTTTACTATATCATGAAATAAGCTGAGCCACATACACACATTTCCTTCAGTGAGGAACCACATATACAGTTGTGGACCTGAAAAGTTAATTGCCTAGTGACATAGTAGATGTTCCCATAGTCACTAACCATGTACTTCTTGGATCTTGTCCCTCTTTTTAAGTGACACATGACTGTGCTCAATTTCATTTATTCAACTCAATTTCAGTAATTTAACCTGTTTGTGTCCATCCCCTCCCCCACTTTTTTTTAATAGACTAGGACTTACTATGTAGCCCTCACTGGCCAGGAACTAACTCTAAGGCTGGCCTGAAACTCAGAGAGATCCTCCTGCCTCTGCCTCCTGAGTGTTGGGATTAAAGACTTGCACCATCTCTCCTGGACATTTAGGTTCCTTTTAAGAGTCACGCAGGTATGAATGAATGTTAGGGGGAGTGGCTGTGCGCAGTATTGATAATATTGTTAGTTGCAGAGAGCAGGTCTGGGTGTGGTGCATGTGCTCAGAATGTAGGTGTCAGGCAGGTCTGTCTGGTTGTTTTGGGGAGCTTGCCAGCTTCAAGTGGCATTTCCTCTTTGCTTTTGGTGATAAGAACATCTAGTTCTTAGTTAGCTTAATGTTATTCCAAAATTGACTGCATCCCTCATCAACCCCCTTGAACTGTCCCACCCACATCATCAGGTGAAGTAAATGAATTGGGGAAAAATAATAGCAAAAAACCCTCAACTGGTTAGCCTCTGTCTTTGACAAGTATAAATCACTAGAGTGGTTGGTTATAGACAGTCATGAAACACCTCCTCCCCTCAGGAACTGGCTTTGTAGAGTGGGTTTAAAGAAATGTGTGGCCCATGGGTAGAGTGAGCGTTGTGCTCCTGGTTACAAGGAGTCCTTCAGAAATAGTTTTAGTTCTCAAAATACCTCTTCAATTTTGAATTTATGCCCCTAAGCCAAAAATGGATTGCCATTTTTAGGTCTTTGATTCCCAGCCTATATTGACAACCTTTTCATTTCAGTACCTTCTCTCCTGTTCTGTCTCACAAATAGGAAGTTGACATTGATTTCTAAATTGTCCTGTCTGGTCAAATCAGGAAAAAAGGTGGGAAAGGACCCACCCTTTTGAATCCCTATGTTAATTTTTCAAATCTTTAAGTATGACAGGGTTTAGGAACCTTGCCCAATTTATCACTTCTATGTAGGAAATAAAGACCAGCATGTACTGCCTCTGGTGCAGAGTGACAGAGTTAATAGTCAGTGTTGTCAGATGGGCCCACCAGCCATGCAGGATCATTGTAATATAAGGGCAACAATGGCCTTTGGGCCATTCTAAGGAAAAGGAGACATTGTGGCCAGGCTGTGTGACAAGTGCTTTTTGGTGCTCTTGCCTCTGTGGGGGAGGGCAGCCCCCTGACAGTAGCATTTGGGAGTCAAGATTGATGGGAGGAGCCTGTGCCCTCTCTTGTTGGACTTCTGGTATGGCCTTTAGGAGAGGAGTGTCCTAACCGGGAAGTGGGAAGTTGCTGACTGTAGGACTGCCAGGCAGGACAGTGGTTTAATGGGCAGATGTGGTCTTTCCTGACCAGCATCAGTTGAGGCAGTGTCTACATGGAGGCCTCTTGGTTGCTTTGCTTTCCCACACAAACAACATACTGTGAGAAAAGAAAGCCAATTTGTAAATCTGCTACTCAGACACTGTCAGTAATTTGGTGTGAACTCTGCTTATTCATTTATTATTAATTTATGGTTTCACAACTTTCCCAAGCTCCTGGCAGAACTTGCGGATTTAAGCAATTTAATCATCCAAGTAGAGTGACTGTAGGAAGACAGCTGTATTAATCTGATTCAGTTCATTTCCTAGGAGAGCAAAACTATAACTACATTTCCATTAATTTATGGTCTCTATCTGCCTGTCTCAGAGCCGATATTAGATTAGTTGCTACCTCTAGAAGATGTGGCTTTGAGCACATGTATCTCAGGATTTCATCTTCCACACAAGGAGCAGGAGTGCGTATTCATGTGCAGGAGGTTTTGTTCTCTTCTAAGCACTAGGAATATTGTGTTGGAAGCATTTTACTTGAGAGAGTAGCACATTAATAGAAGCCACACTTGGAACCTTCTGTTCCCGTCACCCAGATGGTCTCATGAGAGGCTGATTTCTTATGTGCACAGTCAGAATGCTCTGGAAACATCTAGTAGGTTTTGGCTGAGTCATCTTTGTCTTTTTCTAATGCACTCCCTGTTCTCCCTTTTAAAAAGATCACCAACAGGATATTGGTTTTTACCAATAAAGCTATTGAATTGCACACTTTTCCAAATAGCATTTTAAATTTTTTAAAAAATTTGATTTTATTTTATGTATATGAGTATTTTGTTGGTATGTATGTAGGTGTAGCATCTTTATACAATGAGTGTGGAGGCCAGAAGAGGGTGCCAGACCCCTGGAACTGGAGTTACTGATGGTTGTTAGCTGCCATGTATATGCTGGGAGCCAAAACCAGATCTTCTGCAAAGCAGACTATCTGTTGTTAACCACTGAGCCATCTCTCCAGCCCCAGAAATGATATTTTTTACTTCTATGTGAATTATACTTCAAATTAATAAAAAATAAATTCTGAATTTGGAGACTGGTTTAGAGAAGAAATACATGTTTATCATTTTTCTATCTTTGTGTCATCAGCTGTGAATAGTGAGGCTCCCCAGAGATCATGTGGCTAAAATTAGAAAAAGAAAAAAAAAAAAAACTGTAGCTTGCTTAGACGTGAAGCTTGGGGTAATCACACAGAGGTTACAATAATTAAATCCACGTGGGTAAATTTCCAAATAACGGGAATAAGGTAGGTACACACTACAAAGCTACTAACCAAGAAGCAAAGTACTTACATTTCTTCTAAGCCTGTCAGAGGAAAGCAGTGCTTCCGTATTCAGAACACAGATCACTGCTTCACATGAGAGCACTATTTCAGTGTTCAGCGCAGTTCCTCTGTTTACCTGGTAATGACATTGGCTGTTTTCTTTCTGATCTCCCCCATCGTGCCACTGTCGATGACTTGGTAGTGTTCTGCGGTCTGCTCTTCCATCAGCCTCGACATTGCAGTATTCTCATTCCTGAAATGGTTTTGTTCATGTTTTACCTTTTAATTTTAAGATGAATTTAGACATTCAAAAATTTACAGAATATTTCAGAGAATTCATACCTACTCCCTTTTCCGGCTTTGTGCAGTACCAACACTTTAAATAACCACCGCTCAGCTGTTCAAACCAGGAAGCTCAACCTAATGTGCTGTTTCCATCATCATACCTCATCTCTGCCAGTCTTTTTAATTAATCTCTTCGACAGTCTCATGCATGTGTATGATACCCTCTGGACCCACTCACCACCCTACCCTTTTTTATCTGCCTTTCCCCACACCCATCCTCCCAATAAGTCCCCTCCCAATATCCTGTGTTTTTATTTTAGGACCTTCTACGTGTTTAACTAGGGTTGCCAACATGGGCACGGGTGTGGAGCTGTCCTCTATCGCATGGCTACACCTCTTAAGATGACGGACACCCCCAATCCCTCCCATCTACCCTCACAGCCATCAGCTGCCAAGAAGCTCTCCTTTGGGAGCGGCTAGGACTTTGAACCCCTCCCTCATCTATGACTGAATGTTGATGGGGCCCAGTCTTGTGCAGGCCTGTGCAGGTAACCTTAGCTGCAGTGAGTTCATGAATACAGGGGCCCTTGAGAAGATGATACCTCAAGATCCTCTTCCCCTTTGTGTGAGTCTTACATTCTTGAAGTTCCCTAAGCCTGGCTAGGGGGGATATAAATATTCATTGATGGCTGAGTGGAGTGAATGTCTTATAGTGTCATTTTAATTTTTGTTTCTTGCTGTGAGGAGAGCCTCTTGGACAGCCACCTAGTTTCTTTCTGTTTAACTTTGCTCTTTGTTTTCTTGGCTTGCTCATCTTTTTTTGTGTGTCAGTTTTGAGGAACATTGACTGTGTTGGGAAGTTCTATCCTTTGTGTCATAAATTATAAATATTTTCCCTGGCTTTTTGTTTTCTTGAATCTACCACTGGTATATTTGCCATGTGAAAAAAGGTTATATGTTTATATAGTTGAATTTTTCATCTTTTGCAGTTCAGGGGTTTTGAGTTGTAGATTTGAACAAATATTTCTTCAAGGCCCTACAGAATGTCTTCTACGTTCCTTCTATGACTTATATTTTCACTGTAAATTGCAGGTGCATTTGAGTTCCTATTGTTGTAGGTGTGAGGTGTGGTCCCACCTTTCTTTCCAGATGGCCTCCAGGGTACAATCGCAATTGCCATTTGGGGGGCATTGCTTTTCCCCAAGGACTGGATATGGCAGCCTTGATCGAGTAATCCTGTTTCTTGTGTTACCATTCTGAATGTTTCATTGGCCTCTGTTCTTATAGGGCACCCCAGAGTGAAATTGATTAATTCTTTGGAAATTTCTTGTTTTAAAGAAAATTACAAAAATCACTAATATATCAAAAACTGAAGTAAGCAAATTTCATCAGCCTTCTGTGTCAGTGGGTTCTGTATCCTCAGATTCAGCCCAAGCCCACCTGGACGGAAAAAAAAAAAATCTGAATCTGTACTGAACATACGTGGATTAACTTTTCTTGTCTTTTCCCATAAACAGCACAACATAACAACTACTTATGTAGTGTTAGGTATTACATAACCTATCTAGAGATGATTTAAAATACATGGGCGAATGTGTGCAAAAATGACACTGTTTTCTATAAAGGGATTTGATAGCCAAAGAGGTTCTGGAAATAGACTCTGTGAATACCAAGGACCAGCTGCATCATGATGACCTATAGGAAAGTAAGATGATAGCAGCCTAGAGGCCAGCAAGTCAGTTTAACATGGGAAAGAGGGCAGATGGTTCCTTTGGCTTGAGTCCAAAGTGGATCACATACATTCTCTGCAGGAAGCCATTGCACTGGACTGATCTTCTCCATCTCGCTACTCTGTTCTTGGCTGTAGGAGGCAAATTAAGATGCCTGGAGTAATTTGATTGGAAATTGTTGATGGCATAATACTTTAAGAGAGCAAATAGCTGAACCAAACATATTTTGGAAGAGGTGTAAGAATTCCCTGAAGTTTCTATGGTAAGTTCTGCTGTGCGTCAAGGAGTGTCTCTCATTTGGGAACACTGTTTGCAAAATGTCCTTAGCTGTCTCTTTGCACAGTATTTGATAGAGCTTCTTTATGCATTTCTTCCTCTTACATGCTCCACGGTAGGAGTCAATGTTGTGGTCATGCTGTGTGATCTGCCCTTTGTGGTCACAGACCAACAGAAGGGTAATGGACACAGTTCAAGAACGTGGGCTCAAAAGGTAGCAGACTCCAGATTCTGACTGTGTCACTTGTTTTCTGTCTGCGCTGTGCACACTATCTAAATTCTGTACTGTGAATGCGTCTACTGAGGTGTCACCCTACTGTTAGCACTGAATATAATCAAGAGAAGTGTCTAACCTTTTCTGTGGCACCAGAGTTTGTTCAGTAAATGACTTTAAGCATCTTGATTTATTTCTACTCTCCTTTAGCTTGTGAAACTTTGGGGCACATGGTTCCTGAGTTTCAGTCTTGAGTGCCAAGTGTAAAGGATAACAGCATACCTGGTAGTCCTCCTTTGTCCTCAGGGGATACTTCTAAATGTTCAACTGATGTTTGAAACTGTGTTTTTTCCTATACATGTGCACAATTATAAATTATACACAGTAAGAGATTAATGATGGTAACTAGTAAGAAAAGTGTAACCATATCCTGTAGTAAGTGATGTGAATGTGTCTGATTTTGGTCTATGCTATAGTTTGGAAGTGTCCCCAAAGACTCTGTGTTAAAAAGACTTGGTCACTAGCCTGTGATACTCTAGGGAGGTGGTGGAACTTTGAGGAGGAAGAATCTATAGGAAAGAAGTTGGGTCATTGGGAGGCCTACTCTTGAAGGAGATATGGGAACCCAAACCCTAAGCTTTGTGTTTTACTTCTTGGATGCCACGAGGAGGGCAGCTTTACTCTGAGACATGCCACAGGCCCAGAAGCAGTGTGCCAACTGACTGGACTTGAGCCTGAAACTGAACCAAAATGAATCTTTGCACCTTTTAAGTTGCTTTTCTCAGATATTTCATCAAAGTGATACATAGTGACTAATACTGTCTGCCCGAGATAGATGGACTAAGAGAATAGGCTTGAATCTTGGGGTCTGCAGGAGTATGGTTGATTTTTCTGGCTCTTAGTTGTTGTTTGTAGGAGTAATCTTCAAAGCTGTGCATGCAGGTGGCGTGGAGAAGGAATAGAAATTTACAGGGTGGGTTTGTAGGGAGTAGGCCTTCAGAGCCTGAGTCCCCTGTGCGCTGTGTGCTTCTCCAAGTAGAGAGCAGCATCCCTGTGAGTGTTCTCTGAGGGACCTTGGAGGAGAGGAGTGCCAGGAGATCAGAATTGAGCAGTGTTTTAATTTTTTCAGTGGAGAAGTTAGACTCAGGAAATAGACTCTAAAGTACACATGAAACTGGGAAGGTTGGCCCTCAGCATTTTCCCACACTGGTGCAGTGTGTCTTGATTTCAGGACGGAGTCTGAATGAAGCCAGACCCCTTCTGTGTATGTCTGTGTGCCTTCCTGACACTGTTCATTCTCTAGAAACCCTCTGCTTCTCTGTGGTCTTCTATGGCACAAGGACAAGTGTGGGATCATCCACCCTTTCAGTAAATGTCTCTGACCTCCATCTCCAGCCCTTTCTAACCTTCACCTCCTTTCTTCATGTCATTGAGCACACAAAGCTCATGACCAGGGACATTTGTTTCCTCTTTAAAACTTTTATCATCTTTAAGCAAATGTATATTATTGACAGAAAAGAAAAGAAAGCAAGGGAGAGATCTTGTCACCAGCTGAGAGGAGGATTGGGAGTGCCCTTGATGCCCAGAGGGGATGGATGCTCAGATCTCCTGGCAGTCCTGTTTCCTCTCTGGGAGAGCAGCCCAAAGGGTTGCCTTTTGGTCTCTCTTGGATGCCTGATTCTTGTTAGGTGTTAAAAGGGAGAGCGACCCCTCAGCTAAGCCCTCCTTCATAGAGAAGCTGCTCCATCTCTAGTTGGGGAAACAAAGGAACATTTTCTTTGAGCTTGTATGCACATGGCACTTTCTGGGTTCTTTTTATGTTATTTAGTGTTTACAACCAGTCTATGAAGCAATCTTTTCTCTTTATCCTCCACTTCACGTGTGAAAAAGCTGAGCTTTATAACTCAGTTTTAAATTCAGCTGAGATAGTAAATCATGTACCAGTGCGTGCTGGAGCTGGCATTTCACTCTAAAGCCAGCGTGTGTTCGCTGTATCAAGTAGCAGACTCATGTCTCTGCATAACAACTATCACTGGCAGGCACCAGGGTTGCTTATATACCTTGGATGAGGACCTAGAATCCTGCTCACCAAATTGACAGGGGATCAGTGATTGAGATTGTGGACTTACCCCTTGTGTGAACTAGAACCCAGAATTCTGGAAACTGGACCATGGATTGGAAGTGGCTTTAAAGTGGGAGGAGACAAAGGGAAGTCCAGACACACACACCCCTGCCACCAACTTGGACTCAGAAGTTGCTGCCCTGGGCATAGTATGAGAGGCCACTTGACTGCTGCCTGTGAGGGTGATGTAGTATACCACCATCACTAACATGCCTGTAGCATCCTGTGCTGGACACCACTATGTGAAGCGTATGTCTCACAACCAGGCCAAGGATGCTGATAGTCGACATCCCGACAATTCTGTTTGACCTGATTTATGGGGGTGATGCGAGTGCCAGTCTGGTTTGTCATGTGTCTGCTAATCACTCTGCTCAGGGCTAGCAGGTGTTCCATAAATACTTGTTCAGTGAATCAACTTGAATAGTATTAGAATGGTAACACTTGGGATACCTTGTTTTCACTTGTTAAGTTAGGAAGGTTTTTCCTCTAAGAAGTAATCCTAAGAGATGTTATCATCCCTCTTCCTTTGAAGGTCACTCACTGGGAAGCAAGATTCGATGTATTTTCTGCTTTCTGTTTAGTTTTTCTCTGAAACCATTACACTAATATAAACATCTTTAGGACTGTCTCCACTGACTCTTTACTGTAAGGCTGATAGTTTGATTGGCACAGATCAGTTTTAGAATCTACCTAAAAACATTGAGTGTGTTTTTTTTTTTTTTTTAAGTAGGCACATTTCTTGTAGCAAATAAAATAAAGAAGCCATGCTGTATTCCCATATTTGATTTTGGACCCTCCCCCCGCCCCCGGCTCATTTTAGAAGGACAAGGGCAGTGTCTGTGTTGTGCCTTCTTCATGTATGATGTTTGCACTTGGCAAGTGTGAAATGTACTTTGCCTTGAATAAGTGACTTCCATTCAGTTCTCCCAGCAAAGTTACTGTCTCTAAGAAAACCCAGTTTCTGAGTTAAGTAGGGGCTCAGCAACATAGGCCACAGCTGTAGACCTGGGAATTGCTTCCGTTTTAAAGCAGAGTCCTTGCCCACTGCATCTGTGTAGATTCCCAGCTTCCTTGTCTTGGCCAGTCTTTCCACACATAATTTTGAGATGTACTGAGTTAGCCTTGTATGTTTTCCCTTCTGCAGTAGTGGTTATTAGCACTGGGTTCCTTAGCTGCCTGTGAGCTTTTCCCAGCTGCAGATACTCCGATTCTATAGCTCTTAGGAAGGATCTGTCTGGGGTGAAGGCTAGCTTCAAGCTTTTCTGCTTCATAAATGCCTACTCAGAACATCCCTGTTTTTTATGCTCCTGTAACCTTCAGACATTCTGTTTTGCCCATTCTAAGCCTGAGTCTTGATTGCAAATCAAGTAATTTAACTCATTAGCAGAATTTTTCCCATTCCTCTGCCTCTCTGTAAGACTTTGGCTTTGTTTCTACTTGTTTTGGATTTTTTTTGAGACACGGTGTCCCTGTAGCACCAGCTGGCCTCGGAACCAGAGGCTGGCCTGGATCTCACAGAGATTTGCCTGAGATTAAAGGTGTGAGCCACCATGCTTGGCTTGCTTGTACATTTTTATGGAGCAAATTATATTCATAAAAGCAGTGATGAACTTTGGGATTGACTGATTTTAAGAATGTACTCTGTGAGGTTGGTTGATTGATTGAATAAAATTACAATTTCAGAGAAAGCTCAGTATCTGTTTTTGACCATGTTTCCTCAGTACATAACGCTGCTTTGTGGAGCTAGAGTTGATGGTTTCAGTGTGTGAATGGACCAAAGCTTTCCACTGGGCTTGTGCTGGGTGAGGATTATCTGAGGAGACGTGGCTGGACAAGGAACAGGTTTGGCTGTGTCAAATGGCCACTAAAATGCCTTCTCTTTCTTTGTGCCTAGTTAAAAGGCTAGCCATGTAGATTCCTATGTCCGTGTCTGAGTTCAGCTTTGGAAGTGCTTACACAGCTAATCTGGGCATTTATGATTATTTCCACTTCAAGCTCAGTGGGTGGCTTTTTGAGGATATTCACACAGAAATGGCTTCATTGGATTTCAGCCCAGATACAGCATGTGAATGGCTCTTTATGAATTGCATTAATTGGGCAACTGCTGTAGGAAGTGTGTGTGTGTGTGTGTGCGCACACACACCTCTGTGCAAACTCTTTGATTCAGTCCCTTTCATTTGCTCAACTACTTTATTTGACAAAATACTTGGTGTGGCAGCTCGTGCCTGTAATCCTAGCACTAGAGGAGACTGAGGCGGGAAGATTGCTGTGAGTTTGAGGCCACCCTGAGCTACATAGTGAGTTCTAAGCCATTTTGGGGTATAGAGGGAGACCTTGTGTCAAAAGAAAAAAGAAAGATGAAGCAAGAAATCCTTAAAAATACAGAGCCTTGACAGGAAGCAATGTAGATGGTAATGGTTCCTACCCTTTGGTTTTTAAATAATTATATTATTATCTGAATTTAAGGTACATGTTGATATTCACGGGCTGATTCAAGAGCCTAGGCTGAGAGACTTGAACCTTCTGGATTGAAATTTGAGAGGAAAAGATTGAGGGTCTAATGTGCAGGTCATTGGGTAATTGTGAGAGGTCTGAGGGACATAATGAAGAAGTAAAAGTTAGCTGGGTGTGGTGGCTCCTACTTGTAATCCCAGCACTTGGAAGGTTGAGATAGGAGGACCAAGTTTGAAGCCAGCCTAAGCTACACAGTGAGTTCTAGGACAGCCTGGGCTAAAAGGCTCTGTCTCACCAACAAACAAAAGACAAAAATGAAATGAATGTTTACTGACTGGTAAGCATCTGAGAGGTCACTTTGTTCAGAGCCTGTGTAAGTGTCTCCATGTGGATACCAGACTTGAGCAGCGGGGGGCCCTTCCTGGATGCTCCTCTTGACTGGATAGCTGTGTAAATCTTAGACCATGGCCTGTGATTTCTGTGGAAATGGAGGTCAGTCTTCCAGAAGTGCCTGTTTGAATTTGTGCCTCAATAATGAGTAGGATTTGGTTGGATGGTGGCGTGGCGTTGGGAAGCTGGAGGCAAACGTACTTCGTGAAGATGCAGTGGCTTAGACCTGCGACTGTAACAGGGTCTGGCTTGCAGAGGGAAAGTGGGTGGATGTGGGCTGTCAAAACTAGGAATATTTTAAAACAGCTAAATATATTTCATTATATTAAACTTCAATTCAGTTTCAATAATATAAGCCTCGATTAAAATTTTAAACCATGAATCTTTTAAAATATTGTTTTTAATTAAAATCAATTTAAAGTAGATCTACAGAACTTACCCATGTTTTACTGAAATTTGTACCTGTTATCCATTTATTTCCCAGTAGACACTCGGACTGTTTCCTTATCTTTAGCCTTTTTAAGTGGAAATACTGTAATTTCTTTTTCATTCCACATTTTGTGAAGCTTTATGGAACATGTTTATGGGGTCCTATATGATGTGAGAATCAACCTTACTCCAAGATGGGGAACCACATCAAGTTAACTTAGTACTGATCAGATGTAGAAGAAGATAATATTAGTTAGGATTCTGTTTTTCAGTTTCTTAGAAAGAAGCAAGTCCATTCATGGGAGACTTCTCAGTGTGAGTAATTGATATACTTAAGAAAACACTCAAACTTCTGACAGAAGCTTTCCTTTTGCACAGTGTTGGGTTGCTTTCCACACTTAGGGACTTCTCAGATGCTGCTGAAGCTATATAGAGGTAGTTTCAGTCTTCGTAAGCTCATACATGTCTCCATACTCAGGGACTTGCTCAGCTGCTGAAGGTGGGGGTGGTGTTGGTCTTTGTATGCTCACACACTAGTCTGATCCTCTAAGTCTAACATCTTCATGTTGAGAGCCCTGTTCTGATTTCTTTAAAAACATTTCTGTGTGTGAATGCCATATGTGAGTATAGCCGTCTCACCATTTCCACATCCCCGCACTGCTTCCCGATTTCCTGTGCCCTTCCTTGGTTATTACTGCTACAAATAACGTATAATACACTGAGTCCCTTCAGTTCTGCTCCTGTGTACCTGTGTGTAGGGCTACCCACTTGGAGTTAGATTTCTTAATAGACCAATGTATTAACCAGCTTTCCAGTATTATAATAATTATCTGATACGGTCAAGTTCCAGAGAGAGGTTTATTCTGGCTCACGGCTTCAGTGGTTTATGTGTGGTCTGATCCATCCTATTTCTTTGATCCTGTAGTGGCACATCGCCATGAAAGCAAAATTGCTCTCTTCACAGCCAGTATTCGACAGAGGAGAGGGCTGCAGTCCACAGTTCTCTTTGAGCCTATGTCCCCAGTGACCTGAGTGCGCTCCCTGGCCCCACTTCTGAAAGGGTCTCCTACCTTTCAATAGTGCAAGCTAGAAAGCAAACCTTAACACATGGGCCTGATCCCACAACATAGTAACTGGTAGTGTAATCTGGAATAGAGGTAGAGTCTGAACAGCACTTCCTCTCCTAATTTATATGATCAGGAGGAGGCCTGTTCCCTCACCTGTAGGCACAGTGGCTTAATCCTGAGTTAATGAGAACCTGGGTCCAGGCCAAAACAGCGTTCTGGGTATTTTCATCCTGTGATACACAAGTTTGTAAATGGCAGCCTTCACGGGTTTCAAGTTTGTCTTGCTAAAATTAATATGTGGCTCTAAAATAACACTCAGGTGCTCTAACTGAAAGGTAGAAGAAATAGTTTCTGAGGTTTCTGATTTGATTAACTTTCAGCTATGGGGAAACCCTCAGATTTATGTGAGACAGAATGTTCTTTGTGCAGAAAGAAATGTTCAATTTTTCTTTCCTAGGAAAACCACAGAATGTGCCAGGCATGGTGGTGCGCCTGTAATCCTGGGAAGTGGGAGGCAGAGGCAGGATCATGAATTTGAGGCCAGCCTGGATTACATAGTGAGTACAAGGCCAATCTGAGTTACATAGAGAGACTCTTGTCTTAAAGAAAGAAGGAAAGGCAGGAGGAAAAGGAAGTCAATAGTTTTGCTGTATCTCGCTGCATACAGCTAATGCCAGCATATAGTTTGACTTAGGTATAATTGGTGCTGTCTCTCAGGAGGGTTATTTGGGGACATAAAATGCCACTTTTCCAGAGTGATGTGGGATTGTTTCCTAGGGACACTGATCTGGTTGGTAGACTAGCCTCTCTAGATTGGTCCCTTGAGAGCATTAAAAACTGAAGAACCTGACCTCATCTGATGCTTTGGGTGATTATGTAATAGGTAACCTTAAATTTCATGTGCCTTTTCCCAGCTGGAAAAATATAGTAGGCTCTTCCTTCTTCCTAGAAGGACCCCCAAAGCCAGTGGGAACTTGGCCTTGGACAAAGTCTGATGTGAGGATGGGAGCTTTGACTGGAACAGGGCTGAGAAGGGACCTGGCCTTTCCATTACATTAGTACTTTTGACTTCTTCCATTTGCTGAGCCACTGAATAAGTGGGTAACTCCTGGTGTCTAGTACTTCATCAGGGCCAGGCCCTTACCCTTGAGATAGTCTCCCATCTAAGGGGTCTCCATGCAAAACCACAAACTGCCTGGAAATGTCAGGGACTGGGGAGTGTATGGGAAACCTGGTGAGCCAGAATCCACGAGATGCAGAATGTTCCACTTGTGCAGAACAGACCACTCATCACTGCAGACTGGTCATTAAAGTGAAGCAGAGTTGAAGTGGCTTGAGAGTCATACTAGAAATTGTAGTTTGTAGACATGACTTGCACCCTTGTTCAAATAAATCAGTTATAAAAAACATTTATGAGACAGGTAGGGAAATAAGACATGAACTAGCTGTAAGATTTATATCAAGGAATTAATAATCATTTCTGATGTTGTAATAATCTTGTACTTAGCTTTGGGGGCAAGTGCTGAGGTGTTTCTGAGCAAGTTAGGTCGGGCATGTGATTTGCTTTAAACTCAGCGTGGAGGGCTAGTTGTATATCTGCCGTTGTTGAGGTTGGATGACAGTGCATATGGGATGGACATGCACTGTGACCACTTTTGCTCTGCTTAAATGTTGCTGTTATAATGGAAATTAACGTGATTGATTGTGGTATAGTGGTGGTGGATGATATCTCAGGGCTTTGCCCAGGTATCAGAGGCTGGGACTTAAACATAAGAATTTTGGAGGGGGCATAATCCTGCCCCTAGCGATAGAATCGGAAGACCTTTGTGATGTAATGGTTGCCCTGAGGTGTTGAGGGATCCTAGAAGAAACACTGTGTAAATACTCCTGAAGCTGTGCAGAACATCCTCCCTGAGGCCTTTGAAGCCACCAGGGCTGCCTGTGGTGCTGGGGGCTCCCAAAGGCCAGGTCTGAGAGGGGACTGAGTCTCAGACAGGCAGTGTTACTCCATTAATATGAGGGACCTGCTGTAACGGCAGGACAGAGGGGCCAGTGTTGTGGACTAAGTGATGGCCGAAGGAGAGAGAAGGCGCATGAGCCCACACTCATCACTCCAGGGTTTCTGCCTGGAAGACGGTGCTCAGAGGGAAATGGTGGGAAGAGCGTGGAATCTCAGAGCTGTACGCCGTCAAGTTGGGGAAGGAAAGTAACATTTCTCACCCTTCTAAACTGACTACTGAGGCCAGTGTGCGCAATGGTCAGGTCTAATATTCTGGCCTGCTTTTGCAAAATTTTATGTTTTTGCTTTTTAAAAAGAATTGTGACTGAGAAAGAGTCCATGTATGTATGTGTTTGTTGTATGTGGGATGATTTGCAGCTAGGGTTCACATTGCTGTTGATCTTGGCCTTTCGTATAGCTCCCCTCAGTCATTTATTTTCAAATGTAAGAGATCTGAAAGAATAAGAAAAACATTTGACACACATTCACAATTAGGAGAAATTGTCTCAGTCATATCGTGTGCTCGATTATGTTAGGTGTTCCTTCTTTTTCTCCCTCTTTAAGAAAGGGGAGGTTGCTAAGTTCAGGGTTGCATTTAGGGTTCAGGTTTATTTTTGTCAGCATGCTTTTTATTGGTGTAATACACATGTTGGCAGTGACCAAATCCTATGGGTGTTAGTAAAGCCTGTGTTGCTTTGTTCAGTGTCTGGAACCAGTTCTTCCTCTTGAATAAAGTGTGGGAAGGATGAGACCAGTCATTCAGAACCTGGAGGCTTATACTAACTATTCAGATACATTTTCCTTTTTATAGAAAAGGTAGAAAACAATTGACTTTGTCTTTTGATTAGAGCTGGAGGCCTTTTCTCCTGATGTCTTTTACATTCACAGATTGTGTGAGGTTAGAGCTGGCCTTTTCAGGGTGGGAAGCACTGCAGGCAGGTGTCGGTGACAAGCGCTTATTGCTAGTAACCCTTTTAGATAATCTTTGCAGGGAGAGAGCCTGGCTGGCCCTGCAATGGGGTAAATGTGTTGTCATTCTGTCTGCGAGGCACCGATGGGCTGGCTCCTGGTTGAAGGGTGAGTGTGGGCTCTCAGCTTCATGAGGCAAGTTCCCACAGAGGCTGTTGTTCCACTGCCTAGTCTCTGCCAGTTGTCTTATTTCTGTCAGTCAGAGAGAGTGAGAGGGGAGGGGTCCCCTGAGCTTTCTGAAGGGTCACTTCAGCCAATTGGACAGGCCATCCATCTCTGAAGCAGAGAGGGGTCTAATGTCCAGCAGTATCGTGCCTACAAAACACACATTCTGGGCTGACATCAGAACAAGATGCCTAACCTTGGAATTAACCCAACTGACAGAGCTGGACAAAAGTGTGTTAGTTATGAACATCAGCATGGGCATCCATATCGGATTGGAAAGAAGTGGTTCAGGACCACACGGGAGACACTGTTGCAGGTCTTAGAAATTCAGAATGGAGTAGATCAGTGCACAGGGCCTTCCTGATACTCAGCCCTGAACCTGAGAGAGATTTGTAGCCCATGGGACCCAGGCCTGCGATTCGGAGCATGCTCTTAGGAGTTAAAGTAGGCCCTGCAGTGCAACATCTGAACAGTGTGGAAAGCCCAAGAGCTGCCTTTCGTTGAGCAAAGGAAACTCTCAGTGTTAGAGGGAATTGGATCTGCTTTTGGAATTTACAGTGGTAAAATTTTGTATTAAGGTCCAAATTAAAGGGAAATAGATACATAAGGTATCACTGTTAAACTTAAAAAAAAATTCTAAGGGGAACCTGCATGTTTCCAGTAGAGATGGGTTTTCAAAAATAGCACAACCACATCCTTTTATCTTCCCATCAGCCCTGGCTGGCTGTGCAGGAGATCCTTGAATAAATTCTTTGGTGCGGACTTTCTACTCTGCATGTGGCCATGTACCTGACAGCTATTATCTAGCTGGCTAGTGCTTTTTGCGTAGCAGTGGGTTTAGATCAGGGATGATCATTAAGACCTGGTTTGAAAGTTCTTGCTTAACTGAAGTTTTGAATAAGCTGATAACCTTACCATGTTCCACAGGGGTGGTGGTGAACTTAAACTCATGGAACCATTTTGGTCACTGTTTATTTCTATTTCTGGGCATACTTAATGTGCTGGCAGCTTGGAGTTCATTACTTTTCTGAAGAAAAATACCCGTAGGCATTTCTTGTACTTGACCCCAGGGTGACCACTGGCACCGCGGGATGGGTTTTAGCAGTTTCATCACCATCCCTTCCACAAGTGCAAGTCCATTCTGCCGTGCTTTCCCTTTTCTGAGTGCACTCAGAGGCATTGCCATGCAGCCAACAGAGCTTTGTTTGAAGCCAGCAGGTAAGTTGCTGGCACTTGGTTCTCTGTTGACATTCTAAACATTTCATCCCGCACTGCACTCACCATCAGGAGGGATAAAGGGTGTGTGTGCAAAGGCCTAGGAGAGTTCCTAAGCCACCGTGAAGCCTGTTAAAGACCTTTAATGCTTTTCCCCAGAGGTCATGTGTTAAAGACTTGATCTCCAGCCTGTGGCACTATTAGGAGCTGGTGCAACCTGTAAGAGGAAGGAAGTTAGGTTGTTGTGACTGAGTCCTTGAAGCGGGTACTGGGACCCAGCACTCCCTCCTCCTGGCCTCCATGAGGTGAGCAGCTTTGTTCCCACATGCGTTCTTTCCCTGATGTTCTGCCTTGCCACAGGCCCCAAGATAATGCAGCCAGCTAACTGTGGACTAAATCCTCCAAAACCCTGGGCCAAGATACAGCTTTCCCACATAAGATTAATTACCTCAGATATTTTGTCATAGCAGTAGGAAGCTGACCAGCATAGTCCCTGAGACATTAACAGCTCTGTAAGCTCAGGTACTAATGCCTGTCTTGGAAGGCTGTTGCCAAGACTTGGCATCACTCATTAAAGCATGGTACACACACAGGGACATGTGCTCATATTTAGGCTCCTCATAAAATCCCTTTTCAATTAAAATCTTAAAAATCCAACTTCTTTTAGACTAGCACCTGAAAATACACAGATGGTGGGGAGGTGCATGGCTAAGTGGTGTAGATTATAAGGTCCTTAGCGTCGCATGAGAAATGAGACTGGTGGATCAGATTTCAGTTCACATCCCAGCACTCCGTTTTCAGGTACCTGTCATCTCACATTTACACTTGACAGAGAGAAATGTATACTTTTTCCAATAGTACATTTAAATCTTGACAAAATCTAGTATTCTCGTTGTATTTGCTTATCATCTTTTTCTTGCATTAAATCCTCTATAATTTTAAAAACCATTCAGCTTTGAAGGGGATGCTAGAGACTGCGTAAAGAGGGATTCATTTTAAAATAAAAATTTATGAACTTGCCTTATAACACTTTTATGATAGCCCTGCTTGAATTATCTTTTTCTATTTGACTAAAATGGAATTCAATTTTTCTGTGGGGTTTTTAACATTTTTGGGTCATAATCATGCTAAGGATGAATTAATAGATCTTTTTCGAGTGAACTGTCAAGACAGATCCCCTCTGGGTTTGAAATGTAATTAAAGATGCCAGTGAATTCACTTGGGAGTCTGTAGAGCACTTCTGAATCCCCTTGAAAATGCTAGTTGGGACCAGAACCATATAGCCGCTGTGCACTGGTGAGCCCCTCGAGCAAGAGGGAGTGCAGCCCCCCGTGTTGACTGGACTGCTTTCCCCTTAACTTTCATGTAGCTTTGGGCTACTCACCTCAGATTTCCTGAATGAGGATGCTTTTAGTCTAAGGACTGGGGCTCAGCTGGTGGTACCTCTCAACAGATGGCAGTGGCAGAGGCTGTCAGTCAGTGGGGCAGGGCTCTGTAGTCTTCCTCTCCATGAGCCTGCCTCTAGTGCACCTGGGAGCCTTCTTTTTGTTTGCTGGTACCTTTGAGGAATGAGTAGAGAAGAGAGCTGGAGGCACTTGGGAACTAGCCACCCTTCTCATACCTGCTTGTTCATACTGTGTTTTCTGTGTGTGTGTGTGTGTGTGTGTGCGCGCGTGTCCCTTCTAGGACCCTGCAACAGAGCTCGTGTGAAAAAGCAAGGTGGCAAAGGGTAAGGATGGGTGGTGTACCTGATTTGATAGAGGTTTTCAGCATGGAGTACCTTCCACTAGGCAATCAATTGCTGACTTTTACAAAAAGACTTATTTTTAATTATATGTATGTGTGTATATGTCTGTGTAGGGCTATGTGCACATGAGTGCAGGTGTCTGCAGAGGCCAGAAGAGAGCATCAGATTCATCAGAGGTGGAATTACAGGCAGTTGTGAACTCAGGGCCTCTGAAAGAACAGTATGTTCTCTTAACTCTTTATAACTGCTAAGCCACCTCTCTGGCCCTATTGTATCAGGTGTTTTTTGAATACTTTATTTATTTTACAAGTATAATGCCTGCACGTGTGTTAGTACACCCCTGCCTGTCATGCAGTGCCTGTGGAGGTCAGAAGGAAGCGTGCGTTGGATTTCCAGTGAACTGGGATTA
Organism: Eospalax fontanierii; assembly: GCA_035773235.1. Classification (NCBI taxonomy): domain Eukaryota; kingdom Metazoa; phylum Chordata; class Mammalia; order Rodentia; family Spalacidae; genus Eospalax; species Eospalax fontanierii. Next base: position 34,123,290 of record CM069547.1, read on the forward strand.
TGAATGGTTCTTAACCGCCATGTGGGTGCTGGGAATTGAACCTGGGTTCTCTACAAGAGCAGCCAGTGCTCTTAACTTCTCAGCCATCTCTCTAGCCCATGTACAAAGTTTTTTAACTGATTATTTGAAATCAGACAAACAAACATATCTAATATGTGTTCCTTTCCATTTCTCTACAGATTCTGTTGCTTCCTTTTATATAACTGGTGCCCCAGATCTTAACTGCTTTGTTTGAGGTCTGAGTTTGGATTCAAGAGTTTGGAGAATCTCTGCAGCTTTGTAACTTTCAAGGTGTCATCAGCCAAGAACACTCATCCTTTTGAAGAGTGCTCTGCATTTTGCCAGTCATCTCTTGTCACTGTGCCAAAGGTAAACCTGCAGTTTCTGTGTAAGACAGGCAAAAACCAAAAACAGCTGGCTATTTTTGTTTTAAATAATTTACATAGTAGTTATTAAACTAGTAATATGGTTGTAAATGTGGCCCTGATTGTTGAACTGTAATTAATTTATGCTTTAAAAGGACATGGTTTAAAGACTAGGTTGTCATTGTTCCAGCTTCAGTGTGCAGTGGTTTTAAGTGTATAAATAGTGGACAGCTCCTCTCCCGAGATGAGGTTCTAGAACCCAGTCTTAAGTTGAGGCTGCCTGTGTACTGTGTGGGGACAGGGAGTACTCAGAGAGGAGAGTGGCTTTCAGCATGGTGAAGTTTGATTCTGCTTTTGGTATTGAAAAGGTAAGTTCACATCAAAAAGAGTACAACAAATAGGATTCCCAGGAAAGATTCACAAGCTGTGTGAAAGATGTGCTCAGCCTGTGTTAGAAGGAAACAGTGTAACAGACCTGTGCATTTAGGAGCTGGGAAATTCTATAGTGATTTTGGTGTACAAAACCATGATTGTGCAACAAAACACACACATACTCTTTATCTCCTCCTCTCTCTTTCACATATGTGTGTGTGGTGATGCTGAGCCTGATGTCTGTGACCAGTTGTCTGAGGCATTTGACTTAGAACGTGGGCTGCGCGTTTGTTGTGATTAGTCTGTTTAACATCTGGCTGACAGTGGGAAGGTACATTACTGTTTCACCTGCAGGGACAGCATCCATCCCACTAGCTTTCCTTTTCCTTGCAATTCTTATTTTGCATCTGTTATTTACAGATTGTCTTAAGGTATTCTTGGATCTGTAGTTTGGGTTCTGAACTCTCTTAATGTAGTGATTTTCATAAACTAACTTTTGTATAAATTAGAATTCTCTTTCATTTGTTCTGATGTGACTATGAGACACTTGACAAATGTGCTGTTTCTACTCAGTCACTTTTTAAAAGTGTCGTTTGGAACTTTCTTATGCTTTATGCCTGTTATGATGTCTGACTTTCACAGTATAGCATTAATATGCAGTATTTCCTGAGGGTATAATTGAGTGTCCTCGTGCTTTACCTTGGGGTCCTTCATAATTCCCTGGTAAGGAAGTGGCTCCTCATCCTGTTTATTTGGGGTGTTCCTTATGATTGCAGAACTAGGGGCTGGTTTGAATCCAGAGTTGGCACTCAGGCTGCAGCTCTGCCTATGGAAGGTGCAGTCAAAGTTTCCCTAGGCTCTCCTCCAGGTCTTGTACATGGGGTGAGGTAGGGGTGGTCACCCCGAGTTTAGCAGATTTTGTTCCAAAAGAAAACTCTTCTCAAATTCCCATTGGCTCTAGGTTGTAGAAATAGCCATCACAGTGACACTTTTTTTCAGTAAGTCATTTGTAAATGCGGTCACCTGTCTGTCAGATTTCAAGAGAATATAAGCTAGAAATTACAGATCATCAGATCTGATCAATAGTGATCATTAATAATTCATCAAACACAGACTGACACTGCTTATGAGTATCATCAGTCTGTCTACTCATCAGTCGACGGCACTAACAGAGTGGAGCTTTTGAGTTCTCTTCCAGAGTGCACTGGGGCGGGAGAGTTCTGTGCTGGCTCCGTTCATGGGCCTGAGCACTCAGTGGGCATTACACAGGCCAGGTGGTGATGAAGAGCTAACATGGATTGTTAGGTAAGCACACGTTAAAATGTTGGTGCCTGTATAATTTTAAAGGGTTACTTTTATTTCGTAAGGGGATAAGATCTAGAACAAAAGACTTTCACTTTTATGGTTTTAGAAGTATTCACTGGGAAAATTCTGGGCTTTAGCAGTCATGTGGTAAATACTGTGAAATCAGGCCCCATTCTAGGCCATTTTGCTAGTGTTGTTTTAGTGCTGTCTTTTAGCACCTTCAAAACCATATAAAATATAGTTCCAGACTCCCTTCCTCATGTCTTAGCAGGATAGGCTAGGCCTATAGAGTGCCAGTGAGACCACATGAACTCGGTATGACCACTATGGCCAGTGGTGTTCTTGGTAATCTTTTGAAGTGCCAGCAGGAAGTCCTGCAGCTTGGGCCAATTGCTTCTTCCTCTCTGGGTTGGTTCCCAGGACCAAGAAACGATCACAGCCTTTGATGTTCCAGGTTTCAAAGTGCATAGATCTGTAATAATTGATTAAATAATTGGCCCCGGTAAGCAGTGACAATGACATAATAAAAATTCCAAACCTAGCAGAATTGCCTCCACCACAGTTGCCCTAGTGGTGTGGTTTTGGAAGCAGCAGAAACCTATCAGTAGGTGCCTGGCACAGGGCTTGTCCCAGCTGCTGTGTCTCTGGCCTCAACTGCAGATATGTTACCCCATGTATGAGAGAGGTTACCAACTGGATCAAGGTCTGCTGGGATCAAGCTGGGTTTCTCTCTCATCTCAGTGCTGACATTTCTGGCATGCCCAGAAGATGACAAGGTGACAGCCTATTGTCTGCATGCTTGTCATGAACCTGTACTCCAGGTTCTGAGGGATAAACAGCTTGGCCAAAGCTTAAAACTCAGAGGTGGCTCAGGAGTCTGGATCTCATTCCACTTTTGGTCCCAAAGCCTTTCCTTCTTACTACATCAATTTCCTCTGATTTTTTTTAACCCTTTTGCAGAAAAATATCAAGCTATTAAGTAGGATCTGAAGAATCCTTTTCAGAAAGTTATGTGAAGAGAATGGAGGGGACAGGGACCTCAGTGTCAGTTCTGAGCTGGACCCAAGGCAGGTCTGCAGCCTCCTAGCCCCACAGGCCCTGTACCTTGGACCATAGATAATGACTTATCAGACCTATTATAACAGAAATTATCCTCAGCGATAACAGGCCTCTTGTCTGATAGCCACTTCTCTGTGTGCTAGTGCTGCTTCTGGTCTCTTCACTGAGCACAACCTTTCCATAATGCTGTGTAACCTTTCTGTGAGTGGTCAGTAGAATAACCATTATCTTATGGTTGAGGTAATGCAAAAGTTAAGCCACGCTCCTCTCTGTGTCCCCTCCCCCATCTTTGCTAACATTCCTGCACTATAGCTTCCTAGAAAGCTAGAGAGAAAATGTTTTTTAAAAAAACAAATCTCTGCCAATCCTCACCTTCTAAGTAAGTAATATTCTGTTTTGTTTTAAACTAAAGTAGTCCCCTCTTATCTGAGGTTTCATTTTCTAAAGCTTGTTACCTATAGTCAACCACACCAAGAAAAAAGTAGGTAGAAAATTCCAAAAATGATCGCATTCTGTTTTCAGTGCATTTCTGAGTGGTGCCAAGCACCCTTGCTTTGCTCCACTCAGGATTTGAATTGTCCCTTTGTTCAGCGTGTCCATGTGTCTGTGGATGTACAGTCCCTCCTGTTAATCATTTAATAAACATTGCTGCATTAAATCAGCCGTCCTGTGCTGTTGTGCTTGCATCTAGGATTGGAAACAGTTCACGGTTTCAAGCATGCACAGAGGGTCTTGAATGTCTCCCCAGAGGATAAGGGACCTTAGAGTTCACAAAGGAATTTTCATGAGTTCTCTTTAAGGCCAGGAGATGTGGATATTGCTTCTGACCACCCCACAACCCCATCACATACAAAAAGAAAATGAACAGGAGGCCACCTCATTTGCCTCTGTCTTTGTGAACCCTTGGACCTGGTACATGGGTGGAAGAAACAGGCCACTGAAGAGTTCTAAAGGACAGCATTGCTGTTGTTGAGATTCTGCAGTCAGGAAAAGTAGAGTGTTTTTTCTTGACTTCTTTCTTCCAGAAAAGCAAAACGTCTACTCTGGCCACATGTGTGTGAGGGCAGAGGACAAAGGCTTGGGGCAACCAGGCATTGACTAGGTAATTAGGAGCAAGTAGTTCTGCCAGTGGAGAACACTGGATGGTATCCCCTTACACATAGGAAAAACAGACATAACCTTTAAGTAAGTGCCTGATGGTCCTGGAGCCCCAGGGAGGTACTAAGGATGTGGTGTTCGAGCCAAAGCAGCCTCAAGTTTTAAGCTTATTCTGTCAGGATCAATTTTCCCCTTGACTTTTATTACATCGCCGTGCTTTCTTCGGAAATGTTATTTTCTAAGATTTAAATAGCAGGGAAAGCATGAGTAAATCAGACCGTAGGGCGTCAGTGTAAGGGGAGTGGTTTTCGGTGTCATGCGAACATTTGAACAAAATACGAACAAAATGCCTGTTTTGGACAGGAAACAAAGGACAACCCTTAGTGTCTGCTGGGATGGCAGCCACATCCTCCTGCCAGATCTGCGACCCTGGAGATAGCTTCAGCCTCCTTTGTGGTGACATGAGCATCCTGGGACTCTCGGTCACACCTGACATAGCACCAAGTTCTTTGGTGAACTTTGAATGTGACTGCTGACTGTAGGAAATAAAGATGATACTAATTTTGAAAGACCACAGATGTTTCCTGATGTGGACCTCCTCTGTGACCTTTTTGAAGTCCTACGCTGGCCACTGTGTGCACAAGTCACTGTCAGCAGTGGCCCTCGGCCAGTGTGGGCTTCAACAGAGGGACTGCAGTGGTATTCCTCTCAAGTGCCCAGGTAGCCCGCTCCTGGTGACATGGGTAGGGGAAGTCTCCAGGTTTGGCGTTTCTAGCAGTTTTTCTACATGCCTTGTCTCCTGTCAGCATTCCGGGTTCTGTTTGTAATTGCTCCTTTATTTCAGGTGAGTGGCACACTTGTCTCCTGCTCTCATTAACTGGGAGTCCACAGGTCACTGATGCTAGCCTTTGAAATCTAATAGCCTTTCCCTAGCAGAGGGGACATGCTCCAAGATTGCCAGTTGGACACTTGAAACCCCAGGTGAAACTGAAGCCTATAAATACAGATCTCCATATTTGAAAGCAATGTCTTGGCGAAATGAGCAACAGCTGTCATGCTCTCTGGTTGGGTCCCCCAGAGGTCCTCATGGAGACCAAGGAGTGAGTGCAGCAGCCTGAGTCCCCACTCCAAGATTTGGCCAGGTTTGTTGTATTCACAGGGATCAAGATCAGAAGTACAATAGTAAAGCCAGAGATGGACCATGCTCCCTGCCTGTCACCTGGATCTGCTTGGAGGCCTCTTAGGTTTGAGAAACTAAATGCAGAATATCTTGGAGTGACGTGGTTTATTTCCTCTGAGATCATTTTTAGGGCTGGCTCTATAAAATGGTGGCCGTTTTTTCCTCTGGTAATCAGATAATGTTCCAGGCTTCCTCCGTGTGTGTGTGTGTGTCTGTGTGTTGGGAGTTCATGGCCTATGTGTTAACCTCCAGCCTTTCTGTGGCAGCAACATAGAAGTTACATGGGGTGTGGTCTGTGATCTTGGATCCTAGTGGCTCTACCTCCTCTTCTTGAATTCTGTGGTGAACATGTGGAGAATTGTGAAGCAGCAGTGAATACTTTTTCACCCACCTGCAGTGACATCAGGAGCTTGTCTGTTCTGAGCCTCCAGTGGCGAGCAGGGTTTTCTTGAGTTGCTTACTGCTGCTGCTAGCTTGGTCTGGCTGAGCAGAGGCCTCATGGATGATGGGGAGTCAGTGGATATAGGATCAGGTGCCCTGGGTGGAGTGGAGTGACACAGGCATGGATCTCCTCCTGTCTTTGGAAGCTCTGTGTACCATCACGAGCACTGGCTGCTGCCTTCCAGAGTTACGTGGGATGCCCAGGGTCTACTGTAGAACAACCTGGAATGCGCTGGTGGGGCCAGAGCTTCTGTTGTTCCATCAGTCTTCCTTCCGGGAATCTTCTGTTTGGAGGGCCTCTACTTGAGTTTTCATATATTCACGTTCATGTTTATTGGACATTCTGATCTTTGATTCTGGTAGTGTAACCCTGGCAACTCATGCTCAGAAACCTGAAGAGATGTCACAGAAACAGGAAGCAGCTCCAGGGTATAGCAGTTTCGAATTATCAGCAACGAAAACTACAGTGTTCTTCCTGCTTAACATGTTAAACACTTTGAAGATTCTGGTGTGGGGCATGGTGGGTTCCTAGAAAAGTCAGCAGAGAAATCACCTAACAAAATCCATATTTTCACTCAACAAAGAATGGTAATTTCAATCTTCTAGAGATTTTTATGATGCCTGTTTTTTGCCCATTTTCCAGACCACTGCAGAGCAGTGTATAATCCCCATGCTTGTCAGTTGCATCAGGTCCCCCCAAAAACATTAGAAGTATGCTGTGGCCTGACCAGACCCCTCCTGCCCTTGGGCTTGTGGTCCTTATGTCACCTAGTGATTAGGAGCTCTCAACTTTAGGAGAGTCTAATGGAGCTTCTGAGACCAGATAGTTGCATCCCATGAAACTGCAGACTGACCCTGTGACCCTGCCCTGTCCCACAGGATGTCTGCAAACAGGGTGGATGCTGTTTGTGAAGAGGCCTGTTTTGACTGTGTCAAGAATGGGAAACTTAAAGGCGCTCATAAAGAATGCCTGATGATCCAGCTTTCGTAGCCACAAACAAACAAATAACATTGTGTGCCCACATTAGAACCAAGTTTTAGTAGATTAACTATCAACAGCTTGGAATTCCTTTGTTGAATCCTCATTTCTCTGAGTTTGAGCCATTCCTAGTTAATACCCAAAGGGCAGTTGTTTTTTAATTTTTGAGAATGTCATAGATGACATTACTGTAGTTACATCATTCCTATTCCTTCCTCTCCCCCTCCAGCTCGTCCTATGTTCTTCCCACTCTCTCAATATTCTGACCTCTTCTTTAATTATTACTGATACATATATGCAAATGTGTGTATGTACACATATATAACAACCTATTGAGTCCATTCAGTGTTGCTTGTATGTATGGGTGTTTAGGACTGACCAATTGGGATTGAATAACTGATCATGGAGCTCATCTCTGGAGAAAACTGATTCTTCCTCCTGCCTCAGATTGCTATGATTGCCTGTAGCTCTTCATCTAGAGATGGAACCTTGTGAAATTTCCCCCCATCCAAATTGGCATGTCAACTGATGTCATTATTCTGCACATCTGGCTTAGTCAACCATGTTGTTGAGATTTCACGGGTGCAGCTTCCCTGTCACGTCTAGAAGATGCTCTCTTGCAGCAGGCGTCCTGACCCTCTTTACTCTTACAGTCTTTCTGCCCCCTCTTCTGTGATGTTCCCTGAGCCTTAGGTATAGGGGCTGCAGGCCCATCATTACTTTTTGCAGGGAGTCCTGGCCACTAACAGTTCTTTCCTCAGAGAATGTCCCCTCCCCCTTACCTTGCCACACTCTAGAGACATCGTATATGCATGTATGTAAGTTGGCAGTGGGGAATGGTATAAATGTTCATTAGAATAATGCAGAGAAGGTTACATTTTGTGGTTACAGTTTACTATGAAAATCCCCAGAGTCTTTTGAAGGCTCAGTGCCAGCTGGGGTGGTGGACAGTGTAGGAGATGGGGTCCGGTTGGAGGGGGTACGTCACTGGGGTGGGCCTTTGAAGGATGTGTTTTGTCCCCTGCTTCCTGCCTGTCATGTGGTAGAGGCTCTGGCCACAGTGAAGCTGCCTCCCAGGCCCATTGTGGTTATGCAAGTGAAGCACAGCCGAAAGCTTCAAAAACTGTGAGTCAGGGCCATGTCTTGCCTCCCTTTCAGGTGTTTTCTCAGGTTGTTTTCACAGCAATGAAAAGCCCGATTTAGTTCAAGTAGCTCCAGAAAAAGATCACCCAAGAGTAGTTGCTGGGGACAGAGGAGGCTCATATTTCACCAGGATGACAGTGTTCCTGAGATTCATCCCCTAACTAGTGAGCTGCAAATAAGCCAGAACTATAGGAGAAATGGACAAGCCCACGGTTAAGCTGGGATCTCCACAATCTTCTCTTAGTGGGGGTTAGAACAGTGACACAGAAAGTCATCAAGGGCATCGATGCACTCAACACCAGCATCCATTGACCAGGTCTAACTCAGTACTTCACTTCAGCAGGAGATATATTCTCCATCAGCCGTGGGGCACATGTGCCATGTACCAGCGTGTCCTGAGCCAAAAGCAGATCACAGCACATTCTGTCATATCTAAATTATGCAATGCCTTCTCTGTCCTTGTAACAAAAATCTCTTCTTTTTTGCTTTAAAACAACAAAAAAGTCAGTCTTGAAAGGTCAGAAGAAAGCATCATCAGATCTCCTGAACTGGCGTTAGAGACTGTTGTTAGCTGCCATGTGGGTTCTGGGAATCGAACCTGGGTCCTCTGCAAGAGCAGTCAGTGCTCCTAATTGCTGAGCTATCTCCAGCCCCTTAAACAGGTTTTTAAAAAGAAAAAATAATTAAGACCTGCTTATTTCCCCTTTTTACAGTAGCCTATAGTTGGGGATCCAAGGACTTTCCAAGTTGGCCTGCGAGTCCAGGAGTAAGCCACAAAAGGAAGATGGGGAGAGGATGGGGGTGGGGAGATAGCTCATTTCAGGACTGCTGAGCAACGCTTCCCTTATCAGCAGATCTTGTTCTCTTCTTGAGACCTAGCTACATGTTTTTCTTTCACATATGATTATAATCTACAATAATTTAGACTGAACTAATGTTGATCATATAAATACAATCCATGTGCACTCACCACAAGAATACTGTAATTCAAGCCCCAGCACAACACACGCTTGCTCACTTGCTCGCTCACACACACCAGCATGGCAGACCAATGTGGAATGGTGTGTTAATGCTCTGACTTGGGTCTAAAAGGATAAAATCAATAGGTTTGTAAACTAGACTTTGCAAATTATGCCAGTTATTGCAAATGAGGTAGGTGCCTCTTTTCATAGATCTACCTATGTCAGGAGACCCAGGCGGCAGTCTCAGCTAATCTTCAATCGGCTATGGCCTCTGGAGCAGGTCCCATCCATTGAGCAAGTGCTGGTGCATTGTTACTGACTGAAGGCTAGACCTTACGTAGATTTTTGAATTTTTAACAGACATCCATTTTCTGTTCCAGGAATCCAACCAGTATAAACATTACATTTAGTCACCTAGCCTCTTAGGTCCCTTCCACTCCACACCTTGGTGGCCACACCTCATATTTTTCTTCTTTTGAGATTTTCTTGGTTTTGAGGGCTCAGGTATTTTGTGGAATGCCCTTCTATTGAAGTTTCTCATGTTTTTTTCTCATGATCAGATGGGTTCTAGGTTCTTAGGGAGGGTAAGCGCATAGTCAGCACGACTTCACTGTTGGCCTTGACCTTGAGCACCTGTCAGGTTTCTCCACTGGCCTCGACTTCTTCCCCTTGGTACACTGCTGTGTGGAAACAGGTCTGTGAGCATAGCCCCACTCCAGTTGGGAGTGATGCTCCTCCTCCCTAGGGCAGAATATCTACCTCAGTTATTGTAGACTTTTCTGCCTGTAAGATTTTTTTTTTTGTCTGTTCCCCACGTTGATTTACGTGATAGTCATTCATGCCCTTGATTTCATCAAGAATAAACGTAAGTTTAAGAGACATTGTTTAGTTTGCTTGTCTTAGAGCATCATGAAAATGGAGCCCTGGAGTAAGGTCTTTGAACTTTTCCCCTTCTGAGTCACCTGTGTGACTGGGAAGTGGTGCATGCTTCATCGTGTTGGCAGTGCTCCGGGGTGCTGCACCGTGGGGCTGCACTGCCCGTCTGTCCCCTCAGCTGTTGATGGTGCCATTTGTTTCTCTTCTTGAGCCCTCAGCAGCAGCTCTGCGGTGAGCATCATTGTGCAGGTTCCTTGACAAACTGAAAGTGTCCGTACGGAGTGTGAGGGGAACTGGAATTGCGGCCTCGCAGCTTATATAAGACCATTCTGAATTGCTTTCCAGAGTAACCAGCCCTGTTGCGTCTACTCTCTAGCAGAATAGGTGGATTCCATCGTTTGACAGCTTTGCTAATACTTCCTTAGCGGCCTTTGTCATTTTACCCAGCTAGTATTAAAATAGACTCTTACTGTGGTCTCAAGTGATGGATGAGGTTGAGGACTCTTTTATGCATGGTCATCATTTGTGAAGTCTATCTGCGGTGACTGTCCTTTGCTAGCCTTTTCTATGAATTGTAGGAGTTTTCATATACTCTAGATATTAGCCCATTGTCATTATATACATTGCTTACAAGGAACCATTTGTAAAATCATCATTCATATTTTAATGTTCAGTCAAAGTTTGATCTCTACATCCATAATTCCTATATGCAAATATACTGTGACTCCACCAGGTGTGTTTACCCTGTGGCCTGTGGAATGGATGTACCTTGGAGAGTTATGGATATGCAGCCTGACATAATCATAAACTTTATTAAAACATTGTGAGAGGGACTGGAGAGGTGGCTCAGTGGTCAAAAATGTACACTGCTGTTGTAGAGGACTGAGTTTGGTTCCCAGCACCAGTGTCAGGTGACTCACAATGGCCTGGAACTCCTGCTCCTGACTGAATAGTCTCTTCTAGCTTCTGCAGGAACAACCTGTGCTTACATACATAACATATACAGAAAGTAGGTGTAGATGGTGCTGGTCACCGTGAAATCAACCACACTGATTCTGGGCCTCAGGTGGAAGATATGTGGAAGGAGCCTGGAGCAGCTTGCATTGTACTCAGAAAGCAAGCAAACAAACAAAACTAACTCAAAGTGCTGGTGACAAACCAGTGATACACAGGCACCAGCTGAAAGAGCTCCTCCTCGTAACCAAATTATATATAGCACTGAATTATAGCCCACAGTATAAAATCAGTACCTGTAAGTTCATATTGTTGTATTCCTAAATGTTGGGATGCATTAATAAATGAGGAAATAGACATCTTCCTTGCAGAGGAATTGTGGGTCATTTATGGAGCTACTGTCTCCAAGGAGGTCGCATGTCATGCCATTCCCTTATGTGTGGGCTGCACTTATAGACTTCCTTCTACAGAGGAGTGTGTGGAAAGGGGGAAGGAAGAGTCTTGTAGCAGTAAAGAAAGCTGATAGGTGCTCGTTCTCACAGAGTCAAGCCCATCATTGATAGTCGCGTTTACAGTGTGACTGCTTGACGCTACGTGAAAAAGCAGTCTTGTAAGCTTCCTTCCCAAGCCCACCCCCTGTGATTAATTCCATAGTAGCTCAGGTCTCCTCACTTGTACTGGGTCCTAGCCATGGGCCTGGCTACATGCTGATCACACTGAGCAAGTGTTCTCATTCCCAGTGCCAAGTCCCAAGGTGCTTTCTGATCCTCTTTCCATTAAATAAGAAAATCTAAAGCACAGACATTGTGCTTGAGAATGTAGGTAGAATCTTAACGCACCAAACCAAAATGACCTTGAACATGGTAAGGCCTGGAGAACAGGACTTGTACATTTCACATCACTCTGCCTCCTGTTGAGGAGTTAGGGCATTGTGAATTATAAGGTGATAAGGGAAAAGGTCAGGTATTGGTGAATGTAGCTGAATTCAGTCGTAAAAATGGAGGAAGCTGTGACATTTATTCTTTGATATGTTTATGAGACGTTTAAATAATGGAAGTCAGAGCTGCTTTTATGGTTATGGGAAATAAATAGTAAGACCCAGTGTGTTAGTTGCTTTTCTTTTGTTGTAGTAAGACACTATGACCAAAGCAACTTACAGAAAGAAGTTCATTTGAGCTTATGGTCCCAGAGGGTTAGAGTCAATAATGGCCTGGGGAAGCGTAGTGGAAGAGGTGGCTGGAGCAGGAAAGTCCAGCAATCATATCTTCGAGCAGATACAGGAAGCCCAGAACAGCTGGAAATCTGGCAAGGCTTAAGAACCCCTAAAGCCTGCCCTCAAAGGCATACTTCCTCCTTCAAGGCCGTATCTCCTGCTGCATGTGGAAAGGGCTACTGTTTCTCTTTTGTGTGCGGTACACGTCTGTATTGTAGGAAGGTGGCAGGCAAGACCTCGACTTTTGTCACAACTTAATTAACTTAGTAAGAGTTGGAACAGACATTGGATTCCATATTGTGTACTTAGCTAGGCTTGAAGTGTTTTAGCTGTAATTAGTGACTCTGCCACAAAAGCCACCAACTGGCCTTTCTGTTACCCCACAGGAGCCCACAGGTCCTGCCAAGTCCTGTCAAATTAGTTGGCATCTGGCAAGTTTTCTATCTACCACACAACTTGAGAATTTAATCAAGAGTTTTAGTTGCTTCTAAGATCCATTCATGAGTCAGTTTCTTTAGTGCAAATGAGCTGTTTTCAAATATTTGCAGATCTGCACCCCAGGAAGGAAACACTATAGTCAAGGAGAGAACATAGAAAGCACGCCTTTCTTTGGACTCAGCAGAGCTGCTCACTGGGCATCAGCTTCCTTTGCTGTAGGAGCAAATGGTCACAAGTACAGTGGCCTGAAATGGCATCCTGTTCTTCTCTTAATGGTTCTAAAGTCAGAGTCTGATACAAGTCTCAGCAGGTAAAATCAAGATGTTACCAAAGATGGGGCTCCTTCTGGAGTTCCAGGAGAGCTGTCTTTTCTAGCTTCTGGAGACTTCTTCATCTCTTGTTAGCAGCATAGCATCTTTAAATCTCTTTGACTTCCCTGCCTCCCAGTAGCAAGGATCTTTGTGGTTACCCAGAGCCTTCTGGATAATCTAGGACCGTCTTCCATCTGAAGGGCAGTGGATTTGTGACTTTCTTTCGGTTGGCCATATAATCCAACAGATTCATAGGGGCTGGGCTATAGGATATGGATACATGCCTACCATATCTTCCATAGACTATATTGAGTGAGTTTCCATAAGTTGGTCAGCTGCATCTCTCCTCCAGAAGGTATGATACTCAACAGAGAAAAGTTCCAGAGGCCCTCATTGAAATATTATTTGAGTAGTTCAGACTGTTGAAAATTGACATTGGGATGGCATTTGTTTCTGTATGGGCCCAAGCTCTTCTCCCACCTTTTTACTCTAAATCAGTTACTTGCACATGAATGTATTTTTCTGAAGTTTCAGGTTGATATTCCAGTAGTAAAATGTTAGGCTTATTTTGCCTGCCTGTCTTTGTAGGTATTTTTAATTGAGTTTGTAAATCCTGTGTCCTCCATCTAGAGTTTAGATTGGCAATTTTTAAGTCCTGTACAGCTCTGACCTCTGTGGCAGGCCAGGGTTCTTAGTCAGTATAGGGGTGAATGAGGCAGATGTATATTATATTAACTTTGAATCACCAGTCTGCCCTATGTTTCCGTTAAACCGGGTGACTAAAGGCAGAGTAGCCATTGCCACAACATAATGTGACCTCCAAGGCAATAGAGGCACTAAAGTCTCTAGGGAGTAGCTGAGAGCCGGGGTGGGGGTGGTGCTGACCACCCTGGGGAGCCCAGATTCCTGACATGTCTTCCCATCTGCTACTGTGCTCAGAGTGGTTTAACATGGCATGGCACCTTTCACGCTATTGAAAAAGTTTGTGACCATATGGGGCTGTTGTGGGAACACTAGCTGTTGTGGTGAATACACATCCCAAGAAGATACAGTTCATGAAATTGCTTATAGAGAGGGGAAAAAAAAGGTCTTAGAGTAGGATTGGTGTTATTTTGGGCTTAGTGAAAACTATTACACTGAGGAAAGTTTTTTGTTGTTGTTTGCTTTTTTTAATAACTGTTTCATCCTTTGTTTTTAAATCTTCTGCCACTGAAGACTTGAAAACTGACTTAGCTTGTGAGATTGTCTGAGGGTTGCTTTTCTCATCGTCACTTGAAGGTTTTGCCGAGTTTTGTTCTAAATGTTCTGGCTTTAGAATGTCGGGTTTGTTGACTCCTCTGGGGCTAGAACCAGGTGGCGAACTTAACTTTCTGTGGTTAATAAAGGCAAAAAAGTAATTTTTCTTACCTGCATCAGCTGGAAAGAGAATTGAGTAATATGCTTGGATCTGACTTTACCCATTCTATCCTTAATCTAAATCCAAATACCATCTGTGGCTTAATATTTCAATAGCTTGGAAGGAATAACCGTGGAACAGTGGGGTGTGGTGTCTTAGCTCTTTCTTTCCTGTTGGAGCCTTTCCATATTGGATGCTTGCATTAGATGGCATGTTTAATTTCATCGTAGAATAGTGATTCTCGTCTGGTTCCTTCCTCTTCCAGCGCATCTGACCCTGCATTTCAATGAATTGTTCCTTACTGAAATTACCTGTGTTCCTTGATTAACCTAGGTCTCCAAGGTTAACTCATTCACACTCTTTCCAAGCATGCAAGTCCCTTGGGCACAGGCTTCCACCTGCACCCTCCAGCCTGAGTTGGCAAAGAGCAGAAAGATCAGTCATCTGTGAGGAGACAGAATGATTATTTTATTATTTTTATCTTGTTATCTTGTTATCTGTGTACAGCCACAACTCAGAATGAGAAATGGATCAGACGCCTCGTTCATTGAGGAAAGACTGTTAGGTTGGTCTCCTTGACAGAGAAGCAGGCTTGGTTTGGGGGGTGTTGCTGCCAGTATTTGGGGGGTTTTGAGGTAGGAGTATTTATGAATTTGTTGATTGTAATAAAAAGATGGCAGGTTGTGCCGGTGACTCCACTGAATACTGAAGTTAAGTGTTGTTTGGCCTTCCCTCTGAAGCACCCTCGCTGGAATGCGGCATTTTTTGATTGGCAGACTTCCCTAGAGTGGGCCAGTTTCCATTGACTTTCTGAAGTAGTCTCATGGGAGTGTGGTAGTTGTTGACTGGCTGCTCTCCCAAGTTACTTTTGTTGATGACAAGCAGTCAATAATCACCCAGAATAGCTAAAACCCATTGCTGTGGCCAAAGATAACCAATACATTTTTTAGGTTGCATTGGAACTTTTAATTCCAATGTGTCCAGGAATCCTAGATTTCCTGGTTTGGAATATGCCTATCAGAATGCTGAGTACATATTTGGAAGCCACAGACCTGGGTGAAGATCCTGGCTCTGTAGCTGTACAGATCATTTAATTTTTGATTCTCAGCCTCCTAAAAGATGTTGCCCTTAAAGGATGGCTGTTCCCAGGATTAAATGATGGGTGTTATGTGTCCATCGGGTACCCCAAATTTACTCCTCACACCAAGGCTTCTTAAGCCTTTTCTACATATAATCCTTTCACTGGAAAGGAATTGTATATTAAAGAGTTGAATGTTCTTGCTTATTTTTGCATAAAGAATTAAATCTTGACTGAATATTTGGTTCTGCAGGAAGAAGAGCGTCTTCAACATTGTTTTCAAAGTTGATTGATAGTTTGATTTTTTTGTTTGTTTTGTTTTGTTTTTGAGACAGGGTCTCCTTGTAGCCCCAGCTACCCTGGGACTGCCTCTGTAGATTGGGCTGGCCTCAAACTCGCAGAGATCTGCTTGCCTCTGCCTCCCAAGGGCTGGAATAAAAGGCATGCACCACCACACTTAGTGATAGTTTGATTTTATAGTCACCAATCATGATACCGCTGCGTCACGGAAATACATTGTATGCTAAGGTGAAAGTGTGTTCAGTGCCATCTCTGAAATTGTTGGGAGATTTGATTGAGATTACCAAGCCAAAATTTATTTAATAATGTTTTATGAAACTCAGGTCAGCAACTTAATAGCATTTTAAAACATCAGACATTCTAATGTAATACAATCCAAAAGTATACTAATCTGATATGTCAATGCTATTGTCCTGTTTTCCCATAATTAAACCACTCTGTTTCTATAAAAGGAGGAAATTATACAGATGGTAAAATGCTGGAATCTGAGCTGAGGAGTTTCAGGTGTTGTGTGATGTGATAGCACTCTCAGTGTAAATGCACATGTTGTCTGTTCAGAACCAAGACTGCAGTGAGGTTGTGTGATGAAACCCGGGTCAGAACCGCAGGAAATACCTCGGACTCCTTGTACATTTGATCTTGAATTACTTTTTGTGTGCACATTCAGAAACTTTAATGTTGCCAGATTTTTCATGACCCTCATGCTCAAGTATACAACCCCATGGTTTCACAACCGCCAGTTTAAGAAGCTGAGTCCTAGACAGAGTGTTCCCTTTGCTGCTGTGGTGCCCATAAGTGCGACCCAGGGAGCATCCATGGGGAGGCAGTGGCTGGCTTGCCGCTTCCTGGTTCCATTCTAAGACCCTAAGAGTCAGTTGGAAAGTGTTAGGGAGGGGTCTCGACACCAGGTCATTTCCAGGAGTCAGGAAATGGTACCCACCCCAGAGGAAGAAAGGGTTTATTTGGCCTTGTGGTTGAGAGGAATGCAGTCCCTCCTGGTAGGGAAGGCACAACAGCTGGAGCAGCTTGGCCTGAGGCACTGCCTAGGAAGCAGAGGAAGAGGGATGCAAGGGCTCATCTGCCTTTTTCTTTATCTCTTTGTATTCAGTACAGTCCATGGATTGGTGCTACCCAGATTCAGTGTGAGTCTGTCCTCAGTTAAACCTTTTTGAAAACACCCTTCCAAACACCTAACCTATTCCTATGCCTTATTGAAACCGAGGGTTTCTTAATCCAGTCTGGTCAACACTTGAAATTGAGCATCACAAGTCCACCTCTTGTCAACTTGATACCCAAACATTTATTTATTGGTCTTCTTGTAGCCCTAGCTGACATGGAGCATGCATTGTAGACCAGGCTGGCCATGATCTCACAGAGATCTACCTGGCTCTGCCTCCTGAATGCTGGAGCTCACACCAAGTTTCAGGCACATCTTTTAAACACTAACATTTCACCTCTGATCCTCATAGGCTCATGACCATCTCATAATGCAAAATGTGTTCATTCCAACCTCAGAAGTCTCCATAGTCCATACTGTTCAGAAGTCCAAAGTCTTTTCTAAGACAGATTCTTAACTATGAACTCCTATAAAATCAAAAAACAAGTTACGTGCTTTCAGTATAGGATAGCATATAGTAAACGTTATCAGAAAGGAGAAATTGGGGCATAGCAAGGAAACATTAGACCAAAGCAAGACCCAGCAAAATCAGCACCAAATCACACAGATCCATGTCCAGCATTTTAGAGTCTTGATAACATCTGAACTCCAGCTGCCTTCTGGGAGCCCTGCCTTCCACTTCTGTTGCTTGCTGCAAATCTGCATTTCTCTCGGCCTCCACTCTATGCCCTCCCCCTCTTTTTAGCAAATATTGCACATTACTGGAATCTAGAGTATCCTAGGGTCTCTACAGAAACTTGGGAGGATATGGTGTTTTTATAAGTGATACTCAGTAGACACTCAGAATTCAGTAGATAGCTTTGGTTGGCTAGATCTTGACTAATCTGAATGATGTTCTTTTCCTGTTTCGGGAATTGTATATTCAGAAACAAAGCTGGTATTCAAATACTCTGAATCCCATTTTCTATTCTGCAGTTGATCCTGTCCTTTATTTAAAGAATGCCTGTCTTGATGACATTCACAAGTCTCTCCTGACAGGATGAGCAGGTGTGTGAGCTGCCTGGCATGGACTTGAGGTTTTCTGACTATAGATAGCAAATTGTCTCCAGTTTTGAGAGAAGCTTTGTGTAACAAACTCCCCCCTCTTGGACATTATGTACAGAAGGTTTACAAGCACTTTTTTCCTTCCCAAAAGATTTTCTCCAAATACGGAAATTCATAAATGAGAAGAAATGTTTATTCATATGTGTGTAACTATATAATAGAAATTGTCCTGTTATTCTCAAGGGGTTTTGATGTCTCCATGGGGTCGGGGAGGGGTTAGGGTTCCTCTGCAGTGCTGAACTTGGTTCATAGAACTCTCTCAGGAGAGGGATTTTGGTCAAGTGTCTTTTTGTCATTCCTTCCTCCAATGGTTTTGGGGTAATGTCTAGCTAGTGGATGAATTGAATATTGAATATTGAATTTTTGTACTGGAAGAACACTTGCCCATCTTCTAAGAAGTGTGGGGTTGCTGAAGTAGGTGATAACAGTATTTATTTGCTATTTATTTCTTACCAAATTGACTTTATTAGGCTTACATCATATTTGTGGTTTTAATAACTATATATTGGAGTAATTTTTTTATCTTCACTTTTGGTGTATATTTTGATGTATACAAATGTAGCTGTCATATATTCACTCTGTGCCCCAGTCCCAGCCCCGCTCCAATGACCACTCACCCTGCATTCCACACACTTTTGCCTTTTCAGAGAGTTGTACAGTGGAATTATTATTCACGACACTAGTTCAGGGCTGCCAGGTAGACTGTTCAGGGGTTTTTCTGTGAAGATTTAACCATTAGGCAAAAAACTGTTTAACTCCCAGTACAAGGACAAGTGGGAGTGCTCAGCCAAAGGTGTATGAAATGTGGGGGAGTGGAGGGATTGTGCCTGAGCTGACCTAACAGGATTCTTGCTGCAGGAGGCCAGGTGACCAGACATCACCTGCTGGCGACTTGGGGGTGAAGGAACCAGATCAGATAGATGCCAGGGCAGAGGAGTCCTTCTAACATGGACTGGGTAGTTCAGAGACGAATACAAAGCCAAGGCGTTTTGAGAGAATTCAGAGGACATTCACTAAAGTTTGATTAAACAAAGACTGTGTCTGAACCCAAATGTGCATCCTTTGGAGACTGTGACCTTCGCTTCCTGGGAGGCATTTACATTTCCTCCCTGCCTCTCCACAGACTCATTTCTGTCTAGCACTTAAGCAATCCATTGTCTGGTGGACAGTTTGTTTTTCTGTCCACCTCCTATGGAATGACTTTGTTATTTCCCAGTTTGGACAATTATAAAGAAAAGTGGCCTTAAAAAAAAAATCTATGTGCAGGTTTGTATGTTATATCAGTGTTCAGGAATAATTTTATGCTTAGAGAAAAATTGTAAAAATTGTGTAGGACATTCTTTTATACTTGTTAGCTTATTTCTCCAGTGTTAACATATTACATCACATTATCAGCTAATCAGCATGGAGCGATTACTATTGCTGAGGATTCATTTACATTTTAGCCTTGTTTCCACTGATTTTTTTCTTTTGCTATTTTATGATCCATTGTAGGGTTCTACATTGCATTAGGAGTACATTAATTTGAATTCAAATTAATAGGAGTAGTTTGGGTGTGTTATATTTACTAAATATGTTCAAAACCCTCAGCATATGCTGAGAAAACGAATGTAAACCTATCAGCTATAAGGAGCTGGTACTACTTAGTCAAATGAGCACTTTAATTATAAGATTGCTATTTCAGGCATTTTGCAAGTTTGCATCTGGTTTTGGTAGAATGTGCAGGATTGTTAGTTGTGGAGCAGGAATAGAGGATTTTTTTTACAAGGTGCTGTTTCTCAGCAAGCACTAGTGCTTTTTAGAAGGTCATTTCAAGGATGTGTCTTTTAAGGGCCTGGAGAAAACTGGTGGCTATGTGGTCCTAAGAGCTGTCATTATCTAATTTTTCAAACCAGTCAGAGGTGCAGTGTTCGGGTGGCTAATGAGTTATCTTTAAATGTTTTGCTGGCAGAAGGACTCCATGAAAGATGACAGAAGAAGTCATTGTCATAGCCAAGTGGGACTATACTGCCCAGCAGGACCAGGAGCTGGACATCAAGAAGAACGAGCGCCTGTGGCTTCTTGATGACTCCAAAACATGGTGGCGGGTGCGCAATGCGGCCAACAGGACAGGCTACGTGCCATCTAACTACGTGGAGCGCAAGAACAGCCTGAAGAAGGGCTCCCTGGTGAAGAACCTCAAGGACACGCTAGGTGAGTGCTCACGTCCTGCCTGGCACACAGCCCAGGACCAGACCCCTGCCAAGGCGGGGAGGGGGGGACAGGTATTCAGGAAGTGCTTGCTTGTAGGGTTGGGGGCTGTTTGTTTATTAATGTTGACATCTTCCTGACAGTCTGAGAATTCAGATTGGGAAAAGGAACTTTACTATCTGTCATCTCCTGGATATTTAACTGAAATCTTAGGTAAATTGATACTTCTGTGTGCTGTGGATACCCACACAAGTGTTTCCTCTGGCATCCGAGCTTCTCAAGGACCCTGACTTAGAATCACTGGAAGTGTCTAGCTTTGTCTCTTAGCCAGTCAAACCTTTTTGCTTACAAAGTCCCATGCACTTGGTCTTTATACACACAGAAAGAGGAAAACAGAGGCATTTTTCCTTGTCTTAGGTTGGTAAGATATTTCATAGTGCAATTCCAGGCAGTTAATTAATGTGAAAGTCGAGTAGCCAGGTGACATCTGAAGCCTCTCATAGAGACACCTCCAGAAGCTTTCATCAGTTTCCCCATTCTCTGATTCTCCCCATTCAGGCCTCTTTTCTTCCTCCAGTGTATTAGTCTGATTAAACTGCCTGATGGTGGGTCACTTCGTAAATAAAAAAGTTCACTTTGGCTTACACTTAGAACTGAAAGTCTAGCAGCTGTGTCAGTATTACCTTCTTGCTGGCAGAGTTTCATTGTAGTGTAGGTATCACATGGCAAGAAACTGGGATCATCTCTGTGTGTTTTCTGATACCTTCCCTTGTTATAAAGCCACCAATATTCAGTCATGCATGGTCTACCTCGATGGCTGTATCTAATCTTCACTACCCACCTCCAAACACTGTAGTAGGAGTTAGTTTTCACCTCTTATTACCTGGGGGACCCTGTGGGACTGGGTATATTCAAGTCCTGTCTCACCCATATCCACCTGGTCAGGACACAAGACTCATCACCAAGGGCGAGTCTCACTTGTTCAGCTCATGGTTACGGCCTCCGACAATCCAAGTAAGTTGAGGGCGCTGTGAAATCACAGTGATCTGAGCTGGACCTTCAGCAGGTGTTGCCTGCTCAGGTGAGTATGAAGTTGTTCACAACTGGCACTGCCAGATTTGCTGTGAAAATGAGCCAGTATCATTACCTGAGCTAGGATATAAGCTTTCCTTTGTGTGACTAACAAGAGGATTTATTTCATCTAGGGGTAGGGAGATAGATACATAGGAAAATCAAAAAGAACATTACACACCAAATGTGGGTGTTGCGAAATACCTTCCTTCTGCAGTCCTGAAGTCTGAACTTCCTGTTCAAAGCTGTTGAAAGCCTTCCGTTATTGGGATGTCTTTGTGATGGATTTTTCTCAGGATCTGGAGAGAGAAATGAGATAGGGTGGGCTTCCTGTTGACTTGGAGCCTGAGGAACAGTTCCGTTTGCCTTTAGTATTCTAGGTCTCTCCTACAGAACTCTTTTCTTTTTGTTTTTGTTTGTTTGTTTTCTTTGCTTGAGCAAGTCACTGGAAAGAAACATTCCTGCCCTATCCTTGGGCAGAAAACAGGGCAGGAACTGGAGGGATGGCTCAGCAGTTAAGAGCACTGGCTGCTCTTGTAGAGGTTCTGGGTTCAGTTTCCGCACCCACATGGCAGCTAACAACCGCCCATAACTCCAGTTCCAGAGGACTCTGACACCCTCTTCTGACCTCCATGGGCACTGCCAACATGGGTACACCAGGCTACCTGCAGGCAGTATGCTCATACACAGAGAATAAAAATAGTAAAATATTTTTTAAAAAGAAAGGAGGCCAAGGCACAGGGATCTCTGTGAGTTCAAGGCCGGCCTGGTCTACATAGTGAATTCCAGGCCAGCTGGGGCCACAGGGAGACTCTGTATCCAAAAAAAAAAAAGGCAACACTAGTGGGTGTGTGCTTTAGGGTTGTCCGGAGCTTAGTCTTACTGATTTTCCCCCCCCTCCATTGTCAGCCTCTCCTAACCCACCAGCTTTATAGTGGTATTAATTAAGCATTGTTGATGTGGTTGTCTTTTTAAAAAAAAATGTATTTTCAGGATTCTGGTAAACCACAAAATGCACAGAAATTCAAAGTAGATCTAAGGCAAAGCGAGCTCCTGAGGTAAGAAAGAAGTTCCTTTGAATGGCTTCCCATTTTTCTTCTTTACTTTCTTAGAGGGAGGAAGGACACAGTTTGGGATTAGAAGCCTGAGCTGTGTCTTCTGCTCAGTGTGTTCGGCTCTTCTGAGCTGTGATTAGTTCATCTGTTCACCTACTCTCAGAGCGCACAGCACCCCTCCACCCTGGTGCTGGCCCGCTCCCCTGTCCCTGACAGATTGCCACCCAGGCCTGCTGGAATACTTAGACTTCTGGAGTGGGCCAATTCCATTTTTGGAGAACACAGATTGTTAGAAAGCGCTTCCTTAAATAGAATCAGATTTTTACATTTCTTTAACTTCCTCCCCTCAGCTCTTTGCCCTCGGCTGCGCCAAGCCAAGCAAAGCTCTTCTATCGAGTGACAGCTCTTCCCAGAGCTTCTGTCTCAATTTAGACACACGGTTCTTTGGACATATTTGTATTATGCAGTTACAGATTATAAAAATACAAGTAAAATGGTTTCAGAGATCAGTATTTGTTAATAGTACTTGATAGCCAGAGACCCTTAGGAGTCAGTACCTCATCCTCAGGGAGAAGTGACCCCTCACATTTATTTATGTGCGTGTGTATGTGTGTGTGTTTGTGTTTGTGTGTGTGCATATGTCATATTATGCATGTGGAAGTCAGAGGACAACTCATAAGAATCAGTTCTCTTTTCATTATGTGGATCCTAGGGATTGAACTTGGGCTTGACAGCCGACACCTTTGCCCACTGAACTATCTTACTGGCCCTAATTTTTTGTGTTTTGTTTTGTTTTGTTTTGTTTTGATGCAACTGTCATGGTCACCTGAAGGTTTGCTAGATTTTGGACAGATGGGTTTTGTTATCTGGGTGAGAGCATCCCACAAAAACAGTGTCCCAAATGTGGGGAGGGCAGCCTCACTCTTACTTTCCCTGCCCAGTGGGGGGAAAGCCAGCCTTGTCCACAGGCTGACTTCCCCTGTGTGTAGGCCAGGAGAAGGTGAGAGAACTTTCTGTAGCCCCTCCTGTCTCCCAGCCATCTCTTTTACTAAAACGCAGGAAGCAGAGTGTTCCTAGCTCCCTGTGTCACTATTGCGGCTGCGGCTGTGTTCTCAGGGTTGGAACATGAGTTTGACAGCAAGTATGCGGAGCAGCAGAGTCGGCCGCAGTGGGGGTGAAAGCCTGTACGGTGTGGCCTCTCTGGGCCTTCTTGGAACTATTCCTGGTGCTGTCCGGGTGAGATTTCTGCTGCTGTAGGAATCCACTGAACCTGAGGCCATGGTAACATCTTGGTAGATGCCTCGTTTGGAGTAAATTGCACTGGGCTCCCTGACAGAGTCAGAGAGCTGTAAGATGTGAGCTCAGGCCTCTGCAGCTCTGTGTAGCTCCTCTGCTTTGTTCTGCTGAAATAGAAAGTGAACTCGGTTCCATCACGTGCAGTACTTTGTTCAAGCAGCTTGAAGGAAGCAGTATTTGTGACAAAAGCATCTCTCTTTTGAAAGTATTAACAATCTTTTAATTTGTAGTTGAGTAAAGTAATATGAGCTCATATTTTCTTTCACAAGGGCAAAACATTTATCCAGTGGTTCTCCTTTTGTGTTCAATTCATGATCTTGATTAGTCAAGTGAATATTTCCAGAGATAACAAGGAACAGTTGTTGAGAACTGTTTCTGTAGGCTGTGTCTGCTTGATATTTTGAAAGGCTCAATTTACATAGCTCTGAACTCAGCAGTAAGCCAGCCCAGGGTACCCCTGGCTTCAACATTGCGTCTTGACCTATAAAACTGTATAGCTTAGGTATTGTAAAAGTCCTGTGCTAAATCTTTTGAGATAGGGAATCTGTTCTCAGGGAGGGTATTTTTCAAAGACTCTGATGCAAGCTCCCAAAGAGTAGTTTTTGTTACTGCTCTGACTCTGGCTAGACCCCCACCACAGCACCAAACAAGTGGGGCCTCTTCTGGGTGATCGTGATCACTGGAAGATTTGAGCAGGAGCATCTGTGGTCCTCTGTGAGGCTCAGGGGAAAATGGGGTAAGAAAGGCAGCAGCCCGAGAGACAGGCATGTGTTGGTTTTCACAGGAGACATGGGGGCCTACAGCAGGCAAATGGAGGGATGGAAGTAAGTTGAGGAGGACACGCAGGAAGGATGGAGGAGCACCATCCCCATGTGCTGCGCTGGGTGAGGTGATGTTCAGAATGCCTGCTTCATGCTCTGGTGAATGTTCTCAGTTTTCACTGAGTTTCTACTTGAGAGTCCTCAGACAGGTCCCAAAAACCCTTTGCTGCATTGTGGAGAAACGGGGAGGTCACTGAAACCCTTGTCTCCAAAAGAGGGGCAGCAGCTAGGCAGTTAAAGAGAGGTATGGAAGCCTCCTCTTAGTCAGGGACAAGAGCAGGGTACATAGAAAACCATGGGACTACTAAGGAGCCTGACTCTGATACCTCTCTCTAGAGTAGAACATCCCCTATAGGAGCTGTGCACCCCTTCTCCCCCGGGTCAAGCAATTTCTTCTTACTCAGCTTCCTATAGAAAGCTGGGTGGCTCTTTGTGGTAGTTTGAATGAGAAATGTCCCAATAGGCTCAGGTACATAGGATCCCAGCTGGTGGAAGTGCATCACTGGGCAGGCTTTGAGAGCTCCTAGCCTCACCCCACTCTAGTTTGCTCTCTTTGCTTCATGTTTGTGGACTGAGATGTAAGCGCCGAGCTTTTGGCTCTTGCCCTTACACCATGCCTCCCCATCGTGATGGACTCAGCCCTCTGGAACCATAAGCCAAAAGAAAGTTTTATAAGTTGCCTTGGTCATGGGGTTTTATCACATCGGCAAAGTAACATTATTGGTGCCATTTAGATTTCACTTGTCTTAAAGCATACCTGTTGTCCACAAAGGATACTTCCAGGTGCCTTAATCATTCTGAGATTATCTTAGATCAGCCTGGCAGTGCACTGGTGATAAATAGTAGTGGGCAGGAGCCAAGTGTCTTAAGTGGATCAGAAGACTGCCTGCAGCCCTTACCTGCATCTGTGAGCACAGGAAGAGCAACTCCAAGTCACACAGCACCCTGCTCTTGTTGAAGCAGCTTACCCTACATGCATTTTTCATATCAACAGTAAAGACTCTAGAGTTTTGCCTAGAAAGGATTTCAGGGCCTCAGATAGGAAGGGAGGACTCTTGAGCCAGCACAAATGCCAACATGCTGGTTTGACTTAATGGAAAGATAAAAGTAATTAGACTGTGAATTTTTGAAAACATTGATTGTTGTATAAAAGCAAGTGACCCCATTCTTGGCCTGAGAGTGGCCCCATGACTTCCTTAAGATGACCCTGGCCACAGACAGGAGATCCAGAGCACACTTCAGCTCTACGTATCCTGTTTCGCCTATGGAGTTGGCCATTTGGATTGAGTAGCAAGGTCTTTTTTTGTGCATTGAATTGGATACTGTCCCTAAGTCAGTACTTAGACTATTGGAGGAAATCTTAGAAATACCAAGTTCCTCAGTTTAGATGTATAAAACTAGGGCCTAACTAGAAAAACTTGAGTGAGGTCCCAGGGTTAGATGTTGACGATAGATATAAATTCCCCCAGTTTGATGGATGTCCTTGTTTGTAGAAACACACACCAAGTAAAGGGTGATGGAAGGTGGTCACGTCAACCAGCCTAGTCAGATGGGTCATGTAAAAGCATTCTTGTCACTTTCCTGTGCATTGAAAGCATCCAGACACACTTAGAGAGTTGCTCAGAGACCACCCTAGGCTATACAGGCAGCTTATGGCCAAAAGGACGTTATGACTTGTGCCTCAGTATTTACAGTGTACAGTGACTTCTGTGTGGAATTAGCCTTCCAGAGACCCAATTGTGCCTCACTGGGATTAGGCATAAGATATGGGAAAATAGCAGGTGTCCACACTTCCAGCTGATTCCTCATCAGAGTGGTGTGCACCCCCATCCCTGCCATCTGATTGGAACTTCCTTGTCCTTGACCTGTTCTCCACCCCTCAGATCTCTAGGGTGAGAATGAGCAATGGCTGTTTGTCGCTGAAGCCCCCCACTAGTTTTTCTGTCCTCTCTGGTTGTTATAAATGAGGGGTCAGATATGTGCTCCTGGCTTCCAGCT
This sequence comes from Eospalax fontanierii, assembly GCA_035773235.1. Classification (NCBI taxonomy): domain Eukaryota; kingdom Metazoa; phylum Chordata; class Mammalia; order Rodentia; family Spalacidae; genus Eospalax; species Eospalax fontanierii. Next base: position 34,149,412 of record CM069547.1, read on the forward strand.
TTCAACTCCATGATTGCAAGGAAAGTGGTAAGTTCTCATTTAGGGATTGGGACGCATCCGTTGTGACAGTAGAAGATCTCACATGTCACAACAAGGTCTGAGATGGACCCGGGAAGTGGATTTTCAGCCTGGCCATGGTGGAAGCTGAGTGTGCATGCACTGACTCTTGGAAATCCCTTCTGAGCTACAATATTTTCTATGAGTGACCTTGGTAAACAAAACCTGGAGGCTTTTCAGTAGGGATTCCAACATTAAAGCGGGATCTCTCTGCACAGTATGAGACAGTATGCTCAAATCAGACAGGTGCCTGATGGTCAGGATGTAACTTTAGCTTGCTCCTCCACTGTCTGAAACTTAGCTAATTAGGGGAAGTCATGGTAACATAACATAAAGAGTTCTTGTCTAATCACGGCACTATCCCTGGCTATCCCATTGGACCTGAGAGCTGAATTGTGCAACTTGGCAGCTATTATTACATAGTGTAGTGCTCAGGAGAGGCATTCGAGAGTCTTAGAACACTTGTGTTCAAGTCAGGCTATGGCACATGCAGCTAAGTAACTCTTGGCAATCTGCTGAGCACTCTGAACTTCAGTGACATGGTCTGTATGATGGACGAACTTGTCTCATCAAGGTTTTGAGAAATAAGAGGCATTGTTTATGGAGAGAATGACACACATGCATGTTTCTGCACCACATACATACAACACATACACACAGAGAATGGCTATTGCACACAGTTCTGAAGGCTGAGAATTCCTTTTACATTGTGCAGGCATCTGGGGAAATCTTTGTCCCGTATCATCCCATGGTGGGAGTGCACAGGAGCATGCCTCTAGAGTCTGGAGAGAACAAGCCGAGCCATGACCTAATAGCCTTCTCTCTCTCCTCTCCTCACTGTTACACTGGAGAGTTAGATTCTAACACATGGGTTTCAGGTCATATTCAAACCATAGCACATACTTGTTCTGTTTTGATGATTTTAAGTTTGGGACTCGTAAATAATATTTAGCTGGTGGCTACAGCAGAAACTTGGCATTTCTGAGGTAGCTTCTAAGATCCCTCATATCAGCCTTTCTGTCTTTCTCTTTTCTTGAACTGGCCTCAGTTTTCCTGTCCACTTTTAGGTACTCACATGCCCCCTCTAAGCACAACTTTGGCCTGCTGAATCCAGAACTTCCGAGTTTTTGTCTGTGACTGTTTGTTGGTCTGTGCTCCTTTTCTTCGCTCAGGGATGACTTTCAGTTAACACTTATCAAACAGTGCCAGGGAGGAGTGAAGAGACCAGAGGAAACGTCCTGTTAGTTAAAAGCCATCACTGCAACAATCCCTGGCAGAAAGAGCCCTAAGAAACCTTATGAGAGCATGTGGCAGCTGGTGCCTGCGTGCAGGTTACCCCTGCTCCTGCTGGGCATTTTGAGGTCCCCACCCTGAAGTTCAGCAGAAAAATCATGCAGCAGAAACCCCGGGCCAGGTCCACAGCTGATTTCACATGTGAAATTTCCCAGTGAACAGGCAGCAAGAACTGCTTCTGCTCCAGTGCCCAGTTTCTGCTGGGTACCATTCCGGTGCCTCTGAGTATCTTTATTTAATCTTCTCCATACCCAGAAGAGGGATGTGAGTAACCCCATTTTTCATTGAAAACATTGAGTCTGGGACGGTTGTATTGTGCTCAAGAACACACAGTAAGTCATGAGGTTGAAATTCAAAGCCAGGATAGCCTGAGCTCACTCTTCAGCCTCAGGAATTGGGACTCCAGAGAGGCAGAAGCATGACTGCCCAGCAGGTCCTGTGTGTTGTTCGTATTAGTGACTCAGTTGCTCCCTCACCCTCACCTACACAACTGCTTTGATTTCCTGCTCTTACCAAGAGACCTCAGGTGTTATCAAAGAGCCACGAAAGCAGATACCTTGCTTATTAATAACTGTGCCTAGTTCTTTAATGTACAGGGATGTAAGTCATAGGTATCCATTAAAATTATTGTGAGCTGAGGAACATACCACCTTTCCTATAATGCTTCACCTTCTGGCGTCAGTTGTATATTGGTGGCTGTATATTCTATTCTCCTTCCTTGCTTTCCACAGTTCTTGGCCTCTTATTGTTTTCTATAAACAGATAATCCCTCAGAGTTGTGATTACTAAGATGTCTGAGTTTTATAAAGCTATTAACCAGGTGTCCCTAGTCTTAAAGATAGGCATACTTTTAAGAAAGTTGGAATATATGGAAGAACTTAAAGAAGAAAGTGAATCCTCTAGATCTTTTCGCCAGAAATAATCACAGTTACCATTCAAATCTATTCTCCTAGTGTTTATATACACTATACTTGGGTTACATAAATGATTTGTGACTGTTCTCAATACTCAACTGTCAACGTGCAGTTAGTCTAGAGAATCTTGGGCTCCTTCTGTAAGGCACTTGACCCTGACAATGACAGGGAGTGTCAATTGGCATACTTCTCGACTCTTTTGTGGGTGGGATGATCAGTATTTTGAATATTTTGCATATAATGTAAAAGGAGATGGTGTTTCATGGCGGTACATTTATCTTCGAATTCATTTGTTTTTCTGTACTGACTGTTCTTCAAGAGTGAGAAAAGTTCAGCTGATCCTTCACATCGGGGTTCATGCTTCCTCTGCTAAGTCCCTCTGGGGAGCTACTTCACCGCAGATCAGGACAAAGCCAGGCATATCCTGAAAAGTTTGTATTGTAACATAAGAAGAAAATTTGAAATATCAGTTCTACCTCGTGTTCAGCTTCTCCAACAGCTTGTTTATCATCATTTCACCACACGGAGACAGATGAGCTACATTTAACACCTCAGGTTTATTTCTCCCTCTCAGTGGTTTAATCTACCATTGTATGAGCGTGAATTAAATGCAATGCATTGTAATTTAGAATTCTTTACAACTCTGTCTCACCAGATTGTTCACAGTGGAAACACACTGTCACGTGTATTGCTAGAGTACTATAGACACTTCAGTAGTGTTGTGTTGCTAGACACTCACAGTAAATTCAGACTTGTTTTTGTATGTCATAAGCTTCCAAGTATTGAGAATCAAAAATGTAAAACAGTTCACAGCAGATGAGTGGAAGGATATTTAGAAATTAGAGACAGGTTTTTTTTCAATTGAATTTTTACAAATTTCATACAAGATATTTTGATGAGATTGAAATCCTCTCCTCTATCTGCATTCTCCCCTTATTAACCCCACCTACTTTCATGTACCCTATCATATGTGTGTGTGTATATGTATATATCTGAGTGTGTGTGTGTGTGTGTATATATATATATATATATATATATATATATATATATATAAAAGTCAAATTTGAATCCCCCCAAATTTCCTTCAATATGGATCCATCCACTGGAGCCTTGTTAACCTACCAAGAGCCATGGCCTTAAAAGAGACTAACTCTCCCCTTTGTAGCGGCCATTGGTTTCCAGATGTTCCTCAGGTAGGGTTTAAGTAGGGTTTGGATTTCTTACCTACTTCCTTGTGTCTGTGCTGGAATTTTGTCTGGCTTGAGCTTATGAGGTACTTGTTCATACTGTCACCATTGTTGTTAGTTCATATGACTAACTTCCAAGCTGTCTGGAAAACTGTTTCCTTGAGGTAATCTACCACCTCTGGCTCTTTCAGCCACCTCTTCCACAGTGATCCCTGGACCTTTGGAAGCAGAAGTTTGATATAGGTATCCAATTCAGGGATAATTGCTGTCTTTTATTCTCTGCACATTGGCCAGTTGTGGGTTTCTGTGTTAATCATTATCTGCTACATAAGGAAGCAGTGAGAGTTGATACATTAATCTATGGATGTAATAATAAGTCATTAGGAGTCACTTTATATCTATTTAGCAGAATAATAGTATTAGGCTCTCCTCTTTGGCTTGTGTTCTGTCTAGCCACATGTTCTTGGGCCTTATATTAATGTCAAGTATGGGCTATGTCTTATGAAGCAGACCTTAAATCCAATTAGAAAGTGATTGGGTTAGTCCCGTGTTATTTGTGCCACTGTTGCATCAGAGGTTGTATTTTTGTATCTTGCCAGACTAGTTGTTAAAGCACCCAAGATTCACAGGCTGGGTAAGGTTAATGATTAATTTTTCTTTTGGTAGCATGCATAGCACCTTTCAGCACTATGAAAGCTAGCCAGTGGAGACATTATTTTGAAGAAGATTACTAATATGACAAAAGCCAGTAGAAAACACAGGAATTGAAGAGGGGTGAACCTTAGAAAACTTGGAGAAACAGGTGTGGGGCTAACAATAGGGTGCATGAAATCCAGAGTACACTACCCACTGGGCTATAGTAGCCCCTCGTGTCTTCACGAAGGACTGATGTCAGATCAAGTACTTGAGTCCCCATGCTTCTCTGTGTACTGAAGATTCCATGAACCACAAGCAGATCAAAAATAGGAAGGCAGTTGTGTTTGAATGAACATGTACAGATCTTTCTTTTTGTTGTTATTCTCTGAACAATACAATATAACATCTGCATAGCATTATACTGGATAATACTTTAAAGTACTGGGAGGAAATGTGTAGATTCTATTCTGTGCAGATACTTTGCATATTGTGTAGGGGACGAGAGCAAACCTTGGGTTTTGGTGACTGGGGCATCCTGGGACCATCCTCTGAGGATCCTAAGAGCTGGTTGGGTTTCTAGATAACTGACTTGTTGATTGCTTCTTGCTGCCTTACCATGCAGCAGCTTTCTGAAGGACCCACCCCCACCCCCTTCCTAACTAAAGAGTTACTCAAGTTGTGGAACAGAGGGACATGAAGTAAAAATGCGTGGGAGTGAGAGTAAAATCATCTTAGCATGTTTCTGACTTCATTTCCCCATATGGCGTGTGTACATTTTTAGTTCCTCTCCATATGTCTGAAATGTTCCTTTTCTCTACTGCATGTAGTGTGTTTCCCTGAGCTCCCAAGGGCATTGCTAACTGGCACCATGCAGCTGTGCTGTCTGCTGGCCTCTGTCCCCTGCCTTGTGCTCACTGTTGCTGCTGTGGGGAGGGTAGGTGGGCATCTGAAGGCTGCTGTTTGGTGTACATGTATCTGGGGTCTAGTCAGTGGGCTTAGCCAGTACATGCAGTGCTGGGTGCTTTTCTACCCATTGGCTGAGGTCTTCTCATGGATCACCTTTGGCCTAGAGGTCCGGCCCTACTGGGTGCTGTTGCTTCAGAATTCACCAATTCTGCAAATGCATTCCATTTGTCCTTGGTTGCCCCAGCTGTGGAAGCCACCCGCAGGGCAGTTCTTAACAAGTTTCTGTGGCTGTGTCGCCTGTGTTTCTTCAAAGCATATGTGGGTGATGGTTACTTCTGGGAAAGCTGTTTGCTTTGGGGTTTTTGTTTTCCTTAGAGAAACAGCTGTTGACTAGATGGTGTGTAAAATTTACAAGAAGGTCCTGGTGAGTAGAATTGGTAGTAAGCATGCAGTCCTTTCATACTCCCAGTTTCATTTGACTAGATCTGTAATGTTTAACGTGGTGTGTGCTAGGTTAACAAGTAGCATTGGTACAAGTTAGCTAGCTATATGGTACTCAGAAGGACCTCTTGCTCCCCTCTGGCTCTTATTTTTGCCCCAGTTATAGATAGTTATGTTTTGTGGGCTTTCTGCTGGCTTCTCAAAGGAGCTTTGTGATTCCCCATGCCATTTTGTTATGAAAGCTGAGCAGTTGAAAATCTGCCAAAGCCAAGATCTCTTGTGCCCAGGTAGGCACTATCCAATGCAGGCCATGGAGGCAGAGGTCCAGGATCTACCAGCCTCTCTGTAGCAGGAGCAGAGGAAGCCTCAGCAGCTCTGGAGGACCAGGCCCCTGTCAGGTTCATCTGCCCCATCCAGAGTAGCCAGTGCCCTTTTATCCTCCCAACACTAAGGTCCCTTTTGTGTTGGCTGAATATCCTCGCTGGTTATTCCTGTGTCAGGAGGGAAGTGACTTCTGCCCGTTGGGAGTACTGTAGGGGCACTAGGTCCATGTACCTCAGCTGAGAAAGCCTCTGCCTTTCTCCAGTTGATCCACCTCTCTCTAACTTTAGCATTAACTAATCAAAACCCAGACAAGTGGCAGCTGCCACTTGGGCTCTTGCTGTCTGCCATTCCCTGTACCCAGTGTTTCCCCAGCTGTTGTACCTGCCCAACACCCCTCCCCATGCATACCACCACCTATATGCAGATGGATGAAGATAAAGATGAAGGCAGGGAGATGGAAAGAGATGCTCTAGAACTCCCCAGGCTAGGAGATGTGGAAGCTAATTGCCAAGCATGATCTTCTGCTAGACTGATTCTTTGTGTCTTGGTCGCCCCCTTGCCATGGCCCTTCTGTCCCTTTACTCGTTTTGTTTGCCATGTTCCATTTTTATGGAGCAGATCTTGTCTTGAAAGGTTGGTTGCATGCTCAGCTTTTGCTAGTGGATTGACACTTGAAGTCATGCTCAAGGTTGTCACATGTGTTCTGTATCACATTTCCTACACCCATTTGAATATTCAAAATGCTCTTGCTCCTGGATCAAGTATATGTGTTGAGAGGTACTGAATATGTATTTTCATCAAAAATTATAATGAAAAAAAATTAAGTTATTTTTATTGACATCTATGTTCCCATTTTGACTGTTCCATTTGTAGGGGGAAAAATGATCCAAATTTTTTCAAGCTTAAATGTTTAAATTTACCTGCCTGCTAACAAAGGAACTGACTTTCACATGACCAGGAGTGGAAATTGAGACCAGGGTCCTGTACACAGTAAACTGTGTGACGGTGGGAGAATCCTTTGCCCCAACCCCTCCATCACTGAGCTGGCTTCTGGTGCCAGGCCACCGGAAGAGGGAATCTGGTGGTGCCAGCTTCCACCCTGCTCAGAAGGCTTCCTTTTCCCTTCCCTCCTGTGTTACCCATTTCTGAAGTTGGAAATTGTGTATGGCACTCAATAGAGTGCTTCTTTGTGACGTATACATTCCTAGAAATATTAAAAGTAAATCTATGTTAGTGTCAGAGTGGGGAGAGAAAAAAGAGAAAATGGGTCAGGAAGTAATGTGGCCAGCCTTGGCAGCACCCTCCCACCGCCACTGGCACATAGCAAGAACTTACACTTTGCCAAGGAGTAGGAAGAAAAAAACAGCCGTGGGACATGTGCCAGGGCGAAGGGATATCAGAGTCTGGTGTTAGACTCGTTGACCCCCAGTCACTAGCGCGATCTGGGTAGGCTGTTGCTGTGTATGAAACTGCAGTGCTAAGACAGGAAAGTGGAGCTGATTAAAACTGAACAAGCATTTTTGGCTGCATGGATGACTCAGAGGATCTGCAGGAAAGAGAGGAACGGTGGGTTCTTCACAGGGTGCTCCATTACTGCCCATCGGTGCTCTTTACAGATCTAGGAGATCAGTGGATCTTTGGATAAACCCTCCTGCTGTGCAGGAAAAGCTCACAGCATACTTGTTCAGAGGGCACTGTCGTCTTCCCCTCACACGTAGCAGCTCTCCTCACATAGCTGTGCTGTCTGTGACCCACTCAGGGAACAGGAGGATCAGCTCAGAGTTTGGAGAAGACATTTTCATTGTTAAAAACTGAAGTTAACTGAGAGGAATAAAGGTTCCTGGACCAACTTCCCACCCATGGCTTTAGCATATTCTGCTGGCAGAGGGTGAGTATTCCTCCCCTCTTTTGAACATAAGGATACCATTTAACCCTAATGACAGTGACGGAGGTCTCAGGGTGGGTTGGAGTGTGTGTAGGCATGGCACTGGTCCAAGGGAGCCAGGAAAGAGTGGGAACGCTCAGGTTTCTTGATGCCTCGTCTCCATAGTGGCTTAGAATTTGCAATTCCTTTTAAGTATATCCAGTTCCAGTGCCAGGTAAAGAGTATTTTCCACAGCAAGACACTGGAGAGGGACTGTCCAGTTGACAAGCCTTTGCCTTGTCCTTATGTCGTTGTGCTGGCTTCTACAGGAGAGCTCTACGTCTGCCCTGACCTCTCTGTAGTTACCAAGCAGCCTGTGGGGCCTTCTACTGGTGCACCTGCCCAACCAGGCCTCTTCACTTTGGAGCATTGCCAAGCCCATCTGCTCGTGGCACTGAATAGCCTGCAGTTCCTGCCATGGGCAGTTCTGGCCCTCATCTAGGCTCCTTTGCCTCCTGAGGGTTCAGATGTCATGTCTTCACAGGACCTTCCTTCCGAGTCCTTTTCCTTATTATACCACTATGGCATTTAGTAAAAAAAGCTTCATAATTTTAGTTGACTTTAATAATAGGTCCTAATTCCAATGAAGGCAATCTCCACAAATTAATAACCTCTAGTCATAATAGTATATACAGCATTTCAGTATAAGGAATATTTTGGTGGTGTTGTTAAATCTGATTTGTGTTTCTAATCTGATTAGTAGTGAAAATTGTTGCTGAAACTTGGCCCTTGAGGTTGTGTAAATGACTCTTTTGCATTGGCCTACATGTCCAAGGGGTTCAAGATGTTCTTCCTGCTTTGAGTAAAGCTGAAGCTAAACAGTAAATAAGCAGAGAGATCATTCTTGAAAAGATGGGGAAGGCAGGAGGCGGCATAGACCACGGTGCCGTTTGTAGAGTTCATGGCTGAGTCCAGCCCAGTGCTTCATAGGGGGCTGGGGTCAGCTGTGGTCTGGTAGAGTTCCCTTGAAAGCTTCTATATCCTAAGAGTCACATGCTGTCCAAGAGTATTGTGCGCTGGTGTGGGAGAAGCACCCCCACCCAGGTTTCTTTCCTAAGGCCATGGCAGTGGAGCAGTGAATACATTCAGATCCCCTTTCCCAGGTGACACTGGGCAGAACATTGTCCTTTGCCTCTGCTAGTGGTAGTACTTTGGCTGAGGTGGCCTCATTGCCAGGAAAGCATAGGTGACCTTCCAGACCCTGTCCCCCTACCCTGTAAACCTCTACAAGTGTTTAGTGACATTCTCAAGTGTTTCTGTGACCAAAGGAACTGGTAGCATTTGTGCCTGAGTCCATTTTGAATTAAACTTGACTTTTCTGATACTGGATTGTAACAAAGAGGCTGTCCCATTGTCTGAGCCACTGTTGGAGTTTCTTTGATACTTTCTAAGATATTGACTGACGTGAATGTGCCAGGGCCACCCTCCATCAAGTCAGATAGCTTGCAGAGGACAGGCCAGATTACCCTAGTGGGTAAAGCCTAATGAGTGTAGCTGCTGCAGTCACAAGTTTCTCATGAGAACTCTGGCAGTGAAACCCAAGGCAATCCAGGCTTAGGAAGCATGGACTATCCCCAGTGGTTCATGAAATTCAGGAACATGAATGTCAGTCCATCTGCTGCCTTCCCTCATTCCTAGACCCAAACTCAGGTAGCCCCAAACCATTACTGTGTTCCTTTCAGCTTGCTTGCCCACAGATACCATTTTCACAAATGGACATCAATGGCTTGCCACATTCAAGAGGTGGGCAAGAAGTGGGGAAAGCTGTTTCATTTTCTTAGGACTTAATTGAGATGGCAGAAAGCTGAAATGTAGCTTAAGAAAAAAAAACTTTATGTGGGTTCACATGGTGAGGATGTGTATTGGATTCCAGGGTGGGGACGTTGTCTCTTTGGGTCTCATCCACTTTACCTCTCCTTTTATGGACCTCTACAAGTGCCACATGTGCCTGCCGGCTATGGCCTCCTAGAGTCACTATTTCCTATATGGTACCTAGAAAGCTCAAGACAGCACAGGTGATCATGTATAGGTTACCCCCCAGGGCCCAGCCAGGGTAGAGGAGGAACAGGGGGAAGAAGCCCTGCTAATCCAGGAGAAGAAGCCCTCTGGATACGAGAGGAGTTAAAAAGTCCTGGCCAGATTAAAACGAGAGTTGCTTCATCAATCTTACAGGGTCACCCTGACCACAAGTCCTTATACTTAGAAAATTTGAATCTTACCTTTTCACATATTGTATTAGTTTGATGAGGTTTTTATTTTGGCTATTCTGAGTAACTGCAAGCTGATCTTACCAGCATTACCCCAAAAATAGATGCAGATCAAACCAGTGACATTGGTGTGAAAGCATTCAGAAGCCAAATACTAAGTACCCCTTCACACAAAAAAGTGACCATTTACTGTGGTCACTTTGTACTTTACTCAGTCAAATCTTGTCAGATCTCATGGCATTTAATTATAAAGGCTTTTCATAATTTTTAGTTGACTTTAGTAATAGGTCCCACCTCTAATGGAAGAAATCCACACAAATCGATAACCTCTTCTCATAGCAGTGTGAATAGCCTTTTAAGTGTAAGGAGTATTTTTGGTTAGATCTCACTTATGTTACAGATCTGATTAGTGACAAAATTAAGTGATTTGCCCCAGAGTTCCTAAAACTCGAGTGCACTCCATCTGAGTGAGTTAACTGGAATATATTTCAGAACTACCAAATTTGTTTGACGTTTTCTCTTACATCTTCAGAACTCTAGCTGTAAGATGACAGTCAGAGCCTGTCTGAGGCCTTGTTATAACATCCCTTCATCTTCAGAGGCGTGTATAAAAGATTTTGACTTTAAAATTACTAACATTAATAATGTATGACATATTCAAACTTTTATTAGAACTCAGTCTTTAATGTATGTCATTTTATTCAGGAAAGTTAAAATGTGCCTGTTACCATCAATAAAATTGTAACCCAGGATCAGCGATCTAGCAGCCTGGTGCCAGAAAATCATTACAGAAGTAAAAAAAAAAAAGTATAGTTTACCTTTACATCCAACTCAGCTATTTGCCATTTAAAATGGTGCCATCTGTCTGCTTACAGAACCAACATAAAACCACCATTCCTGCAAGAGCAATTGTTATTTTATTAGTGTGAAGCGGAGATGGGTATTGCACAATTTGCAGTTGGTCGTTCCTCAGATAGCTACAGGGCTTCATCAAGGAGTTTGGTTACCTTCCATGCTTGCAAACCCTATCTCCCTTGGGCAGCTGTGGGGGAGGAAGACCATGGCTGTGGTATTCACATGGCTGCTGCCTAGACTGGGACACTGGCTAATCCTGTTGGCCTTTCTGAGGCTCTGCAACCCACTGTGTCAACTGCTGAGCACACTGTTGAACACCCTCCTGCCCAGGGCCCTGTGCGGAGCCTTGCAGTTGCACATGCGCTGTGGGAGAAGACATGGGGTTATAGGAGCTCTTGCCTCTTGAGTAGTACACTGTAGAACCAGAGCCCACTGCCCACAGCAATACTGAAAAGTACTGGCCCATTGCTAGGGTCTGAGTGTGTTCTCCCCCAGCTAATACGTTGAACCTCTCTCCCCTTTCTCTCTAGTCTTGGGAAGTGGGTTCTTTGAGAAGCCACAAAAAGAGAGGATCGGTTTTCTTTTAAAAGAGGCCCTGGGGAGGCCTGTCTCCCCTCCCAGTAGATGAGGGTAGTGCCAGAGGCACCGCTGAGAACCAGTGTAGAGCCTTGCCAGACCCCAGTCCTGTCAGCTCTGTGGTCTCAGTCTTCCAGCCTCCAGAACTTCAGATTAGTTTGTGTTGCTTGCGGCATTGTAGCAGATTATAGCACAGGGGGGCCTCTTAAAATTTCTTCATTGTAAATGCCACCGGTTTATTTATTTTTGTGCTGGAGTCGTGAGCCTAGGGCCCTAGACATGTTGCACAAATGTTTTACCACTCCCAGCCCCACACCACAATTTTGTGATAAATTTAAGGAGACTGAGGTTTTTCTCTGAGTTCAGGTCTTGAAGTTGGCGTGAATATCTTGTTCCTGGGCCCTAGAAGATAATGGAACATGTCACTTTTTTTTTTTTTTTTCCTCACTGGGATTTTCCCTTCTTTATTCTTTTTCTCATTCAAGTGTTGCAGTTTATATATTATTGAACATGCTGTAGATAAAGCCATTACTTTGCACAAAAGTGTTACTTCTCTGACCTAACACACAGCTTGCTAGCAATTGGAAGGGTTTTGTAAGGTCACATTCTCGCTAGCCTTGTCCTTAATATGATTCATGCTGAGTCAGTTGTCCCAGCACCCCAGGGCAAATGCTCACATACCAGGGCAGCTCTGTGCAGCTCCCCACCTCCCTGGTCCCCTCCTCTCTGCTTCCCCGAATGCACTTCCTCCCACTGTCTGGCAGCATGCTGGCCCTTCTGACCTTACTTCCAAACTTACATTTCACCTTTTCTCTCAAAACATTGGACTGATTTTCTACAACAGACTGTGATGGGCGAATTAGGAGGAAAAAAAAAAAAAACAAAAAAAACACCAGCCGAAATATCCAGTCTAAGTCAGGACTTTTAACACTCTGATGAAAAACTTCTAGTGGGTAAGTGGGTCATCAAATAAACAGAAGGGGTTGCAAACAGCCAGCAGGTATGCAGTGGGTTTAGGACTAAGGGAAAATCCCCAGAGTGTGTGGGGTTCCCACACAACATGGTTTCTCCAGTCACATTTGAAGCAGCACTGGCTGGTAATATGAAACATACCCCCTTCTATATGTAAAAGGAAACATCTAAGGATGTTTAGATTAGGAACCCTAACCTAAATGTGCGTTAACTCGGTTAAATTACAGAATTTCAGAGCATTCTAGAGAAGAAAGGCACATTGGCAGGGGGGAGGCACGACTGCAGGGGGAAGACCCGCCTGGCTGCTTGCCTTTGCTTCAGAGATGAACAGTTTTTCTCCCACCAGTTCTGCTTAGATCACTGGAATTCCCACCGCAAGCACACCTGTGTGAGGACCATCACTGACATAAACTGTAACTCTGGGCTCAGGCCAGCCTGTAACAACTCCATCACACTCTTCTGGCCTTCCCAGTGCAAAAATGTAGACACTTTATACCTTATTTTTCCATCTTATACCTTATTTTTCCATCGTGGGTTCCAGGAGTTCTCTGAAGGTAGACCATCCTTCCAGAACATTTAACTTTTCCTGTTCTTGTTATTGGTGTCACTGACTCTTTGAAATGGGTAAAAGGTTTCAGTAAGTATCAACTTTTAGTAAGTTTGCAGTCTTAACAAGGCTCCTGCAAAGTTGGATTTTCCAACTGGTTATTGACCTGTTGGAATAATAAGCAGCCTGTGTCCCCCTGATAACACATCCACAACTGAGTCCTTGCTGTGTCTTCGCAGGCCTTGGAAAGACACGGAGGAAGCCGAGCGCCAGAGACGCGTCCCCCACGCCCAGCACCGATGCGGAGTATCCGGCCAACGGCAGCGGCGCGGACCGCATCTACGACCTCAACATCCCAGCCTTCGTCAAGTTCGCCTACGTGGCAGAGCGAGAGGATGAGCTGTCCCTGGTGAAGGGCTCCCGGGTCACGGTCATGGAGAAGTGCAGCGACGGCTGGTGGCGCGGCAGCTTCAACGGGCAGATCGGCTGGTTCCCCTCCAACTACGTGCTGGAAGAGGCGGATGAGGCGGCGGCCGAGGCCCCCAGCTTCCTGAGCCTGCGCCGGGGCGCGGCGCTGAGCAATGGGCAGGGTGCCCGCGTGCTGCACGTGGTGCAGACGCTGTACCCCTTCAGCTCAGTCACCGAGGAGGAGCTCAACTTCGAGAAGGGCGAGACCATGGAGGTGATTGAGAAGCCCGAGAACGACCCTGAGTGGTGGAAATGCAAAAACGCCCGGGGCCAGGTGGGCCTGGTCCCCAAGAACTATGTGGTGGTCCTCAGTGACGGGCCGGTCCTGCACCCCTCGCACACCCCGCAGATCAGCTACACCGGGCCCTCGGCCAGTGGGCGCTTTGCCGGCCGGGAGTGGTACTATGGCAACGTGACGCGGCACCAGGCCGAGTGCGCGCTCAACGAGCGGGGCGTGGAGGGCGACTTTCTCATTAGGGACAGCGAGTCCTCGGTAAGTGCCCAGCTGCTCATTCTGCAGGCCATGGAGCCAGGAGAAAAAGGAATACAGTAGTTACTTCGACATCCAGTCAAAATTACTTAATGATCTCACAGTAAACCATCCTAAGACTTAACCTTTTGTTACAGTTCTTTTTCTGATTTTTCCATTGTTAAATCTCTTACTATGTCCACCTTGTAAATTAAACTTCATATGTATGTACTCTCGTAAAAAAAGATATTCCAGGACTCTGTTCTACCTGATTTCTGGCATCCCCCGGGGTCCTGGAACCCTGTCGTGAAGGAGGACACCTTGTTTAGGTGACTGTCTGATGTGTGCCATTTTCCTTTCACACTGGGTGACCTGACATAGCAAAGGGGCTTTTGGGAGTGCATGATGATGCTGTTTTGGTACAAGATTTGCTCTCATCTTACCTAAGTCTGGGTTGAGGGAGGGTGGGGCCTCTGTTGCCACTCTCTCCTGGTCTTGGGAAGTGAGGAAGGTGCTTTCAGCTCCAGTAGGTGGTTCTGGCTCAGCGTTAGGGCTCCACCTTTCCACTCCAGAAGGGCCGCCTTCCTTTTCTGTCCTGCTTCCTGCGGGTTTGAATGGCCTCTGTGATTATGGTGCTTAGCTCTGTCTGCATCTGAAATGTACAGAAGTTCTCAGCTAGCAGTGCCTGGCTTCTAACAGCCTTTTGTTGGTTTTTGTTAACCAGTAATCCAAGGCCATCTCTGCTGCAACCAGTGCCTCTGAGAAGCTTTTAAGTCTCTAAGAGCCGAACTGAACAGGAACTTGGGGTGCTCCGGGGAGATGAGTAAGCGGGAAATGAGTCCATCTGTCTGGTGCCACCAATCCTCTTCCAACAGGTGGCCAATTGGGGGTTGTGGCTGGGTTGGGGCCATCTGAAAGAACCAGGCAGTTTCACCCTAGGCAGCCTTCTGTGTGTACCTCCATGGGAATAACCATTTTTGTAGGTGTCTTTCCAATTATGCTTCCAAACCTGTAAGCAAGAGTTTTGAAGTGTGTGTTTGTGTGTGGTGTTGTTGGCCCATTACTCCTTCTCCTAGGCTTTGGTTTCATGTTGAAGTGCACACTTAGGACTAGAATGTGTGTGCTCTGCTCTGATAGCACCGTGAACAGTGCACAGTCCCACCTCCTGAGACAGTTCTGAGAGGAGGCCACCAGCACCTTCTGGAAAGGGTCATTCTTCAGTGCAATGGGGCATCATGCCAGTGGAAACTGGACCCCTTTATGGCGTCAGCAGCTTTGCAGGGTCAGGCACAGCCTTAGATGTACCCAGGAAGGACTCAGTGTTGACTGCATGTGAAATCTGAACGCTGAGATGTGCTGATCAAGCCACTAAGGTTGTTCAGTGCTGGCAGGATATCACTCCGGACTGTATTCTCACACCTCTGAGGCTCTGTGTATGGCTGCCCTTAGATGGCATTCTAGGCCTACAGGGCGTTAAGGACAGCACTAACCCTACAGAGCAAAAGCTTAGAGAAAACTGGAAAACCAGTTAAAGTGCCAAGTGCTCAGTACAGAGTGCTTGTCAGCGTCAAACACTTGAATTTAAAGTGGCTTCTTGGGAAAGGAGAGGGACAAGAACCAGGTAGTGGAGAGAGATTGGCCCCATAACATTGTTCTCTGTCTAGGACTGGAGAAAAGTCTTTAGAAAGATGAGCGGTCTGGAAGGTGTCCCCCAGTGTTTCCCAAGAACAGGCCTATTGCTTTCTGTGTCTAAATAAGCAAACGTTTTCTAATAATGGAGCATGGATTGTTTACATTTTTGTTTTAATCCTTTTCATGGACACCTTTTTATTCTGCCTTGAGAAGCTGATGTAAGACACGTGAACGTGTGCCCAGGCTGTGTTTCCAGGGTTGTGGGGGCAAAAATGGCTTTAGTGAACTGAGCAGCGTCTCTGTACACACAGAGGGCCTGCTCAGGCTGCAACAGGCTGATGCTGGGCAGCTGTCCTCAGGGCCTTGCTGTAGTGTGGGGAGTTTAGGCTGATAGCCGTGTGTCAATCCGGCATGGCTGCAAGTCACGCTGAGTTGTGTTGGTGAGAGTTGTGTTCTGCTGAGAGAACGAGTGAGATGTGCTGCTTTTCTTGCCAGTCTGCGGCTCTGCTCGTGACTGTTAAGGGACTGTCCTGACAAATGGCGACTCCCTTGCTTATTCTGTTCCACCCTTCCTGCCTCTCGTCTTTCATTTTTCTTGTTCCTCTTGGGATTTTTCAGGTCAGAGCATTATTTTTACAACCATGCCCAGGCTACATGGAGCCTATAGTTTACAATCTGACGTGATCACACAGCACAATGTTGGGTAATGGAGAGGGTTCCCAGGGGCTTCGCCCTCTGCATGACTCAGAGGCAAATGTCTCACCACATTTCCTTTCCTTCCCTATGTCTTTGGGCCTGGAATCTCCCCCCTGGAGGTTATCCTGGGAAGCTTGGGTCCTGAATGAGCATAGTAGTTTAGGAGTGCATATCTTCCAGATAAGCTTCACTTAAAATGTTGATTGCAAAGTAAATGAGCTAGACTCTTGATGGATGGTCTTTTGCATTGAAAAATGCCAGCTGTTTTCTTCCTTTGAAGAAATAAAATCTACCCTTGTCTGAGTACAAGTTAGTGTTGCTTTTTGAGGGGAGAGGTATATATTGCAAGTAAAACAAAGTTTGCCTCATCTACACCATCCAGGTTGAGGAAGAGCTAGATGTCGCAGAACTCTGAATGAATACTGGATTTGAGGAGGAAATGACCAAGCAAACCTGAACCTCAGTAGCCCCATCTGTTCTCGCTTCTAGCCTCTTTTCCACTCTTGTTCTGCTTGCTCATCTTTGATGATCAGTGTTCCTTGGCAGCTAATGGAGACACTGTTGTCTCTTGTCACCTGTGCCTATGAACTAAACCTACCTAATGGAGAAAATGCACCGAAATCCTGCCTGCTCTGGATGGGCATCATAAATCTTTATGGATTTGCCTACATTGAGTCTAGAGATGCTTAGGAAGACTCTGCTCAGGACTAAGTTGATTTTTGGCAAGCAGTACAAGTTGTCAGTGTTTTGTTTTCTGTTACCACATCCCTCATCCTTGTAAAAAGTACACGGGAGATGTTGGGTGCAAAGTAAGGAGACATGAAAAGGAGGAGAGGCTGCTGGGGTGGCACAGGATGGCATGGGCCACAGTTGTATACAGGGTGCTTACCCCTATAAGAATTTAAATCCCTGAGAGCTCACGCATGATTCCTCCCGTGCATCGTGTCCCATGATAATAATTTAGGTGCTAAGATTTGTCAGGCAACACCTTCCTTTCTGGTAAGTAAAAAGTTGGTAACAAAGATTTATCATATTGTTGGCTTCAAGAAAGTCTGGATGTTTCATCCCCTCCCCCTTTTTTTCTTTACCCTATTAAGACTACTTAGTCAGGAAATAAGAGAAATATGAGTTCTTCAGTGTATTTTTAAATTCTTATATTTTGCATAGTAATATTTCTAATCATCGATCCATCTCTATAGATAGGATTCTTACACTGTAGCTCAGATCCAGATCCCCTTGAAGACCATGAATGCAGAGATTGCTGCCCTCTTCCCAGTTCCTGATTTGGGAAGCCTAGAGCCCAAGAATTTTCAGTTTGAACATCATCTTGGCCCTGAAGTAAAATTAAACTTTAGGGCAAAGTTTCTAATTGCCACCCTCAAACATTTCTGCTATTACTAGGAATGTAGTTTTAATCATAAATGGTGTTTCAGTAACTGCTGTAAAATATGTAAAGCCATCCAGAAACACAGTAAGGGTTAGGGGCACAGCTTAGTGTTAGAACATTTGTCTAGAATGTATGCAAAAGACCCTGCTTCCATCTCTAAACAAGACATGGTAAGTGTCCCTAGACCAGAGACCAGTAGCATCAATGACACAAGGATCCTGTACCATTTGGGCATATGTGGAAAAGAAATGAAGTACATGTGTAGATTTGGATCTATCTGAAAGATGACTCCTCATGAATGTGCACATATTCAAAATCCAGAGTTTCAGGTCTTATGTATTTTTAAGGAAAGGATACTCAGCCTATAGTACGGAATCCATTTTCACCTGTCTGCGTAGGGACTGTAGGAAAGAGTGAACGGCCTACTAAAACTCCTAGGACATCACAGTATGTCTGTGAGTCCAGTGGGTCATCTGAGCCAGCAGCTCCCAGGTGATAGCAAAGCTTGGCATTCCGTCTGTCCTCCTCATGATCATCCCATCCCTGGTGGCCATGTGGTGACCTCTTACTGTGTGTTGCCCCAGTCATGCATCTAGCTCATGTGCCACTGTATTCATGTCACCTGACCTCCATTAGTTCCTCCAGTTTGACTTTCAGTTATCTAGACCTCCGTACAAATCTGGAGAATTCAGGCACAGCCCCCTCCCCGCCCCCCCGCTCTACCACATGCCTGCCATCCTGGCAAATAATCTTCCCAGTCTCATTCTGACCGCTGTTGCTTCTGTGAAGCCCTGAGCTGGCCAGTAGGCCTAAGCCACACCTTACACACCTTCAAGAAGATTAGCACAACGACATGCCAGGTCAGTATCAAGAATACTTGGCAAGTTTCTTCTTCCTTGCCGTTGAAGCTTAAGAACTATGTTGTATCTCAGGGGATGAGTTAATTGAGTGTGGCCAGGAGTCAGTTGGGAATAGCTTGTGTCCAGCCCAGCAGAGCTGTGAGGCAACTTGGTTTTCCCAGTGGCCTGTGCTCTTGTGGGGTTGTGCTGACCTGCCGACTGACTTAGGTCAGATCCGTGGCCTCTGGGATATCATTGCTGTTGATACTGTGGGGTCCAGATGCTGGCTCTTCAGGCCTGGTGAAGAGAGAAGAGACCATTCTGCTCCACCTGCAACTGAGACAACTTTTCAGACTGAGAAAAGATGCCGAGTCAATAATTTAACTGTAACAGAATTCAGAAACGTTCTCATTAAAGTCCTTTAGATTGGTTACTACCTTTTATATAAATATTTATGTGGAGCTCATGCAAAATTGCTAGTACGTGGTGGAAGTGTTTTTCATCCCAAATACCTAAAAGGATAATGGAGGAAGAAATGGTAAGGTCTCATCATTTAACTGTGGCAGCAGAAAACACTGAGTATATTTATTTAATAGATTGAGACCTTCCTTTGGTTTGCCTGTTTCGTGATCTGATGCTCCCTCCACTTAAATGAGTGGTAAGATAAAATCATAGAAGCGGTTTTTCTTTATATTTTTCTTTAACAAAACAAACATGCAGAGCAGGGCAGAGTGCAGGCAAGTAAAGCTGTAGACCAGCATGTCTGTCCTGGTCCCTGCAACCCACTTTGGGCTGTGGAGAGGCTGGAGTGAGTCTAGTGTCTCCTTAAACACAGGGTCCCTATCTCACCACTAAAAGCTGTACCAGTGTCCTTTACAAAGAATTCTTTTGCCACTTGCCAAAGAAATTCCTCAAGAAATATTTGTGTTTGCCCTTGAGATCCATCTAGGAAGGTTCTTCCCCCACGGAGATGGCATCCCAGCATATTATTAATGTCACCAGCTCCAGAGAGGTAGAGCAGCTCTGGGAACCACAATCAGGCAGTGTTTCCAGGATTTTTGAACAGTGGGCAAAATTCTTACATCAGACAGCCTATAGATCCCTGACACCCCAGGCCAGTTCTCAGTTGTTCCTGGTCCCCAAGAAAAACTGAAAATGGTTACCAGGTACCCCAGGTGATTTCCCAGGAGGCCTTTATGAGGGCTATGCTACCTCCCCAGCACACCTGGCTCCTGCCACAGACCATAGCTCCTGGCCACTGCGGCTGGCTCCTGTGGTAGGTAGAGAGCCCTCCAATCTTTCATCCTGGTACTTCGATGGAATTTCACAGATCTTTTCTAGAGTATCACTTAACCTTTACAAAATTTCTTATTGTGGTAGAAATACAGTTAAAATAAAATTGGCCATTTTAATTGCTTTTAAGTGTAGAGTTCAGTCACTAGATGCACCCACATGCTTGTGCAGCCGTCCGTCTCTGTCCAGAACTGAAACTCCGACCCCACTGAACCCTGACTCCCCCTCTGCCGTCCTCCTACTCAATGTAATTCGCAGATTCCCTTCCTACTTCTTTCCTGTTCTCTCTAATTTGTGACTTTAGGGGCCTCTTGTACGTGGAATCTTACAGTGGTTGTCTGTGTCCAGCTTATTTCACTTATCCTAATGTTTTCAGAATTCATCTGTGTTGTTCAGTGTGTTAGAAATTTTCCTTCCTCTTAAATCTGATCGCATTCTATTGCACATGTAGGCATGTTGTGTATCCATTCATCTGGTGATAGGCGTTTGGGTTGTTTTCAGTTTTGTCTGTCTTGGATAATGCTGCTATGAACATGGGTGTGTAAATATTTCTTTTTTTAAAAAAATACTTTATTTTCATTTTATGTATATGAATATATTGTCTGCATGTATGTATGTGCACCTGTGTCGTGCAGTGCTCATAGAGGTCAGAAGAGGGTGTCAGAGCCCCTGGAACTGGAGTTCCGGGTGGTTTTTAGCCTCCATGTGGGTGCTGGGAATCAAACCCAGGATTTTTGCAAGAGTAGCCTGTGCTCTTAACCACTGAGCCTCTCTCCAGTTCCATTTTTTCCTCTTTTATTCTATTTTGAAAAATGTGTATGAGTGTTACACCTGCATGTGTAAGTACTCCTGTGTTGTGCAGTGTTTGTGGAGGACAGAGGAGGGCATTGAACCCCCTGAAACTGGAGTTGTGAACAGTTGTTAGCTGCCACATTGGTGCTGGGATTCTGCAAGAACAGCCAGTGGTCTTAACCACTAAGCGATCTCACCACCCCCATTTCTTTAAGTTTCTAATCTGAATTCTTTTGTGTGTCCATTGGTGGGTTTGTTGAATTAGACGGTGATTCATTAATTTTCTGAAGATCGTTGTGTGTTTTTCAAGGTAATTGCACCATTTTCCCACCAACAGTGCACAGGAATTCAATTGATGCTTTTTTAAAAAAAAGTCTGATGGGTATAGAGTAATGTTGACTTATATTGTCACATGACCTTTGACGTCAGCTGTATTTTGTGCTTGTGTGGTATTTGTTCATGTGCACGGACATCTGTTGACACCAGATGTCATCTTCCATTGTTTCCCACCTGAATTTTTTTGTAATATCATCACTCACTGAAACTGGAGCTCATCTATATCTGGCTGGCCAGGGAGCTCCAGGGATCCACCAGTTTCCATCCTCTCAGATCTAGGGTTATGTGCATACCACTACATCTGGGACTTCTGGAGGGCAGGGAGTTGCTGGGGATCCAAACTCAGGTGCTCATGCACCATGGCAGGCACCTTCCTGAGGAGCCACTTCCTGATCCCTCTGGCTCACTTTTGCCCGAATTTGTTCTGACTGGTTCTCATCGTTTCTGCTGTATCATTTGGGGATGTTTCTTGAGCATTTCCTTAAGAGGCCTAGGTGGCATGACGGCAGCATCAGAGTGATAAAGTAGTGCTTAGCCCTCTGACCTCTGCAGCACAGGGTAGACTCAGTGTGTGGTGACCACAGTGTGTGTGGTAGTGACAGGAGACTCAGATGCACTGGTCATGATGTTCACCTTCTTCCTTTTAAGATCCAAGCCATGTTATAAATGTTGGGCACATAACAGAATCTAATATAGGTTCTTCAGTAAATAAATGGGAGCACCCGTGTAAAAATTTCTCAAACGTCCATGGCAGTGATTTCCAGATTGGCAGGACCAGCATCCCCCACAGACTCCCATGCTCCTCCCAGCCCTCTGATTTGGTGCTTAGCTTAAGAACCACTGCTGTATAGATCAGAAACTTGGTTGAAATTCTTTGGAACAGTGCTGGTTAGATGGTAAAATTCTAACTTAAATGGTTGTCATTTAAACTAGCATGGTGGCTCACTCCTGTAATTCTGACACAAAGGAGTCTGACGTAGGAAGATCATCAAGATTTCAAAACCAGCTTGGGCTACATAGTGGGTTCCAGGTCAGCCTGAAATACAGAGTGATGCCCTGCCTGAAAAAAAAAATTGTCATTTAGTTACACTTTGGGTAAAGCTGTGAAAAGACAAAGAAGGACAATGTTCTAAGTCTGTAATACTTATATTTACCTTTAGGTAGGAAATCTATTGGGGAAGAAACATGTGCAGATCCACCTTAAAAACAGGTTCTCAGAGCTGCGTTTATAGAGGAGAGGACACTGTCCAGCTGACCATTGGTTTTCTTTATTAAATTAACTTTATTCCACAGTAATGGAATGCATGTTCCCGTTATTTGTGCATGGCCTTTAGGCTTCTGGAGTAAATATTTCAGAGGCTCAAGGATTAGGAAAAGATAACCTATAAAAACTAAGAGTGCTAGTTGACAGCTAGTAGTGTTTGTGAAAGCATGGAGTCAATTTTGACTCTAAAAGAAGCTACACAGGCTGGGTGTGTTGGCACATACCTTTAGTCCAGAACTTGGGAGACAGAGACAGGCAGACCTCTGGGAGACTGAGGCCAGCCTGGTCTACATAGCAAGTTCAGGCCAGCGGAGACCTGTACCAAAAAGAAGAGAAGCTGCAGTAGATAGCTGGGGCAGGTAGACTGCTTGAACAGTCACATGGCTAGTCTGGGTGAAGAACAGAGAGTCAGAGGAGTGCATTTTGTCTCTTTCCCACATCTCTGGACAAAAGGTGTCCCTCCTACAGAAATAAAAGAGAAAAGTACCTATGCCTCAAATGGAAAGGAAAACATTGATTGAGGTTTTGATAAATCAACAGACTGCTTTCTCTTTTGGGGTGGAGGGGATGTGGACATATTGCAGATAACTGATGCGTGTGACGGAGGGCTGGCCCGGGTTCACATGGGAAGCCAGGGGTGTTTGTTCTTTCCTCCAAAGTGAATGATTGACGTTTTAAGGTTATTGAAAAGCCAGGCATGCTTTGGCAGCAAAGCCCTCCCCCCGATTTCCTCATAGTCATCATGCTCAGAAAACAAATCACATTAATGCTTATTAAGCTCACAGGGATGAAGAAAAAAGGATATTAAAAGGTTGCTCTTGGCATTTTTTTCCCCTATGATGAATTTTTAGTGAGGAAGTGAAACATTTGCTACTCTGGTTGCTTTATAAAGAGTGCTAAAGTGTTTCTAAATAAATTTCTGAAGCTGTGGATCAGACAGGTGCCACTGTGGGGACCAGCTGATCTGTAGAAAGAGCACTGGTGACCATGCTCTCTGGAGTTCGTTTCCAAAAACACTCAACTTGTGAGCCAAAATTGCAGAGACGTGAGAATTATTGAAGGGCACGGATAGTGGAAAAGGTGGTCAAAATTGAGAATTTATGTCATTAATATGTTACCATATGTTCACCACTCTGAATTCAGTACTAGGATATGGGATTAAACCAGGTACTTATATTTACAGGGATTCTATTGAATAGAGGACCTAAAACCTAAGCAGAAACCATGAGAGGGACCCTGAGAGGTTTCTCCCAACCTCTCCTCTTCAGATTCCACTTGAGCACAGCTCCCTAAAGAGAAGAGGGGATGATGGCTTTTGCTTATTGTTAACTCTTCAGAATCTTAGATTCAAGAGCAGCCCTGAGAAGAGCAGAATTAACCCTCACAAAGGACTGGGCAGAGAAGGAGATGGACAGATGTAGTCCAGCATTAGGAAATGTGAACCTGTGACCCAGTCATCAGCAAAGACAAATGACACCAAGCAAATTGAACACTGGGAGAACATGTAGATGGCCAAGGGAGGAGCCCAGAAGATAGAACTGAAAGGGGGCAGAGAGACAAATGTTTCTAAATAGAGATGGTGGTTCAGGAGTGAGTCCAGTGATAGCTTAGTCCAGCCATAGAAAGGTCTGCCCTGTGCAGTACCTGGGATGGTGGAAAACCACATCCTCTCCTTCTTCAAAGCCTCTCCCTGTGGCAGGCAGTGCCTGTTCATGACTGACTTCTAGTGACTGGAATGTGGTGGAAGTGATGGACAACCTCCAAAATGGGTGCAGAAGGCATTATGACCTCTCTGCTTTCTCAGAGTACCTCATCTGGGTTAAGCAGCTGCCATGCTGTGCTGACAACCAGATATCCCTGCACGGGGCCCCTCTGTTCTTCCAGTGAGATTCTAGATAGAGCCTGATGATTGTAGCCTCTGCCAGTCTTGTCCGGCTTGTGTCTTGTTTTGTAGTGCTGGGGATGGAACCCAGGTCCCCACACAGCCTAAGTAAGCACTCTACCACTGAGCTACATTCTCAGCCCTTAGCCCCAGGGTTGCCTGCATGTTTGAAAAACCGTATTGGGTTTTCAGACAGACTTGGTTTGTAAGAGCATCCTGTCATACCACACTACCCTGCTGCTTGTTGACAGGGTACATGTGGCATGGTGCTTTTTCATATGATTTCTCTTAAGTCTGGTTCAGAAAGCCAGGCACTGAAGGTCCAGAGTAGAGAGAGACTGATGGAGGAATCTTTGTGAGTCTCATTCCCTACCTGATGTTCTTGAGGATGGATTTGTTTGGTGGAATAGCTCCATCTCCATCAGACCCAGGGACTTGCTGATGTAAAGGGAGCAAATGTTAACCGTTTCTCCAGCATGTCCTAACTATCACATCAGAGGAAGTTCCTCACCAGGAATGTCTAAGCAGAATCAGACAGGCATGGCAGACCATGGGTGAAGTGGATTGTGGGGCTCCCTCCGTCTTAGAACTGCTTTGTTCATCAGCCATGTCCACACCTTTTCCTGGTGCCTGTGTACATTTGTGGTTCCAGTAATGCTGGTGGTCAGTCCAAATTTTACTTCCATTCTTCAAGTATATCAGGATCCCCTGCAGACCTGTTGAAACTCATGTGCCTGGAGCTGCTCATACGTGTGGCCAGGTTCTGCCCCAGGTGAGATTCTGCTTCAGCAGGGTTGGGGTTGCTCTGAGAGTTTGCTTTCATAAAGTTCCTGCTGGTGCTGCCGCTGCTGGTCTAGAGACTGCCACACTTTGCCATTGCCCGACCTCGTTTAGAGGGGCACGCCTTCAGAAACCACTGTGCTCTTCTGTCTCCAGGCTGCAATGAGAGGAGTCATATGAAAGTAGAACATTAAAACATTCTGTAGAACTATGAGGTCTAGCTGCCTAAGGCCTGTATGAAATATAAATTGGTGTTTCAGACTTGGATCACACCCCCAAATTATCTTAGTGTGTATGCTTATATTCCAAAAGGTTTTAAATACAAATTTTAAGATACCTCTGGTTCTAAGTGTTTCAGAGAAGGACTAGGCACCTGCAACATACAGAAATGTCTGCTGGTATAGACTGTTCGTTTTCAGATTCCCTAAGAAAAGTTCTTCTCAATTGGAATGAACAATACTCTAGACTCAGCATTCAAGTGGTTCTGTGTCCTTAACTAAGATTTCTACTCTGGAAGCCCTTGAAATGAAAATTCTCTTTTCTGTTGCACCTTTTTACTGCTGTCATGTACACAATCCCACACATGCTGTGTCAAATTAAGGAGCTCAAATTAAAAGCAAATTTCCCTGTTCAGAAAGTCATCTTAGTTAACAAACTCCAAATGCATCATATATCTGCTACAGCTCACCCCTAGTCACTGACCCTGAAAGTGACTGCTTTGTCAGAGTTGATTCAAGAAGCTATCCAAGTAGCAGTCTGGCTCATGGCAGGCTGAGACAGAGTACCGCCATCTTTTCTGAGCACAGACCATACATGCTTACAGAATATTAATAGTGGGAAGCTTGGAACTAAAATAAAATCTGTTTAAAAGAAACCCTGGAGTCATTGGGAGAGGTTGAGCAGGGTGATTGGTGTGGGTTGTTGGGCTCAGTGTCTTGGTTGGCCTTGAGGAGTCTGTTGATCCACCGTAACTGAAAGCAGCCTCAGTGAGCTTAGTGCCAGAGTCGCTTGTGATCGGATGGGGTAGCTGGTGGGTAGGCATACCTATTTTGGTTATTTTACTTTCCAAGTGGCACTTGGCAGCTAACTTGTGGCCATATGTAGCTGCCTTGGTTATCAGATTAATGCCTGGGGCATCACATGGTTGTATTCAAATAATCCTATTAAATAATATAGTACCCAAAGTGCATGAGCATTGATACTGGCGGTTTGAATTTATCAGAAGGAAACTAACTGCAGCATGCAGCATTTGTTGGAGTCTTGAAATATAAGCCTGCAGGAGGTCTATCTCTTGTAGACTGTGTTACTAGGGTTGGTTGGCATGCTTATCTGTAACATCAGAATTCCATGACCCTTTGAAGAAAGCGTTGGGTTCTGTGTCTCACCTGCCCTCTGGCTTCCTCATGGCCGTGATCCTAAAAACCTGTACCCTGTGGCCCATCTCTTCCTGGGCTTCTCCCAGCCATCTGGCCCTAGGCGTGACATGGACATATGGGAAAGTTGGGGCAGAAGGAAACACAAGTTCAAACTGTTCTTCTGTTGTACCTTCCTTTCTGTGGATTCGCCATGTTTGAATTGCCCCAGGCCCTCATTGCACAATGTTGAAGGACAGAGGTGGAAGTGATCTTTGTCTGGAGGACTTGCTCACCCCATCAAACAAGTCATTGTCTATGTGAACTTTGCTTGGAGGTCCTACTGGGAGACAGGGACTTAGAGCAGGGCCAGCTGCTGGCCCTGTGGAGTGGCAAGTCCCCAGGTATGGGAAAATCAGAAACAGCCTCAGGAGGTTCTGTCATGGTGGGTATGGACTTACTGTTGCATGGTCAGCCCTGTCGGCGAATGCCCCTGCTTGGGCCAACAGACTCTGAGAAGACTTTAGGGAATGACTGACCAAGGACCAGAGGAGAGAGAAAGGCCTAAGAACCACATAAGTGGGAGTGTACATGCTTGTCAGTGAACTACAACTAACATAGGGTGCTGTCCCATCAGTCCCT
The DNA here is from genome assembly GCA_035773235.1 of Eospalax fontanierii. Lineage (NCBI taxonomy): Eukaryota > Metazoa > Chordata > Mammalia > Rodentia > Spalacidae > Eospalax > Eospalax fontanierii. The sequence continues at coordinate 34,176,083 of CM069547.1, forward strand.
ACTGAACTACACTGTCCCCTTAGTGCCATACAAGAGGCAGGTTCCCCCTTTCTCAACCACAGTCCCTGTCCCGTCCCCCGCATCTGTCGTCCCTCCTCGCCCCCCGCCGCCAAACACACATACACACATATTTCCAGCCATCCCTTGCTGCCACGGTTCAGTCTCAGCTCCTGTTTCTGGAGAGGCCTTTTCTGACTCCACCACAAACATGTATACACACTCATACACACTTATCCAGTCATGCACAGTCATACAGAAAACACTTCCATGTTCCTGTTTGCTTTTGCACATGTATGTACTCCCTCCTCCACAAAATACGTACTTAAAATTGTGTCTCCCAGCTCATAATGCTCCTGTGAAATTCTCCTTTTCCTTTGTAAAACTTACCACAGCTTACAGCTGTCTCCACCCCTTTCCTTGTTTCCCCGCTGGACATCCCTGTTTATGTCTTACACATGTGTGCAGGGCATGGGCTATCTGGGATGCAGTCAGCATTCAGTAAGTACTTTATTAACTGATGCTTGTTTTAACAAAAAACATTCTCCCTTCCTGATGTCTTTCAGTAAATGCTCTGGATGGTCAGTTTTACTACAAATAGTAGCAAATCCTTAAAATTCACTCACAAATAACGTAAGGTTCTGACGTCATCAAGATTTTAGACTTCTCTCAATGAGTGTTTGTTCAGACCTCAGTGTGCCTGTGGTTGGGAAATTATGAACTGTGTTTAAAATGCACCAGAATTTTTCACTGCCTTGAGGCTATCAGTTGTTAGAAAGAACTTAGTTTCTAATAGAAATCAGAAGTGAAATTTCTAGCTTGCCGCCTGTGTGAAGCTCCTCTGAATAACTCCCAGGTTGTTGGAAATAGTTTGAGAAATGGAAATTTCAAGCTTCTTCAGCCCTGGGGTTAATGCAGTTGTCACTCTTTCTATAATGAGTTTCTACTTGTCAGAGACTCAAAATGCATTCATCCCGAAACCGTGCGGAGCAAAATTTTATTTGTGTTTGATTGAGAACAGGAGAAAGTTGGCCTGTCTCAGCCATCCTGAGGACCATGCTACTCTGGGCGAAAACTCGGAGCTTATTACAGGGTCACCCCTCCCAGGTTCCTGCCTGTGCCCAGAGCTAACTCTTTTCTGTCTTCTCCCCAGCCCAGTGACTTCTCCGTGTCTCTCAAAGCATCAGGGAAGAACAAGCATTTCAAGGTGCAGCTCGTGGACAATGTCTACTGCATTGGGCAGCGACGATTCCACAGCATGGACGAGCTGGTGGAACACTACAAGAAGGCCCCCATCTTCACCAGCGAGCACGGAGAGAAGCTCTACCTCGTCCGAGCCCTGCAGTGACGGTGGCCCAGCGGCCTTCGTGCCTGCCCACTGTGGGCCTCGCTGCCGCCTTGGCCTCCCAGGGCCCAGTGCTGCCAGCCCCCTCCATCCATCTGGCTGGGATCTCCATCGCAGCCCAGTCTGTCTTTCTCTTCAGCCCTGTTGGTCACCCATAGCCACCCAGGCTCTCACGGCCATGGCCACAGCCACCACCACCTGGTCACTTTCAGGTAGTGAGGGTCAAAAGGGGCACAGCTGCTCACTTTTCTCCTTTTTTATTGGAAGAGTCTTTTTAAATCCTTCGTGCGCACACTCATACCCATTAAAAGACTGAGGCTCATTCAGAAGGCAGTGATGCCGTGTGTAGTAAGTATGAGACTGGCACACTCAGAAAGTCGTATCCACGGGCGATTGACATGCCCCATCAGCCATGCTGGTCTCGTGTCCTGCACCCTTCCACGGCTCCAGGCTCTGCCGGCCTCAGCATGTGCAGATAGCAGCAATACTGGAACCACTGGAGAGCTGGTGGTTGAGGGAACTGCCCAGTGCCTTTGAGGCTGTGCTTGCAATAAAAAGAGGGGTTGTTTTGTGTTTTTCGTTTTTGTTTTTGTTTTGAGAGTCAGTCTGCAGAAGAGGGAGCCAGTGACACAGAAAGACAGATGCTTTGGTAATTTTCCCCCAGATGTGCCATCCATATAGTGCTTTTTTTCCTCTTGCCCTTTGGCTTGTTTGAATTTCACAATTATGTATTTAATTCTCAAAGTAATATGTATCTGTAGCTGTTTGTTGACACTAATAACAGATGATTAAGGAAAACAGCTCATCTTTGGGGAAGGGAAGCTACCAATACTTTATACACATACACTATATATATATATATATATATGCATATATATATAAAATATGTGTATATTATATATATATTATTTGCTTTACAGGGAAACTTTTCAGGGTTTACAAAAGAATATGTGATTGGTAGAAACAGACACAGAATGTTTATGAAGAAATTGCATTTTCTTTTTTTCTTTACATTTGAACTTCTTTATAGTTTGACTATACAGTCTTGAGATGGCACATTCCTACAATTGAAGAATGGGGTCTTGAGATCCTCTAAACTTGCATACCCAGTTTTTTGAATATTGTAATAAAAAAAAGTATTATGACAAGACTGTGTGTTTGTGTTTGGGGAGACCTGACTCCTCTTGAGATGAAACATAGTATTGAATGAATACTCATCACAAAAGGGAACTCTTGGGGCTAGGGAAATTACTCAGTGAAGTGCTTGCTGCACAAGCATGAGGACCTGAATTTGAATCTGCAGTGCCCACATAAAAGGTTGTCCGGGTCACTGAGGAAGTAAAGACAGGTGGGTCCCTAGAGCTCGCTGGTTAGCCAGTTTTGATCAATCCGTTGGTGCTGGGCTCAGTGTTGTCTGAAAAGAAAGAAGACACGGTAGATAATAGTGGATACCTAAAAGCCAATGTTGACCTGGCTTTCAAGGGTGCATGTACACACACAAATACTCATACACATACGCTGCACACACAAAAGGGAGGTGCTCTTAGAGGTGCGTAACATTCATTCCTGTGTGTTTTCTTTTTCAGTACTTATTTTGTTGTTAGTGTATATGATGTGCTGGAAGGCATGCATGTGAAGGTTAGAGGTCAACTTTGTGGATTCAGTTCTCTTCTCCGACCTTTATGTTGGATCCATGGATCAAAACTCAGATCACCAGGCTTGCATAGCAAGCACTTTCATCTAACCAGCCCCTCCTGTACACATTTGTGTGTTGAAAAGCCTTGGTTAGTAAAACTTCAGAAGAACTCAGCGTGCCCAGCTTGAGCTTTGCTCTCTGGAAATTACTGGTTTAAAAGTATAGTTTGTCTGTTAAAGCCAGAGTTCTCTGGCCTCTCCACAAACCTGACTCTATCAGTAAGTGTTACTTGTTCAGTTCTGTACATCGTGCCCAGTGTGGGAGTGCTTCCAGTGGACCGGCACCCTGACATCTGTTCCTTATCACAACACCCCCATTTTATAGGTGAAGACAGGTTTAAACTCAGTTCATAGAGCATTTGGCTGCTACATGGGTCAGCAAGGATACCAGTGTGTGTGGGCAGGGTACCCTGTCAACCCCAGTCTTTTTGTTGTCTTAGAAATAGCCAGCTGGAAGTTGGAGGTTACAGCCTCTGGTTTCAGTGAAATGTTCGGGTGAATGAGGCACATCATTACCACAGACTCATCTGTTGTCTTTGTCACCTGTGGAAGAGCAGGAGCTCCCATGGACTGGCATCCTCACTGCTTGGTGTTATGCTTTGATCTTCAGCTGGAATCTTTCTAGTGAGTGCCTGGCCTGGACAGCTGAACGTCTGCACAGCAATTCGTGATTAAAGGCTAAAAGATGCACACTGTGGCTCTGGGGGCTTCTTTAAGACTCGTCATTGTTGACAGCTGTCATCGTTGTTGTCAGAAACTTCTTTGTGAGAGTCCTCTGACTGCCCGAGGTATAGATCAGGATCAGGTTTTTTGTTTGGGTGTTCTGTTCTGTTCTGTTTTGGTTTTGAGTGTATGTGTGTGTATTGTTTTTTTGGGGGGAAAGGGATTGGTTTTTGTCACAGTACTGAGGATTGAACCTAAGGCCACAAATGCTAGGCAAATGCTGTCCCATTGAACGAATCCAGGCCCCAGGATTCATAATTTAATTTAGGAACCAGCACCCTGAGATGCACGCAACGGGAGGATGGTGTCAGAATGATGCCGTAGATGAAGAAAGCAGGTCCTGCATGGTTTGATGTGTGGGCACTGATGCTCTGGCCAGGTTGTGCTAGCACTTAACAATGCTCCCAGCAGGCCCAGAAGTTCCCAGACAAAGGCTTTCCTGCATACAAGTTAGATATACTGTTCATGTGCATTTGAATGTGCACTTGCTTTAGGTAAACATTGCTCCCCACTGAGTTATAGTTAGTAAGCACTCAACCCTTCCCAGGTGATGTCTCTAAGAGACCTGTAATAGTCCCTAAAGGTGCATCACAAATTAAAATCTTAAAGTTATCTTTATGCTCTTTGGAAGATCCCACTTTTCAAACCATTTATAGTGCCAATATAATTTTGTTTGGGATTTCTGTGTACTATTTGTAATCTACCTCCCTGCCATGCCTACTACTCAGTGCCAGGATGCCAAAGTAATTCAACACCCAAGTTCAGAACCTACAAAACAGCAGGTTGAAAGTGTTGTTTTAAAATATAGTAGTGCATTACTGAATGTGTCATTGTATGACTATCACAGAGGGCACAAACAGAAACAAAGGTGACTGCTGGCCAGCAGGTTCAGGAGCTCATGGGATCAGGGCTGAAGAATATGCAGTGTACTGGCCCTCATTGCACTGTACAGTGCATAACTACATTGCAAATAGGCATAAGTCTATTTGGGGGCTTTTTCATGCACTTGTAGTATGTGATTGTGTAATGTTTTCCCTGCCATGTAGTATGCCAATCACTGAAGCAAGAGTTTTACAGAACAGTCAAGAGTGGTTGCAAGAAAGTCACACATGTAGAGATGAGAGAGAAATTCTCAAATCTACCATGCCCGGGATAGAGTTTGGGGATATTCAGGGCTGAGGTGTGGAGAGGTGGTCTCAACTGAGTCCATCATGACCCACATTCAGAACTGTTGTCTGCAGTAAAAGCTTGTAAGTACACCTGTGCAATTTAAAACAGATGCTTTACTATGGTTTCAACCTCGAATGCTTCCCAAAAGCCTATGTGTTAAAGGCTCAGTCAACCAGCCCATGACACTGGTCGGAGGGGCTAGGACCTGAAGGAAACGGAATAGACTTTCTTCATGTACAGCCACTGTCATCTGAAACTCTGAGCTGAAATATACATTTCCTACAACGTTGATATCTTGGGTATTTTGTCACAATGACAGAAAGCTAGTAGGTTTCCCCTCCATTTCATTATTGTGGTTATTTTGATACTTGTCCTAGGATGCCATTCTGATTTACCTATAAATGATGGAGAACCTGCTCAAAGCCATTGACAGTGGTTGTGTCCTTACCAGCTCTGTGATTTCAAGCAAATTGCCTAGCTTCTTTGTTTGCTTAGGAGTAAGATGGGGCTACTGTCCAGCTTTGGTATCCACAGCATGGAGAAACGGTTGGCCAGGGTAACCCAGGGCAAAGTCCTTCATGTGAATGAAGGTAGCCTAGGTAGCCTAGCACTATGTCTGCCCCACTGTGCGCCGTGGGGTCTGCCAGGTTTCCTGACCTGGATCCCTCTGTGCGCCTCTGTGGGCTTCCTCAGAGGACCCCACTGAAGAGCTTTGATGAGCATCACCTGGCAGCTTTGGAGCCCATGCCCCTAGAGCTTTGATTCTTCAAGGGTCTGAAGAAATGTTGCTCCAGTGAACTCTAGGACCCCCCTCTTTTTTTAAAAGCCCTGAATCATGAGCCATGCTCTGCAGGTGTAGTGATCACCTCTTCACCAGAAGTTGGAGAATCACATCTAAGAAATGGTTTTCTGTGACATGTTCATTGGAGGGAGTAGAACAGTCTCAGCCTGTGAGATTGGGGCAAATTTGAGTAATCCAGCTAGTGACCAAAAAGCATAAGCTCCTCCTCAGGGTGTATTCCTGCTGCCCTGAGGAACCTGGGTGACTCTGCCCTTCTAAGGGATGTTCCTCAGACTGGAGGGCTTGCAGTTTAGCCATGTACTTAACACAGGTGCCTCAGCCACTCAAATTCCAAGTGCAAGAGCAGGCAGAAGACATCTGTGGAGTTTGGGTCGGTGCTGAAGGATCAAACCCAAGGCCTTGTGCATTATTGCATGCTTGTCCGCGGAGCTATACCTCATTTCTGATGGGTCTTTGTTGAGACATGGTCTTGCTGTGTAGTCTAGACTGGCCTTGGAATCCTCCTGCCTGAGCCTTTGAGTGTGTGAGCCATAGGTGTGCACTACCACGCCCAGCTGCATTTTTGAAGGCTCCCAGGAAATGCCATTATAAGTGAGTCAGTCCTACATTGTGGAGTCTGTTGTAGGCTGCTGAAGACATTACCTGTTCATACTTCCTTGTACACACATGTGCAGTACTCTCAACATACTTTGACAGCATGTGCTTTTCTTATGAACACGTATAGGAGACTGATGGTGAATGCCCGAATTGGTCTTTATGATAACACCCCTCACCCTGGCCCCCACTGACCTTTTACAGTACAGCTTCCGGTCATGTAAGGAGACTCACTACATTCTATTTGGAGGGGCTGCTACTTGCCACTAAGTTATTGCTGAAGATGGATGTACTTTGATAACTCACCCTTGACAGCGTTTTAAAAATATATGACTTCCTCCCAGGAGATGGGCCAAATGTCAAATCCTTGGCCAGATGATCAAAATCTGCAGCCCAAGTCAGAAACCAGAGCACCAGGTCTCATCCTCAGGCTGTAAGAGGTAAGTGAGGATATGAGGCTTCCCAAGATGAGGTCAAGGATCTGAAGAAGCCCCCAAAGAGTCAGCAGGCTTCTATAAACGTATCCTGTTCTCATGGAAGTGGAACTTCCCACTTCAGAATCTACCCAGGGCCTAAAACCACATTCGACTCTCACTGTGGCAAAGCCTCCAGCAAGTCCCGAAACTTCCACAGTGGCCTTCAAATCACTGCTGCCGAGCTTCATTCCTTATGCAGCAATTTAAAGACAGTCTTAGAACTGTTATTAGATGTTATCATACATTTGGATGAGGCTAATTACCTCTAACGAAGGTTTCAAACCTTTGTTCAGCTTGTTAGATGGGCTTAATGAAAAGGAAAAAATAGGTTAATATGCTAAATTGTTGTCTAAATGAACGTGGAAATGAGTGATCTGAGATTTCAGACATTTGCTGGTGGTAGTACCATATCCTATCAAGGTGATCTCAGTCTCCAGCTCCCATCTGGTCCCATGGATGCCAATAGGATTTATTTCTTCAAGTGCTTTGGGATTCTCACAAAGAAGCAGAGAAGATGAAGGCATGGCTCTGAAGTAATGAAACCATCGAAATACACACCTAACCAGAATGCTCATGTCCACATACCAGCCATCCGAATCACACCAAGCCTAGCAATGTTTGTTCTAGGTTTTGGAGGCAGGGCTGTGTGGTCTTTGCTTAAACTGCTTTTAGAACTTGGCTTTGGTCACCGTCCACCCTTCCTGGAGGACAGTGCCTGGAGTTATCAGTGCTATCAAATCTTTAGGATTGCTTCCCTACTCCCCAATCCCAGGTGGGGATGGTGGTATGTGTTATGGAATTATCTAGAAGCTGCTTAAAGACAGTACAGATGTATTTGCTTTGTGGTTTTTGAATATCTCATTCTACAGTGACTGAACTATTCAACTGAAAACTATAGAAAAATTAGTTTCACTTATTTTAAATTATGTGGAGCCAAATAGATGGAATAACTACAGATACTGAAATTGGTTGTACTGACTGTGGAAAGATATTCAGGAAATTTCTGCTCCAGACTTTGCTTGGTTTTCTTGTTGAATTTGAAAACAATTTTCACCAAATTGCCGGTTAATATAATTACCAATTTGAAACCAAACTGACATCAGTTAATAGCGGACTCGATGTTTTGGGCACTGAATTTATAATCCAGGTAATCTAAAAAAGCTAACCAAGATGGATAACCATTACAGACACCCAGACATTTCATTTTAAATTGTAATGTTCCACCCCCGCCTCTAAAATCTCATTCTCATCTCATGATGCAGAATACGTTTAGTCCCCATAGTCTTTTAGCAATCCCAACACTGCTCAAAGGCTCTTCTGAGATTTGAGGCAATTTCTTACCTATAAATCCTTATAAAATAAAAGTAAATTATATGTTTCTAATAATGAGGTCGTACAGAAGACACATTCTCATTCCAAGAGAAGAATAGGAGAAGAGCAAGAGAAGACTGGGACAAAGCAAGACCAAAACCTAGCAGGGAAAACACTAAACCCTGCAGTTCAGTATCCAGCATCAGGATCATGGGACAGAATCATCTAGGCTCCATGTTGGGAAGCCCTGGTACTGCAGCTCTTAGTACATAGCACATGTATGACCTCTCTCTTGGACCAGTGCCACTCGATGTCTGCAACTTTCCTCCATAGACATCCCATGGGCCTAGCATCTACAATATCTTGGGAGTTTCCACTAGGTTTCACCTTCCTATTTTTACACAGTGGCCTTTCAGGGCCTGCTTGCAGGAAATCCAACCATGCCACAATTTCCCTGGCTTTGGCAGCTTTCTGGAACCTCGGCGCATGCCTCCATGAGCTCTTTACTCTTGCATGTGTGAAAAGCTACCATCATGTGGATGACACTGCCAAGTTCTACTAGCTGAAGATGTCGTCTGGCCCTCTTCTGTCACAGCTGTATGCAGGACACGATGCAGTGGCCCCTGCATCTTGTGCACTGCTGGAAAAGACTTCCCTAAGATCGTGTTTTCCTGGAGAGAACCCACTCAGCTACATTCTGAATTCAGTCCCTCTTCTTTCAAATGAATTTGCATTTTTACTAGTTGCAGCCTTAATGGGTGGGGTCTTGTCCTCTGGGGACTTTTCCTATTATTCCAGTTCAGAACAAAAGGTTTCTTTTTAATGGTGCTACTCTCTTAAGCAAACAGCTGCTTTATCTGCACCTTCCTTGTCAGCGAAGTTACCCTCCCTTCTGCTTCTTGCCTCACGAAGCTTCGTTTTTTGCAGCCTGCTGCTCCACTTTCTCTGTCACTATAAACCTGGATAGGACAGTGAGCAGAAACCAGGACGCAGCCTGAATGCTTTGCCGACTTGAAATTTTCTCCCTTACTTTTGAGTTCAGGTTGAATCAAGCACTCAGATCACAAGCAGTGTGCAGCTGGTTTGCTTTTTTCTTTGTTTGTTTTGTTTTGCTTGCTTGCTTGTCTTCTGATTTTGCCAGAATGTAGCACAAACAGCATCTAGCCTGGTTCCCGCTTGAGTCTTTATTCTCCTGTGAAGCCTCATGAGCCCTGGCCTCTACTGTCCATCTTCCTGTTAGTATTCTAGCCTTCCAAAGGGCGTCTCTAACCCATAGCTCCAAACACTTCCACATTTCTTCCCACAACTCAATTCCAAAGGTCAAAGACCCGCATGGTTAGATTTCATGACAATGTCCTGACTCCTTGGTATTCATTTTAGTGTTCATTTCCTTTCACATTGCTGTTGCAAAATACTTGACAGAAGAAACTTAAGAGTCTGTTTATTCAGGCTCATAGTTTAAGAAGGGATACAGTCTACTGTGATGGAGAAATAAAAGGTATGGTGGCGGGAGCATGAAGCAAGTAGCTGGTCATATCACATTCCTATTCAGGAAGCAGAGAGAGATGAATGCTGTTGCTCAGCTCACCTTCTCCCACTTTCAGGATGTGCATTCCCTCCTTAGTTACGGCTTTATGAAAAAGTACCCTCACAGACACACCCAGAGGGGATTTCTGTTTATCTTCTGTCTAAGACTACAACTCCTAAGTAAACATCAGGCACTCAGGTGCTGAGGAGAAGACTCAGTCACTGAAATGCCTGCCATATATACACGAGGACCAGAATTTAGATTCCCAGTACACATATAAAGCTGGGCATGGTGGCACATGTCTGTAACCCTGGGTGCTGGCTAAGCAGTGACAGGAAGAGCCTTGGGGCTTATCGTGGAGCCAGTCTAGCCAAATCAGTGAACTCCAGGTTCAGTTGAGAGACCCTGTCTCAAAAAAATTGTTAGGGTCTGAAAATCGAGAATAAACCCCACAACTCCACTATGATACAAAAAGGAAAATATATTTATATAATTTGGCAAACAAAGCGAATCTAGTGGCCAGCCTGGCTGCAGTCCCTAAGACCAGATCTGGGAACTGCGTACCCTGCTCAAGGGTGCAATCGGCTTTTATAGATTCAGTAGCTGTGGGGCTCTGTGGGCTGGTCCAGCCTTGGAACTCGTTGGTCCAAAACCTGTTTGTCCCATGGGGATTATTTGTATTGGATAATTCAGACCTCACCGTCCATGGGGTCTTGGCTTGGCACCAGAATGCAGGCTGAAATGTTAGCTCCCGGAATGTAGCAGGGCAGAGGGATTAAAACCTAAGAGATCTGAGTGGAAATGGCCTCTGCTTTGTCCCTACAAAAATAAAGTACAGAACAATCAAGGAAGGCCCCCTCTCTGTCTCTGTCTCTCTCTCTGTCTCTCTCTCTCTCTCTCTCGCACACACACACACACACACACAGTAGACATCAAGCACTCACTTGAATCCTCGTTTGTTTCCAAGGTCCTGCCAATGACACTAGGACGGCTGAGAAGGCAGATGGGGAGGGAGCACTGAAAAGCAGCTTTCAGGGAGCACGGGGATCTTATGGAGGTGATGGTTGTGCTACTCTCTGGAGCACCCACCCAGGCTCTGCTGTTGGAGAATCCGACAAGCAAGCACCACTCCTGTTCTGGACTTTACAAGTATTCCCACCCCTGTTTATTCAAGACTGGTCTGCTGTGGGATATAATTTCACTCAAATCAGTTCTTAGTTGTCATGTGTTCTTCTCTCCATTTTAAAGAAAACCAACTTGGACACTGTAGAGGGGTTTAGGTGCCTTATGCAAGAAAATCAATGCAGAACTCCAATCAGCAACCCCTGCTTAAAGGAAAGCATGAGTCTAACTCCAAAGACTCAAAACACCCATTCACATGCTTTAGGTTAAAATAAGATGTGCAAAGGTATGTTGGCACTTTTTAGAACACATTTTAGAAAAGTTCATTTATTTGTTTTACTTTTTGAACATTCTTTCTTAAATTGTCAAGCCACATAGGATAAAATAGCTTCAACCATAATTATGAAAAAATTATGAATTCTGAATTGAATAAAAGGAAACAATGTGTTTGGAAAAGTAACTGCTGGTTTTCTTTGTCAACAAAGAAAAGTTTTGTGGCTTCAGAAGGTGTGGAGATTTTTTTTTTTTTTCCCTACCAGGAAGCAAGCAGTTGTTTAGCAAACACCAGCTTAATCCACTAAGGGTGACTACCACTGTAGCATGTTTGACCCCAGGCAGAGGGAGGCACTCAATGCCATGTGCACATTATCCACCTGCAGAGAGTGGGGCATCCTTCAGTCCCCTAGACTGCTCCGTCTTTATTCCACATGCCCACCACGGGCCCAAGGTTGTTTTAACTTGAGCTTCTAACCATCTACAAAATGGTCTAAAAGTCTAAGTGCTGTGTCCTGCCACACCTAGAGTTTCCCCAGAGTTTAGGCTCTCAGGTGAATCCATCGCCAATGAAAGCCCATCTTTAAGTCTCCATTTGAGCTCAGACTTACCTGAGCACAGATGATAGAAGGGGAGGTAGAACTGAATTTTCTTGAGAGTTCCTGACCCTTGTCAGTGAATGCAATACAGGTGGGATGAAGAAGACAAGTGGAAAGAAAAAGAACATCTTACCCTTCTGTGAATGACCACCACCCTTATATCTTGGATTTCCATCACAGTCCACTGGGAGACACATAAGAAAATGGCCCCTAGAGATGCCCTGAAACCAAAGCAGTGGGCATTGACTAGGAGGACCTCACTGGGAGAATATGATGGAGGTGCCCAGGGTCTAAGTGAGAAGTCTGCTGAGGGACAAGCAAGACTCACCCAAGGTCTGTGGAAATCACTGGATGAAATTCCACTGTTGATGAATGAGGTGAACCTAGCTATTCTTGCTAGTGTCACAATGCGCAGCCCCAGGGCTGGAACAGACCGAAGGCAGAGGCTGTATATTTAGTATCTCAACACAGTATAGATATTCAAGCTCTCCACTCTCTTAGACCTGGAAGTCACCTTTTGCAAGATGGCATTGAAGAGAGACGTTGCTGTTCCGTACCTCAGACAAAAGACTGGACTAAGATCTCGGTCTGGGCATTATTTTAAAGTTTTGTTTCTCAAAAGAAGACAATGCCTCCCTCTGCCTGGGGTCAAACGTGCTACAGTGGTGGTCACCCTTAGCGGATTAAGCAAGGAATAACTGATAAGAAACTTGAACCCCTAAATAAAAGGGTTTTAACTTTTCTCCAGGGCAGTCTGAGCTTCTGACCCCAGAAGGCCCTTCTGGTATCCTCACCTCCTCCTAGTATTTATTTTCAAACAATCTCACATAAGTCCATGCATGCAATGCCAATTGATAGAAAAGTAGACACATGTAAATGCTTCATTTAGTTAAAACCATTGCACCATCTGGAGACTTTTCCAATCATTCTTAAATTTCAGGCTCGAGGGGTTTCTGCCTGAATACCCACTGAAAACTTACAGCAATTTCCTATCTATCTGAAACATTTTCTTTTTTCAGTTTCCAACACCCACAGAGCATGGAAGCAAGATCAGGGCAGGAGCCATTTCTTATACAGTGTTGTCTTTCCTCAGCCACAGTCACACTGCCCATGACCCTGGGGACTCCTTGTGAACAGATTTGCACAAAGACTTCTCTCATAGTTGTTTCTCTCTGTCCCTAGAAGTCCCTGAGCTGAGTTCCTGGGTTGGAACCCAAGCTACAGCTAAATGCAGTGATACAACAGGGCTATTGTGTGAGCTTGAAGTCAGCAGGAGGGCCTTGGGGCCCAGGGATGACTCATCAAGAACACCTGCCTAGTCCTAGATCCTCCGGGAGCCTAGGTGGATGGAGCTTCCTGGGTCCCCTGAACCTCATTCTGTTGCCATGCCCCCTAACACTGAGGGGATGGCTTCTGCCTCCAGCCTGTCCAGCCTGCATCTCTAGCTGCCTTGCCTTCTTTCTACCTATGCAAAGGCCTAAAGGTTAACTCCTAGACACTGCTTAATCCACACCAGTTCTTGAACTAGTGTGATGAGAACAGGGGTCCATACCCCAGCTGGAGTCTGAGGTTGGAAACACTGGAGATACTGGCTGTTGGCTAGCTCCAGTACTTAATGTGCCCGGGCAAGCTCCTTTCTGCCTTTTATGACATTTTCATAATGTAGCATTTTAGCCAGGTTAAGGTCCATTGGTTAGGAAGTAGTCGGGGTGCTAAGGGCAGTGGGACAAAGTTATCTAACTGAAACTCAAGAGTGAGAGTCACAGAACCAGATCCCCTGGGGGGAAGATGATGAGCTCTGGGGAACCTGCACTTTGAAAGGGTTGGAACAGGGAGCAGATGTCTATCACAGATGACGTCCAACAGAGGGGTGGGGAGCAGATGATGAAATGAGATCTGTGAGGGATCAAGGCATCAGGCCCACCAACCAAGGAGGAGCAAGTACCAGAAATATCATCTAGGAAGGTAGAAGCTGGATGGAGACATTCCTGAGAGAATCTAGGAAGTTATAGAGTGAGCTACATGCTGGCTCAGCTCCCAGGGACCTGAACTGACCTATACTGTCATTACAGATCACATGTAGACACCGGCCACTTGAAAATGTGGCATATTAGAATGAAAATATGTATAAGTGTAAAATGCATACCAAATTGTGGGGCATTCACACCACACATAAAAATATTAATCTTATTAGTAAGTTTTTATGTTGATTATGTGTTGCAATATGGATATGTTGAGCTAAATAAAGTATGTTATTAAATTTATTTTAACCGTTTTCATTTCAGATTAAAAAAATGTCTCTACTTGAAAAATTTAAATAGCATAATCGAATCACATTGTGATTCTGTGTGACAATGTCATCTGGGCCATTTATTTGCCTGAATTCCCAGGTCCCCCCTTCTGGTCCCCCAGCTCCACACAGTGTTGTACTCATAATACAGTGTATCTGTAACACTAGGATGCCATCAGGTCACTCTACTGAGAGAAGCAAAAGTGAGTTCTTGCAAATTAAAAACAAGATGACTTCATTCATGGATTAACAGGTTTAAGAACATTTGCTGCTCTTGCAGAGGATCCAGATTCGGTTCCCAGGACTCACACGTTTTTCTTACAACCATCTGTAATTCCAGTTCCAGGGAATTCAAAACCCCATTTTAGCTTCCATGGGCATCTGCACACTGGTGCTGCATCTATAGATAAATGAGCACACACACACATAAATAAAAACGAGTACAAATTTACAAAGAATTTTCACCTTGGGGCTGGAGAGATGGCTCAGTGGTTAAGAACACTGGCTGTTATTGCAGAAGTTCCAGGTTTGAATGCCAGCACCCACATGGCGGCTAACAACCATCTGTAACTCCAGTTCCAAGGGAATTTGAAGCCCTCTTCTGACCTCCATGGGCATTGCACAAATGGGTACTCTTTCATAGAGAGAGGCAATACACTCAAACACATAAAATAAAAATAATAGATATAATATTTTAAAAAGAAAAGAGGAAAAAACAATACGAAGAAAATTTGGTAAACTACTGGCTCCTGCAGGCCCAAAAGTTAGACGTCACTACCATGGTAGAAATTCAATAGATAACGTCTAAAACTTCAACACTGAGAAACTAGTGTCCTCATATAGTTCAGACATTTGGTCTACAAGCAACACTAAATGTTGAAAGTAGGATCTTTGGGGAGGGGAACACTGCAGGTCCTTGAGGGAGAGGCAGCGGTCAGACCAAGGTGTGGATCCCTACCACGAAATGCACACTCCTGAACTAATCTCTAAAGATTGTCGGGAGCCATTTGCCTGTTTTTGAGCTATGCCCTAGCTCAAGGGCTAAACAGACAACAGTCACGGAAGTGCTGTGGGCGCAGGGTGCTTTGTTATGCAAGAATCTTGTGACTCCTGAATGGGAGTCTGCCTTGAGTCCAAGGCTGAGGACCCATTGTTAGTAGATGTGAGTGGTTTGAATATTTTCACATATGTAAATGCATGCTTTAACTCCTGATGGTGGTATTGTTCCTCATACGTTTGTAAAACTATAACTACATTGGAGATAATAAAGCCGAGGCCTCAGTATTGACTGAGTGCCCTCCCGAAACTATCTTTATTTCTCTCTTTCTTCATTTCTCAATCCTAACTCCCCAATTCAGGTACAGTTCGATTTCTGCCGGCGGGCTCCGGCATATGGCGCCTGAACGTGGGACCTGAATACTGGGGACGCAGTTAAGGACACCGCAAAGGAAAATTGAGCTCAAGTTTAAGGAAAAAGGGTGCGGTGAGTAACTTCGGGAGTAAAATGGGTCAGGGTAGTAGTAGTCTGTCTTTTGTACATATGCTGGAAAATATGCTGCATGCTCGAGGAGTTAGGGTAGGACATCAGCAGCTCTGTAATTTCTTAGATTTCATAGAAGAAGTTTGTCCTTGGTTCCCTGAAGAAGGGACTGTAGATTTAAAAACATGGAAAAAAGTAGGAAAAGAACTTCAGGATTATTATGAAGTTCATGGACCAAGCGAGGTCCCAGTGGATACTTTCAGTTTGTGGACTTTAATTAGAGATAGTTTAGATCCTAGACATGAGATAGAAAGGGTTCGAGCAGAAGAAGTGAGTGACACTGAGTCACAAGATACTCAAACAGAGGAGGAATATAAAATTGAACCTTCTGCTCCTCTGTTAGAGGAGGCAGTTCTTATGGAGCCTGAAATTGAGCGACTATCCAGGCGTGAGCCATTAAATCCCAAAAAAATAGAGCAGAAGGAGAGAACTACTAGGTATTGGAAAGAGGCATTGGCAAAAAAGGAAACAGATCAGAAGGAAACTTACTCAGCGGAAATCCAAAACTTACAGGAAAGGATAGAAATGTTGTCTGTACAAATGCAACAAATTAAGGAACAGCAGGCTCAGGAGAAACTACAAGGCCAAGCAGGATATAATCCTCACCCAAGAGTAAATCCAGTGGGTAGACCTTGCTCTCTCTCCTTAGTGCAAAACTCTCTATCCCCTTTGCAAGCTGCTGTAAGTAAAGCAGCAGAAAAGGGAGAAAACACTCAAGGATTTCAATTATTTCCTGTTATAGAGAGAGACGATGGACAAGGAAATCGGGTGAGGGAACATGTTCCCATTCCTTTTAATCAATTGAAAGAGTTGAAGCTTGCTTGTGCGCAATATGGACCAACTGCTCCTTTCACACGGGCAATATTAGAATCCATGTCCCTTGAAGCACTTCCTCCAGGGGACTGGAAGCAAATGGCTAGAGCATGTTTATCAGGAGGAGATTATTTGTTGTGGAAATCTGAGTATGCAGAACAATGCCAGTCCACAGCTGAAACAAATCGAGCTCAAGGGATACAGATTACCTTTGATATGTTAGCAGGAGAAGGACAATATCAAGGTATAGGGAATCAGCTGGCATTTGATATTGCTGTGTATGCACAGGTCAGTGCTGCAGCTAAGAAAGCATGGTATAAACTTCCATCCGCAGGAAATAGGACTGAAGATTTGTCAAAAATTAGACAAGGGCCTGATGAATTGTATCAGGATTTTGTGGCTAGACTGATGCAGGCAGCAAGTAGGTTACTGGGAGATTCAGAGTCAGGACTCTTGCTGGTAAAACAACTAGCTTATGAGAATGCAAACTCTGCCTGTCAAGCAGCTTTGAGACCGGTTAGAAAAAAGGGAAATTTATCAGACTATATCAGACTTTGCTCCGATATTGGGCCCTCGCATACTCAAGGTGTAGCGTTGGCTGCTGCTTTACTAGGAAAATCAGTTAAGGAAATACTTTTTCAACAGCAAATGCCTGTAAAAGACAGGGTTGCTGGTCTCCCAGGAAGGAACCTATGAAAAGATTTCAATGAAAAGTACTACCTCAGGGTATGGCAAACAGCCCCACCCTGTGTCAAAGATTTGTGGCCCAAGCAGTTGCAAAAACTAGACAAGCTTATTCTCAAGTGTATATAATTCACTATATGGATGATATACTTTTGGCTCATAAGCAGGAGGGAATTTTACTTGCAGCCTATGCTCATTTACAGCAGGCTCTGAAAAAACAAGGACTAATTATAGCTCCTAAAAAGGTACAAACAGAATCTCCATATTCATATTTGGGTTATAAGTTATATCCTAAAATGATTTTACCTCAAAAAATTCAGATTAGGAAAGATGGGTTAAAAACTTTAAATGACTTCCAAAAATTATTGGGAGATATAAATTGGCTTAGACCTCATTTAAAAATTGCTACAGGAGAACTGAAGCCTCTTTTTGACATTTTAAAAGGTGATCCAAATCCTAAATCAACTAGAGGCTTGACAGAGGAGGCCAGAAAGGCATTGTCTCTAATAGAACTAGCTATTGAAAATCAACAAATGCAATATATAGATTATAGCCAAGAGTGGGCAGCATATATTTTGGCTACTAGCCATACTCCAACTGAAGTTTTATGGCAGAAAGGACCTTTGCTATGATTGCATTTACCAGTATCGCCCGCTAAAGTGTTGACTCCTTATTATGAGGCTGTGGCATGTTTAGTTCAAATGGCTCGAGCTGAATCTCGAAAATATTTTGGAAAAGAACCTAATATAATAGGACTTCCATTTACAAAACAACAGTTAGATTGGTTATTTCAAAATGTGGATTCATGGGCTATAGCTTTTGCTCATTTTTCTGGCATTATTGATAATCATTATCCAAAAGATAAGTTATTACAATTTGCAAATAGTCATGCTTTTATTTTTCCAAAAATTATGAAACAGGAACCTATTAAGGATGCTTTAGTGATATTTACAGATGGGTCTTCTAATGGTAGGGCTACTTATGTAATACAGGGGCAATCTTATGTTTTTCAAACTTCTCCAGCTTCAGCTCAAGTAATAGAACTTCGAGCTGTAGCCGTTGTATTTCAGCTTATGGCCTCTACTTCTTTTAATCTATACACTGATAGTCATTATATTGCTAGAGCTTTACAGATGCTTGAAACTGTGCCTTATATCAAGACAAATAATACCAAAGTTCAGGAATTATTTAGTCAGATACAAAAGTGTTTACATGCCCGTTCTCAGCCCTGCTTTGTAGGACATATTAGAGCCCATACTGGGCTTCCAGGTCCTTTAGCTTTAGGGAATGATTTAGCAGATAAGGCCACTCGGCTCATAGGTTTATCTCAGTTGGAATTAGCACAAAAATCTCATGCTATTCATCACCAAAACAGCCAAAGTTTGAGGAAGCAGTTTCGCCTTACTAGGGAAGCTGCTAGACAAATTATTAAACAATGTCATTCTTGTCCTAAACATCATTTGGTACCTCATTATGGAGTAAACCCTAGAGGACTAAAGCCTAATCAATTATGGCAAATGGATGTAACTCACATCTCTGAGTTTGGAAAGTTAAAATATGTTCATGTGTCCATTGATACTTATTCAGGATTTCTTATGGCCACTGCCCAAACTGGGGAAGCTACTAAGCATGTAATAGCACACTACATTAAATGTTTTGCTGTTGCTGGCTTGCCATCTGTTATAAAAACAGACAATGGCACAGGATATACTAGTGAAACTTTCCAATGTTTCTGTGCTCAGTTATCTATTGTGCATAAAACAGACATACCATACAATCCCCAGGGGCAAGGGATTGTTGAACGTGCCCATGGAGTTTTAAAAAATCAATTACAAAAAATAAAAAGGGGGGAGTTATACCCCAGATCTCCACAGAATTCTTTAAATCATGCTCTTTTTATTTTAAAATTTTAAAATGTGGATGCTCTTGGTTTTTCTGCTGCAGATAGGTTGTGGCATCCCAAAACATTGGATACCTATGCACAAGTGAGATGGAAGGATCCAATTGATGGGAAATGGCATGGTCCAGACCCAGTATTAATTTGGGGAAGAGGGCATGTTTGTGTTTTTCCACAGGAGCTGCTTCTCACCCGGCGTAGCTTCTGAATTTGTTATTAGGCCTTCTATTCATTTTGTGTGCTCTGGTTACACGTATGTATGTACAGATATAACCTTAACTCACATAGTTCTGAATGGCTTTACCTTCATGTGGATGATCATGCCATATATATAACTGTCCCACTCAAATGGCAAATTAATGGGCATGCGTTCAGCTACAGTCACTCACAGTTACAGCTGAACACACCACAGTTTATTCAGCTGCTGTGCTGTTGGTAGACATTTGGTTGTTTTTAGCTTTTGTAGTAATTTCTAAACAGTATCACTATGAACACACTGGTCTTTCATGTTCTCTATGTCTCTGTTTACATATGCATGCTACATTATAAGACCAGAAAATTCCATTCCTATACATGAAGACAGTGCTCTATGGAATTATGCCTCCCTTGGCATCCACAAGGGACTAGATCCATTAACCCTCTGTGATTGCTAAGTTCCGTGGGTGTGTAAGTCCTTATTTAAGATGGCATGGTATATGCATATAACAGATGTGCATCCTCAAGCATGTACTTTAAATCACCTCCAGATTACTTTTAATCCATGATACAATCTCAGTCACTTGTAAATACTTGTTACACTGTTTTATTAAGGGACTAATGGGGGGGGCTCTGTACATATGCAATACAAACAGAATCCTTTCCCAAATACTCTCAATTTATGATGGGAACCTACGGATACAAGGCACAGATGCTACTGTGGAAATAGACATAAACATATACACATGTAGCATGAATTGTCATCTGCCCGCCAAAGCCTCCTGTACAGGGGATGGCTCATGTCCTAAGCTGACGCGGAAGCAGCACTGTCCACTTGTCTTTTGTTTATCTTTCCTTTGAAGACAGTCCTGAACTGTGAAATATTACATATTGACACTAAATACAGAGCTGTATGCAAATGGTTTAACATGTTTATCTGTGTGTATGTGCAGGGTGTGTTATGTGCTCATGTGGGTGTGTATACATGTAAGTGCATGTATGTGGGGTCGGAGGCGGAAGCCAGGTGTCTTCCTCCATTGCCAGAGGCAGGTTCTCTCAGTGAGCCTGGAGTTCATCATCTCACCTAGGCTGACTGGCCGCTGAGCTCCAGAGCCTGTCTTCAAGTCTGAAGTAAGGGGGATTACAGCCATGCCCTGCTGGGCCTGGCTTTGAGTAAGTGTTGAAGATCTGAACTCAGGTCCTCACCCTTACAAAGCAGGCCCCTTCCTGACTGAGCCGTCTCCTCAGCCCCAGTTTAACAAGTTCATAAAGCACATGCCAGGCATACCATGGACTGCCATGAGAAGCCGAGGATGGCTCTATATATAGCTACACAAAAATGTAAACTTACATACAACATGGAAATGGTATGTGTGTATGTGTGTGTATGTGTGTATGTGTGTGTTTGTGTGTGTATGTGTGTGTGTGTTTGTGTGTGTTTATGTATGTGTGTTTGTGTGTGTATGTGTGTGTATGTGTGTTTGTGTGTGTGTATGTGTGTGTTTGTGTGTATGTGTATGTGTGTTTGTGTGTATGTGTGTATATGTGTGTGTTTGTGTGTATGTGTGTATGTGTGTGTGTATGTGTGTGTATGTGTGTTTGTGTGTGTTTATGTGTGTGTGTTTGCGTGTGTATGTGTATGTGTGTGTATGTGTGTTTGTGTGTGTGTGTATGTGTGTGTGTGTTTGTGTGTGTATGTGTATGTGTGTGTGTGTATGTGTGTATATGTGTGTGTTTGTGTGTGTATGTGTGTATGTGTGTGTTTGTGTGTGTATGTGTATGTGTGTGTTTGTGTGTGTATGTGTGTGTATGTGTGTGTATGTGTGTGTATGTGTGTATATGTGTGTGTATGTGTGTGTTTGTGTGTGTATGTGTGTGTATGTGTGTATATGTGTGTGTGTTTGTGTATGTGTATATGTGTGTGTTTGTGTATGTGTGTGTTTGTGTGTGTATGTGTGTGTATGTGTGTGTGTATGTGTGTATGTGTGTGTTTGTGTGTGTATGTGTGTGTATGTGTGTGTGTGTTTGTGTGTGTGTGTTTGCGTGTGTATGTGTATGTGTGTGTATGTGTGTTTGTGTGTGTGTATGTGTCTGTGTTTGTGTGTGTATGTGTATGTGTGTGTTTGTGTGTGTATGTGTGTATGTGTGTATATGTGTGTGTTTGTGTGTGTATGTGTGTATGTGTGTGTTTGTGTGTGTATGTGTGTGTATGTGTGTATATGTATGTGTGTATGTGTGTGTGTATGTGTGTGTATGTGCATGTGTGTGTGTATGTGTGTGTTTGTATGTGTGTGCTTTTTCCCTCCTGTAACTTGATGATAGTTTTTGAGCATGAAATTTTGAAAAAATGTTTTTATTATTTTTATTTTGTATGAGTGGATTGCCTACATGTGTGTAAGTGCCAAGCAATGCCTGTGGAGGTCAGAAGAGGGCGTCCTATCCCCTGGAACTAGAGTTACAGATGGTTGTTACCTGCCATGTGGGTGGTGGGAATCGAATCCAGGTCCTCTGTAAGAACAACCAGTATTCTTAACCACTGAGCCATCTCTCCAGCCCCACAAACATGAATTTTGTAGTTGACAATGTTGTGTTGCAATGTCACGATGTTAGACATGCTTGAGAGCATCAATGGGCACTGTACAGCCTCTTCCCTGAACATGTCTTCTCCTCCCAAGCACACCTCCTCTCTTCAGAAGTAACTACTGTTCTGACTTAAAGCTACCTTGTTCTCAACGCTCTTTGCTCTTGCAGCCTCTGTGGAGGCATCCTTGAGCAGCATAGCTTGGTTTAGCTACATTAAAATTCAATGAAAATGGAACTATATTATACTATTTTGCATTTGGCTTCTTTTAGATTTTATCTATGTATATGTGTGTATTGTATATACCACATGTATATGCATGTGTGTGTGCCAGAGCCGGTGTTGGATCCAAAGCTGAAGGTAGCTTTGAGAATGTGGGTTCTGGGAGCCAAACTTGGGGTCCTCTGGAAGAGCAGCAAGTGCTCTTAATGTTGAGTCATCTTTCCAGTTCTAGAGGTTGACTTCTTTCTCTCCACATTCTATTAAAACAGTGTCTGTATTGACCTCACTCATTTTAAACATCAAGTGTTACTGCATAAAAAGACATTTGTTTACTCTTGATGAACTTACCCTTCCTATTACTAGACATGAATAGTATATACTGTTATCCAAAAATGTAATGTGCTGCCTCCCCAAAGTTGCCTGGTTTAAAAGAAAAAAAGACACTGAAAACAGAACAAACCTGCAAAGTAAGGAATGTAGCTGATATTATTTCAGACACATGAATTGACATCATAAGTGAACTTGCTCCCAAAGCCCATGCTCTGTAGACCAGTGGTCCTGGGGCATTAGCAGGCACCAGAACTCCCTGTTAGGCCAATAATGATGCTGGGTCCCACCCCCAGAGTGTGTAAGTGGAGCCCTGGAAGCTTCACTTCTGATGGATACTGAACTTTGGAGGATTGCTGTACACAGTCCTTGGCAAAAGCTGACAGGCTTTCTGAACTTGAAGCATCAAATAACTAATAACCACATGCTAACTTTAGGATCAGAAAATCCCTTTCAAGACTCCTGACCTGAAAGCTTGCTGGGATCAAGCAATGTTCTTCTTCTCTTTGTCGAAATGGAATCGCAGCAGAGCTAAGCCGGAATTCACAAAGACAATGAGTGGCCTACTGCACTCAATTTTTGAAGCTGTGACCATATCATCTCAAAGGGTAATACATGCAAAAATTGAGTTTATTCACCCTTGAGATGTCAGTAACTGCTGTTTGTTCAGCTCCACATATTATAAGAAAAGCCATCACTATAATAGGGAGC
Organism: Eospalax fontanierii; assembly: GCA_035773235.1. Classification (NCBI taxonomy): domain Eukaryota; kingdom Metazoa; phylum Chordata; class Mammalia; order Rodentia; family Spalacidae; genus Eospalax; species Eospalax fontanierii. The sequence continues at coordinate 34,198,978 of CM069547.1, forward strand.
TTTTATTTTAAATTTTTGATCTGAGAGATTTTAGCAGAATATATTTGCAACCTTTCACATTAAACTCATTAATTCTAATGGCTTTTTTTTTTTGCAGATTCCATCAGATTTCTTCATTAGACAGACGATTGCATCTTTTGATATATAAGATGACCTCATCGGACTCAGGGGAGCTGGGGTCCCTCAAAAGAAAAGCCAAGAAGAAATGCTTTTGTTGCTGGATCCCCCAGGACCCCTCCAGTTCCCACTGCAAATGAGTCCCCATTGTGAAATTCCTTTTTTTTCCCTCCTGTAGGAACATTGCCAGTCCACTGTCTCTGGGTTCTTGTTCTTAACCTGGGTCAAAACCTTCAGTAGACAGAAAACTTACAATGCTGGCTTCTAGGAACTTCCACAGACTTGGCAACAGTGAGTACTCAGAAAGATGCAAAGAAAAGTGTTCAATTAAAAAAAAAGTCTGGGACTGGACTTTGCTAGCAGGTAACAGTTATCAGCTGGTCTCTGACCAAGAGAAATAGGTTCCCAGTGCCCTGCAGGATTGAACTGACTATAGAGATTTTTTTCTAAAACCATGAATATAGACGAGGTTATAAACTACTTGAGAAACTGACCATGCTCACAGCTGCTCACTCGGCATCCCTTCCACCAATACATGCCTGGATGTCTTCTAGTCTGCAGGGGTAGGTAAGTGAGGACTTTAATTCTTCAAGCCCTCTGGAACCTGAATTCTTGACTTCACTGAGAATCCACCTCCTGATGCACATGGGGACACTTTGTTTAGAACCAGCCACGTGACCTGAAGGACACATCCTGTAATGTCTGCTCCCAGGATAGGAACAGAGGCAGGTGATTCGGAGGCAGAGAAAGTGGGCTGTTGGCAGATTTCTCATCCAGCATCCTCATTATAAATGGGTTCTGTTAGGAGGCCTGCAATATGTTCTTTCAGCTGTCCTAAGGAGTTCAAATGCCATTTAGCCACCTATGATAAATTCCTTTCAACTTAAACTAGCTCAAGTGGATTCTGTTCTTTGCAGTTAAACCCTGAGGGGAACAGGTGCAAGCTGAGGACCATCTGTCAGAAAACCCAGTTAGGAGCCTGGCCATTGAGCCGCAACAGAGTTGGTGAGGCCTAACCACTGGAGTGATGGATCACTGACAGCTCATGTATCCCCGCCTTGACCTAGGCTTGCTCCTAGAGCCTGGGGCAAGACTTCATCTGGATGTGGCAGCCCTAACCATTAAATAATCAAAAAGCACTGACTAGAAATCTCTTTGAGCTCCCCATTTGCTGTATGTTAGCAGCGGATTCTAGATTTTGAGGTCTAGCAGGACCCATCTTCCCTAGCTCCCTGAAAAGGAGGTGGATGATATAAGTCACTTAGAATAATGGGAGAGTGCACATCCTCCTCAGAATGCTCCTAAAACACACAGGGTGCTTCATAGACTGTGCTCAGCATAGCATTGCAAAGAAAGTCAGTAACTGTTCCTTGACTTGAAAGTATTTTATCAGTAATTGGAGATTCCCCTGACTCCCCCCCCCTTCAAGTTTATATGTATTGAGCCCTCTTACTGGGCTTGAGAATTACAGGGAGTCAACCCAGGAATAGTGGTTACCGTTATTAAAACCCAGGGGAGAGTAGCAGCTGAGAACCCTTACAAAAGACTTGTAGCCATTTTCCCACGAGCAATCTCCTAAGGACCAAATTTATTACTGATCAATGAAGTACTTCCTCCATTAGGCGGTAGGCAGTGGTTAATTATCACAGAGTTGTGGTGTGGATTACATCAAACATTTGTTTTACATTTGAAAAGCCTGGAAATGAAAATGAATGGACTCACACAGGAATACCCATGTTTGTCGTTTTGAATAGCTCAGCAATTATTCATTTTTCTATTGAGTTCCTTTCTGTGATGGAAAAAAAAAATACGATTTCAAGAAGGAAACTGTTGCATGGAAATTTGGCAGGTTTTCCCAACAACTGAATTGCTCTTTTGTTTTCCTGACCTATGATGTGAAATTGTCCACTGAGACCAGGTGTCTGCTGTCTTTTGCAAGACTGACCCTGTTCAAACATGCAGACACAAAGTCCTGGGATGGCTCTACTCTGAGACTGAATGTAAAGGACATTCATAGGGACTAGAAGGAAGTGGGCATGCAGGCTTCCTGCAGAGCAAGGCCACTGTGATCCTCAGGATAATAAAGACCCAATTTCAAAAGGAAGGAGTGGGATTCTGAAGCCATGGGCAGATGTCATCCTGTATGTGTCAGATGAGTTGTTAATTTAGTTGTCATGACAATGATGAAAAGAACTCAACTAAATGAACCCAGAGCCAGTTTTTAAAGCCCAAATCCACCTACTTCTTTTGTATAGTAGTCCTCTCTTACCCACGAAGAATATTTTCCAATATTCCCAATGAATGCCTGAATCCACGGATAATACCAGTCTCCCCTATTTCTCTCTAGTGACAGATAGGTACAGTTTTCCCCATATTCATACAATATAGCATAGATACACTGGACCAAAGGATGATTAATGGCCCAGAGGGATATCGTAGGACAGACTGAGATTTTTATCCAGCTATTCAGAACATGTGCAATTTAAAGCTTATGAATCTTTTATTTCCAGAACATTCCACTGAATGTTTTCAGATTGTGGTTGGCTATAGATAACTAAAACCTCAGATAACGAGGATACTGTGTATGCAGACCCAGGAGAAGAAAACCTTGTGGCTCACAGATAGCTCTACTCCTGGCACACTGTTTAATAAATGATTGCGCACTGAATATGAAAGCAGAGAGAGAAAGAAAGAAGATGCCTGGAATAGCAAGACCAGTGCCTCACAAGTGACCTTTGTTTTTGTTTGTCTTCTTTTAAAGAGTGTATCAGGCATGGGAAGCTGAAGCCAGAAGTGGCCAGCTGAGCTGTGGCCTGAACTGAGGATTTGAGCGACATCTCATTGGGGTTGGTGGAAGGCGGGCGATGAGACAGCAAGATGGATCAAAGCAAATGAATATCTTGGCTTCCTTCCAGCAAGCTCAACCCTTGTTTGCTCACAGATTACTATAGCCAGGCCAAAGACAGGCTTTTCCTATACCAAGTCCATACTCAAGGTGACTGTAGCCAGGCTATGAAATAATACTGAGGATTACTGAGTAAGGTTCTTAACGCAACACTTTACAATCTTAAAATCATCTGTTAGAAATTGGTTATATTGTTTCCCACAGAGTTAAATGAATTAGGCATTTCTATGAGGTTCTCTCTTATTTGAATTACTTAAATTGTGTAAATATTATGTATATTTACATATATGTGTACATGTATGTGTGTAGTATTTTCAGATCCCCTATAATCATATAAGTCAGAAGACAATTATGCTCTTCTGCAGTTTAGAAAAAAAGAATATCAAAACCAGAATCAAGAACATTGATCTCACTCAACTGAGAATCAGAAAATTCCTCCGTAATTATACCAGGTACCACTGGCCAAATCTCAGTGAGCACAATGCCAGAAACTAGAAGCAGCTGAGTTTTTTCAGATGGTTCAGCTTGGGTGTGCCTTGGAACTTTGACCATTTCTTCCAGGGTGTGAGAAGCATGGGGGTGTGGGTTTGGTCCTTGATGGAAGTGTAGAAAACAGAAACCGCATAATCTTCCTACGGGGATTTCCCCTGCTGTTCAAAGGTGGCAGAGATCTGTTTGGAAAAATTTGAAAGTTACTGTATTACTTGTTACTACAACAAAATACTCAACAAAAACATCTTAAGGTTTATTTTGGTTCACAGTTCAGGGGATACAGTTCATCATGGCAGGAAGTATATGATGGCAGGAGCAGGAGGCCACTGGGTCATGTTGTGCCCAATCACGAAGTAGTGTGATAGATGCTGATGCTCAACTTGCTTTCTCTTTTGTATTCAGTCTGGGACCCCAGCCCATGGGGTGGTGCCACTCACATTTAAGATGAGTCTTTCCAACTCAGTTATTCTAGCCCACACAATCTCTCACAGACATTATCTGAGTTTCTTTCTATAGGGATTCTAGATCCTGTCAAGTTGAGAGTCAAGATTAACGGCCAGTCACATAAAATGTTTTGCTCTTAGGGAGACATGATGTCTGAGCACATGACAGCTCTGAGAATTCCTGCAATAAGAAAATGTACTTTGGATGAGTCCTGTGTGCTGTAAATTTACTAAGACCCACAGCCTTGCAGGTCCTGCCACAGAGACCATTGAGAGTCACCTAAGTGAAAGACAAGACATGCTTTAGGGTCTCTAGGAAGGGATCCTCTGATGCAGGGCCACTTTGGGAGGGAGGCCTTTGAGTGCAAAAGCAACTTCTTGGGTAGAATCTTGTGCTGAACCCAAGAAAGCCCAGGGACCCCCAACAGGTGACGGTTAGAGAGACCTTGACTCTGAGACTGCTTGTTTCAGGTCAAAGTACTCGGTACATCAAAGTGACATATTAAGAGACTCATTTTCTGAGCCCCAACATAGACTCACCATGTTGGATGGATGTGCCCAGGTTTACTCCCGTTTTCCCCCACGGAGCGGGAAATCAGCATGAAAATCCTTACCCTGAAGTCCTCTAAACCTTGGCTAAGCCTCCCAATGCATTTGTTCAGCTCTTTACTCTTGAGAGACTGCCTGTGATGCCTGTCTTCTCAGGAGCCCCTAAAATGCCTGGCTTCCCTCAGCAGGCCACAGGCTGCTATAGTTCGGATCTGGAAAGACCATGGAGCTATTGGGAGGTGACAGGAACTTTAAGAGTCAGGGACTAGCCTGTCATGGTGGTACAGACTGGTAATTAAGCATTCAAGAGAAGAACTTTTGTGGGGTCCAGGCCAGTCTACACTGCCCAAGACCCTGTCTCAAAAAATTGAAAGAAAAAAAAAAAAGTGGTGACTATTGGGAGGAAGTTATGTCATTAGAAACATGCCCTCTTTAAAGGATCGCAGCTCCTATTTCTTTACTTTCTCCCGACCATAGGGTTTTCCTTTGAAAAGCATTCCTACGTGGTTTACTGTCTCACCACGGTCCCCAAAGCAACATGCTAATAACCACAGACCTAGAATAAAACATAAGTAGCATGCTCTTACTCCTGGAGCTGGAATGTGCCCATCTCCTCTAGCTGCTCTGCTGATTCCCTTTGCCTTGGAGGACTAACAACCGCTTACTGGGAGTAGGTAATCACTTTTTGACAAACAAAATGGAATTCAATAGTCTTCACGTAGTGGAAGCATGTTCTGACATGCCTTGGGATTGGACAGACCCTGGCTTAAGACTTGCATGGGTTTGAATGTGATACACTCTCCTTCTCCACACCTCAGATGTTTATTTCAAAGTTGCCCCAAGTCTCATCCCATGTGACCCAGTGAGGGTGATGCATGATTTTTCCTGTGGCCCATCCTGCTCTGTTAGCAACTCACCCATCACTGTTACCCACACAGATGGGAGCTGCTGGGGGCAGGGACCAATTTAAGACCTGTCTGTGGCTCTGCTAAAAGGAGGGTCAGGGGTGGGCTTGCTGGATATCTGGGTCTTCTCCTTCCTCTGTACTTCCATCCCTCTCATTGGCTGTGGAGCTCTGTGTGCTCAAGGCCACACGTGTCGGGTTCGGTTCTGTGGGCTTGAGGTCTTGCTCTTCAGGGGGTGAGAGTCACCTGGCCACATTCCTCATTTCCCACCCACGGCTTCCTGCCATGTTTCCGGGGAGGTGTAGTTTCAACACCCACTGCCATCTCTGCTGCTCTGAAACCGCTCAAGGCCAAGTTTCTGACCCACTCATCTTCTCGTTTCCTTCTGAAACATGAGAGAGCATGCCTAGTGCAGCCTTCTAGGTGTTGGTGAGAAATGCTCACAGCAGGAAGAAGTTATTTCCCCACTGTTTGGGGACCGGAGAGCATTCAGACGGGGTTCTGGAAAGGGAGCCCCGGCCCCAAGACCTGCAACACCCTTTCCCTGCTTTAGAGTTGAGGGATAAATCCATAGTAGAGCAGAATTAGACTGCCCTGACAAGGTGCCATGTTCAACGAGCCAGAACAAGTCTCTGTGCTTGGCAGGCCCAAGTTCCCAGTCCCTGCAGGCCTCGTCTTTGACCAGCATTGACATCTCACTCTCCCAGTGGAGGAAGCAGGAGCTGCCCAGGGCTTCTCAGTTACTGTCTGCAGCTGAAATCGCAGTCTGCACAAGAGTCTACACACAGCCCTGGGAGCACGTCTCGCTCTTATTCCCTTATCTCTCCATGCGGGAGAGTTTCAGCTGTCAACTTGACACACCTGGGAAGAGGAAACCTCATTGGGGAGTTTTTTTCCTTAGATTGGCCTGTGGGTCTGTCTGTGAGGCCTTTTCTTGGTTGCTGAGTAATGTGGACAGTCCCAGTCCAATGGGGCTGGTGCCACCCCTGGCTGATGGTCCTGGCTTGTGTAGGAAAGCTAACTGAACTCAGGCTAGAGGAGCAAGCCAGTAAGTAGCGTTCCTCTATGGCCCATGCTTCAGTTCCTGCTTCCAGGTTCCTGCACTGAGTTCCTATCTTGGCTTCCTTCTGTGATGGACTGTGAGCTGTAAGCTAAATAAATTCTTTCTTCCCCAAGTTGGTTTTGGTCAGAACATTTGATCACAGCGATAGAGAAGCAAATTGAAACTCTCCTCCTTGCTTCTCCTTCTGCTTTCCCTTACTCTTGATTTTTTTTTTAAACTAATTCTAAAAGAACAGGAAAAAGAAGAGACAGAGGAATGCAGTGATCTCTGGGAGCCTGAAAGGCTTAAAAAGTCTATTGAGTAAAAAGTCCAAGTTAATATCAACAAAAATGGACTTAGAGGAACAAAACTGTGGCTACAGCTCCAGAAAGGGGCACTCCAGGCTCACGCAGGCATGGGATGATCAAAGCATTGGAGGAGGCGGAGGCACAGGTGGCTGACACAAGGCCAGTGAGGCCCAGTGAGGGCCCAGTGAGGCCCAGTGAGGCCCAGTGCACTGCACATGCATGCCACCCTTCCCTGTCCTTCTTCTCATCCACTGACTCTCCTCGCCTCTCTCTCTTACTCCTTCTGTGGGAAGACTGGCGATTTTCAAACCTGAGATCAGGAACTGTGGGACTTCCTATACTTCTAGGAACACAGGTGTTGACAAGGTGTTCTCTTTAGCCAGTATTGACTTGTTTTTTAATTAGTTTGGGGCCCTGGATTTACAGGATGGTGTGAACACAAAATTTGGGTGTACAGTGTCTGCCAGGAGCCATGTCTGTGACCCCCACCTCAAATAATACAAAGGTTCTCATTTCTGGGGAGAGGAACTCACTGGGTGGGAGATGGGCTGTAGGCTGAGACCCAGCTGTCTGATGAATGACAGGAAGGAAAGAAAAACCACGGTGATTTTATGAGGGGATAAGGATGGTCCTACATCCCACGGTGTAGACCTCTCCCAAAAGAACCACCTCCTCATGCCGCACAAATCGATCTGCTTGAAGTGCACATGCCATTCTCACAGCAACCGATACTCTCACAGGAGACAACCCACTGAGCTCAACAAAGGGAGTGGGCACTCTAAAGTACTTCTCATCTCAGAAGTCCCATGGGAAATGTGTCTGAAGCAATGCCAAACTTACGAACCCAGAAAAACAAACCTGCAAGTGCAGGACTGTGCATTCTAAAGCAGATGGTGTGCACATACCATGGTTACTCTAGGACAACTACAGGCAACCAGCTCCTTTCAGGCAAGGGTCAAGTGAGTGGCAAGAACAAGGAAAGGCTCTTAGACATATTTTTTTTTTCAGAGAGAACTTTGAAAGACATGAGGCAGTGGCCTCAGCCGAACTCAGTCTAGAGGCAGCAACGAGCTTAGTTCTCTGGACACAGAAGTCAGCACTGAGGAGAAAGGACAGACAAGTTTACTTAGTGGCAGCAAAATGACTGACCACTTCTTTGTTCTTGGGAGACATGGTAAGAAGACTGGGAAGGACATCTGAGAATTATTGATAATGGGGTGATTGGACTGCACCCACCACTCTGGGATATTATTGAATGACTCCCATCTACCAAGAGATAAGCTAGGTATTCAGGAAGCAAAAAGTTGGGACTGAATACCTAGCTCTGAGTACCTCTCTCACATCTCCAAGCTGACAGTCCAGGCATGAGGTGCCTCCAGTGGGGATTCCCAAGGGAGTAAGTCTTCATATTTAAGGAAGGCAGCAAGGCAGCATCAGATCAAGTCAGCTACCTTCCTTAAAGAAGCTGATGGGACAAGTTGAGTCTTTGTCAAAAGTGTCACATGGTCAAAATATAGAAGCCTAGCCTATTCAGCTTCAGGCCAATGAGAAATTCTGTCTGAAAAATAAGATGGACAGCTCCTGATTTTGACTTCTGACATTTACCCACATGTGCACCATTTCTGGTACACACACACACACACACACACACACACACACACACACACACACTAAAATCCAACATGATAGTGTGAGGGAATGTGGGGGTCTTTGGGAGGTGATAACGTCACGGGGTGGAACACTCATGAATAGGGCTAAATGCGTTTATAAAAATAAGCTTTGGTCACCGTGTAAGGCTACAGTGAAATGATGGCTACCTATGAGCCAGGAAGTGAACTTTCATTGGACACGACCATGCTAGCACCCTGATCTTCTATGTTTGGCTGCCAGAACTCTGAGAAAATGAGGTTCCTAACTTCCCTATTCAGATTACTCTCAATATAGTGAACCTGAGGACTAGAGGCTTAGAGCATGTGAGCCTCTTGGGGGACATTCAAGATTTGAACTCTAGTATGACTTTATAGATTTCCCATAAAAGACAGTGTATAAATAAATTCCTTTTCTTGATTTTGGCCCCATGACTAGTTTAATTAGTAAGTTGGAACAGAAATGAGGTTGTACCAATTCTAAGCACATGCCTTTAGAGACCCTGTTTTCAAGGCTGGAGAGATGGCTCAGTGGTTAAAAGTACTGACTGCTCTTCCAGATGACCTGAGTTTGATTCCCAGCACCCACATGGGAGCTAACAGTTGTTCATAACTCCAGTTCCAGGGGATCCTCTCCTGGCTTTGTGCAACACAGGTGCACTTACACACAGGCAGGCAAAATACTCATACACATAAAATTAAAATAAAATAAAATTTTCAAAGAGACCTTGTTTTCAGTGTCTTTATCTGTCCCTGAAAAGAGCTTTCCCCAGACAGCAGCTGTCTCTTTACTAGGCCCAGAAAAAAGGCGCATTGATGAGAATTAAATCTTCCCACTGGGGACCTATAACCTCCCAGCTCAAGTTTTGTCTTGGCTTAGAGTGCCAAATATGAATTCCCTCCTGTGGAGCAAGCTTTAAATTTAATCAGAAAATAATGGGTTTCATCCATAAGGGTCATGCCACTATTGTACCAGGGGGTGCATGTTGTCTGGCAAGCTGATAGGTAGATCCATAGACTAGCAGGACCATTGGCAGCCCTTCTCCTCCAGCAGCTGGCACAGTGCCTTCAGGTGGCATAAATGTCAACTAGCAGGGGAAGGTTTCCTCTCACTTCCAGCTTGGACCTCTCTGTCCAGAAACAGAGAATATGGGTTTTCAGCAGTAGTGACTTATCGTCTAGCCTGCATGGTGTGTAACCAATAACAGTTCTAATATCCTGTATCACATGGGGGAAGGGCTTCCTAGCCAACAACTAAATCACAGGGAGGAAACCCATTCCCAACACTGGGATTTTGGTTTAACAACCTGGCAGCTTCTAGGAGAGACTTTCCTCACCAATGCAGGCTGCCTTGGTTTAAACTCTTTAATTTCTGTTTTGGTTGTTCTTCCAAATACTTTCCTAAACTCAGAGATTAGCATTATATAATGAATAGAACGTGGACAAAATCTCTGGAGGTAACTGTTTTAAGCAAACACAGATTGATCTAAGAACTCAACAGCTAATGGGATACTTAAAAGGCATTAGCAATGTCTAATACAGCATGAAACGATCCCATCACTTCTGTAAGTTTTGTCCAGAGAGGAATGTTTAGCACAGTACCATGGGTCTGAGGCACTCCCTCCTTTAGCTCCTGGTACTCTTATCATGCTCCAGGAACACCCCAGCCTCTGTATCGTCCACATCAAACTGCTGGAAGGGCCCCAGACTGGGTGACCAATGTCTCCCTTTAAAGGTTCCCATTTCCAAAACTTCACAGGACTGCCTTCATAATCTGTAGCCTCAGACAAAACTCTCCAATGGTGCTATGCAGGATATGTTCCAGCAGTACCTCTGCTCCTCAAACATTTTTCCATAAGAAAGAGATGTACAAGATATATTCAGTGTGTAAGTTTATGGGCATAATTACCCACCCTTGGGAGAAGCTTAATCTTTTTCACTTTACACTCTCCATCCACACATCCATCCATCACTGACCATCCCTTGGGGATGGGGATTTTGGGGGATTTCCATAAACCCACATCCCATAAATCAAGGCACATTGAGCTTCAGTATGCATCAAGAGGACCAATGCCACAATTCAACATGGGCCTCCAGTCACTTTGCATGGTCCTCATATACAGGCAATCTTGGTGTGGTGGTTTTTATGAGAATGTCCCCCATAGGCTCTAAGTATTGGGATATTTTGTCCCCAGTTGGTGGTGCTGTTTTGGGAGGTCTTAGAAGGTGTGCTTATGCTGGAGGAAGCACATCACTGGGCGCGGGCTTAGAGAGTTCTTAAGCCTTGACAGATCTCCCGTTGCTCTCTGGTTCCTGTGCCTGCTTGAAGATGTGAGAGCTTAGTTTCTGGGTCTACTCTAGTCACCTCTGCCTCCATGTCTTCCCGCCATGATGGACTCTTGCCCCTGTAGAACCATAAGCTGAATAAACACTTCCTTGTATAAGTTCCCTTGGTCAGTGTTTCTATCACAGCAACAGAAAGCAAACTAATACACTTGGCCACCCTCTGAGGGGACAGCTGGGATGATTATCACACCTCAAGATCTCCTTCCTCTACAGCGGCAGGCACAGTAGGAATCACCTGCATCTCCCTACAGTCCACCCCTTCAGACAGCTGTTGTTTACGCTGTTAAATCTTCCAGAGACTCTCCAGATGCATAGCCTCCAGCCTCCTGTCAACACTTCCTAGGAACTCTGGCTTATGGAAATACAAATCTTGCCTCCTTTGCTTTCAGGAGACCTGGCCAGGCTGCTTTGCTTGATTTTCTCTGCTTTCTTTCTCTCTTAATTGCTCTAGTACTTTATGAGCTCTGTTTACATGCTCTGTTAGTTACTTACATTGTTGCTGTGACAAAATACCTAAGAAGAGAAATTTAATGAGGGAAGGGTTTATTTTGGCTGATGGTGGGAAATAGAGTCAATTACAGTTGGAAAGTCAAGGCAGCTGGATCTTGAAGCAACTAATCACACTGTGGCCACAGTGAGAAAAAGGAGAGTGATAGATGCTGATGCCCAGCTAGATTTCTCCTTTATATGAAGTCCAGGATACCAGTCCAGGGAATGGTGCCATCCACATTTATGGTAGGTCCTTCTTCAGTCAATCGAATCAAGACAGTCCCTCACATATGTGACCAGAGGCTAACCTTATCTAGGTAATCCTCACAGGTGTGGCTAGAGGCTCCTCTCCTACATGATTCTGGATCCTGTCAAGTTGATAATGTAAGATGTTCAGATCCCCCAGAAGCTCTCCTGTCTTGTAAAGATCATGTTCTACCATGAGATTCAGCAAGGCTAGTAAAATCCCCACACCAATCCACAGGTCCCTAATGACTTAACTTCTTTTTTAACCCTCTGGTGAGCACAGTCCTATCCAACCTCGTGAACTGGGCATCAAACACTGTCCTCTCACACTCAGCTCCCTTACTGTCATTTCTACCGTATTCTCTTCCTCCTCCCTGTCTGATTTTTCCTATGGGTTCAAGTTTGGGGATACCATCAGGAGATCTATAACACAAATCCAATTGTGTTATATGCCCGCCTCCAACCATTAACTGGAAGCCAGTACCTCCATTTCATCCTTCCTCTCATTCACTTTTCCTGCCAATTCAGAGGTAGACACGGAGGGTGCCTTTCACGTGCTTGTAAGTCAAATATACCCTTTCCTCGACAAATTAGTTTTTGTCAGTGTTTTATCACAGCAATTGAAAGCAGGTGAGAACAGCAGTTTTCTTTTGGAATTCGACTTTTAAGTTTCAGCTGACACAACTTCTGTTATTCCAATGGGCCTGTCTTCTGGTATGACTTGGTGTTTCTCTCACTGCTTTCAATATGCTTTCTTTGTTCAATATATTTAGTGATCTAATTACAATATGAGTAGAGCTTCTTATCTGATCTTGTTAAAGTGGGACATGAATGTTGTAGAGTTGGGGTGCATAGTTCAGAAAATAACTCCTTATTCCAGGAGCTCAGGGTATCTGAGGTCCAATCTTTCTTTGTATTGTTCCCTAAGTATAATATTAGGTGTGAGATCAATCATAGTTGGTAGATATCCTCATTATACAAATATCATACTAGTCAATTAATAGCAGTCCCCTTAATTTCAATAGCTGTTGGAGAATAAGTAAATAAGTATAGAATGATGTATATTTGGATTATGTCGAGGAAAGGGTACATTTGACTTACAAGCACAGTCTATCATCAAGGGAAGCCAAGGGAGGAACTCAGGGCAGGAACCTGGAGTATAGACCATGAAGGAAAGCTGCTTACTGGCTTGCTACCCTGACCTGTGCTCAGTCTACGTTCTTATACAATATAGGACCACCTGCCCAGGAATGATGCTATCCACAGTGGGCAAGGACCTCCCACATCACTCAACAGTGAAGAAAATGCCTCACAAATATGGCCACAGGCCAGTCAAATGGAGAAAATATCTCAATTGAGGTTCCCTCTAACCAGGTGAGTCAAGTTGACAACTAAAGCTATCCAGCACAACTGCCAACTCAGCACAACTGCCAACCCAGGCTACTATACTCAGCAAAGCTATTTGTCAGAACTGAAGGAGAAAGCAAAACTTTCCATGATAAAAATAGATTGAAGGAATTTATGATCACTAACCAAATGTTCAGAAGATACTTGAGGGAATCCTTCAGACTGAGGAGAAAAACAAATTCATTTATGAGGCCACAGGAATGAATAAACCATGCTAGGATAACAGTTAAACAAGAGAAGAAGAGAAGAATATCAAAAACTACAAAAGCAACAAAATAACAGGAATCAATATGTAACTTTGAATAGTAACTAATAGAACTAATGGTCTTAGTTCCTCAATCAAAGGACAGGCTAGTAGAGAAAAAAGCAAGATTCTTCTTTGATGCCTCCAAGAAACACACCTCACCATAAAAGACAGATACTATTTTAGGATGAAAGAATGGGAAAAGATATTCCAAGCACATGGAATTAGGAAAGAAGCAGATGTCCCTGTTTTAATATCTGACAGAATAGACTCAAACCAAGACTAGTCAGAACAGATAAAGATGGTCACTTAATACTGATGAAGGGACCAGTCCACCAAGAGGACATTATGATTCTAAACATATACACACTGAACATAGATGCTCCCAATTTAATAAAACAAATATTGCTGGATGAACAGTCACAGATTAATCCCTAAAGCTCTGATATCATGGAAGAAGGGGCAGGAAGATTGTATGAGCCAGAGGATCTGGATGTCTGCTGCTAGATCATATTCTAGACATGAGAGGAAGCTGCACCCATGAAAACATCATGATTTAATTACTTAAACAAGACCTGAACAATGACAACACTGGTCGACAAGTCAGTGTGGACGGAGGACATTTCACTAGGTCTCATATCCAGACGGATAGTTACAGGCAATCAGTGAAGGACAGAGCATCAGTCTTCTTCAGGGATGATGCCCCTGACAGATTATCTAATTCCAAGGGGTCTGCTCTAGACACATGTCCACATGAGCATCACTATATGGACCTAGTAGATTTCATCTATGTTCATATGTGTATATAATAATGATCAAAGAGGAGGACAGGAAATTGAGTGGGGGTTGAGGACCATGGGAGAAGTTGGAGGAGGTAGATAAGGGTGAAAATAACTACCCTAATCATATATGATATTCTAAAAAATGTGGAAAAAGCAGAGTTCTCAAATAAATAACAAGGATATACCTTAGGGACCTTGAAAAAGAAGAAAAGCCAAACTCAATATCAGTAGATAGGAAGACATCAGTAAGAATGGGGCAGAAATTTATGAGAGAGAAATAAATAAAAACTATACAAGGAATCAATGAAATAGAGCCAGATAAACAAGATCAACAAATTCTTAGCCAAACTGACCAAAAGAAAGAGAGAAAGGACCCAAATTAATAAAAGTAGAGATGAAAGGTGAGCCGTTATGCCACATCATTGAAATTCAGAAAATCATTATGTCACACCTTGAAAAAAATATTTCAATAAATTGGAAAATATAAAACCTCCCTATGAGTTACTGGTGCCAGAGGTCCTCCAAAGACCTCTGCCATTGCTCTTGGTTGCCCGCCAGAACTAGATGGTCAGACTTTGTTGTTGAGGGCACGCCACACTAGTATCAGGATATTGAGTTGGAACTGAACTGGAAACTTGCTTCCTGCTGGTTAGCTTTCATAGTGTCAGAAGACGCCATGTCAGAAGTCATCAACAGTGTTACCCAGCTGTGGGCACTGTGTTTTATAATACTGATCCGATAAGCAAGATTAGCCAGCCACTGATGCAATAGTAGAATGATTGTTTGGAGTGGAGGGGAAACCAATCATTTTCTGGTTGTGTTTGAGGTCTGCTCCACATGAAGGAATTCATTCCTGACACTGTAAAGCTGATCTAAAGCCCTTGGTTGAAGAGATCACACTCTCTGGTAAGGAGCCTACTACTGTTGTTTTGCTTGTTATCAAAGTTCCTTCTAATTAGTAATGTTTATACCCCTAGATTAGTGATATTCTCAGTTGTGGTCAAAGAAACTTCTATTTGCAGTCCCTCAAAATTAATGCAGGGACTCATAACTGGTGCAAATGCCAAGAGCATTCCAGAAGAGAGGGCTGAAAGGATGTAAGAGCTAGAGGAAAGGGGGGAACAGGAGTAAACAGTGTCTTCTGGACATGACATGCTTGTTCCACTCATGAAATCATAGCAGCTCTGGTATCTACACGAGATCGAACCCATCAGCACCAAGGATGGGGGAGGGGCTCATTCATCTCCATCCCTCCCTGAGGAGCTACTGGCTGTTTGTGGTTGCTGAGGGAAAGAGGGCCATCTTTCATCAGTGATGTAGCCACTGGTAAGTTGCTCATGTTCCAGTAAATAACACCCATGGCAAGCGATGCTAATTAAACTCAGTAGGTCACTCAAAAACAACATGGAAGTACGAGGGACAGCTTGCTGGGAGGAAGTTGTTTAGTGTGAGTGACAGGGATGAGAGGGGGAACTGAGGGTGAATATGATCAAAATACATTATAAACATGCACAAAATTGTCAGAGTTAAAAAAAAAAAAAAACAACCTCCAAATTCACAGACACAGAAACATGGTCAAAGGGAGGGGAGGGTGGGGAGCTACTGTGTAATGTGTACAGAGTTTCTATTGGGGAAGATGAGAAAGTTCTAGATATGGGTGGTGGTGATGGTTGTACAGCACAGTGAATGCATTTAATGCTGCTGAATTGGGCTCTTAAAACAGTTAAATAAACTTTAAGTTGTGCAAAATTCACCACAATTTTTAAGAAAGTCCAGTTTTTCAAGGTAAGGGAAGGATGCTCTCAAGATGAATTTCAGACATTTAAAAATAACTCCTTGGTGAAATTAAAAGTTGCTCATGTAACAACTGACAACCTCGATGATAAACACATTGCCTTTTATGCAAATCAGTCATCTCTGAAAAAACATTGCCAAATAATTAGCCCTCACCATCTCATAACAATGATGTGTGGGCATGACAGTAATGGGGGGCAGGATGGACAGTCTGGGTAAAAAAGGCTCTGGGTGATGCTGGGTGAGGCGCTTGGTCCCTGATCCTGGGGCATCATCTTACTTCCAGGGATCAGCTCCAGGATAAAGCTCCTATTTTGTTCAGCAAAATGAATCAGGGTGGCTCTGGCCTTCCCTCTGTGGCTGACTTATGAAGGTCAGGGCCCATCCTGGCTCAGGCAGGCAGCAGGTGTTTTCCTTCTGCAGCAAAGCCTGGAGCATCGCGATGAGTTTCCTCACTCTGCGGCTGTCACCCTGAGCTCCACAATTACTCTGCTGTTTGTTGTTTCCCTCCTTCCTAACGTGCCTGCCCGTTAATCTAGAAAAGACGGCTTTTTCTTTTGTTTTGTTTTGGTTTGGTTGGATGAAGAAGGTCAATGCTAAGTCCTTGCTTACTAGGTTACAGAGACAATAGCTTATTTAAAAATTGCTTTCTAAAAAAAAAAAAAAAGAAAGAAAAAAAAGTGTCTCAGATCTGATGCCAAGAGTGCCATGCCTCGGAGCATGCCTGTGCTTTCTTTCCTGTCAGGAGGAGAAAACGATATGAATGTCTGACATTGAACAAAGGACACAATGGCTTGTCTGTGCTGCAGGCGGCAACCTCTGCGGGGCTTGGACTGTCGGGATGTTCCGTGCTGTGTGGACAGGCAATGGCTGTGGTGGGGGAGGGCCTCAATTTCCAGAGGAACAGCTGAGTAGCAGGAGGTGGGAAGGCTTTGTGTCGGGCACATGAAATGATGCCAGCTCCGGCCACCTCAGAAAATGAGCCCTTCAAAGGCCAAAGGAAGGTTTTCAAGGGGAAGCCAAAGCCTGGGGTGGCTGGAGGATTTGCAAGGGGCCACCTGAAGACAGGCATATGATGCGTAAGGAGGATTCTACTTGACTTGGCCTAACTGACTTTTGTTGGCAGAGCTCAGGCTCAGTCAGGGGCTTGCAGAACTTTAGTGTGTGTGAGCATGAACAGAGAGATAAGGGAGTCAACTGACAGCGGCAGCACAAGTGTCTTTCATTACAAATGGCAGCCATGCTGGCTCTGTCCCAGGTTGGGAGACTGACTGCAGATGTTGATTAGCAGCCTGTCAGAGATTGTACAGGACCCAGTAGAGAGAGTGCCAGTGGTCAGACTGCTGAGAAGGGAAGGTTGGGCTGTAAGGCCACTCGTCACAGAGAACCCTGAGCAGTATGGCCCTCAGCTTGCTCTGAATCTGGAGGAGACCCTGGGTCAGGCCCTCATGCCCCCTATGCCTGTGAGTCATTGGACAGAGGACTTGTTAGGGACAGACCTGTGGCCACGGGCAAGGAGAACGTCTTCAGGCAAGATAGCTCCCAAAGAGCTGGTTGCCAAGGTTGGTCCCTGACAGAGCAAGCCCTCATTCCTGAAGGGAACCTGGTCCTTACTGCCGGGAAGAAGGCAGAGGGAGGATCAGGAAGCAGTGCGTGCATGTTAGTTTGTTTTCTGTTGTTATATATAAAAAGTACCTCAGATTGGATACTTCATTTTAAAAGTTTATTTAGCTCCTCCATTAGGAGCCAGAAAGCTAAGAATAGGCACTCCCATCTGTTCAGCTTCAAATGATCCCCGACCCATCTGTCACAGCATGGCGAGCGGCAGGACCATGCGAAATGGGAAGCCAGAGACAGAGGAGGGGCCTGCCTTGCAACAACCTACTCTGACCATGAGAACTTCTAAGGGGGACGTCCCAGTGACTTAGCTACTGTTTACCAAGCCCACCTCTTAACGATGCCACCCTGGGGACGGGACCAAGTTTCCAGGACATGAACCCTTCAGAGACAAACCATATCCAAACTGTAGCAGGAGGTACGGAAAGGACGGGGAGATGCCTGTGCTCTGACGCAGGACGATGGAAGGAGGACTAACTCGGTCATTTTAATGTTACCAAGCCTCAACTTGCTCATTTGCAATGATCATCATCTTTGTCTATCGCTAGCCATTATGAAGATCAAAGACACACTAGAAGCCCTTATGAACTGTACCGAATTATACAAATATAAGACAGTGCTATGTATAGTTCTCCAGGTCAAGAGAGAGGCCCTCCTGAAAACTAGTCAGTCTTACAGTCTCTAGGCAGATGGTTGTCAAACTCTAATGAGCATTATCCACACCTGAGCAATGACTGAACAGATTCCTGGGACCTGCTCACAGTGTCTGAGGTTGTAGATCTGCTGCTGGTTCAGGGCCCACACGCCTCGCCTCAGGCCGCTGAGCGCTTCCACTGACTCTCATGGCCACTGATGCAGCTAACTTTGTGTGTCTCGCTGCCTAGGTCACAGGATTGAGTTACATTAACCTGGCTATGTCTGTGGGGATATTTGGAATGGAATTGATGGTTTGGGTAAAGCAGGTAGCCATCTCCACTGTGGGTGGGCTTCTTCTGCTCTGGGGGAGATCAAAAGCTGAGTGGGAAGGGTCAGTTGGCCCTCTCAACTGTAGGAAAGTGCAGGATTCAGTATCACCCGCATTAGAACGCACAAGGATTGTTTCAGGAGGGTGATGGAAGCGAGGATAACTCCGGGTTAAAGGGAAATTCAGGACCAGTTCTTGGTCTAAATTCCAGGCAGGCCAGGCCTCTGGTGCTTAACTGATTTAGAGGCTTCTGGGGACCACACAGAGTCAGAGGCAGTAGGTATTGTGTAAGTTCAGAGGCAATATCTTTCTGAATCTATACTTCCTGAAAACCAATAATCTTCACTTGATCTTAGGCAAAGGGCTGAGAAGTGATGAAAACTAATCTTGGTGGTGCTTGAAGCAGTTTGGAGATGATGAACTTCTGTCTGTTTATAGGAAGACGCCACAGGGAGTTGAAGCATCCCCCTGCACCCACAGGAGGTAATTTTGGATACAGTAGGTCTTTTAGCCTGTCTATAAAAAGGAAGTTTAACCAAATGCATTTCCTAGTGGGAAAGCACAGTCATCCATCCCTGAGAATGGGGTGTGTTCAGAGTTTTAGCCAGATGAAGGTGTGAGATAACTAGTGGGGTCCCATGGTTTGGCTCGTGTTTCAGATTATCAGTGGAGTAGAAGCCATGCGATCCCTGTGTGTGTGAACCTGCAGCATGGCGGGAATTGAGGTTGGAGTCCTGGTCATTGCTGCCATCTGGATGGACTCAAGTGAGACCTAGGGAAGGAAGGCATGGCTGTTAAAAGGGAACCCAGAGACAGTAGCAGCCTGGGTTTTGTGTGGTTCTGTGGAACAGAGCAATCCCCATCCCTGTTTGTGTTCCATTGCCACCAAACATGCACTGAACTGACCTTGAGTGAGATATGAGATTGCTGCATTTGGCTGCTGTGACTGGGAAGCTGTGTTCTTTAGAATTTAGTTTGCAGTGGCTCAATGTGGTGACCTGCTCAAGCCAGGAACTGGGCTCATGAGACTTGCCAGAGTGGGGTGGGGTTCTCTGCAGGACGATGCATTCATGCTCTGCTAACGGGAAGCAAGGTTTATAAAGTAGGTTCTTATTGCAGCACTCTTAGTTTCTGTTACTGTTTTCTACTTGTGTCTGGGAGCTAGGGGTACTAGAGACAGGGTGTCCCCATGTAATTCAGGTAGGCCTCAAACTCAAGAGCCTCTTGCCTCAGCCTCCTGAGTGCTGCGATTCCAGGTATGTGTCACCACACCAGGCTCCTCTTACTGATTTTCCAAACAGAAGCAAGACTTAAAATGAAGAGCATCCTGGTTGGAAAGAAAAAAAAATTTCTAGAACTTTTTAGATACTTTGAAGATATTTAACATTTTTAAGAATATGTGAATTCCTTTCTCTGTATAAACAGGGTGCCAAGCAGCCTTCTGCTTCTACTTAGTTGATAGGTTGCAGTGCTCGTATAGAACCCAGAGTCCTAGCACTCTGCCACTGAGCTACATGTCCAGTGCCCTTATTCTTTTTTGGTTGTCTTTTTCAGATAGGGTCTCCCTGTAGCCCCGCCTGGCCTGGAATTTGCTATGTAGACCAGGCTGACCTCAAACTCACAGAGATCTGCTTGTTTTGCCTCCTGAGTGCTGGGATTAAAGGCGTGCACTACCAGGACCTCCCTCCTCACCCCAACTGGTCTCCTCCCATCTAGGCAGACGAGATCTTTGGATCAAATAGGAAAGAACTGCTATCCTGACAGGTACAATACCCACACAAATTTATAAAGTGGAATTTTGATTTATCAACTGTGCATAATTATGTAAACTTTGATTTCAGGAGCTTGCTCCCTCTTCCCTTGGGGCAGAGCACAACACTGGGCTGAGGAACTTACCTCTGCCCTGGATACTTACCGAGTTCATCCCTGGACTCCTAACATCCACTTGCTGAATGCCTCTGTCTACCTGTTTAAGTATGATATCTGACCAAGAGTAGGCAGCTAAGAAATCATTCTTAAAGGTAACAGAAGACATAAATAAGAAGACAAGGAAGGAAAAAAAGTGACAAAAAGAGGGAAGCAAAGAAAAGGAGGAGGGGACAGAGGAAGGAACAGAAGGAAAATGGGGTAGAGACAGACAGGCAGAGACAGACAGACACACTAAGAAGCAATGGCATCACCAAAGACTCTCTCCTCTGGACATTACCACAGGAATGCTGTGGCGGAACCAAGAAATGATGGTTTGCAAATTAAGAATCTGATCAGAACCCTGAGACTCTGCAGCTTTGCAACCCAGACGGGCATGACGGTGGTGCTGGTTTATAAGACCTGAGGCGTGCCCTAAGTATCGCTTCCTTCAAGAGAGAGGGACCTGAGAGCACAAAATGAAGGCTTTCTTCCTCACGGAGTAGCAAGGCAGGAGCTCCCTGACTCGGGGTTACCAGCCCTGCAGAACAGCTCCTCGCTCCGGCCCTGGCCCACCTAAAGCTTCATCTCCAGTCGGAGAGGCAGGACAGTGGGGGCAGGATGAGGAGAGCAGAGGCCTGGGAGCCAGGTGCTGGGGTTCTCCTT
Organism: Eospalax fontanierii; assembly: GCA_035773235.1. Taxonomy (NCBI): domain Eukaryota; kingdom Metazoa; phylum Chordata; class Mammalia; order Rodentia; family Spalacidae; genus Eospalax; species Eospalax fontanierii. The sequence continues at coordinate 34,219,845 of CM069547.1, forward strand.
GTTGCCAGTCCCCCTGCCAGACAGGGGGACCGAAGGTCTTGTGCCGAAGCCTAAGGGATGTGATGGTGTTAGGATGTGGAACCTTGGGAAGTGAGTAGATTAAGAGGGTGGCACCCTCACAATTGGGATTAGTGACCTTATAAAGGTCTGAAAAGGTTCCATGTAATTAACTGGCATAAGAATGTCATCTATGGACCTGGAACAGGCCTTCAGATATGGCACCTGCTGACATCTTGATCTTGACTTCCAGCCATAGACCTGGAATAAACTTGTTTATAGGGTAGTCTAAACACAGCATTAAGAGCAAATTAAAGGGGATGGAGAGATGGCTGAGTGATAAGAACACTGACTGGTCTTACAGAGGGCCTGGATTCAAGTCCCACCATCCACATGGCAGCTAACAACTGTTCGTAACTCCAGTTCCAGGGGCTCCAACACCCTCTTCTGTCCTCTGAGGTCATTGCATGACATGGGTGCACTTACACACATGCAAGCTTAACACTTACACACATAAAATAAAAAATAAAAATGAATGCAAAAATGAGCAAATTAAGACATTCATCTTGATTAACTATTAGTTATTATTCTTATTTTCCAAACCCCAACTCAGAATTCACCCCGCCTGGTGGTAGCTTTACATAATCCCAGACCCTGGAAAATGCTATGCTGCAAATGAAAGGACCAGAGTGAGGGAGATGAATGTCATCTGCCTTCTTTTGCTCCTGTCTGCCTACAGAAGTACAGTGTAGCTCTGCCTGGAGCTTGGTGAGCAGTTTGCTTTAGAGATTTTTCTGGAACGAGAAACTTGATGTTGATTGAACGAAAGGAGGAAAGAGGCTGTGTAGCTCATGTAACAATGCAGAAGCACAATTAATATGAAAAACCAAGGTAATATGTTTTCACTAAACCCTACCAGTCCCATAGAAGTGTGCATTGAAAACTACCCAGAGGAACCACAAGACAGAGAACTTAAAAGAACAATCATAAACATGATCAAAGAATGCAAAGACTTTAAAGAACACACAAACAACTCAAAGAACTAAAAAAAAAAAAAAAAAAAAAAAGGAATAAACTCCCAACTGAAGTTCAAGAAAATACTGCTGAATTAAATGACGAAGACAATTCAAGATGTGAAAAGTGAACTCGTGAAAGAGATTGAAATATTGGAGAAAACCCAAGCTGAGATGAAGATCGAATTGAAAAATTCAATAAGCCAATTAGAGAAAGAAGGAGAGCATCTTACTAACAGAATGAATCAAGTGGAAAAGAGACCAAAACTTGAGGATAAAGCTGGAGACTTGGACCACTCAAGCAATCTGAAAAATTAAGGAAAACCTCCACAGGAATGGAATATGCAGGAACTATGGGACATCATGTAAAGACCAAATCTACAAATTATAGGCACACAGGAAGGAGAAGAATCTCAGATCAATGGCATTGGCCAAGTCTTCAACTAGATTACAAAAGAAAACTGAAATTAAGGAAAGATGTGTCAATACAAGTATGAGAAACACACATAACACAAAATAAACAGGACCAGAAGGAAAACTCCCCAAGTTTAGGGTACTGAAAGCTGCAAGAGCAAAACAAGTTACATATAAAAGAAAATCCATCCGAATAACAGCTGACTTCAATGCAAACTTTAAAAGCCAAAAGAGTCTGGAGCAGTGTATTCAAAGTTCTAAATGACCCAGATGCTAAAGACAGACATCCTTAGCCAGCAAAACTGTCTATCATAGTCAACAGAGAAAGAAAAATCTTTCATGATATAAAAAGGTTGAAAGAATTCATGTTCACCAAACCAACCCTTCAAAGAATACTCGAAGAAATACGAAGGACAGAAGAAAGGAATAACCATACTCAAAGGCAATGAAAATGAAAGAAATGAAGCTATAATTACGGAAAAAATAAAATAGGACTAAGAACACAAACAGAAAATAAAAAGACAATAACCAATATACATCTTTCAATAACAACTTAAGTGATTGTCATCAGTGATCTTAGTTCTTCAATCAAAAGACTTGGGCTATTTGAATGGATTAAGAAACAAAACCTACCTTTTTGTTGTCTATTAATGGATCTGAGAGCGGGTTCTTTGAAATAATAACCCAGATAGATGAAACTTAGTGCAACTAACCAAAAGAAAAGAAGAGCAAGCACAAATCAAGAAAATCACAGATGAAAGGGAAACAATGACTACCAAAGAACATTAAAAATCTATACTCTATTAAATTGGAAAATCTAAAAGAAATGGATGAATTTCCAGATTCAAACCATGAAAGTTAAACCAAGAAAAGATCACAGCTTAGACCCATAACAAATAAGGAGATCAAAACAGTAATACAAAAGCTTCCTGACTATAAAAAGCACAGGTCCAGATGGATTCACAGCAGAATTGTCCAGACCTTCAAAGAACAGCTACAACCAATACCATTAAAATTATTAAAAAAGACAGAAATGGAAGGAAAAATCATAAACTCCTACTACAAAGCTAGGATTACTCTAATACCAAAACCAGATAAAGACACAACAACAAAAATAAAACTACAGGCCAAGATCCCTAATGAACCTAGATGCAAAAATTCTCAATAAAATACTTGCAAACCACATCCAGACACATATAAAAAAGATCATTCATCATGAACAAGGTGATTTTATTCCAGAGATGCAGGCATGGTTCAATATACGTAAGTTAATAAATGTAATACATCATATAAATGGACTTAAAGACAAAAATCACATCATCATCTGTATAGATGCAGAAAATACATTTGACAAAATTCAACATACCTTGACGATAAAAGTCCTTTAGGGAATTGAACTGGAGGGAATATACCTCAACATAATTAATAGTATATATGACAAGCTCACAGCCAACATCATTCTAAATGGAGGAAAACTAGAAGCATACCCATTAAAGTCAGGAATGAGACAATGCTGTCCACTATCCCCACTTGTTTTTAATATAGTGCTTAAAACTCTAACTAGAACAATAAGGCAAGAGAAGGAAACTAAAGGTGTACTAATTGTTAAAGAAGTTAAATTATCCCTATGTACAGATGATAGGATATTGTAAATGAGGTCCCCCAATTTCCACCAGAAAACCTTTAGAGTCAATCGACACTTTCAGCAAAATGGCAGGATACAAAATCAATTCACAAAAAACCCTAGCCTTTTTATATACCAATAACAAGCAGTCATAGAAATATTCACATTCACAATGTCCTCAAAAAACTTCTAGGAATAAACCTAGTCAAACATGTTAAAGATCTCTACAATGAAAACCTTAAATCACTGAAGAAAGCTAGATGAAGACACTAGAAAATGGAAAGATTTCCTGGGCTCATGGATTGGTAGAATTAATATTGTGAAAACAACCATCCTACCAAAAGCAATTTACAGATTCATTGTAATCCCAATCAAAATTCCCATTACATTTTTCATAGAAATAGTAAAAGCCATGCTAAAATTCACATGGAAGCAGAAAAGACCCCAGGTAGCCAAAACAATCCCGAGCAGCAAGGACAGTGCTGGAAGGACTACCACACCAGATTTCAAACTACATTCCAGAACTTATGGAATATATCAATAAAAACAGCGTGGCATTGGCACAAAAACCAGATATGTAGATCATTGAAACAAAATAGAAGACCCAAACATGAGTGCACGCAATTACAGCCACCTGATATTTTACAAAGATACCAAGAATACACACAGAAGAAGATGGCATCTTCAATGAATGTTGCTGGAGAAACTGGATTCATGTGTAGAAGAATGAAACTGGACTCCTATCTATAGCCCTGCACAAAAATAAACTTCAAACGCATCAAAGACCTCAATGTGAAACCTGAAATGCTGAAACTGTTAGAAGAAAACATAAACAGTACCCTACAAGATATAGGTGTAGGACAGGACTTTCTAAATTGGACTGTATTCACTCAAGAATTAAGGACACCAGTTGACAAATGGGACCTCATTACACTAAGAAACTTCTCTGCAATAAAGAAAACAACCAGTCCTGTGAAGAGGAAGCCCACAGAGTAGGAAAGAATCTCTACCAGCTGTACAATTTTATAGAGGACTTGTTTCTAGAACATATAAAGAACTCAAAAATCAAAGAATTAAGAAAATGTATGACTTAATTAAAATATGGGCTGCAAATCTGAACAGAGAGATCTTAAAAGAAGCAATAAAAATGACTAAAAAACATCTTTAAAAAACTGTCAACATCCTTAGCAATTAGGGAAATGCATATCAAAACTCCTTTAATATTTCATTTTACCCCAATCAGAATGACTAAGACCCATAAAACAAATGATAACAAATACTGTTGAGGACCCAGGGGAGGGAGAACACTCATTCCCTGATGACAAGATTGCAGTGGAGTTCTACTCAGTTGTAAAGAAAAATGGTATCATGAAATTTGCAGGTAAACAGATGGAACTAGAAACTGTTATACTAAGTGAAGTAACAGTCTCAGAAACACAAGGGATACATGTTCTCTCTCATTTGTGGTTCTTAGCTCCAAATTCTTAGCTGTGAATATATATCCTTACATAACAACAAGAGCCAGGAAAATGGAGGTAAAGAGGAAGGAGGAGCTTGTGAAAGAAGGATAATAGGAAACAGAAGTTATCAAGGGAGAAGTGGGGAAAATGGTGGCATTTTAACTGGGAAGGGAGGAGCGAGGGTTACATAGGGGCAGAGAGAAGAGAGAGAGAGAAATAATGCTTAAGTGGTGTGAAATACCAAAGGAAAATGTAGTATTTAATTAGCCTGCTGAAAAATACACACATAATATAACCGTTAGTGCATTACAAAGTTCCACATCTGGTCAAATGCAGGGAGTAAGTGACTGTGCAGTGTCCAGTCCCAAGTGACACATCTACAGTGCCATCTGTATTCCTGAGGCTCAGGGAACATCAAGGAAGAGGAGGAGGAAATAATGTACGAGCCAGAGAGACACGACAACTGCTGCTGGTTAGTGCATTCTAGACGAGACAAGATAGTTACACGAATGAAATCTCTACAGTATGGTAGTCTAACAAGAACTGCTTATTGACAAAAGCAGTCGACACGCTACTCTTGAGATGGGACTTTGTATGGTCCCATCTCAAGATACAGAGCACTGGGCAATCAGTGGGTAATGAGAAAGGAAGAATGATTTCTCCAGGCACTAGCTTCCTTGTAGGTTATCTATTCCCGAAACAGCCCAAAAGATGTTGTTGCATGGATTAGTCCTCCAATTGACAAACTATAGACGGACACCTCCATCTCAGGCCTGGTAATGTTTACTTACCCAGGACTACCTTGCATGAGAAAAGGAGGAGCTTGGAAAGTCAGACCCCTTCCCAACCAGCCCATTGGCTGTGGATGTAAGAGGGAGAGAGAGGTTAAAGGCATATAAACTGAGGGCGCCATGAGGTGGGCCCTCCCCTCCTCCCACCATTTTTGGTCCGATCACCAGGAAGTTGCAGGATCCAAGCCTGGTTGTGAATTTACTGGCATGACTTATGGATCGGGGTTGAACGCCCACTCTTCTGTAAGTAACTCCTCACCCACTGCTCTGTTAGTAAGCCCAAGTAAAATAGCCAGAATTTGCCAAACTGTGATTGGGGGAATTTGTGTCTCATTTGTTATAGGACCGGGGGATGGAAGGGACTGAACTTAACACCTTTCAGGAGGAATTTTAGCAACACACATGTACACATGAGCACCATTAAATAGACTCTGCATTATATATACATATACATACATATATGTATATTTATAAATGTATGTATATGGGACAATAATCATAGAAGAGGACAAGAAATTGAGAGAGCATTGAGGGACATGAGAGGATCTGGTAAGGGACTGGGAGGAGTGGAAATAATGCAAAGACAATACTCATGTACAAAATTCTCAAAAATGAAATAAAATTAAAGAAAATATATTTTAAAAAGTTGTATTCTAGAAATGTAAAAATTCCTTGGACATGACACAGAGAAACAATGTAAGGACTACTTAGTTCCCAGTTTGGGATAGACTTTCTTCTTCTTTTCTCTTCTCCCTATAGGGCTAGCTTCCCTGGAACTCACTATATAGACCAGGCTGGCCTCAATTTTACAGAATCTCCCTGTCTCTGCCTCCTGAGTTCTGGGACTAAAAGCATGCAACATTGCACCCAGGCTTGGACATTTTTTTTTAAACGTAAGTGTTCAATACATGTTCAGTAAATCTTATGAATGGATATACACTTAAGGACGTGTACAGGTATACAGTTCTTTTCTTCTTCCAGCTCCCTGGGTCTGCCTCAGTGTGGCCGTTGAGACTTTTCCAGAATTGTGAAAATCTGAAGGAGGCAGGCCCACCAAGATAGGAACAGCTTTTCATATCTTAGAGCTTAACATACATTATGTCCTAGGTCACATGACCAGGTCATGTTAAGAGTTAAAATGTATGTGATCTAAGTGTAGGCCCAGGATCAATCCTTGCCACATCTCCAGTTTTATTAAAAATGAAACTTGCCATATAACTAAAAATACTGAATGTTGTTTGGAATGTTAACAGTTATTCAACTTGAATTGACCCTGAATCATTTTATACTGTTAAAGACTTACAGAAAGCAGTGTATTAAAATCCAGGTCTCATATGAATGTTATGAATATTCTCATATGAATGTAATGTCAAGTTGGGGGAGTTTAAAATGACCATTATTGAAAACAAAACATTTTGCTAAGATTTTATTTAATTTTCTTCCACTGCTGTGTGCTAAGAGGCCAGAATCTGGCTCAGCTTAGTGTGGAATGAAAACACACAAAAGCACTCACTCATCTGTGGAGAAAGCTGTGCATCTGCCTTCACAGTTAGAAGGGGTGAGGCTGAGGGCTAGCCTGGCTGCATGCCGCTGTGCTGCAAGGCATCCTGGGACCTACCTGGCCTCTGGCATCCCATGGGAGAATTCTCTGAGCATGGCCGCTGGGACCTATGGCTGTCTAGTCTCCCTTTTCTGTCTCTTTCCAGGGTGAGGCTCTTAAGTTACTGGGGCTCACTATTAGTAAATACTCCCTAAACTTTGGGGAGCACAGATCTCGTTGAGAATGGGTTTAAATTAAGTCAGTGCTCCCTCCTTCACGTGTAGGTGCATGTGCATATATTTTCCCTTTCAGTGGAATAGAGTAGACAGCTTGAGATTCCATCATGTCATCTAGCAGACAATTAAAAAATCAATGAATTGTTTGTTTCTGGAATTTTCCACTTAGTATTTTCATATGGTGGTTAGCCTTGGGTAACTGAAATCGGAGAAAATAAACTGTGGCTATGTGGGAGATACTAAAAGTACAGCTCTGTCTATCATTTTTTATTTAGTTAAAACCCTTATTTACAAAGCATGTTATTAGGTTTTATATTATCTCAATCATGTCTTTAAATTCTTTTCGGCATCATTTTAATTTTTTCTTCTATGTTGAAGTTTCTCTGTACAGATTACTTAGGTAAATAAGCAAGTACCTGTCATTTAGAACTTTTTCTCTCTTTTGCCTTTTACTTGCAAACAGTCTACAAACATGGAGTGTTGTAGTTAGAAGAAGACATCTTCGGGCCGTTTACTTCCCATCCAATAAACTTTTCCATGAGCACCATTTCTTCCTGTACTATAACTCTATCTTTCCTGTTTATACTCCCAGCCCTAGTGAATACTTGTTTTCCATCACCTGGAAAAATTTCCTGCAAACAACTTAAGCTGCATTCTCCCTTCTTTCAAAGCCACTCAAGAGTCAGTGGCTTTTGGAAAGTTTTCCCTTTGGCCACAACCATAGAGAAAGGCTAGTATTCAGTGGATGTTCTATATCTATTTCACAGCTTTGTGCGAACCAGTGTCCTTGCTACCATCACACCCAGCAGCAGAGACATTTGTTTGGGTGTGAATGTGGCCACAAGTCCTTATCAGCTCAGAGCATCACGTCTGAGGACTGTGTCGCTGTGCCTCTAAGCCCCTGCTCTGAGGAGGCTAGGAAAAGGCAAGAAGTTGGAGAGAAGAAACAAGGGCAGTGGCTGTCAAGTGTCCTGGAGGGGCTAGACATCCCACATGAGCCCTGCTGAGGAGCAGTCTTCCCTCTGCAAAACTGGACATGCTTAGGTTCTGCAGCTAACCAAGAACTTAAGGTTGCAGGAGACCGTGTTACAGCTTTGCTCTTTTCCATCTAATGACTTTAACTTGAGCATTCCGTGTCACCCTAGTTCACCATTCTAGCACCTCAGACGAGGTTCCATGTTCGCCACCCACTGAGAACTCACATCAAGTTTTCCTCCAACTGCACCCTGCAGCATCAGGACAGTGCTCTGCTCTCCTTTGCTCTCAGCTCCATTCACTGAGCTTTGCCCACTATTGTCCTTTGGCTCTAGAGACTACGAATATCCCACCTTTTCCTCACATAGGCCACTGCCACTTTGCCTGCTTGGCCGTTCCCTTCTTGGCTGGGCTCTAAATGCTGGAGAGGCTCAGCCCTGGATTCAGTCCTTGTCTTTCAACCTGACCTCCCTAAGAGATCTTATCCAGCTTCTCAGACTTTACATGACACCTATATCATAAATCCCACATTTACATCTCCAGTCTGGACCATCTCTCCCTGAGCTCCAGGCTCATACTTGCAGCCTCCTGCCTGACACGTACACATGTCCTTCTGCCACCATCCCAAACCTGCTCACCTTCATGTTGCAGACCACACACTGCCTATGTTCATGAAGTGTCTTCCTCGCTCCTTTTTTCCCTTCCTACTTCTTGTCCCATCAAAATCTCTCCTTTATCTGCGGCTTTCCTTCCATCTCCTTTACCACCATCCCCTTGGCCTACGTCACTAACATGGCTTTATAATCACCTAGTTGATGTCCCTCTCAGTGGTCCTTCCACAACCTCTTCTCTATACTGTGTCTAATGTGAGCTGACTGAAAGCATGGGTCATATGCCATACTGAGAGCCATCATCTTTATTCTTTATTCTCATCATATTCTGCTAAAGAATGCTATTTATGTGTTTGGCTCCTGGTTTTCTGCTTCCATGCACTTGAATGGGAGCCCCAGGAGGAAGAACATCCTCAGAATAGTCATTACATTCCAACCCCCCAGTGCCAGGTGGGGCTCCTGCTCCTACATATTTGATGAAAAAAAGAAGTCCAGGGAAATACTGTGCCTAAGGATAATTTATGAATTGCTCCCTATCTGGCCGCCTCTATACTAGGTGCTTTATCGACATGATCTCCTCAAATCACGCACAGTAGGGCTGCTTATTAGCGTTTTCAAGCTGTGAGAATGGGGCTCGGCTGTGAGTGACTTGCCTCTAGCCACCCAGCTGGTATGTGGGCCGAGCTGGCCTCAGTCCCAGGTCTGCTTGGTTCTACTATACCCACTATCACCAATTGAGAACAGAGGGTTTAGTAGAAGTTCTGGAACTATTTTGGTTGTTCTCATTATGTGAAAACAGCTGATGGTGGGACACAAGGCTTTCACTTGGAGAGATGCCCTATTGACCTCTCCTTCCCAGAGCATCTTTCAGATTATTTCAACTGGTTCCAAATGTCCCAAGGCTATTCTTAAAAAGTGGAAGGACAAGTCCTTTTCTTCACAGTATATTATCCCTTTTTGAGAACAATTGCTAATGGAGAACAGGTGGAGAACGTATCTAAGGGCCTGACTGAAACTTGAAAACCAGTGTTCTAAATGATATCCATCAAAATGCCAGTGGTCCAATGGGTACCAAGTGGGAGGAGCCTTGTGGACCAGGACTCTCCTTTCTTTCTGGCCAGTCTTGCCCAGTTAGATTAATGTATGTATCAGTAACTCCAGCTCTGGTGGTAGAAGAGGGAGGTATAGAGAGAGGTAGATCTTGGGGGACTCACTATCCAGCTGGTCTAGCCAAAACAGTGAGCTCCAGGTTCACTGAGAGACCCTATTTCAAAAAAGAAGAGTAGTAGAGGAAGGCTCCTGATCAGCCCGTGGTGTATATTTGTGCACAGTCATGGTAGTGAATCTACACACACATACATGCACACACATGTATACAACACACATACATACATGTACAAAAAAGAGAGACATGGATGTATTACATTTGGGAGTAGGGGAGACTAGTCAAATACACTTAACTAGTAAACTAATGCATGAATTTGTCATATCTTGTCACTTAAAAACTTATAGGCAGGTTGGGGAGATGGCTTAGCAGGTAAAGCACTTGCCATGCAAGCATAAAGAGAGGAGTTTGGATCCCAAGAACCTACATTAAGGCCAAAGAAGTAGTTGCCTATAATTCCAGTGCTTGAAAGGTAGAAACAGGGTCTCCAGAGCAAGCTGACTAGGTAGAGAAGCCCAATAGAGGAGAGTCCAATAGAACTCTGTGTTCAACTGGGAGACCCCGCCTCAACTGAAGAAGACACCTGACATCAACCTTAGGTTACACACACACACACACACACACACACACACACACACACACACACACCATGTGTACGGACATACATGCAAACATGCATACATACATACTACATGCAAAGTCGTTATATCCAACATGCAAAATGCATCAGTTTTCAAGTAAAGAACATGTCACAAAGTCAAGCAATGCTTGTAGAATAGCATTGAGCTCTACTTACAAGATGACTGAAAGCTGTGATTTTCTTGTTTGTTTGACTAGTTCATAAGGAAGTCTTCTTGGTTTCAGAAACAGGGAGTTTTATGCTGTCATCTATTTGGCAAAGCTAGGACCAAAACATCCCCTTCTGAAAGACAGAATAAGTGCCTCATAGTCCAGGCTGCCAAGAAAGAAGTAAATGGAGCTGAGCGGAGGCTCCAGCTAGCAGGTTGATGAGCACAGGAGTGTGTGTGTGTGTGTGTGTGTGTGTGTGTGTGTGTGTGTGTGTGTGTGTAGCAAGCACCAGAGAGCTGTGCTCTTCCATCCCTTAGGTGGCTCAATGAAGGAACCTGATCTTCAGCATCAGCAGCGTGTGGGAACCATAAAGTCTTCCAAGGAAAGCAACCAGTCAACAAGACTTTCCCTTGGCTGAAAGGCAACTACACCTATCTATGTGTTGGCCAAATTAAATAACCAGATCAGAAGAATAATCTCTATGTTCAAGGCCTGACAAGACCAAATCTCCATTGTTCTCAAATAGAAAAGGACTTTTGTTGCACCTTTCCCTTCCCAATTTTGGTATGCCTTGGTATTTGTAGGAAATTTTAACAAAATAAGAACCTCATTGATCCCAATGACCTATAGTTTAAAAGTGTGTGGCTTGCAGCCCCACAGCCCTGACATCCCCCGGGGACATGTCAGTCTTATGGTGGCATCAGGGAACTCATCTCAAACCTACAAAATCAGAATCAGTCCTTTAATGAAATTGCCAGGTGACACCTACTAAAATCAGGAAAACCATTCTCCATAATGAAATCTTGGAACACACAGGAGAAGGAAAGCAAAGCACAGTTGTGGGCTATTCTCCTGCTGGCCCCATATTAGTGTATTTTCACCTCCTCTCTTAGCACTGTCATGCAGTTAGAGCTTGCCTTTTGCTTAGCCCCGGAAGCATCTTCTATGTTATCCCTTCCTTTCTCATAAACAATGAAAATGGTCGCACCCTAGTCCATTAAACAGATATATGCTAGTTCATTGCATTTAATTACTTCTAGTAAGACACTTCAGTGACTTGAAATTTTTGTATTATAAGTAAGAACAATAAATATTTATGCCTAACAATGTACATATTTAAGATTTTTTTCTGAGAGAGTAAAGTTTTCTTTTATATCGGAAAATAAATACATTTATTATATGTATTAAATATACCTTTTTGAAATATAAGAACACAACTTTTACATTTATCATTTATTTGGGACACATATACTTCTAGAGGGTAGAGCACAACTTGCAGAAGTTTCTTCTCTCCTACCTTGTTGAGTGCCAGGGACTGAACAGAGCTTGTTGGGGTTAGCAATAGGTACCTTGACTCACTGAGTCAACTTACTGGTCCACAATTTTTATAAGTGAAAAAATTATGTGGAACTACCTCCTATACAGGTGTGTGGAAAACCTGACACAGCTTGAATAAAGTCTATAGTTGAATGCACAGAATGCTCCTGACTTTAATCTCCAGAGCCTGATGCTTCTACTGGGGACACCTGGAGGATCAGGATCTCTCTGAACTATTACTTACTGTGAATTTATAACTATTCAAAAATAAAAAGCAAAACATATGACAGAGAGAAGATAAATCACAAAAAGCCCATGCCCCAAGCATAAGCTCTATTAGTTTGGGCATATATATTTCAAATATATGAATGGTTAAACATAATACCACATACTAGAGGCAGCTGTGAAGGCTCTCAAGTTGTGCTGTAGTGTGATGGGTAGGCATGACTTGGGTGAGATGCCTGGGTAAGCCAAAGACAGCCTTGTAGGCTCAAAGAGGTCTGTGGCTGGCCTGGCTGAGGTCTGAGTGCTGAGGACTAACCTCTAGAAATGAAAGCTGATCATCCACTTCTGACTTCACTCACTCACAGGCCCGTTCTTCCCTGCTACCACACACCAGTCCCATTTCCTAGGAGGGACAAGGATCATTGTAGTTTGCTGTCAGGAGCTGTATAGAAGTGAAAAGAGGCCCTTTAGTTAAGTGCCTGCTCTGGCTTTTAGCTCTCTTTAGACTGGACACCAAGAAAAAGACTAAGGTGGTCATAGCTAACAAATGGCCTGATTCCAATTGGAAGCATTTAACTAAATAGAGCCAGAGAACACAGAACTCCCTACAGTTCCACACTCTGCATTCTGACCAAGCAACTTCATCTCCTTGGCAACCAAGGAACTTTCTTAACTCACATCAGATGATACTGCCTATGAGGCACCTGCTTCAGCACTCACAGGGTCAAAAGATGGTCCCAATTCCGTTCCCTTAGATCTGATCTGCCAATGGTGCTCTGCTTACTGTCCTCCCTCCAGGTAAAAGTGTTGGGTTTGGGTCTGTTGTTCATGGTTACCCACTTTTGTCAGAATCCCACACATTTAGTAGTGAGTTCTCAACAAGTATTTGTTTATGAAGGGTGGGAGGAAGAAAAAGGCGGGAGGAAGAGTGAAAATGGCTACAAAGATGTCATTAGGTTCATAGCAGCTAAAGCAGCTGTTTCAGAAAGCCTGTAGCTCTCTTGTGGAGGTTACTAACTTTATTTCCTTCTCCTGTTGAGTCCAACGTTAATGTGGCATTCTAAGGTGGCTTCTGGTGCAGGCTCTAGTAGGCTCCAGTTGGTTCTTGTCACCCTCTTTTGTTAGGGAACCTTTAGGTGACTATAGGGATTAAACATACTCATGATGTCACTATTTGACCTTGCTCAAAAGTCCTAGCAAATTACTCCGCTAGACCATCTCCCAGCTCTGCCTTTAAACTCATGACTTTGAGGAGTTGCAGTATACAGTAGTCCTCTGGTATCTCCAAGGGATGGGTTTTAGGTCCCTGTCAGATACTAACAGTCATAAATGCTCCAGTCCTTTATATAAAACGATGTAAAATTTGCATAAGACTGTGCATCTTCCAGTATACTTTAATCATCTCTAATGTCTCATATATCTTAAGCAATGTCAATCCTATGTGAAGAGTTGTTAAGCTGCATTACATTGGAAATAATGAGAAATAACACTGTCTTCATGTGTCAGTACAGAAGCAACCATCACAAGCTTAACTCCCAAGTACATGAACAGAGATGTGAAGCCAACGATGCTTGCAGGGAGAGACTGCGAGACAGCCTGGGAGGCAGTGGGAAGGAGGCTGGAGCAAGGTGACCCCACACATCACTTTGTTCTCACAACGCTTGGTGTGTGGCAAATTCAAGTTTTGCTTTCTGAGAAAGTTTGGATTTTGTCTAACATCTTTAACCTGTAGATGTTTCAGTCTGCAGATGTGGCATCTGCGGGTGACTCCATAGTGAGGGTGTAGATAGGGCTCAGTCCGTGTTCTAGCTTCAATGTCTCTATGACTTGGATCAGGCACTGCAACCACAAGGCTAGAAACGAGAAGGGACCCCAAGCTCCTTCTGTTTCCTCAGGGCTGTGATGTGGGGATGCTGGTAGATAGGGACAGATCAGAATCCTAGGTGCAGGGACAGGGATTAGGGGTCACTTGGTGCCACCAGAATTTCAGAGTCTAGAAGAGGCAAGGCCATATCTGTTCTTGCAGGCTTGGTCAGCCATGGCCCTCTATAATAAAAAGAGATCTCTTAGGCCATTCTTCACGAGGTTAAGTTCAGCCATGTAGACAAGCCTTCTTAGGTGGTAAAACGTGATTGGAAATGTGCTGAAATAACCTGGGGAAGCCCAAATAGCATCACAGCTTGGGTTCCATCTGGGGACATCTGATTTAAGTCTTCTCTTCAGGGTAGTGTTACCTACTAGGCAGGATACACAGGTTCTGAGAACTTCTAGGGGCTGACAGAAGCTTTAATTTCGTTAAATCAAATGAAGAAAATGAACTTTGTGGTCAAACAAAGGTTTTCGTATGCAGTGTTAACATGTTTGTCTATACCAATTCAGCCATCAAACATAATTCTGAATATATTTCATGAATGAAGGTGCCCACAGAAGTCAGAATGGGGTCTAACCAGGCGTCCCCTAGCCACTGCATTAAGAGTTATAGTCCTTCCCAGCCAATGCTCAGTGTAGCCGGAAGTGAAAGCTGCTGCGTCCCCAGTGCCTGGTACCTCCCCACCAACGATTTCCACCTAACTTTCCAAATCTTGCCAGTGATCTCAGATTTGGATAATCAGAATTAAAATAAAAGGTTTTAAAACTTGAGACTCTTTCCAGGAGTTCTCGTCAAGGACATCCATAATAAGACCACTGAGCCTGAGTATGTCATGACCGGGTCTGAGATGCTGCATGGACACAAGTAAGGGGAGTCCCCTCATGAGAGCGGTTGCTGGATGGAAGGTGGGCAGAAAGGGGTCTACTGATGAGTTAGTCTGATGGGCCATCTGGACAGCTGCTGGGCACTCCCGTGGGAGGGGGAACCCAGGACTTCTAAATTCATCTACTTCCTCATCTCGTACCTGACTACAGTCCTGAGCAGGCAGAGTGATTGATCAGTCACCATAACCCTATCCACAAGGTTAAGTGTAGGCCACAATCTTAGCAGGCCTGGGACTTCCTGGCAGGAGTGTCCAGTGCTAGGAACATCAGATCCCAAATTCCAGTTGAAGTAAAGAATAATAATATATGAAGGAAATTGGAAGTATTTTCCCTACCTTCGCTAGCTTTCAAGGCTGCCACTGAAAATCCCCCTGATTTTTATGGCTCCTTTAGGGAAAGGAGCAGTCTCTGGGTTCATGGGCTCCATCTTGGATACAGCATCATAGCCTCATCTGTTGGCGGCCTCATTCTCTCAGGGGCCCAGAGAGCGTAAAAGGACTGCAGTCCCCTTCTTCCTGTTACCTCTACCCCTTCCCATCAAAGAGAAAGATAAAGCAAAAGGAACCAAGATGCAGTTGAGTGATAGAAAACCTGCTTAGCATGCAAGAGGCCCTGGTTCCACCGCCAGCACTTGGAGGAAAAGAATAGAAACAGAAGGCAGCTCTTTAGCCTGTAGTTCAGAAATCTTGTTCTTTCTTGCTTTGACTGTATTTGCCAACGTGGGCAACTTCGCAGAGGAGTAGAGAGAAAAAAGTACTTAACATTTTTGGTTTTACTCTAAAGAATGAGCATCAGTTGCTTTCTCAGTGCTGGGATGTCCCTGGACAAAACAACTTAAGGAATGAATGTTTTGCTTTAGCTGACAGTGTGAGGGCAAGGAAGACAGAGGCGGGCGTGTGAGGTGGCTGGTCACACTGTGCGCTCAATGAGGAAGCACAGAGATGGATGTCGATGCTCCGCTTGCGTTTTCCTTTATTTTTTTAAAATCCAGGACCTTAGCGGGCAGGTGTGCCACTCACAACCAGGGTGGATGCTCCCTCTGTAGTTAAACCTCTCTAGAAAAAACTTCCCAGCCACATTGACAGTGCCAGTAAGAGAAGCCTCCCTTTGAGTTGTTAGTCAGAGTTCTCCAAAAAACTCCCAGTATAATACAGGCTTTTGTAGTAGCTCTTGATTGCCTCCCAAAACTTGAAAGTAAGACAGTATTGTTGAGGCTACCACACACCTCAGACACAGGACTTTGAGCTGGACATGACCTGGAAGTCTCCCTGAGGTCTAGATCTCATAATAACAGACAGTGCTATGCAAGCTGCCAAGGGAGAAACCCAATCAATGATCTTACCCACCTGTGAAGCCTATGGACTACAACAATGACCAGCTCAGCTAAATATCTCTATTGGAGCAATAGTAGCACTTCTTATCTTGGGGGTAAACAACTGCTGTCTAATTGGACTTATGAGCCACTCAATAGAAATGAATCCATGCATAGTATTGTAAGCATAGTCAAGTACCTATGAATGGAGAGATCATAGACCCTAGGGAAGAACCTTTTACTGCCCTTTCCTAGACCCATGTAATTTATTATACTATATTCTGAATACTTATCCTTATATTTACAGACAAGTGTAGCTCTCTGCATTCATTAAAGAAGCTTCTTTTTTTCCCCAACAAATAGAGACTATTATAAAATTCCACAACTGGTCCAAATGCAGATGGGAAGCAATTGTGTGATACCTAGCCCCAATGAATACATCCACAATGCAGTCTCTACACCTAAGGCTCAGAGAACATTGTAGAAGAGGGAGTGGAAGGATTTTAAGAGCTAAAGGACCAGGGTACCTGCTGCTGGATAAGACAGTCTTGACATGATGGCAAAGCTGCACCCATGAAATCTCCACAATATGCTTGTCTTATAAGACCTGCGTAACGACAAAACAGAAAGCTTGACACGCCAGTATGGATGGGGGAAACGTCCTGGGGTCCCACGTCTACATGAAGAGCTGTAGACAATCAGTGGATGCTGATGGAGGGAGAATTAATTTTCTCTAGGAACAGGCTCACTGATAGGCTATCTAATCACAAATGATCAGCTCTAAACACATGTATGCACAAGTACCACTAAATGGACTCAGTGAATTATGTGTGTGTGTGTGTGTGTGTACAGAAAAATGCATACGTAGCAACAACAAAGAAGAGAACAAGAAGTTGAGAAGGAGTGAGGGCATAGGAGAAACTGGAAGGTTGGAGGGTGACTAGGAGTGGTGGAAATGATGTAAATACAGTACCCTTGTATGAGATTCTCAAAGATAAAAATATATTAAAAATGAATGTAATTAGAAGCTTCATCTCCACTCACAAGCTCTGGATGGCCACACTGTCCCCTCTGTCTTCCATCTTCAGTAATAGTCTTTCCCCACACAGGTGTCCCTGGAGACAGCAACCTCAGGTCAGGAAGTGAGACCTCACCCCACACTTCATGAAGTGGCCCACTGAGCTAGAGCCAGAACAAGCAGCTAGCAATGGGGACTTTCCAGCCTGAAAACCAGTCCCACTTCCTCCTCTTGATGGTGCCTTGCTACACCCCTTTTAATAATAAACCGATGTCCCACGTGAAGATGATAATGTCGATGCTGCGAGACTTCTAAGAGAAATCTTGAAATCAATACAAAAGGCTGTTAGATGTAAACCCAAAGCTCCCAGGTGTTTCAGGGATATAATACCAACTTCCAAACCTTTTCAAGTATATCCCGCTAAGTTTACATTCCCCTTAATGGTTAAAAACATTAAGCCATTTATTTTTAAAAGTACTATAAAAGGAAATGATGACTTCTAAATAAATGGTGGAAGTGAACTAGCCAGAAGACTCAGACGTCAAAAGGAGAGAAGCCTAAAATGAATTTATTTGATGACCACCATGGGCCAGGAATTGTGTGCTTCATTTTACATGCCTTAACAGATGTAAGTTCCCGAAGCATGACCGTCATTACCTCCATGCTTCAGACAGGGGACCAGGAGCAATTTGACTTTTGCTTAGGTGAACTTCAGATAAAAAGAGGCAAGAAGGTTGTGGTGGTTGGTTTTTGTCAACTCAACACAAACTAGAGACACCTGGGAAGAGGAGGTCTCAACTGTCTGTAGGGCATTTTCTTAACTGCAAGACAATGTAGGAGGACCCAGCCCAATGTGGGTCATGCCATCTTTGGGCAGATGGGCCCCGGCTGTTTAAGAAAGGTAACAAGCAAGTCAGAGGCGGCAAACCAGTAGGCAGAATTCCCCCATGGTCTCTGTTTCAGTTCTCGCCTGGAGTTCCTGCCCTGACTTCCCTCAGTGAAGAACTGTGTCATCTGTAGTATAAGATGAAATAACCCCTTTCCTGCCCAAGTTTGTTTTGGTCAGTGTTTTATCATAGTAACAGAAAAGTAACTAATACACAGAGTCAAAGAGTTCTGCCTTCCCACCCTGGCTCCTGGGAGAGCCCAGTTGTGAGCCTGTAATAAGCAGGAGGCAGGATCAGGGAACTGAGATGTAGGCACCCTGGGCTCATCCTTCACAGCAACAGTCTCTTGGTGCATCCAGACTGACTGCCTCCCTACTCCCGGGAAGCCAGAGGGGATAGACAAGTGGATAAGGGCAGAGGCTGGGGTACCTTCTTGACTCCTTCTGAGGACAGTGTACTTTGTTCAAGACAAAGATGAAAGTGAAAAATACAAGACACGAGGTTCACAGTCAGTGCTGCATCCTTGCTGAAGATACAGCTACTCCTGCAAGAAGGCAGACCTAGGACCCCGGGTTCTGTATACCCCTGCACTCTCCAGTGGGGCTCTGGTACCTTGGTCCTAGGCCAGGGGAAGACTCAGAAGCAGAAGTCTCTCCATAGCTCAGTGTATGGCAGAACCTACACGGAGCCAGTGTAAGTCTATTTTTGGTTTTCGGTGACCTGGGTGAGAGTCAGTATGTGCTCACTGCTCTACAGCAGTGCACACAGGGTGGATCTGGGAGGTACTGCCCCAACCCATCCAGCAAGGCCATGCAATATGCCGTGGAATGCTGTCCTCTGTGACGTGACTATTGCTCTGTTAAACCCTCAGCAGCTGTGACTAATCACACAAGTCCTTTCCAAAATTGGGTCCATTAACATTCCAGTATGGAGCGTGCTCATGGGGCCCCACACATGCCCAGTAATGTATGGGCATATAACACTTGCTGGGAGAAAGACAGACATTTCTTCAGTGCTGTAACTATTCCCGTAAGTTGTCACTGTGACTTGCCTGTGCTCCTGTAAGTAACCCCAATAGTAGATTGACTCCTGGGGCCTGTGAGCTCCCTGACCATGGGTTCTCGGCCAGATCTACAGCACCAGGCATGCTTTTCCTCCTGTGGAGGGGCCTGAAATCCAGTCAGAAAAACATTCGTGCCACCTTTGCACCCAAGGGCATCTCTAGCCACACAGTCAGTATTGTGGTTCACAGGGTCCACGCTGGGTATGACTGTTGATTACTTCTCTCCCCACCCCATCAGCCTGCGTAACACTTTCCAGTACTATGAAAGCCAGCCAGCAGGAAGAAAGTTTTCTGGTCAGTAACAACTTGAAGTCCTATGATCAATGCATGTGGTGTCTTAAGTAGCAGGGGTCTCACCATCTTGTGGGTAGCCAAGAACAACAGCGATGGCCTGTATTATTTGGGGGTTCTCTGGAATACTTTTGATCAACAATTGGAGAGGAGGTATCCAACACCTGGCAACGGGCTTTTTATTTGGCAACCCATGGCTTCCAAGATAGTCATAATTCTCTGTGTAGCATAACTCCAACTGAACTCTTTTATATGAATATATCTATCTATCTATCTATCTATCTATCTATCTATATATATATATATGAAGCACGTAAAATAGGTTTCCTATGGCTTTTTCAGACATCCTTGTGTCAGTTATCCCTCTCCTAGCCTCTTCCTCTGCCTACCCTCCTATCCTTCTCCCTACTTAAACCTCCCTCCCCATTATTTCTGCTTTCCCCTTCATATCATCTGTGTTCTCCTGTCCCCTCTTCCTTAAGGTCTTTTTCCCCTCCTCACTTATGGTCCTGTTCTAGTTTCCTGAGTTCTACAGGTCCTCCAAATTAAACATACAGATCTAAGGATTCAATGCTAAGATCCACATATGAGTAAGGACATTTGGCACTTGTCTTTCTGGATCTGGGTTATTTAACTCAGTATAATGTTTTCTGGCTCCATCTATTTGTTTAAAGCTTTCAGGAAAACTGGATATTTACAGGTAAAAGAATGAAACTTGATCATTCTTTCTTATCTGCACATGAATCAATTCCAAATGGATCATTAATCTCAATGTTAGACCTGAAACTGTTAGAAGAAAGAGTAGGGAGTACACTGCAGGATGTAGGCTCATGTAAGGATGCCAGTCACCTGGGAAATAAGACCAACAATCAACAAGTGAAACTTTATGAAATTAAAAACCTTTTCTCCTTCAAAGGAAACTGTTAAATTCACCAAAGAAGCAGTCTATAGAATGGAAAAAAAATCTTTGCCAGCTGTACATCTGACAGAGGATTAGTGACTAGAATATATAAAGAACTCCTAAGAACTAAACACCAAGATAACTTGGAACTGAACTGTATTGTTCTCAGGAGAACAATACAAGTGGCTAAGAAATACTTATAAAAGTGTTCATCATCCTTAGCCTTCAGAGAAATGCAAATTAAAACTACTTAGAGACATTATCTCACCCCTGTCAGAATGGCTAAAAAAAACCAAAAGGCAACAAATGCTGGTGAAGATGTGGTGAAGAGGGACTCTCAGGCACTGTTAGTGGGAGTACAAATTGGTTCAATCCCTATGGAAACTGGTGTGGCAATTCCTTGGAAAACTTGAAATAGACCTACCATATGACCCAATTATACTAGTCTTGGGCATATACCCAAAGGATTGTTACTTATTACAGAGACACATGCACATCTATGTTCATAGCTGCTGTATTACAATGGCTAAGACATGGACACAGCCTAGATAAACATAAAACTACTCACTTCAACATAAACATCTTCAGTCAAAAGAGGGGTGCCTTTTAAACTCTTAAACATTCTGAAACCAAATCTTGGGAAAGGTACCTGTCTGGGAGGAAAAGGTTAAGTGAAAGTGAAGTGGGTTATGAAGTAATGGAAGGAGAGGCACCATCTGCGATCTAACGAAGCTATCTGCAACGTGCCTGTCTCAGGCAGTGCACATACGTGCTATTTTTTTTCGAGTAATATTTGAAAGAAAAAGATACTAGTGATGAATTTGTCCGCTCAATCTAACGAAGCTATCTGCAACGTGCCTGTCTCAGGCAGTGCACATACGTGCTATTTTTTTTCGAGTAATATTTGAAAGAAAAAGATACTAGTGATGAATTTGTCCGCTCAAATCAAACTTTCCAAGATGAAGAGCTACAGAAGTCCAGACACAGCAACATTATAAGTAAAGATGTGACTAGCTGATGTTACCAACTGACTGATCACTAACTTAGTGTGTCAGTCTTTGCATCACTCTGACAAGATGCTTGAGAAAACAGCTTAAGAGAAGAAAGGATTTATTCTGGGTCAGAGTTTTAGAGGGTTCAGACGTGGTCACTTGACTCTGTTGTTTCTGGGCCCATGAATGATGAGGGAGACAACATGGCGGGCAGCATGTAGTAGAGCACATTATTCACCTCAGGGATGACAGGAAGCAGAGAGGAAGGGGACTCGGGGCAAAATCTTGTCCAAGACAGTGTGACTCAGTTTAGGCAGAACATCTGGTGACCTGGTCCTCTTGAGTGTTCATGGCTGATGGCCTTGCTTTCCCTAGAAGGAAGGTCAGGGAAATTCATTGTCACCGTGTCCAGCTCCTTTTGACAGATGATCTTGCCAACCCATATCAACCTGTAATCAACCAATATCCATCTATAATTCATCTGTGCCTGTTGGCCAGCAACAATTTCACATGGAAAAGGCCCAAACGATTAAATCAGCAGCTCTCTCTGACTCATGTGATCTATTGAACAATTACTTCTACAATTGGGGTTTACTTTTGCTTTTGAGTCATATAAAGAACAAAAGGAAACTCTTCAAAGCACAAACACTTCGTCTCTTTGTAGTTTATCAGTGCTGCTGCAAGTGAGAAAAATGCATTTGCCTTCCTTGAGTGCTTTGGGAATTGAGAACTCCTCTGTGAGAGGCTCTGAACGCCCCAGGAGTAGGGATGGGAGCAGGGTTGCTGACTCCTTGCACCCTTGGCTCAGCACTCTCAAGGCCTTGACCCTGTCCTCTCTGCATTACAGATGATGATCTATGGGGAGAAGGCAGGTGAATTTCTAGCTGTGGATGAGGATGTGGCAGGTCCCGAGTGAGCACAAGGATGCTTGACCACCTGATTACCGCCCTTCCTCCCTCCATCTCCTCCCACCTTTCCTCCCAGACTCATCATCACTGGCAGCCCACACCCACGGAGAATGTACATCTACATTGGTTCCATCTGTTGCTGATGCATTCTCCAGATTCGGGCCATAAATTCCCACTGATTCTGAGATAAAGTTCCATTTTTTTTCTCGACCTCAACATGATCAGAGTTAGGTGATTTTTATATCCAACATGAAACTTCATAGGAAGTCATTCATGGAAAAGAACATGGAAATCCTGCAGATATTAAAATGCAATGAAGTCTGTTATAGAAAATAGCTTAGCGTTTTTTGTGTGTCAGAAATATACATCCATCTACTGTAGGAACTCTCTAGAATATAACTTCTTTCTTAAAATTGATTTTATTTTTTATTTTATGTGTATTCTGCCTGTATGTGTGTAAAAGTGTTGTGTCCTGCAATGCCTGCAGAAGGTGTTGGATCCCTTGGAACGGACAGTTGTGAGCTGCCATGTGGTATTAGGAATTGAACTAGGGTCCTCTGCAAGAGCAGCCAATGCTCTTAATTTCTCAGCCATCTCTCAACCCCTTAACTTCTTAAACTATAACCAAATTTGAGGTTCATGAAACCTTAGCAACAATGAAAGGTTTCCCAATATCCAGTGACCAAGGATTAATTCAAAATCAAATTGTGATGCATCTGAGATGTTTCTGTCAGCTCTGGCCTGTGTTCTGTCATACAGCCTCCCAGGCTTGGTTCTGAACACACTCATGTACTCTCCCCCACACATCCATCACACCACTGAACACCAATAAATGCTGCTTGAAGCACCTTGGTACAATTCAAGACTATTGGGTACCCAGAAATGCAGTGCTCTTACTGTGCCTGTGATTTTCCTGCTTTTATAAAAAAAATAATGCTTTAATTATGGAAAACAAAACTACTGCTGTCACTCAGAATATAATGTATCTTTGGATTGGATTGTGTTAGAATGTTTAATTTAAAAAATCACTATTTGAGTTTCTGACTTGAGTTTCATTAAAAAAAAATTAGTAATGAATTTTGGCTTGGAATTAGGAAAAATTTCCAACAAGTTTTGAGATGGTCTTAAATCTACCTCTACCATTTTGTATTATGTACTTATGTGAAGCAGCGTGCTCAGCACTGACAATTATAAAACCAAAATATCAATACATTCTGAAAAACATTAAAGATGATCTTTTTCTGTCAAATATCCAACCAAAATTTAATTCTTTATGTAAAATTAAAGGAGCACATCCATCTCAGGAAACAAATTTGCCTTCCTCTATAATAAATGGTAAAATTTAGTATCTACCAAAGAATAGTTTTAAAATAAATTTCTTTCTGACTTATTTTCAGTAAATGTTTTATGCCTATAAATAGTGCAAACATTTCTTGGGTGAAAGGGTGTTGTAGTGGAAAAAGTTTGAGAGCCCTGCTCTAAATCATTTATGTTTCCTAATGCCATGAAAACCCTATGCAAGTAATTGTTACACAACCTTGTTGAGGAAATTATGATAGAGAACTAGCTGTTCACCTCAAATGGAAAAGGAAGTGGGCATTCTGAATCCACGTTTTGTTGGATCTGGGGTGTAGAAATCACAGGTAGGGAGGGCCAACTGTTCTTCTGTCCCCAGATTCAGCAGTGTCTCTACTCATAGTTTGAGTCACTACATTTTTGTAAATACAACACAAAAATATGGTCAATTCATTTGTTCACGGGATTTTCTTCTTATTAGTTTTGGGAGTCCTCTCTCTGTTGGGCTGAGTTTCAATCTCTTGGCCTCTTGTGGTCTCACACAGGGGAAGAGGCATCTTTAGGAGGCACAAAGCTTCTAGGCTACCTGGCATTTGGGAGGGCAAGAAGCAGGATTCTGTGGGAATGGTGGCTTGAGTTTCTGAAATGTAGGTAGGAGCCCGCCAGGGGAAGAGAGTGAGGATGCATTATAGGAGGCTCAGGCAAGCCTTTGACCACTGAGCCAGGTCCTCCTGCCCTACCCCACAACATCTTTTTATTTTAAATTTCCAGTACAATCCTTTTAGTTACTGCAGTATGCTTTCTTCTCTGAGAAATATTATAGATGACAGGAAAATTGGTTCTATTGTATTTCTGAGGGTCCTAGTTAGTGTTTCACTAGCTAGTAGAGGTTTCCCTTTTCTAGAAAGCACTGAGTGAGTCCCCTGTGGTGAAATATAAAGGCTAGAGGTAGAAATCCTTTCCCAAGAAGCTTGTGAAAGATGTGTGTGCAGGGATTTTCACTGAAAAATTAACCATGGCTCTGGGAGACAAAAAAAAAAAGGGGTTCCAAGGAAGGATTTGGTCTCCAGTTATTGTGGATTAGAGTGGGAAGAGCAGCTGGTGGGGATGAGAGGAAGGATGTGAACCCTGCCGTGGCCACAGCCTGTGTGGTGCCAAGCCTGTGCTGCATCTGGGACAAGCTGTGCCTTTGGTGTGTCCTGGTGAGCTGCAGAGCGGGCTGGCATGTTTACGAGGCTTGTAAAGGATGGCACCAGCTTCAGCAATATATCAGCAGCTCACCAAAAAGAATGGGAGCCTGCTCCACGTTGATGGAAATTTATAGCTAATACAATCTGGAAAATATATAAAGCAAGCCAGCATCATGAAGCCAAGACACTCCCTGGGGGCTAGAAACTTAATCCTTGGCACCTGTACACAGAGGTCTGGTTTACCACAGGTTGCTGCTGGTGTGTAGCATTCTAGCACCAGGAAACCGGGGTTAACTAGCAGTTCCCATGGATAAAGTTTAAAGGCAAGAGGATCTGAAATGCTTCCCAATCAGTGGACAGAGTGAAGCAGAATAGAGCACAAGGCATTTGTTCTGTTATTTTAGAAGTTCTCTATTTTTAGGCTTGCCTGTGCTGAATCAACATTTGGGCAGGCAATCTGTGCTAATGCTGCCATGGCTTCTGGAAGGGATGAGCTTGGGTTTCTATCCTCACAGCCTAGCACAGCGTATGAGCACTCTAAAAGTCAGTACCAAGACCAGGCAACACTACCCAAGTTATGAGATACAATATATAGGACATCTACTCATTCATGCTTCTTAAAGCTGTTCAGCAGTTTTTAATACATTCTTAGAGCCATGCAAGCATCACAAGTAGGTTTCAGCATTTTTATCACCACTCCCAAGGCAACTCTTCTCATTAGTGGTCAGTTCCCATTTGCCTCAGTTTCCCCCAGCCATCCATTTCACCCTTTACCTCTATTCTCTAGCTGAAACAATCTTGAATCTGCTTTGTCTGTATAGATTCGCCTGTTCTGGAATTTCAGATAAACAAGACAGAACCATACACCGTGTTTTGTGATGTCTTTCTCTGACCATGAAGTTTTCAAATTTCAGTCCATATTGTACACTTTAGCACTTTGTTACTTTCTATTGCTGGATAACATTCCATTGTGTGGCTATGCCACATTCTGCTTAATGATTTGTCAGTCAGTGGACATTTGGGTCATTTTCTCCTCTTTGTTATGATTATTGCTGCTCAGAATCTCCATGTACACATTTTCATGTGGATAAACTTTTCATTTCTGTTGAGTGTTTAGGGGTGGAAGTGCCGGATCATGTGATGAGCCTGTGTTTAGTCTTATGAGGAAGTGCCAGTCTGCTTTCCTGAGTGGCTATACCATTTCACGTTCCTCTTAGGAGCATAAGAGAATTCCGATTTCCCATGTCTTCCTCAGCACATATGATTGTCTTTTTGATGACTGACATCCAGGTATAAGGAGGCATTTAGATGTGATTTTGATTTGCGGATGCCTGGCGCTAATGACGTTGAGTTTATTTCTGTATCAGCATTTTGTGACTTCTCTGGAAAAAGAGCTGTTCAGATAATTTCCTCCTTTTCAAAAGAAATGGACCTTTAAACAAGTTACTTTTCCTTCCTATTTTTCTCCCATTCTGTGTGCTTTCTACTTTCTCAGTGGGATTCATTGGAAGACAAGAGTATTGAAAGAGTCCAATCTGTGGACTCTTTGTGTCCTTCATCTTTTTGTGCCTTATTGTAGCAGACTTTGCCTACAGAGTCATGGAGATTTGTCCCCACGTTTTCTTCTAGGAAACATAGATTTAACTTTTACATTTCGGTTAATGATCCAATTTAAGTCAACTTTTGTATAAAAAGGCCCAGCTTCATATGTCTGCATGGAACCGTCCTGTTGTAGGTGTGTCCAGTGTGCTGTGTTTCCCATACTGGATTGTCTTACCATCTCTATTAGAGAGCAGGAGAGTGTAATTTTGTAGTTCTAGTCCATGACTCTATGCATTTGCTAGTAACACACGGTGTTGATTGTAATCATGTTATAATAACTCACAAATTTTTGTGATTCCTCCTTTTTCCTTCTGAGGGATTGTTTCTGTTATATAAGATTCCTTTTGAGTTTTCATTTGAATTTTAGGATTGGCTTCGGAAACTATAAATAGGACTACTGGAGTTTCAGCAGAGAATGCATCGAATTTGTAGATCAGTTGGGGGAATAAATTTGTGCTAACTAATCTTTAATCTTTTTTTTTTGTCACTGGACAGAATACCGAAGATAAACAAACAGGGAAAGTTTTCTTTGGCTCCTGATTTCAGGGGTTTTAGTTTGTGATCAGCTGGCTCCTCCACTTTGGACCTATGGCAAAGCAGAACATCATGATGTGAACCGTGTGGCAGGTCAAAGCTGACAGAGAGGGAGAAGAGAGAAGAGAGGAGAGAGGAGAGAGGAGAGAGAGAGAAGAGAGAAGAGAGGAGAGAGGAGAGAGAGAGAGAGAGAGAAAGAGAGAGAGAGAGTTAGTTTAGGGTCCAATATTCCCTTCAAGGCCACAGCCTCAAAAATGTGGTTTCCTTCCAGGAGGCCCTGCTTGGTAAAATTTATACCAACTTCCAATAGTGTTCCAGGCTGGGGACAAAATCTTTAGTGTATAGGCCATATGGAGACATTTAAGAGACAAACCATAATGCTGTTTTAATAATGTCAAGACCTACTCTGTACTAGGGAAGAACTCAGAGCACTTGCCTAGAATGTGCGAGGCCCAAACACATCTAACCCATAAACATATGATAGTGCTTCATTTATTTAGGACCCCTTTAATTTGTTCAACATTTCATAGTTTTCAGCCTATAAGTGTTACTCTTTTTCTTTAGTTTTATTCTTAAATAGCTCTTTTTATTACTGTTGTAAGTGGAATTGTTTTCCTAAGTCTATTTTTCAATTATTAATTCTTAGTACATAGAAATACAATTAATCTATGTTCACTAATTTTATGTCCTGCAGCCTGGTTGAACTTATTAGTTCAAAGGTATTTCCTTTAAACTTCCTAGAAGTAAGATCATATCATCGGAAAACAGAGAGGTGTTGGATTTCCTGGAGCTGGAGTTATAGACTGTTGTGAGCCATCCAACATAGGTGAGAGAAATAGAAACCCAGTCTTTTATAAGGGCAGCAAGTGCTCTTAATAACTGAGCCATCTCTTTAGCCCCTCTCCTTTTTAATCTTGCTATCATTTATTGTGTATGTATGTATGTGTGTGAGGTGGGTATACATGTTTTCATGGTATGCATTGCCCAGGACACTTGTCTAGGAATTCAGTCCAATGTTGAATGTAAACGGTAAGAGTAGAGATTCTTGGTTTGTCCTCTGTTTGGAGAACAGATCTGTTGTTTATCATTACCTCTGATGTTGACTGTGGTTTTTTTAGAGATGAACTTTATTAATTCTAGGCAATTCTCTTTTATTGCTGGTTTGGGGAGAGGTTTCATTACAAATAAAAGTCAGATTTTGTCAGATATTTTTATGCATGGATTTTGATCATAAATTTCTTTATTCTATTAGTTATACCAAATTATTTTAAATGTCAAACTAACCATGCATTCCTGGGGTAAACTCCACTTAGTCATAGTACATGATCTTCTCCATATGCTGCTGGATTGAGTTTGCTAATTAAAAAAATTAAATCTGCATGCACACCCATGAGAAACAGGCACTACAACTGTCCTTCGCATCTCCATCTGGCTTTGGTCTGAAGCAATGCTGGCACCACAAAGCATGCTGGGACATTTTCCCTCTTTATCTTCAAGAAAATTTCTAACGCCCCTGGTAATTTGTTCATAACTCAGGGGTTATTTGAAACCACGTTGTTTAATTTCCATATATTTGTGGACGAGGGCTAAGAAGGCTCCTTTTTATTGCTAGTTTAGTGAGATTCCCATTCTTGATTTCTAATCTAATTTTGGAGAACATACTTTTCATGGTTTGAGTCTTTTCCAGTTTCTTGAACTTTCTTCTGGCCTATCACCAGTTTGTCCGACAGAATGTGCCGTATGCATTGGAGAAGTACACTCTTCTGTCACTCAGAACTGTTACATACATTCCGCTTAGTTCAACTTGGCTTATGGTGCCATCAGATTTTTATTGTCATGGATTCTTTGATTTAACTATTCTTTCAATCACTGAGAATACTACTGAAATCTTCAGCTGTGAACATCGAACTGCTTCTTTATTCAATGTGCTTAGATTTTGATTCATACAGGTTCAGGCTCTGTTGTCAGGTGTGTCACCATTTGTCACTGTTGTGTCTGCTTGCTGTGTAAATGGAATCATCAACATCCTTACAGACATTCCCCTAATAGTGTTTCTTCTCTCAAATTCATTTTGTTTGGTGCTAATAGAACCACGTCTTGAAGGCAATATACCATTTTGATCCTTTCTGACAATTTCTGTTTTTTAAAAATGTTTATGCTTGAGAATTTTACACAAGTATTCTCTTTGCATGATCTTCAGCCCTACTGCTTTATTGTTCTCTTCTTTGATTATTATTGTAACGCACACACACACACACACACACACACACACACACACACGAGTCTGTTTAGCAGTACTCATGTGTACCTCTATTAGAAATGCCCAGCTGAGCATTTATTTCTTCCTCAGCCTCTATTGCTTGCTTGTAGCTTTTTATCTTGAGGTGGGACCTTGTGAAATCTCTCCCACTCACCTTGGCATGTCAACCTGTTTTGTCATTATGCACATCTTGTCAGACTACCATACTGCGGAGACTGCACAGGTGCAGCTGTCCTGTCCTGTCTAGGATGCAGTAACTAGCAGCAAGTGTCTCGTCCCTCTGGTTCTTACATCCTTTTTGCTCCTTCTTCTGCAATGTTCCCCAAGTCTTAGCTGTAGACACATTGTAGGTAGGTCACTTAGGGCTGGGAACTTCACGGTCACTTAGTTTCTGTGTTTGATCACTTGTGGAACTTTGTAATAGTCTCCATCTCTTGCAAAAAGAAGCTTCTTTGATGAGCGGTGAAAGTTACACTTGACTGAGAATGTAAGGAAACTTATTTCGAATACAGTAAAAATTTACATTGGTCTAGGACTGTGGTAGAAGTAGGTTCTTTCCTAGGGTCTATGATCTCTCCAGCCATGTATATTTGGTTATGTTCACAAAACCATGCATGATTTCCCTCTCATTGAGTGGGTCTTATGTCCAATTAGAAAGCTGTTGATTACCCCCAAGATAAAAGTGCCACTAATGCCCCAATAGAAATAATTTCCTAGGCAGATCATTGTTGTGGTCATTAGACTTTACAGCTGGGGTCAGACCATTGATTGGTTTTCTCTTGGAAACTTACATAGTATCTTCTGATACTATGGGAGCTAGTCTTCAGGGAAGAGGCTTCCAGGTCAGTTCCAGCTCAACTGCACAAAGTCCTGTGTCGAAAGTGTGTGGTGTCTTCAACAGCAGGGTCTTTTTTTCAAGTTATAAGAGGCAGTCAAGGGCTGTGAGAGTAGCTGATGTCATTTTGAGAGAATTTCTGTCTTTTGATTGGACTGTTTAGTCCATGTTCACTTAATGTGTCAGTGATAAAATTGGACTTAATTCTGACATTTTTGTTATTAACTTTTTAGATATACCATTTTGTTTTGCTCCACTTAAACTTTTTATGGATGTCAGGGTAGTTTGAAGTTTACCGAAAAGTTGCAAAGATAGCACAGAGCATCTACTCCCTGCTCATGGTTTTTTAGTGTTAAATGTCCACAGCTATATCACTGTAATTATCCTATATTAGTTATATTTTTGTGTATTCATTTATGGTGGTTCTCTTTAGAATGACAATATGTTTGTTAACCTTTAACAAAATACAAAAGGTAATTAGTTTACAAGAAGGAAAGGTTTATTTTGCCTTATAGTTTAGGAGACTGCGATCTAGGACCAGGTGATGAGGCCTCAGGTTGTGAGTGAGGGCAGTGAACAGGGCAGTGAAACCACCCATCGCATGACCAAAAGATAAAGAGAAAGAGGAAGAACTAGGTTCCACAATCTCCTTCAAGGGCACACCTCCAGTGTCTAAGGACCCCCATCAGGCCCTGGGAAACGATGCTTTACCACATGACCTCTGGAGTACACTTGAGAATCAAATTATTGCAACCTGCATTTCAATATATCCTGATATTCAGGCCACTCATGACTTAATTCCAATAATATATAGTGAACTTGCTCTGCTGGTGCTCCATTTACTGTCTCTTTCTCTCTTTATGTCATCATAATTTCTACTGCATTTACATTTTTATAAACTCAACAATGCAATATCATAATTATTACTTTAAATAATCTTTCACTCATTAAGGAAACTAAGAAATAGTCCTTTTGTCTGTGTGCTGACTGTTTCTTGTCTTCCGCATGCTGGAGCTTCGCTCTGAACTTCCTTTTGTGGTTTTGGAAATCATACCGGCAAGCAGTAAGTTACGTTGGGATTATTTAGAAATGTATTAGCTTTACCTCATTCGGGGAGAGTTTCATGGATACAGAATTCCTGAGTGGCAACTGATTTTCAGCATTTGGTCTGTGCAGGTCCATGGGTGTCTGAACCCGCATTGTTTCTAAAGAAAAGATGTGCTGGGGGCTAGAGAGTTGGCTCAGTGGTTAAGAGCTCTTGGTGTTCTTCCAGAGGACCGGGGTTCTATTCCCAGCACCCACATAGCAGATAACTGCCCAAAACTCCAGTTCCAAGGGATCTGATGCTCTCTTCTGGCCTATACAGGCTTCACATGACATTGGTGCACTTACATACATGCAGGCAAAACACTCACATGTATAAAAAATAAACAAATACAATTTTTTAATGTTTTAATTTTGGTTGTTTTGGATTGGATGACAGGTTGCCTGCGTGAATGAAGATCTCTTTGTTTTCCGTATGTGGGTGACGTGAAGTCTTTTAAACCTGCAGACTTTTTGGTTTGTTTGTTTGAGTCAGGGACTTCCTGTAGCCCCAGCTGGCCTGAAACTCATTATATAGACCAGGCTGGCCTTGGTCTCAGAGATCCTGCCTCTGCCTCTGCCTTCTGAGTACCAGGATTAAAGGCATGTGCCACCATGCCTAGCTTAGATAAATTTTTAAAGATTTATTTTATTTTTATTCAGGTCTTTGTGTGTGCGTGCGTGCATGCGTGCGTGTGTGTGTGTGTGTGTGTGTGTGTGTGTGTGTGTGTGTACATATGACTGCAGGTGCCTGCAGAGTCCAGAAGAGGACATCAAGTCTTGGAGTTGGAAGTGCAGTGGTTTTGAGCCACCCAATGTGGGTAACTGAAATAGAGTCTTCTGCAAGAAAAGCAAGTGCTCTTAACAGCTGAGCCATCTTGCTAAGCCCTAGACTAACAGTTTTTATCTAACGTGTGAAGTTTCCAGCAATTATTTTTTTCGACTTCTTTTTCCTGGAACCATGGATATTGTTTCAGAGATCTTCAAGACCCTGGTCATTTTTCCTCTGTGCCTTCTCTCTGTCTTTCAGACTTGTTTCTGTTGATGAAGCTCTAGTTCATTGACTCATTGCTCTGTCTTCTGAGATCTGCTGCTGAGCCCTTTCAGTGATTTCATTTTCATTTAACTCTGGCTTTTTATAGTTTCTTTGCCTGTCTACTTTTTAATTTAGCATACAAAGTAATGGGTTTCACCATGGCCTTTTCACACATTTTTTTTTCTAGTTAAAAAAATTTAGTAGCAATGATATATTTTAAAATTATAACATATAGGGCTGGAGAGATAGCTTGATGGTTAAGAGCATCAGCTGTCCTTGCAGAGAACCTGGGTTCAGTTTCTAGCACCCATATGGTGGCTGATAACCATCTGTAATTCCAGTTCCAAGGGATCCAACACCCTCTTCTGACCTCCATTGGAACTGCACGACATGAGTGAACTTATATACATGCAGGCAATACACCCATACATATTTCTAACAATTGTCATAGTCTATTATTTTAATACCCAGAATTCTTGTTTAAAGAATAGAATACACTGAGTTTAGTAATGCTTACAAAGAACTATAGCCTATAGGTATATTCAAACACTTAAAAACATAAAGTTTAGATCTCCCGGTACCGAAACAGCCCACCATGCAATCACTCATGAACATTGCCCATTTAAGGACTTGCTTTGCATTGAAAATGTGCTAAGTGCATTCAAAGGACTTACACAAAGCAGGCTCCATATCTGAACTCGTTAGTACGCCTTTTGTCTTTTTCGTTACCTTTTCTTGTTCACCTTTCTAAATGAATAACTGGATGCACATTTGTTTACATTATCTTATAGGCTAGTGTAGGAATGATTTTTCTGGGACAGCCTTCTGTTACAAATATGAATTTTACCTAATCTTGTATCCACGTTAATCCTATGGTGCAACCAGCTTATTTAAATCTAGATAACCTTTAGGAAAACAATGAAAACGATCTTACTAGGCCTTGGGCTCCTCTTGTAATCGATTTTTATAAGCTTAGCTAAACACATAGCTTTAACCTTAAATTATGCTCCCATTTCTTCTTCATGAATAATAGAATAATGTATGTAAGTGCATCACTGAAAGCAGCAACCTGGAAAACAATGAATTATTCAGGTTATGTTGCAAACAACGGGTAGGATTAGACTGGTAACATTTGTGTGCTGTTCTAAGTCTACAGGGATCAGAAAGAGAAAACCCTTCCCTGATAAGACAAAGTTCCTCATTTCCTTTCCCATATCATGTTTAATTTATTGTCTAAATAATGCAGAGAAAGCCTTTATTGGTGGAATAGCGAAGAAAGAAATCAGAACACTACTTCAGAACAGATCAGGCTCACTCTTGGTTTAAACAACTCATAGTTAGATTCTCTTTAATGTGACACCAGAATGTACGAGGAACCAGGTATTGCCACAGGCTAGGATTTGCATATGGGGGAGAAAATGCATTTCTTTTTTTTTTTCCCTGATGTTGGGTGACCTCAGTTAGTATTATACATTCTAAGTCCATTCATGTTCTTGAAATTTTTTTGATTTTACTTTTTTAGAGAGTTAAATAATAATCTATTCTATCTGTGTGTGTCTGTCTCTGTTTCTGTCTATGTCTCTGTCTCTCTCTCTCTCTATATATATATATATATAATTCATTTATTAATGGACAACTAGGTTGGTGCCATTTCTTTGCTATAGTTAATAAAGCACTAATAAACATGGGGGTTCAAATATCTCTATAGCAGGGTGTGGAGTTCTCTGCGTATATGCCCACAAGTGAAATGGCTGGGTAATAAAAATACCATAGTCTTCTTAACTTCTGAGAAACTCCCAAACTTGAGAAACTCCATAATGGCAGTATTAATTTGCATCCCTGTCAGCCCTGAGTGTAGAATCATGTGATCTACAAGCTGAGGGAGTTTGATTTTTCTTCTTTTCCCATTTTTATCCTTTTACTCCCTTCTTATCTAATTGCTATAGCTAAGACTTCAGTAAGAAAGGGAGAGTGGGCATCCTTGTCTCATTCCCATTTTTAGAGGAAATGCTCTTATTTTGTCTCCATTTAATATACTGGTAGCCACAGGTATCTATAACCTTTATTATTTGGAAGTAAGGTCCATTCCTCTTTCTCTGCATCCTCTCCAACATTCGTTGTCTGATTTTTAATGATAACCATTCTGATTTGGGTGAGGTGGTATCTCAACGTAGTCTTAATTTTCATGTCCCTGATGACTAGGGATGCTGAACGCTTTTTAAAATAGTATTGACCACTTCTATTTCTTTGTTTGAAAACTCAAATCATTAGCCCATTTGTTGATTGGCAGTTTTATTTCCTTGGTATTTAATTTCTGCAGTTCTTTGTATATTCTGGATATTAACCTCTCATTTGAGGGTTGAGCTGGTAAAGAGTCTTTTCGATTCTGTGAACTATGTGTTTTGCTGATAGTTTCTTTTGCTGTACAGGAAATATTTAATTTCATGTATTCCCATATGTTGGTACTTGGGGCTGTTCCTGTGCTGATTTTTATATGTTGAATCAACCTTACATTCATGGGATGACGCTAACTTGGTTGTGATATTTGATTTTTAAAAGAAATTACCTTAATCTGCTTGTGTATGCATGTGTAAGTGTATGTGTGTAAAAATGCACACACGCATACATGCCACAGAATGTGTGTGTAGGTCAGATGACGATTTGCAGAAACTGGTTTTCTCCTTCCATCATGTGCATTTGAGGGGTTGAACACAGGTTGCCAGCCTTGGTGGCAAGGGCCTTTACCCACTGAGCTATCTTGCTGGCCCTATATAATCTTAAAGTGCTCTTGAACTTGGTTTGCAAATATTTAGCTCAGAGCTTTTGCTTCTATGTTCATTAGGAAACATAGTCTGTGGTTTTCTTTTGTTTTTTCCTTATCTGGTTTTTGTATCAGGGTAATACTGGCTTCACAGAATGAGCTTGTCAGTGCTCCTCTTTCTAGTTTGTGAAGCAGTTTGAGAAGTATTGGTGTTAAGTCTCCTTAAGAGTTTGGAAAAATTCAGTAGGGAATCTGTCCAGTTCTTTTAGTGGGAAGACTTAATTGTGCCTTTGATCTCATTACTTGTTTGGGGGCCATGGAAGTAGTTTATATTTTCTTGATTTAATTTTTGTAGGTCATATTAGTTTAGGACTTTCAAAAGATTCCTTGATGGTTCTTTAGCTTTCTCTGGTGTATTGTAAGATCTCTTTTTTTATCTTTAATTTTATTAATTTAAGTGTTCTTTCTCTCTCTTCCAGTGTGTTTGGGTAGTCATTTGTTAATCTTGTTAATCTTTTCAACCCTTTAATTGATCTTATATACTGTTCTTTTAGTTTCTATTTCATTAATTTCTGCCCTAATCTTTTATTTCTTCTAATCTACTGCATTTGGGGTTGGCTTTTTTTCTGTTTGTCTAGAATCTTTAAGTGTTTCATTAGGTTATTTATTTGAAATCTTGGACTTTTTATTGTGAGCACTTATAACTATAAACTTTCCTCTTAAAAATGCCATGGCTGTATCCCAGATGTGCCGATAAGTTCGTTATAATTTTCATTTGATTCTGGGATCTTTTAAATTTCCTCTTTGATCTCTTAAATGGTCCACTCTTCACTCAGAAGTATATTGTTGGCCAGTGAGATAACTCAGTGGGTAAAGGCACCTGCTACTGAGACTCACAACTTTAACCCCTGGAACCCTCACGGGGAAAGGAGAGAACTGACTTCTGCAAGCTGTCTTCTGACCTGCTCCATTTGTGTGCTGTTGCATGCCTGCCCTTGCACACACACACACACACACACACACACACACACACACACACACACACACATACACATTCACACAGAAATAGATTAATGAATAAATAAATGCAATTTAAAAAATTAAAAGACACATGACTTTCCCCTTACAATTAAAAAATCATATTCATTTTCCAAGCATTTGTAGAATTTTTGTGGTTTCTTTTGCTGCTGAGTTTTTCTTTTATTCCACTGTGGTCTGATAAGATATAAGGGAATATTTCACATTTTTTATTGTTAAGGTTTTTTGTGGCCTATTAAGAAGTGATTGATTTCAGAGAAGGTTCCATGCCGAGAAGACTGTATATTCTTTCTCTATTGGATGGAATATTCTGTAGACAACTGTGAAATCCGTTGATCTATGGTATAATTTAGCCCTGAGGCTTCTTTGTTGACTTTTAGTTTGAAAGGCCTAAATAAAGAAGACAGTAGAATATTACTGCCTCTTACTCTAACTGTGTAAAGATGTATGTGACCTTTTATGCCTCTTAAAATTCATTTATGAAACCAGGAGTCCTGAGACTTAGTGCGTAAATATTCAGAATTACTTCTTGATGAATTATTCTCTTAATTAATATGTAATGGCTTTCTTTTTTCTCTTCTGACTAGTTTTCTCTTGAAGCCTCCTTTATCAGATATGGAATTGCTTTGCCAGTTTGTTTATGGCTTCCATAAACTTGGTAGGCCTATTTCCATCTTTGACTCTGCTTTTAGAAGTGCTCTTGTGTTGTTCTGCAATATTTCTTGGATACAAGAGATAGTTAGATATTGCTTTTGAATCCAGTCTATGTGCTAGCGAGGTTTCTGTCAACTTGATAAAATTAGAGTCACCTGGAAAGAAGGAACTTCAGTTAAGGAACTTCCTCCATCTGACTGACCTGTGGACATGACTGGTGGGGCATTTTCTTGATTGTTACTTAATGTGGGAGGGCCCAGCTCACTATGGGTACTGACATCCCTGGCAACTGGGCCTCGGCTGTATCAGAAAAGTAACTGGGGAAGTCAGACATGCAAACCAGTAAGCAGTACTCCTCCACGGTGTCTGCTGCAGTTCCTTCCTTCAGGTTCCTGTCTTGAATTCCTGGCCTGGCTTCCTTCAAAGGTAGGCTGAAACGAGCCTATTCTTCACCAATCGGTTTTGGTCATAGCAACAAAGAAACAAAGTAGAACATAAACTAGTGCCAGGAGTGGGGTCTGACCATGTTTTTTGGAAGGATTTTGGAACTTTAAACTGGAAATTCTGGGAGCAGTGCAGATGAGAAGGGCCTGGCTTGTGGAGTTTCATAGAAAAGAGACTTTATGAGGGCTATTCTTGTGACATATTTTTATTAAGAATCTGTGGCAATGAGACCTTCTGCACTTCACTGGGAAATCAATGCTGGGTAGCTGTGGCTTGAAACTCAGCTGTGATTAATACAGTAACAGCATAATTAAGGTGAAATCTTTTGGGAAGTATTTCTTAGGCACCAGCACACAGAAACTGTGGGCCAGTCGGGGAGGGTAAAGCTGTACATAAAGCTGGCAGCAGAATTTAGTAATATATAAGAATCTCACATGGTACTGATTGTTTTCTGAAAGCATGAAGAGCAGCTGAGGCTTGGCCCTGTGCGGCAGGGTTGGAAACCCTGGTGAAGGTGCAGTCTCAGTTTTAGTGGAGACTCAGGCATATTGGAGATGCCAGGACTGTGAGATGACCACCAAAGGCAGATTCAGATGTGGAATGCAGCTGGCCTGAGCCTATGACACAGGCTGTGTGTGTTGTGGATAAAGAGATCGGGAAGTGGAGTTTCCCAAGTATGCTGGATCCCAGAAGATGGCGAGTGCAAGATGTCGGACAGTACTGCTGGATGTTGGGTTTTGCTTTGATCTGATTGTAACTGGGCCCTGGCTCTTTTCTCTTGGAAGAAGAAGTATGCAGCTTATTTTGTATTTTACAGGTGTCCATAGTTGAGAGACTTTGGAATTTTTAAAAATGATATTTTTATTGGTACTTTGAGAATTTCATGGGATGCGTTTTGATTCCCCTCCCCCAGCTCCTCTCAGACCCGCCCCACGTCCTTACCCTCTCCCGCTTCATGCTCCTTCTTATTTTCAAAGGCATGTCTAGTCTGATTTGTGTTCTCCAAATGCTCTTGGATGTGGGATCATTCCCTAGAGCCTAGTCATTCTACCTGGCATCACACCCTTAAAGAAAACTTCCTCTCCTGCTCCCAGAAGATAACAATTGCCAATAGGTCCTCAGCTAGAGTTTGGGCTTTTTGCCTACCTCCCTCATCCACGCCGGGCTTTTGTCTGTCTTGGGCTTACAGAGGTTTTCTGCATTCTGTCACAAGCACTGTGGGTTCATATGTTCAACTACCTTGTTGTGTAGCACTAGGAAACTGGGGAAAATGGAGTCAGTAGATTTTTCTTTTGGAATTCAGGGCATCAGTAGTTAAGTGGTGAAATGAGGGAAGATTGGGGAAAAAAGAGCAAAGCTAGAATTTTAGAAAAATTGTGGGTGTAGAACAGGAAGGGACAGTCATTAAAGTAGGGGCCAGGTGCAGTGGCAGAGACAGGCAGATCTCTGTGACATCGAGGCAGGTCTGGGATGATTTACATAATGAGATGGAGATTAGAGACCCTGTCTCAACACAACCAACTAACCAACCAACCAACCAAACAAACAAACAAAAAGTTTAAGGCAGAGTAACCTAAGAATTAAAGGACAAAATTGTGAATAATAGTAAAAATTAAGAAAAATCAATAAAATGACTAAAAGTCAGCAATAACACGAAGTAGAAGGTATTATGCTCTGAGCTAGTATTCCTTCTTTATTTGGGATGACATGGAGTCCCCCTCCCCTTGGATTGTCCTGTCAGTCTCCACAGGTGGGAAGAAGGCTGCTAGTCTCAGAAATCCAGACAAGTGACATCTATGAGCCATTCGAGTTGAAAAGGATTCCTGTGTCCAGTCAACTTTCTGCTGGGATTCCCTGATCTGAAGACCCCATCTGCAATGTGCAGTCTTGTCTCTGGTGAATTAGGATCAAGCTTTCTTAGGCTGGGCTTTCTACGACCCAGGCTCTGCAGGGTGCAGAGGGCTTGCCCATTGCAGTACCTGTGTGTGCTGTCTGT
This sequence comes from Eospalax fontanierii, assembly GCA_035773235.1. Lineage (NCBI taxonomy): Eukaryota > Metazoa > Chordata > Mammalia > Rodentia > Spalacidae > Eospalax > Eospalax fontanierii. The sequence continues at coordinate 34,258,857 of CM069547.1, forward strand.
GAGCCCATGTAGCCACGCCTGGTGATGGTTGGGGAAGGAGCGTCATTCCTGCTGGCAGGCCAGTCTCAGCTACAGGTTCCCTGGCCACACTTCTGCACTTTACCCTGCTCAGGTCCACTCTGTATGTTTGCCTAATCCAGCCTCTAGCTTCTTTTCTACAGCTTGGGAGTTTGTTTCTCTGTGTCTCTGTCTCTGTCTTCCTTGTTCTTATGGAGCTCCCACTGGGAGCACTTTGCTGGCACCTGCAGTTAACACTGGTCGGAGAGAGGGCAGCAGCTGTGCTGTGCCTCCTTCTGTCACCTGCTTGCTCAGATGCAGCTTCTAATCTCCATCCCTCTTGCCTGTGGAGGAAAATCTCTGTTAAACCATATCGCCAGACCAAAGAGCTCACATTCCCACACTGGGCTGTGAGCTTTTATAGTTTCTATCCCATTTCTGAGATTCTCTGTTGAATCCTTTTATATGTTCCTTTACTTATTCAAACATATTTGTATTAAGTTCTTTCAAATTTTAGTCTAAATGTAGGCCTACTCAAAGTCAGTGTACACTTGCATTTTTCCTGATTATGAGTTCCATTTTCTAGTTTATTTATTTTTATTTTTATTTTGTAGTACTGAGGGTGGTGTGTGCTCTGTCGCTGGGCAACATCTTCAGCACCTCGTTTTATTTTTGAGCCTATTCATGTCTTGTATTAAAATTTGACATCTTTTACAGGTTAAACATCCTTGTCTGAAAGTTGAAAAACTGAAATGATCTGATATCCAAAACTTTAAGTAGATTTCAGAGTATTTGGAATATTGAATAAGGGATGCTCAACTGATAAAGTCTATGCCCACATTCCGATATCCAAAACACTCTGAAACTGGAAACATTTCAGGTCCGAAGCATTTCAAAAAAGGTATATAATGGCAGCTCCCACCTCTGCTCAGTGTTTCTCACAGTGGTGGCGGATTTTATCATTGTCTAGACTTAAGCTCTAGAGTCTCTGTGGTGTGCAGTATATGCTTGTAATAAGGTGTTGATTCCTCCTTGTTTCGTGGCTGCCTCTGCTGTGGGCCTTCTCTGTGTCTCACAGCTCCAGGTCAGCCCTGTATCACTGGGCTGCACTCAGACCAGGATCCTTTGCTGGGGTAGGAACTGGAGGATGCACTGTAATTATGGCTGCATCTCAGGTCCTCATTTGCTTTCACACTTTTCCAGACCCTTTTGAGGATCTGCACACTGAACCGATAGAGGAAGGCTATCTTGGTCTTTCTTTGGCTCCCTTATCTAGTATTTCCTTGTTAAATCTGTGGGTGATCCATTGCTTGTTTTAACTGGGATACCCATCTCAGGCTAGCAAAGCTATGGGTTATCTTTTGTTCAAATAACTAGAGCTGGACTTCAGTCAAAGTGGAGAAAATAGATTTTCATCAGGGACTGTTTCAAAAGGGAACAAGAGACCTCAGTATAGAATTGGGCTCAATTCCAAATACAGAAGAATAAGTGGGGACTTTGCCAACGAGCAAGTTGGGAGGTGGGGTTGGCGAATGGAAAATTACTAAGAGGGGCCTTTACAGGTGGGGGAAATTCTTGCTAGACTGACCTAACAGAATCCTTGCTGGAGGTAGGCCACTGTGACCAGAGGTCACTTGTGAGTGTTAAAGGATAGAGGAAGAATTCTGTAAACTGTTGAGTGATCAGATATGAAGGCTGAAGGTTCTTGCTAAACTTAATCAAGTGACAGTTAATTTTGACTATCAACTTGAGAGAATTAAAATCGCCATGGAAACACCTTTTTTGGTATGTCTATGAGAGTGCTTCCAGAAAAGTTTAACTGAACAGGCATGACTCACATTGAATGTGTAAGGCATCATCAAATGGACTGGACTTTCAGACTGGTTAGAAAGGAGAGCTGAGCCCCAGAATTTATCCCTCTCTGCTTCCCAATTCCAGATGTGATTTGACCGGCTGCCTTCCACTCCCTAGTACGCCTTCCTCAGACTGTGAGCCAAAATAATTCCTTCCTTTATGAAGTTCCTTTTGTCAGATATTTTGTCATAGCAATTAGAGCAGTAACTCATACAGTTGGAGTCTCACTAAAATTATTCTGTGCTGGCTTGAAGACAAGGTTCATGGGTGATGCCCAGTTGAGAAGGGGAGTTCAAAGGTCCTGACTGCAGTGGCCAAAGACAGGGTCTTAGCTGTCACCTTCTTCGTTCACACCTGACCCACGCCTTTTCAGTGATACAGTGATACAGGGGACTCCCTTCCCATCAGTCCCCAGAGTCCATCCTGGCAGCAGTACTGGCTGTTTATGGCCAGTTTCGTACTGTTCCCTGGCCATTTGGCATCAGAACTGTGGGAGAGGGAGGCGGAGGCAGCTCAGGGCCACAAGGCCACACTTGGGCTCCCAGCTCTCTCTGTGTAAGCGTGCATGCCCATTATAATAGCCGTTTTGCTTTTTAGCACTCTGTGATTCTTATTTCAGACAATTCTGTCCAGTTTTTTGTGTTTTCCCAGATAGGAGTCATTACATTTTCTTCAGATCTTGGGTCAGAACCTTTATGAATCACCAGGTAGATAATGGAGAGATCAGTATTCTTTTTAAAAAAATTTTTATTGAATTTTTACAGTTTTCATACAATATAGTTTGATGGTATTTGAAGCCCTCCCCTATCCACGCCTCCTCCCACTGCCCCCTCTGCCCAATCTAATATACTCTCATATATATATATGGCCTATACTGTGTGATTCGTGTCCCCAAATATCCTTCAGTGTGGGTCCATGCACTGGGCCCACCAAGAGGCCCATTCCTAGAAGACACTGTCTCTCCCTCGCCCAGCAGTCATCAATTGCCAAAAGTTCCTTAGGTTGACTTGGGATTTCTTTCCTACTTCTCCATGTATATGCTGGGATTCTGTCCAGTTTGAACTTGCATAGGACTTGTGTATGCTGTCACCTTTGCTGTGAGTTCATATGAGTAACTGATCTGCTGTCTGGAAAACTTTTGTTTCCTTGTGGTCATCCGCCACCTCTGGCTCTTACAATCTTTCTGCCTCTTCTCCTCCAATGATCTCAGAGGCAGAGGTTTGAAATAGGTGTCCTAGTCAGGGATAAGTACTCTGTGGCCTCTTGTTCTTTGCACATTGGCTAATTGTGGGTTTCTGTGTTAATCTGTGGCATAAGGAGACTTCTCTGGTGAGAGCTGAGAATGTATTTATCCTATGTGTAGAAACTGCATTGAAGATGTGTTGCTTAGGGTTAAGTTTCTCACAGACACTTATTTTCTCAGTTCTGGAACTCTGTAACAGTGCCCATTTGTTGCAAAAAGAAGATTCTATCTAAGATTTTATCTTAAGATTTTATCTAATCCTGGCCAGAATGGTAAGATTACAAAAGCAGATGTTGGTGGGATTGCGAATTGGTGTAACCACTGTGGAAATCAGTGTGGAGCACTCTTAAAGAGCTAAAAATAAATATACCATATGATCCTGGCATATGCCCAACAGACCCATCCTCCTACAGAGATAATTGCACAGCCATGTTTGATGCTGTTCTTTTCACAATAACTAAGAAATGGAAACAACCTAAGTGTCCCTCAACAGATGAATGGATAATCAAATGAGGTTCATTTACACAATGGAGTTCCACTTGTTGGTAAAAAAAAAACACGAAATCATGAAATTTGCAGGTAAATGGACTCTAATGGAGGCAGGAAATGGAAAAAAACAAACATGGGATTAAAGGAGATGAAGGAGCTGGAGGACTTGGAGCAACTGAATTGGAACTGGTCTGGAAGCCTCCTCCCTGAAGACTAACTCTCATGGTACCAGAGGATAATATGCAAACTGCCGAGGGAGAAAACCGATCAATGGTCCCATCCAGCTGTAAAGCCTAGTAAACAACAACGAATGACCCAACAAATATCACTATTGCCCTGTCCATAGACCAATGTAATTTCTAATTTTATTCTAAATAGGTATCCTCATGCTTACCCCTCATCAGAGACCACTGTTCTTAACCTTGTTTCCTGTCATAACCCTCCTCCTCCTCCTCCTCCTCTTCCTCATGCTGTCCTTCTCCTCCCGTTCCCCTTCCCCTTCTCTTCCCTGTCCTCCTCCTCCCTTCACATGGCACTGTGTTTCTCACATAGGTTTCATGCTCTTCCTTGATGACAAGTGGAAATGCACTTACCCATCACTTGGAGCTGGGACCAGATGACTAGACCTCTTTCATTCATCAATGATGTGTTGTCCCTATCCAGCACAGCAGTGAAGAGCCACATGGGATGCTCCATCTTTCTTCTTCTATAGTGGTGATGATGACAGATTTAGAAGTCTGCTAAAGTCTGGATCCTGAAGTCTCCCATGGACCACAGCTGCCTATGGAGAATAAAACTTTGAAGGAGCAAGACATCAGCTTTTAAGTACTAAGCTCCTGAGAATTGGAGTTTCATGTTACCACATTGTGAATCTGGCTTATTTTGACTTAGAGGTTGTGGGAAGGGCAGTGGTTGAGTACTTTATTCCTCAAAGGATAGAGGAAATAAAATGTGAATAACAGGAAACCTACCATCACGGAGACTGACATGGCCTAGCATCATTTGATCTTGTGCTTTCTATGGCCAAATGATGCTCTTAGCACATGCCATTCCTGTGATTGCTACAGCCTAACCCCATGGGGAAACCAAAGCCTTAGTCCTAATCTAAAGAACAGATGCATCAACCTACAGTGAACTGGGGTCCATCTATGCAGAACCAGCATTTATATACTCAACGTCAGGGTGAGGATAAGTGGTTCTATTTTTATCTTCAAATAGCCAGTGTGTTTTGTGAATGATGTTACACAGCCTGACTCTTGATCCTTCTTGTAACTTGATGTTTAACCCAACACACAATGATTTGAACAATATATAAACACTGGAGAGAAGGAAAATAATAGAAAAAGAATAAGCATGATCTGTAGAATTGCTTTCAGCATGGAAACATGTAAATCTACTTGTATAGTTAGGAAAATCCCAGTGAAATTAAGAATGGCTGTTCATGCTTGAGGTTTTAACATCAATCTTACAGGTCCATGCCTCTCCCACTGGCCTCTCTTAACTGTAGACAGTACTGTTCTTTCTTTCTCTGAGCTTCCCATTGGACTGATCAGTAAGAGAATATGGTATGTGTCTTTGGTCATTGGACTCATGTCGTTTCAGATTGGAGGAACTGAAAGGCCAGCTTGCAGCCTAGAGAAGATGCTGTGAGGCTAAGGGAAACTCTGTGAAAGTCAGGCATCAGCCTTCCCTCCTGTTCTTTATTAACTTTGACATTTGCATGAAACTCAAGTTTTTACTTCCTGGGGGCTTATCTGCTCTTGCCATTTCCCTCTTACATGAAGGCGACCCCTTACCTGAAGGCTTAATCTTCTATTGGCGACATGATAATCATTTCTGCAGTAGATAATTAGAATGTCACAAGGAAGTAATCATCACTTCAGGTAAGAAGGTAAACAGCCCAATGACAGCTCGAAATCTTCAGGATGATCTTAATGTAATTTTTTCCTTGAAAAGATTTCATATGAGAAAATGATATGTGTTTAGATAAACAACCACAATGCAATAGCAAAGTGTTCATTCCAGGTCCAGAGAAAATTTTAGTTCAGGGCTCCCAAATCTTTCCGTAAGACAGGTCCTAGGGTGCCCTTCCCCATCCTTTCCTGTCCACTCAAAGTGCAGCATACTGAACCCCCATGGAGACCCATCTGCTGATCTTCAGCGAATGGGCATGGAATGTAAAAAAAATACTGTCACGGAACATTGTCGTTACTTAGAAGGAAAACATACTTCACTGCATGGTAGTTACATATAGTAAGTATACAAGGAGCAAATAAAAATCACCTAGAATTCTACCACCTAAAACACCCCCACAACATTTGGTTCTAGTCTTTTTGTTTTACAGTGTGCTGGGGAGGGTTGTTACCAAGGTCATAACCTGGACTCTGGCAGTTCTAACAAGTTAGTCTCTGCCACCTGTCCTCAATAAGATAACTACACAGAGAAGTAATACTGAAAACCAGAAAGATTCGTTAAATGTGGTCATATTAGGAAGAGGACTGTGTAAATAACTTCAGTGACCTCAAGTGCATCTTCAGGGTCCTGACATGAGCTTTAGGTTTAAACAGAGGGAAGGAGTCATGCATAGCTAAGCAGCCTTGGCAGGGGAGGGTTTCCTCCATTTTTGACCATTATTGTTGGTGCAGTCTTTCCTGCCCAGTGGTCTGACAAGTTGTCCAAAGTGTGTGAAATCTCCTCGAGGGAAGGAAGATAAGCTTCCCCTTCTTCTCCCGCCTCTAGCATGAGCTGCCAAGGGAAATTCCAGTTTCTTGGGGATCATTGTTTCAACAGTTTGATAGCCAAAGGGAGGACCACAAATATCTTTTCAGACCACATCTTGGGATAATTACAAGATGTGGGTTGTTTCTCAAGAACCAAATGACAAAGCACACACTGTTTGTAATCTGTTCCTTTGTCTGACCATGTGTGGCCAGAGCAACACTGTATTGCAGTATTGTGTTTTAAATAAAGGGAATCTATGAGCAGCCTTAGTACAAAGTGCTTTAGACAGGCCATTTTATTTCCTTTTTTAAAATTAATTTGTTTTAAAATTTTATTTATTTATTTTGTATTTTATGCATATTTGTGTTGTGTCTGCTCATATGTAAATACATTCCTATTATGTAATACTCTCAAAGGCCAGAAGAAGGCGTCAGAACCCCAGAACTAGAGTTAAGGATAGTTGTTAGCTGCCATATAGGTGCTGGGAACTGAACCTGGGTCTTCTGCAAGAATAGCCAGTGCTCTTAACCACTGAGCCATCTCTCTAGTCATGAAAGTTAATTTTATTAACTTTATTTTTAAGCTTTATTGAGATATAGTTGGCAAATAAAATTTTATATAAGTATGATTATGGTGTATGCGATTGTGAAATGATTACTGAAATAAAGTTAACTAGCATACTTATCACTCCATAGCTACTTTTATGTATGCTAAGAATGCGTAAGATCGGCTCAGCATATTTCAAGCACCATTTACACTATTACTAACCACTAGGTTCTAGAACTCATCTTAGATGGACCCTTCCACCAGTATCTCTCCATGCCTCCTCGAGCTTCCCATCCTGCTAAACAAGCTAGGTGAGTCACTGAGCATAATGTCCTCTAGGCTCATCTGTGTTGTCACAACTGACAGAATTCCCTCCTTTTTAAGGCTGAATAATATTTCTGTGTGTGAATCAGCACTTTCTTTATCCATGCATCACAGGAACAGGCATATTCTCTGTCTATCACGGCATTGGTGTAGTTAGTGGTCATTTGGCTAATCATTGGATTGTGGGTCAAGGATATAGCTACTGGAGCCAAGAGTAGCGTGCAAAGTGCGTGTGTGCCATAGGCCAGCGCATGCCCAACTATAAATTCTATTCACAGACCCAAAGTGCACTGGCTCCTGTCCTCCAGAGTGTTGTCTGTACCAACGTACAATTAGCTGGCACGAGAAATAGAGTGTCTTTTAGTCTCTCTCTCTCTATTCTTATAAAGCCACCAGGGTTCAGTCCTGGGGCTCTACCTGATGATGGCCTTATTTAATTGTAATCCCCAGTGAGGGGCTGTGCCTCTAAACATCTCAATCAGATTAGCTTTTCACTGTCTTGATACCTCCTCATGGGATCAAGTGTCAGGAGGAGACTTCAAGAGACTCACTCAGATAACACCCAAAGCACACACGGTGCTAGCTGAAGCTGCTTGCACAGTTGAATTCCTGTAGAGGATGCTTCGGGTCAACTGCAGGCAGAGATCTGGTGTAGGAGAAGGAAGCCAAGGGCATGGCCTTAGAGATCAGTCCATCAGGGCGAGACGGGAGGGAGTGACAGGGTCACTGCCACTGTAGGAGATGAGACTAGAGAAGAGAGGAAGTTGACTCTAGGGCAGCTCTGCAGAGCAACTGGGCCCCCTTTCAATGTTTCTGAAGGAAGAAAGCAAAGACTGAAATGCCTAATAGCTGACTTTTGGGTTCTTTGAGCATAATTCAGAGATGAGATGGGCCTCACGGAACCTTGGTTTATGTATACCCAGGCTTTTACCTGGCACAGAGCAGACCTCATCTATGAAGAGGTCAGTGCACACATTTTGATTCTACTCTGCTGCATTTCAAATTGTCTCCTTGTTAGGAGCTTACAATTCCATTACTTCTGCAGGACAGTGGCCTTCTCACCAGCCTTTCTGTTTTTTTATGGGCACCTTGCTTTCCCTACTAGGCACTTGAGTTTGTTTAAGGTAGTCCAGGTGTTGTGGTAAAGACTCCTCAAAGGGCAGCATCCAATACAATGGAAGTAGACTTCATTTTCATGTGTTTTTGTAGGACTGGTTGGGAGGGTCTACCATGCCCCAAACACACCCTCATCTTAAACCCCAGACAGTTTCTTCACTTGGTCCGTCCTGAATACATTCAACCCAGGAGGGAGAAAAGAGGCCAGGAGGAAATGGCCCCTTCCCTTAAAGGCAGCATAGTCTCTTAAAGACACCGAGTCTCAAAGCAGGCAGGAAAATGTAAGCTTAACTGTGTCATCAAGTGACCAGCTTAGGCATGGTTAATGAAGAAGGTGCAAACCTAGGAGCCCAGCACTGTGTCTTCTAGTCGCTCGTCAGCCACTTCTCACTGAGCCTTTCCTACCAATTTCCTCCAGCTGCTCTCTCCCCTCAGTTCGACGCTAACCACGCCCACCTCTCTGTCAATCTAGATAGCTTTTCTCTGTCACATGCTGTGGTTTCTCTCCTTAACTTTCCTTTTTTACTCTATGCTGATGATGGAAGCCAGGGTCTTACACAATAGCAGGCAAAGGCTATTCCGCTGAGCCTCTGGGTTTTTTAGAGACAGGGTCTTACTATGTAGCCTAATTGGCCATGATCCTTCTGCCTGCACCTCCAAGAGCTGGGCTGGCAGGTGTGTGCCACTCCAGGATGCTCATGCTCAACTCTTATCTTGGTCATTGTACCGTAATTTGTGTTGAGGGCTTTTGTGTACTTTATTGTGTCAACATCGGAGTTTTGTTGTTGTTTCTCCTCAATAGTCAGCACTCTTGGGACATTCTGATGATTATTGCAAGGTTTAATGACTGAGTTATGGGACATTAGCAGAGTATAACGAACTTTTTAAGAAACAAGCTAAGGGCTGGGGAGATGGCTCTTCCAGAGGACTCAGGTTCAATTCCTTTTTCTGGCCTCTGTGGACATTGCACTCACATGGTGTACTTACATACATGCAAGCAAAGCATTCATATACATGAAATAAAAATAAGGAAATCTTTTTTATTTTAAGAAATGAGCTGAACTGCACACAAACACGATTGGACTGTTTTCCTTATGTGGTGACTGTCTCAGTTGAGGTGTTGTGCTTTGGTTTCAGGGTGTTTGTTCTACAGCTGTGGTTACAATCATTTTAGCCCCAGGAATTTCTTCTGGTGGCCAGACATTCAGAAATGAATCCTACTAGTTTCCAGATGTGAATATATGTAATTGCCTGAGGGACATTTGCCTCAGGTATTAGCAACAAATTCCAAATTAATTAACTGTCAAGCAGTTGATTTCAACTTCAACTTTTGTATTCTGGAGCCACAAGGGAGTTATTTTTACATTCCTTTTATTCTCCAATGTCATAAGAAATGTTCCCCTTTGAATTTTCGAGTCTCTGGTGAAAATGTGTTCTACGTTTGGGCCAAGTTTCTTCCGAGTGCATGGTACCATTTTTCCAACAATCCTTTGGACTATAATGTTTCTGAATTTAACCTTAATATCCAGCTGAGGGCTTTTGGAAGGGACATTTACCTGTGGATCTGTCTTCCTGTGCTCTCCAAGGCCACACAAGGGGAAGGCACTGGAGTGGCATCAGCGTGGATGTGGAACTGGCCACAGCTGGTCTGTGGTTCCAGTTATACTTTTAGCAGGAGGGGAACTTGGGAGAGTTGCTGAACTTCCTCGAGCCTCAATCTCCACTCCCCAACCCCCATAAAATATTGGCCATAATATCTATCAGAACACAAACAAATGCCTTTGTCCTTTCCAATCACTGTCATAAATTATGAGTATTGAATCCCTTCGCCAGCTGGGCCATTTTCCCATTCGTAACATTTTGGGCAGATTCTATAAATTTGGGATCATTTTCTTTTACAAAATTGAGATCAATTCAAGGGCACACCTCAAGCATCCTACCTGATCTGAAATTCTTGTTCCTATCCTAAGTTGAACCTGTGTCTCCAGGACTCATCACAGGGAATAGGGTGGACTTCCTGTTCCTTTTCCTGGTCTGAGGAGAGAAAGGGACAGCCTGGCTTACTCCTCTGGTGTGACTTGATGCTACGTTGATCCATATAGTTAATGAAGGCTGTCTTCAGCATGCCCGCACCTCAGGGAACCCAGCACCTCCCATGGCTCATCCTCCACTTCCTCTCCAGGCTGGATATCCCATGATTCGGTCACCACCCGTGGAGTCACTTCAGATGTCCTTGCAGTCAGTACTTACTTCCTCCAGTTCTGGGGCCCTGATGTTCTTATTGTTCCTCTCCGTTCTATAACCTGAGAGGGGATATCTTTCCTAAGATTCAAAATTCAGACTCAATATGGAGAAACACTAATATTCTAGATCATGCACATTTTTTGAAAGAGAAAAATCTTTCCATGACAAGAGACATGTAAGTAAAGGGGGAAAAAAGGAAAATCAATAGCAAATATCAACTCACAGCTCAGATAAAGCAATAAAAAGCTTCAGTGCATTATGTAAAATGGCTTAGTGATTGCTTATAGACTGCCTGCGTTCCTTGTGTACTTTAATCATGTCTGCATCACTTCAAATACCCAGTGCATGGTAAACTCCATGTAAATAGCTGTTGGACAGTACTGTTCAGGGAAAAATGCCAGGACATTTTTTTTTCTGAGTATTTTCAGACAGATGTTCACAGTCAAAGTCATGGATGCAGAATCTATGAACTCAGGGCTGATTATAATTCATTACAGAGATTCCCATGAGCTATTTGTTTTACACGTGTCTTGGCATGACGGAAAAAGATTCGTGGGGAGTGAGAAGTCAGAAATCCTAGGTTGGCAGTGGACACTGAACTGTTTCAAACCTGCTCACAGCAATGCAGCCTCGTGACTGTTGAGGCCCGGGTGAAACCTGCCCCTTCTCTACCCTCTGTGTTCTCAGAGGAGTCCCTGCCAGGTTTAGTGGACCATTGCCCAGCTTGAAGAAAATGTCAGGCACCGAGTTGTAGATGAGATGCTGTTAGAATTCGGGTGAGTGTGTGTCCCTGAGACAGGGATCAGGGGTTGCATGTGGCAGGTTTTTAAACTCTTTGCAGAGCAATTCTAAGATCTATTCCCACACTGCCCCTGGCCACAGGCTTATTCTGGATAATAGGGGATTTTCATCAGCTCTCTTTCATATATTAATTTGTAAGTAGAGAACGTTTGCACGGATGAGATTTTTGTCTTTTGAGTTCTGTTCTTGATTGTGTCCACTTTCTCCCGCTTTCAAAGGATCTATGCACTTCTGACCTTTGAGAACCTCTGGCAGGAAGATTTGGAGCCCCCAAGCAGGGCTCAATGCAGCAGCCGCTTCCGGCGGGCCTCCACAGGACTCCAGGCTGGAAAACTGCCTTCCAGGAGCCTTGCCAAGGGCCTCTGGCAAATGAGAGCAGCATTCCCCAACTGCAGGCACCAGAGTGTCACAAAAGAGGCAAAGAGAAAGTCAGAGGCCTCCCTTGGAGAGGGAGAGAGATGGGGTGCTGAACTCAACTGGCAAGTGGGCAGCTACTGGCCCCCTGCCTTTGCGAAGTGAGTGAGCCTTTTCAGCCTTTCCCTTTGCTGTCCTGAAGAATAGCAACTGGAAATTAAAGCTGTAAGCGGAGCCGCAAACCACAGGGAGTGGGGCCGAGGGCCTGCTGGCCACCTGGCACAGCGCCTAACTGCTTGCAGTACTTGATAAGGCTTGCTTAACATTAAGACAAGGGCAATAAAACGTGAACTAGATGGAGATGGATGTGCCACGGAGGCAGGGAAGATATTCAAGCAGATGTGTGTGGGACTAACGGTGTGGTGAGAGCTAATCTGATGCACTGTACACCAACTGTGGGATAAACAGCCCCTGACAACAGCTTGGATGGCAGGGGAGGAGCCTCCTGTGGACCTAGGAAAGGGTGGTACGGGCACTTGTCCTGTCTCTGCGTGTCTGTTTGGGGGGGATGCAGCCGAAATCGTCCTGCCAGAAGCTCTGCCAGTCAGTCAATATTCATTCAAGAAATTTAAAAGTCCACAAGACTCATCTACACCACCCCCCCTCCTCCATCCTCCTCCCCTTCCTTCTCTTGCCTTTGTCCCCATCAGCTCCTTCTGCAGAAGAAACTTCAGTGCAGGGTCATTGGAACAGAGGAAAAAAGCTAGCCATATTCAGCCAGGAGGACCCTTCACAGAATCCACGACTAGAGTGAGCCCTGCATGCGCTGTGGACAGTGGCTGTTTTAGATGCTTGAAAACTGAACAACACAGGAGCAGCCCAGACCCTGACAATGACTGGCTTTATAAGAGTGTTGTTTATATTAAAGGGGAAGACAATAAAGCGAGAAAGGCACCCTTTCCAGGGCTGTGACAACAACACAAAAAGTGCCAATGCAAACGCAAATTCCACGGAGAGCAGATTTCATAGCACTGAAGACCAGGGTTGGGTTCTGGCTGAGCCACTTCCTAGCCCACAGCCTTAGCAGCCTCCCCATCTCAGAACAGTTACCGTCTTCATGCAGACTGCTCCCGAACCACACCCACACTAGCCACTTTGCCAAGGAGTCCTTAGTCGTTTTGTTGGAGAATAACTCTTCAAATTTCCCTTGGGCAGTGAGGGGTTCCCCCTGCTGCAGGGGCATCATTGTTTCTCCCTGTCAGTGGAGGGAGCTACATAGTGAATTTTAGAAACTGTACTTTCAGTCTGGAGCGATGGGTTAGGGGCCAAGAGTATGTACTGTTCTTGCAGTTCAGTTTGCAACACCTACATCAGATGGCTCACAACCGCCTGTAACTCCAACTCCAAGGGGATCTGATATCTCCATGGATATCTGCACTCACATGCACAAATCTCCTTACAGACATGTGGTTTATTTATTTATTTATTTATTTTCTTTTATGTGTATGAGTGTATTGCCTGCATGTAAGTATACCTGTCATGTAATGCTCATGGAGGTCAGAAGAAGGCGTCAGATCCCCTGGAACTGGAGTTATGGATGGTTGTTAGCTGCCATGTGGGTGCCGGGAACTGAACCCCGTTCCTCCGCAAGAGCAGTCAGTGCTCTTAACTACTGAGCCATCTCTTCGGCCCCTGTAATGTTTTAAAAAATGGAATTTCATACTGAGACCTGAGTTCAACTCTCAGCACTGTAAGACCCCAGTTCACATTTATTGTTCGTTTGCTCTATTTAATGATGTACTCACCTTATTTCAAAACTACATCAGTACCACAATGAAACTACAGATCAAGATTCTGTGAAGGCCTTTTGGCCCTTAGAATTTGGAGTCTTATTAAATATGTAGTTGGAGTACCGTGGTGTTCAGATTGCTTAAGCTGATTTTTTTTCTGTGTTTTTCTCTTGCCAGTTTGATACAAAATGGGGCCGTCTATTCATTTTACCCAATTTTAGGATGACTTTACTTTTTGTTTTCATTTTCTTTTCTGAGTGTGTAAAGGGTTTGCATAATCCCAACTTACAATTACAAAAAGTTCTAGTGACTTACATCCTCTGTCTCTTGTACCCTGGTCCTGTCTAATCCTCAGCTTATCGCGTGCTCATCAGCTTCCCATTTCCTGAAAAAGTGCCTGAGATAAGCCGCTTCATGAAGGAAAAGTTCTGTTTTGATCCACTGCTTCAGACATTCAGTCCACAGTCACTTGGTCCTACTGTTCTGAGCCTGGGTTGGCCCAGCACACCATGACGGCACAGCGCAGCATAGTGGGGCTGGCCACATGGGCTCATGGTAGTTAGGACGATAAAACAACAGGAAAGGCCATTGTCACCTGTCTCCTCAAAGGGTGTTTTCCAGTGATGTAACTTCCTCCTGCCTCTTGTAGGTTCTGTCAGCCTCCAAGTGCCAAGGTCGAACTATGACACAGTGGTTTCTGATTTAATCCACCTGTGATTCCTTATGGAAAAACAGATAAGCAAATGCATAACTATTAGCTTATTTCTCTTTTATTTATTTTTAGTCAGCATGGGTGTATGTGTGGTATACTTGTTAATGTGGGTGTATGCACATTTGTCTAGGGGCCTGAAGTTGACGTGATGTCATTCCTCTATTGATCTGTACTATTAGTTGTTGAGATAGTCTCTCAGTGAACCTGAAGCTTGTCATCTCAGCTGGGGCGGCCGGCCAGCGAGCTTCAGGGATCCACCTGCCTCCACCTCTCTCCACTGCTGAGGTAACAGGCATGTGGTGGCCCTGCCCCTGCTTGTTTGTGTGTTCTAGGGATCCAAACTCAAGTCCTCATGCTTGTGTGGCGGGTACTTCATCAGCTGAGCCATCTCCCCACCCTCTCCTTTTTAAAAACAGGAGTTATAGAATGTTACTTATACTTTACATTTTGATGTTATTTTTTCTTTATAGTTTAGAAAATCACTTCCTATTAGTTCACAGTTTTTTTGGCATTTATTTTTTTGTACTCTTTGAGCACAGCTTTCTATGGCTATGCCTAGCTGGTTCTCTCTCTCTCTCTCTCTCTCTCTCTTTCTCCCCCCCCCCCCAAGCATTTGGAGGCCTGAGGTTCAAAGCACATGTATGTCATTCCTTCATTCCTTGGTCACTTTTCATTTATTCCCCTTTTGAGACAGGGTCTCCATGTAGCCCCAGCTGCCCTGAAACTCAGTATGCAGAGACCAGGCTGGCTTTCATTGCACAGAGATTCGTCTACCTCTGCCTCCTTCGTAAGGGATTAAAGACATATACCATTATGCCTGGCCTCCACCTTATTTTTTGAGACAGGATCTCACACAGAAACTGGAATTCACAGATTCCGCTAAGCCGGTTGTCCTATGAGCTCCAAGTCCTGGCTGGAGTCATAGATATGTACCACCACAGCTGGCTTAAATGGGTGCTGGGGATTTGAACCCGGGTCCTCAGTCTTGGGCGAGTATGTTACCAGCTGAACCATCTCTCAGCCCCTTCCATTGGTCCTTTAAGGGAAGACCACTTACATCATTATCAATATTCCCCTTAGAATCAATAACAGTGTAAACACGGATTTTCTGTTGTTAGGGATGTTTGTCCAGAGGTTGTACTGCCGTGTTAAAGGATGAGTGTGTCTGTGATTGTGTTAGATCTTGCCATGTTCCCCTTCGTGGCGATGCACTGTCTTCTTTGTCCAGAACATAGCAGAGTTGTTTATTGCAGCCTCCCTCACGTTGGCTCTGCTCTCAAATCTTACCACTCTGCCAGGTAGAAAACAGTAACTCAGGAGGGATCAATTTGCATATAAATGACATGGATCCCATGTTTAAAGTACACTTATGTGCCATTTTCTATGAATTATTCGCCTCACTTGTTAATGCTTTTGCTGGATGCTTAGCCTTTATCACTTCTCTGAGTTCTTTATTCATATTGCAACCGTTCATCTTGCATCTGTGATAAATGTGGCAGGTATTTCCTCCAATTGTCACTAGTGTTTTCACTTCGGTTATGTTATTTTTCTCTTTGTTAAATTAATCACCAGATTGTGACAGAACGTATACCTCATTTGTAAAATATTTAGCTCTTTGATCCATTTGGAGTTTGTCCTCTTGTAAAGTATGAGCAATGACCAAAACTGGTTTTTCTTTTTCCAAATGGCTGACCAGCTACCCTGACACCGGGCAGTAAGGGCTCCATCTTTTCACAGTGACTGTGAGTGCCGTACTTATCACACAGTGAATTTTCCTCTACGTGCATGTGCACACATGCACAGGCATGCTTGTATGGGTGTGCCTGTGGGTTCATGTGCATGTGTCTGTACAGGCCAGAGGTCAACTGCATGTGTTCTTCCTCAGATGCTGTCCACTGTGCTATTGAGACAGGGTCTCTCGATGGCCTGGGACTCACCACTGAGGCTGGACAGGCTACGGAGCCCTAGGAATCCTTTTATCTTTAGTTCCCTAGTGCTGGGATTACAAGTGCACCGCCATGCCCACTCGGCTTCTCACTTGTGTCGGGTATTGAACTCAGTTCCTTATGCTTACCATACAGTGCTTGGTCCATATAGTCAATTTTCAACTGCTCTTCTAGCCTCCAGAGAGAACTGAGTCTGCTTTTGGTCCCCCAGCCAGTGCCGCTTTGATATGGCAACTCAAGCAGACTGATGCAGGTACTTCTCTTTTTTAGACAAAACAAAACAGAAAAAAAAAAAAACAGTCATTAGTTTAACACAATTGAGCACATCAGCTTGTCCCTTTATGCTTTTTAAAATCTTGTTTAAAAATTTTCCTCTTTGGAGTTCAAGAAGATATCCACCTATATGCCTTATAAAGTCTTGATTGAGGCTGGGGCTGTAGCTCACTGGGAAAGCACTTGACTAAGATGCAAGAGCCCCTGGATTCAGACTCCAGAACTCCAAAATAAATAAGACAGACAACAGATAGATGACAGACAGATTATTAATAAATGATAAATTGATAGATAATAGATAAATGATAAATTGCCGGATTGATGAAAGATTGATAGATTATTCATAGCTGATTAATAGCTAGATAATAGATGAATAGATAATAAATAGACGGATAGAAGATAGATGATAGATTAATAGATGATTGATAGATTGGTTGATAGATGATTAACTTGATGACCAATAGAAGATAGATCTATAGATGATAGAGCTAGATTATTAATAGATAGATTGATAGATGATAAACAGATAGATGGCTAGATGATAGACATGATAGGTGATAGATAAATAGAAGAGAGACAGATAGATAAAAGGTTAGAAAGACAAGAAGGCTATCCCAGGACAAAATGAAGGGGTGAAGAAAGAGGGAAGCATTCCCGTATGAGTTTCCTACTGCTGCTGTAACAAACGACTGCTCCCTAAAAGGCTTCAGATCTCACCCTTACTACGCGTCAGTTTTGAAGAAGTGAAGGAAATCTGAAATGGGTCTCACTGGACCTCAAGGTATAGGTATGACTGTGCCCGTTCTAGGAGAGGACTCACTTTCTTGCCTTTCCAGTTTTGACAGGCCTCCCAGCTTCCTTAGCTTGTGGCCCTTTCTCCAACTGCGGAGTCCTGCTCATGCTGCCATCTGAGTTTTCTGTCTTCTCCCTGCCTCTTCCACTTACAAAGACTCCTGTTGATGCACTGGGCCCCCTGCTTACTCTGGCTAATCTCCCTGGCTCATCATTGGATTAAGTACTTGGATGTCCTCCGCAGGCTTAGCACCCTTGACATAGAACCCAGAATACTCACAGGTTCTGGGATTAGGACCCCGGTGTCCCTGGGGCATCACTCTGCCTATGTGGCTCCTACTGTCCGTGCACTCGCTGCTCCTGCTTCCTTTGCTTCCTCCCGTGTAGAACCAGGAAACAATCCCGGATGAAGTCGCCTGCTCTCCCCAGACCTGGGAATTAGTCATAGATGTTCACTCACCTGAAACATCTCCGATGAGGTTGAATTTCCTGAAACCTCCCATTTTGGGAGAAAGAGCAGAATCTCCAGTGTTCTAAGACCTGGGCCCGAGCCAGGATCCGAGCACAGCACTTCCACTCTTCCTGTGAGGAAGAGTACAGGCGACACAGGTGCGTCTGGTTCTCCATTTGAAACCTGTTCTTTTACCCACGTAAGCATGTGAGTGCAAAATACTCTGAACCCACTTGTGCACATCCCAGTGCTGCGGCACGGCTAAAGAGAGAGGCACAATTAAGATTTTAAATGACTAGGAAGTTGATTACATTCCAAACATTGAAACCTGTCTGTATTCTCAGCAAGAGTGGACAATAAGATGCTACATTCTCCTGCAAGGTAAAAAGAGATGCGAAGAGATGTACGTCACCTCAGCCTTCCATTGGAAGTGTCTGGGACTTGCCCTGGTGGGATAGTCTCATTTTCCTTCCTCGCCGGGCAGAGCCTGTTCCTCGCAGGTCTGTCTGATGCTACAGTGGCTCTGGCAGTGCCTTGGGACCTATGAAGTTAGGAGCCCGTGGGAGCACTTAGCCCAGGGCTCCGCGGAAAGCGTGGTGTAGAAGGGCCTCCTTGGAGAAGGCTGGCGCACGGAGTTCAAATTCAACTCATCCTAAGTTCAGCTCTCCTTACCTGAAGCCACGTCTCTAGAAGTATCTTCTCATCCCCCTCCTCTTCTCCCCTCTCCCCTCCTCCCCCCTTCCTCCCCCTTCCTTCCTCCTTCCCATCCCTCTTTTTCCTTTCCCTTACTCTTTTTGGAGTGTGGAATGGGCTGAAGGGAGTAGTCAGTCGGAGGGTGGGAAGTCTTGCTTGTTTAGTTGTGCTCTCTCTCTCTGCCTTTTTCATTCACTATATTTCTTTGTATCTTGTTCTCTTCTGTCTTTTCTCTCTCCTCTCTCTCTCTTTCACTCGCTCTCATTCTTTTTCCTAACCAACTCCAGCTTCAAAGGACATCTAAACCATTTTAAACACCGCCTTTAACTCTGAAATGAACTACCATTTACTGCTTTGAATTTTCAGAACCCAGAAATGCTGTGCTTATGTCCCCGTCAGCACTGGGACAAATGTAGAGAAAACCTTGTTGTCTTGCAAAATTCTACCCTGGAGCACAAAGAGTAGGCTTTTTAAAAATTAGGATCGTCCCTCTGGGGGAGGTCTCTCTGAGACTCGAGTGTTCATTCCAGTAACTCCTTTTGGGAAATAAGCTCCAGGCTCTGCCTCATACTTTGGGGATTATTCCCAGCATTAACAAATATTTGTCCTGCTTAATGCTTTGTTTTGGAAACCAGGAAAAATTCTTGGGAGCCCTGATAAAGGTGGTATGTGACTAATACCTGACCACAAAGAACTGGCTTCAGCTTTCCATTGCTGTGACAACCTGAGATAAATAATTAACAAAGAGGAACGATTTGTTTTGGTTCAGTTTTGGATGCTGTGGTCCACAGTCCCTTACTCCGTTCCTGTCGCTCAATGGCAGGAATATGTAGAAGAGGAAGATACTCACTGCATAACAGAAAGAAGCAGACACAGGAAGTCCCAACATCACTTTAAAGACACATTCTCAGAGACTCAACTGCTCCATTAGGCCCCACCCCTTAACAGTCCCACTATTCCCAATAGTGCCAAAGACTGAAAGCAAGACCCACTGAAGGTATGATTCTAGGGCTGGGAAATGGCTTAGACAGTAAAGCACCTGTCATGCAAACATGAAGACCTGAGTTCTGACTCCCAGCAGAACCCCTACATAAAAAGTCTTATATAGTTGTAACTTCACCACTGGTAGGGCAGAGACAGGAGGACCCATGAAACTCACTGGCCAGCTAAGCTAGGCTTTAGGTGAGCTCTCAGTTCAGTAAGAAAACCTGTCTCAGAAAATGGAGTGCAATAGAGAAAGACGCCTCGGTAGTGACCTCTGGCTTATACATTCAGATACACACACACACACACACACACACAAAGAAGTCAACTTAGAGAAGTCAACTTCCTTCTGGGGAAGATACATGCATGTGTTTTTAGACTGTATGATTTTGGATTTGGAAAATGAAAAAGAAAAAAGGCCACTTCTTTGAAGCTTTAAGAGTTTAAAAAGAGCATGCAAATTTTAGGGGAGCAGAAAAGGGAAGTATAAGTTTTAACTTTTTAAATTTTAATTTTATGTGTTGAGTGCTTTGCCAGCATCTGTGTAAGTGCACCCATGTCATGCAATGTCTGGAGAGGCCAGAACGGGGTGTTGAAACCCCTGGAACTGGAATTACAGATGGTTGTTAGCCGTCATGTAGGTGAACCGAACTCAGGTTCTCTGCAAGAGCAGTCAGTGCTCTTAACTCCTGAGCCACCTCTCCAGCCCTTAGGTTTTTAACTTTTTGAAAAATTGCCCTAAAATAATAAAGCAAATATTCATGTGTAATGGGCAAACAGCCAGTGGGCTCTGGTTCACCTGGGTCCCCAAGCAGCAGCAGCAGTAGCGCATAGCTGTGTTATAGCACAGGCAGCTGTGCACACACAGGTGTGTTCTAGCAGACTCCGCAGTGTCAAGTCCTTGTCCTCTCCTGGAAGGCTGAGGTCAGATGCCCCAGGTCCTGCACCGGAAGCCTCAGGACTTTCCTCACCCTCTCACCCTCCAGCTGGGCACAATTTAATTCCACCAGAAATTTCAACAGTGCTTTTAGCCAACCAGAGGAGGCTTGCCCTCAGCAGAGAGGAACCTGAAACTCTCAAATAGAGATTGAAGAAGCCCTCACATATTTACCAGGATTGACTTACTCTGTGCATCTCCGGGGTAGATTTTTGCGTTTCCTTTACTGTGCTTTATTTCAAAGCAGGAGTTAAGGCGACTTTACAAAGATTTATATGACACAAAAAGATAAAATGAAATTTCAATCCCTAGATGATAAGATTAAGATAAAGAGAAAAACAAAATGAGGTCCCACTCTGTCAGCTGTCAAGTAAACATACTAAATAGAAACTTCCAGAAGTAAATATTTTAAATGTTACTAAAGTATATTATTCTAATTATTATATTTTATTATTAGTTGTTGCTGATCTCTTACTGTGATTAATGTATAAATTTAACTCTAGAATAGACATGTTTTCACAGAGAAAAACAAAGTACAGTGATCCCTTAGTAATCTTGGGGGGTTGGTTTCAGGATACTCCCCCATCCCAAATAGACTCCAGGGATGTTCAAGTCCCTTGGGTTCTGCATGTGCCCCATAGGGCTATGAATGCAGACCAACCCCAAATCATAAACTGATTATTTATAATATTAAGCTAGATTTTTATGACTTTTCTTTTGTGATTCAATTACACAGTTCGCAAGTGGGAGCTGCATAGATGACGTCAGAAGGTTGGACATAACTAAATGACCCATAATATACAATACAGCTTAAGTGATGTGTAAATAGTTTTTACACAGTTGCTTGGGGAATAATGATAAGAAGCCTGTATGAGCCGGGCATGGTGGTACATAACTTTAATCCCAGAACATGGAAGGCAGAGGCAGGTGGATCTCTGTGAGATCAAGGCCAACCTGGTCTACATAGTGAGTTCCAGGCCAGTGGGGGCTGCAGGGAAATATGGTCTCAGAAAAAAAAAAAGAAAGAAAGAAAGATCAGCACTGAAAGGTGTACTGAGCCAGGCCACTTCTTAAGGTGGAACTACAGTTTTGACTTAAGATGCTTTGAGTGAACGAGTTTGATGGGTCATACCTCCATCCTAGGTCAAAGAGCATTTGTCATAAAGGGTCATGCCTAGACTACCCCCAGAACAGGCCCAATGGTGCAAGTACCCAGTCGTCTGAGCTAGATGTCACAATTTGCACCACCAGCCCCACCTGAGGTGGCCACAGGACTTTGCCCCAGAGTCCTTCCAGCGTGTTCTCTCAATTCTGCATGCTCCCACTATTGCCTTCACCAGTCTCTAACTTGGGGCCCATGCAGTAGGGACACCAGAGCCCTGGCTACAAGGTAAGTTTGCAAAGCAAGCCACCTCTGAGATTCACAAGGTTTGGAGATCTCAAGTTGAGAAAGGCTGAACACATGACAGATGTCTCCTCTGTGATTCTGCATGGAAAACAAGGACAGAGCTGGGTTTTGCGGAGTGCTAGTACAGAGGAGATGTAGGGACTTACGGTAAATGAACTGGAGAAGCGATAAGCCTGACACAGCCCCCCACCCACCTCAGTTGTTTTGCAGAAGTCTTGGGGAGAGTGTGGATATCTACAGATTGTAGAACGAGGGGATCGACATAGTCTCACCTAGATAACATGGAGTAGGGCGTAGCCAGGCTCCAGGAAATATGATTAACCTCCCCGCCCCCCAAGAAGGTGCTGTAAAGCTTCCTTTTGAAAATGAAGAAAGCTATTTCAAGGAAAATTATTCTAAGCCACAGATAAGCCGGAACATATCTACTCCCTCAGGACCAGAGTCCAGCCATCCCTAATTACGTCTGCTGGCAAATGACTTCACCTCTCTTGGCTTAATTGAAGGGCTGTACTCTAGGGAGTTCTACATAGTTTAGGGTTGAGGATTTTTCCTATGACATATTGATATAAAATTTAAATAAAAATATATGCAAATAACTGTATAATTGTTAACTTTTTACACATGAACCTGTAACTGATGGTTGGAATCTGGACTGGGTGATTCCAGATTCTTGGCATCTTGATCAGGGCATTAAAGAAGTGTACACATATTGTCAAGTAGCAAGGAAATATTCAAAAGCAAGGCAGTGGTGCAGATCAGAAATATTCTGTCAAGAGTGACAGCGGGCTACATGAGTAAGAGAGCTCTCAAGGCCTAGATTACTGCCTGGGGATCCCCCCATGGCGTCTAAAGGAAGGAGAGGATGGTTGCTAGTGGCCAGGAATTGGGTGGTTCTCTATTTTGATTGACAGATTTGAGCTAGGTAAGCTTCTGCTCAGTGTACCTGTCTCTTCTTACAATTCATCTGATTTTAGTCAATTATACATAGTGTAGTAACTAAGAATTTTCCCTTAAGAGTTCACTCAGAGGACACAATTTGCCTTGCTGCACATGAACCCCAAACCAATCCAGGTCAGATTGGTTCCTTCACTTTTGCACCCAGATATAATTGGGGATATATTTAAAGAGAAACTGTCCATACTTGATGGTTGTCAAGGGGTCTAGAAACTTATTCCATTGCTTGGAGTGGAGAGTGCATGCAGCTCTAACCAGGTAAAGGTCTTGGGTTGCAAGGTGCATTGTTAGAAGAGGGCTGATGCAGAGCCCATGCCCCAGTTTGCTAAGCTATTCCCTGTGCTTACACGGAACCATCAGCCCAATCATGCTAGGAATGGGAGCATTTCCCAGATCTAGAACATTCCTTTGTGCTTTGTTCAGTCACTCCCAAACATGTCAGGGCAGTTTAGCTTTGCCTGTACTGGAACTTCATATAAAACAGAATCATATAGGGTACCTTGTTCCGTCTGGCGTCTCTCGCATCCAGAGGCATCCTCTTGTTCATGCCTCAGCTCCTCACTGCTTCTGTTCCCCGTGCTTTACTGCAGTACAAAACTATCAAATGGAAATGTTCAGAAGTAAACAAGTCATTAGTTTTAAGCTAAACACTTTCTGACCGGTTTGATGAAATTGTGGGATTGTCCTTCCTGGGATGTGAACTCACATTGTACATGCTACCTTCCAGCTATTCACTCAGCATCTCAGTCATCAGGTCACCTGTGAATTATCACAGGACTCAGATTCAAGTAAGCCTGACCTTAATTAACAGTGATCCCAAAGTGCAAGAGTTGTGATGATTTTGTTACAGTGAATTGTTATGATTGTTCTATTTTATAAATAGTTATTCCTGTTAATCTCTTACTGTGCCTGATTTATACATTAATTTTATAGGAAATGCATTGTGTATATAGGGTTTGGTCTGTCTAGTTTTGGACACCCACTGGGGATCTTGGAACACCTGCCCTATAGATCTGGTGGAGGAAAACCACTGTGACATGACATTTTGAGATTCATCCATGTTATTTCAGGTAACACTTAAAAACAAACACTCCTGACTTTGGAAAATTATTACTGACTGTTAGAGATGGACGGATGATGGACCCTGGGAATGGGTCCTAAATGGCTAGGTCAGCGCAGGACCTGTGACTCAAGCTGTGGAATGTGATTTTGTGGCTAATTCAAAAATATTTTTAGGAGTAGCAGTAAGGCAAGGAGGAAGAGTGGAAGGAAGGACTGGGAAGGAGGGGGCAGGGGTGGCTAGATGGTTGGACCTTCACACTCGCTCTTCATTTTCCGCTGTGTAGTGTTCTCTCCAGATCAAGCACATTTCACAAACAAATCTATGCTAGGAATGTAAGGAGGGAGGGAGGGGAGCCAAGCAAGCCACTGCTGGAAACAGGAACAGCTTGCCGGAAATAGCTTCACGTTCTTTCGGTGTGGGGCGTCTTGAGAAGTCATTAGGCACAGCTGAAACACGTGCACTCAGGAGCCTCGCCTGGCACCGAGCCAGTTGCCTTTCTGGAGTGTCCAAGTCTTTGTATTTGCTGACCCAAGTCACCTTGGAAATGAGTGGGTCTGTAAGACCAATGACAAAAGGACTGATGCACAATCGCTCTGTTGGGCTGATGGAAGACTAGCCATGCTGAGGTAGGGTGGGAGGGGCTCATGACTAACCACCACCGGGGACCTAGGATTGGCCTGAGTCATTTCTGTGTCTTCCAAGCCCCACCCTGCCATTTGTACCCTGGGACCACCAACTCCAGCATCAAGGCATTTCCAGGTTCCTGCAGACTGCAGGGAACATCGGAACTCTGAGATAGCTCCCAAGGGATGGAGGATGGATAGTTTCTATTTGGTTCTTGATTAATAAGTAAATGATGCCATGCCCAGTAGAAATCCCACATTATCTTCTGATGTATTTCCATCAGTCATAAATTTTTATATCTTTACTTACATTTTTCTTAGCTGTGATTTTAATATTGAAGTATTTTTTAAAAAATCCTTTTTCTTGCTCTGGCCAAAGCTGCTCTTGTGTTCTATCCCACTTTTTGGTCACTGTATTTCTTCTCTTGCTCTATATTCGGATCCAGTCCTAAACTTGAAAGCAAGCTGATGCTTCTGTTTGTATGCTACCAAATCCCACAGATTCCGGCACACTGGGGATCTGACAGCTGCTTTCCATTAAGCCTGTGGCTTGCTCAGATCATATCTTCAAAATTAATGTAAAATCCAGAACTAGCGAAGAATTGTTCCATGTTCTAAATTGGCCATGCTCTAAATTGGCCATGTTCCAGAATGGATTTCAAAAATGAAATATCCATCTGTGAGATATGAATAGATACCAATGAGAATGGCTAAAATCCAAAACCTGACAACAGTGGTTCTGGAAAGCACATGGAACAGTATTCTCTTTCAATGTTGCTGGGAATGCAAATCCCCCAAGAAGACAAACATGACTTCTACAAGGCTAAACGTGCCCTCACATGCCATCCAGACATTGGATTGTGAGACATTTACTCAACTGATTTGAAGGTTTATGCTCACACAAGAACTTTCATACAAATGCTTAGAGTGGCTTTATTAATAATTTTATTAATAATTTGCCAAATATGGAAGCAATCAAGATATCCTTGGTTATGTCTGTGCGTTTGTGACTAAATAAACACTGTGGTATATCCATACAACAAAGCATTGTTCAAAAATTAAAAATGAAGACATCATTGATCCAAGAAAGACCATGGATGAATACTAAATGAATATTGCTAAGGGAAAGAAGATTGTATGAAAAGGATGTGTATAATACTGTTAGCTTTAGGTGACAGTTTGGTAAATTGGAATAGAGTGATGTCCATCAGGGGTTTGAGAAGTAAAAGGGATGGAAAGGAGAAGGATTATTTTAGGGCTGTGAAACTATATGTGGTGCTGTAATGGGAGAGATACCCATAGACTCTTATAGCACAAGGAGTCAGCTCATAGTAGAGAGGTTTAAAAAGGAAGAAAAAAACTCATTAAGAGTCCAAGGGATATCAGGATAGAATTCAGCCTGTGATGATAGGATACAACTGTATTACAGATGTCGGGTGACTGAAGGACGTGAGGAAGAGGGTGTTAACTTTAGAATTGATAGGTGTTTGTAAAACTAGAGACAGAGAAGCTGCATATAACTGCTGTTTGCTACTGGATAAATTCTTTCTGGTGCAGTAAAAGCCAAAAACCCTGGTGCTTTTGACCTGTGTACTTAGATTTAAAGAATTAGTGCAGGGTGGCAGGTGGGAGAGGCAGGTTTTCATTCTGCAGACGGGTGGTTATGTACCAGCAAGGGGAGGAGTCCAGAATGGCCTGTGTGTGACTTCAGGAGAGTTAGTATGACACATTGATGTGGACTTACATTGATGGATAATTTCATTTTTATTTTTCATGTGTATTTGTGTGTGATGTGCATGTGTGTATGCATGCTCACATGTGTGTGGGTGCACATGCACGTACCTATGCATGTAGAGGCCCAAGGCTGATGATGGTGGGAGTTAGTCACTCTCCACCTTATTCATTGAGACAGGGCCTATTAGTTGAACCCAGAGCTCAGTGATACAGTGTATCTAGATAGTTATATTGCTCTCGTGACCCCCTGTCTCAGCCTTCTAAGCACTGGAATTACAGGTGGACCACCATACCACCTGGCATTTGAGCTCCAGTCCTCACACTTGCTACGTATAAAGCAAGCACTTTAACTGCTGAGTCATCTCCCCAGGCATAGGTAGATGATTTTAGAAATAATTCCAAAAGTATGTGCACACACATAATCACTTACTCATATATATATATGATATATATATGAGCTTTGTATACCAAGTATGCTTTGTATACTTGGTGGGTCCAGAGCCGATCATTACTACAATGGATCTGAGCACACCTAGTATACTGATCTTTATTTCCACTTCATTCCTTAATAAAAGGAAACAGGGAAGATATCCTTGGAAAAGTGGCTGAATTTACTCTGAGGCAGAGATTATACAGGGAGATGAATCTGTACCATTTGATAAGAAAATATGGAAAAATTCAAAACTAAAATGTTGGAATGTGGTGATTAATATTCATTGTTATCTCGACAGAAACTCAAATTAAGCTAGGAGGCAAATCCAGAGAGGCTGTCTGTGAGTTAGTCTCTAGACTGGATTTATTGGTCTGAAAAGACCAACCCTAACGGGGATGGCACCATCTCATGGCCTGAGGTTCTGGGCTAAAGAAAGTGAACTGAGCACTAAGGCTTAAGAGAGGAGGCACATCTAGGGCCCATGTCTGTACTGGCAAGCCAACAACACTCTGTATCTGTTAGGACAAGGGATGATGACGCCCCAATGGTGAATCTAGTTGAGCCAACTGGTTCCTTTTTTAGGAGTTTGGAATCTGCAAACTGGGAACTGGGGGAAGAAGAATGCTTGCTAACTCTCTCCTAGAACTGGAGTTGGGGCAAGCAAGCTTATGGTAAATCAAAGCCCTGAGAAGCAAGGGTCTCCTTACTTCTGGTCTTGCTTTCTATTTCCTGGCTGCCAACACATTGTGACCAGTCACCTCACATTCCTCCTACCATGTGGTCCCTCCACTGCCTTAATGGACCACTCTGAACCGTGAGCCAACATAAGCCTCTTTCTCCTTAAGTTGCTTCTGTCGGGTATTTGGTCTTGGAGACAGATGAGGAAAGTAACTAATATCCACAGAGATAAGCTTGAAGCTGATTAGCATCACTGCAGAAGCTCAACCATTCTAGATCAAGTTTATGAAAACAGCAGCCTTTAAGAAACACCCTTCACCTTCAAAGAAATACAGATAAAGGGTCTTGGAACAGTGAAAAACTGGCATGAATACAAATGTGGGCAAGTGCAATAAAAGACTGAGGAACCGAGTCATGGGCAAGAGCTGAAGGAACTGGACCACCTTCCCTGAGAAAAGGGAGGTCAATGGGCTGCCTTCAGATAGGGGACAGATGGATAAAGACATCGCTCTGCATGCTTGCTGAGACTGGAAGTGGAGGTAGTCAGAGAATGTCTCAAGAAAACAGTTCAGGTCAACTTACGGAATGAAGCACTAAATAAGCATCCTGTGCCCAAGGGAATGGGGTTGAGATTTGATCTCCACCTTTCTCTGCATTGCAAACAATGGCTTTCTGAGCCCTGCGGGTGGTTAGACTAGATCAGTCATTCCCAATCTTTTCACACTCTTAAATTTGTCCAGAAGCCTGAAGAGCCATTATGTATGGAGGCAATACCTAGCAATATGCATGATGTTCAAAATTAAACTATGAAATTGTTAAAGTATTTGCTAACTAATTTAAAATAAGAGCATCTCTTGTTGACAATCTGGCTTAATTGAAAACAGCTGGATTCTTCCCATCTTCTGCTTCCCATCTGCTGCCATGCGTTGCTTTGACTAGAGTGCACGAAAATAATGGAGCTTCACCAGGCACATAGTTGGAGTAATGGCAGGTATCTTTCATACTTGTTTTCAGGTAATTGTGGGTATTCTTTATACTACACTAAAGCTCAGAAGTGATCGTTTCTTTAAAAAATATTTTCCATTAATTCCTTAACAGTTTCATACATTCATACAGTATGTTCTGACCACGGTCACCCCTTCTCCTCCCTCTAACCCCTCGGAGATCTACTTCCCATTCTCTTACCTCTTCCAAACTTTGTGCCCTGTTTTTAAGAACCCACAGAGTCTAATCTGTACTACCCGGTTACTCACGGTGTGGCACCATCCTCTGTGGCATGGTCAGCCTACCAGAGGCCACACCCGACCACTTTCTGCAATTTGTGTTCTTAATTTTCACCAGTTTCCCAGAACACCTTGGTCAGCTTCCATACCATTTGGTGTACAACGACTTTTCAAGAACAAATCCCACTCCAGCCAGGGCTCTGGTCAAGCTATTAGAGGCAGTGTCAAGGACTATCTCAGAGGTGTACACCACCGTCCCAGCAGCTCGTGTTCCATCAGACACAGCAAGGATGATCTACACAGAGATAGGAGTAGCCTGACATTTTCCTCATGTGGGAGTGAGCCCAGACTGACCTTTCAGAAGCCTGTGCTGCCCGAAGGGGAAGAATCTCCTGAGACTTCACAGAGATTAGAACAGAAGCGTCTGTCACTGGGCATGGTGACACACGCGTGGTGATGATTTATTAATCTTTCTCCATCCATATTCTCATTCCCTGTCATAATTTCCTTCTAGACTTTGGAAAGGCATTGAAAAAGTTTAGTGCAGTTCAGACTAGGTGCGAAAACATTTTAAAGTTCAGGCTGAACCATTTGGAAAGCACAATTCTGTATGTAGTAGTGGGAAGACAGACTTGGGACTGGAGAGCTGACTAATTTTTATGAGTCCACCCACTGCAGGGCTCAAAGCCTCTGGTCCTTCCTCAGTGGACACATGTGTCCAATTTGCATAATCACCATGGAAAGTCAATTAGAGAACACACTTTCCAGGGCCTTGTGCTGCAGCAGGGCGCACAGAGGAGTCTAGCTCTTCTGTTCCCTCCCTCCTGCCTTTTCTCCTTCCCTTGACTGTTTTTCTGTCTCCAGCATTTGCTCTTTGAGGTTGATGTTGACATGAAATATGCAGGCGAACTCAACTGACCTTTTATGTGGTCAAACAAATGCTTGGCGTATTAGCTTTGCACATTTCACAGCTGCAGTAGCCGATATTTCTCTCATGCTGTACAATCAAACACATTATCTACTGTTGGGTATTTGTCTTCAACCCAACAGGCAGATCTCAGCACCACCTTACATCAAGTCCTAGCTTAGGAACTCTGTGATGTGTAGTAAAGTCAGCCTTATGTCCTTCTGAATAAGTCTGTCAGTGCAACACGGGTAGTTCAGACACTATGTTCCTGAAGGAGTGTGGCTTATAAGACAGTTGACTCATTTGCAGGCAGTGTGCTGTCTTCTTGATACAGGGCTGAGTGACCTGACTCTCAGCAAAACCAGTCTGGTTGGAATGTGTTTCTAGTTCATTCCTTCATTCCTCCATTTTATAATCGAGATCCTTATTATTTTTCTCTCAGAAGAAGGAAATTTAGTCAGCATGTTCATACTGAAGCCTCTGTGGCCTAAGGGTTATCCCAGCAGGACTAGCTAGCTGTCCATCTTCTTGTGTGTCTTCTGACTTCCTGTTGGGGGAATTCAGAACATGGCCAAGGTGACTTTCTTCCACACTTTCTACTTCTGTAGTCCTTGGGCAACAGTTTGGATCCTCAGCTTAGTCCTCTAGTGCATGAATTCACTATTCAGCTGTTTCCTTTTTCAAATATAGCCAATTAGTTCTTGCCTAAATGCTTCTCTTTCTCCTCTGAGGGTATAAATTTCACCTGTCTGAAGCTGTTTCATCTCAGCTTCTCTATGTGAGTTTTCCTGCTAAATTTGTCTTTTCTCACGGTGATCGTCTCCCTCAAAATTTTGATAGCCGTAGGTCTGACTGGCCTTTGGGAAGTTCTGCCAGATGATGTTCTCACAGGGAGATGGGACAGAGAACATGCCCCATATATATTTAGTAAAAGAGAAGGCCAGGTGATGTCACTGGGCTAAAGTGACCTCTACCTGGGAGGCTTTGCTGGGTACAGTAAGGTACTGGCCTCTCAGACCTGATCACTGCACACATGATCATGGGCACTCTTTTCCTTGACACAGGGCTCATGACTGGGAGTGTGATTCACTGAGAGGGTCAGCCGACTGCTCTGGCCACAGATTCCCCAGTGAATCCTCTGGCTCGCTCCTTACCTACCCTACAAGCCAGGCATTCTCACACCTGCTTGTGTTTCTCTGTGCTCTCCATCCTGGATATCCAGTTTTCCATTTCACCCAAACTTGCTTCCTTTCAAAAATCTTAGAGCCTTTGCACCATCTTAATATTTCTGAAGAACAGAAGTTGTTGTTTTTTTAAATGAAGTCCAATATATCATCACATTTTCCTTTATAAAGTTAGTGACCTTTGTTTCCTAGGAAATCTTGTTTGTGTCCAAAAGTCCTGAAGGTTTTTTCAGTTTTTCTAATATTTTTATTTTTATAAGATTTCTCTCTCTCTTTCTTGCTCACTCTCTCTCGCGCGCGCTCTTGCTCTGACTCTCACTCTGTGTGTGTGTGCGTGTATGTGCCCCAAAAGGTCAGAAAAGGGCATCGTATCCCTTGGAGCTGGAGTTAAAGGTAGTTGTGAGCCACTTGAAATAGGTGCTTGGAACCAAACTCAGGTCCTGTGCAAGAGCAGAGTCTTAAGTAAAGCTAGTACAGGCTACCTGCTGAGCCAGCTCTCCAGCCCCTCTAATATTTTTAATCACTTTACTTAGGATTGTGATCTATTTTATGGTAACTTAAATGTTAACACACACACACACACACACACACACTCATTCATATCCACTACCAAGAACCAACTGGTTGCTGTGGAATCATTTGTAAAAGAAAAAACAAACCGCTCTTCTTTCCCCCATTGAATCATACGATACCTCTCAGGAACCTTCTTTGACAGGTCTGCTCTCAAGGTGCTTCTTCCATCCCACTGGCCTCACACCAATCTGAACGCCAACAACACACTCCCTTGCTTACTGTAGCTCTGAAATCCATTCTGCACACAAGTAGGATAAATCAACCAACTTTTTTCTTTTTCAAAATTGTTTTGGTAATCTGGATTGCTTGTATTGCATTATAATTTTAAACTCAGCTTGCCAATTGCTAACAAGAACTCTCTGGGTTTTTGTTGACATGGTGTTGAATGTATAGATCCCTCACAAGGAGTCTGAGAACCTTTCAAAGGTATACTTCTGTTCCTGGTCCCCTCTGCATGGGCTGTTGTCAAATATTTTGTTTCTATGCGTAAGCCCCACAATACTGTTATTTTCATGTTGAACTGAAAATTTTCTTTTGAGAAAAATTTTAAAGGAGATGTTTGTCACATATCCTTTCCAGTGGTTTCCATTCTCTTTTAATGATCTGAAATCACTTTTTAAAAATCTGAAGAATATTTCTCAATGAATTATCTTAGCATTTGTTTAGCTGTAGTGTTGAGTGTCTGGATTTCACTGTTTTCTTTTAAAGAGCTTTGAACTTTGCTTTGGCAGGTGGTGAGGTTATTTGCTAGTCAATTGGATAAAAGAATCTACAACTGAAAAATCTGCTTTTAAGTATGGGCACTGTAGATCTAGAGTAGTCACTTTGCTAGAGGTTGGTTTAGGCCTACTACCTGGCGGGACCACTGTGGGGTGACTCGCGTGTGTCCCAGGTGTTCAGTGATCTCTCCCCACTTTGGGCTGATCAGAGTGCACATTTCTAAACCCTGCACAAGTTCAGCTGAAGTTTGTATCTTCCTGTAGCTCTCTGCACAGTCCATAGACCACTCACTTTCCTTGTGCACTTTGGATCCAGCCAGACTCAAAGGCACTGGCCCCATACAGAGTGCTTGAGCCTTTTCACTTTTGAAGGTCTCTCAGTCTCTAGTACTCCTCTTAGAGATTCTGTTTCATCCTCCCAAGTGCTGGACTCATCTCCCTGTGTCAGCGAGGCTGCAGCCCTCTGTGGAGATCTCCCTGTTCCTCACTCTGAAAAATGCCTCTAAGCAGAAAACCCGGTGACTGCAGGCCGCCCTGGCTATCCTTTCTCTTCCAACGCTGGCTGTTATCCAATGTCTGGAAATAATTGTACGTCTATTGTGTCCAGTTTTCCAGTTAATTTTGGCAGGAAAGTTTTTCCAGCACCAGTCACTTCATCATGCTTAGAAGTAGAGGTGCCTGAAGCATTTCAAATGTGAGGGTCACAGCCTCAGCACCATGTCCAGCCCAGAGCCCACACCCAAAAGGCAGAGAGCTCTCTGCGTGCCTGCTCCATGAAGAACACAAAGCCAGCTTCGGGCGGGCGACATTCAACATTTGGCTTGCTTGGGATGTATTAACACATAAATGGACATAATGATGTCTTTGAGCATTGCAATTGCTTTAAGGCACTTAAAGATGGCTATCAGATAAGCACCTATATGGTCACTGAAGCCCGTGCTCTTCAGCAATGCTTACAGCATTAATTTGCATTACATGAAACTTTCTGAGTTCATTGCATTTCCATATGCATTTATGTAATCATATCCATTCCTCTGTTACTCTTTACATTCCCCCCCCCCCCCCGCCTTGTCCCTTTCCTTCTACAAACTAGTAGTGACCCTTTGGTGCACGTGCATGTGTGTGTGTGTGTGTGTGTGTGTGGTGTGCATATGTGCTTATGATTTTGTATGTATGTGGGTGCTTATGTAGGCCAGAGGTTGACACTGGGTGTCTTCCTTCATCACCCTCCACTTTCTTTATTGAGGCAGAGACTCTTGCTGACCCTCGAGCTCACTGATTTAGCTAGTGCCACCTTGCCTTAGGGATCCCATCCCTACCTCTCCAGTACTGGGATTATAAGTGAGCTGCTACACCTGACCAGTTTTTTTCTGTGGTTTTTCTTGGGATCCAAACTCTGGTCCTCATGCTTACATAGCAAGCACTCTATCCACTGAGCCATCTCTCCAGCCTGGGTCCCTTTTATGTTTATATTCATTTTTCTTTTTTTGTCTCCCAGATTCCACATATAAGAGAAAACATACAATGCTTGTCTTTGTGAGTCTGACTTACTTCACTTAACATGAACTCCAGCTCTGCATTTTCCTGCAAATGACGTAATTTCATTCTTTGTTATGACTGAATAACTCTATTGTGTGCATATGTACCACACTATATTCCCTTTATTCATTCCTTTGTTCATGAGCACCTAGGATGATTCCATAATTTGTCTATTGTGAATAGTGCAGTGATTAACATGGCATGAAAGTGTCTCTACAATAAACAGACTTTGATTCTTTGGGGTGCCATAAGTTCAATAGTGGTATAGCTGGATCTTACTGTAGTTTTAAAATAATTTTTATTTTTAAAGATTTGTTTCTATTTTTGTATATATGTATATGTCTGCATGAGTATATGACTCATGTGCTTTGGTGCCATTGGAGGCCAGAGTTGGGCATTGGATACCGTGGAGCTAGAGTTACAAGCAGTTGTGAGCATTCAATATGGATCTGAGAATTGAACTCAGGTCCTCTGGAAGAACAGCAAGTGCTCTTAACTGCTGAGCCATTTCTCCAGCTCTGGTAGTTGTATTTATAATACTTTGAGAACCTTCTATTACTGTGGGTTTCTATCTGGACGAGGTATTTCCAGATTCTTGGTATTTTTGTTCAAACAACTGAAGAAGCACAAATAAATAGCAAAGTAGCAAGAGATTTTATTCAGAGATAAAGTGAAAGTTCACAGGGAAGCAGTGGCTTACTTGAGCTAGAGTGCTCATGAGTCACTGGTTATGGTCTGGAACTCCCTTTCTGGGTCCAGAAAGAGGAGGGTTGGTTGCTGAGGAGGGTAGTGTGGACGGTCTTGTTTTGATCGACAGGCTTAGATGTGTAAGCTTTTATGCATTGTACATGTCCTTTCCTATGATGCATCTGATTCTACTCGTATGCATGCGCAGTCATACACAGGCATAAGGTGGCAAAAAGGGTTTTTTCCTCTGAAAGTTCACTCAGAGGACATAGTTTACTCTATACCGGCACCCAAAACCAGTCCAGGCTGAATTGGCCCCCTGTCTCTAGTTCCCAGATATGTTTTGGGATGTGTTTGAATGGAAAGTAACTGTAAAATGGGAGTTATTGGGGCTGGAGAGACAGCTGAGTCATTAAGAGCACTGGCTCCTCTTGCAGAGAATGGGGTTGAGTTCCCAGCAGCTAATAACCATCCATAACTTCAGTTCCAAGGTATCCAATACCCTCTTCTGGCCTCTGCAGGTATTACACACATGCAGTGCATTTACACACATGCAAGCAACACACTCAGACATAATTTTTTTTTAAAGAGAGAAGGTTCTGAAGGGTTGCTGTGTTTGGAGGGGGATGTATGTACAGCTTGCATCAGGTGGGGTCCCAGGTTGCTAAGTGCACTGTTAGGAAAGGGGTAAATGTACAGCCTCAGCCAAGCAGAGTCCCAGGTTGCTAAACTTTCCCTGTGCTTGCCTGTCTTAGCTCCATTCTGATTTTTGGTTGTTGTTTTGGTGTATTGTGTCTAAAATGGAACTTCAGGGTGTGCGGCCCCTGCCCTCTCTGCTCTCCGTACTCCGTCCAGTAGGTTCACTCTGTTACTGAGTTTTGGATGGCATGCTTCTAGCCCCTTGATGATCATTGACTGCTTCATAGTCTTGCCCCACGTTTTCCTGCCCTTGAAGTTCTGCTTTGGTCTTTTGCATTGCTTTTGGTTTGACTTTTAAATGTTCTTTTCAGGCTTTGGGGAAGGGTTGCCTTTTGCAGTTAACACCTGATTTTATTGATTTGTTTTCTTTTTGGTTGGGGGCTCACCGTGTTTGGAATTAGCTGAGCTTATTTGTTCATTGACATCTGTCCATGTGTTTCTGGGCTCCTGTTCCATCTCTCCGGAGCTTGTCATGGAGCAAAAAGGTGAGTCAGCAAACCTGCCATCCACATACTAACACTCTCTTCTTCTGTCACTTTCTTGTCTCTTGTCCTTCCCAGTACCAGCTTCCAGCTCTCCTGTCACACCCAGGGTTCATACCCCTGACTGAACCTAAGCAATGTCCTCTGCAGCGCCCCCTCTCTCCTCTCCACAGAAGCTGGACTCTATGCACCTGCTGCAAGCTGAAATCTCACCCCAGAAAGCCAGACAGACTTTACAGGGTGATAGCAAAGAGTGGGTCACCACCTGCCTTGTGCAGTTGGTAGAAGAAGATCAGTGAACAAGAAGACAAGGGAAGCTACTCCTGATTATTTGGAACCCAGTAGTTGCTATGGAGATGGCTCTTTCTAGACTGTATTCATCTCCTTTTCATCTACATTCCCATCACTTTGGTGCTGAGTTCAGGGCCCAACCAAGCCCATAGGATTTGCCAGTAGACAAGTAAGCTCCTGGAATGAATGCAGGAATGCTAACTATGCTTTTAAATGCTCAAAATAGTTGACCCAGAAGTGGTTAAGTATTTTCACCATTCTATCTTGTTGGATATGAGGTTGTTTCTGTCAGTGGACACTACTTGGTTACTCCAATGTCCAGGCAGGGAGCTGAAAGGAGGGGCTTCTCTGTATAGTATAGCCTGGGCAACTTTCCTAACTGGCATTTCCTCTCCCAGCTATTTGAATGTCTAATGTCTTGAGAGAATCAGAAGGCTTTGTCTTGGTGGCAGTAATAACCGGGTATGTAGAGACAGGGTATGAATGACTAAAGCTTTCTATTGTGGAATTTTTGCAATTTTTGCCATCATCTGGAATTTTGATGACAAAACAAAAGCTTATCCACAAAAGAAATATTTGCATCAGAGCTTTGTATAAATGATTAATCTCACTCAAATACAGTCAGTGGCATTTAACCAGAGCCCTTTTCATCAAACTGTTTGACAATTAATCTTGAGCCAACTAAACACTGGGCTGATTTAGATGCTGGTCTTCTGTGAAACTGAAGCCAATTCTCTTAAATAGATCACATTTTAGCCAGAGTGGTGTTCTATGAAGTTACCCCAGAGGCATCTGTTTTATATGCTTATTGATACCAGAGGCGAGGGCGATGAGGGAAGCTGCTTGACGGCTTATGGAAGCATTTATTGTCTGGACTTGTCTTTGTGTGCGTGTATGTGGTTGAATTTTTGTGAATGTCATACAATATATTTTGATCAGATTTAGATCCCCTCCCCTGTCTGTACCCCTTCTATATAGTAAGGCCTATCAGGTCAAGTTTGTGTTCCCAACTGTCCTTCAATGTGGGTCCTGGAGCCTGGTTAACCTATTTGTGTCACACTCTTAAAGAAAACCAACTTTCTCTCCCCAGGTGTCCGTTGTCAATAGTTCCTCCCAACTTTCCCATTTCTAAGCTAGGATTT
This sequence comes from Eospalax fontanierii, assembly GCA_035773235.1. Lineage (NCBI taxonomy): Eukaryota > Metazoa > Chordata > Mammalia > Rodentia > Spalacidae > Eospalax > Eospalax fontanierii. Next base: position 34,295,463 of record CM069547.1, read on the forward strand.
TGTCTTGTTTGAGCTTGCATGGGTCTTGTGTAGGCTGTTACCATTGCTGTGAGTTCATATGAGTAACTTCCCAGCTGCCTGGGAAACTTGGTTTCCTTACAGTCATCATCCATGTCTGACTCTTCCAATCTTTCTGCTCCTTCTTCCACAATGGACCCTGAGCCCTGTGTAGCAGACGTTTTAGGTAGATGTCCTACTCAGGGGAAAACACTCTGCGGTCTCTTATTCTCTGCACTTTGGCCAGTTGTGGATTTCTGGGTTTATCACCATTTGTTGCATAAGGAAGCTTGGCTGGTGAGAATTGAGAGATGCATTAATATTTTTTCTACCCCCTAGAACTGTCTTTTATTCTCTCAGAGTCTCTGCATGCTTAAGACTCTTTTCCATGCAATGTAAAACAACTTGCTTCACATAAAAACTGTGTAATAAGAGCACTGGCTATAATCAACACCCGCTATCTAGGTGTAACTCTTAAAGGAGACAGAACTGCTGATTATTTCACATCAGATCATGACCTTGACAGTATAGAACTGGTGTATGTGAGGGCGAGGAGGACAATTCAGTGAAGAGGTTGACTTGGTGGGTGGAAAGTGCATTCATGTTAAAAATATGTGAAGACCCCTGCCATTCAATGACAGCCTTGTTTCTGCTTATTAACGGAAATGGAAGTCCTTATTTTTCTCAGTCAGATTCCAACATTGCTGTCCACATGCTATTCAAAATATCTGAACCTCCCAGATGCCAGTCCCTGTGGGTGTAAGACAGGAAATGCAAAGTGGTCTTGGTCCAAGCACAAAAATGTGGAACAGAACACAGAGTTCTCTGTGGGATGACCCCCACTGTTTTTATGCCATTTTGGTCTAGGTGTTGAGTCATGACTGTCCATCTCTGTGAAAGTTTTGGTGTGCAGCTTTGGAGCTGAAAGTGACTAAGTCCTCTTGCTCTAATTTAATCAAGGGCATGAATGAGTTGGAAACATAGTTTGTTAAAGTGAAGTCTCAGGGCCAACCTACATCTCCTACACCTCCCCCTAACCTATACCATGACGTCATTCTGGCACGTGATGCTGAGAGGGACATTTGACTCAGCTTTAGTGTTGCTGAGCCAGCACAGAAAGAACAACTGTTCACTATGTGTGGAAATGGGCTTTGTTTCCCTCTGTCCCATTAATCCAATTCTAGTTGGTCACAAACTTTCTATGCTCTTTCATCTAGTATCAGTCTCATATGGTTGTCAATGAATGGCTTTCCACCACTGTGACAGAATACTTGAAATAAATAATTCATAAAAAATAAAGGTTTGTTTCCACGGTTGCTTGGCTTCATATCTTTTTTAAAAAAGATGTATTCTACTTGGAATTATGCCTGTGCATCTATGTGAGTATGTGCACATGAATGCACATGCAAGAGGCACCCATGAGGAAAGAAGAAGGTGTTGGATCCCCTGGAGCTAGAATTACTGATGATTGCAAGCTGCCTGATGTGACTGCTGAGAACTGAACTCATGTCCTCTGAAAGAGTAGTATGTGCTCCTAACCTCTGAGCCATCTCTCCAACCCCTTGAGTCCACATCTGCTATGTCTGTGACAAGGCAGAGCAGCATCTTGGGGAGCATGTGGCAGAGAAAAGTGCTCACCACATAGAGGCCAAGAAACAAAGTAAGAGAGAAGGGGCTGGCTTCCCAATATCCTTTTCAGGATCATGCTCCCAATGACCTAACCTCTCCACAGGCCTCAACTCCTAACAGTTCTACCTTCTTCCAATAGGACCATGGGTTAGTGGCTAAGTCTTTAATTCAGGCACTTTTGTGAATCACATCTGAATTATAGCAATGGTTAGAACAAAGAAAGTAGCAAGCTTTCTGACCTGCTTGCTAGTTACTTTTCTCATTGTTCTGACAGAATGCTTAAGGGAGGAAGAATTTACTTGGGCTCATAGTATGAGGGTCCATCACCCCACCATGAAAGGGAAGGTGTGCGCCCAGCAGCTCTGTCCATGTGGCATGCGTTTGTAGCATCTTGGAAGATCAGGAAGCAGAAGGCAGAGACTGGAGGTATGGCTGGGCTATAGCCTCAAGGCTGGTCCCTAGGAGACTGCACCTATTATCAGAATCCTATGTCCCCAGAGCAGTACCAAGAGCTGAGGACAAGAGATTGAAATATATGAGTCTACAGGAGACATTTCAGATTCAACTGTAACACCGGCCTACACTTTTCTCCACTTTGGAAAGAGAAATAGAATTTTATAGCTTTGGTTACATGTTTTCTCATGATTTTCTAAGGCAGAGGCATTGGAAAAATGCATGTAAAATGGAATGCACCTTTGCCGAGGCAGGACAGATGATGATTCGTTCACCTTGGCTTTTCTAACAGTGTCCTGCACACAGATACTCTACAAATGCTTGGGAAAGTGCTCTAGTGGTGTGGAGAGCTTGCGATCAGAGGCAGCCACAGCAGTGGGGCAGAAACAGGAGCAAGTGGGGCAGTGCCTGGGGCAGAGACAGGAGCAAGTGGGCAGTGCCTGGGGCAGAGACAGGAGCAGGTGGGCAGTGCCTGGGGCAGAGACAGGAGCAGGTGGGCAGTGCCTGGGGCAGAGACAGGAGCAGGTGGGCAGTGCCTGGGGCAGAGACAGGAGCAGGTGGCTAAACCCTGGAAGGAAACTGGCCCCATCAGTATCACCACAGAAGGATTAATGGCACGGAGCTTATGATGCCTAGAGACCAGAGTGCGCAGCCTGTGGACACTGAATGAAGGGCTGAGTGTGCTTGAATTCCACGGATGGAATGGACCAAGCACGAGCCTCCAAGCCTGCAAGCCTCCAGCGCAACACAGCAGACTGCAGAGTCCCTGTGTCAGCACTGGTAGCAGTAATTTTTTTACATTTATTCTTTTATTTTTTAGAGGGAAGCATGTACTACTGTATGCATATGGAGGCCAGGAACAACTTGAGGGATTCCAAGAGTTGGTTCTGTCTTTACACCATGTGGGTCTTGGAGACAGACCTCAGGTTCGACACCAGACACCTTGACTTGCTGAACCATCTCACTGCACCCCACCCTTATTGAGGTAAGAGCTCATGTAGCCCAGGCTAGCCTTGAACTCATGGTGTACCTGAGGATGACCTTGAATTTCTGATTCTCCCACCTCCTTCTGAGTTCTAGAATTACAAGGATGCACCACCACTCTTGTTTAATGCTGTGCTGGGAATGGAAGTCTGAAGTCCATACATGTTAGGCAGATTCTCCTAATAATTACTACATCCTCAATCCATGGTGACATTCTTTTCAGTATGCGAAACTATACAACTCATGTGAATGTACAAGTTAGCTTCCTGAATATGGTAATATTTGACATAAATCTATCATCCGTGTGTGTGTGTGTGTATGTGTACCGTGTGTGTATGAGGGTACATGTGTACCATGAAGCACATGTGTGGAGGTCAGAGGATGTCAGTCTTTGCCTTCTATAAAGGTCTTATCTTTGTAGAAGTCATGATGTATTGAAAAATTATTTTTGTGCTAAAGAGCAATTAAATGTAACATCATGAGAACTTCAAACCTAAGCAACTCAATTACATTTAGAACCACACAGTATTCAGACCACAAACGCATTGCAGGCTGCTGTTGATGTCTTCTCCATGCTCACAGCTCCAGAACTGCTGGAAAGTGTCCGTACTGATCAGTGCATAAAAGCGACCCTCTCGGACCCTGATGGGAAAAGTGATGGTGGTACTGGGAGGTGGAAGGTGTGGGGCCTGGGAGTGCTCCGGGGTGGTTGGAAATGTGCCCTGGGAAGGACTGTGGAGCTCCATCTCCTCCGCTTCCTGTGTGGTATGTGGCTACTCTCTCCCACACATTCTTCCACCATTGCCATCTGCCAAGTGGTGACAAAGTCAAGGGTGGCCCTCAGCAGAGCCTGTGCCTGTTTGGACTTTCACACTCCAGAACTGTGGGCTAACCGATTTCATCACAAAGCTGCCTTGGGTGTTTCATCACAGCAATGAAAGAGGGACTGCTGTGCCTCCTGCTTGTTTTCTCTTTCTCCCTTTGGCAGCCACCTTTTCCTCACCGCTCATTCGCTGCGCGCCTTCCTCTTAGGACTCTGCCTCACAGATGTTTCTCAGGTGCCCTGAGCCTGGAGCACAGCCTAATCCCATCTGCCATGCAGTTCAGAAAAGGGTGCAGTTCAGGCAACCTCTGGCTGCGTGGCAAACCACTCTGACAAGGTCTATGCCAGGGCTGTAAACGGCAGCTCATCATTTCCAGCACTTTCCCGGAGTGGGGAAGTTCTGCTGGAAGATTTTGCTGCTGGACTCAGTCCAGCAATGTCCTCAGCTGAGGTGTGGCTGCGTGGAAGCACCCGTGAGACTTCTCTCCTTGTGGCTTCCTTGGGCAGGGCCATGGGGCTTCTCCCAGTGAGGACAAAGGGGGCTGCTGGTGCTCTTGAGGCCTAGGTCAGGATACATTTCTACTGTATTCTCTTCTCAGGGCTGACAGGCATTTTCTATAATGGCCCACATTTGTATTTTAGCACTAAGAGCTATGTGGTCTCTGTCCAGCTACCATAATAACCTGAAAACAGCCACAGACCACAGTGCTTAAACTCAGGAATCTGGATAGTCCATTACATCTTTATTTACAGAAATAGGCAGGAGGCTGGATTAATGTACTGATCCTGCTGGGTCAGTTAGAGCTGAGTGAAGCTCAGAGTTGAGGGAAGGAAAGTTGCATGATAGGAAGAACACCTGATAGCGATTGTTGTGGCAGCCAGAGGCACAGGGCCCCTTGGATTCGTTGGTTGATGGCAGAGGGGCAGAATCCACCACAATGCTGAGGGCTAATGGAGTAAACTTGTGAGCCCATTTTGCGCTTGGAAACAGGGCTGGAAAGCTGACTTTTGGGGATCCTCAGTAGCTTAGTTCCACTGAGGGTAAAGGAGAGGGCACTATGCCCCAAAACATCTTCAGAAGTCTCACCTTCCACTGGGACAGCCTGTGTGGACGTCCCCATCTGATCACACCCTGACAGCCCTTCACCCTGGTAGCAGGTACGTGCTGTGAAGGAGGGGGCGGGGGGTGGTTGTAAAGACATGGTTTACAGGAGCCTCTGCACAGCCTGTTCCCTTCCAGATGTGGATGCCGATGTTTCTGCACTGGTGTTGTTCCACTGCCAGGCTCTGGAAGGCAGGGATCCATTGGTGTGTATGTTCCGTGTGGCTCACCGGGAAACAATACACAGTTATGAATGAATGGGTGGCCTCCCACATTCCCATTTTCATTAGAGGCTAAAAAATGCAGATAAGGCCAGATGTAGTGGTACACACCTTTTACCCCAGCACTCAAGAGGCAGAGATCAAGGCCAGCCTGGTCTACATAGTGTGTTCCAGGCCAGCTTGGACTACAAGGGAGATCTTATCTCAAAGCCGACCAAACAACAACAACAAAATGCAACAAATAAACAAAAACTACCCTGTGAACCAGCCACCACTGTCTTGGAATTCACTGAGGAATGTGTCCACACAAAGACACAGATGCATGTGTTCATGACAGCTTTGTCCATAAGAACCCAAACCATAACTGCCAACTGGTGTTTAGATAGACATAAACTGTGCTATGTCCATCCAGCAGCATCACCAATAAACTCACCAAGAAAAAGGCATGACTGATAGAGCATAGACAACACTGAGAAAATTATACACACAGAAGCTAAGCATGGACCAAGATACAGTGAGTGACGCTGCTTCTGTGGAATTCCAGGAAAGACACAACCATGTTGGTAGGAAGCAAGGGAAGAGGAGGGGGAAAAGGGGGGAGGGACAAGGAGAACCAAGAGCCCATTTGGGCTGATAGCAGTGTCTGTCTAGGAAATGACGATTGCAGCTGTGGCTATTTGTTGAGTTACACAGTTTAGGAATATGCGGTTGATTGCACTTCAATTGCACCTCAATAAAGTAGATGTGATTTGAGTTTTCAAGCTTGAGATAATTGAGAAAGGCAAAGTATCCAAGTATCATTTGCATTTTGAGGGTGGCGGCTCTATAGTGGGAAAGCTTCAGTTTCCCAGACTGGGTCTGAGTGACAGGTGCTCAAGATCCATTGTGATCGACAGATGAAAGACAACCAGATGATTGCACAGAGCTGTGCCCTGTGGCACCTGTTATTCTTGCCTTGTGGCAGGAGAACCCCTGATCCTGGGACCTTTACACACAGGATGAATGGAAAGGACTTCCGGAGTTGCCCCTGTGACAGGTCCTCAGCTACTGGAATTGGAGTGTCTCCAGCCACCGCGACTGCTTCATCCCTTCCTTTATTATCAGGAAACTCTCTAAGGATGAGAGACACTGGCTAGGTAGTCAAGAGTGACTCAGGACCAATATCCACAGCCTGGCACCTGTCGCAAATACAAATGAGACATGAGCCCCTCCTTCAGCCCGGCAGCAGCAAAGAATGAAAACTAGAACTAAAGCTCTTGAAGGCAATCCTTGAACTGTTTAGAAGTAGTGTGGGACTCTAATTTAAATGGCATTGTTATCATCAAGGTTTACAATGAAATCTCTTGTGTTAATTCCGTGAGATTTTTTTGAGCAGAATCTTAAGATGTCAGACATGTTTTGATGTCAGCCCCAAACCATGAGTTCCAAATATGAACTCTATGCAAGGTGCCTCATAAGCTATGAGGTAGATTTCTAAGAGGGCTAGAGAGATGAGTCAGCAGTTAAGGGTACTTACTGCTCTTGCAGAGGACCTGAGTTCAGTTCCCAGCACTCACACAGAGTGAATCATGACTGCCTATAACTCCAGCTCCATGGGGATCCAATGCCTCCACCTCCTTGGCACCATGGCACCATGCACATGTGCGTGTACCTACCACTCATTCCCACATGAACGCATTATCATGTATCATTATCGTTATCATTCCTTTTTAATTTTATATGTATGAGTGTTTTGCCTGCATGTTTGTAAGTGTACTCATGTGTGTCTTGCCTGCAGAGATCAGAAGAGAGTGTCAGATGCCCTGGAACTGACCTCTATGTGAATGCTGGGAACCCAACCTAGGTCCACTGCAAGAGCAGCCAGTGTTCTTAACCACACCCACATGGCATCTAACAACTGTCTGTAACTCTAGTTCCGGGGATCTGATGCCCTCTTCTGACCTCCAAGGGCACTTCATGACAGCGGTTCACTTACATACATGCAGGCAATACACTTACACATAAAATACAAATAATACAAATAAAAATAGTTAAAATGCCAATTCTAGGATAAGCTTTCAAAATGTAATTATAACTACATTAATTTAATGTTTGTGAGTTGATCCTTAATAGACTGGCATCCCCTGAGGGCAGAACCGGGCCAGAAACTCAGGACATTGAGTCTGGGTCTCTGGGGAATACAAAGATGCAGGCTGCATGGCTAAAGGATTATCTAGAAGGCAAAATGCAGGGTGAAGATCAGAACCCTTGGATACTGGGGAAAACTGCTGAACCACAGTCAACCTTGGACCCTTGCTGTTCCTGTCTAGAAACTGGGACTTCTATTTTTTTCCATCCTGTAGGACCCAGTGGGGGAGGGGGGGTGAAGCTAGAAATCATAAAGTGTCATGGAAACTATAAATTTTGTATAACAGGGGAAGCCATCGTTTCTTGTGAGTGCCTGCACAACTATAGACTATAGATACACTTGATGTAGGCAGATAATGTTTCGATCGGTCACTCTCCATGAATGGTGGCTGTTATATTAACACATATGGACGTCTCTCCCTTTGTCTCTAGGTTCACCCTAACCCTAACCCTCAGTTTCCAGTTACCATCAACCAACGTCCCAAAACATTAAATGGACACTTCCAGAAATTAACAGTTCATGCTAATCATACATTAATCTGTTGAAATCTTGAGCCATCCTACTCTATTCAGCCCAAGACAGGAGTCGTCCCTGTCCAGTCTTTTCACTATATATGGTACCCACTTGTTAGTCACTTGGTAGCTACCTGGGTGGTGCACTGACTATTGTGATATCACAGAGCTTATGTTCAAAAAACCCTTATTTTATTTAATAAAAGTCCCTCAAGTACAAGAGAAGTGATGTTGGCAACCAGATAAGCAAGAGAAGCCCTGAGCACTTTCTGGCAGTGAAAAGTTAGAAGTTCACCATTGGTGTGCCTAGCATGAGCAGAGCACTCTGCTATCTGTCTAGTTGATGGCACCAACTGGGTTTTCCCCTTGGTCCTCCACCTCCTGGAGTTGGGGGGGTCATTCAGGGAAAATGTGCTGGGGCTTCCTGTGAGGGGAGCCCCGCAGTGCTTCGCCATGACCATCTGGACTACGTCTTCACAATGCCTTCAGCTTTCCAGAACTTTGGTTCAAATGCTGAAGATTAAAGTGGAAGAGACAATGCTGGTCTCTTTAGTTAGGCCATCTCAGTTCACCAAGGTCCCTTGCACAGAAGAAACCTATTCCTCCTGGAGCTTCCTAGGGGTCTCTGGGTCTCCTGGTTCAGGATTTTCATTCACATTCAGCAAGGGGCTATGTCTGCTCATGGGTCTAGGGCCCAGACACTAAGGGCCACATCTTCTGGTAGATTCTGGGTACAGACACTAAGAGCCACCTCTTCTAGTAGATTCTGGGCATGGAAACTAAGTGGCTACAATTTGTAGTGGACCCAGGGCTTAAGCACTAAAGGCTACATCTGCTCTTGGGTGCTGAGATAAGACCCTAAATTGCTATACATGTTGATGAATTCTAGGCTTGGACATTAAAAGACCTCATGTGCCCTTGGGTCTCAAGCACAGGCACTAAGGGTCCACATCTGCCTGTGGGGTCCTGGGCACCTCTTTATGAGTACTGTCCACAGAATCCTCTGTGAGCCTTGCACAATAAGGACTTTGTGCGCCTTAATATTTTTTTAAACTGAAAGGAACTTTCCCTCTTCTCCTCACCTTTGGCTTCAGTTACTTATTTCAAATGGCAAAAGTTATTAAAATTCCAGCGTGGAAACTGGCTTAACAAACAGGAAAGGTGTTTGGAGTTCCCACCACTGAGCATGAAATTAACTCCAAAGTAGTTGGTCCATTGGTTTAGACTGTCCTAGGGCTAGTCTGGGGTGGAGTTTTTAACCCAGTTCTAATTTTCCAGTCCTGGCTGGAGTGAGTTATTATTATATATCCATTTCATTTTCTAGTACCCAACTTATAAAAGCAAAAGTGGGGTCTACCAACTGACCCCGTTTATACAATCTGTGTAATCTCGAAATGATGTACTCTTAGAGGACAGCACGTATTTACTGGTCAAACGTTTATAATGACCGGCTCTGTGAAGTCATTAGAAAACAGAAGCTCTGGAAAAGTTCAAAATCTTCAAGGGAGACAAGAGAAATAAGACACATAAATAAAGCTAAGGCAGAGTGGGGAGAGGGTCGGTGGAGCTGGAAAGGAATGGTGAGAGGAGAGGGAAGTGGGAAAGCCTTGGAGAAGGCAGCACTTGAGCTCAGCCCCGAAAGTATGATGGCTTAAAGAAGGCCACAACCTCCTGGCTATCCTCCCATTGAAAAAGAAGGCCTCTTGTTTCCGCTCTAAGTGCTGTGGGTTCTATGGTAGCTTTGGCTAATAGAATACAATAGAACTAATTTGTGTTGGTTTTCAAGTCAAGACCTATGATTATGGCAGCTTACTTTTCTTGGAATGCTTAAAGGACCTTGGTGAACTCTAGTTTTCCAGGAAAGCCCACCATCAACCTGATAGGTGAATGGAGCTGTTTGGGACTTTCTAAGTCAGTCCCTCTGCTAGCCGAGCACTGCATGAGATATCTCCACCACCATCTTCATGGAACAGAAAAACCACCAGGCTAAGCCCTACTCAAACTTCTGAAATCACAGGACCATGAAGTATAATGAATGCGGTGGTTTTAAATCACTATATCTGGGGTCGTCTTTAAAGTGGTGATGGGTACTTGGGTAGTGGGGTCTAACCAGCAGAGGCACACCAGGAAGTGGCAATGGTGCAGACAGACTCGTGAGGCTGTGGAGGAACAGAGAATAGATTCAGAAATTTAATTTGGAGAGGGGGTTATTAGTTATTATACATTTAGAAGCTAAAGAGAAAGGCGGTCACATGCATGTTACATATTCTAGTCAAGGCCACTAAAGTCCTATGTTTTAATGGGAATTTATAAATACATACAAGAGGAGAAGAGAGTGATGCCCTTCTGTCTGGCTTTGGGGCTGCATAACATGCCACAAACTGGGTCCCTTACGAACCACAGAAGGTGATTTCCTGAGTTCTGGATGCTGGCACATCCAAAGTCAAAGCATCCAGAGGTTCAGTGTCTGCTAAGGGCTCATTTTCTAGTTACAGATGGCACCTTCTCATGGCATCCTCCTGTGGTGGAGACGGATAGGGATCTCTTGGAGGCCCTTGTTTTATAAGGGTATTATCCACATCATCTCCCACAGATCCCGCCCATAATACCGTCGCTTTTTTCAACATGTGACTTTTAGTGGTGCATACACATTCAGATCATGGAAACATCACAACTGGGAGCTCTAGCACTGCATAAATGGTTTCCTGGTGAAAGAATTATCAGTCTCTGTCACTGTTTTCCATGAACTATTTTAAGGCAAATCTCATACACTGAATCATTTTCCCCGTAAATCTTCCAGGCTGTAGTTCTAAGGAATAAGTGCCTTAACATTCTTCAGTTATAAAAAAATTTTATCTTAAAATGGAACCCATTCCATGGCCACATCTCTCTTGTGAGTCTATGTGAGTCAGTCTAGCTGGTTGTGGCATTGTGTGGGCTCTGCCTCTTGAAGCCTTTTACCATGGATGGCAGTTCCTTGTCAGTTCTTGTCCTCTGCCTGGGCTGTAGGTACTACAGAAATTCCTTGTGAAGTGCCAGGCTGATGATGCCCTCACGGACTGAGGGCATATCCCATGATCTTCTGTTGCCTCATCTGCAAAGCAGAGGTTAAGGCAGAGACTGCTGTGGCATTCTGGGAGACATCCTGTTGGGCAGTGTTTGAAAGCCCAACGACAATGACATGTGGATTGACATCCTTCCAGAATGATTGCTACTGAGAACCTGGCCTAGGCTACACAGGAGACACAGCCTACAGGTGGCAGGACACTAAGCAAAGCAGAGTAGAGTTTAGGTGATGGTAAGAACTCCTGTTATTTTTTAGTACTTACTGCATAGAAGGCTCTCTACCTGTGACTTCTTGCCACAGTGTGCTACATACTATGTCCCTCACTTTGTAGACCCAAGTCTAGACAGGGCAAATGATTTATCTACATATTTGTGCATAATGCAGGGACACTGGAATCTAAAACCTGAGCTCTCTGGGCTTAGTCTACAGGGGGCGAAAAGATGCACATTCCGAGGCCAGGGGAAGACTGAGGGGACAGGCAAGCTTCAGCAGTTGAATTTCTCCTGTGCTTTCTGAGGCCAGCTTCTCAGCAGCCTTGGGAACCTTCTATTCTATTTTATTTTTAAATTGCAGACGCCTAGCCCCCACCCAAGATCTGATAGATCAGATTCAAGGGCTGCACTAGCAAGCCTCTGAGACACCTGATCCCCAACACTAGGTTTCCCACTCTCTCGCGCATACCTGTGCTACCTAAATCGTTATTGAACTCCTGGGCTCATTTCTCACTTTTCTTCTTGAGTCGCTGCCATCTCCCTCTGCTAGCTCAAGGTTGATTTTTTCCCCCTCCTGTCTGGGGGAGAAACCCTATTGCATTACTAGGCGAGCTACTTAAGCGGCCAGGTGCTACGTGTATAACCTCCACTTGGTTTAAAAGTGAGAGAGGCTTGGTGAAGAAACAACGCCGTCTGCTGAGGATCTTCCACAGTGAAGGCCTCTGAAGATAATTTCCCATCAGTCCATTTGGTAGAGGAGGCCTAGAGAGAGGTAGGGGACGGCCCTAAAGATCAGTTGAGATGAGTTTGTCCTTGTTACCCCGTCCAGCTACGGGGGGATGGAACCCAGCTCCTCTGCATGGTGGGCAAGGCTGTACCGCCGAGCTACACCCCCAGCGCCATCCAGCTTTTCTTCCACGCAGTGACTCTTGTGGCCACTGGAACAGCAATTTCTGTTCTCCTAGGCGTCCGTTTCTGTGGCTCACAGGTCCTGGGAGGAGGGCGCACTCTATGAAAGCAGGGTCTTTGCTTACAGCTGCGGCCGCTTCTGGTTTCTCTAGGCTTTTGCTCTGCAGTGGTTTAAGATGTGTTCTTGAACGGCAGCTCTGAACCCACACTGTAAAGTCTTTCAAAATACCGTAAAACGCGGTCCTGCCCGAGCCAACTTCAAATGCAGCTCAGGAATGAAGGAAATTCCAGAGGCTGCTTTACAAGCCAAGGCAAGAGCAAGGCCAAGGGGAGAACCGGGGGCCTCGGGCTCAAGGGGACGGCTGGCACGAGAGGTTCCCGGCACGCGGGCGCTGAGCGCGGTCCCAGTTCGCTTTGGCCACGCGGCGCCCTCACCCTAAGGTCCCCGCGGAGCTGGTCTGGAGAACCTGCCCGAAGCTGGAGCGGCAGCTTGGCCCTCGGCCTGCTGGCTTGTCGCCCACCTAGCGGGCCCCGCCCCCGGCGAGCACACCCGGGGCTCCCGCCGCGGCGCCCGCCTTGCTGCATTCCGACCCCGCGCTCCAGGGGCCCCGCATCCACTGCACCATCCACCTCGCGCCATGGCCACCTCGTCTGCGCGGCCCGCTGTCCTGGTCCTGGTCGGGCTGGCGCTGTTCCTGCTGCTGTGCCTGGGTCCAGGTGAGTGGCCGATGCCAGGCTGAGAGCGGCACCCGATGGGTTGACCCAGGGTACACTGAGGGGTGCGGGGAAGGAGCCTGGGAATGGGGTGCGGGTGTGAGGCATAGGATCCGGCTCTCAGCCTGAGCTTCGGCCAAGGAGACAGCAAGGGAACGGGGTCAAAGTCACTGCACCCAGGTGAGCCCCAGCAGTGCTCTCGAGTATTGAATTGACTCACCTGGACTGTCCCAGACTGAGGGGCAATCTCCGGCAAAAGGGGCAGGGATCCGATATGAACAAGAAGTGTCATATAAGGGACAGTGGAGGCTTGAAGCTGGTGGTACCCCCTGGGTGGGTCCAAAAAGTTTCTCCCAGATCCCTTAAGGCAGCTCTGGCTTCACCGGGCTCCAAAGCTAGGGGCCACCTGGTGCCTCAGATAGGGGCCACTCTTAAAGTAGCAATGCTTATCCTTTTCTACTCCATGAAGCTCTTTGTGAATTAACTGAAAAGTCTGAAAATGCCCAGTTCTTTGTCCTTTTTAAAAATGCGTTCACAGTACAAAGGAAGCAGGTTCATGGACTCTGGGGCCCTTCTGAACCTCAAAATGCTCCCTATGCTTAATCCTTAAGGGGCCACAGTCTCTTCTACAGCTTTGTAACTCTGGAATAGGAGCAGTGTGATCCAATTTGGCCGCGAAGGGAACCCGCTGGCGTACGCTAAGTGACTTGCCTAAGTCGCCGAGACCACTGTTAGGGTTCCCCCATGAAGCGGCTGCGCAATGTCTAATGTGGGTGGAAGACCTGCTTGACTGTTCTGCTGCGTTCTGCTTATTCAAAGGGGGTGTGGAAAAACCAAGGTCCAGGTTGAAGGGAGGCAGGGGTCATGCATTAGGGACTACTCGAGAAATGGGGGCCTGTTGCAGTTAGAAGGATTACTGTTGGAAATTCCAGCCACCAAGGGAGCTCACCATACACTCATTTAAGTTAGTTTTGTGAGCTCTGGCTATAAGGCATTGATCTGCAAGACTCATAGTTCACACCAAGAAGTTGCTGACAGAAATCAGTTCAGTCCTGCCATCACTAGCTGAAATGTGAATTTTTTATGACATAAAATGAGGTACTTTGGGGCCCAAAGGTGATTCCTTATGTCCCCTAAACATATAACATGAAGAAAATGATCTCTGTCTGTCCCCCTCTTGACTGACTTGCTAGTGGTCAGTGTCTTGAAATTCTGCATGTGCCCAGTCCCCTGGAAAGTCTAATTCCAGGTAACCATATTTGATACATTCAGGACTGCTTAATATCACAATCTGGAAATGGGAGCTGATGATGTTGGGGAGAAGGATCCACAGCCAGTCCTTTGTTCTTCATTCCTTTCCACAGGAGATTTTGTGTGGTGTCTCATTATGAGTATTAATGTATAGCTGAAGGTATAGGAACAGGCACCGTGGTAGCATTCATAATTTATGGCGTAAGATCTCTCCAAGCCCTTTCGTTGTATGGCTGAGGTTGGCCTTTCATTTCTAAAGCAGTAATGACTCACACTTGCAAGAAATTGCAGCCTGTGGTAAAAGCCCAAGCCCAGTGTCTCTTTCAACATTGAATCACATTTCATTCATTAATTGTTAAGCACTTTTACAGAAGGCAAACAGATGGAGGGTGATACTTAATTCTGTGTGCGCTACCCTGTGACTTGTTAAAGATTGACAAATGTTAAGATATTCATGAATGCTAATATTAGAGCCAAAGAACTATCTGTCTGCCTTGGCAAATATTTTCATAGATTTCTTCATTGACTTTTAAGGTTGGGAGGGAAATACATCTTTTAAGAGCAGTCCCAACTCTTATAGGTGAATAATTGCTTGTCCAGTAGCCTGGTTGGGTTCTCAATTGTGTTGATTTATGATCAGACACCTCTGGTGGCCCTTGATGGGCAATCTCTTGGAATCATTTATTCCCTCTTTGGGTGGTGGTCCAGGCATTGGGAATAATTTTTGCCCCCATCTCTGGTCCAGTGACCCAGTATAGACATAATCTCCTTCCAGAAGTTTCCCTTTTCCAGGTTTTCAATGACTTTCTCCAAGTGAGATGTTGTGAACTCTAGAGAAGTACCCTGATCAGCACAATGGCAGAGCAAAGAAAGACAGAACAGTTATCTTTCTCTAGAGATGGTTGTCATTACTATACCTAACACTGTAATTGCTTTTAAACAGCCAACTTGCCATAGGGTGATCCAAACACAGACTGCAGAAGTCACTGTAGCCTGTAGCACACTATATTAACTCTTTAACTCACTCCCCAGCAGACACCAGGTCACCTGGTTTTTAAAATTAGCATACAAAGCAGTGGGTTTTGTTATGGCATTTTCATACATACGTTGGTCCTCCTGCCCTTCGCCTCTCCTCTGTCCCCTGTCCCCTTCTAGTGTTCCCCTTCATCCTCCTCCCTGTAATCACCCTGTTTCCATATTGTGTGTGTTCTATTTGTCCCCTCCCCTTTTAAGATTTCTTCTTCTTCTCTCAAGGTCGCCATCCCAGTTTTATGACCTATATCCCATATATATGTAATTAAATATAAATACAGTTAAATATAAATATGTATATACACATATGTAAATTAAAGTTTGGGATCCAAGGGTTGGAGAGATGGATCAGCAGTTAAGAGCACTGGCTGCTCTTGCAGAAGACCAAGGTTTGCTTCCCAGCATCCACATGGCAGCTCACAACCATCCTTAACTCCAGTTCCAGGGACCTGATGCTGTCTTCTGACCTCTGTGGGCATTGCATGACACAGGTGCAATTACGTACATGAAAGCAATACATTCATACATGTTAAATAAAAATAATAAATAAAATATTAAAAAAATAAAAATAAATTGAACGGATCTGCATTTGAGAGAAAACACATGGTATTTGCTTTTCTCAGTGTCCAAGTTACCAGCTGACAGTCAGCTTGATACAGCTTAGAATCACCACGAAAAGGAATTGCAACTGAGTGATTGTCTTTGCCAGGCTTGCCTGGGGCATGTCTGTGCAGGATTGTCTTGACAGTTAATTGATGTAAGAGAGTCCAGTCCATTTCCTGGGTAAATGGTCCTGGGCTGGATAAAGAAGCAGGCTGAGCCTGAGCCTGGGTGAGCCAGCAAGCAGTGTTTCTCCATGGTTTCTGCTTCAGGTTCTTGCCTCAAGTTCCTGCCCTGACTTCCTTCGGTGATGGACTGTGACCTGGAAGTAGAAGCCAAATAAACCCTTTCCTCCCCCAAGTGGCTTTTAATCAGATTATTTCGTACCAAGTGAAAGGAATCAAAACTAAAATAATAACAGCTTATTTCATTTAATATAATAATCTCCAGTTCCATCCATTTTCCTGAAAATGACATGATTAGATTTTCTTTATGGCTGCATAAAATTCCATTGTGTCTATGTGCCACACTTTCTTTATCCATTTATTTGTAGATGGACATCTAGGCTGGTTCCATTGTTTAGCTATTGTGAATAGTGTAACAAAAGACATGAGTATGAAAGTGGCTCTGTGGATTTAAAAAGGCGTTCAGCATCCTTAGCCAAGAGGGAAGCACAAATTAAATGTACTTTGAGATTTCCATCCGCCATGATGCTCTACTTCCGACTTATGATACTAGGGGCATTTCCCCCAGGGCCTTGGGTCCAAAGTCTACTAGACCAAGCCTATTCCTGTGTGCAACAGTTAAGAACCAGAGGGTTCTTTGAGAGTTTCAAGCATGCTCACTGGATGGAGGTAATGTTCTTTCAGGCCAGACACACTATGTCTTATGATTGGGTTTACCAGAAACTCTTAAAACTGAATAAATGTAGCAGTCAACGTCACCCTTCCCCAAATAATGTTTGACTTGAGGATGAACAGAGAAAGCTGAAAAACTGTGTTGATTTCTTAGAAAGTTAAGTACAGCATGTTCCCAGGATTGTAACACGAGTCCCATCTCTGCCTGGCTCTGTCCCACAGGACTGCTGAGTCTGTGTATGCATCACTGGATTTAGAGCCCATCCTAAGTCTACTATGATGTCTTCTTGAGATCCTTAACAAACTACACCTGCAAAGCCCCTGCTTCTAAATGAGCTTACCTCCAGAAGTCCCAGGCGGATATGAATTGCAGGAGTACTGTGGGACTCTAAAGCCAGGGTTTCAGGGAGATACACATGATAGGCAGGTGTCCTTACAATAAGATTTTGGGGCTAAAAGAACAATGTCACTTTCTCTAAGCAATAACTCAAGTGGTAGTATCCTTGTCAACCAGTAGTAGCCCCAGACACATTGTTTATCCTGTGTGACAAGGACACAAAATGCATTAGATACTGTAAAATTATCAGCTGCCAAATCAAGGCAAAGGCCTTCAATTCTTATTTCCAATTCTGATTTTTGCATTCAATAAATTCTAGGGAATGATGTGACTCTGAAACTGATTTCTGCTTTTGTTCATTTAGGTGGTATAAACGGAAATAAACTCAAGGAGATGCTGCAGAAACGAGAAGGTAAATAAGTGGATAAAGGGTGCATTGACTCCTCGCTGCAGGGAAGTAGAAAGGCAACGCCTTAAAAGGCTTGCAGATCTGAAGGGCTTATTCTGTGGGTATGTGGTATGTTATTTTGCCAGATAAATATTCTTGCCTGTAAATGTTTGATGGTTGTTTTTCTGAAAGCTGTCAGTGTGGACTCGGAAACAGTGCAACACTGTTAATTGAATGTTGCTATTTTAGTACAATGAAATACTTTGGTGTACCCATCCGAACTTAGGGTGCATCCTCCAGAGCATGCTGACTTTAGTTGAAGAACTAGGTATGGATCAGCAGTATTGGTATTCTGTCCCGTCAGCCATTAGGCAAAGGAATTCCCACAGGAAAACCTTTCTGTTACCAGTTTCTGTTGTGAAAATGCTCCTGTGTTACATGGTAGAAGCGGCCAGGTTACATAGAATTAGAACATTCTGGGATCACAAAATGCAGGCTCTAGGCCCACTATTATCAGTCAGGTCAAATGGCTCCATTGGGAGTCTCGTGAGAACCCGTTCTTCTCTCTTTATCTCCCTCTATGAAATTAGGTATCTCAGAAAGTAAAAAGTATAGACACGTTTGTAATGAGACCATCAACCACTTGTCCTCCTTCCTAGTTTATGACAGAGTTCCTAAGGAGGGGCCCTTACCACTTATTCCCGTACTTCACAACTGACCCTCAAGGATGCTGCCATGGCTTCCTGGAGCATAGGTGGCCACTTCTTGGATAGGAAATTTCTGGGCAGAATCTCAGCATCCTCCTGAGAATCTCCACCTACCTATATGGCTCTGTTCTGTCCCCAGTCTTGCAGACAATCCAGAGGTCCCCTTCTGTGCTAATTGGCTATGTTACTTCATAGATACCCAGGGGTCATCTTTGTGTCCCACAGGGCCAGCCTGTCACAGATGAGCAAACCACTGAAATAATTATGATCCCTGAGTGTATACCCTCAGCCTTTATTCAATTCAAGCCAAGAAACATATATTGAGCACCTACTACATATATACTACTACAACAGGCCCTGAAGGGTTGTTAAAACCTTTAGGGTTTGTTAAAATCTAAAATCACTCCTGCAACTTACCTGTCTGGCCAATGATTCATGTTTTGCCTGCATATATGTAAGTGTAGCCATATTGTGCAGTGCCCACAGAAGGTAGAAGAAGGCATCAGATCCTCTGGAATTAGAATTTGAGATGACTGCTAGCTGCCATATGAGTGCTGGAAAACAAACCTGAGTCCCCTGTCCTCTGTCCTCAGTCTTCTGTCCTCTAAAAGAGCAGCCAGTGCTCTTAATGGCAAGCCATGTCTCCAGGCCCTACTTTAGTTTCTCGATTCTTACAGGCTTTATATAACAGCACCAGGTTAAGATGTCTGGTCTGGTCCTATACAGGAGGAGACAGGTCTCCAAAAGGATGGCAAGGGGAGGTGCAAGGGCATACCTGTGTCCCTGAGCATGTCCTATTGAAGTGGTACTGTTTAAGTGGTTGAGACTATGAGGAGAAGCCAGTAGAAGAAGCAATGATACAGCAAGGTCGGTACACTTTAAGGCTTAACTGGGTCAGCCATGATCAGACTGTGAGGCCCAGAATCAGTTCCATGGCTTAACATGTAGGAATCTATTGCAGTGTGAGGCGGATCTGGCTCCTGCTCCCTCCAGGCACATCATCCCATCTCTTTTTCGCTTTGTCTCCTATGTAAGCATATAGGATATATGCATATCTTACTTGCATATACTATGTATATACACTCTTGCATTTTCATATGCACTTCACATATGGTACACATGTGTGGGACTAGATGTCCAGTTCATCTTGTGAACACACAAGGGTAAGCCACCAGCCCCTGATGAGTCCTGGGCTCTGGGCATGGTGAGTAGTCTTCAGGGATGAGCTCATTGTCTTTGCTACTTTGAGAAACTAGAAGTTGAAGGTTAGTCTGGGCCCCATTCATATGGCTATGCGCAAACAGGAAAACTTGCTAATGAGGAGCAAGAAACTGATGACCCAAGGCAATGCTTTATCACATAGCTGTAAGGATGAAGATGGAATCAAAGCCATCTCAGACCTGGCTGTGCACTAGATGAGACTATAAGAGTGACCTCACTCAAAAAGAAATTCAGGTTGGTGATGTGACTCAATGGTAGAGTGTTTGCCTGCCATGTCAAAGGTCAGGGGTTCAGTCCGCAGTACCACAGGGCAGAGTCACTCTTAGGGAGGGGAGTGATGAAGGGAGGTTGGATAACAGATAACCAAATACAGGCACAGAGGAGTAAGTTCTAATGTTCTGCATCACAGCAGTGCCAGGTTCACTGGCAGGTAGAGCAGTGGAGAAGCCGGTCCAGCCGGCCTCCTCCAGGGGCTGAGCGGGATGGTGAGTGTCGGTGGCCTGGACCCCTCTCCACTCCGGAGAAAACACCACACCAAGCCAGGAGACTTGTCGAAGCAGGATTTCGCTTTATTGCATCAGGCACAGTCTTATATAGGGTAGGGGTGGGGCTAAAAACATGGGAAGTGAAGGACCAATCATTTTTCACCACGTAGGCTGTAGCCAGGTAGAGGCCATTTTGTTATGCCTTGCTGAGTCACTCCTATGCGGAAGTGGAGTGTTAGAGACAGGCCGCAAAACTCGAGTGAGGCTCAGAAAGCTGCACCAGGCCACATGTCTGGGCCCATGAGACCCAACACAGCAGGGTGGTGATTACTGCACATTTTATGAATAACTAGAAAAGAGCCCAAAGACCAGCAGGAAGACATGATAAACGTTTAAAGGGAGGGAAATGCCAGTTAATCTGGTTTGATCATTGAATATGCATCAGATTGTTATCCTGTGTGTTATGTGTACAATTATTATGTGTCAATTAAAGTAAACAGATGTGGGGAGCTGGAGAGATGGCTCAGCAGTTAAGAGTACTTGCTGCTCTTTCAGAGAACCCAGGTTTAGTTCCCAGCACGCACAACAACTAACAACAGCTGTAACTCCAGTTCCAGGGGAATCCAACGCCCTCTGCAGACATTGCACTCAACACTCATACACATAAAAATAAATAAAAAGAAAAGAGAAACATGTAGTTAAATCACATTGAACTTCTAATAAAACGAAGAGAATATTGTTTTAAAAAAGTAACCATCCTCTGTCTTGTGGGGTGGGGAACTGACCATTTCAGCACCTGCTCCGGACAAGAGCAACATGGCTGTGGATGAGCACAAAGCAAAGGAGTTCCTGGGCGGCCTGAAGCGGGCAAAGCGTCAGCTGTGGGATCGCACACGGCCTGAGGTGCAGCAGTGGTACCAGCAGTTCCTGTACATGGGCTTCGACGAGGCGGTGCGTATTCCTTCCAACTGGGGATCCCGGATACCACAGGGCAGACTAGGGGGCCAAAGGCCTGGCCTGGAAAATAGGAACTGGAAAATCAATCTTTGCTCCTGAGTTTAATGTTTTCTGTTACTTTATTAGAATACTCTAGGCTGGGTACTTTGTAAAGAAAAGAGGTTTATTTTTAGTTTGTTACTCTGAATGTTCAAGAATATGTTGTTGTTATGTGCTTGACTCTGGTGAGGGCATCCTGGCAAATGATGTCATAATAGCAGAAGGATGTGTGCAGGAAGAGTCACATTCTAAAAGGAAGTAAGTCTGAATTTTCTTTATATATTCACTGGTTTGGTTTGTTTTTTGAGAGAGGGTAAATGCAGCCTAGACTGGCCTCACACTATGAGGCTGAGGATGACCTTGAACTCCTGATTCTGCTGTCTCCACCTCCCAAGGTGTGCAGTAGTGTGCTCAATGAGTTTGCTCTAACAACTGTCAATTCCTGTGAGAACTTACATCTGTCCTTTCAGAGGGTTAAAACCTCATGATCTAAGTACTTTGTGCTGGGGTCCACCTCTTAAATCCCACCTCCTCAGCGCTGACACGCTGAGCATCAAGCTTCCAGCAATGGACCCTGGGGGCACACAGACTATGGCCAAACCATAGCTCTCTTTATTCCAAAACTATCAGCCCTCCTCGGGCCGAGTGCTAGCCAGCAACTGGACTTTACCCATCAATGTGAAGCCAGCAGTTGGGATTTCCCACCAGGAGACTGGGGAAGCAGAATCCAGGGAAGCCAGGAGTCAAATGGCTGTCTCTCAGAGCCCTCAGGAATCTGATTTTCCTAGAAAATTTCAACCCTGCTGCCTAGCTTTGCCTGAGCATCCTCAAGGTAACTCACCAAACATGAGCAGCTTTGCCTCAGAAATAGCAGAAGCAAGAAGATGGACACAGGACTCATAATGACCATGGAGAGAGATTTGTTAAATGACTTTTAAAGAGAGGTGGGTCTTGTAGATGTTTGGTGGAAGTTCAGGCAATGCACTTGTGAGAAAAGCTGCTTTGTAGCTCACGTGTGTGGGCAGAATTAGTGGGCAAAGTCAGTAAGTTCAGACGAAGACTGTTCCTGGGTGACAGCTTGTCACCTAGGCTTCAGGAACAGGTGGGAGGGCAGCAGGGCTGAAGCTCTGCATTCCACTCACTGGAGCCTGTCTGCAGAGTGACCGAGTCTAGAGGAGCTGCCGCCCAGAGACCATCCAGAGTTGGGCAGCTAAAGTGCTTTCCTAAACGGCGCATGCTTTGCGGAGGATTGCGTACAGAACAAGTAGACACGTAGAAAAGCCCCCTTTCTAATGGCAGCATGGAACCGAGTCAAGAGGCAGCATTTCCTTCCCACTCCCAAAGGCAGCACATATCCATGGTCCCTAAATTTCATTTTGCTACTCCAGTATAATTTTCCTTTTTCCTTAGCTGTGCAAGTGGCTTCATACTTAGAGTCAAACCTTCTATGCCAGGCGGGATTCTAAGGACTTATATAAAGAAATTTACTTCAAAATCCAAAGGGCAGGCACATGTTGCATTGATATGTCTCATTTGCTCCTCAATTAGGTCTATATTCTGCCCAGCAGAGTTACTAGGAAATAGGTGGAGTCATGTCTAAAGATTCTAACATATTGTCAAATTGCACACTCCCATAAGTCCTGCATGAGGGCACAAAGTTTCCAAAGTCATCAACAGCATTTTATGTCTGAAATATTTAAACATATGCATTTATTTGGTAGATGAAAATGGTATATTATCTTTTAGTAATAATGTCTCTTTGATGACCTCCACTAAATAGTTTATTTAAAATTTAATGTGAGAAAATGGCTAAAAATTAATGTCTGGTAACAAAATCAAAACAGAGATGAGGATCAAGGAAAAGCATAATGAGTGAGCATGCATAAAAAGATTACAGGAAACTGCTCGATGCCAAGGGTGATTCTCTCTGGCATTGGAATGACACCATCTCTCTTTATCTTTGTGCGCTCATATATTCAAACTTGAGTCTGGTACTATTTCTATACTCATAAAACATTATTAAAGTTTATTGAAAATACATATTTTAAGCCTTCAAAACTTATAAAATCAGAAAACCCAAGGAGTAAGATTATTTTACTCTGACCAAAAAAAAAAAAAAAAGATATTATGAGAAAAGTCAGACTAAAGGTAGAAAAGCCAGGCTAAGACGTACATGGAGGCAAAGACAAGCTGTCTGCATCTTCCTGCTTATCTAAGCAGTGTGAGGAGCCATGTTCTTTAGTATACAGGAGGAGGCCCACCACTCATTTAGAGCAGGTGGTGGTCATGGGGCCTAGAGGCCCAGATCATGGGCCAGGCTGGGGCTTCCAGCCTACAAAATCCTCAGTACAAATACTCCTCAACCCATGGTAAGTTGAAAGCACGGTAATAAAAAAAATGCCTTCAATGTACCTATTGTACCACCATCCTAGCTCAGACACATGATCACAGATTTGGAGCTATGACTCCCTACAGGATCATAGGAGAGGCTCATCCCACGCAGCACTAGACTGGGAAAAGATTCAAATTCAGAATGCAGAGTGATTTCTACTGAAGGCATATTACCTTCACATTATTCTAAGGTCAGGATCAGGCTGTGTTAATTCACTGGCCATCTCACTAAAATGAAAATAGATTCCCAAGACCCAACCACCAGAAAATTCCACCTAAAAGGCTGGCATGGTGCCAGAGAATCTGCATTTTCAGGTCCCAGTGGTGACCTAGCTGTAGAATCTCATGGCCAGAACCTTGAAACCCAAACTGCTCAGCCTGCTCCAGCTCTCGGGTGGTCTTTGTCAAGGTGTTCAATATCTGGCCCTTACCCTAAACTTGTACCACGACCATCACCAAAGAAATATTAGCCTTCCCTTTGAAAAACCAACTGGTAGCAATGACCTATCACTGGAACTGAAAGGTGCGAGCATCACTGTGCTCATCTTACCACTGATCCTTTTCTTTCCCTTTTTACTTTTATTAATGATGACTATCTCCTTTGATAATTGTGTCTAAGGGACTGTAGGCTTCTTGGCTTCTAGAGAGCCTGGTTCTATCTTGTTTTAGGCAGCTCTCCAGTGTCTGCACAGGGCCAGACACCCAGAGCTCATTTCACAGCATTAGTACAATGGATACGCTCAAACCATAAACACAGATGTACAAGATACACCATCTGCACTGTCCCAAATGCCCTGGCCCTGGATGCCAGTGGTTGATTGAATTCAGCCAACACACAGTGCACCAGGCACAGGGACAGAGTTGGAAGACAAGGAATCTTTCACAGTGAAATGTGGACTAT
Source organism: Eospalax fontanierii (assembly GCA_035773235.1). Lineage (NCBI taxonomy): Eukaryota > Metazoa > Chordata > Mammalia > Rodentia > Spalacidae > Eospalax > Eospalax fontanierii. The sequence goes on from CM069547.1 coordinate 34,319,380, forward strand.
GCCGCAGGGCTAACCAAGCTGTTACTGCAATTGATGAATGCATTTACCTTAAAAAGAGAAAGATGCTTAAGTGTGGAGTATATTTAGAACTAGTATGGCTGAAGCAGTTTTCAGAAGTATAGGCATAGATTCCTTTGGTGAAAAATAGCTCCTTATTAGTATCCTAAAACTGTGCTGACCTTTAAACAAAACAAGATAATAACAAGCAGCATCACAGAAAAGGTTATCCATCATTGAAGAGAGAAGCCACGATGGAGAAAAGTCCCAGTTAGGATGGGATTTTAAGGAATGTGTGTCTTTAAATCTATTCTCCATCATTCTCTTTTCCTGCAGAAATTTGAAGATGATGTCAGCTATTGGCTAAATAGAGGTCGAAATGGCCACGACTACTATGGCGATTACTATCAGCGGCACTATGACGAAGACGCGGCCATCGGACCCCGGAGCCCCGAAAGCTTTAGGCATGGAGCCAGTGTCAACTATGATGACTATTAGCTGTCCCCTACTGCACAGTGTATGTGTCACCAGTGCCCCAGAGCCTTAGGCCACTTGGGTTTTGCTGTGCTTTGCTTAAACAGGCCATCCCTATTTGCTCTGTGTGAGCAGGAAGGGCCGAAGCCCTGTAAGTGCCTTTTGCTCTTTTATGCGAATACTTAATACAGCTCGTTTAAAGTGGAAATAAAGCATTTTTTAAAGGAGAAAAGTCTCAGAACTCATTTGGGTTAAGCCATGACACTTCTCATTCCCTCCAGTTTTGTTGTTTTAAGACAGTGTCTCACTGTAGCCCCAACTGGCCTGGAACTCACTGTGTAGAACTGTCCCACCTGCATCTCACAGAGAGATCTGCTTGCCTCTGCCTCCCAGGTGCTCAGATAAAAGGCCGGCATTGCCATGCCTAGCTCTTTATTTTATTTTTTAATCTCTCCATTTTGGATGGCCGCTCCACTCCCTGCTAGGAATCTGATCAGCACCCTGGCAGGGAGCTGAGCCAGTGATCTTTAGTTTGTTAAAATGCAGTCTGTATGAAACACAAAATATGGATTCAACAGGAAAATCCAGTGGGCTGTAGTTTCTGGGCTGGGACATGGTTCGGAGGGCTCTAATCACTAGACGGGTGGTGAGGGCTTTCAGGGCTCAGACTATATACCAGAGCAAGGCCTTGTGAACACATCACGCAGGAAGTGAGAACAGGAAATCATCGAAAGTTCAGTTGATATCAGATTCACACTCACCTAAAAATTGAAAAAGAAGCATGTGTCAATCAATCAAGAAGGCTTAAGAAACGACTTTGAATTAAAGGAAAAGTGGTGTTGGGCTGGGAAGAAGAGAAGGAGGAAGAAATGCGATGGATGAAGAGAGGCCTGTGGTCCAGCCCAGGCCATGCCCACAGACCTGGAGGAGGTGGAGTAGGAGAGCACTGACTGCGTGGGGGAGGCCTCTCAGAACGGCTCTCAAACTTCGAGGGAGGGATCACAGACCTCTCTGATAATATAATGAGGGCATTTTACTCTTTTAAAAGATTATATGCCCTTTTTGCATACTGTTTCTGGAATACCCTCATTCACAAAATGGCATTAGTCACTCTATACTTAGCAGGAAGGGTCTGTCTTCAGGACATGTGGCGTTAATGAGAAGTTGTGCTTAAAGGTCCTTCTTGGGGACCTGACTTCTATTAACAAAAATGTGATAAATATACATGACAAAATCTGTCATTTAAATCTTCATGGCTGTAAAAGCAAGAAGGCTTGAGTTTAGATCCCTAGTACATATGTAAAAGCCTGGTGTGGTGACTTGTGCCTGCAATCCCCACACTGGGAAGGTTGCGGCAGGAAGACTGCTGTGAGGCCAGACAGTGTGAGAAACTGTCTCAAACAAACAAAACAATGATCATTTAACTATTTTTAGGCATCCATTCCACTGGGTTCGAGTACATTTTCACTGTTGTGCAGCCATCACTACCACCCGACTTCAGAATGTCCCCTCGAACCCAACAAATCAAACACAGCTCCGTGTTGCATCTGGCTCCTGCCAGAGCCTCCACTCTTTTCTTGGTGGAATTTTTTTTGTAGTTAGTATGCAGTGATGGGTTTCTTTATGACCTTTTCATACATGAATATTTTTTAAATAGAAACACCACTATGCATAAATGTTTGTCTTTTTGAGTGTTTATTTTGCTCAATATGATCACCTCCAGTTCCAACCATTTCCCTGCAAAAGACATAATTCTGGTTTTTTTTATCCTTTTGGTATGTATGTGGTACATGTGTATGTACAGGTTTGTGTGTGTACATGTGTAACTGTGGGTGCTTGTGCATGTGTGGGTGGAGGCCAAAGGTCAATGTTGGGTCTTTTTCAACCCCTTTCCTTAAATTTTGAAACAGGGTCTCTCATTGAACCTGGAGCTCACCAATTGGATAGACAGGCTGACTAGCAAGTCCCAAGCATTACCTGACCTTGCCACCTCCTCTCCTTGCTGGGGATACAGGCATGTACCACCATATCAGGTTTTTACATATGTAGTAAGGATCTGAACTCAGGCCCTCGTACTTGTAAAGCAAGCACTTTACCTACTGAGCCATCTCCTTTATAGCTTAATATAACACCATTGTGCATTTATATAACATTTCAAAACTCTGTTTTTCCCCTGATAGATAACTGGGCCAGCTCTATGTCTTGGCTGTTGTGAATAGTGATGTAATGAAACATGGATGTGTTAGTGTCTCTATATTATGCTGCCTGGAGTCCTAGGAGTGGTATAGCTGAGTCTTACGGTAGTTCCACCTATAGCTTCTGAGGAACCTTCACAGAGGCTGCGCAGAGGCTGCAGCCTATAAGGATTCTTTGCCCCACACCCTGCCAGGATTAGTTGCTGTGCACCATTATACTTTCTGTGTGTATAAATTTGATTGCTCTAGCCACCTCGCACACACAGGCTTGCCTTGCTATGGTTTAAATATGAAATGTCCCCCACAGGCTCATGAATTGGACACTCAGTCCCTAACTGGTGATGCTCTATATTGGGAGGCTGTGATAACTATAGGAGGCAGGCCTAGCTGGAGATGTAGGTCCCAGATGCGGCATCCCTTTGAAGGTTCTCTCTGGTTCCCAGTCCCTTTTGCTTCTGCTTTCCTTACTTCCGTGATAAGAACATCTCTGCCCCACCATGCACAGCCCCTAGGACAGAGTGGAACCTTGGAACCTGTGAGCACAGATGCATCCTTTCTCTTTTAAATGGTTTCTTTTGGATAGTTTGTTACATCATCAAATATTGACTAACATTCACAGTATTTGACATTTTGTGTTTGGTTTATGTCATGTTGTAGCATGCACCAGTGTTTCCTTCCATTGCAAGGCAGGATGATGTCCCACTGTAGCTGACACTGCACTTGGTTTGTCCATTCCCCTGCTGCGGATACTCAGCTTGGTAACTACCCGTTGACAATGGTGGGCCGTACTGTGAGTCATCTCTGTGTCCCTGATTTCAGTTCTTTTTGAGATAGCTGGATCACACAATGATTCCATGTTTAACGGTGTGAAGACCCACACACTCTTTTCTATAGTAGCTCTACATTTTACATGCTCACCTTTTCCTTTTTTCTTGACTCCTGGCTGGCTCAAACCCCAGTGCAATGTTAAAGCAGAGGAAGGCAGTGATACAGGACATCTTTGCTTCATTCTCGATCTTTAAGGATGGGCTGTATGTCTCCACCAATCATGTTTGCTGGTTTTGGTAGATGTATTCGTCAGGATCAGGATTCTAAAGAACAGAAACAAAAGGAAAAAATTGTATATATATATATATGTCTGAACATATGTATATATGTTCAGAGGATCACAGGATGTTGTGATGAGTCTAGGAGCAAGATAGAGAGCCAGGGAGGTGGTGATATGGCTCAGTCCAAGAAGCCAGAAGCCTCAGAACCAGGGAGGCTGGTAACAGAAGGCTCAAGAACTGGATTCTGAAGTCCAAGAACATCAGGAAAGTCTCCCAATAGGGGATGGTCACTCCCCTTCCTCCTGTGTTTCTGTCCCATCTGGGTCCTCAGCTGGCAAATGGTGTGGTTCACATTCAGGACACATTGTGCCCACACAGTTCAAGGCTTGTAGGCACCTGTGTCTTTGGAGGCACCTGGAAGACAGTCCAGGAAGTACATCTATTGGCTTTGCCAGCGTCTCTCAGGCTAGTTAACAACCAAAATTAAGCATCACTGTGTGACATTTCAAGTTAAGGAAATTGCTTTCTAAAAATATACTAAGATACTTTTTTGATATATTATATAAGTGTTTACTTTTTAAATAGGTAATATAATTTTTTCTTTAAAATGGGTTAACAGGGAGAATTTCATTAATAAAAATTATAATATTAATCAACTAAGTTAATTTCATTTAATTTCTGGGATAAGTCTAATTTGAACATAGTAATTTTTTTTTTCTCTTACAAGTGGAGGTTTTATTGATTTTGGTTTACATGGGGTTTTTCACTTTATCCTGCCACACAGAAGTCCCTGGGAGGATCACATGTAGCATATGTAGATGGAAAGAACCTCAGACAGTTAATCAGGCCAGAACAGGAAGGGCTGGGAGATTCAAAATCCAAAGAGAATAAGAAGAACAGGTTTCCTTGTCCCATCCAGGCCTCAGTGTCCTCAGTGAGGCCCTGGAACTGATCCCGTCTAAGGGGCTTTGGAAAATGAATGCAACCCTTCAAAACACCTTCAGTATTTTAAGGTCTTGGGTCCTTTTCACTGGGGTTAAAAAGAAACTAAACAGGGACTGCTGGAGAGTTGGCACAATAGTTAAGAGCACTAGTTGCTCTTGTAGAGGGCATGGGTTCAGTTCCCAGCACCTATGTGTCAGTAACTCCAGTTCCAGGGGATCTGATGCCCTCTTTTGGCTAGCTTCATGGGCATTGCATTACATGGCACGGACACACTTACATTCAACTAAAACACTCATACACATAAAATAAATGTAATAAGTAAAATATTTTAAAAATAAAAGCAAAATTTAACAAAAAAAACCTCAAAGCATTATTTTCTTTCATTGAAACTGCCTGAACTTTCTGTGGGTTCACAAACCATAACCTAATGGGGAGGAGATGAGGAAACTGGAAACTATATCCAGACAGGCCCTCTGCCTCCTCCTCTTCCTCCCTTCCTCCTCCTCCTCCTCCCCTTCCTCCTCCTCCTCTTCCTCCTCCTCCTCCTCCCCCCACCCCCATACACAAACTTGATCCATAGTCTGCTGGGAGACTGACAGCCTGGTTCTTCCATTAGGGACCCCACTTTGTCCTCTGCCTGGTAGGTCAGTCCTGGGAAGGAAGCAAAGCATGATGGGGAAAAAGCCAGCATAATACAGGCCTGTCATCCCAGGCCTCAGGGATTTTGATGAGTTCCAGGAGAGCCAGTGCTACAGAGTGAGGTCCAGTCTCAAACAACAAAAAAACCTTAACGAAATCAGAGGGGAAAAAAACCCCCAAACTGCATAAAGGGCACTGATGTAGGGAGTTGGCATCCTTAGCAAGACTCCTTTTGGTATTCAGGGACCAAACTTGGGCCTTTGCCCCAGGATGGAAGCCCCATTGGCTTCGGGGCCCTGAGGGCAATATTCAAGGTCATAAGTCTGCAGCCCTAGGCCAAAGACCTGCCAGCTCTGGTTGGCACCCTGCACGTAACCCTCATAAAAGAGTTGTTGAGCTTGTCTGTGGTCAGCTTGGTGCTGTAGATATGTCTCTGGGTCATCTCACCTGGATGCCACTCTTGTTGGTTCCCATCTGATAGTGCACTGTTCATTCACAGTAGGATGTGGTTTGGGGGATCTTACAGATGTAAGATCATAAGCACCATACAGAACTGGCTGGCACATTTGTTGGTGCCCAAGTGCAGCTTGATGACATACTGGTAGAACTTCATAGCGGCATGTTGCTTTTCTGAGTATTTGACACCGATGTCTACACAACTCTGCAGACCCTTCTTAGTCTGCCACATCAGTGCAAGACACTTGAACTTGCATCATGTTCCCACTCTCAAATAAATCAGTGGCCTGGAATAGACCAGGGCTCATGCCGTAGCTGACCATGCCTTGAGGAAGTTGGACAGATTTTCTAGTTGGTGCCAGTTCTGCATGGGGCAGTTGATCTGGGAACAGAGTCCTGTTGTAGTTTGTTTATGAATGTGCAAAGGATAACCCCATCTCTCAGACCCTTCTGGAGGTTGGGACCAGTGGAGGGGCCCATGAGGCCTTTGATCCAGTCACAGAGCTCTGCTTCCTTCTAGGAAGGTATTTGAAGAGAAACTAGTTCTTAACCATGGCTGAGAGCCAGTAGGATCATCCCATGTTAAATTGCATAGAGTTCCTAGGACCCTGGCTCAGGACAGTACCTAAACCTCAACAGATTTTTTTTTCTATACTCATTGCTGGATCTGATTTCATAATATCTATCTGGAAGTTTTGTATCTGAATAAGATTAGCCTGTCTCTTTCCTTCTGGTTCTGTGGGGATCAGTTCCCATGTCAAGACTGAACTGGATAAAGTAGGAGTGATTTCTCTGAGATTCTCTGGGCATGAGATGGGATTGAAATGATGTTTTCCCTAATGTTTACATGGAGCCATTTACATGCAATAGCGTCTTCATTGACTTTGACTACTGATTTGACTATTTACAGGTAAAGGGGTGCTCTGATTCTGTGTTTCTTTTTGAGTCTGTTGGCTTAACGTCTATGTTTCCAGGAATTTGTCCATGATACCATCTGTGGTTATGTTCCTTTTTTGGTCTTTTTGAGACAGGGTCTTCCTGTAGCCCCAACTGGCCTAGAACTTGCTATGAGACCAGGCTGGCTTTGAACTCACAGATATCCACCAGCCTCTGCCTCCCGAGTGCTGGGATTAAAGAAATGTGCCACCACACCCAGCAGTTATGTTCTTTTCTGTTCAGTTTGTGCCTTTAAAACATGAATTGTGCCCCTTCAAACATGAAGTTTCAGTGTGTTGCTATCTATTGTATGCCTATTTCATGAATATTTCTTCTAATTTTCTTTTTTCAACTTAAGTGGGTCTTTGATTTAATCAGTTATTGACTCTGTTTTGAGCCCCGTTTTGTAAATACAAGTAATTAATGCTTTAAGTATTGTTTCCCAAGAGTTTGAATGAAAAAAATAATGGTGAAACCTCATTTCAGTTAGGATTTTTCTTTAACCTATGAGTTGATTTTATAAGTATTATTAACTTTTTAAGTGAGCGGATTTTTCCAGTTACCATTCTGGCTTTGTGTTTGAGCTTAGTTGGGTGTGGTAAGCGATGCATTCGGGCAGATCCTTTGAAGCGAACTGCAGCCAGCTGCATGTTGGGGTGTACCACTCCAGCAGCTTTTCCCTGTGTACTTGAAAGGAGCATATCTTTCCCACATGTCAAACACAGGCACTGTGGTTTAACAGACACATCTTTCTATTTTGTTACTGAGGTTTGGGGTTTTTTTTTTTTTTTTGTCTATTTTATCTAGCAATTACTGAGAATTGTGTTAAAATATACTGTTATTGTGGTTTGGATAATGGTTTCCTTTAATCCTGTTAGTTTGGCTTTGTGGATTACGGAGTAATACATATATTCATATAACACATACATACTTAAAATTTATGCATTTTCCCAGTGAATGGAATTATCATCTTATTTTGAGTGATGCTTTTTGGCTGAACTCTCCTTTGATATGAATATGACCACCCTTGTGCTTAACTTGTTAATATGCTCCTGGTTTGTCATTTCTATTAATTAACCTTTAATCTTTCAGGGTACTCTGGGTATGTCTGTTGTAACGAATCCATAGATACATTTTGTTTTGTTTCTAAACTATAACAAGACCTTAAGTAGCGAATTTAGCTCACTTACACCTATTGTGATTATTTATTTCTTCTGGCAACGGAACCTAGGCCTCACCCACCCTAAGCACAAACCCCAACCTGAACTGAACTCCCAGTTGCTAACCCAGCCTCCCCTGGGGACTTCTGTCCCATTTTACTTGTTTCTTTGCCACCCTTTTACTGTATTTGGACTGTTTTGCTTTCTTTGCTTATTATTATTATTATTATTATTATTATTATTATTACTTCGGTTACTCCTCTGGAGGTCCACATTGGGTCTCATCTACTAGTGTCTGCCTTCTCTAATACAGATTTAACAACAGGTGCAGATGCACTCTGCCCACCCCTTCCTCATATGCTATCGGGACTCAGCACTTAATTTTAGCCTGCTCTGCTTTCCCTGTGAACTGTCTTCATCGCGTGCATAATCACTGGTCTGCTGCCTGTCACAGCCTAACTAATAACCTCAGCTCGATTTCTCCTTTCAGTTCAGACCAGACTTCTTAGGTTGTCTCCATTCCCTCTGAATGACATCTTTCAGGATCTATTTAGTGATGGCTCTTTCTTGGCAAACTCTCAGGTTCAGCACTTTTCTGTGTATTATTTGGCATAAAATTTTTAGAGTTATTTAGTTGGTGCTTTCTGGATACTATTTTACTGTCTTTGGTTTCTACTGTTGATGTTCCGCATTTCATGCTTCACCTAATTGCTACCTCACTGCAGCTGACACTGTCCTCCCAATTGTTTTTCTATTAGCTATTCTTTTTCTTTATACCGCCCACAGCTTGGCCTATATATACTAATCTCAAGATTGATATCTTTCAAAAATTTAGAAAGCTCTCATCCATTATTTCTTTAAATGTCGCTGATTCCGGGGATGTCTAAGTGTGTGCGTCTCATCCTTTTGCTTTTCCAAATATGTCTGGCTACACTTCCTGCTCCGAGTTTTCCAGGTTTTCTTGGAGTTCTTTAAAGGTATAATATACGTCCATATTTTTTCATTTTCTATATGCTATGTTTGTGGATCTTTCTGGTTTCTTACTTGCCATATTGTAGCAACTTAATTTTACATAGTTTTTAAACAATCTGTTTTCTTTGATAATCTGAGTTAAGTCCTCTGGAACGTATTTGTGTTTCTTTCACCAGTAGCTTAAGGTGCTCTGGGGTTTAACATTTGGGACCACATTAGATTCTGTACTTGTGGATGTGGAAACAATTCAGTACGTTGTGCCTCCTTCATACCCACCGTCTACACCACCAGCAGCTGCAAGTTTGGAAAGGAGCACCTGTGCCACACTGCCCTCTTCTGTGCACAGCTGTCATTTTTCCATGGGCCTTGACCCTAAGGCAGAGGCTTGTAACTCTGTTCTCTGTAGGAGAGTGTGATTGGTTCTGTCCCAAGCCCTGCCTACCCTTCAGAGATGCTCCACTCTACAGGATTCTGCAGACACCTACAGGCAATGGTGGCTGATTTTGGTTTTGCAGATTTCTTACTTCATCATCCAAGGGATGCCTCAAAAAAGGTGTTATGAAATTTTTTTTAAAAAGAAAAAAACAAAAAACCTTTTTTGTTTGTTTGAGGAAAGGTCTTAACTCTGTGGCCAGGTTTACCTGAACCTTGAGGTCTTCCTGCTTCAGTCTTCTGAGTGCTACGGCAGCTTGTTGCCCATATTTATAACTGAAGGGAAGGCTAAACTTGAGGTAGGGATTTGTAGAAATATGTGTGCACTATTAATGAAACCCTAACTTAATGAAACCCTTTATTTAAAAATATGCATAAATCTTAGAGAGACCCCCAAGGCTGTCACACTCCTAGACTAATGTAACTTCTTACTAAGTGCAAAATATGTATCCTTATATATTACAGTATCCCAGTCACCACTCATCAAAGAAGCTTCTTTTGCACCAGACGGAGACTACCACAGAGTACCACAATGGTCACACAGACATTGTCTGTAAATTGCCCAAGCCTAAGTGGCACATATACAATGTAACCTCTACTCCTATGACTCATGCAACAGAACAAGGGGTAAAGAGGACACTGATGAACCTCTCAACTCTTATTAATGAAGCTCCCTCATGCAACAGAGGGCCAATAATACAAAAAGTCACAAATAGCCAAAGCATGGAGATTAAGAATCTGCAGAGTGTGGGTCCCTGGACAGGACTCCTATATTAAGCTTCACTCACCCAGGGCTCAGGGACCACTGAGGAAGAGGGGGCAGAAAGATTGTAAGAGCAAGGAGGTATATGGCCCTATGGAAATACAATCCTACAAGCTCCTAGGACTCTGCTCAGATGAACCTACGGCAATGGTGTTGGCATGCTCGAGACTCATGCAAACTCAAGCAGACAAAAATCCCACATGGAACTCAGGAAATGGGCAGAAGACCCTAATCTTTGCTGAAGAAATAATGACAACTGATTACTGTTGGGTGAGAAAGAGCTAATCTTCTTAAAGCGAGGGACTCTAGATAGGCTGACTAGATCTTAGTGGATGAATTTGCACTGAGGAATGTCCAGGGATACTAACTTGACATAATAGGGCTTAACACAAATGACAGAGTATATGAATTCCAAAGGGAGGGCTGTGGGAGGGTGCCAGAGAGGAAGAAGGTATAAAAGTGACTAAGATTGGTCCATATGTTCTGTATAAAATACACAAAAATCCAATTAAAAGAAATTCAATAAAGAAATATTTAATGGATGAATGTATCTTCCTAAGTTCCTGTCTTGGAAACTGGATCCCAATGAACAGTGATTATTAGGTCAGGAGGACCTGGTTCTTATGAGTGGATTTATGAGGTCATTTGAGGAGTTTGTTAAGAGAATGACTTTGTCCCCTTCTTCTCACACCCTCTTGCTCTTCTGTCATTGATCATGGGATGCAAAGCTTATCTAAGGACTGTGGGCCACATACTTGTCAAATCCTTTGCAAATCAAGAAACGCTGTCTTGTTGGGTGTGGGGGCACAAGCCTATACTCCCAGGGAGGATGGAGAAGGGAGGATAAGGAGTTCAAGAATGTCCTCAGCTATATAGTGAGTTTAAGGCCATCCTGGGCTATATGAGACCTTGCCTCAAAAAGTGAGGGGAAAAAAAAGGAAAAAGAAGCACTGTGTTTTTTTGATGATTTAGATTAATTCTCTGGGGTCCTCATAGACAAAAAATTCCATTGTAAAATGATAGCGACCCCGAGCTAAAGATTGAACTGGAGGAGGGCATGTACCCAGGCCCTGTGGTCCCTTCCTCTTTCTGTCTCCCCTATCTTCTCAGTACTGGCTAGGAAGAGAACAGCTGGGCCAGACCATCCAGGGGAATCCAGCCAAGCTTGGAAAGGCAGAGTCCAGCACAGGGCCTGAATGATCCCTTTGAAAGTCACAAGAAGGAAGTCCTTGTCTCCAGGTAGAACCCCAGGGTACAAGGACTCACAAGAGGCTGGTGGCTCAGTGATGCTGAATTTCCCTCCAGAGTCTATTAATGATCGGGTTGTCTTATCATGTGCTTCTGAGGAGGCAGCATCTATCAGGACTGTGTATCGAAATTCATGTCCTTAAAGATGAAAGTGTGTTTAAAGCCCCTGACTATGCCATATAAATGCTGAGATACACAACAGAGACTCATCTCTCCATCCTTGTGAAGGAACCTTGCATCCAATTCCCCTGAAACTTTCACTGAAATTTTCTCTCTGATAAAATAAATAGTGTATTTACATCCTGAGGACAGGCAAGACTTGACTCAGGAATTGTGAGAGATTTCCCAGGCTACAGACAAGAAAATGAAGGCAAGAGCAGTCAAGGGGCTTGTTCCCAACTAGTCCCTAGGGCTTCTTGTAGTGCACTGTTCATTCTGCTTGTCTTGTTCCACCATTTCCTGTGCCACAGAACTGGAAAAACAGAGAGGGAACCAGGAAACTGGGATTCACAAAGTACTGTGCCTTTTTACTGAGGTACCTTAGTTTCCTTGTCAGTGTCTAGTACACTAATGTGCATGGTCTGGGAAAAGAGCAGCCTGGTGCTGCTGGTACGATGAAGCTACCGAACAGCCAGCTTGGGAACTCAGTTACAAACGACTGCTGTGTTCATCTGATATGACTGTCCATCTGATATGACCTGGGCTCTGTTGACGCTGCTGTTTGCAAACTGAGCTTGCTTGTCCTCCCTTCTGATTTTCATTTCTTTTTCTCTTTCTGCTAAGAAACAAATGTTATAAGGTAAGAGATGGGACATGCTAAGTGTCTGTTGTTGAAGAAGACCATCAGCTAGTCAGGGTGTTGTGGGACTTTCTGGGAGTCAAGAGAGATCAGTAGCCAAGTTAGGTAAAAGAGAGGAACTTTATTCATGCCGGTGGGCTGACACCTGGATTATTCCCATAATCAACTCATATGCAGATGTTAAGCAAGGGTGGAGGGGAGGATCAGAAGCATGTACTTAACAGTTAAGCAAGAAGTTACACAAAAGCAAATGGTTACCAAAGATCACCAGAATGCAGCAGTTTGGCAAACAAAGATTTCAGTGGGGTGTATATGGTAGGCAAACAGATAATAAACCACAGGGGTGAGGGCATATTCCTGTCTGCCTTTCTCCTTTTCTTATCTCATCTTGGGGGCTTTCCATGGTTCAAGGTTCTTCACAACCACTTCATTGCCATAAATTTCCATTGCGACCACAAGGGGACTCAGGCAGATCAGTCATCTGAGCCGTGGGTTTAAAGCCTGCCTGGGCAACTTGATGAGAAGGAAGTTCCACAGAAACAAAGGAAAAAGAAAAAGTTTAAAGAAAGAAGCCCAGATGCTGAGAAGAATTGCCTCTGAGTGAGGCTGTACCATACTGACAGCATGCGAACTGGATCTCTGGCCACCTGCGCAGGAAGCCAGGAATGAACGAAGAATTTGATTAACTGCTCAGACAGACTTCTGGTAGGCCAGTGGACTCGGTGCAGCTCTGGTCTGGGAGCTCATAGACACCATTATCACCATTCCCTTCAGAGCCACACGTCACCTCCCTGCAACCTCACTGTCACCCTGCAAAGTGGGAAAGCCAAGTGTGCACTCACCTGTCCATTTTATTTTAGATTTTCAATCCATTTTGATCTCCCCACCAGTGAATGAATGAGTTATAGTTTGGGTGTTCATTCTTGATTCTGACACACCTTTTCAGTGCCTACTAAATTTTCCTCTTTAGCTTTCAAGTTCAAATTTCATCAGGAAAATGGCATATGGCCTATGTCATAGGTGACACAGACTATTTAACATGATTTGATTCTTCAGCATTTCATAGGATCATGAAGATTTTTCTTTGGTCTATGAAGAGTGAAGTTTACATTGTCAAATATTTCTTTTAAATATCAAACAGTCTTATATCCCTGGAATAGACCTTACTTGATCATAGCATAAAATCTCTCTTTGCATTTATTTACTTATTGTGTGTGTACATGAGTCAGCTCCTTTCTTCTAGCATGTGAGTTCCAGGAATGGCTTCTTTGCTAGCGCCTTTTAACCAATGAGCCATCTCATCAGCTCATCGTATAATTCTTTTTTATAAATTGCTTTATTCAACTTGCTGTCTTAGTTACTATTCCTGTTGTTTTGATAAAATACCTGACAAAGCAATGTAATGGAGAAAGGGTCTACTTTGGCCCCCAGTTCAAGCACACAGTCCATCACAGCAGAAGTCAAAGCAGCAGGAACTTGAAACCTTGCATCTAGTCAGAAAGAAAGAAGCAGAGAACGCCCACATTCAGCTCACTTTATACAGTCCAGTTCTGTTCACAGTTAAAGTGGATTTCCCCATATCAACACAATCAAGGCAATTTCTTACAGTCTCTGAGGTCAGCCATAATCGACCTTCTCAAGACCTATCTCCTAGGTGATTCTAGATTCTTTATTGACTTACATGTGTCAGTGCTATAACTTTTCCTCTTACCACAACTTTGGCTGTACCTCACAAGCTTTGATATATTTTTATTTTCCATCAGTTCGATATATTTTTAAAAGATTATTCTTGAGACTGCTTCTCTGGCCCAAGGGTTTAGAAGAAATGTGTCTTAGTTTTCAAGTGTGAGATTTTCCAGTTGCCTCCTGTGGAGGATTTCTGGCTCCATCTCATTGTAATCACATTCTTTACATTCTTTTCCCTATGCTGGGGTCAGTTTTATGGCATAGGATGTGTGTGGAGTATTCTGCTGCTGTGGATGGGGTGAAAGGTGCTTTGAGTTCTCTATCCTTGCTCATGTCCCATGTAGCTGTGCTGTGACTGAGAGTGGTGCTCTTTTTAACTGCAGTTGTGGATGAATGCCCCTGTCCTTTCAGGCCTTCTATACTTGCTTTATATAGTTTGCAGCTATGTTACTGGCACACACATATTTAGCAATGCTGTGTCTTCCTGATGGTCTGATCTTTTTTATCATAACGCAGTCCCTCTCTGATTAGTGATTTCTTTTGACTCAGAAGTCTACCTAATTACTCTGTATAATTTTTCCATTCTTTTCCTTCTCACTTACATATATTGTTCTATTCTAAGTGAGTTTTTTAACTTCTTTGTATATTGCATATAAATGAACCTTTAAAAATATCTCCATCAATCTGTTTCTTCATTTCTGTCATTAGATATATTTATACTTCATGTAATTGTTAGGGTAAAGCTGCAATCTGCCACTGAGCTTTGGGTTTTTTTTTTTTTTTAATTTTTTTTGCTTGCATTCTTGTGGCTCCTATTTTTTTCTGTCATAGTTTCAGAATTCTATTTGTGCGTTTGAGACTGTTCACTCCTGCAACACTCTTTCCTCATCAAGGGGGGTGTGTTCCAGAGCCCTCAACGGATGCCAATACCTTGGATAGAACGGACCCTTACATACACTGTATCTCCCTATACAGCATGCCTTGATAAAGCTTCATTTATAAATTAGGCAGAGTAAGGGGCTAACAAGAGAGGATAACTGTGTTTACTATAATAAACCTGTGACTGCAGTCTTTCCCAAGTCCTCACTTCCCCGGACTCCGCCTTCTTGTGATGAAAGACATGATGCCTCTGAGATGGAGTGGAGTGAGGGAAGGACACAGGCCCTTCTGATGTATCTGGTGAATCCTCAGGCTTCAAGCCGTGGAACCAGTTAATAGAAATGAGCTGTCAGTCAGCAGAGACTATGCATAGGGACTGCTTTTAGTGGTGGCGCAAGGCAACGCACTACACAAGGAGATCAAAATCTACTGGCACCCATTTTTACCAGTCTGAATTAAGTGTGAGATCCTGACCACCATTCACCTTCTGGCATTTATAATATACTTATCTAATTATTTCCTCTGCACAGACACATGAGTATTAACAGTATTGTCTGTTTGAAGCAAGCATTATGACACTTAGAAAAGAGACTTTCCCCCCATTTTTTCTGCTTTCCTGAAGCTACAAAATTCCTCTGTTGTTTTTAGAAAACTGGTTTTAACTTTGACTTTAAAGAAGGCCTGCTGGTGATCACTTCTTATATTGTTTCTTTGTCTGAGTGTCTGGCTGTCCTCTTCTCTTCCTGAAGGATATTTTTAATGGGTACAGAACCCTAGACTGACAGTTCTTTTCTTTCTCACACTTAAGAGGACTGTGCTTTACTTGTCTTCGGCCTCTGTGGTCTCTGAAGAGGCGCCTGCTGCATTCTACCGGCTGTGCTCCCTGGCCGTCCTCCTGGCTGCACTCCCTGGCGGTTTCAGGGACTGTCTCCACCCCGACTCTTGTCTCTGGTCTCTGCCTGCAGATGAAGTGCCACAAATGGGCCTGAATTTGTCTGGCTAAAGGTCCCTTAGCATTTGGGTTCTGTGGGTTCCCTCTGCTCTCTAAATTTGGGAACTCATCAGAACTTTGGAATTCTCTTCACGTCTGTCCTCTTTCCAGGACTCTGAAAATACGAGGTCTTCTGTGCTAGAGCATCCCTGCTTTCCCAGGTAGCATTTGGTGTTGTGCACATGGTTTTATCAAGTTTGCAGATTCTGGCGCGCGCTCTCTCTCTCTCTCTCTGCCCCCCCCCCCCCCCCCCGTTGTTGAACTTGTCAGTACAGTTTTTAATATGGGTTAGTTTTTCATTTAAAAAATTTCCATTTAGTTTTTTTTTTGTGTGTGTGTGTGTGTATGCCAGTTATTTAACTTTTTTCCCCTTAAGTATGCTTGCAACTGTCAGTTGCTTCTAAATTTTAGTCAGTTCTAACAACTGAGTCTGCTCTCCTGTCACTGAATTTGAGATGTTCTTGCTCTGGGCATCACCTTCCCATTGAAACCTGGAGTATTGGTCTGGTTTGAATACTGGTTTCAGTATACTGACTTGGCTCCCGTGGGGTTGGGGTAGAAGTCCAGACTCCCCCAGGTCTCAATGGTGATACTCACTCAGAGGGGTGAGTGCTCCGGTGTTCCAGTGGGATGCCTGTTGTGACAATCGATTCAGGCCCCTCAGACATCACCCCAGCAGGGAGAAAGAGGCACCCCAATGCTGTTGTAGGGTGTAAACCTAGAGTCTCTACATGATCTCTGCTGACACAATGGCTGCAGTCATTACGAGTCAGCAGAGATATGGATCCAATGGCAGACCCAATCCCTGCTCCCAGAGGCTTTCTGAAATGACATGGTCAGTGATGAAGCTTAGGTGGCAGCCAGGTCAGGGGCTCAAGGATTCACCTGGTTGGTCTTCAGTATGGGAGAAGTGTGGTGGTGTTTTATGCAGTGTTTGGTTAAGGCAGAGCTAGTACAGGTTTCCTAGGTTGCTTCTTGCCTGGCTCTGCGGCTACTACACTGAGGAAGTTTTGTTGGACTGCTTTATTTTTATAAACTGCTTGGTTACAATCTTGGCTTATGAGATCCTCTAGTTCCAAGTCTGGGATTTATGAGACAAAAGTCAGGGAGTCTGGCACTAATACCAGCTTGTCAGAGTTGCTACAGTTATGGTGGGCTTAAATGATGAGTTTCCTTTCTAACTATCCTAGAAGATAGAAGGCCATGGTAAGATACAGGCAAGGGCCAGGCATGGTGGTGCATGCCTGTAATCCCAACAACTGGGAGGCTGAGGCAAGAGGACTGTGGGTTCAACATCGATGTAGGCTACACAGTGAGCACCTGAAATAAAATGCTGGCAGGGTGTTCTCCTGAGGCCCCCTGGGGCTACATGGCTATCTTGCTGTGCCTCATATGGCCCTCATCTGTGCAAATGTCTGTTTTTTAACTTTCGTGTCTATAAGGACACCAGTCAGGCTGGATTAGGGCTCACTCCAAAGTTATTCAGTCAACTTTAAATAACTTATTTCTGAATTCTGAGGTCCTAGGGTAGAGAGAGGAAGTTAAGACTTCAACATAGATTTGGGGAAAACGTGATATAGGCCCTAACACCAGTCGATTCTTTCTGTTACTTCTGAGGTTGCTAGGTAGGCTACTATTTCTACTAATTTTCAGTCTTATGCTTGTATTCTATTTAATGTCCCCCAAATTTTTATTATACTTAATTAAAATAGGACAAGTTTGTCCGTCTGTCTATCTATCTATCTATCTATCTATCTATCTATCTATCTATCTATCTATCTATCTTGTTTTCTTGAAAATTTGAATATCTTTTCTACATATTAACTTAGAAAATGGTAGAGATGCTGTTTGGACTGTTATCCTGGGTCTTTATATCACATTCATTTAATTTCAATAAATGCATATAAATCAGAAAATAAAACCCAACAAGTACAAAAATGGACTTCTAAATACACTGAGGTTTATATTAGTCTTATGTTACTGCAACAAAACATTTGAGGCAGGTTAACTTTATAAGGAAAATAAGTTTGTAGAGTTCATAGTTTTGGAGGCCAAAAGTTGCTAATCTGGTAGTTCCATAGACTCATTCTCTAGTGAGGGTCTGGTGGCATCATGGCGTCACAAGAGGAAAACATGGGAGAGGAAAAGACCAAACACAAAACAGGATGTGAAAGGCAATTTAGGAATCCCACAACAATTCCTTCAATTCCTACTGAGGGCAGTTTCCACAGCCGACCTAGGAGCTTCCACAAAGCCTACATACTGTTTCCTGTTAGTACCTCCCCAACATTCAAACTCCTGCAGACAAACCACATCCAAAACAGTGCATGCTTCCCCTGCTTCCAAGATCCACAACCTTACAATGCAAAATGCCTTCACTCCATCCCCAGCTCTTAAAGCTTGGGTGTTCAGTCAGCACTCAGAAGTCCCAGGTCACAGTCTCACCTGAGACTCGAGGCAAACTTGTTCACGTGAGGGCATTTCCAAGATACAAAAGACAGGCCAAAGATAGGGGAACCACATTCTAAAGGAGGAAGCAGGGATGTGGGACGCAAGGATTTAAATTCAGCAAGGTGGACGTTACATTCTGAAGTTCAGGTTCCGGCACCTTCTGCACACCGTGGCAAGAGGCAGGTTCCTAGAGCTACAGGCAGCCCCACTGCCCAGGCTTTGCTGCTCACAAGCCATCTTTGCTGTCTGGAGCCACACACCACTTGTGGCTACCCTGAACTGGTGCAGCCTGGCTGGTTGCTCTACATTTTAGATCCCATGCAGCTCCATTAGGCAGTGCTCTACTGTATGCTCTATGCAGAGCCTGGCACTGTGGCCAGCAGTGGACTGGCCTCCCATGTTTTTCTTTGACATCTTGGTGGAAGCCACCATGATCCTGGAACTCTTAAATTTGTGTACCAGCAGGACCAGCATCATATGAATGTCATGCAGGTCTGTGGCTAACATGCGTGGCCCCTGGGTTTGCATGAAACAGTTGCAGCTCCCATGGAGCATGTCACTGGAAAGTCAGAATCAGGGGATGGCCCTGGAGAGCAGCTCCATAGGGAGTGGGGCCAGTGGGGGCACCTTGGTGCGCTATGAAACAATTCTGCCCTTCCAGTCCTCTGGGTTTGTGATGAGTGGGTACTCGTGAGGCCTCTTCGCAAGCATCCCCAGGAGAGCAGCTGTTTCCTTTTTATGTTACCATCTTCATAGCTTTTTAGAAGGGGACTTTTTAGTTGGGGACTGCAGCTTCATGTATACCCTTGACTAAAGACCAGTCCTCATCCTCTTCAACTTTTGTGTGAAGGGGCTCACATGGAGAAGTGGGGGCGGAAAAGGACACCTATCTAGCCAGCTGATCAACCTGGTGATCTGTGGGTGACAGATGCCGCAGTCACATTGCCCACAGACTATGTTAATGGCTCAGCTACCTTCTTTATTTCACTCCTGGCCAGGATATGGATCTTTTAACTCTTTCCACTGCTGGCCTTTGTTCTGATCAACTGAAAGCTGCCCAAAGTGCTCTTGAAGCCCTGTCTACATTTTGTTTAGAAATTTCCTGTCAGATAAAGCTCACTAGTTTAGCTTTCTACACAGTCATAGAACAGGGTTAGGGTGCTTGTAACAATATAATAAGGCTGGCCTTTCTCCAATTTCCAAGAGAATTCTCATCTGTGTCAAGGTCTGTTTCCCTTCTCCCCTTGTCTTCTACAGACCCAGCATACGACCCATTCAGGATGCCAATCTCAGCCAGCGCCTGGCCCAAAGCTGGTACAAGTACATGTTGAGGTATACACTACAGTAGACCCATTCCTTGTCACAAATTCTCTTTACTGATGTTTTGTTGTTAAAAATACTACAGACTTGAGTGTTTTATAGTTAGCTTCTTGTTGCTGTGAGAAAACACTGGCCAAAAGCAACTTGGGAAGGAAAGAGTATTTCATCTTCCAAGTCCCGGTTTACAGTCCACCACTTAGAGAAGTCAGGGCAGGCACTGAAGCAGGACCACAGAGGAGTGCGGCTTACTGGCTTGCCCAGTTACCTTCTTTATACAGCTCAGGCCCACCCACCCAGGGATGGCACCACCCACTGTGGGCTGGGCCCTCCTGCATCAATCAACAATCAAGACAATGCCCCACGGACAGGCCCACAGGCCAGTCTGATGGTGGAAATTCCTCAACTGAGCTTCACTGTTCCCAGATGTCTCTAGTTTGTGACAATTTGATGAAAACTAACCAGCACATTGGGTAAGTTTAAAAAACAAGAGGTTTGAGCTAGAGAGATGGCTCAATGGTTAAGAGCTGGCTGTTCTTGCAGGGGGCCCTGGTTTGATTCCCAGCATCCACATGGAGGCTAACAACTGTTCATGACTCCAGTTCCAGGGGATCTGACACCCTCTTCTGGCATCTGTGGGCACTGCACAACATGGGTGCACTTACACACATGAAAGGCAATCTACTCATACACAGAAAACAAAATTAATTAAAAAAAAAGTTTTATTTGGCCCACTCCCATGGACATATCTTTTATATCTTTTCTCTTCTTAGGACTCATGCATGGAGGCTATGTCCTGATGACTGATGTACCCTAATCAACTTTAAAGATTCCACCTTGAATCACCGTCTCTGGATGAAGTTCCCACCACTCAGGAAACCAGGCTAAATTTCATCATACGAATTGGTGAGACAGTTCAGCCACACCTAAACCACAGCAAGTTTCTTGATAAAAATCTGTATTTTTCCTTCCCACAATATAACTGTAGATAAAAAATGGCCTCGTCTCCCATCATGAAGATATCAACAGAACACAATCAGGAAAACACGTGGACTAACCTTGCTGATTACAACAAGGTCTTGCTGCCTCCGGATACTGTGGTGTCGGTTCTCAGAATTAACACAATTCTCAAAGGCACCAAGAAAGGCAAGGCCCAGGAAGTCAATTATTTTAAAAGACATACTGAAACATTTACACTCCTAATTCTTCTGTTTCAGGAAATCAGTGTGGAATTTGCCAAATTCCCACAATCCTATGAGACAAAACTAACAGACAGGAACAGCGGGAGAACATTCCACTCTATTCAGTTCCCGAATGGACAGTTAAGTCAAGTTCATACATGACGAGAACCAGCAGCCAGCATGGCTGCCAATGCAGCACCAGGATCCTGAGTACAGAGCCCAGTGGGCTTCCGCAGTAATCACAGTGCCATGAGGTTCCACTGGCTGGTGGACTGGGCTCAGTATTCAATTCCACAGCCGCAATCCAACACATGAAGACCTGTACCTTGCATGAGTCTGCCATGACCGTCACTGAATCAACGAAAGAACTCGACCAATCTCATCCCTGTGCGCAATAACGGCGGTATCTTGATCGGGAGCCACTTACTTCTAAAATGCAGGGTGAGGAAACCAGGGAGGTAAAGCAAAAGGAGCCTGAGAGAAATGGTAGGCGACAGGTGTAACCAAGGGGGAAATGGGGAAATGGAGGTATCTGACGGGGAGGGGGAGGAGGGTTATACAAAGAACCACGAAGCGAAGGGGAAGGAGCTCAAAAGAGGGGGAATCATCGGAGACAGGTCTATCAAGGGGAAATGGGGGAACATGCAGGTACTTTAACCGGGAAAGGAGGAAGGAGCGTTAGACAGGGAGAAAGAGAGGAGAGAAAAATTACATTTAGCTCGTGTGGAAAACCAGAGGGAAATGTATTCCTTCCAAAGCCTACTGCAGAATTACAAATACAATATCTCTACATGAGTGAATGTATATAGCTGAAGCCTATATAGCAAGAAACTGTGCCAGACAGCAGACACCTCTTTCAAGTTGCTGGTCGGGGTAGTCGAAGAGACTCCCCAAATTACACAGGCTGTTGCCACAGTTTTTGATTGCCTCCCAGAACTTGAAGGTAAGAACCTATTGCTGAAGACAGGCCATACTTTGGACATAGAACTTGGAGCAACGGTGCTGGGACTGACATGAAAACCTTCTCCCTGGAGACTAGCTCTCATAGTTTTGGAAGACATTACGCAAGCTGCTAAGGGAGACAATCAATCAATGATTCAACACCAGCTTTAAAGTCTAATCACCACAATGACTGGCACAGAGGACTATATTGGTGCAGTAGTAGCACTTTTATCTTGAGGGTAATCAACATATCTAATTGGACTTAAAGCCCACTCAGTGAGAGGGAGCTCATGTGCAGCCAATTATACATGGCTGGAGAGGTCACAGATCTCAGAGACAATCCTAAGTCTGTAACATTCCTAGTCAAATGTAATTTCTTACTGTGTGCTAAACTTGGATTCTTGTATTTACAAAGTATGCCAGTCACTACTCATTAAAGAAGTTTCTTTTACAACAGGAGACTATTACAGAGTCCCACATGTGGATACACACTGAGAATAAGTGTCTGTGAGATGCCCAACTCTAAGTGACACATCTACAATGGAATCTCTACACCTAAGGTTCATAGAGCCTAGTGGAACAAGGGGTAGGGAGAACACTAATGCATCTCTCAACTCTCATCAGCGAAGCCTTCACATGCAACAGACGACGAACACACAAGGTCACAAACGGCCAAAGTGTGGAGAATAAGAGTCTGCATTAAACCTCACCCACCCAGGGCTCAGGGGCCATTGCAGAAGAAGGTATGGAAAGATTGTGAAAGCCAGGAGAGGAGGTACATGATCATAAAAAAACAAAGTCTTACAGGCTCCTGGGACCTGCTCATATGCTGGCAGCATGCACAAAACCTGTGCAGACTCAATCAGACAAAAACCCTGCACTGAACTGTGGAATGGGCAGCAGGCCCCAACCTTAGCCAAAGAACTACTGCTAGCTGATTATTGGTAGGTAAAGGACAGTTGATCTTCTTTAAGGGAGGGACTCTAGACAGGCTGACTCGACCCCACTGGATGAGCTGGCACTGAAGGATGTCTGGATACACTAACTTGACTCAACAGGCCTTCACATGTATGGCAGGGTGGATGAAGTCCAGTGTGGAGGGCTAGAGGGAGGTGCAGATGAGGGAGACGAGGAAGAATAAAGATAATTATGATATTCTGTATGAAATGCACAAAAATTCAATAAAAATGTACATTTAAGAAAGTGCCATAGACAGGTAGTTAACAAACCATGGGAGTTTATTACTCATAGTTCTGAGGGCTGGAAAAGCCCAGGGCAGATTTGGCATCTGGTGAACGGCTGCTTTCAGGTCCACACCATGCTTTCTCACATGGGCCTCCTGTGGCCCGTCCAGCTTCTTACCTCTCTTTAGGCCCCTCAACTCTACCTTCTTCTCTGTTCAGGGTACGCTCATGCTCAATCCAAAGCTCAAGTTATTTTCCTGCAAGCATTATTCCTGTTCTTAGAAGGAATTCTATACATCTCTCTTCCATGTCTGTTCCGCTACTTAGAAAATATTCTATAGAAACCCAAAGAATAGCTCCCACGCAAGAATCCCAGACATTGTAACAAGGTGAGGGAATTCCAGTCACAGAACCTTTGGATAATTCCACATTACACGATCCAGCTCAGTAGCACAGAACCCTGAGCCACTTCTGCCCACATTCCTCTTTGGTCCAAGGTCACCATTACTAATCTCCAAGTAAAGCATCTCTGTTTGAACGTCCCAGTTCTATAAATGACCACAATAATAAAAAACTAAAAATAAAGAGGTTGGGAGCACAGCTTAGTCATAGAATAAAGGCATGGAGCGGGCAAGGAGAGAATGGGAGGGGAGGGGAAGGTGAGGGAGGAAGAGATGACTCTTGATTCTTCTTTCTCATACCATGTTCTGAGACCTAGTTCCAGAATCTTCTGGTGAATTTATCATCCTGGGTAGGATTCCAGGGATTTTGGTTCTAAAACTATGTCCTACAACCAAAAAAAACCCCAAACCCAAGGTGGTTTAGAAGGACAGACAAGCCTCAGGTGCATCACGAGTGCTCCTAGGTTCAGAGCCTCTGGCACCTGCTCAGGTTTCAGCTGCTACCACGCAGGGTCAACCTGCTTAGAAATGGGGTGCTTTAGTTTACCGGATCATTCTTCCATTTGATTTAAGAGGAAAAATAAAATCCCAACACATGTCACAGTGAGAAAGTTCTTAATGAAAATGAAAATTTCAAAGGCTTTCACTCAGTGAACCTTGCTGGATTCCATACTAGACAAATAGAGATTCCTTTGTTCTACCTGGTTTGTGACGCTAAAGAATTCCAACATTATTCCAAACCTAAGCAAGTTCTGAAGATGTCACAATAGGTTATAGAGGCTGAGAATCCCTAAACTTAAAATTTTCAGTGTTGAAGAGAACATGATGAGTCTTAAAACTCTGGAGCTTTTCAGGTTTGGGATTCAGGGATATTCAAGTTATATAGTCTATGAAAATATTACCATGCTTATTGAAAAAATTCTGAAATTTGAAACACCCGATTTCAAGCATTTCAGGTAAGAGACATACAACCTCACCACAGGTAGACTCAGCCCCAGCTACACAGAACCGCTTCTAACCTAACCGCTTCTAACAGCCGTACGTCAAGGCAGGGAGTTGTCAACCTGGGAGGTTTCAGAATCTCCTTAAACTAAAATTTCAGTATTGGCCTCAGCAATTCAGCAATGTCTTATGGAAAGCAGAAAGTCAGTTTTGTAACTGAAGGTCCGTGATGGAGGAGTTTCAATATTTTATTAAAATAGCATATTTAACCATGGTTAACCAAGAATACATCAACTTTGTTGCCCACCTCCCACCCCTGAATATGCAGCACAACACAGTAGTGATTTCAAATATTCTCGATCAAGATAACCAGAGACATTTCAAAGTCAAGTTTGAAACTAAAAACTAGATCTTGGAAAAATTCTGAATTAAAAAAGAAACATAAAGCTCTCAGACGGAATTCTTTCATCTGTCCCCAGATAAATGCCGCTGTACCACTCACCTGACAATACTGTTAAGATCTTCATTCTTTATGCGTAGTATAATTTATACGTACCTACTTTTATAAATAAAATCGGCATTTTTCATCCCATTTAATGTTCCTTTTCAGCTTCACAAAGAAACCAGTAAATAAAACTGTCAATGACAGTTACAACATATATTCTAACAGCAAGATAAAAAACCTGAAAATAGCGAGATGCATCTAGGCTATTTTACATAAAAAGACAGATTCAAAAAGTGCAAGGCAAAGTCTGCGGTTTTGAGGGAGCTTTTAGGCACATCCACGTCTTTAAAGCAAGCTTCAGAATGAAATTCCAGTTTTTTCTTCATGACACCTGTTTAAGTCTTTTTTTTTTTTTTTTTTTAATGAAAACAAAAAGAATCCCAAAAAGTCCACTTCATCAAGTGTCAAACAGGGAGTCTCGTGTTGTAAGAGCCACTCAGTTGTGGCGCGTCCGGCCCTTCTTTATTCTGGCAGGCTTTGGTTTGGGGATGTACTGATTGTTAGCCTGGTATTCTAATTCTTTCCGGAAGTAGTGAATGGCCTTGTTCAGTCCTTCCTCCAGTGGGACCTGTTGGAGAGAGAGACAGGGTCACAGAAACAGAAAGGTTTCCTTGAAACAGCAGAGTGCCCTGGACATATAAGCTTTTCTGAGGACTCTCCAAGCTTCACTCTGGTGAGGTGTGTGCTAAAGCCACTTCAGAGAAGCCTAAAGTCCTCTAAAGCTGCTTTCATAGCATACTGTGTGACGTAGCACATGGCACCGATGAACATAAAGGGACCTCAAGTCCCCAAAGCCCTGTCCCCTCCTGCAGGTATATAACCTTCACTTGGTTAAAGGTGACTTTTGAAACAGAGCACATGGGCTCACTCTTTCAGAAGAAACCCTCCAAGGAGAGGAAGGAGGATGCTCTGAGGAGGCTGTGGGCACCTGCCCCACTGATCGGCCCCTATGACAACTTGGAATTGTCTGCATTCCCACTGACCAGTCAGGCAGGAAGGGGTCCATGAAAACAAGGCACCATTTAAAGTGCTGTGAGCCTGGAGTCACCTTGCAGCAACAGGATACGGAAGTCAATCAGTTGCTGATTAAAGGGATAAAGAGAAAACTGTATAGAGGAGCACTGTCAAGAACAGCAGTGCAACTGCTGGTATGTCTGTCTGTCTGTCTTGATTGTGGTGATGGTTTCATAGGTGTCAAAACAAATCGTATAAACGTTAAATATGGACATTTTCTGCATATTCTGTATGAGACCTTAAAGCATGGGAAACAAATACAAAATTAAACAAAATAGTCAAACTAAAAACTTTCTGCTCGGTAAATTAACAAGAGCATTAGGAGACAACCTACAGAACGGGGAAAAGCATCTGTCAACCACGAAGCTGGCAGCAAGCAGACAGCAAGAATGTGTAAGGCCTTCAGTGCAAAGAAGGAAGCAAGCAATATACCTAAATAGACATTTTTTTTTCAAAGAAAGACACAGAAACAGCCAACAGGCATGTGACAAACTCCACATGAGGACCAGAATGCACATAAAACTCAGGAGTCATCTCTCTGCCTATTAAAGCGGACAATATACCTCAGTAAACTGTTCATAGTCACATGGTACACAGGAGCACACAAGATGGAGATGACTCAGTTTCTTGGATCAGACTCTCTGAAATATTTCTTATCGGCTAAAACTCCTAGCACAAGGAGGAGCTGTTGGCAGATGTCTCATATTTTGACTGTGCTAATACTGTAACAAAATTACAGACAAACACACATTCTTGCTGTATTCACACCTCACGTAATATAAAAGCAAGAGTTTATAAGCATTTAATATCTTCCCAAAATCTCTGGTTCAAAACACATGCTTTGCTCACAAAAGGACCAATGGCAAATTCCTCCAAAAACCAGGACCCAGTTCTCTGCTTTACAATTTGTTTTACACAGATGACATTACTAGATTTTACATCTGGGCATATTCGTTTTGATTTCATTTACCAATTTTCTGTCCTTTAGCAGATCTCTTGGACTCATATCAAAAGGCAGCACAAGAGCAGGACTTAAAATTCTAAGATCCCTTCAGATTCCAACATTCTAGGACTCTACTCCTCAGCTTCACCGGGCCATGTCCTCAAAAACTGAATTCTGGGGAGTACCCTGTCACCTAGTGGTTGGTGCTCTCATTGTGAGGTAGTCCCATCTGTCCTGTATTTATCCTCCACTTAACACATCTCCACTTCTGTGACAGCTGCTGGGACTACTGGTATGTATGAGGCCACAATTTCTGCCTGGGGAACCACTCTCCAGAGAGACACACAGGGCTAAGCAAAGAAATAACCAGATACAGAAGACCTAGAGGCGGCAGGCCTGGGTAGGTCTAAGGAGGTGGTCTATAAAGGGCAGAGACCCAAGGAGCCACATGTGGCCCTGGGAATGGGTGTTCAGGGACAAGGGCGAGGGAATCCACCACCTTCAGGAAAAGGAGGAGAAGGCAGGCTGGGACTGGCGGCCCAATAGCATGAGTAGAGTCTAGAAGTGACGGGAAGGTGAGCAGCTAAACCTCAATGTCCGGCAGGCCTGCGAGAGACTCAACAGTCTAGAAGACCCAGGAAGGCACGGAGGCCACCTTCCTCCATGTCTTTCAGTTTCCATGCTTCCAGGCTGGGCTTAAATCAGCACGGGAGCTGCTGAGGACTAGCTCACCTCTGTTCACACTGAAACCATCCCCAGCTGGACTCAGATGGGGATACCAGGGCCTTACAAGGTTTCCATGACACTTGCTGCTGTCACCACTGGATGGCCTGACTTTGAACTGCTGACAGCTTGTGCTGCTGTGTTGCAGGTGTGGATCCTTTAGGAGGTGGATGACTGGAGAGGCAGGGAGCTACACAGGCTTTGATGGTTCTACCTGCCCCCCGTTCCGGCCTGTGTTCTTTTCTTCCTGTTCCTGCAGTGTGAGAACCTCCTGCCATGGACTGAACAGCTCCTGCTCGCTGCCTTCCTTGACATGATGGACTGAAACCCTTGAAACCGTGGGCCAAAATAAAGCCTTTCCTCCCTTTAAGTTGCTTTGCTAAGGTATTCTGTTATAGCAATGAGAAAAACAACAAATACACTCTTCTCAACTGAGGCATGTCCTAGTTAGTAGTAACTGTCAACTTGACACAGCCTAGCATCATCTGGAAGTCTCAACTGGGTAACTGTCTTTATTAGATTGGTCTGTGGACATGTCTGTGAGGAAGTGCCTTACTATCTTGAGGCAGAATGTGCAGTCCACTGCAGGAGGTGCCATTTCCTAGGCAGGTGTTCACAGGCTAAACATAAGTCTATGATTGAGAAGCCAGAGAATAAGCCAGCAAGCAGCACTCCCCCAAGATTCCAGCCTTCAGGTTCCTGTCCTGGCTTCCCTGGACGGTGACCTGGAAGTGTAAGCCAAATAATCCATTTCCTCAAGTTGCTTTTGGTCATTATGTTTATCACAGCAAAAGAACAAGGTACGTAATCTCATGAAAACAGAGCGCACAGGAGGCCCAAACCATTTTCATTAATAGAGGATGAGCCCCCACTGAATGGCCCATAGAAAACACTGCACCCGCATGGATGTCCAAGCCCATGTCACTCCACCACAAGCCTCCCAACAAGGCCAATGCCTCGGAGATACTGATATGGACACTCGAGGTGGGAGGACTTTTTCTCCAGGCAGTGAACCTTTCCACTTACCACAGGTTCCCATCCCAACATCTGCTTTGCTTTTTTGATGTCTGGTTTTCTTTTCTGTGGGTCATCCTGGGCTTCAGAAAGAAACTGAATTTCACTTCCACTACCTGAGGTTTTTTTATAAAAAAAAAAAAAAAAGAAAAAGTTGAGAGTGAATTCCAGACCACTAGGGGGTGCTGTTTTACCAGCAATAACAGAGGAACAGTCCACCTACTGGGAGAACAAGGCTGTGGACAACATGCAAGCAGCTCCCACAGTCACCAAGCCACACAGGGACAGTCCTTATGAACTTGGAGTTTGCCATGGTCATGACTAGTCACGTGTAGGTGCCAGAAGGGGAATAAAAGGGCCTCAGTCAAGGCCACCCCTTCTCACCAGGAAATATGAAGATGCCCATAGGGTACAATCCCAACACACACAAATGTCATAAATCTGGGACCCTTCATCTTGTTTAACCAGAAGTGTTGGGGAATAACGCTGAGCTCATGTCTAGCCAGAGCAAGTCCGGAGT
This sequence comes from Eospalax fontanierii, assembly GCA_035773235.1. Classification (NCBI taxonomy): domain Eukaryota; kingdom Metazoa; phylum Chordata; class Mammalia; order Rodentia; family Spalacidae; genus Eospalax; species Eospalax fontanierii. The sequence goes on from CM069547.1 coordinate 34,348,138, forward strand.
CAGCACATAAGATGTCCAGCTGCACTCTGGAACAACCACGTGGAGGATGGAGAAGCCCAGCTGGCTCAGTACTCTAGGAGGGCCTAGGTCCTCGTGAGTGAGTGCACTGGTGAGCGCACCTTGGTCCTGATGACAGAAAAGACCAAAGAAGTTGTAAGATAGCCACACAGTAATGTTGTGGGGCTCCAGCATTCTCAGATTGTAGTCAGGGCTTACTAAACTCAAAGTCCACACGGAACACTGGAGTAGCTTGTCAGACTACAGACTCTAATCCAGGAGGCTCTAGTCCTCAGTGTCAGTAAGTGCCCAAAGGACACTGATGCCTCTGGTCCATAGCTTCAGTCTGGACAGCAAAGGTTCCAAGGCCTTGACACATGACAACTGCAGCCTCGTGGGTAGAAATGCACAGCAGGGGAGGGAGTCAGAGAAGAGTGGCTGGGGCCACACAATACTGCAGATTGAGGTCCATCTCCACTGTCACATGGAACAAGATTCCAGCTGTCCAAACCCAGCTCCAACAGCCCTGAGCCAGGAATGTCAACGCAGAGGAGTTCATTCAGCCAGAAACAGAATGGTTGATTCAGAGCACTGACTATCCTGGTCCTGCTACCAGGCCAGACTACAGTGTTCTGAACTCAAATTTTTGTATCAACCCAGAAAAGAGATACTAGACAAGGGTTTCTAGAGCTCTAGCAAGCCTGAGAGTGAGGTTAAGGGCTCACCTCCCTGGCACTTGCAACCCAAAGGCTGGCCCAGAACCCAGGAATATCCTATCCCTTGATGGAAAGATTGCCCCAATATCATACAGCCTTCAACAGCAGCCAGCCTAGCTAAAGCTGCAAACAGATCAGGCTCACCACAAGCTGATGTCACTTTCTCCTGATCTCTGGAATTTGGTCTCAACAGAAGCAGGGTTTGGAAAGTAACTGTCACCTGTACAGGGTGGCCTAACATACGTGTCAGACCCAAAAAACCAATCCTGCCTCTCATTCCACAGAGACCCGCAATCAGACCTGGGAGCCGAACTTAGCCCGCTCCTTCCTCTTTCCAATTCCCACTCAAAAAAATCAGAAAGCACATGTTCCTCATCAAAGCATTGCTGTGATCCACTTTAATCAGCTGTGCTAATTAACCACTTTCTAGTTAAGGTGCTACAAGCAGACAAGGTAAATACAGGTGAGTTCATTGAGAGGTTTAGCTACTTACCAACAAGGTTTTTAATTAACTGAGCAAATTCCAGGATAGTGTGTTCTTCTGGATTCCCCTAAGGAAGAAATGGATTTGCACAGTACTGTAATGTCCTTAGTAGTAGTTCCCCACTGGGTCACACACACACCTTCAGACACTTGTTGGGTCATGCATGAACCATCAACCTTCAGACTGGTCTTCCTCCAATAACTTCACTCCAGCTTCCTGTCTCATAGACTATTCTAGAATGATAGTTTTACACCCTAGCTGGGTGCAAATGTGTACCTCCTTTACCTTAGACCTCAGCATGCCTGTTACCAAGAATGACCTTTAGGCAGGTCAAGTGCATATAAGGCAGAGGTAACTTTTTAACTATGATTCTGTAACTTCAGTGTCCTTTTGCATGTTTGGCTTTACATTTCCAGCTCTTGTTAGAGAACACATTTCCTCTATGTGCACTGCACCAATACCTTTCGCAATGTGCAGCTTGTGATCTTACAGAGAAAGCTGCAATAGCCTCCATGAGCTTTATGAAGCTAGCTTATTTGGGGTAGCTTTAAGAAAAACAACAAACCAACCCTGTCCTTTTCTTCAATCTCATGTTGTAACAGCTACTGCCGTCTTCATTCTTGCAGTATTGGAGATGGAACCCAGGGCCTTGCCCATGCTAGGCAAGTGCTCTACCACTGAGCTAACATCGTTTTTCTTCCACGAGCTCCACCCCAATCACAGAAGACCACGGGAAAGCCTTATAACTATGAATTCTACTTCCCTCAGCTCCAAATTTCCTAGGGTTGCCTGAACCCAGATGCTGAAAGTGGTGAGAAGGTGCTGACTACAACTGTAGGTACACAAAAGGGCCCAGACTAGCAGAAAGAGAGATGAAACTTGGGAGAAGGGGCTCTGTCTTTATTGGGACTCTTGGCAGACACATTTCTGATGGGAACTGTAAATGTTCTTATGCAAAGACTTCCTAATGTAAGGAAAGGCATCTGATATCCACAGACTGAGTATGGCTGGTCAGGGAAGTCATTTTAAAAGAACACATGGCATAAACTCTGGGGTGGAACCTTCTATCACAAGCTTCTACTCATTAGGAGCTTTTGTCCACCTGATTGTAGCAGGTGGAGATGAAGGAGGGGCAAGAAACCACAGAGGAAGAGTGGCTTACAGGCAGGATCATCAGACAAGGCCTTTCAGGCAGAGGCAGTCTGTCTAGTGCCCACTGCATCACTCAGCCATGCTTTGCAAGCATCTCACTTGCTTTCTTTTCATGTATTTAGCAGATGCCACAGACAAGCCTGGGTGAGCAAGGGGAGCCTTTCGCAAAAGACTCTCTAGTCAGGAAAAAAAAAATCCCTCTCTAGTTGTCACCAGGAGGGGAAGGCAGAGTGACACTCACCAGGTTGACAGGGCTGCTGACATTGCTGTTCATGAGTACCACCAGGCCATTCACCAGGTCACTGGAAAAGAAGGGAGCTGAGTCAGGCACAACCTGCCAGAGCTCGTGAGTGCTGAGGGCACGTGCCAGCTCTCCCGGACGAAACAGAAACCCAGACGGAAGACAAATGGTGAAATAAAATCCTGCAAATTAAGATGCGTGTAATGCCAGCATGTCCATGGATGAAATGACATCTGGGATTTGCTTTCGAGAGTGTGGTGGGGCAGGAAGCAGGGTGGAAGCGGGGCGATGGCTAAGGCCGCCCTCTCTGTGCATTTCTGAAAATCTTTGAAAACAATCAAAAACCAAAAATAAGTTAAGGCAGGTATGCACCACCCCAAATGGAATTTACAGAGTTTCTGATGAAATCCAGTGTTTAATATGAACCCACATTAGTTGACCAGAACAAAAATATGATCATTTTATAAAATAAAATCCAAGGAAATGAATGGACTCCAGTATGTACAGTCCATACTGGCAAATCACAGAGAAAGCCAACAATACTGAGCACTGAAATCGACAGAAGTTTGGCTGCTCCTACCCCCCAACCGTCAGCCATCCCCAATACATCCTATGAAGCGGCCGGGGCATCTGGATGTTTCAGATGGATTGTGATTGACTGAGCCATGAAGGTGAAGATAAGTAAGCAAATTTCCGCTTACCAAGGTTTGGTTCTTATTTGCAGAAGCTTTAAAGTGTGGCTCTGTTAAAAAAAAGTTACTTCGTAAAAATGACACCTCACTGCTAAGTGCAAGCGCTCGATCATCAACTAAGGTTCTCAATGAAGGCCACTTTGAAACCTCTCCGTCCAGTCTACCAGCAAGGAGCAGGTCACTACAGGCTATGATGGACTTCCACAGGAAAACCCAGGACCGTTTCACTTTTCTTTTCATTGGAAAACTTTTCTTTGGTGTGCTATTTAGTAAGGTTGTTTCTGCTTTTCTATTTTTAACAAATGGGTATTTTATATGAACATGCTAATCATTCTGTTCTCACAGATCAAGTGCAAATGCAAATCACTGTTGACCTTAGATGGTTTCTTTTCTAATAGACTGGCAAAAAGTCACTTCATCACCATGGCAGAAATCACTACATCCCAATGCATTCTCTTATGGCATCCATCTGTGTTTGTAAACAGACATTAAAAGTTGCCACTCAGTAGTACCCACAATGGGTCTTAATACTGAAACTGAGGGTGGGGGCATATGCTTGGAAGATGGTGGATTCTTAAGCATCCTCCTTGGAAGAGGACAGAGGGAAAGCCACACACGTTTTATACAGTTGGCAACTTTTAAGGTCAAAATTGCATAGGTCACACTCATTTAACCTCAAGCTCTTAAAAGTGTCATTTTGACAAAGTGACTTTTTAAAAACTGAACAGCATGCCTTTGTTATGTGAATGAGGACATAATTCAGCCATGAAAACATCAGTCACATCATGCCAGATGTCAATGTAGATGACCACCTAGGCTCTGGTCCCTGCAGGTGTCAATGTAGATGACCACAGTGCTGTCGAGGCAACCAGGTCTCAGGAGAACAGTTAACTAAAAACTGTGACTACAGATTCAAATATTGTGCCCTTTAAGTAAAAGATTTTCAAATTTCTAAAAAAAAAAAAAGATTTGTTAAAATTGCAGTTCCTTGATCAGTTCTCAGTGGAGACTTAAATCACGGAATAATGATTTAAATCAGGACACTGACCCCATTGTGGCAAAGTCCCTGAGGCCTGGTCACCTCAGTGGGTAATAAAGCAACACTAAGGAGAGAGGTTTGCGGAACGTGTTTATATCTGCAAACAGGAAAACTACTATTGTCCACTTTCCACGTTACCAGTCGGTCTGGGAGGTGACTGTGCAGGTGACAGCAACTAGGTATGAGCTGAGGCTATCACAAGCCTGGTGTCACAGCAGGCTCTGTTCTGAGCTGGGAAGTTTATAGCACTGGTATCATTGAATTCTTAAAATACTTTAATCACTCCCCCTCTCTGTCCCCACCAAAGGTATCTGAAGCTACCTGGATGAGTTTCATATGGCATGCCCCTGAGGTAGAGTGACCAGTCAGAAGAAAAGTCTCTAACTGGTGACTCTATCAGTTCTCATGATACCTCACATGCGGGAGCTGGGAGAGTCTGGAGCCACTGATTATGTAGTTCAAGGTGAGGCTGTGCACTGAAAACATTAAAGTCTCCAGGAAGTACATGACTCGGAGTGAGGGAGGGTGGGATGAAAATCACTATTATTATGAAAGATGGCTCTGAACAGAGCAAAGTCTGGCTGGTACAGTCCTGCAACAGAAACTTTGCAGTAGTAAAGTGCCCCAGTAAGTTTTTTCAAGCACACTGGGCCTGAGCTCAGTGCTTTGAAGAGATCGTCTTGAAGGAGGGATGGTAACTGAATTTCTTCTGTGAAACTGTCTCCTGGAAGGAGATATCACATTTGGGTAACACATGGTCAGCTAAGTCTCATTCAGACTTTTGGCCATGTCTGGAGAGGCGCCAGTGGGCAGGGAGAAACAAATGCTGGCTGTGGGACCCTGTATTCATGGCTTCATTTGGACCAAATGGAAGAACTTATTACTTTCAGGAAAGATCTACACTGGAAGTTTTTTTATGTTTATTTTCTAAAGTAGCACTTTATTTTTCTAAGGGACTTCTACCAGGTCCTTCCCCTAATTAGACAAAAGCCCCATGGTTGCTCCAGACCTTCACTCCATAGCTACTACCTGAGCCTCCAGTGCTCCTCAATGGACCCAAGACTCCTGGGATAGCATTTCCTGATAGACAGGTATTCTGAGGTATTTGCATCAAAGAATAAAAATACATTGGATCAAATATAAAAGTGGGTTTATAACGATGGAGGGTACCAGCCATGCAAGGTACTTCAGTGTGGTAACTGCTTATAATTACCAACTTCACTGAGCAATAAAATTCTGTGTAGAAGGATTCCAGAGACAACAACAAAAAAAATCATCAAGTGAAACTAGTCTAAAGAATGTGTTTCTGTCTCTGTTTCAACACACGGCTTGCCACTAGAACACTCTTTAGTCTCAAACCCTTAAGAACTGTCTTTACCCAAGAAAGTCATGTTTTAAAAAATGGGTCAGGTTTCTGAATCAGCAGGTTTGGTGGGTGATTAGGGTAATTTCTTAATTGGCTTGCATAATTAATTATGCAGGTTGCCCTCAGTTCTAGGCAACTTTATCTATACAACACTAGGTGGCAGTAAAAGATCAGCTACGAGTCACAGAAGTACACAATGAATATTAACTAACTTTTAAACAGAGAAAAGCAAGCGGTTCCCCATCATAGGATGAAAATTAACATTTAGTTGAGTTGTGGAAATAACTAATACATATAATATACAATGTACTCTTCACTGAATTCCCCAACTCTAACCAGGATTAAGGCTAAGAGCCTTACCTGACATATTGGAATGCCCTTGTCTGAGACCCAGATCCATATACCTAAGAAGGAAACCAACAGTTAGACCTTCTGAGAAACATGACCCTGACACCATTAGTGTCTCCTAGGAATTCTGTAGGTTCGACTTCAGAACTAATCCCTGAAGGGGCAGAAACACTGGCTCAAAGCGTCTGAGCCCCATCTCAAGCTCTGTGCCCCTGCATTAACGCATCTTGAGCCCCATCTCAAGCTCTGTGCCCCTGCATTAACGCACCCTGAGCCCCATCTCAAGCTCTGTGCCCCTGCATTAACGCATCCTGAGCCCCATCTCAAGCTCTGTGCCCCTGCATTAACGCATCCTGAGCCCCATCCAAGCTCTGTGCCCCTCCATTAACGCATCCTGAGCCCCATCCAAGCTCTGTGCCCCTCCATTAACGCATCCTGAGCCCCATCTCAAGCTCTGTGCCCCTCCATTAACGCTTAATGTCAGTGTGTATGAACCTTTTCCTCAAAAGGCAGTGTCCAACTGGGTCTTAAGATAACGTCAGGAACCATGTGAGGTTCTGAGGACTGTAATCCCAGAGTCCAGCTGAGTATCATTCTCTCTCCCTCTCCCCCACACACAGTAATATGAGCAACATTCAATGGGGGCTCTCCACCCTGAATGGCCATCAGAAGTGCTAGAACTCTGCCTAGACAGGTCAGTAGACTCTGGGGCTGGCTTGTCTTCGGTTGTACAGCTGGCTCCCAGGGGATTCCATAATGTGGCCAAGACCAAGCTGAGGTTCTCCAGAAGACGGATGGAGTCAAGAGACACAGGCTTGGAATAGAGTTACTCCCCCAAGCCAGGAACTGAGTCAGAGAACCTGGATGCTTATAAAAAGATGGCAGAAATCCAGCTGTTAAAATCAATTCTCAGTAGGCACCAGGTGTCCTGTCTGGTGCACTGAGAACAGTGGTCGCCTGTAAGGGTAGTGGCCTTCCCCTATGACTGGGTCTGTCTGCACAGCGGTCTGGCCTCGAATGCACAGTCATACTCCTGTTGCCCTGAAAGTATCAACGTCCAAACACTAGTTGCAGTCGGATTTAACTGATCTGGGCGGACCAGGCTCATTATTCTTCAAGCTCCTAGAATGATTCCAGGGTGTAGTCAAGGCTCAGAATCACTTAGCACACACCAGAACCCTCTTTACCCTGATTGGCTTACTAAAACAGATTGTTTATCTCTGATCCAGAAGGACGAGGGTAGAGTCCAAGAATTCACGTTTCTAAGACCTCTGATGGTGATGCTGACGGTCCTGGGTTCATGCTCTGAGAACTGAGCCAGCTAAGAACTGAACCAGATGCCTTGAATGTTCACAAAAATTCCACTATGACTGGACTATGGCTACGGCATTATGGAGGTAATTCTTGTCTTGATTTTTATACACTGAACAGGAATACTAGGAAGTACTGTCCCAGGTGTCGCAGGGCCAGTGAAGGGCCCCGCAGGGTCAGTGGTAGCTATGGGGCACAGGTCTGGTCAGCCCCAGGCCTGCCTCAGCTGGAGAAACCATGGGCTTTTGTTCAATTAAATGAGGGGTAGAAAATGGAAATGTGACTTAAAAATCAAATAAAAAGTTAAAACAATTGGTTCAGATTTTCCCTGAAAGGAGGGAAAAAAAAAAAAAGAAAAAAAGACAGGCTGATGTGGCCTGACTACCACAGTAGCAGCAGTTGCTGGTTGTACTGAACACGCAGTCACACTCGCCAAGTTCAGTTTGTCAGTGCCTTCCGTGTCACTCCACAGCCACTACACACACAAGCAGCCACAGCAGCTAACACAGATTGTGTGTTAACTCTGTGGCAGGCATGAGGTAAGACTTCAGGGTCACTCTTTCTGTCATCCTCATGACACCGCCTAGAAGCTGATGCTGGCTCATTGCCCAGGGAATGTCCAGTCTACATGCCAATTCCTCCATCGTGAGCTCCTGGGATAGGCCTGTCTGTGCATCATTGATGCCTGACAACACCCAGGACAATCACGTACAAGATGAATGTCTGTTGAACAATAATCCAGTTAACTAAGTATTAATATATGTAGAGCACTCATTATCTGAAGTGCATTGGGCTGTTTGTTTGGATATTTTTCTCTTATTTTAGAACATTTAGAACATAATGAGATATTATGGAGGCAAGATCTAGGCCAAACATGACATTAATTTTTGTTTCTTATCTACCTACACAGTCTGAAGATAATTCTATGCAATAATTTTAGTATGTCTGCATCTGATGACAGCTTTTCACTTGGAATGTCATGTCAGCACTCAGAAAGTTTTGGATTTTGGAGTATTACATTTATGGGTCTTTAGACTACAAGTACTCAGCATGAAGACTGAAACAGAGGCTCTTTTAGATTCCCTAACTTCCAATCACAGGGAGCAACGAACCACTGGGGTTTCTGTTCACTTGCCTGTTTGTGGTGACAGTAGTGTGTGTGTGTGGCGGGGAGGGGGGCAATGACTGCCTTTGGGAACAAACCCAGTTATCATAATTCAGTATCCCTTCTCGCACCCCACCCCCAGCAACAAAGATAGCTCTAGCCCCCGTAGCCTCCTCCAGTCCCACTTCCAAGGCTCATTCTACCAGATGTGAGCAGGAAAAAAGGCAGTGGGCGACAAGGAAAAGCACAGCTGGCGTGGCCTGACTGCCAGGTTTTATATAGACAGCTTTCTATAGTTCAACTCACAGCCAAGCATGCCACGCTCAGGTCTATCAGTGTGCTCAGCTTCTGCGTGAAGCGGGGAGGTCCCATGAGAAAGGGCTGACAGCATGGAAATGTCTGCTGACAGAATGTAGAAACCGCAGCAGCAAATCTCAGCAAAGGAGTGATGAGGATAAGCAGGACCTCTGAGAAGCACCAATGCCTTGATGATGCAGAATGAAGGCACCTCTGGCCTCAATGGCACCCTGACACACCTATACGCAGGTCAGAGGCTACACTTGTCTACAGGCCTGGCACAAAATGGGTACTCAGCAAGATCCCCGTGACCACTGCAGGGTCTGGGCTGATGGGAAGAGTGCACAACTCTCCACTCGGTACTGTTCTTGTGGACCTTCTGGCTTCATCTTACATGAGACAGACAGATGCAAGGCAACATGAAGACTCAAAGCAGCTTTCAGTGGACTGAATGCTGTGTGCAGGTCAGGGCAGCATGGCGACTTAGGAGTCACCAAGACAGGAAGTAGAGGAAGCCAGATCCCCAAAGGAGCTGTGTTGACTGTATGGTAGGTACTGTCTTCTACCACTGTGTGCCACATGTTTAAGATGTGACCATCTGCTAAACCAATCTTCAGTCAGGCTCTAAAACTTTTCCTGGGCCCAGCTATGTACTTCTCAAAAACCCTGCTGACTCTGTCCAACAAGAATTCCCACCCTCACATCCAGTCATGTTTCTCATTCCTCTCCATCCCCCCAAATCTGGTCCTTCAGCAAGAATCCTGTTAGGTTAGCTGAGCCAGGATCCCCCATCCTCAATGCTTCCTCACTGTTGTCTATCCACTGATTCCCATTCTGCTCCCCGATTGCGAGGTCTCACTTGCCAGGGCTATGCTGCATCTTTAGTGCATCAGCCCTGACACTTCTACAGGAGCCATCGGACAACGGTAAGAATGATACCTCAACTGGACAGAAAAGCATGAGACTTCTTGATGTAAAGTAGAATTCTGTGTAACAAAAGAAACAAAACAGTCTGAAGGTCCTCCTCAGGCCTCCTGTCCAGGCATCTAGGAAAGAGAGAAACCTGGCAGATTCTGGATTAATGGCACTTGGATGGCACCAGTGATTTTTGTCCTCCCATCTCTGGCACAGGAGCACTGAGCCTGAAGACAACACATGAATTATTACATCTGCCAACAATGTGTACATTTGCAAAGCTGCGAAGGAGACAGTAAACGGAGAAGCTATTTCATGGGACTAAGAGTTTTCTCTGCACACAAGACAGCTCTGATATGGTGTGAGGAAGTCATTGAACAGGAGGTCTGAAATGGCATTATTGGTGTCTCCCCTCAAGACAGAGGAGAGATCCCAGGAAGAGCCCATTTGAACCCCAAATGCAAGTGTTCAGTTTCCATGGGGACTGGTTCCAGAATACTCTATAGATATCAAAGCCCACAACAGCCAAGTTTCTTTTGTGAAATGGTACAGAATCTGTACAGGAACAACGTACTCCATGTATTTTGATTTCTAGATTAATACTGTTTTAGGGAATGAAAAGGGAGAATAGAGTTTGTACACGCTGGGTATGGGATTCATGTTTTCCAGTATCTTCAATCTGCAACTGGCTTAATCTAGAGATAGGGAACTTGGATAGAGGCCAGATGCTGCAGCAAGAAGGCCATGGAAGACAGGTTCACCTGATGGTCTCCACTACAGCTGCTGGCTTCTGGGGTGGCACAACGAGATGCTTTCACTTACTGCAACAGAAAGTAGCCACCACACAGCAGGTCACTAATTCAACCATTTGTCTCATCCTGCCTGAGTTTGGGGCCAAGGACACAGCTGTGAATGGAACAAAGGTCCTGGTTTCAAGGGTTAATGCTATACTAGCTGGGGTAGGGGCTAGAAACTGAGTGTTTCAGTTGGTAGCAAATATAATGAAAGTAAAAATGTGGTTACTGAAAGCCACATGGTGCCTTCATACAGAGAAGGTTCCAGAAGGCATCCTTAGAGAGTGATTGGAGGGAATGCCCAAGGAAACACACCTAGGACAGAACTGAGTGAATCAGCCTGAGGAGTGGACAGCAAGGAGGGCGGGAGTGCTGGGAAGAGCTCTGTGGCTCCTAGTTTCCCTGAGATGAAAGTTCTTTGGGTTTCCATCCTCTTCAGAAGGCTCCAGGCCAGGCTGAGAGAAAGTGAACAAGGAGAACAAGGGCAGGCTACCCCAATGATCAGGACACTGGGTAGATAGGGAGTAGGTCATCAGGATATGCTGGTGGATCCTGTGACTATGGGAAGGGCCATGTGTGAAGACAGCACCTCCATCGAGGGGCACCAAGCTGTCCTGCGGGCAGAGGAGGCGTACTGGCCTGGACAGTAGAAATCTAGGTGGGTCTGGGCTTACCCTTTTCCTGGAATTGTTTATTAAAACTCACCTGCATTGTGTGCCTGTCTTGGGAGACCACCCCACTGTGGAACTTGGGAGGCTTTGTTCTACATTAGTAGAACAGCTAACACACATGAAGGACGTACCCTAGAGAAGGAGGATTCAGGGATGAGCCCCAGGTCTAAAGCCAGACTATCATTAGCCCAAGAAACGTGCACACTTTAGTGTCTGCACCTCATTCTCCTCACTTAGGAAAGTAAGGAGGGTAAGAGACACCTGTAGGGTACGAGTCATTTGTAGCCCTGTTATGGGCATCAAATGAATTAATAGACATAAAGATCACAGAACACAGACTAGAGATCAATCCATTAGTAGATAGATATATATGTACACATAGTCCCTGATTTATGATGATTCAATTTTATTTGGGGGTCACCTGCATGACACCCCTAAATCAAGAATCATATGGATTCTTGACCTATAATTTTCTGACTTAATGGTAGGTTTATCAGGAGGCAGTCTTGGGGAAAGTTAGGAGAGCCTGAATAGTCATAATAATTTTCCCTCTGAAAGGCAATCAGGAAGTAAGACTGGGGAGATGGCTCACAGGGCAAAGTAAAGCATTTGCCACATAAAAATATAAGTGTGGCAGTGTGCACCCGTAATTCCAGCACAGGAGAGCCAGAGGTAGGGGGGTCTTGGAGGCTCTCTGGTCAGCAGGCCTATCTTATTGGTAAGCTCCAGGTTCAGTGAGAGATCCTGCCTCAAAAAACAAGGTAGAGAGCAATAAAAGAGGAACTTGACAACAACTTCTGGCCTCCATATACACTCATGAGCATGTGTCCCCATATATGCATGCACAAATGTGTACATGTACATGTGCACACACACGCTAAAATTTTTAAAAAGAAAATAGGCAAACCATTATGTAGAATTTCAGAGGAAAAGAAATATGTATCTCCCACAGATCAAAAGAGCAAAGAGATGGAGGCAGACCACCTGGGAGTGGACTGGAATGGCCAGAGAGGCAGGCAGCAAAGAAGGACGCAGTCAGGATTCAGCAAACCAATGAAAGCCTACTGATGCTACAAGCAGTCAGGGCTGCTCCCTAGGCAGGTTGGCAGGCTGGGGACGGGTGAGGAGTGGGTGACTATTCACCAGATTAGACCCTCTACCGAGGACTCAGCAACAGATATTCTCATTCTTATCATTGAGCCAAGACTCTGAGCTCTCCATTGCACTCAAGGAGCCCCTAGAAGTGAGCTCGGCAATTGTCATCCTTGCCAATAAAAGTCCCCAACCCTGATACAGCCATGAATCAACTTTCTTCCCACTATGACCTACACCTTCCCAGGTACTCAAAGGCCACATTCACTCACATCCTTGGCCTTTACCAGCAGGCCAAGCAAACAGCTTGGGGAGTTTCACCAGGCTACCTGGAACAGGGGTGCAATGAGGATGCAGTAGGCCCCCCAAGCTGAGGCTCCCTCTGAGGCCATTCCTGGTCTGTCTTTGGTCCATGTACCTCTGTTCCCTTCGCGAGGGTAGCAAAGATGTAAATGAATATCAAACTCTGGAAACGTTACTCCCTGAATCAAGTCACCTGTCCTTCACTGCTGTGGGCCGATGCCCTACTGGGTTACACGCAGTGTTTGGGCCCAGGGGGCTGCACCCACCGTGAGAGGCTCTCCTTGCAGTGCCTGCAGGATGAAGTTGCTGACCACCCTCCCGTCATTCATGTGCATGCGTGGCCCGAAGGTGTTGAAGATTCTCGCCACTCGTACTTCCACGCCTTCCTGGAACAGAGAGAAGAGGTGTGAGGCATGCCAGCCCTCACGTGAGCCTGCCTCTGCATTTCTAGTGTCCTGTGTGGACAGAAAACAGGCTGCTTTTCATTCCCAAAAGAATATTCCTCTTCAGTCTGATTCTGTAATGTCCTCATCATAAAGCGACTGGGAGATGCAGAGCTACATCAAAAGACAAAGCTGTCCCTGACTTCACTGTGCAAAGGCCTGCAGTGCTGGCGTTCTAATGAGAAGCTGTGGGGACATTGGTTGTTAGGGATGACGTGTTTATTATGTAAACTGTTCCCTGACAAGAGCCTGTTTTCCAAAATGGGGCCATACCCTGAAATTTATTAAGGAATCTTCTATCTGAGAAACTAATGAAAGAAAACAGAAACATGCTAGTTATAAATCTCAAGCTGTAAAAGTTATGGCCACGGACATGCTAAGTGCTTGGTTAAAATGGAAATTATAGAAGACAGACTAACCTGTAGTTCCAGGGATCCACCTGCAAGCTTGGACAGAATCTTCATGGACAGAGAGGGCTAATGTACTAAAGGATCAGGAGGGAGGGCAGAGATGCTTTCAACATTTCTGAAGAGACTGGAAAATCTCAGCAATTTTACACTGCTCAAACCCCTGACAGGGGAGATCTTAAATCAGACGTCTATCCTCTCTACCTCCTCATCCTTAGAAGCAGTATGGCCGAGCATGGTCTCTACGTCAGTACATTTTAACTGCCCAAAGCCTAAACAGCTTGGCTTGCTGATTTGGACCTAGAACAGTTAGGTGTGACAGTACACTAATTGGAATAAAGCTGAAGATTCCTAATAGTTCATGTGAACCCCTGCAGTGGCTGGAGGCACTTGCTCATACCTCTGCTCATGGCAGCCTCAGTGTTTCCCCATGGTGTAAGGCAAACAGGTAACTCCGTGAACTGAAGCTCTGAAGACCAGAGTTCACACCAAGAATAACTACACTGAAATAAAGACAAACCCAGGGCTCTCTGCAGTTTGAGCTCTGTTCTCTTGGATGTTCGTGTCTTCTGGAATTAAGTGTACCCAGTCCTTTCTGGGTAGTGTCAACAAATCTTTGCCTTGACACAAGTAGCCCTGATTCAACATGTACAGTTAACCTCACACTCTCCAGCCTCTCAGTGGGATACTGAGGGTTTAGCCAGGAGGTGCCAACAGGCTGTTTATGGTAGCAACTGGATTGATGCCCACACACAGCTTGGAGAAAGGTATAATCATGCTGCATCTCAGAGAGAGAGCCAGAGTATGACCTGAACCCACCTACTAAGAAAGGGAAGGGAAACCAGGGAAGTGCCTGCCAGACTCCAGTGTCTCACTGAAGGGGGGAAGTGCCTGCCAGGCTCCAGTGTCTCACTGAAGGGGGGAAGACCTCTGAAGAACGAACAGGCAAACACAAGCATACATTCCTGATCATGTGACACCAATCTGTGTGGTCAAGCCCTGTCACTCGCCACACTGGGGAGTTTCCATCATGGTGTGGTACAGGGTCTCAGCACACACAAGGCTGACATTCAGAGAACTACTGACTCAATCTTAGCCATAGCTTCAAGCACTGTGTGCTCTGTCCTTGTGTAGAGATGTGAGTCATTTACCCAGGACTCTGTGTATCAGTAACAAGAACAAGGTGCAAGTGCGAGTGAGCTACATCAGCATCAAATGAATGCAAAGTAAGAGAAAGACTCTTGTAAAGACCACAAAGAGAGCACATGCCCAAACATATGGCCATGCAGCATGAGCACTTGGGCATTCCAGGAATACTCCAGCATCATCCTGGTAGTCACTAGCCACTAGCCACTAGCCATGTTGCTGGGAAATTCATTTAATCTTCTAAGACTTAAGATCCTTATTTCACAGGGATTAGGAAAACAAACCAATACCCCACCCCCTGTCAAAAAAACAAAAAACAGTGAAGCTGCTTTGAAAACTGTCCACACCACAGTTCTGAGCCCAAAACAGATATCTCATGGTATCTTATCTAAGGACTGGCCCAGGATCCTGTGGACAGAAAATCTGAGGATGTTCAAGTCCCTTATATAAAAGGGAGCAAGTAGCATTAGCATAGAACTTCCAGAATCCTCTCAGAGGCTTTAATTAGCTCAATATAAACACTCTGCATACAGCAGCAATCAGGAAGGTCATGTCAAGGTAAAGTGTACCTATTCAGCACATGCACAATGCGCCCTCCCATATTTTCAACTTGCTATTCGTTGAATTTCTGTGAATTCCTGGATACTGATCCCTTGGATAAGCTGCACCTGTCCTTGACCTTTGTCCTTGTCTTTTGATCACTCTCACTTATTCTGGAGTAACAGTGACTATGTGGAATGTTTCTCAGGCATACCCACCAGGCTGATAGGATTACAAGGTAGAATCCCATAGCACTGAGACTCTAGGTAGAATTTATCACTGGAAAACAGCAACTAGACAGTGTACACCCTCAGGAAGGTAAGCCAGCAACAGATACCTCCCTGCTTTATTCATAGTGGCCAAGTTCTGACATATAGAGCGAAATGTGCTCTCCCTTGAGATTGCTCTTAAAATGTAAACCATGCCTTGAAAAGTGTTGTATCAAGCCATAGAACACTGTAATACAACCACTGTTCAATGTGGAAAGTCCTCAAAGGACAGAAGAGCAAGCACAGGTTATAGAAAGTTATGTCCAAAAGACAGGCACCTACCTCTACACAAAGACCTGTCCTGCAGGAGAAGACAGAGTGTGTTGACAGAAAGCTCTAGGAAGGAGTCTCCAGGCACAGCGGCCCCTACTCTGCCAAGCTTCCTTGGCCTTCCTTGAACCCTGCACATTCAAGAACAACAGTGGCAGGAGGCCCGATCACTTCATTCTCTGCTGCCTCTCTTGCTTCTATCTTGACACATCTGTTCCTTGCCTGAGGATAAGGTTGTTGACACTGTAGAATACAGCTCACTGGCCTGAGCAACTCTCAAAAGATGCTGACAAATTCAAATTCACTCTGGAAAGTTTCTCGAAGCCATACAAGGTCAGATGATGGTAGGTATGTGTCTGCAGCAGCTTGGCAATCTTCCTCAACAGCTCTGCTTCAGCACAGTGGCCCCTCATGCATAGTTTCAGTGACCCAGCCAGTGAGAAAGGTGAGTGTGGTTTAGGGATACTCTGTGGGGTGACCGTATTCACAGGGCTTGTACCAAAGCACAATGCTGTAACTGTTCTATTTTCTTGTTGCTAATAACCTCTTACTATGCCTCAGTCTAAATTAAATTTTATCACAGCTATACATGTCTAGAAAAACACCCGCAGGCTTCAGATATCCCAAGGGTTCTTGAAATGTATCTTCCTCAGGTAACAGGGGACTACTGCATTAACAAGTAGACCTTCCAATGATAGTCATGCAGCAGGCTATATGGATGCCCATTGCAAGGCCAGGAGGGAGCAAAAATTACCACACTATTGCCAACATGGGGTAGCGGAATGTGGGCATCAGGCACTCTGGGAGCAGGGCCAGCAGCAAAGCAGGGCCCCTTTAGTAGTGAGTTTTACCAATGGAACACTAGACTTGCTTTGGTTGCTTATTTTCTTTCAATTTAAGTATAATATACACAGCAACTATGACTTGGAGGGAAAAAAAATATTCTAATACCACAAACTAAAAGCCACATGCTCCAGCCACTGCCCTGGATGCTTTCTGGGTTCACTTTCTGCTCTGCTGGTCTATGGCTTTATGAATGGTGCCCTGTTACGGAGACCCAGTCCAGGCAGCGGGTAGGCCAGGATCTCAGAGGCAGCCTCACAAGGAGCGATGAGCTCAAATGCACTCAACACTCGCAGAGTGCCCTGGCCACAGCCCCAGGGTGAGTCCACACATTATAAAACCACACCAACAGGTCCACAGGAGCTGCAAGTTGACTCTCTGACAGGTTCAAACTGTTCTGCCCTTTGACCTCTCCGCCAATCTCACTTACCTCCCTAAGGAGTACCTGGAAAACAACTGAACTTTATTTGGAATATATTAGAATATTCGCAGAAGACAATCTTTAAGGGGAAGTTTCATTTTATAAAGATTATTCAGGCTTCTATTTATCTTATTTACATTTCCATACCCTATTTGGATTTATTCACACATCATGTAGGGTCTTGAAAAAAAAGATAATTATTAACAAAAAGGGATGCATCCTTATATATAAAGTAATTAAAAATAACAAATCAGTAATACATCCAAAGCACACCTGGTTCACCTGGTCTGACCTTGTGTGTATTTGTGTCTCCTGATAGTATGAATCCCAACAGTTAACATGTCTTTCCCTAAAAGCATCTGTAAAGGCTCTTACCTCTGAGCCGGAGGGGTACGTGATTATAAGGAAAGTGTTCTTAGGACACAACAGGGCAGGTGCACCTACGAACTCACAGAGGTTGTGACAGCATGCCCAAAACCGGCTCAAGCTGAAGTCAGACAAAAACCCCAGCCTCAGGAGGGGATGTGGGCACGAAGTCCCACCCCAGTAGAGGAGCTACTGGCAACTGACAGCTGCTGAGAAAGGGAAAGTCAGTTCTCTTTAAGGGTGGGGCCCCAGCAGTCAACCATGCTCCTCCAGTGCATGGCCACACACCCGAGTGCATGGTTAGCACAGACTGGACTCAATGGTTTAAAAAAGAGAAAGAGGAGACAAAGTCGGGTAAGGTGGGGTAGATCTGGGAGGAGCGGGGGAGCAGGGCGATTATGAACCAAACACTGTATGAAATTCTCAAAGAACTTACTTAAAGAATGAGGAAAGACAAAGAAATCTGACTGAAGAGACTATAATTAGAACTCAAAGCCTATGTCACAATGAGGCTCCACATGGATTTATCTCCCTGATGAGGAGCAACTGGTATCCAGGTGATACCATGTGAACTGCTGTTCTGTGCATCCTCAAAGACTATGCTTACTGCCCTAGACTTGATGCCCTTGGACTCTCAGCTGTGTCACCTTGCTCGGTGATACTTCCTTACCTGTGGCAGCCTGCCAAGACAGCAGACAGGGAACAGGCGTGCTCTGCAGGTACTAGCCACAGGCCAAGCTCCACTTCTAGGTCAGAGAACTGGGAACAAGTGTTTGAGCCCACTCAGCCTACTGAATAATGGGCGACCCAAACCAACCTCAAGAATGCTGCAGAGAATGAAGGAAGGTTACACAGTCCCCACCCTAACAAAGGCCAAGCACTTGGCTGGCATTCCAGCCCCAGCTCCTAATCCTTTGAATGTTCTCTCTAGGCACACAAAGTAGTTCATGATGGTGGCATATCCTGACAAGCAGGGTGTCATGGTGCCCCGAAGGGTATGAGGTAAATATAACCTGTAAGAGTTATGAGCTCTAAAGTGAGACCCACCTAGGCCTCAGTCCCAGATAGTAATGGTTATCATGGAGTCTGGTGCCTGAAGAGGTCCAGTATGCACTCCAGAGGAGGTCCAGGGGGCCATGGGTGCTCAGAGCCATGTTGCTGACTGCCAACATAAAAGCCAGAGCTAAAGCATGCTCTCGGTGGCTTAGTATTTCATAGGCTTCACAGTGGTGGTGGCTGCCTCCTTTCCTCTCCTCTCTGGTTCTCTGGTGTCTGTCTCTGGGTGGCATTTTCACAGTGCTGGTGGCTGCCTCCTTTCCTTTCCTCTCCGGTTCTCTGGTATCCGTCTCTGGACGGCATTGGGAATGACCTCCCTCCCTCCCTCCTCTGTTTATCCTTGTCTTCTTACATTCCCACCCCTGGCAGAGCGCTCTGCTGTACCCAGACGTGTCTCAGACACAGTGCTGCTCTCACAGGCTGAGTGGCAGCGTGTTTGCTTCCCTCCTAGGCACTGATTCAGACACAAGAGGAACAGATGCCAGGGTGTGACTTCTTCCAGGACTTAGACCTGTGCAGAAGCCCAACACTTATGTGGAAAATGAGGATGGAAAGCTGGAAGCTCACACTGTGTATTTCTCTAGATCTTTCAGAATTCAGGTAAGGCCACTGTGACCTCCACCCAAACCCACAGTTCTTCACCATGTCACCCCTTTTTCCTGAGGAAGCCACAACATCCACCTGTTGGCCTGCAACACCAGAACCGGACAGAGCTCCAGCACTCAACAGGACAAACGTGGCCACTGTGCGGATGGTCACAAGTGGGAACAGATAAAGGGTTGTAAGGACACATGGCTACATCACCACACATTCTCACAAGTCCTGACACACCACCAGGGACAGGACTTCCCCACAAAGACAAGGACAGCACCTCTCACCTAAGTAGATGACTGTGCTTGGTCAGATGTGCTAAGCATGGTGATGATTGTCTGGTGCGACCTACTGGTGAGACCCTCACCTGTGGCCACTCTCAAACCCAGTTTCATCATGGAAAGTTTCATGATGACATTCTCACGAGCAGAAGCCACAGCATCCCAGGGAGAAGTGTACTGAAAAGACTGTCACATTCTGAAGCTTATACCCACTCCACAGCTGTCTGTTGGGCCTCCTGGGTGTGAGGCATGGGCCTGCAATTCCTCAGCTCATCCCATGCTCAGGGAGTAGCAACTCCTACACAGGATTTTCTCACTGTGTGGGAACCTCTTCTCTCCTAATGGGGGTCTTGTTGGGGACGCTCAGCTACAGACTCAAAGGACTCACTGAGGGATCTGACACTATTAGACCCGAGACTCCTGAAAAATTCCCAGTTCCAGAGCTGTCTAGATGTTTCCTTCTGGGACCCCGAGCATAGGACAGGCATGGCCCAGTGCTCAGATGTAAGCAGTTGACATGGGGGAGTCTACATAGAGTCCTGGTACCTGAACCAGGTACATGGTTGGTACTCAATATTAATTAACCATGGTGCTCCACTATAATTAAATTTTGTAATTGTGATGAGTGCTTTAGGTAACATGCATACTGTTAAAACTATCAATTAAATTTTACTATTAATCATTTAGCAAAAACCAGAAGTTCAGTAAACATGACCTACCAGTTTTACTTACATAAAAATTCACTAAGAAATATCATAATCAGCATAGTGGTTCACACTGGTGATGCTAGCACTTAGAAGGCCAAGGAAGCAGGATCAAAAGAGTAAAGTTAGCCTGCAGTATACAGTTCCAGCCTAATCTGGGTTACACAGTAAAACCCTGTCTCAAAAACTGAACATTTCAGGACAGAGAGATGACTCAAGAGTTAAGAGTACTTGCTGGTCTTGCAGAGGACTCAGGTTCAGTTCCTAGCACCCATAAGCATCCATAATTCCAGCTCCAGGGGATCTGACGTCCTCTTCTGGTCTCTGAAGGCTCTGCATGCATAGTGCACTTACATACATGCAGGTAAAACACTCATATAACATGAAATAAAAATAAGTTAAAAAATTTAAAAACACCCCCATGAAAGAGAGAGGGAGAGAAGGCGAAGGAGGAAGGGAGGGAGGGAGGGAGGGAGGGAGGGAGGGAGGGAGAGAGGGAGGGAAGGAAGGAAGGAAGGAAGGAAGGAAGGAAGGAAGGAAGGAAGGGAGGGAAGAAGGGAGGAAGGGAAAAGAGAGGGGGAGAGACGGAGAGTGGAGCGGGGAATTTCAACAGGAAGACTAAAAGCCAGGGCTACCTGCAAAGTCCCCAACACCTGGCAGTTCTCATAAGCACAGAGGTTGTCCTGTGTGTTGGGAAACATGGCTGCTTCTTGGTCTACATATTCAGCCCAGAGATGGCAAATGCACAGTCTCTCTAAAAAGAACATCTTTCCTAGAAAAAGTGGACAGCATAAGACAATACCAAAATGGCTGAGGGAGCAATCAGGTTTACCTCTGCAGAGAAATAAAGCAGAGGGCTAGGGCCAGACACCCACACACATTATTTTAATATCAACAGCCTCATTTTCCATGTTGTTAATGTCAGCATTTTATTTTAAAAAATAAGTCAGAGAACTCTCCCCTCAACATAAACAGCCACCTGAGCTTCCCGCAGTGCTGTCACCCTAGTACTACACAACAGAAGGGCTGACAGTCTGTAAAGAAGGGCCAGGGACTCTCCCTGGGCCTCATCCCACATGATGATGCCAGGCACTGACACCTACATTCCCCTCTCTGCCAAAGGCTAGGCTTGGGTCTGAGAATGCTGCTCCCAGGACGGGAGCAACCCTAGGCAACCCTAGGCAGCCTGTTCTGGAACTACATTCCATGTCCTTGTTTATTTCTCTACATGTCCTGCTTCAATAAAAGAGAAGTTCCAGTGGAAGTGAGAGTGGTGGCCTAAACACAGGATGTACTTGGTGAGGAAATGCAGGGAACAGCATGGGCCGTCGCTTGGCTGCACTGCCCAGGCAGCAAGGCAGGGCCCACGTCAGAGGACTTATGAGACAGGAACTAAGTGCCCAGCATTTCCAAGTCATACCATGGCAGGACCACTATGGGAACCCTGGTTTCTCGGTCTATAGCCACCTCAGCTACTAAATGGGAGTGAGATGAAAACGCATGGCAGAAGTACCCAGTGTGACCACTTATTATAAAGCAAGCAGGAATTGACAGTAAAATGGAACTGCTCCCAGAGGGTTCCAGATGAAAGCAATCTACAATCCACTTTTACACTTAAAAGATGACCAAAATGATAATCTTTAAAAATCCACCAGGCTTGGGAGACGGCTCAGAGGTTTAAGCACCTGCTGTAGAAGCGTGAGGACCAGATGCCCAGAGCCAACACAAAAGCTGAGTGGGTGTGGTAACCCGCCTGCAAGCCCAGCATATGGCAGGAGGATGGATCCCTGGAGCAGGCTGGCTAGCAAGACAAGCTGATCCACAAGTTCTAGGTTCCTTGAGAGACCTGCTTCAACATATAAGATGGAAAAGCGTTTGAGGAAGACTCCTGATGTCAGTCTCAGCCCTCCATGCATGTGCATTCAAAAACACATATATACATGCTGACAGAGACACAGACAGATTTTTAAAAACCCACAACTGAAAACTCATCAACCTGGAAGTTCTGGGCAAAGAGGCACTACTAGCTGGGGATGAGCAGTGTGACCACAGTGTGACCACAATGCCGGACACCTAATGATTCATCCTCAGGACATCATTTTAAATACTTTATTATTTTTATTTTATGTGTCTGAATGTATTGCCTGCATGTGTGTAAGTACAATTATGTCATGCACTGCCTGTGGAGTAAGAAGGCTTCAGATTCCCCTGGAACTGGAGTTACGGACAGTTGTTAGCTGCCATGTGGGTGCTAGGAATCAAAGCCGGGTCTTCTGCAAGAGCAGTGAGTGCTTTTAACTGCTGAGCCATCTCTCCAGTCCCAAGACATTATTTTTTAAATGAGGGGGCTGTGGAAAAGCTGTGATAACCATTAACCTGTAATAGTGGACAACAAGGTCTCCACAATGCCCACCACCAGGTACAGTCAGTCCTGCAGTTCATTGCTGTCCAGCTCTTCACATCTGATGGAAGATGCTCTGTGTGTCTAACGTATCAGCCTGAACCTGGGTGCATACCTGTTTCATGTAGGCATAACACATGGTCTCTGCAACGCGTTTGCCCTCGTCGTAGCAGGCCCGGGGTCCTATGGGATTCACATGACCCCAGTAATCCTCACTCTGAGGGTGGACTTCAGGATCTATGGGTAAGTAGGAGAAAATGGAGACTTCATGTTCCCTCCAGTTCATAGGCAATAGAAAGAATGTATTTATGGTACAAAACAAACCTCTGGGCCTAGGTAAACATTTACAAACTGAAAGAGGATCAAAGGAGGTGCTTCATCTTGTCTTTCCTCTCTTCCCCAAGTGAATGTTCTTAACTTTGGGATACTTATATGAATATGTGAAAAGACACATGGCTTAAGTTTTATATTTGCAAAGTATGTAGTTAAAGAATGTACTCATGGAAAGGATTTAAAGCACAACACCTCTGTGGTACATGAATGATTTCATACCAGCCTTCATCTGAACAAATATGAGACCATGATGAAATAATCCAGGCCTGGGGCACAGTGTGCACAAACCACTAGAATTCCCAATTCTTGCTTTTTCTAGTGTTTAAACAAATCAATACTTTAAGATGCATCCTGGGAACAGACTATTTAAAACAACCAAATAACAAATTATTTAACTCAAGTGTGTTTCTAGATTATGAATTCATACCAGTTTATCTAGTATGCTGAGATTTTATATACGAATCCAACTGTTACAAAATGCATAAATCTCTTTCAGGAAATGTCTGCAAAATGACTCTATTATAAATCCACATTCTATTTATCTTGGTATGACACTAGGGTCACCAGGACAAGGGTCCCAAGCTGGCACTGGAAGAGGAGCATAATAGATGACCCTTGGCACATACATCTGAGTCAGCAGAGTCTTCAGGAGATGGCTCTGACTGCTGACCTATACAACACAGTGAGGCCTTTCTGATTCTGTGGGGAAAAAGTCCCCACCAGAAAGAGGTAAGATTTCCAGTGCACATGAGAGAAGAGTGTCTAAGCTTAGCAGATTTCCCTAAGAAGAAAAACACCAACTTAAATTCACAAAGATATCAGATGACTCACTAGGCTTTTCTCTTTTTCTCTTTCTTTCTGTCTTTCTTTCTTTCATCTGAGTCTCATCTCTCATTTATCTATTATCTATCTATCTATCTATCTATCTATCTATCTATCTATCTATCTATCTATCTATGTCTTTTTGGGACAAGGTCTTCTTGTAGCCCCAGCTGGCCTAGAACTCACTACATAGACTAAACTGGTTTGGATCTCATGAGCTCCACCTGCCTCTGCCTACTGAGTGCTGGGATTAAAGGTGTACAGTACCTCTTGACCAGTGCTAGGCAAGCCAGATCCCAAAGGAGGGGGCCATAAATTTCTGGCAGGGAAAAGTTGTTGACTGGCATCATTCTGGGCTGAAATGACCCTAGCACCAAGCATCTCATAAAGCTCATCATAAAGTCACTTCAGAAAAAGAGAGGTGCTACTTCATGTTAACAGAAGCAAAGGTATAGGGCTAGAGAGGTGGCTCAGTCATTAAAGTGCCTGCCTTATAACCATAAGGAAAGGACCTGAGTTCTATCATAGAACCCACATTAAAAAAAAAAAAAAAAAAAAACGAAACTAAACTAAAGCTGGACACAGTGGTACCCACTTGTCCCAGCACTGGGAAGGAAGAGACAGGTAGATTTGTGGAGATTTCCTGGCTAGCTACCCTAGCTTACCTGGCAAGTTCTAGAAGAGTGACAGACTGTTCAAAAAAAACAGAAGGCAGACAGTATGTGAGGAACAAGGCCCCAAAGTTGTAGTCTGCTCTCCTGAGATGTGTGTACACATGCATGTACTCCTATACACACACTAATATCTACATTTGTGCAAACTCCTTTGGGTGAGCATGCATATGCATATATATAGGATCTAGTCAAAAATGATTTCTAAGCCAAGTATGGCAGGGAATGCCTACAATCTCAGCACTTGGGGGGCTGAGGTAGAAGGATTAGTTTGAAGCCAGCCTGGGCTATATAGCAAGTTGGAGTCCAGCCTGAGATGCATTCTGTTTTTCTAAAAAACACAACAACAACAACAAAAATAAAATGAAACAAAGAAAAGACTCCTAATCACCTCCCTCATCCTTATAACTTTGAGTGGAACCAAGCAGGCCGGTGTGCCACAAAGCCAAGTGCTCACTTAGCAACGGCATTCAGAGCAAGCAATGAACTGCTGGAATCAGACTTCAACACCACGGAAGACCCCCAAGGACATCAACTTTGATTAAATAAGCAGATAATAAGTGAGTGAGCGAGAAGAAGGAAAAGATGCCACTGTGCCTTCTGAACAGAGAGCAGGGCAGATGGGAACCCCCTCCTCCCCCGGCTCTTTCCGCTGCTCAGAGCCTCAGAGAGGAGGAGGGTGTGCCACACCGCGGCTGTTGTCCTCCAACTGATTTTGTGGGACGTCCCTATTGCTATGTTCTTTTCCTATTTCACATCCTTCTTTAAACAAACAGTGCCTCTTCCAATTTCACCCTTTTATATCCTCATTTCCTTTGTCCGGAATAATACTGTAAAAGAGAAAAAATTCCTCGATGTCAGGTCTGGCTCCTGCTGTACTAGCTAGGTGCTTCTGCCACACCTTTCAGCTGGTTGCTTTAGTGTTGAATAAGAATCAACCAGGGCTGAAAATCAAGCCCTTTCCCCCCAATTCCTGACCCAAGTTTCTAGGTGTTGGGTGGGTCAGGAGCGATGATGGAGGCGAAGCAGGCAGGATGTGACCTGGAGTTTATGGCACTACTAAAGCTTCTCTAATAATCTTTCTGCAACAGGTGAGGCAGTAAGCACATGTCTGTCACCAGCAAGCTCTTGGCCTCCCTGCAGGGTGCTGCTGCATCAGGCATGCGACACTGCAACACTCACTGCTCTCACTGAAGATAACGCATGCAGGCAAGACAGGCAAAAACTACTTTGTGCTGCATCTGAGGTACTTCCAGAGCAGAATAAAAAAATCCACTTCTGTGGAATCATAAATGGTGTGTTCTTATTAGATGGCTGGTCTGATTCACACTACCTGGAGCAGGCAGTGAGAAGCTAGGACAACATGGGCCTTCTAAGTGGAATTCTGTCTCACCTAGGAACAGATGAAAGCAGTCTCATGGGTCAGTGGGCATTTGGCAGGGGGCCCCACCACTCACCTCCATATACCTCTGACGTGGAGGCCAGGAGCAGACGGGCACCCACACGCTTTGCCAGCCCTGTGGAAAGTGGACACGTTATCAGAAAAACTGCCTGCTTACACTGACAGGCATATTTTTTTGTGTGTGTAGCTACTAAATTATTTGCTATTGCATCTGCCGTGGAACAAAAATAAAAAATAGCAATAAGAAAAATATAAACAGATTCTTTAGAATAACAGCACTTAGGTGGAAACTCAGAGCTCTAAGCAGGACCAGATCCAGAATTTGATGAAACAGTGTGATTCCAGAAACTTTTTAAAAACTTCCATATTCCAAAACAACTAGCCCATATTTGATTACATAGCCATGCTAGCAGGTAAAGACAAGATCCTTCTCACCTTACCTTCCCAAATGGGCCACCTACCACTCCTCAGCATTCCTGGGTCTTCTGGCTTAGTCAACCTGTTGGGATAATTGCATGCATTCTCCTGCTGCCTTCCAGGCTCTACCTGCATGGCACCTTCCACAAAGCAGTCAGTCATGTGCTCCTCAGTCTGGTTCTAAGTCCCTTCCTGGCCTCAATGCCCATATACAGTCAGTCATGTGCTCCTCAGTCTGGTTCTAAGTCCCTTCCTGGCCTCAATGCCCATATACAGTCAGTCATGTGCTCCTCAGTCTGGTTCTAAGTCCCTTCCTGGCCTCAATGCCCATATACGGAATGACTACACCATCATTACCTGTGGGTCAAACAGGAGCAGAGTCCTCCAAACTTTTCCCAGACACCCAATATAGAATGGAGAAGCCCGTGACCTTTACTTAATCCTGATGCTTCCCCACTGTACACACACCAACACTGGTGGCTGTGTATCTAGCACTGGCACGGGCAAAGGTCCACTGATGCCCAGGAAGTACTCCGGAACAGGGGTCCAATGGCCACGCTAGATACCACAGGCTAGCAAATAAAAAACCCAAAGCCCAGAATGGGCTCCCTCTTTTGGAATTGTTGACCAGGGAGGTCCCACAGACCCTTAAATAATATTGACTATTGTCATCACTTTTGGTTACTCTCCAAAACTTGACAGCGAGACCCTGTTCTTGAAGACACTACACACGAGAATTGTAGAGCAAAAAAGGCAAAATCAGGCTGGTAATGACTTCAAAGCTTCATCTCTACTAGTGAGCTTTCATAGTGCTACAAGGTATTATGCATGCTACTGGCAAGGAAAGGTAATCATTATCCTTACCCAGCTGTGAACCCTGGGAACTATAGTAATGGCTGGTTTGACAATGACAAATAGGTCTACTGGAGCAATACTGACATGAACGTTATGGAGTAACTAACCATCTTTTGATTGCATATGAGGCCTGTTTCACAAGATGAAGCCCATACCTGGCACTTTTATCAGGGCCAAGAACCTGTGGCTAGACAGGTCACAGGCCATAATGGAGAACCTACTACTATTATTCTGCTACATGGACACAGTTTTAAACTGACTCCTAATGACTTATTGTTATACCCATAGGTTAATACATCTCTCAACTCTCACTAGAGAAGCCTCTTCTTGAAACAGATGGTGATTAACAGAGGCCCATGGTTAGTCAAGGTTCAGAGAATAAGAGACTGCAGAGTGCTCAGCCTTAAATGGGACACCTGTATCTCTCTTTCCACGGCCCAGGAATCATTGTGGAAGAGGGGGAGCAGAAAGAAGGGAACTGTGTTTTTTGCACACCACAGAGGAACTTACAACACTTGTGGCAGCATGTACAAGACCTGTGCAAACTCAAGTCCCATAAAAACCCCACATGTATGAGATGAGCAAGAAGCCCCAGACCTAGCTGAGGATCTATTGGCACTGAGATACCTTTTGGGAGAGGGAGAGTCAGTTTTCTTTAGGGGTGTGAAACCTAGAGGTTGACCAGACTCTACAAGATGGACTCAGACACCCAAGACTATTTGAGGAACATAGATTAAGACACACTAAGCTTAAAAAAAAAAGAAAAATAATAATAGAGGATGTGGGGGGGAAAATGGCGTTGGATGTCTGAATGTGACCAACATACATTGTGTGAAATTCTCAAATAATCAATAATATATTAAAAATAAAGCTTTTTATTTTAAGACACTTGTATATTCAGATTCAGCTGTACAATAGAACACGGAGAGATTCTACTTTCCCTTTTACACAGCATCCCTCAATAGCAAAACCTACAAAACTGGAAAGGGCAATGGCATAGGACACTGGCCCAGTCATTACCGCAGTAGGATGTTCTGCGTCATCCCCTGAACTGCTCTTTCACTGACTCCTTCTCTCCCATGCCTGTAACCCATGAGAACATTCTCACCTCTGCAACTGTCACTTCAGGAAATACTCTTATACAGAATCCTATGGTATTTAATCTCTGGGGGCTAAATTTGTTCACAGACCATGTTTCTTTGGAATCCATGCAAGCAGTTGTACATATCAGTAAAGCTTCCATATTTTACTGCTGTATAGTACTCCAGGGAATCTGTGTACCACAACCTGTTAACTGTTCACCTATTACACCTATTACAGGGCATTCTGGTTGTTTCCAGCTTCTGGTCATTATGACTGAAGAGGAAAACTAAAATTATTAAGGAAGAAAACTAAAATTAGGAAAAGAAAATCAGAGTAGCTAGCCTGTATAAACAGTGTCTGCTTATCAGCCCTGTTGGCTTAAGAAAACAAATCTTAGTAACCTAGGAAACCAGCCCTCCTATTGGCTTGGGAAAACAGGTGAATAATCTTTACCTTTTGCTTTTGCAAACAAGTTTCCCTGCTTGGAATTCCAACCTACTGGTCAGAAAGAAATGGGGCAGGGATGTCCATAGGTTAAAGAGCTATACATGGTTCATACTCTATATAGGCTGGAAAGCCTCATATCCTTAGTGCCCAACAAAGTCTAAAATGATGACAAATTGTTTATATATACTAGAAGAGGACTGTTGCCTACTGCTCAACTACTGCTTGAGTTCTTTGGGGAGGTAACTCTACTAGAGAAAATAAACTTTCCGATCACTACACGAGTCTTCCGGTTCCTTCTCTGTGCATGGTTGATACTGTGTCTCAGTTTTCCTGTAACATGACTAAAGCTGCCTTCATGAGGATGCAAGTTCTCATTTCCCTGGGATAAGTGTTCTAGATGACAATTACTCAGTTTTTCAAAGAAAACTGTCAAATTAAGTCTCCTAAGTGATTATATCATTTTATTAACCCACTGGAGATCTCTCTAGCCCACAGTTTTCTTTAAACTTCGGTAAAACGTACACAGCACCTACGGACAGCACTGCCTTCCAAGGAGGGACCCAGATTGTCAAACACAAGCAACTGTCTTGGGTGGAGTCAGAAGAGTCAACAGCTGCTGCAGAGCCCAGGTGTGGACGTTCAGACAGACACGGAAACTTCATCAGAGGAAGAAGCCAAGCAGGAGGCGCCCCTAGGAGGTGGGGAGGCTGCGGGGAAGGCAAGCCAGGCAAAGCAGAGACTTATCACACACGCAGGCACATCTCAGTCTGCAGGACAAAGTTGCAGGTAGGGATGGTTCTCCTAATGGTTTCTTGTCAGCTTCTGAAAGACTTCTGACCCTCCTATAAGGCATTCACATCCAGTCTTCTCACACCTCAGGCCTTAGCCTAGGGGCCATTATGCTTTAAACTCCACTAGCATTCACTAGAGCCCTGTGGAACCGTCCCATCAGTTCCAGTGCCTGTGCAGCACACCCAGGAGGTAACTACCTGGAACGCCCCTGCAAGTGCCTGGGCCCTGTGACTGCAGGCATGGAGGGCTCTGCCTCCATAATGGAGATGGGTAAGAAAGAAGAAAGTGCACGGGAGAGGCTAGGGGGCAACCGAGTACAAGAGAACATGACAAGACGCTGGCAGGAGGCAAGAATGCGGGGAAGCTGGGCAGCAGGGCAGCACAGGGATGGGCTGAGAGAGCATAGGGAGCGGTGGGAAAGGCAGTGGATGCTCTAGAGTTCAGGAGTGTTGGGAGAGGCTGGAGTTTAGGGTAGCAGAAACAGGCACAGTCCTGCTCTGTACGCTCCACTAAGCAGAAGCAGGGACACCTGGCCTTCTGGTGGTGAGGGCAAGGGTGACAATAGATGTTTCTGATGATCTATATGATCATCTTACTTTTTGTGTATCAATCTGGCTGGGCTAAGGGACGTTCAGACAGTCATGCATGCACTCTCTAATGTCAGTACACAACATCCAATCTTTTGAATAAAAATGTAAGGGAAGGCCAAGCCTGGAACCTTCTCTAGTTCTCAGGGCTTTGAACTCTACCACTGGCTTTCCTGGGTCTCTAGCGTGCAAACAGAAAACGGTGGGAATTCTCAGCCTCCATAATCACAGAGCCTACCTCATAAATCCTCCCATATATCTAATTGTACCCACTGGTCTGTTCCTTGAGAACCCTGACTAATAAACCCTCCAAAATGTCTAACCCACAGGACTTGAAGACAATTTCCAGGTGCCCTTTCAGATCCATGTGCTTGGCCTGAGTTAAGACTTAGCCACACTCCCCAGATCTACACATTATGCTTATTTAACATGGTTTCATAATTAAGTCCAATTCTTTTACTTAGCAGTCTTAAATGTGGCTTCACTTTGCAAATAATCAAAATACAAATAAATCTGAATGAAACTTAAGGACGCCAATCGTTTTAAACATTAAGGAACATCCGTCACCCCCAGTACATAACCTAATTCTAGAGTATGCTGCCTGCGAAGCTGTCCTCATACTTCCCCTTGCACCTTCTTCTAATGTGAATCCTTCGTCAATCTGGAGCAAGAACTCAGTCTCCAAAACCTCCACGCAGGCAGCCTCTCCCCTCATCCCTTCCAGGAGCACCAGTGAACCTTCCTGGGTGCCACAAGGCCACACCACCCAGAGCCACAGGTCCTCTGTCAGCTGTTCTGCCATGGCCATTGTCAGTCAGCTTCCCAGAGGGAAGGAACAGAATACAAAGGTGGTCCTTGAAGGGATTTACATGGGATAGAAGACTGGTTACTACAGTACAGGAAAAGGCAGGTGCTTCCCTCATGGCAAAAAGCCACACTGAAATAACACCATGAAACTTCCCAGCAGCACCTTAGGAACATGGAGGGGTGTGAAACACCAAACCAAACTAACAATATCTGGCTGTAGAACTCCCCGAGCCACAGTTTCAGCTACCTGTGCTCATGTTCAACTGCAATCTGAAAATATTAAAACCCCAGAAACAAAGAGTTCACATCTGGGCACTGTCGAGAAGGGCACGGCTGCCACCTGCGCTCACGCAGCCGCCCACGGTGCGCACACTTCTGTCTCACGTGTTCTTGTGACGTGTACACCCCCCACTGGTCGCTTAGTCCATCCCTGATCAGCTGTCATAGCATCGTAGCTATTGTGTTCAGGCAAGCCTTGAATGTAACGATGACTCTAAAGTCCAAGAGCAGTGACGTTGGGACTCAGATAACGTCAAGCAGAAGCCATGAAGTGCTTCCACCAGGTGAAAAGGAGCGGCTTTCAACTGAAGAAAAGCAGTCGGTCTAGTATGAGTGCATCTCTTATTAGGAAAGTTGTGGACGGGAAAGAATGGATTTTAGTTTTGCATTGCAAAAGTTTAGGGGAACAAGATTTAAGTGCTGAATTAAGATAGAAAAGGCATTCAGGTCCGGTATTTGGTACACTCTGAAGCTGAGGAATCACAGAGGTCTTGGAATATGCCTTGTGGATAAGAGAGACTACAGTGCATACGTTTGGAATTACCCTAAGATATTCCCAGAAAGAGCAGGAAAAAACTGGAAAAGGCAACGTACCCAGCATGTTCAACGTCCCGATCGTATTGGTCTTCAGAGTTTTGATGGGGTTGTACATGTAGTTTGGGGGAGAGGCTGGAGATGCCAGATGGTAAATCTGGTCAACTAAGGGAGGCAAAAGAGAAGCATATTATTTCCATGAAAAATGATTCAGAAGAATCGTTGAACTTTGGGGACTATGGTGTAAGTAAAAGTGCTGGTTTATCTTTTGCTGAAATTCCACCTGTCACGTTGTTCCTTTTAGAAAGCAACTTATATTTGTAATAAGAACTTCAAACAAAAACAGAAGGTCTAGTTATCTGGGAATAACACCCATGCTTTTGCAGTAAGTTCAGTCTGCTTTCCTTTAACTGTAGCTAGTCTGATGATGGCGTCCGCAGTTTTCTGAGATGAACAGTTGTCCCACATGAACCACTCACTTCAGGACAACTGACTTTTAAGACTGGGAACTGAATATCAATATCTAAAGTAAACTCTTTAAGCTTGAGAAGAAAATCTGACAATAAAAGCAAAGATCTGAAACTAAGGAAGAAAACTTTTTATTTTGTTTTATGTATACTACGTACATGAAACCAGGCCCTGATGAGACAGTCAGACAGAAACAGGGGTTTGAAAGGTGCTGATGACACCGAAACAATCCAGATCTCACACAGCTCCCCCTTTGCACACCATCCATTTTAACATCACCATCCCCCAGCCCGCTGCTCCTTGGTCAGGTGCCATCTGCACCCAGGAAGGGCTGTGGGATCATCTGCTTCTTGTAAAACAGCAGTGATGATGTTGAGAAGCACAGGTCAGGGAAGCCATCTTCCAGACAGTCTGCACCATGTCACTCAACTTTAGCTACAAGCAAAAGACAACGAACGACATTCACAGTGGAACTGAGAACCAGGGAGCAGAAAGCGTTGCCACCAAAATGAATGCCCTTCAGCACAGGCAAGAGGCCGACGGGGAACCCTCTGCTTCCATTCTCCCAGCTCCCCAGGACTGGCTGCCCTCCTGCACACCCGGGACACTGTTCCCTCGCTGCTAAGGGATTAGTGCTATCTTTAGCTGCAGTTCTTGTAAGACTAGTCTCAAACTTAGAGAGACGATTACCACCATATAGAGTGAGCCTGGCCACTACCGAACTATAAGCTCAAGTGTACCCATCTCCCACACAATGGATGGGATCCACCGTGTGGCCCTCATGGTGTGGCTGATGTGTGCCCTTGGACCTTCAGACACATGAGGTACATAAACCCCCTTTTCTTTATACATTACCTTGAGCTTGGTATTCAGTCATAGCAACCCAAAATGTACTGAGAATCAACAAGCAAAGGTAACATCTGATAAGAGAGCCCAGACTAGGAAGCTTTATGTACCTTGGGAATTTACACAGTTTTTAAAAACTGAAGTACAAAAAATACCGAGTTAATATAAAAACAGAAGGAAAGCTTAATGACAAGATAGTGTTTTCAAGAGAACTAAGAAAACACAAAACTTTCTAGAATGAGTCTGTCAATATGCAAGTTCAATGAAAGGACCTGTCCAAATCATAGGACAGTCATGACTGTTAACACCTACCCTTGCCAGACCAAGGCTGCAGTGGAACTGTGAAATGCAACATGGGAAAGTCCACCACAAACAGGAGGACCATGAACTTCTGATCCTCCTGCCTCTAACTCCAAAGTGTCAGGATAACAGCTATGTATCTCAGCTATACAGCCAACAAGTTGAAGTCCGCCTGCTCTATGTGAGACCGTTCTGAGGAGGGTGGGAGAAGACTAAGGGTGAGTACACAGTACTTTCTTGACATCAGAGACCATCAGGCTGTAAGCTGCCCTCCTTCCCATCACTCCAGTACAACCTTCTTCTTTAAGGTTCACACCATGATGCTACTTTGTTGTGGGAAGCTTTCTACTGCTCCTAGTGGGAAATGATTCCTCCTATGGCTGGTCACTCGTGCTGCTAACTCATGTATTTAGGCTGCCTCATTAACTGTCAACCAATCTTCCAGCAGTCAGCAAGCTGACTGAATACAACCATTTGTTTTCCCATCTACAGGAAGCAGTGACCTCAGAACACAGCAAACACAGAGTCCTGAGCCCATGCAGCTCAGCCCCATCATCCCCAGCGGCCTTGGGAACTGTCAATGGGAAATAAATGACTTTCCACAGTACTTCAGCCCAGGGCCCTAGGAGCAGTGCTGTGTTATCAGACATGACATAAACTGCAGCTTGTCCATTCCCGGAGGCTACCCTGTCTGCTGTGTTCCTTCCCATCATTGGATAGTTTAGCTTTCCCAATGTTTCTAGAAAGCTTCCCACACAAAGTAGCATCAAGATGTGAGCCTTAAAGAAGAAGGTTGTACTGGAGTAATGGGAGGGCCCATCTGAGAACTGAAAACTACATGAAAACCCAAGTTCTGCATAATCCGCTTCCCTGTGCACATGTATTTTGCTTGTAATGCTTTCGACAGTTACCCCTGTTCTCATCCTAAAAAGGATACTGTACAGATTCTGTTGACGTCATTAATCTGGTACGGAATTATAGAGACGGAAACTTTAGAGCAGGGCAAACATGCAGGAATGTGAGATGCCACAAGATATTAATAACTGACTCTGGAATGTAAATAAAGCCAAAGTTAACACTGAAGGCCCAGAGAAAAAAGGCCTGGGAACATGTCAGCTGTGAAGTTCAAAGTACAGCAAAAATGAGCATGAGGCTGAAAAATCAGGCTGGAGGCGGGGAGGGGCAGCCAAATGGGTGAGGGGCCTGCCCACTGCGGGCTGCATCTGTTACACCATGGTGCCTAGGGATGTCTGTCAACTGCCCAGTGACCTTGCTCTGATCTGTTTTGCATTTAAAAGACAGGAGTTGTCATCTTAGCTAGGAAAAAGAGCCTCAAAAAAAGGAGCCCTGAAGACCTCCAGTCATCAGGAGCATGGCTGGCTCCCAGAGGGCAGGCAGCTTCCTGTATATTGGGAAGCAGGGAGCAGGATGGCACTAAGGCCTGGGGGAGGGAGGAACTTCAACAAGCACTGCCACAAAAGGGTTTCCTGTGAGATCTGCTGATGAGAAAGAGAAAAATAACACGCCATGCATACAGAAGAACTACTTTTGGAAGAACCCAGAAACATTTTCAGAAGCTGCCAGAGAAATGAGGCATTCATCTTCCACTCGAGACACTGTAAGGCTGACTTTACACCGACTGTGCTCAAGCTCCTGCTGTCTCAGTGGCGTCAAGGTCCCTCTGGGAATATGCCCAGGACATACAGCACTAGTCCATACCAGCTAAGGATCTGCATAATGACACTGAAGACTGGAAGAACTAAAAGCAAAAACAGAGGAGTGGTTCTTTCTAGGGATGTGAAAGAAACCCAGAGGATTCTCTACACGCCAAGTCAGAGACCTGGCAGAAATAGTCAGACTTCCATTTCCATGGCTTCCGTACCCACAGATGAGACACTGCTCTGTAGGAAGCTCTCTGCACCAAATTAAACAGGCATCAGACTCCCAAGACTGCATCTATACTGAACACGTGTGCCCTTGCTGTTACTGTTCCACTGTAACAACCACCACACGACAATTACGGCACATAAGGCACTGTGTGCCATCTAGAGATGACTTCAAGCAGCCAGGTGGATGTGCAACAAGTTCTCTGCAAATATTTCATATTTGTATATGGGACTTGAGTATCTGTGGATCACGGTCTCCTCAGGGGTCTGGAACTCATCCTCCACAGGCACCAAAGGACTAAATACTCTCTATGTGTGTACCCCAATATGAACCCACAGTGTAGCCCTAAATCAGGTCCCTGACAAAGCAGTTAGGATGGGAAACAGCATTCCAGGAGACGTACAACTTTCCATTGTTCTCGGCTAAAGGAAGTGAAGGACTGTTCTTCTCGGCTAAAGGAAGTGAAGGACTGGACCTGGATATGTTATCAGGTAGAACATCTTTATGTGAAGGCTGCACATACCAGAGGCCTGGCTAGCCTGGAGCTGGGGTTTCTCAGGGCTTCCTTCCCTATGCATCACCTCAGTGAGGGGACTTCCAGTGCCCATGCTGCTCTGCAGGAAGCTCTCTACCCCAAGTTAAATAGATAGGACCCCAGAGACTCTGAACCTCTTTGGTGTATGCTTATACTTGTAGCATAAAGTGAAAGTTCATACAGAAATTCCCAAGTTAAAATTCAACAAAAATACCCTCAAGCAGAGCATGCCTCCAGTAGCTACTTCACCATGGATGCCTGCAAACACCTTTTCCCACCCTGCAACTTTTCACGCTGGGTGCCCAGGGGTGGCCCCAGGTTCTCCTGACTTCCTTCTCTTGGTGTCCTCTCCCTATGGCTTCTCACAAGACTAAGTGTCTGGGTAAAGGCAAGCAACAGGCGGGCTTCTGTGCCTAGGAAACCTCTTTCGTAAAATGAGAGGAACTGCCTATGCCACAAGAGTACTGGGGAGCTGAGCACAGGCAGGGTTGGACTGGAGTACTGGGGAGCTGAGCACAGGCAGGGTTGGACTGGAGTACTGGGGAGCTGAGCACAGGCAGGGCTGGACTGGAGTGCTGGGGAGCTGAGCTTGAGAGCACAGGCAGGGTTGGACTAGGACGAGGCAGGGTTGGACCAGGACCTGCTAGCCAATCATCTGCACCTTTTATTTTCTTGAGCTCCTTCTCAAGCACTGCAAACAAACTCCAGGACTGGCACTGCTGCTTTTGTCTGAGCTCTGCAGAAATACTGGTCTCTCCATTCTTATTTATGCAGGTGGTGGAAAAGCAAACTGGAAGTGCTTTCAGGACAGTACAGCCTTTATGCTTTAGGAGCCTGAACAACTGCCCTAGGACAATGACAGAGGCAGAGAGATGCATGTAGGTTTATGATGGCACCAACTGCCAACACTGAGGAATAATGACCCTATGTCATATGATGGGAATTTTCTAATAAACAATGCTGAAGTGGGAGCAGTATCTCAGTAGAGTCTGGTAAGGCCACATCACAGAATACTAAGCATCTGCTCAGAAAAACAAGCAGCTTCCAGCGTATGACCGGAACAGTCTGAGGAGGTAAAAGGCACACAGGGCGATGCATCACAGGCCGCTCTCTCCAGGAAGAAGCAGGAATAGTCAACTGTATTCACTAGTCACCAACAGACACCACAAAGGAAGAATGTTATCTACAACAGCTTCCTGAGAGCTGGGTCAGGACACATCAGAGACTTGTTATACAGTGTTATTTTTAATTTTTCACAAAGCAGAACTATATAACTACACTTTTTCCATTTGTTTTTAATTTTAAAAAATTATATTTAGAAGATGGCTGGATACTAACACCAAAGAGGATTCAGGATGGACGGTTTTCATATCTTTTTATACTTTTCCAAATTTTCTTTAGCATGTCCATTTTCTTTTCACCACTAGGAAAGAATATTCTTTTGAAATGAGAAAAAAAAAAAACTTATCTTCCATTTTATTCTTTGCCAATTATATGTAAACAAGAAACTCTTTCATTGAGTTCCAAGTGTTTGTGTGTGTATGTGTGTAGTGTCTGCTGTATGTGCAGGCATCTGAGCATGCAGGTTTGCAGGAGCATGTGGAGGCCAGAGCGGGCCTTTGGTCTCTTCCTCTGCGGCGCTCTGCCTTACTGCCTTGAGACAGGGTTTCTCCCTGAACCAGAAACTTGCTGTTTCAACGAGGCTGGCTGACTAGGATGCTTTCAGGTTCCATCCATCTCTGGCCCCAACCCTGGGGTAAGAGGCATGTTTTATGTGGGTGCTAGGGATTCCAGCTTAGATCTATCTTCTTGCTTGCAGAGAAGTGCCCTTAATCACTCTCCATCTCCCCAATGCCAAGTCAAAATATTGTTCATCTTGAGATTTCTTTCCTGATCCATGTTATGCAGATGCAGGTTATTTAATCTTTCAGAATTTTGTGGTTTCCCCAGCTACTGTTCTGTCACTGACTCCTGGTTTACCTTCACTGTGCTCTGACAGTACACTTCTTGTGTTTCCTTTACTTCAGGACTTGCTGTAGAGTATTTTATGGACCAGTGTGCTGGACAGCTTTAGTTGTCAACTTGACCAACCTGGGTAGAGGGCACTTCAACTGAGGAATTTCCTCCACTGGGCTGGCCTGCGGCCATGTCTGCGGGGCATTTTCTTCATTGCTGAGTGATGGAGGACGGTCCAGCCCACTTTGGCCAGCGCCACCACTGAGCAGTGGTCCTGTACTGTGTAAGAAAGCAGGCTGAGCACAGGTCAGAGGATCGAGTCAGTACGCACTGTTCCTCCATGGTCTGTGCTTCAGCTCCTGCCTTCAAGTTCCTGCCTCTGAGCTCCTGCCCTGGCTTCCTTCTATGATGAACTGTCACCTGAGAGATTTAAGACAAAATAAACCCTTTCTTCTTCAAGTTGGTTTTGGTTAGTGGTTTTATTTTTTAATTTAACTTTATTTTATTTTAAGTGTGTGAGTATTCTGCCTGCATGTGTGTAAGTACACTTATGTACAATGCCTGAGGAGGTCAGAAGACAGCAGAAGAGGGCATCAGATACCCTGAAAATGGAGTTATGGGTGGTTGTGAGCCACCATGTGGGTGTAGGGAATAGAACCCGGGTCCTCTGCAAGAGCAGTCAGTGTTAACTGCTGGGCCGTCTCTCTAGCCCCTTGGGTCAATGTTTTTATCAAAGCAACTGAAATCAAATTGGCAGAAATTGGCACCAGGATTGTGGAATATTGCTGTAAGACAGATCTGACCACGTTATTTGGGGAAGGACTGTGATAGCATCTGGAACTTTGGGTTGGAAAAGCCATTGTGTGCTCAGAGCTTAGTTAACTGTTGCTATGGAGTTTGGAACAGATATGCTGAAAGAGGTGTAGATGATGGAGGCCTGGCTTATGAAGATTCAAAGGAAGCAAAGACTGTCAAGGCTGTTTGTATAATTTTGAATCAAGAATCTGTGGTTTTTGGTCAGCTGGGACTGAAGACTCAGCTGTGATTAACAAGAGACCAGCACCACTGAAATGAAATCTTTACTGGGACAGTTGATGCTGGCTAACAGGAGTTGAAAAATCAGCTGTGAGTAATAACAGACCAGCAGCTTTGTATCTTGAGGGGCCATTGGTGAAGGTATGACCTTAGTTTCACTGAAAGCTCCAGGACTGAAGGGTTAGGGAGAGAATCTAAGCTTTGCACCCTGAGGCCAGGGGAGCCCACTGGTAGAAGTACAATTTCAGTTTCAGTAGAGACTCCAGCACACTGGAGATGCCAGTGGTTGCCTGCTCTTGCAGAGGACCTGGGTTTGATTTCCAGCACTCATATGGTGACTAACAACCATCTATAACTCCAGCTGCAGGGGATCTGACACCCTCTTCTGACCTCCCCAGGCACTGCACGACATAGGTACTTACAAACATGCAGGCAATACAGTCATATACATTTTAGTATATTTTTATTACATATATATTTATTAGCACAGCATCTTTATGTAGTGGTGGCTTGTCAGTGACACTGCAAAACAAAAACCAAGATCATCTCTCACTGGTGAGCAGCTGCTGCAAGTCCTATGCTAATCCCTGTAACCATTTTCTATTGTTGCCTCAACCAACTGAGAGTTAAAAACTACATGTGTGTACTCTACCAGGTGTGCAGGTGAGGGTGGAAGTGGTGGGGAGCTCACTGGCTCACAGCTCCAGGGCTGAAATCAGGGTGTCAGCAGGGCTCTGTCCCTTCTTCAAAGGATGATGGAATCCTGGAAAATTAGCTTAGGCTTCTAGGAGTCACATCAGGCTGCACATGCCCTGGCTCATGGCCCCTTCTCAAGGCAGGGAGCAGTGGGTTACACCCCTGTCTCTGGATCCCCTTGCTTCTCTCCATCTCCTCACAGCAGCTCTCCATCCAGTCTCTCTGGCTGATTCTTCCACTTTTACTTGCAATCCTTCAGGAGCATAAATGCCCAGGAGGAGCACACCTAGGCCATCCAATATGGCTCTGCATTTTTCAGACAGTTGGTTCACAGCCTTTGAGACAGCAACACTTCCAGCGCTGTCCAGTTACATCTGAGCTGGGTCCTGGGACACAGCACCCTTCAGAAACCAGCTGCTGGAGACCTGTAGCAAGCATCACTTCAGCTGACCCACAGACACCCATCTGGTCATCAGATCCATTATCTACACAAACTTTTTAAGAACTGCAATCTAATTCCAAAGTGAAACCACATCAGTAAAAAAAAAAGTCAATGCTTTAAACTGAGAAGTGAAAAGACAGCCAACAAAGAACACCATGGCTGTTTTAAAGCATTGGATTAGACGAGCATGTCATCTTGAGTTCTTATAGCAACAAAAACAAAATGAAAACCAGAAGCGAGGGGTAAAAAAACAGTAATAACCATATTGAAATGTAAAATTTCAATGAACTGAAAGGGTTAAATTTAGGTTAGGGGAAATGTTAAATCTCTACTGAGTGGTAAAAATTTCTATTCTGAACTTGTACTGAAAGCAAATGGGAAAAGAATTCCTCTTCATTCTTTCTTCTTTTTCCCCATAAGACAAGAGTCTCACTGTGTGTAGTCCATGTGGGCCTCAAACTTGAAATCTTGTCTCAGCTTTCCAAGTGCTACAATTATAGAAGTGTGCTACCAGGGCTGGTTGGCAACTGGGTTTCTTTTGTGAATTAACCTGTTAGCAAGTCTCAGTTCTTTAGCATTCAGGAAATGTGCATTAAACCACTGTTTTTGCTTGGTATTAACAAGCACATTCACTAGCAGCTTTTAAAAGACACTAGTCAACGCAGAAGTGAGGGATATCATCAAACAATGAAGCAGACACTGCCATTCCTACAACTCAAATTTACACTATTGTGCTGCGGAAATAAAATCCCAACAAAGGTATCTGTTTAAAACATACTCTGGAGGACACGAAAGAAGCTTAAATCAACAGTGTAGAGTCACACAGTGAGAACTGCTAAGACATTACACTGGCTCTTCACAACCCTCACTGACACAGGGAAAGGCTGAAGCCTGTACATACAGCAGCGGCAAGGGTGGGGCACAGAGGGTTGCAGAAGCCCAAGCAGCACTGTTGCTGTGGCAAACTCCAACCTGGCCTGGGGTCTCTGTCTTTAAGGGGGTTGACACTACTTAGCTCCCTTGTATAGGATGAAATTTTCCTCTGTCAGAACGGGGATGCTATATAATAGCAGCATGGCACAATGAGCCTGAATGACAAAGGAAGAAGCCAATAGTCAGCTATCTCCCAACCAACCAACCAAGGACTTGAGTTGTATGTAAGGAGAAGAGCTAAGAGGAGAGCAGGGAATTCTGGGGAGGAGATGGGTACAACAGGTCAGTGGTGGTTCTGATGAAAATGCAAAAAGCCACAGTCGCTACTTTCTTTGTAAGTAAGCCCAAATAAACTCTGGTTTCCCTAACTGTGATTAGGTGAAATATTACTCTGTAAGCATAAGCTTAGTTGTTCCAGACCTAGAGGGACAGAGCCAAACACCTCGCCTAACTGAGAGAAATTTTTAAGATACCTTGCTACTAACAGAATAAAATGAACATGATGTCATGTCCCCAGGAAGCCATCCTCACCCAATACCACAGAGAACTTTGGAGGAAGCTTTCCCATTAGCTAAGGTCCCTTAGTTGGTTTCCTTTGACTGCTTTAATCAATACACCACAGATCAGGTGGGTAAAAAACAACTGTCTTTCCACACAGTTCTAGAAGCCAGACAGCACAAGGTTATGTCTGGCCATACCCAAAGGATTTGGAGGGAGAATCCTTTCTTGCCTGGGCCAGGCCTCTCTTAGTCTGGGGCTGCACAACTACACTCTCTGCCTGGGTCTTCACAAGGTGGTCTTCTCTGATGCCTAGTGCCTTGTCCTTGATTCTGTCTCTTGTAAGGAAAGTTACACTGAAACTGCAGCCTAGCCAAGTTAGACTCAGCTAGTGATTCTGAATCATGTATGCAAAGACCCACTTTCATAGAAAAACTCGTTTACAGAGTCTGGAAGTTATGCTGTAACTAAATGTTTTGAGGAGTCACCATCCTGTATCCCCAATCCATAATCTATAAAGTGGCCAAGTTCCTTAAGGACTTTAAACACTCAAAACTGGGACTCTGTTGTTAAGCATCTGTAATAGCATTCTGTTACTAAATCAAAATACTCAAGAAAATAAACTTACAAAGAGAAAAGGGCTATTTATTTTGTCTAACAAGTTCTGGAAGTGTGATACAAATCAAAGGTGCTGTGACTTCTGGCCTCTGGCAAGGGCAGCACATCACCGTAGGGGTTTATGGTAGAACAAAGTACTCAGATCACAAACTGAGGCAGAGAAAAAGAGGATGGGCCAGGTCCCACAATCCCTCTAAGAGCATGCCCTCAATATCAGAAGGACCCCAGCTCCTAAGGGATCACAGCACTTTCAATACCCTTGCCCCCTTATAGAAAGATCTCTAATCCATCTTACAACAGCCAACTTCTGATAGGAGCTAAAAGTAATGAGATTCAAGACTTAGGCGGCAGACTTAATAGGGAGAAGGGATATTGTATTAGTTCACTCAGCCTGCTAGTAGCTTTAGTGTCTAGTAAGAGCCCATTTTCTGCCTTATAAATGGTGTCTTCTCACTGTATTCTAAAGGTGAAAGAGCTCTTTGTGCTTCCTTAGAAGTGGACTAATCCCATAATGAGGGATCCCTTCTTATAGTCTAATAATCTCCCAAAGGCCCACCTTGTAATATCATCACCTTAGGGGTTAGAATGTCAAGATAGTAATTTGGAAGGTACATAAACATCTAGACCATAAACATGGTACACCATACAAATACTACTTCAACATATTCAAGTTCAACTAGGTGACAGCTTTGGTTGTCAAACTGACACACTTGGGAAGAAGGAACTTCAATTAGGGAATTTCCTCTATAAGGATGGCCTATGACCATGTCTGTGAGGCATTTTCTTGAACCACTGAGTGATGTGGAAGGACCTAGTCTATTATGGGGTGGGGCCACACCTGGGCATGTCCTGGGTTGTATAAGAAAGCAGACTGAGCAGAAGTCATCGAGCATGCCAGTAAGCAGTGTTCCTTTGTGGGCCAAGCTTCAGTTTCTGTTTCCAATTTCCTGCCTTGGCTTCTCTTGATGAGGGAATGCAACCTGTAAGCCAAATAAACCCTTTCCTCCCTAAATTGCTTTTGATCATGGTGTTTATCACAGCAACAGAGAAATCAAACTAATGCACTGAGTGTGTGTGTTGGGGCGGGGCGGGGGAGGTGTATAGTGATTGTGGACACCTTATACATAGTGAAACTGTTTGAAAACCTAAAATGTGACAACAAGCAGTGCAACCAAGAGAGGCAAGCCTTGGGATCCTGCTGCTGTGGGAACAACCCCTTCCTGCAAATGCTGCTGTGGGGACCACCTCTCACTGCAAATGACAAATGATGACGAAGTAAGGATCCTCCCACCTTCAATGTAGAGGGGTTCCACCACATCGTGGTTAATCAGCTCAAAGTTCTCATGGCCAATCCAGTGCTCCACGTTCCTTTTCCTCCCAGTGAAGAAGTTGTCCACCACAGTCACCTCATGGCCATCCATCATGAGTTTGTCAGTCAAATGGGAGCCCACGAACCCTGCACCTCCAGTGATCTGTATTGAGAGACACCAGAAAAAGCCCAGAGAATACATAGTGATGAAAGATGACATAGAGACACATGACTGGCACAGTCAAAATTTGTAAGTGTGCAAGGGAGAAAGTTTTAATATAGCATCTCTACACATTCATTCCAGATCAAAGAAGCCTCACTACCTGAATATTTCTAAGTAGTCCACAACTACTGGGATAACACTCGGTGAATAGCTGTAGTTACTAGATTAAAAATATCTTCACTGACAGAGTTTTACACTATCAAAGCTTGTCACTGACCATTGCTAACAGTTGACCTTCCGTATCTGCAAGGTCCAAATCCATTGATTCAAGTGACCGTGAACTGAGAACATAGTGTGGCGATAATGGCTGTGCATGAGCTGGGCACATGCACTTTTTTTTTTTTTTTTTTGGCATTATCTGGCATTATCCCCTAAATAATACACTGTAACAGGCATTTACACAGTAAGTACTACATGTGACGGTCTGAGGGAAATGGGATATCAGGGACAATGGTATATGGTTCTAGAAGCGCTACTGCCCATGTTCAGAATCATTTCACTAAAGTGATCATTAAAGTGCCAGGAAAGTATGTGATATTTAAACTAGACTCAAGAAATGTCATGAAAAACTAGGATCTTCCAAATTATGTCTAAGAACAAGTAAGCCACAGATGCTTTTTGCAGAGGAAAGCCCTAAAAGAAGTTTCGCAGTCCAATTATGTCTGAGTGCAAATTCAAGCACTGAGGTACAGCTATCCAACCAACACCAATGAGGTTCTATAGGGACAAGACAGAAGGCCAGCAACAACACGATCCTACAGCACCACAGGTGTGCAGTGCTGACTACGTCTGAAAATATCCCCAAAATAAAACAAAATGTTTACTCAAATTAAATGTTGGCATATGTGGGGGTGGAGGGATAACTGCTGAGCACAATATAGCTTCCTACCAAGCAGAATACAGAAAACGGTAATACAGAGAGCCAGCTGGGAGTCAGAATCAAAATGAAGGCCATATTTTCTGTCCTGGTCTTTCTTCTCTATGAAAATCCCCCTATAATCAGTAGGCTGAGGAAGGCTAATAGAGTCTTATAAAGCAAAGAAAAAAAAAATAAAAGGAAGATGGAGAGGAGAGGGGAAAGGAAAACAAACAAAAAGAAACTCGTTCCTTCCACCTGACTCAGTGATTAAACTCCAGTTCTCTGAATTGAAAAGCAGACGAATGCCTGGTCTGTGGCTTTAAAATATCTCATTCCCCATGAGCCTCCTGTTCCACGAACATCTCCCTGGTCATGCAATGCTTGCCACAGCTAGGAAGGCAGATGCCAAGACTACTTAGCAACCACCAACTGCTCCAAAAATGCACTGGCTGAGAGCTGAGTCTGGACACCAGCCTCAGTCAGCCTGAGAACGGGGGTTCCTAAAGCTCCCTTTGCTTCAGAGGCACGGAACTGACAGCAGAGAAGGGGTTTCCATCCGTAGCTCGGAGGGCTCACTAGCCATGACACAGGCTCCACGCGCCCTGGCAGCAGGCTGTCTCCATAGCGCATCCAGTCTGTTTGCTCTTCAGTACTTCTGCTATGCTTTGGGATGGACTAATATAGCTCTCAAGGGATCCTGGTTACTTCTCGAGAGAGGTCACAACAGAGGAGCAAGACTGGCCTCTTCCTATTCTCCTCCTGTGACCTCCTGCCCTATGGATGTCCTGCACGGGGAGGTCTCCAACAACACCAAACAATGGGACAGCCTCTAGACCAGGAGCTAAATCTCTCTCTTCTTTTTTTAAATAAAGTGACCACACCTTGAGGTATTTTGCTACAAAACCTACCTATGTTCTGCTTACATGAATACAGTGACTACTAAGAATTTTCTGGAAAAATATTTGAATTTCAAATGTGACGACACACTCTACTGTTTGGC
Source organism: Eospalax fontanierii (assembly GCA_035773235.1). NCBI lineage: Eukaryota > Metazoa > Chordata > Mammalia > Rodentia > Spalacidae > Eospalax > Eospalax fontanierii. The sequence goes on from CM069547.1 coordinate 34,393,033, forward strand.
TTAGGGGCAAGATTTCACTTCACTTCAGCTCTTTCCTTTCTGGTGGCACTGGGAACTGAATATAGGGCCTCATATTTGCTAAGTACCTGTCACTGAGCTATGTCCATATCCCCAGCCATTTCTGTTAGTTTTCTTAGACAATGCCTTGCTAAGTTGTTTGAACTCACTCTGTAGCCTAGGTAGCTTTGAACTCAGGATCTTGCTGTTCTAGCCTCCTCAATATGTAGGACTACAGGACTGAGGCAAAGTCAGACCCTGTTACATCTTCCCAATTTCCACGATTTTTAAATCAGAAAAATAGTGAATTAGAAAAAAATTTACCATTTTCAATATAACCACTTAGATTATGCAACTGTTTCTGAAATAAGATCTATGGCACGCTAATATTATCTCTGCATCCAGAATATTCGGCTGACAGCCCAAGAGAGCAGAAATCAGCATATTAAATTACACATGACCACTTCTAACACTTCAGCAGTTCTGGTAGTGGCATAAACTTCCTGGAAGCACTTACAAAGCCTTAGCTGAAATGTACTAGAACACTTTAGCCTTTTTCTTATCATTCCTCTGTAGTAAAAATGCTTAAGGATTTGTGTAACCTCTAAGTAGCTATAAACCTTTTTCTTTATAAATTTTATCCAATTAAGCAACTGTTTCAGATGGAAACAAAACCTGTAGAAGCTCAGCCTTTACAGAACTTCCCCAGGAGGACTAATCAATCTGCAAAGCCAAGCACAGTATTTGGATAACAAGGTACTAATCAGCAAAAGACAGGTTCAAGCATTCCCCACTGAAATGGACTGGAGTCCCACAGCTTGGCTGTGACCATACCAGCTCATCTCAATGAGCTTGGGGTTCTTGCTCTTGATAGTGCAGCTTCTTCAAGGTCAGCACTGTAACCCACACTGCCCAGCTAATCAGCAGAAAGGATATATTTCCAGACAACTTTCCCCATTGTCCTAATAATTACTGTCAAACAATTATTCAAAAAGCTTTAAGTTTTAGCTCCAATAGGCCAGGCACAGGCAGGCACCAAACAACCCTAAAACGTGCTTAACTTATGAGATGGAGATGAATGAAAAATATTTAGTCCATTTGTTCTAGCAATGTGCAAGAGAAATAAAACCTGAGGCACTCAGTACTGACAGGAGGTCATCCCAGAGAAATAACAGAAACCTTGGCAGGATGGTACAGTGCTCACTCCCGTGCTCCTCGGGTCTGTGTCCACCGAAGTCTGTGTTAGAAACTGATTACAAAACGCAGTGATGGGTGGTGGGGACTAAGGCCATTAAGGATCAGTCCTCATGGGCAGATAAGTGCTACTGTGGGAGTGGGCTCCTTATAAGACGAAGAGCTTTGCCCATCTTCTCTTGCCCTCAAATTTCCCTTTGCCATTGTACAATGTTATAAGAAGGACCTGGAAGATGACAGCACCTTGACCTTGGGCTTCCTAGTTTCTAGAACCATGAGCCAGCACATTTCTGATAACCGGAAATTATCCATTTCATGGCATTCTATTATAGCAGGACAGACAGACAATTGCAGACCTTTGGACACTATGATCAATCTGACACATACAGACAGACTAGGAGGAAGAAAGTTGCTCTGTTACTCTGAAAAAAAAAAATGTGTGTGTGTGTGTGTGTGTATCCATACATCTATATATAAAGTTGAAAGAAACAGAAGAAGACAGATGAAGAACAACAAACAGATATCCCGTGATCCCACATTCAAGGATCATATGGCCTGCTATTATTAAGATGTCAAACAGCTCAAAGCAATCTACAGAGCCAACAGTTTTTACTATGCTCACAGACAGTTTATTTGGAACACCTGACAAGCTGATCCTTAATTTTTTTTAATGGAATGACAAGGGATCCAGGACAGTCAAAACCATCTTGAAAAAATTAAAATAAAATAAAAAAATCTTGGAAAAAACCCCCCAAAACATGCCAATCAACTTCAAAATGGCTACGAAGCCACAGTAATCAATACTGTTATATAAATCAATCCAGAAAGAAATACTTAAATTTAGGGTCAAATGATTTTCATCTTTCTAAGGGTGCCAGCACAATTCAATGGGCCATTAAGAAACTAAACTTTTTCAGCAAGTTGTGCTGCACAACTGGGTAGCCAAGTAGAAAGAATGAAGGACCTATACCCGGTACTATACTCAAAACACAGCACAGACCTAATGGAAAATCTCTGTGACTTTGGATTAGGTAATGATTTCTGAACTATAACACCAAAATATAAGCCACAAAAGTAAACCAGAACTAAAAACAGACGTCAGCAACATTAAAAAATGTTGGGCTTCAAACACCATCAGCAAAGAAGGTGAAAAGACAACTCGCAGAACAGGAGAAACTCTGTGGGAAGAACCTTGATACCATGATTTAAAAAAAAAAAGAACTGTATTGTAATACAGCGATAAGAAGAAAATAACCCATCTTAAAAATGGGATAAGTATTCGGAAAAAAAAAAATGTGTTGAGTGATACAAAAGCAGTCAACAAGAACACAGTCTTTGAATGAGCCCTGGGAACACTGCACCAAAGTGTTTCTGGCTTCACAGGCATGGTGGTCCCAACCAGCAATTCTACACAGATAGATCCGTGGTTGCCTAGGGCTTCCAGTATGGGGGGCTTTGGGAACATGAGTGACTAGGGGCTTTCTTTTTGGGGTCATAAACTGGATTTGGTGATGGCTGTGTTATGCTGGGATTATGATTAAAACCAATGAATTATACTTTGAAGGGTGAATTACATAGAATGTGAATGGTATCTCATTAAGGATGTGATTTTTCAAAAATGCAATAGTATGATCTCTGGGTAGTTTCCAATAAATTAACAAAATATGGCTTTTTCCACTGGCGAATTTGGATTATGTTTAATAATGAGACTATTTATTAGTTTCATACTTCCTTGAAATGTTACACACAGGATTATCATATGGATGTGTTTTTCTGTGTCATGTGACTTTGAACTCCTTCCTCAGTTAGCTCTAGTAGTTCAATGAATGCCTTTGGTCTTCCTAAGAACAAGCCCATGTCACCTATGACTACAGACAATTTAATGTTGGCTTTTTCAACATGGATTCCTTTTACCATCAGCTACACACAAAAGAACTGAAGCCATTATGTCTACACAAAAACTCATACACGTATTTTATAACAATGCCATCACAATAGCCTCAAAGTAGAAACAACTCCCAATGTCCATCAATTGAGAAATAATGGTGTCTCCACACAATGGAATACTGTTCAGCCATGGAAGGAATGAAGTGGAGGAACACTGGAAACACTCTCAGTGAAAGACATCAGACACAAAAGCCAGCATACTGCATCATTCATTCATGTGAAACATTCAAAAGGGAAAATCCAAAGAGACACAATAGTTTCAGTGGATGCTGGGAGCTGAAGGAGTAAGGGAAAAGTGACTATTAATGGGTTCAAGGTTTCTTCTCAGTATGTGGTACTAACCAATGCAAACATAAAACACTGAACTGAAGGCTGGAGAGATGGATCAACGGTTAAGAGCACTGGCTGCTCTTGCAGAGGTCCTGGGTTCGATTCCCAGCACCTGCCTGGTGGCTAACAACCATCCTTAACTCCAATTCCAGGGGATCTGATGCCTTCTGGCATTGCCTTCTGCAGGCATTGCACAACACAAGTGCACCCACCTACATGCAGGCATTGCACTCGTACACATAAAATAAAAATAATAAAATATTTAAAAAACCCACTGAATTGGATATTTAAAGGGGTTAATTTGATAGTGTATAAATTATCTCCCAATATAAAAAAGCAAAAGTCTTAATACTACAAACATGAATTTGATGAGCAAACTTACCAAAATTCTTTTACGGTCCTTTTCTGACAAAAACTTTACAGGTGGGTATTTCTGGGTGAAGCTGTATAACATGAAGAGATTAAAAAGAACAGTCAGTCCAATACGGTTACCCCAAGTTACTCTCCTCAGGCTCTGCCCAGGTGCTGAGGAAGCACAGGCTCCACCTCAGGACAGAGAGTCACTTTCCACAGTGTTGGAGATAAAACTGGGTGATCAGTCTGCACTTGAAATTCCTTGGTGCTCTTTTGTCAAGAGCCATGGAGGAAACAATCACTCATTCTGGGTATACATTAGTCATTAGTCCCACGTGCTTAAGAGGAAATAACTTTAATTCCTTCTGCTGTGTTAACAAAGGAATGGCTTGTTCAAAAATTTTAAAAATTGAAAAAGTCAGACATCCCTAGTGTCTGTCATCTTGACACACTTGGGTAGAGGGAGCCTCAGCTGGGGAATTGGCTCCATTGGACTGGCCTGTGGCCATGTCTGTGTGGCATTTTCTTGATTGTTGAGTGATGTGGGATGGACCAGCCCACTATGGGTAGGGTCACCCCTGGGCAGGTGGCCCCATACTATATAAGAAAGCAGGTTGAGCACAGACCAAAGGAGCAAGCCAGTAAGTAGCCTTCCTGTATGGTCTGTGCTCCAGCCTTCAGGTTTCTGACCTGAGTAGGAGGGCTCCCTCAGTGATGAACTGTGACTCTGGAGATGTAAACCAACTAAACCCTTTCCTCCCAAAGTTGGTATTGTTTGGAGTGTTTTATCACAGTATTGAAGGCAAACTAGAACAGAACTTTTTACTAGAGAGTGGAGTATTGCTGTGATAGATCTGACCATATGTGTCTAGGAGGACTGTGGAAGTGTCTGCAACTTGGGCTGGAAAAGCCATTGAGTGCTCAGAGCTCAGTGAACTGTTGCTCTGAAGTTTGGAACAGTTATGATGAAGAAAATGTGGGTGATGGAGGCTTGGTTTGTGACTTTTTAGGTGAAGCAAAGACTCTATCAGGGCTATTTGTTGATATATTATAAATCAAGAATTTTTGGAAGTAAAAGATGTCCGGCTTTACTGGGATGATGCTGCTCAGCTGGGGTTGAAAACTCATCTGTGAGTAACAAGAGACCAGCATCATTGAGGTGAAATCTTCTGGGAAATATTTCCTCAGTCAGCACACAGAAGCTGTGGTCCAGAGGGAGCCTGAGTCTCCATCTCAAGCTGGAAGCAGGACTTGGAAATGTCTAAGAGTCTCCTACATAGTCCTGGTTTTGAGGGCATGAAGGGGTCACAGAGAACAGTTGAGGCTTGACACCCTGAAAGGCGAGGAAAGATCATTGGTGAAAGTGAAACCCAGTTGCAGTGAAAACCCCCAGGATTGAAGGGGTCATGGAGAGAATCTGAGGCTTTATAGTGTGAGAGGCCGGAAGAGTCCACTGGTAGAGGTACAGCCTCAGTTTCAGTAGAGACCACAGAGATGCCAGCACCATGGGATGAACACCAAAGGCAGCAGCAGGTGTGGAGTGGAGCTGGCCTGAACCTACAAGACGAGTTGGGTGTGCAGTGGGTGGCAGAGCCAGAGAAGTGAAGCTGCCCAAGCCCGCTAGAGCCCAGAAGATCCTGAATGAGTCCCATAGTCCAGCCTTTAGCTACTTTGCTGGAATTTGGTTTTGCTTAAGTGTCCCTGATTCTTCCCTTTTGAAATAAGACAGTACTTATTCTGGATTTTACAGGAGCCCATAGTTAAAAAAGACATTTAAGAAAGACTTTGAACGTTCAAAGCATTTATTTTTTTAAAGACTGTGTGACTTTTAAAGTTGTGCTGTTTTATGTTGTGATATTAATATTAGCATATCTCAGGGACAAGAAATGAAAAGGTTGTGGTTTAATAGCAATGTGTTTATATGTCAAGTTGACAAGGGATCAATTATGCTGTATAGCTTTAGTTGTCAACTTGACATACCTGGGTAGAGGATGTGGCCACATCTGTGGGAATTTTCCTGATTACTGAGTGATGTGGTAGGGGCCATCCCACTGTGGGCAGTACCACCCTTGGGCAGGTGGTCCTATATTGTGTAAGAAAGCAGGTTGAGCATAGGCCAAAGGATCAAGTCAATAAGCAGCATTCCTTCATGGTCTGTGCTCCATGTTCCTGCCTAGATTTCCTGCCTTGGCTTTCCTTGATGATGAACTTTGCAAAATGCCAAATAAACCCTTTCCTCCTCAATTGGTTTTGGTCAGTGTTTTTAATCACAGCAATACAAAGTAATTCAAACACCAGGCGAGTATTTTTTCCATCTGCCATCAGAGCACAGCTGACCTATGTTTGCTCCTGCACTGGAGGAACACAGGAGGTCACTGGCTAGTTCCAGTTCAAGAAATGCTCACTTATCCCTGGTTTGGACTAAGGGTTCAACTGTAGATCCTGAGGCTGAGGTGAAGATGAAGAGGTACAGCAGGGCATTTCCTCTGCTAGGTCAGGTAAGTACATTAAAGGAACTGCATATGGTGGTTCCACACACATGATCCCCAGCCTCAAGAGGTACAGGTAGGAAGATCAAGAGTGCTAGGCCAGCCCAAGCAACACTGTTAGACCCTCCTCTGCCCCTCCCTCCAAAAGGAATAAAAAGAGCTGATGATTAACAGTTGTAAAACATGGAAAAGTTCAGTCCTCAGTAATACATGCACACAGTACAGCACTGTGGGGATACTGCCTCAGCTACAGCAAAGGAGTTTTATGAAGTCAGAAGCCCATGTGGGAGACTATGCTTCCCAAGACAGGGAAGAGACACAGAACAAGACTGTCTTGTACTCTAGGAGTTCCTGTAGCCCCTTTCCGACCAGAGTTCCTAGGCACAGTGACCAGGTATTAGCACTTTGTTCCTACAGTATTTCCTCCCACCTGCTGTTCACCTCATCTTCCAATGCCCTCCTGCCCCACAAAGGCTCCACAGGTCCCCACTGCACCCTGGCAGTCCAGAAGCAGAGCAACACAACCAGCACAGAAAACAGCCAATGGAAGGAGGCAAGCTGAAATATTCAAGTGATGCTGTTAGGAGCAAAGTGTCGTACATGAAATCTGTGAGCAGCTTTGTAGTTATTATTATTATCACCACCACCAGGAGAGGTGGTGAGGCTGTCTAGAGTCCCTGTCCCCAGCATGTGCGCAGAGCAAGGTCACAGAGTCACTAAACTGAACAGAAGATCATTCTCACTAGACAGCCCTGTTTTCCTGCAAACAGGAAGGCATGTTGAAATAGTGTAGAGGGCTTCCTTCCACAGTGCAGAACTTTCCTATTAAGAGTCCTCCAAAGTGGAATTTTTCTCATAAAAACAGAGGCAGACAGAAGGGCACACACAGGTAGTGACCCTCGCCTCTCAGTTCTGTGGCCTCCAAGCAAGGTGCTGGGCAGTTCTGTGCAGCTCAAAACTTCCTGCTCTGTTCAGGGCTCAAGGTGGTCATTCTAGTCAAACTGTCTTTGGAACATGCTGCCCTGAGTCAGCACCTCAAGAATGTAGGGAGCAGAGGCCTCTGTCCTGAGGCAGGGCAGGCTACACTGAAGGACTTGGGAGAGCTAGACAGGCACCCCATTTGTCAAGTGACTCTTGGCCATTCCATCTCTTTCAATCAGGCATATGAGGGCTGGCAATGTAATGTCTGGGTAGTCATACATGCACCTACTCACTCCTCTCTAGTGTCCCAGAGTCCAGGCTGCTCCTCCCCTCCCCCCCGCATCCCCAGGCTCAAAGGTGAGGATGAAAGAAGCTACAGGGGGGCGGCAGCCAGAGACCAGGGGCATGCAAAGACATGGAAGGGTTAGACATGGTTCTTCCTCCCTCATCCTCTTACACTCTTTATTTCTCTCTTTCTTTCTTTTCTTCTCTTTTCTTTTCTCAGTGCTGGATATCAAATCCAGGACTGCTAGGGTGTTAGACAAGCTCTTGACTGCTGAGCTACAGCCCCAGCCTAGGAGTTTCATTCTGAGAGCAGGTATGCATTGGAAAGACAAAGTGGAGAAAGGCACTGAGGTAGTGAGACCAGAGGCACAAGACCAACAAGTGGATCTCAGGTGTGAGCACACGGATCAGTTACAGAACAAAGTGATCTAAGTTTACAGCTCTGCATCTGGTCATCACCACCCTAGTGTTCTGGGGGCCTGGTTCCAAGACTCCAAGATACAAAAACAGGAGAATGTTCATTTCCCTTACATAAGGTGGAGTAATATTTGCAAACAACCCTCCTGTATGCTTGAGTTCTGTCCAGATGGGACCAATACTAACTATACTGCAAACATTGTGTTCAAGTCACAATACTAGGTGTTTGGAGAATCATGACCAAGTCTGTTCATGTTTAGTATAGATGCAGTTTCCCCCACAAATATTTTCAAAGTAGAGGTGGTTGAAATTGGTGTGAAATCGGAAGACACGGAAAGCCAACCACAGCCCCTGATTAAAAACTTAAAAGGAATCTTGTGTGATATTTATATTTGTATGAAAATAGCAAATTGTTTTCCTAAGGAGATGTATTTGAAATAAAGCAGATCTGAACAACTAACATCTATTATGAAAATAGCAGTCCCTGCCAACATGTGCAATTTTTATATCTTACTGAAAAAAGAAACAAAGGTAGAAACACAGCTACCCAACACACCATTGACGTGTATAAAATAGACTCAAGAGTATAGACTTTCAACACTATGCACCAAAACCTTCAATTTAAAAAAAGAAAAATGAATCGAATCTCCTGCTTTGCTTTTATTTAATATGTAGCAATCAAGTTTTAGGGTTCATACTGTTGGGTAGCATTTCCCTCCAAACTGAAACATTCCATCTCGAAGGGAGGCTCTTAAAACTTAGGAACTGAACAAATTCACAAGTCTCTGGAAGTTCCCAAAACTTAAAAGATTTACAAGCCCCCTTCCCAAGGTTATATAAGCAGTAAGTACATAGACAATGCAGCTGCTTTGCAGTCATCCATGGTCCTGCTAAGTACTTGCTTGGACCTCACTTAACAAAGGGACACAACAGAGGAGGACACCTGCATTCCTGGACACGAGACACACAAAACAAGCAAGGGGGAGCAGAAGGAGCAGTTACCTTCCCCTTTATTAATCATTTTATGCTGTTCCAGACTCTAGTCTTACTTTTTGGGACAATCTATAAGAATAAGGAGCACTCTTACTAGGAATTTAAATTATTATTGAGCTGAGAATGCAGTTCAGGGGTATAATACATCTCTGTATGAGGAAAGCATTGAGTTCTATCCTGAGCATCACATATAAAATAATTAAAAATCATCAAAATTATTTTTGCTGGGCGTGGTAGCTCATGCTTTTAATTTCAGCACTCAGAGGCAGAGCCAGGCCAATCTCTGGGGATTCAGTGTGGTCAGCCTGGTCTAAATAGTAAGTTCCAGGCCAGCTGGGGCTACATGGAAACCTTGTCCATTACCTAGTATCTAATCCAAGAACATTTCAAGAAACAGAGATAAAATTTCACGAGTGCCATGTAGTAAGCTCTCTGAGTTCAACCAAACGCAGATCTTAATGTACTGAGTAAGTAGAGACTTCTTCCTTGTAATTATCTCCCACTTGCCCAGCAGCTCACTGGGGGCATTTTCAGTCATTCAGAGACAACCAAGCATGGCAGGACCACGCCATCTCATATGAGGAACACCAAGAGATTCCATTTTCTGCAGAAGGTCCTAGAACTACATCAGATACCAAGGATGACTTGAAAATTAAGATAAAGAGCTGCAGGCAATCAGTGGATTCTGAGGGAGGAAAAACAGTTTTCTCCAGGGACTAGCTCTGAGAGCTTATCTAATTCCAAGTGTGCAGCCCTAAACACAGGTGCCACTGAATAAACTAAGTGTATATACATACACACACACACACACACACACACACACATATATATATATATATATATACTGTATATATACACACATTCATACACACACATATATTAATGTATACCTGTATATGTAATAATAATCAAGGAAGAGAAAAGGAAATTGAGAGGAAGTGTGGGGGATATGGGAGGAGCTGGAGAGGGACTGGGAGGGACGGAAATGGTGGGCAGCCTATACACATGTAAAGTATTCTCAATTTTTTAAATTTTAATTTAAATTTTAAAAAGAGAAGAGCCAGGTGTGGAGGGTGAGGACAACATGAGCTACAGTATAAGACTATCTAGAAAAAGAAGAGGAAAAAAATGCTATGGGAAAGACTGCATATGCCCTACTCACAGTGGCATCCTCCTTTTTCTCAATGCAGTCTTTAATCACCACATTTCTTGTAAGCCACTTTGCAGAGTAAGAAGTACATCAACAAACCATTATTTCCAGTAATGCTCCTGTCAAGATGGCTGTCTGATCCTTATCATCAGTTAGCAAAAGTAAAACCAGAGCAGCACCAATTTCCAGCACAAAGCCTTGACTCTCAACTGCACTTGACTCTAACAGAAGGAATCACTTGAGCTGGCTGGCTTGAAAAGCAGAGCTATGTTAGGGAGAAATCAAAACAGAGAGCCAAAAGGCAAATGTTTATTCCTATTTTAAGGAAGCTTTCCCAGTCTTACAAAAATGCATTAGAGGCAATCTTAAGCACTAATTAACAATTATTTTCTTCTATTTATTTTTGTTTTATGTGTATGAATGTTGTCTGCATAAATGCACCCATATCATGCAGTGTCCTCAGAAGACAGAAAAGGGTGGTGGATCCCCTAGAACTGGAGTTGTGGATAGTTGTTAGCCCCCATATGGGTGCTGGGATTCAAATCTGGGTCTTCTACAAGAGTAGCTTGTGCCCTTAACCACTGAGCCATCTTTCTAGCCTCCTTGAGCACTAAATTCTTACCTGGGTCTCTTCCACTTTAAAATCACAGAGATATAATATCTCAGAAGTATCAGAGGGAATCACATCATTCTTTTATTTTGAAAGACTATGTTTGTTAGCCATGGCCTAAGGGAAATTATCTAGACTCTTCATAAATTAACCAAGTGTTTAAAGAAAATGAAAATCTATGAGGGATTATTTCTTCCCATGCACAACTTATTTTTAAAATTTTTTTCATTAAAATCTTTTAAATTATGCATTGCCATTGGAGGAAGGGCTTCTTGGCTCTTATTCAATGAAAACGTCACCAGCAGAGAATTTCTGCACCACATACTGGTAAGGGAAATTCAGAACACAAATTGTAACTAACAGGATTAGCTGGCGAGGAAACCCCTTACCATACTCCCTGCCTCTGCTGCGTGTTCTTCAAGGAACTTGTTAGAAATGGAAATCTGTTCAATAAGGGCTAGAAGAAACAACCTGCCTGACTATACAGTTACGGGTAAGAAGAAAATCAATCTTCTCCATTCCTGTGTCCCTTTGGTTATTTCAAAACCAAAGAAAAACCATTTTTCATTTCCTCCTTTTTGTTCTAGGTTTGGTAAAGAGCTCACAGAGGCTCACAGAGTGTTATCGCAGGAAAAGAAAAAAAATTATATTCATTTTTCTTTTTAAATTTCTGAGGACTCAATTGTTACTCTTGACGTGAAGTTGTCCTGTAACAAGTGGAAAGGAGCGAGTCTCAGTGCCTGAGTCTCCACTAGAAGTTCAAGTTTGTATGACAGACTTACATACTCAGGGCAGTCAGGGGGATGAGGCAGACGTTTTGCCGGAATCTGATTCCAAGGAAGGCTGTCATATTATTCAATTCTTCCCTCCCAGCCACCTGAACTGGACTAAATTTGGACAATCTGTCGTATTCTGGCGACAAAGGCAGAATGTCCCAGGACTGCAGACCTCCACACAGTACTTTTTTTATGCCCTCCAGATGGCTCTCTTGTTCTGAAATGTTATTAGACTGACTACTGTACACAGTACAGTACTTCTACTCCTTGTAGAAGTACAAACCAGGTAACGGTTAGCTTCAACTCTGCATGTACTGAATTTTCAGGAATTCACGTGGTTTGGAAAAGGAATATTCCAAAACACCTCGATTATTCTGCCAATACTCTGACTATGGGGATATGGTACTTAACTGAAAGAAACAAAAATATTTACATGGACATTTATTTAGACTGTCATAGTTTGTAAAAACAAGGCAATTTTAAAAGGATTTTTAGAAATATGTATGGATGTCATGTGTATGTGCTTGTATGTGTGGGTGCATGTGTGTAAGTCCACGTGTGGGTATAGGTGCCCATGCATGTGAGTAGGTGTGGAAGCCCAAAGTTGATGCTAAATGTTTTCTCCATTGCTTTCCACTTCACTCAGTGAAGCAGGGTCTCTCACTGAATACAGAGCTTACTGGCTCCGGTTAGTCTACCTAGCCAGCTTGCACTGAGGGTACCCTATTGTTGCCTCCTCAGTGATGGTGACAGGGGCTTAAGGGGTTCTGGCTACATGGAGCAGCAACTGAAAGAAAGCAGGAAGATCTCTGGGCTGTCAGGAAGCTCAACCCCCCAAGCAGCAATGCCTTTTTCCTATTCTTCCTGTTCACTCAGTAACGGGAAGGACAGGGCAGAGGGGACAGAGCAGCTGCCCTGACTGAAAACTCTCTCTATTCTGGCAGGCTTTTGCTTTCCCTTCCCAGGCTGACAGGCTCTCTACATTGGTCCTTACTCTACACTTCATTTGTATATACAGACTTGGTCAATCAGAGTATACTCGAACTTGTGTGGGTATAGCTGTTTTGCAATTCTGGCTCTCAGCAGGCCCTAGGACTGGTCCAATCTTTGAGACCTGCCAGAGACAGAACTCTCCAAGATCCACCATTCCTGCTGCAGGGAAGGGAACCTACTCTTGCCTTAAAGATCTGCTGTTCCTGCTGCAGGGAGGGGATTTGAGTCTTCCCAGGTCAGGGCAGAGTCACTGTTCCTTGGCCCCTAAGTTCACTGTTTACACCATTCTCACCTGTCCTCCCCAGACTTGTTCTTCAGAAGACTGTTTTCCACTGGTATTCCATGGCCTGCTTGAGAGTTCAGAGCTGTGACACTCCTCAGCAACCGATAGTTTATATATTACTTTTCTGTTGCTGGGATAAAACACCATGATCAAGGAAACTTATAGAAGGAAGAGTTTACTGGGTTTATAGAACTAGAGGCTAGGAGTCCTTCACGGTATGAATGCATGACAAGAGGCACCCAGTACAGAAAGCCAAGAGTTCCAAGCAGGTGCAGAAAATAGCACAAAACTGGAAAATGGACATGCCTATGAACTCAGATCTACCCCCACTGACATGCTTCACCAGCATGGCCACACCTCCAAAACCTCTGCAAATAGCACCACGAATTGTGGCCAAATGTTCAAACACTTGGAGCCTATGGGAGATATTTCTCATTCAAACTATTACAGTTGGCATGTCAAGACTTGCCAAGGTTTGAAGCTATCAGAGTTGTTGGCAGACTCTCTCAGTCAGCATCCTGTCATCACCCAGAGCTTCAGAGTTTCTACTTTCCTGTTGGAGTTGTCATTCTCACGTGGCAAATTAAAATCCATCCCCTCGTTTGTTCACTCTTCCCTGTCTCCCCTTCTGTTCTTGGAGGGAGGGCAAGACAAGCACTCAATAGGATACAGAGCAAGTTCAAGAACACATCAGAAAGACCATTTACCAAGATCAAATCAAGATTATCCAGACAGGCAGGGATCATTCAATACATGTAAGTCAGTAAACAAACTCATGGACAGAGATCAAACTATCATCTCAAAAAGCCTTTTGGACAAAACTTTTTCACAAAATTCAACATCTTTTCATGTTAAAATTCCTGAAAAAACATGGAATAAAAGGAACACATCTCAACACAATAAAGGATATCTAAGACAAATATAGCCAACATTATACTGAGTGGGTAAAATCCCAAAGTATTTCCACTAAAATTAGGAAAAAGACAAGGATGCCTATATGGTATTGGAAGTCTTAACTAGAAACTAGGGCAATAAACTAAGATGAAAAATAAGGGCGGGGGTTTGAAGGAAGGTATGCAAATAGGAAAGAAAGAAGTCAAAGTATCTCTACTTATAAATGATGATTCTATATACAAAAGAGCCTAATGATTCCACCAGAAAACCCCAGTACTGATAAACATTTTCAACTAAGTGTCAGAATATAAAAATCAGTAACCTTCTAACATAGCAATAATAAACACACTGAGTAAGAAATCAGGGCAACAGTTGCATCCCCACCATCCTCAGAAAAAAAAAAAAAAAAGCCTTGGAGAGGAGAGGAGGCCAGTCTGGTCTACAGAGTGAGTCCAGGCCAGCTGGAGTTACAGAAAGACCCTGTCACCCCCCACCCTCTAAGTAGCTAACTTTCTGTTTCCATCCCCTCTCCTTGGGCCTTGGACCCATCCTGCTGAGGCTGCTTTGAGAGCCTCTGACTCACCTGCAGCCCACTTGAATACAGACTATTATAAAATTCTACAACTGGTCACACACAAAGAATAAGTACATGTGAGATGCCCAGTTCTAAGGGATATGTCTATAACTGAACCTCTATACCTGCGCTTCATGGAACACAGCAGAACAGGGTCTAGGGAGAACACTAATGCACCTCTCAACTCTCACCAGCAAAGCCTCCTCATACAACAGAGGATGATGAACACAGAAGGCCCAAACTGGCCAAAATGTAAAGAATAAGAGACTGCAGAGTATGTGCCCCTGGATAGGACTCACCCACAAGGGGTTCAGGGACCACTGTGGAAGAGGAGGTGGAAAGATTCTAAGAGCCAGGAGTGGTGCTCAATCATAATGAAACGGTCCTCCAGGCTCCTGGGAACTTGCTCATATGAACTTACAGCAATGGTGACAATATGTAGAAGACCATGAAAACTCAATCAGACAAAAACTAAAATAGAGCTTGGGAAACGGTCAGCAGTTCCATTAGCCAAGGAACTATTGGCAGCTGATCACTGCTGAGTGAGGGAGAGCTGATCCCCCAACTCCCAATGTTCAGGGACATCATACAAGAGGAACTGGAAAGAATCCAAGAGCCAGAGGAAGGGAGGGAGGGAGTGCATAAAATGCATCTTCTGGATATGGCATGGCCACTATATTCATGAACTTACTGAAGCTATGGTTACCTGCCCACTATTAAGCTAACAAGACCAGTCAACATTCCAGTAGGCCACACTAACTGGACTCAGTTGGGGGAGGGGGGCATGAAGATAAGATGGAGACATTGGTGGAGTCTGAGGGGTTGGTGTGGACATGATTATGATACATGGTGTACAGATATGAACTTGTCAAAAACAAAAAACAGTCTCAAGAGGATTCTAGGGCTCCTAAATCCTAACTCTGTCCTCACACTAACAGGGAAAGCACGTTATCAATTGAGCTATCTCCCAGCCATGATTTCTGAAGGATTTTTTTTTTAACTTGGGATTTGTGGTTAGACTTACAAGATCATGGTAAAAATTACTCATTTTTTTTTTCCCCCTGAAGAAAATCTGTTGCTTTCATTGGAAATAGTCCTTAATGACAAACAGCTTCAAAGGTTAACAAACATCACACTCAGGACACACACCTGCAATTCCAGCATTCAGAAGACTAAGGAAGAGGACTGAGACGTTGAGGGCAGCAGGGGTACAGGTGAGGTCCAGGCCCATCTGAACAACACGAGCAACTCAGTAACAACAAATCCAACCTCCAAATGTTAAACACTCTCCGTCACGGGAAGCAGGCCTTGGGAACGTCTTACATTTTCCGTAAGTTTTCACAGTAACTTTCCCACATAAACTCAACCGAGATAAACTATGCTTAATGCTAACCTCTCCTGTCACACAGCTAAGACATTTTCTTAAAGTCAAGCCCAAAAGAGTACGTACCTTTTCTCCAAATCTCTGATTTTTTCTCTTAATGGTTCAACAATCTGGAACAATAACAAAAATAGGTTTTAAAGCAAAAGGTCTTCCGCCATTTTCACCCTATTTCAACATCTGAAGCCCACAGGGCGCACAGTAAAACAGGTTTTAACAGACAAAGGTGACAGAGATTCCTCTGCAGAATCACAGGCAGCCTCCCCGTCTATGGACTGGAGCTATTTTTTAGAGTCTCAGAAGCACTGAATAACATCAATCTGCCAAAATAAAGACATTAGTTACCCTACCCCCAAGAAGTAAAACTGACAAATATCTGAATAAAACAGGAGCAAAACAGGGAAAAGAGACTAACCTCTTCGATCTTGCTTTCAATTTTCAGTTCACCATTTTCCTGGAGAGACCTGTTGAGCAGAAAGCTACAAAACTGAGGATATTGAAAGGTGTTGTGCCTTCAAGATTTATTTCTGTGCCAATTGCCAGAATGCTAACCAAAGGTTATAGGCCATCTGTCTTGCACAAACACGAGTCACCAGTCACCACTGCCAGTTCTCTCCAGCAGGGGACAGAGCAAGGAAAATAGAACTAAATGGGGGATCCCCTTCAGTTCATCTGGGAAGCTGCCGCTTACACACAGCAGACTGTTTCTGCTACACCCAGAGGAGGAAGTATGTCTATAGGAGTCTATGCTTCTCTATTGGGCTTTTCCAGGGATTGAACACAAAATGGAGTTTTTCCAAGTAAAAACACAGAGCACCTTTAAGTAAGATCTGAGCACCCACCCAGCCACACACAGCTGCCTTTGTCAGGAGGCACATTGGCAGTAGGAGTCTGATCAACACAACCCCACCCACCTTCTAAAACCTGCTGGGGGCTCCAGCACCTAGCCCTGTGGCCTTGTGGACAGGAGCACAAAAATCCCAATGCAACCTCCTCGGCTGTAACTTGCACAGTTCTTAATACCGAGACAGTCAGTGGAGAGACTTTTCTTTAAACAGAAAACTGAACTAACCCTGAGTCAAATCTACTTTTACAATAAATGGGTACTGCTTGTGTGCTGATTTTTTAAGGTTATTCTTTAATTTGGTACACAATGATTCTACTTTTACAAGCATCCCACTGCCTATTAAAAAACACAAATAAAAACAGTCTGGATAGTAATGCAAGCCTATAATCCTAACACTTGGGGGCTGAGACCAGATCATGCATTTGAGGCTGTCTGGGCTAGTTCAAAGGTAGTGAGTGCTACATTATAACACTCTATCTCAACAAACAAGCACCATACACACTCAAAACAGCAGGCTTCTCAAGCTTAACTCCAGGACATGAACTGGACACAGATAACCACATCCAGTACAGACTAAATATCCCTAACCCAAAAATCCAGAAATCTAAATCCACAATACCCTGAAATCTAAAACATCCTGAGAACCAGTATGAAAAGACTACCACTGGCTTCATGTGACATATCACGGTCAAAACATAGTTTTACCAACAGTATCTATAAAGTCGTCTTCAGGCTATATATTTGTAAGAAACACAAATGGATTCTGTCTTTAGACATGGGTCCTCTCTCCACACGATCTCATTATACATAAGCAGATATTCAAAATCACAAACAAAAAGCTCTAACATGTAAACATTTCTGGTTCCCAGGATTCTAGAGATGAGGGAGATTCAAGTTGTAGCTGCCTCTTCTCCAAGGCAGCATCCTTCTTAACCGGCTGTACAAAAGGCCCCATGTTCATGCTCATGCCTCCCAGAAATGAGCTTTACATGTGAGTAGTGAAAGCCATGTCAACTGTCTGTGTCTGCATAAGGAAGAGGAGGATGCAGGTAGACAGTATAGTGACCATGGTTTACACCTGGACTTCACTTGGATAAACTGTAAAATGACTTACAACTCAAAATGTGAATAGCATTACACTTTCCTCAAGACATTCAATTAATCCATCATACCTACAATATACAGGTAACAACTGTGTCTATAAAACCCAACCATAATATACAAGTAATTAAAAATAATTACCTCATATTAACAAAGTTGCCCCAAACAGCTGTAAGGGAAAGAAAAAAAAAGTCAGCATTTAAATCTATAACGTTCAGGATTCCAACTGATAAAATTTTAATCACTACATTAAAGTTCACTGAAAAAAAAATTAAGAGTTCACAAAGATAATAAAATGTATACTTTGTTTTCAGAAAAATCAAGTACTACAAGAAAGTGGAGATTATGATTCCATGTACCCTGTAGCACCAGCAGCATTTGGATTCAAGAACATGTGTGTTTTAAAAAACATGTCTTCAGCATGCTGTTTAAAGAAGAGTCAGTCATTTAAAAAAGTCAAAGAAACACACACCCCAAAGGAAGCCAGGGTTCAATGCAAACTTTCCTTGTGAATGCTGACAGAGCCAGAGCTCAGGGAAGCTCAACTAGGGCCTGCAGTGGTAGCCCATGACCAGGAGGCCATCTTTTCTCAATAATGATCCACCTTCCTGTATGACAGATTTATCAGCTTCTCTCCCTCTGGTGACAGGCACCTGGCAGGCAGGTTAGCAACCAGGTGTCTAAGTACAAGTGCCTCCAGTAACTGCAGACACAATCAGCCCCAATCAAATAGTGAGATTGCCCAGAAAGGACCTTAACACATAAAAATGTTGAGTACTCCTAATTCAAAATCCAGTAACTGAAATGCCCCTATGGGCCATGACATAATATTACAAGTAGGAAATTTCATACCATAGAATTCAGTTTCATGCACAACATTATTTTAAAATACTGTATGACATTATCTTCAGGCTGCAATTATAAAAACACGATTTTGTGCGTAGAGTCAGGTCCCTTCCCAAGACAACTCTAGAACATAGAAAATTTCTTTGAAAAAAGATCTTTAATAGAAAATCGGAAACACTTCTGGCCCTAATTATTTTGGATAACCAGTACTAGACCATGCAAAATCACCTCAAATCGCTGAGCAGACATGATTTCATAGACACCCTTGCTGTCCTTACGTTCTGCCTATCTCTCCTCTCTCTCGAGACAGTGACTCTTATAAATGCTTAGTGCTCTTAGGACCTTCCGTGTGTTGGGGAGGCACACAGGGTAGATACACATTCCCCTCCTGACAGAACTGAGCACCGTGTGAACCCGGGAAGACCTTGAGTTCATTATCCAATAGGCCTAGGCATTTTCTTGTTGCCACTGAAAACTGACTAGGAATCAATATTCGAAATATCTTCTACTAGAAACCCCACCATGAAGAAGAATGCTGCTGATCTAGAAAACACATCTCTCTCCAAGCAGAGGAGGAAAGTTATTAGTAGAAAACATTGCACTAGCTGAAGAAAGTGAAAAGAAAGCAAGAAATGGGAGAAATTAAAATAAAGCCATACTAGACTCAGTGATTTTAATTTTTCTTTTATTGGACTTTTTGAGACAGGGCTTCATTCTGCAGCCTAGGCCAGCCCCCAACTGGTGGCAACCCTCCTACCTCATCCTCTCAAGTGCTGGGATTACTTGCATAAAGTCCTTGGTTTCATCCCTAGCACTGCATAAACCTGGGCATGGTGGAGCATGCCAGTAACCCCAGCACTCAGGAAGTGGAAGCCAGAAGACCAGAACTTCAAGATCATCTTCAATTACCTGTTGAGTTCTACACCAGCCTAGGCTATGTGAAACTCTGTCTCAAAATAAATATAAATAAAAACACAGTAAGTACAAACACACTGTTTTCCAAAGTCCTTCAATGACGAGAAAATGGGGTACTTTAACTGAGAGGGGAGAAGAGGGGGCAATGCAGGGAGAGAGTGAGGAAAGAGATCAGTAATACTTAGGTGGCATAAAAAAACTGAAGAAAATGAAGTATTTCATAAGCCTATGGAAATATACATATTATATAATTTTATATAGTTTTTATATGTGAGTGCATGTGTACAGTTGAAGGCTATGTAAGAAAAATCCTCTGCCTAAAAGGGAAACCTCCCCTAAAGTTCTTGGTCAGGGTAGGCCAAGCAACTCCCCAAATTATACATGCTATTGCCCAGACTTTGCTTGCCTCCTGGAACTTCAAGGCAAGACCCTACCATATACTTTGGACCTGGGTTTCAGAGCAATTGACCTGCAATTAACCGGGAAGCTTCCTTCCTGAAGACTAGCTCTCATCATATAAGAAACTGTGTAAGCTGCCAAGGGAGAAAACCAATCAATGATTCTACTCAGCTGTAAAGTCTACAAACCACAACAATGACCAGCCCAGAAAATAATCTCTATTGGTGCAATAGCAGAACTTTTATTTGGGGAGCAATCAACTGTCTAATTAACTTTAAGGTTCACTTAATGGGAGGGAAATCATGTGTGATACTGTAAACATAGTCAAATGGCTGAAGAGGTCATAGACCCTAGAAAGGAACCTACTTCTGTCACTTTCCTGGGCCAAGGTAATTTCTAAATATGGATCCTTATATTCACAAACAAGTGTAGCTCTCACCACTCATCAAAGAAGCTTCTTTTCACAACAGATGGAGACTATTACAAAGTTTCACAATTGGTCAAACATAGAGAATAAATGACTGTGGGGTGCCAGCTCTAACTGACACATCTACGATGCAAACACTACAGGGAACTACTAAGGAACTACTAAAGCTCAAGGAACATCATGGAAGAGGTGGCAGACAGAATGTAAGAGCCAGACAGAAAAGACACCTGCTACCAGTGAATGCATTCTAGACATGACAGGGAAAGCTACACCAATGAAATCTACACAGTATGGTAGTCTGCATAATGATAACACCAGATGACATGCCAAAGGGGTGGAGGAAATTTCACAGGCTCCCACTTCAAGATGAAGAGCTTCAGGCAATCAATGGATGCTGAGGGAGGAAGAATCAGTTTTCTCCAAGGACTAGCTCCCTGAGAGGTTATCTGCTGTCAAGTGGGCATCCTTAACACAGGTACACATAAGCACCACTGAATGGACTCAGTGCATTATACACACACATACATACATATATATGAACAATAATAAAGAAGTGAACAAAAAACTTAAGGGAGTGGGAGGAACACTGGAGCAGCTGGAGGGGGTCCAGGAGTAGAAATGATGCAATATGATATTTGCATATGAAATTCTAAAAAAGATAACACAAATATGTTTCTTAAAGTCCTTCAATAAGTTCTAAGCCCACAAAATTCAAAACCATCAACTCACAAGTCATAGAGGAAGAGGCACACGTGCTTTGAAATTGGGATGGATTCTGAGATCTTGAACAGTTCTGAATGCCAGATCATGGAATGCCATATTCTTCTAGGGAGCCCTAGTCCAGGGTCGACTCAAAGGCCTTGTGAAAATACCAGTATAATGCCCAGTCAGAAAAAATGACTTTCCCTTACCCTTGCCTTTTTTTTTCTTCCTTTTTTCTTTTTCTTTTTGGAGACAGGATCTCCCTGTAGCTGCAGTTGGCCAAGAACTCACTATGGAGAGCAGACTGGCCTTGATCTCACAGAGCTTCATCTACCTCTGCCTCCCTGATACTGGTCTAAAAGCATTAGCCACCACACCTGGCACCCCATCTACTTTTAGTGGCTGTAATGTGCTTCAGGGTGTTTTCAGTAGGCATTCTGATCACTATTCCAAGCCTGAAGCGCAAGTACTTTTGTAGTTTAAGTCACAAATAGAAGCACAGCTTACTGAAGCAGCTTTCCTGCACCTCACATGGACTCAAAGCTGCACCACAGGGCCGAGGCATGCCCTCAGATCAAGCTATGATACAGTACAGTGCCCATCACACAGTACCCCGCTTGCTTTCTTTCCTCTTCCTGTGTCCTAAACTCCTTCCTGGTTCATCCACTAGCGTTCATTTACTGAGTATCCATTCAGAGTTGTCAGCAGTCAGCAAGATGCTTGTAACTGAGCTTCATGGGAAGAAGTGGTACAAGAGGCATGCAAGGCCAGAGAGGCCGACGACAGGGAGCAATGCAGAGGGTGGGGGTGGCAGGGCCTGGATGAGAGTAGTGAGACAACAAGCCTAGGAACACAGTGGACCTTGGCATGGCAGGAGATCATGGACTGGTATAAGCTCAGTTGGAGATATTCCACAGCAATTCTAGGGAGGATATTAAAGAGGCAAGCAGAAGCCAAGGCTTGGAACCTGGAAAGCCACTGTCAGCTGGAGGTGCAGACAAGGGGCACACATGGGACAAACACAGACACCAGACACAGCCACAGGGATCTCACGAGACCATCACTCACAGCACCTGTCTTTCCAGGCAGGATGGCCAGTGTCACTACCATTCACCAGGCAGGATGGAGGCTGAGTATGCTCACTGCTTCTAATCCCAAATCAGTCAGCAACTGACAGGAACGGAGAGGCACCCGTGACTTGAAGAGTACCCCACTCACTGACAGGAACAGAGGTACCCATGACTTGAAGAGCACCTACTCATTGACAAGAACGGAGAGGTACCCATGACTTGAAGAGCACCCTACTCACTGACAGGAACAGAGAGGTACCCACGACTTGAAGAGCACCCTACTCATACCCTGGTGCCACGCCAGGCAAGTATGAGGCTTCTTTCTGAGACTTCAGACCACCCCTACCTACAGGGAAGAAAGGTGCCTCGCTCATTTTCATAGTAGTCCTCTAAGCTAATCTTCCAATTAAGAACTCTGGATGCCATATGGCAAGTATTCAAACTAAAACAAAGTGCTATCAAACTCAACAAAGTATCTGGAGGGCGGCAAAGCCTTTTTCCTATGGAGAAAAATTGCAGTTCAATGGGATTTGCCATGTACTGCTCAGGACCAGAATGCTTTAATTTAGAAAAGTATTCAAAACAGAAATCTTGTATAGAGAGCATTTTGAGCACATTTCAAGTAGAACAACAGAGAAAGTTCCAGAACAATGTTCCTGCACTCATTCTGCTCCTGGACATGTTGGTGTCAGCCTCCAGCTCCTCAGAACATGTTCAGTGAAACAAAATGCCTCTCCTGACTTACAGCTCTATCTGCCAAGGGCTCTGTGCAAAACTCTGTGGTGTGGCTATATTAACACAAACAAACTCCAAAGTTGTGTTCTTTAATGTATATTTTGAGTTTTTATGTATTTCATATAATAGATCTTAATTAAATTTAGTCCTTCTTTCCCATCCATCCCCCCTCCCAGATCCCTCTACAAAATTTCATGTATTCTGTCATATATGTTAAATCCTGTTTGGTCAAACATTTGTACAAAGATGTCCCTTGGTGCAAGTTCATCCACTGGAGTCTAGTCAGCCTATCTAGAGTCACTCCCTTAAATAGATCTATTCTCCCTCACCCCACAGTAATCAGATGTCAACAGTTTCTCAACTAAGGTTGGGGCCTGCTGCCCATTTCCACAGGTCTATGCTGATGTTTTTGTCTGATTGAGTCCACATGGGTCTTGTGCATGCTGTTGTGATGGCCTGAGTTCCTCCATTTTGTGTAAGGCCATCATCTTGATAAGCTATCCCTAACTCTTGCAGGCAGCTGCAGGAAAAGTTTGACCACAGGGCTGTTCTAGGAAGAATTAACCACAGAAAAACAACCCCACAAAATCCAGAAGGTCCCAGTTAATGTCTTACATTTTTTCTAATCTCTTGCTTAATGCTTAACTGGCTTCTGTAACCACTTGCTTGCCTGCTGCAGAAACACACATGTCATGCCTATACAATCTTGTATAACTACCTGGTCCATCAGGATGTGTTTTTTGCCTTTATAAGCTCCACTCTCCTCTAAATCAGTACTCTGCTCTCTAAATTCTGACCCAGAGAGTGCAATCGCTGGCCAACTAATAAAATTCAGCTGATTCAGAATATCTGGAGTCTGAGTGATCCTTTCTAGGGGTCTTGTCACCATTGCTGCAAGTTCATATGAACAAGTTCCTAGTGGCCCGAAAGTTTCTGTTTCCTCATGCTCATCCACCAACCTGCAGATGTATCACTTAGGGCTGGGCAGCTCTCGGGCATATATTCCCTGTGTGTGAACAGTTGTGGAACTCCGTAATAGCCTTCATCAGGGTAGCTGCTAAGTTTGCATTTTTAATAATTGCCCCAGATTTTTTTTAAACACACCTGTCCTGGGGGTGGGTGGCTTTGTGTCCTTCTCTGAATTTGTGGGCTCGGTGCTGCTTTGATCACAGGGAAAACATTGGTGAGTTTTGAAACAGCACAACCAACTAGGTGCTGCCACCTCACCTCCTGGAAAAATAATCAGTCTAGGAGCCCTGAGTCAGCATGGAAGAGTCAAAGAGCCAAAGCTGGACAGGTGGGAGGTAGGCATGCTAAGAGGCTAACAGACAGTGCTGGGTCTGTCCCTTGGGGACCAGGCAGGAAGTTCCTACAGGTGAGTACTCCTGACTACTGTTTGATTCAACAGTAACTGAGGTCCCAAACACTAGGAAACATAGAGGAATTGCCTGCTTGTGAGTGAATTCCCAGTCCGCAAAGGCCATGTCATAGTTAAGTGATGAAACAGCCAGAATCAAAACAGAGCTGGGTCCATCACTTATTTAACCTACAGATGCTCAGATATCAGTCACAGTGACCAAAACAAGTCAGGTACAAGCTGCATTCATCTCTGCTTGCAGCATTTCCCCATTAGAGGAACCACTTCACACAGAATGGCTACTGGTGGACACAGGAGGGCCCAGCTGTAGTTCTGAGGAGATCCTGACCATCCAGTGAGTCCAGCTGCTGCCAACCTAAATGAACTCCTACCCTGACAAAAAAAATCAGCTGTTCCTGGGGAAGATGTACCTTACTCACTTTCAAAACCCCAGCAAAGCGAGGACACTGGAAGAGGGTACATCTGACTCATTGTGGACACCCCTGAGGTGGCACAATGAAGATCTTGTCTCAAAGCAGATGAGAACATGCATCATTCTTATAGTAAGAGCAGCAGTGAACTTCTGCTTTAACTAGTCAGAGCTTTAAATGAGATGACATTGTTTTTTTTTCATTCCTCAAATTCAACGGTGGGGGGCGGGGGGCAACGACCACGGGACCAGACAGTGAAGACAGGGCTGGAGTGCTAAAAACCAGGTAACACTACCCTTATTGAATAGGCTTGCCTACCCACTAAACTGTAGTCAGAACATCCTCCATCCTGCCGGCCAGGCCTGTAAGGGGTGAGCCCTGTGAAGAGGTGACTGGATGCTGGCTCTAGTGTCTGGTCTGGTATGCTCTGTGTGCCTCAGGCATAGCAACAGACCTCAGACCTCCTTGTGGCTCCAGCTTTACCCCAGACCTCCTTGGAGTAAGCTCCAGGGAAGAGTTCTAATGAAGCTACCCTGTAGCTCCCACCCTAGCCAGCCCATGCTGGTAGGTCCTGACCCCAGCTACAAAGCCCTCACCTGCAACTCACATCTTCCCCAGGCTTACCTCAAGAAACCCCACTGCTAAGGTTAGAACATCCCTCCAAAACTTGTGCTAAATTTAAAAAAAATTTTTTAAATTTTATTTTGTGGGTATGAGTACACTGCTTGCACATAGGAGCACCCTGCTGTGCAGTGCCCTCGGGGGTCAGAACAGGGCATCAGATCCCCTGGAACCAGACTTACAGAGGTTGTTAGTCACCATGTGGGTGCTGGGAATCACACCTGGGCTCTCTGCCAAGAGCGGCCAGTGCTCTTAACTGCTAAGCCGTCTCTCCTGCTTGAATCATCAACTGTCCTTTTGGATCCTTCCTCTGTACTACTTCAGAGCTTTCGAAGGCACAATGTAACTACATATTAGCAAAGAATGAGATGGTGTGGTTGCTTTAGATGTCAACTTGCCACAATTTGGAATCGCCAGGGCAGAGAGCTTCAATTGAGAAACTGCCCAGATGGGTGTGGGAAGACCCACCCTGCATGCCGACAGCACCTCCTGCCAGCAGCCCAAGACTTCTCAAATACCAATGATATCTGTTGTCCAGAAGATGCTACCACATTGTTTCTCTGGCTTTTGCTACTTAAACAGATGTAGGCTAGGCCTAAGGACATTTGGCAATATTATCTCTCGAAGAATGGAAATACACTTCCCCCGACACTACTAAATCAGTATCTTCTCAAGCCCATTTGGCAGCTAACAACTATCTATAACTCCAGTTCCAGGGGCTTTGAGGACTTCTGACTTCCCTGGGCTCTGTACAACTTGGGAGTACTTACATACATGCAGGCAACACACTCATATACATAAAATAGAAATAAAGAATAAAAAAGAGATACAGCTTTATATGTTATGTGAATCTTAGTATTCTGGGTCTGATCTGAAGGGGGAGCTGGCTGTTCCCCTTTAACTGTATCTCCCATCCCCCAGCCCCCATTTCCTTGCTTCTGGCAGTCTAAAAATAGATTCTGCAAAGGTCAAGGGTCAGTGGTGTTTTGATACAGGTGGCAAAGCACACTGATACCTGTGACAGGGTATCACCAGCCTGACAGATGGGCTTGAGAGGCCTGCTCTGGGCTCAGCTGGACATGTGCTGCCTTCTGTCTGTTAGTGATAATCAGAGGAGAGGACAGGGCTCTCCAGTTTGCACTCTTAAAGGAAGTTGCACTTGAGCCCTCCCAGTAGGAGGCCATGGGGAGGATGAGGCTTAATAACTTTTCCTTCAGACTTTGTCAGATGCTTAGGTGCTCTGGAGAGAATTTCTCCCTTCCTTGCTTTCTCTTTAATGATTCAGTTTCCATCAAAAATCTGAGAAGATTTTTAAATTTTATTTTGTGGGTTATGAGTACACTGCTTGCACATATACGTATACATAAAATAAAATAAAAATGATGAATAAATTTTTTGAACATGGTGGAGATTTTCTGTTTTCAGGCCTTGCCTCATGAGAAACTTACACACCTATCTCACACCCATTAGGATGGCTGTTACAGTAAGAGTAAGACACGGCCTGGAGATGCAGCTCAGGAGTAGGAATGTGGAACAAGGCAGCTGCTGTGGAAAACTGAGTAACAGTTTCTCAGAAACTGAAACAGAATTACCACATAGCCCAACAATTCTACTTCTGGGTATACAACCAAAAGAACAGGAACCAGAGAAATGGGTCAAGAAGTAAAGGCCAGCTCCCTAGAACCTACTGAAAAGTGGGATGTGACAGGGTACGTCTATAATCTCAGCACTTCTACAAGAGAACTGACTGAAGATCCTGGGTCAAACAGACTGGAGTATAAGTGCAGTGACAGAAACAAGAGAGACCTTGTCTTAAAAACATGGTGGAGTAGCTGGAGAGGTCGTTAAGTGGTTAGGAGCACTGACTGCTCTTGCAGAGGACCCTGGTTCAGTTCGCAACATCCAGTTCCAGGGGATTTGACACCCTCTTCTGCCCTCTGAGGGAACTGTAGAACACAAGTGCACTTAAATACATGCAGGCAATATACGCATACATAAAACAAAATAAAAATGATGAATAAATTTTTTGAACATGGTGGAGAGAACTGACTCCCCAAAAGTTGTCCTCTGACCTCCACACTCACAAGAGATTATGTGTATGTGCCCCCCAAATAAATTTATATGAAAAAAATTAGAGGGAGAAGTGGGAGGTGAATATTATTAAAATATACCATATGCATGCATGGAAGTCTCAAAGGATTACAGGCTGGAGAGATGGCTCAGCAGCTAAGAACACTGCCTGCTCTTGCAGAGGACCTAGGTTCAACTCCTAGCACCCACATGGTGGCTAAAAACCATCCATAACTCTAGTTCCGGGGGATCAGACACCCTCGTCTGATTTCCATGGGCACTGCACAACACAGGTACACTTACACACATGCAAGTAATACACTCATACATGTAAAACAAAAGAGACTCAAAGAATAAAAAAATTTTTTTAAGAATTAAAAGTAGTGCTTGAGATATTAGTATACCTACGCAGCACTGTTTCACAATGTAAAGGTGGAAACAACCCAAGTCCCTATGGTCAGATGGATGGCTACACAGAACATGGCATACACATACGGTGGAATGTTATTTAACCTTAAGAAGGAAATTCTCATGCATGTGAATGAACCTTAAAGATATTAATCTAGTAACAAGTTAGGCACCAATAAATAAATACACACATTCTGTGTGAATACACTCAAATGAGGTTCCTACTGTGGTCATATCCATGTGGTAGAGAGTAGAATGATGACTGCCCAGGGATGGTGGGAGCTATAGTGGTTGGCTGTAAAACAATGTGATTACATTTAACATTACTGAACCATACACTTGAAAATGGCTAAAATGCAGACTGGGCAGACCTCAGTGATACAGTATATGTTTAGAATACTCAAGACCCTCGTTCAGTTCCCAGTACACACACACACACACACACACGTACACGTACACACGCACGCACGCTAAAGTAAATTTTATGAGTATCATGATTTAAAAACAAAGAATAAGGCTACCTGCAGGTTAACAAATGAGGTAAAACCAGTCTAAAAGTTCCTAAAGTTCCTACATGACACAGAACAGAATCATTACCAGATCGGAGTACGTAACTGCTACATGCCTAGGTCACCTCATTTTCAAAATGGAGCTCATTTCCCCTTCAACCCTGTAGGCCACCCCTAGACCCCGGACCCTTGCTGCTCCAGCACCAGTGGGTGGGGTTAGGGGTTGAGTACACAGGTAAAGGGAGGCCCACGGGGGCACAGGCCCCCACAGTGAGAAGGGGGAGTTCCTCACTGCATGGTGAACCTAGGAGAGCACTTCGACTTTTAGGTGATTAAGACATATTGAGGTAAGGGCAGCAGATTGTTAGTTCAACTCTGCACAACAGTAAGGGAGACTAAGAAGTAGACAAGGACGCTGAGGTGGCTACATTCCAACTGGGCAGAGTCTTGTTCAGAGGCTCACTGACTCATAGCCTATGCTCACTCCACAAGAACTACTTACCAGCAGGATCCCATGGGCATGCCACAAATCTATTTCTCTCACTTTATTACAGCTGAGCCTTCCCACACCTCCAATCCGCTTCTGTTGACATAACCCAGCTGCCTGCTCGTGACATTAAAACAAATACATAAATGAAACCAGGCACCTACAGTATTTATATCAATGAGAACTAGCATGTTCTATTTTCAATTTTTGAAAATGTTGCAAAAACATTCAAAGATACTAAGAATAACACTCCCAAATCTTGCACCCTGACCAAGGTGTCCTTCCTCTCTAGCACGTTCACTCTCCTTCTGAAAACCACTATTTGAAGAAGCCCACGTTTTCTGTGTTGCTCTACTTTCCTGATTTATTTTGGTTTAAGCAACTTAAAACATCTTAACCAGGAAGGCAAAAGAAATTGATCATTAAATTTGAAATTCACTCCTCAGAGAGCTCCCTGCCCTTTCTGCCTGGAAGTCCCTCACTTGACAGGGTGTTTATAACAGGCCTGGAAGTGTCTTTGTTTCCCATGTGGCTCATCGATTAAAACTATCAATTCTTTATACATAAACTGTCATTCCACATCATTTTTTTTAACTTTTTCATCTCTGAAAGGCATATTTCATTTTATAAAGGGAAACAGCAAAGCTTGTCCCAAGTCGGAGTTGCTTGAAATACGACAAATAAAACCACTCTTTCCAGAAAAAAAACAATCCAAAGTCCCTCCTCCCAACCGTAATCTGTCAGGTATTCCTTCTAGAAACCCTCACATTTCCAGAACATAAAACAATGAAAGAAAAGAGAAGGGGGGATGAATGTGGACTCAGGGTTGATAAAGGCTTCAAGTGCACAGGGAATCTTGTAACTGATCTCACCTACTGACACCCATCCACGAAAAGCCTGTAAATTCACAGCAGATACCTCCTGGCTTCTTGTCTGAGTTAGCTCAGGCTGCTGGAACAAAGTACCACAGACTGCATGGCTTATAAAATCAGAACTTGCTTTCTCCCTCCTTGAGGCTAGGAATTCCAAAGGACAAGCAGGTCAGTGTCTGATGAGAGCCCACTGGTCCATGGATGAAACTTTCTTACCTTGTTGTGACAAGGAGCAAGCAGCAAGGTCTCTGAACACAAAGGCTAACTTGAAATAAGGCTAACTTGAAAATCTGCACAGAAAAACAATACTTCATGTAATTTTGAACACAGTACTCTAACTGCTCATCCTTGATTTGATACAGTCTAAGGATAAAAAGAAACACAGGGACATTCCAAAATTCCCAGAGTTTGGTTTGACAGTGGCATCGACACAGAGACGCTAAAGCCACAGGTGACGCCTGACTTCTGGCCGAGTTGCAAGACTGGTAAACTCATTACACACCCATCTCCAGTTGAAAATGCTCCAGGCCTGGCTCAGCAGCACAGCACACTGTCAAGTGTCTGTAGTTTCCCCTCATGACAATGACTCTAAGGCTACTGGTGCACTTCAACATCACCAGAGGATGGGACTGTGTACTGCTAGTCTGGGAAGAGATCCAAATTCAAAATCTGAAGTCTGGTTTCTACTGAATTTGAACAGCTTTAGCAACATGGCAAGGCTGAAAACTTGTAATCTGAAGCATCAGTGTTTTGTCTGTAAGACGGTATAGAAAAAATGAGTAAACACACTGATGTTGGTCACAGAAGGAAGCGGCAGCACGGAATGACAGGAGGATGCAGAGAAGCAGGAAGAACTGAAATAGGAGTATTCACAAAATCTGTGATTTGAAAAAATAGATGCAAATCTTGCCAATGCCCACTGACAGGGCTGGAGGTGATGACGCCCACCAGACATGGGCACAGCTGGGGTCCACTGTAAAGAGTCAGGGATGCTTGGAGAGATAGTTCATTGCAAATTTGAAGCAATGAAGAATAAGATGAGTCTGAAGTATCTAGAAGCCATAAACATTCAAAGACTAAAATAATGCATAAATCCATAATGTTTTTAGAAAAAGACTGTGTTTAAAACTGTTCAAAGAATCTCCCTGTCCTCCCCCAGGGGAGAAGAGAGAGAGAGAGTCCTAACCTCAGATTCCTAGAACTTGTGAAACTTTGCCTTGGAAAAAGTCTTTGTAGATGTAATTAAGGATCTTGAAGCAAAAAAGGTCATTCTGGATTATCCAGGTGGGTCCTAACACCAGTAACAAATGGTCTAAGAAACACCCATGAGCTGGAAGCTGGAAGTCATGTGATCACAGAGGCAGAGGCTGGAGTGATGTTGACATAAGCCAGGGATACCTGGAGCCACATTAGCCTTGAGAGAGTTCAGCCCTGCCAACTTTCATTTCAGAATTCTGGCCTGACTTATAATATAAAGAAGAAATTCCTCTCAGCTTGACATAATTCATCATAGCAGCTATAGGAAACTAATTCAGAAATAATAATAATATAAAGGTAAAGGAAGGAGGGAGAATTTGTTTTAGAAGAATGACAATAAATGCAGACAGACTAATTTAATTTTAAAATTAGCACCTATAATCCCTAGTATAAAAACTGGACCAAGCAAAGCTCAGTGAATGCTAATTACAATGGCTGGAGAACCAGATATGTACAGACTCGTGAATCAGCCCCAGGGTCATGTGTTGGATGTGCACATCTAAATAAAGCAATGTGAAGACCAGCCTTTCCAGGCCATCAAACTTGGCATCACCAACAGAAAGACCAACCTAGCATTACATGTACCCTGATGTGATACAAGTAAACAAGCATTAATTATGAAAAAAAATTTGGTGCTAGGGATCATGCATACTAGGCTACCACTGTGCCCACTCACAGTCCTAATAAGAATGTTTAACCAAAGTTAATGGTAGTGAAACAATCAGATGAATCCAAAACGGGTGTTGTACAACAACTGATGTGGATTTTAAATTTTAAAGAAAGTAAATGTAATGGGAAATGTAACGAAGAATCTTTTTTTTTCCTCTCTCTCTCTCACACACACACGCAAAAGAAGAACACAACAGCTACAAAAACTATAATGAAGGGGACTAAATATGGACTGTATTTTAGATAAATTATTATCCAGAGAAACAACTAGCAAATAATCAGAGACACATGCAAAAACACTGAAAGGACAGTATTATGAGCCAACTTTCAAATACTTCAGTATTAAAAAGTACATGTAAAATATATCTAAAAAGAGTGAGAAAGAGTAAATATAGCAAATTTCAAGCAGTTGGTAAAAGCAGGCAGAGTTTCTGTGTATTCGCTGAATTCTTCTTAAAGAACAGAAAGTAGGCATATAAATTTTCAAAATTAAATTTAAATATGCTGAAAGTTCAAAACAATTTCTGGGTCTGAGCTGCAACACTCCACTGCTTGGGAGTAGATCTGAAAAGAACCTAGGACCCAGGTGGACTGACCCCAAGCTGGGCTGACTTTCCCACTCAAGTAAGTGTGGACAGAACACCTATTTTATCTGTTTTTCACTACCTTTTCTCTCTAGTATCCATTGGTATCTGAGACAGACATTGGTATCTGTCTAAACTCACTGTATATCTTCCATGGAAGCTGGCCAGGAGTTCTTTCTTAAGTGAATTTACCAGGAGAGTTGCCAATCATGCTGGCACAGACTACATCAAAGGCAAAACAGCACTCTAAAGAAAGTTCCAGCCTCAGAGAAGCTGGCAGTCTATGACCAGAAGTACAAAAGTTAATGCGCACAAAACATTATTTTACGGTTTTCAGGTTTTATGTCCTTCCTTCCTTCAGCAGAATAACAACAACTGAGATGAAAAGTCCCTGACTAAGACATCATTACAGAGAAACCCAAGATGCACCAAAAAGTCGTGACCATTACCTGGATTATTACAGCTCTAGTATCTGGGTCTGAAGATAGAAAGCACAGCTCCTTACACCCCATCAAAGCAGATACTTTCCTAGCTTTCTGTCTCATTTTCTATTGTTCTAGTTTTGTTTAAGGAATAAATCTGTGTAAAAGAAAAAATGAGAATCAGCTAGAAAATGCTGCTGAAAGGTAGACAGACAGAGGAGGCACAGGGATGGAGGGAAGTGGAGGGACAGTGGGAAGAGCAGGCTGACACTTTCCACCACCTAGCAGTAGCAGGACAACTCCAGGACCAGTCCCACTCTGACAGAAACACATGGATGCCACCTCTGGACTGGCGAGTGTGGGTTCCCCGGGAAAATCAGGTATTGATTGAGCCTGTAGCCTTCCCCCAATCCCACTTCAGGATGTGGGCAGTCAGGCCCCACTGTCTAGCAAGGGGAAGGGAGGTGAAGTTTTTACCACGACAACCCAGGAATGTGGGACTACCTCACCCAGGGCAGAAGGCTCCACCAGGAAACAGAGCTGCCAGGATAGTGGCTACAAAAGCACCGAGCTGAGCCTGCATGTTCCAGAAAAACAAGGACTGGCTTGAAACTTCTCAGCAATACTAGAAACCAGGAGCAACACTTCTAAAGCCTGAAAGGAGCACTTTCTGGAATTCCAGCTACCTCATCGATTCCTTAAGTGTGAAGGCAGAAAAGGCACCTACGGCTACAGCATGAGAGCTTACCTGACATCCCAATCCAAACCAGGGAGTGAAATAAAGTCAAGAAATAAAAGCCCTGGGGTAGGCAGATCCAGACAGATGGGTACTGAGCCTGCAGCTGGTCCCAGCACTTCTGGATGGTGCCAATATAAGGATGCCCCAATCGTACAAATGGCCCAGGCAAAGACAAGTGGCAAAGCATGTGAAGCTGAATCAGTCACAATACAGAGAAAGCAAAAGCAAATTTCAAAGAGGGCAGAGGGAGCAGCTAAAGGGTTAAAAAAAAAAAAAACACAAGGCATGGCTCACAGCAGGCAGCATTTAGTTATACACATAAACACCAAAGGATCTCCTCAAAATGACACTGCATGGCCATAGGGATGGGGCCAGAGAGACCATGAGGAAGGGGAAGGAACACAAATTAACCATGATCTTGAGAAGAAAGACTGCAAATGTTACATCTCCAACTGGAACATTAGGAAGCACACAATCAGCAAAACAATGTCAAATTTGCATAAGTCATGAGTGCCAGCTGCTAAGTGCAGGAAGCCAGCAGCAGGGGAGCCGCTGAGCCCATCACCTGACAGAGGTGTCCAGCTTCAAACCTTGCAGAGACTCACTGAATTTTTTTTAATTATACATGCATGCTGAAAAACCAAGCAGAGTAAGCATTCTGCACCTCTGCCCAGGAGCCACTTGGAAGGAAGGATGGCATGAATTTCAGTTCATTCCCTTGGGTAGTTACTGAGCTCTCTGGTGTTAATGGCACTGCCTTGAGGACTGCATGAGCTGAATGAAATACTGAAGACTCGAGGGCTGGGAATTTCATGGAGAGAAAACATGCATGGGAAAGAACTCAAGTGCAGTGTTGAACCTCAGATACTCTCTTGCTCAACACATACACACACACACACACACACACACACACACACACACACACACACCCTGCTGTGTGTAGAAATTACATGCCAGTGAGGAAAGTACCTCAGTCACAGCAGGCAGCAAAGACTGGGAGGGAAATAAAGGGTGCATGAGGAGGAAAGGCTCTCTGCTGGCAGATCCAGGAAGGGCATTTCTAGAAAGCAGAATAATGGCAAGGGTGCTGTATAGGACTATGGAGAGTTTTCTTAAACAGAGGTGAAATTCTATTATAACAGGAGGCCAGCGTTATTAATAAGGAAAAGCAGAAACCGGAAATCACAGACATATCAGAACTAGATGCTAAAACCCGATTGCTGAAGACCCAACACACTTTAGTTGCAGGGCACAGAGAAAGCAAGCTGGAAATGACTAGTGCCAAAAGATACTATGCAGGCCACGGGGAGAGAAAAGCCATCAATGGTATCCCTGCACACTATAATATCAACCAGGCAAGATGTGCCCACTAGATACAACAGGATTGTGAAGGTTATCCCAGTAAAGTACTTTCTGAATGGAACTGAACCTTGCTCCACAGGAGGGAATTCATGCATAGTACTGTAAACCTGGTCAAAAGGCTATTGCTTGGGAAATCATAGGCTATAGCAAAGAAGCTACTACTGTTGTGCTATAGGCTGTCTTTGGGATATGATGTGACCACTGCACCCATGAATTCACTGTAGCTGTGGTCACCTGCACAAAATCAAGTACACATCCAACAGCAGCACTAACTGTACACAGAGGGTTATTAACCAAAACAAGGAGAGGATACAAAGTGTAGAGGTGAACATGTTGGGGTGCCTGTAGGGTTAAGAGATTGAGATGGGGTGTTCCTGGGGAGAGTGGGAAGGGGAAGCTGGGGTGAATATGATCAAGATACACTCTTTACATATATGAAATTGCCAAAGAATCACTAAAAAACATTCTACTAAAATGAAAAGAAATCACAGGTATCACTACTGACTGCCTACATTTTCTGCATCCTTGGATATCAGAAATTTGGTAATATTTTCCATGCAAAGCAACTTGGACTTGCCATCACCACTCATTATTAATATTGCCTCCAACCAAGCCTTTAAATTCTGACTACAGCAATCACCCATTTTCTGAGCTGGATCAGGCCCAGGCAGGTCCAGTCTCATGGAAGTTCTGTGATTACTTGCACTACACTCTTTTCTGCTTGATCTTCACTGCCGAGACCTCTGCACATGCTATCTTTCTGTAACACATTCCCTCCCATGCCTCCTGTTAACTCCTCCACCTCCCTCATTCTCAGTTCACATACTGATTTCTCAGAGAAATGGCCATCCTTGATTACTCTCACTTGGGACTCCCAGTCCTAAACATGAGTATTCCTGATCTTCATATCAGTTTGTAATTTAGTGGATAGTTAGCCCACTCGGGCCCACCTCTTTCTAATGGTTCTCAAAGCAGGGTCCCTGCTGGAGAATTGCTGAATTGCTGAAAATACAGGGCTAGCATGGGCTACAGGTTGATGTTAAACAAAGCAAAACAACAAGTAAACACCAATCAACCAACAAAAACACTAGACACCAAACCATAGCAGCAGCATCACAGAAGTTACTAGAAATGCAAAAATTTCAGGTCACATCCCAGACCTGCTCAATCTAAACCAAGACAATGCTGATGCACACTCAAATCTGAGAACCACTGTTCTGGACTACTGGGTTTAGGTTCTGTGCCATCATGGCAAAGACTGGGTTCCTGTGCTCCACCCCTGGCACCAAATTCTGCAATGGACTCTGGTAAATACAGAGTGACATTTCCTTACAGATTTCCTGGTAAAAATTTGGTCTGGCTCCATAAATTCACTTTATTAATTCTAAAATGCTTGGGAATCAGCAATGAAATTGCTATTCAAGGACCTGAGTTCCAGCCCAGTTCTGGGTCTTTTAGGGCTAGAATGATCTTGGCTCTCCAACTTTGTAGTCTGCATAAGACCTATGCAATTGCTCATCTCCCCTGAGCTTCATATTCATAAAGTGGGATTTATCTGTTTCCTGGGCGTTTTTGAAATATTCAAATTCGGCAATGGCACTAAGAGTCATACTTGCACATCGCAGTTAGGCACTCAACTAACAGTCATTTTTATTATTGTCATAATAAGAATTCTTTCAACTGCAAGGGATATTCTTTTGAGTCTCGGCTCTTTTTTCAATACATATCATACACAGGTCAGGTTACTTCTTTGTTTTTGCAAAACCTACTCACATCTACCAAGCAACCCGGACCTGAAACTTCTCCTAGCAACCAGAAGCCCTTTTAGAGCATCCAGGCTCCACCTCCTGGAACAGCTGGGTTGTAGCAGACAAGCTGCTTCCTACTCACCCCTTATTCCTATCAAAAGAACTCACTTTCCAGAGCACCTACTCACTTAGGAATCAGACCTTTAGCAGGTTTCACTGGAGCATGTCTGTCTGGGTGGCCAGGATTCAAAATCAGCTCATGCTGAGAGCTATTTTTAGGCCAATTTTGATACTCGCTCAAGTATTAATAGCAGCAATCCTATTCCCTTCACATACATAAAAACAAAAACAAAAGGACAGCTACTGCTCCTCCGAAGCTAAGAATCCTGTTCAGCTACCTTCTCACTCAGGTCTGTGAGGATCCAAAGGACAACCACTCACACCCAAGCCCCGGACACGCCCAGCAGGATCCCCTGTGCTGTACCACCCTCCTGGGGACGGTTCTAGTCCCGCCGCGGCCGAGGGAAGCCCTAGCAGGGGGGTGTCCGTACGCCTGGACACACGGGCGCCCTCGCCGGAGCTGGCAACCCTTGGCTCCACCACAGTTAAATGCCGAGTAATTTTCCTGCGGAGCAGTCTGAGCCGGGACCCTGCCAAGGGCAACAGTATTTTTATCCTACCTAACCAGCACCGCTTCGAGGCCGCGGTGTCCCCAAGGGTGTCCCCACGCGGTACTCTCCGGATTGGCTGTCCGGGACCGGGACGGCTCCCTGGGCTACGTGGACAGCAGCGCAGCAGCCCAGGCCAGTGCGAGCGGGCGGGGGCGGCCAAGGACCGCAGTGCTTACGGTTTGGGGCCATAGTCATGCGTCCGGGGCAAAGGCCCCTCCACCGGCCACCACGTTCATGGCCTGGCCTAGGTGGCGGGCTGCAACCAAGCTGGCCAGCGGCCGGACCGCAGAAGTGCAGAGATGTGGAAGTAGGAAGTGCAGGCACCGTGCCGGCGGAGGGGACCCCGGCCCCGCACAGCCCGCCGCCGGGCCGCACCGTCCGGGTGCCCGCCGCCGCGCGGGAATGAATGGGCTCCCCGCCCACCGCGACACACACTCACAGGCGGCGTAGGCGAGCAGCGCGATGCCCAGCAGCAGCTTCATCCTCCTGCGGTTGACGGCAGATACGAAACGCAGCAGGGTCTTGCTCACCATGCCCGAGAACCGCACCGGTCCGGGGCCTGCCGCGCCGGCCCGCCCGCTGCACAATGCGCGGCGGCCCCAGCACCGCCCCCCAGTCGCCCGTCCAACCCCCGCGCACCCGGCTTCCTGCTGACTGGAATCACTGCGCATGCGCGGCCCCGCCCCGCCCCCTAGGCCCCGCCCACAGTCCCGCCCTTCCCTTCGCCTTGTTCCCCGCATGCGCACTTTCGCTGCTCGCGCCTGGGTTCTCCAATAACGTGTCCAGCAGGGCGAACGGGGAGAGTGCGCATGCGCACGGCGCAATGTGTGCCTGCGACCACCATCGCGCGGAAGTGGAGGACCATAATGAGAAACTGGTATAAATTAAGTTTGGTGTGTCTGCGGAACTCTGTGAATGCGTGTTTCAGAAAGTTGCCTGGCTTTGCGGGTCTTTTGGCTTCTTAAGTTGGAGCAGGAAGATAATAAATCCCCAAACACTGCCATTTCGTAGTGTCTCACAGTAAAGATTTTGTTGTTTACTGATTGCCTGAATTCATTTCGTTGTGTTTTTATGAGACAGTGTCTCACTGTATAGCTCAGACAGGACTCAAATTCAGAATCCTCCTGCCTCAGACTCTTAGGTGTTGGAATTACAGGTGTGTTTCCCATCCTCTGGCCTATCACAAGCAAAAGTATCAGAGGGTTCACAAGTATCAAACTTGCCACTTGGATCCACAAAGGTTGACTGTAGCGGAGAGAGCTACTCACAGGTCTGTGTTATATCATGCTGTCAATGGGATTGGGAGCTGCTCAACTTCAGCCCTTTGGCAGAGGGAGTAGTGTCGCTGACCTTTTGCAACAGGATTCTTTTGCTAAAGTCAACCATTGAACATTCTCCTTTGGCTTTATTGAACCCTTCCAGAAAAATAAATACTCCAACCAGCAATAAATCAAGGACTAATATGTTCCATCATTCAAACTACTGAGCACAAATGCCTTAATTTTATTAAAACTTTTCCCTCATGAACCCTCTGTATAATTAATTGAGAATCATTAAGGGATCCTTGGAGGAGTTTCCTTAACGACAGTCATATGGTGTTATCTAGACTCACTTCTTACAAGCCCAGAAACCTGTTGAGGTACCCAAGGAGACTGCCTGTAACAAAGCATTTGGCCTGGAAACTGAGGAATCAGTTACCAGAGAGGGCATGCCTCAGAGTTCACATATTTTGGAGAAAATCTGTTAGTCTTGCTTTCATCATTAGTTTCTGTGTGTCTGTGTGTCTGTGTGTATGTCTACCCCTACAGAGGCAAAAGAGGGTGTCAGATCCCCTGGAACTGGAATTACGATTTGGTCACAAGACAAGCAGAAACAGAAAGAAACTCAGATGGGGAGTTAACAGGACAGATTTATTAAGGGCATGGGCTAGTTCCTTAGATCTAGGGAGTTGAGGAAAACTAGCAAGGTCTAGCTGGTCAGTAGGCCTTTTTATGGGGAGGGGATCTTCATAACATCTGATTGATGTTCAGGGGAAATGGTGGACATCTGGTCAGGAAGCAGTCCCTTTTCACAGATGTTTGTGGATTCTGGAGTTTGGCCGGAGTTGCCAAGGTGTCTGTCAGTCCTTCTCAGTTCTGATGTATGGAGAAGATAGTCAACACCTAGTATCAGGAAGCTTATCTTGTTAGTCCTTTTTCATAGATGCTTGTGAATTCTGGAAGTTTGGCTGGAGTTGCCAAGGTATCTGTCAGTCCTGAGTTCTGGAACTGCTAGGAGGTTTCCTCTCAGTCACACCTTACAGTTGTGAGCTTGCGGAATGGTGGGCACTGGGAATTGAATGCCTGTCCTCTTGTCCTGCAAGAATAGCAAGCATTCCTAACTACCTGTAGAGATACTTTTTCTGGGAATGGCAAATTGACTATGTGTTCAATTTGTTTTCCATCTTGTTTAAATTTAACTGCCCTTTAAGAAAAACAGTATAATCTTACTATGCTTTGGACTCCTAAATATAATTAACTCTTACAAACTAAGCTGAGCACACAGCTTTAATCTTATACTGTGTTCCCTACTGTGACTCAGTTATGCCTCCAACTCAGAACAATGTGCATGTGCATGAGATGTGACTTTGAAAACAAGAACATTGAAAGCAGCATGTCCCTCACAATGTTGAAAGCAACATGTGGTCATAAACTGATGAAATCTGTTTGCAGCTTTGTGTGCTGCTCTTGGTCAGTGGGTTGAGAAAAATAACTCCATCCTTGTAATCTCTAGTTAAAGGATCTTTAAGACAAAGTTCCTCATTCCTTTCCCATACTATTACTGATGTGCTGTTCAGTAAATGAGAGAGGAGGCCTTTTGTTCAAGATAACTTGACAGTCCTGAGAGAAATCAGAACACCACAGAACAGATCAGGCTCACTATTGATTTAAATGATACCAAGGGGTAGTTTTTCTTTAATGTGACATGGCCTCAATCACCAAGCCTTCTCCACAGCCCCAATTTATGAATTTTTAAAAAGAGGAATAACTGGAGCAATGGAGTTCAGAGTTCTTATGAAAGCATAAAAGGAAGAAATGATTTTGCTGAGATATGTCCTACTAGAAAAATCAAACTGAGGCCTCTAGGCAAATTTCAAATGTTTTAGGTTGTAAGTGTGGGTGTTTTCTTGATTGATTTGTATCAGTTTGAATAGATCAAAGTTGTCTGTTCAAACTTCCCTAAGTCCAGCCTTCCCCAATGAGTGTTTTCCTTGCTACCAGATGCTATTGTCAATTTCTGCCCTTTTGGACTAAACGTATAGAAATATCAGTAAGGTTACCATTACTAAAGTTGATACTACTATCATTATTTCAACCCAGACGGCTGTTGGTGTTGCCAGATCCTGGTTTTCCATCAGTGTTAGGGATTTGGCAGTAGTAAGTACGTGCCCAGTGGACATAAGAAGGCCCAATGGAAGGAAGGTGCAGAGAGGCGCTGGAGCTTTTCTGCCAATTCTAGACCCTGGCAGCTCCTTCTGTGCTCCCTGCCTGCCTTGTCTCACCCACCCCATCCCATCTCTCCAGCAGGCTCTACACTCTTGTACCCACCACGACCTTGCTTTTGCTATCAATCCCATCATTCTTCCAAAATAAAATAAAATATGTGCTGCTATTATGGCAGTGAATCTGGCAAGGTAGAACATAATATCCGCAAGGGGGCACGTCTGAAGGAAAAACTCTAGACCCTGATTCCCCAAGGTGGCGTCTTCTTCTCACACTCCTTTGGGTGAGTTGGGGATCCTTTAGTCCCTAGTTGGAGGGACAGTAAGAGTAGGTTAAAATTAGTATGTGTCAACTGTTTGATCCAATCCTGTAGGCAGCAAATGAGGCAGGGGCCTATGATCAGAGTAAGCCTGATGGTGATTAGTGGCCCTAGTAGAGGGAAGAGCCCTGGTGTCACTATACCAGGAGTGGTGGCCTCGGGGGAGTTGTGCCCCCTTGCGGATACTATATTCTACCTTGCCAGATTCACTGACATAATAGCAGCACTATTCCCCCAGGAAGACACATATTCCATCTTTTTCTACCGTAAGTAAGTTTAGAGCCCTTCTATTCTGAAGAGTAATCTCTGCCAGTGAGGGCAGCTGCTGCTGCAGGAGCTGAAGGGACTGGGCAGTTGCCTCTACTGTGGTAGTCAATTTTTCTTTAAAGTTATGGATTTCACGAGAAAGCTATTGGTCTAAGACTAAGCCATGCCCCAAATATTATTCAGGAGCCCAATAGCAGCAACTGCTGATATAAGGCTAATTCCCACTAGTGCAGCTAAGGTGGATTCTCTCTTTTCATGGGTCAATGATCCGACCTGAGAGATGTGTGTCCAGTCTGAGGTAGTAAAAAGTTTCTGAACTTCCCCAGGGGTAGAAAGGGTAAGGCATGGTACTAAAGTTATGGGATTGCAGAAGCTCCACATATAGGGGGAGACACAGGAGCAAGGCAGGGATGAGCATAGAAATAGTAACCCTTGGCTGAGAGTGAGGTTATTTGAGATTGTTGTGTTTCAGTTAGAATAGACTGGGTACTCTGAAATATTTGCCGCCCCACATTCAGTTTGGTTAATAAAAAGAAAGGGTGGAGGTAGGGGATGTTGTAGAATCAGATCTGGTATGCAATGAGAGAGATTTTTGGCAGAGACATTGAACACTGGGAGAGGGAGAACAAGCGACCCCTGGAGGGGGTTGCAAAGGAAGCATGTAGAAGCAACTAGCGTTGAGAAGTTTTTTAGGGGAGTTAGTGAGAGGGAGAGGACGGTGTCTCATGAGAAGCCAAGGATTGTATTAGCAAGGGTAATATTGGAGAGTTTGGTATCTGGTCATATTGATGGCTTCCAAGAGCATCCATCTAATGGGTTCCCCCTTGTTTCTTTTGGCTGCCAAGACTGGGCTTGACAGTCTTGAAGTCAGGATTTGTTTCCAGGTACTTCGATAGCTTGTTGGAGTTACTAGAATCAGTGCAAGTTCTCTCTCAAATGGCTTCTAAACAGGGAGAGAAAAGAAATTAGCCATAATTTAGTTTTTAAGTTAGAACAATAGTGGGCTTGTCATTCTTGGCTACCGGCAGGCACTGCAGTGTTGAATTAGGCTAAGATTTGAAGTCTTATGTCTGAGCAGTATTTTCTTGTTAAGAACAAAATTGTTAGTGAGAAATTGTGCAAATAACATATTATATGAACTTAAACCTAATGTCTGTGAATTGCAATCCTTTGGACTTTTAAAGAATATACCAATCATTTTAATCTTTGGTTATATTTTCCTGTTGGTGTTTAAGATCATACCAACACTATGATCTTATTAATATCTACTGCACAAGTTATGGCCACAAGGACTACTGCTCTGACCTTGACAAGTAAACTAACTCATTTTTTAGTCTTAATATCATTTGAGTTATCTGTTCCTCAGGGGAGTCACATAGGCTTGGGAGAGGGCCTCTGGATCCCTAGGCCTTTCTTTTACCAGTTCCATCTATGTGAAGAAAAGTCAGAAGGTTTTACCAGACCATGACTTCACTTGGAAGCATTGAGGAAATGTTTTCTTGTGCTGACCTCCCTCTTTGCAGACTGGACACTGGTTTGAGTCCCTCTAGTGGGGTCTTCATGACCTCCCTTAACAGGAAGACAGGTGACTCATCACAGTTACAGAACAGTTGAGAGATGCCCCACAGTCCCATGGAAGTTAGTTGACCTTGGAGAGCAAGAGACAAAACATTGTCCCTTCAAGTCCCTCTGACCAGATTAGTATAGCCTTGTAAATGTGTTTGTTAAACACTCAAGAAAGTTAGTTCCACCAGTCTGGCACTTTTAATTACTATGTGCTATGTAGATAAAGCTTGGGCCAAAGCCAAACATTTTTGCATAAAAGTTAACTAGACATATATTTTGTTCCTTAAACTACTTGACTGAACTGTAACTTTAGGATAACAATGACAAGTCAAAGAAATGTTTCCACCAAGTCTTTAACAGAACAAAAAAGTGATTCCACCTAAGTCTAACTTGGTGCACCAATGAGTTTATTGAAGTTATTTGCAGAAGCATGAGTGAACAGGAGTAACTAACTGCCTCTCAGAAAAGCCTGACCCAGCATAGGTGATGACTCCTGAAAACTGTATCCCTGTAGCTTCTTGCTTGCTTTGCAGTCAGCTCCAATACAGTCTTTTCTCCCTAGCAATTGCTCACTATTTTGTAACCTTGGGAAGGAGCCTTATGAATCTTGTAACTTCCTGAGACTGCTAAGTTTCAGTCTTCCAGAACCTTAATAGCCATGGCTATTTTCCTGCTGCTGGGTGAACACAGTACCTGCACTACAGCCCTTTGGAGAACATGGTATTCACTTTCATGTATCTCAGAAGAGGAGAGATGGAGAAGTAGGTCTCTTTGCTTTATTCCCCACTAACCATCACCCCCAGGATAAGTGAGGATGCTTTATCTTACAACACAGTTGGAGAGGCTGGCAGCTTTACTCCACATAAAAATAAGTAACTAGAAATTGCCCATCTAACATTCCCATTTACAAGAGTTTATTACTTACTTTTGCATCACTCTGACCACAATATGAGACAGAAACAAGTAAAGATAGGAAGGCTTCTTTTGGCTCATGGTTTTAGTCCATGATGACAGGAAAGGCATGACATGATAAAGTGACTCAGTTCCTGGTGGCAGAAACATGTGGCAGAGGCTGTTTAAAGCACAGGATGCAGAAAGAAAGGGAGGAATCAGGGACTGTATATAATCTTCAAAGTTCTACCCCAGTGATGTAGAGGCCCAGGCCTCCATAATATCTGCGATCTGGAGAGCAAGCTTTCAAAGCAGGCATGGCATGAGCATATGGCTAGTATTTAAAAATGGAACGTGTGTATATGAGAGAGATATATGTGTGTGTATTTGGATGTGTATGTACATGTGTGTACACAGGTGCATGCACACATGTGTGCTTGGGCATGTGGAGGCCAGATGTCAAGGTCAGAGCAGTAGTCCTTGTGGCCATAACTTGTCTGCCATGATGGGCTATACCCTGGAGCTATAAACCAAAATGGTCTCTCTCTTCCTTAAATTGTATTTTGTCATAGCAACATGTAAAGTACTTAAAGATTGGGGCAAGCACTTTATTGACTGAACCATCTCCCCAGTCCCCAAATAGATTTTTTAAGGGACAGTTTTAGATTTACAGAAAAACTGAGAAGATAGTGT
This sequence comes from Eospalax fontanierii, assembly GCA_035773235.1. NCBI lineage: Eukaryota > Metazoa > Chordata > Mammalia > Rodentia > Spalacidae > Eospalax > Eospalax fontanierii. The sequence continues at coordinate 34,437,088 of CM069547.1, forward strand.
GGAGAATCTCTATATTCTGCCCACACGTTTACGCTGTTGTTTGCAGTTTGAATTGGAGTGAGATTTCATTAGTTCGCATCAAGGGTTCGTGCCGTCACCATGATTTGTATGTATCAGGCTTCTCCACTGTGAGGACACTGCCCATGTGCTGCGCACTTTTGAAGATGTCACTTGGACAGCCTCTGTGGAGGGAAGCTCTCTTCCCTTGAGGCCAGGGGGATCTACAAAAATTATTTGGAAATGTACTGCACATAAATGAGTGATCTTGTCTTTCTTTTTATTAATTTATTCAGTCATTGACATGTATTTATTTTAAGCTTTAACTTATAAGATTTTAGGGCTGACAGGGATGGTTTCATGGTAAAGAACACTTGCTGCTCTTACAGAGGACCTGGATTCAATTCCCAGCAACCACATGGCATCTTACAACAGTCCCTAACTCCAGTTCCAGGGGATCTGATGCCCTTTACTGGCTTCTGTGGGCACTGTACACATGTGGTAGTCATATGGACATATACACACAATGCTGATACACTTAAAATATAAATACAAATTCAAAGCATATATACTATTTTATTTATTATGCCCCTGGAAGTGCCTTCAGTTAGCTCTTGTGCGCTTTGGATTATCTCCTACCATAGACTGCCTCAAAACCCAAAAAGCTTATGTTGTAATTTGTTGCACTTGTGCCAGTCATAGTTGAAGAGAGGAAAACAATTTCAGAACAACAGGAGCTCTGGTTGACTGCAGAAATCAAAGAGAACAGATTTAAGCAGTCTTTCTTCCAAGACTCTCATATTCTTTTTATTGGGGATGATATTAGAAATTATGGTCTGGAAATAGATTTGCTGGTATTACTAAGGAGTCATTGCTTCTGGACCCTTCCTAGTTAACAGTGGAAAGAAATGTGTGTGTGTGTGTGTGTGTGTGTGTGTGTGTGTGTGTGTGTGTGTCTATGTGTGTGTGTGTGTGTCTGTGTGTGTGTGTGTGTCTGTGTCTGTGTGTGTGTGTGTGTCTGTGTGTGTGTGTGTCTGTGTATCTGTGTGTATATTCCAACCTGTACTGATGCACATATCATTAAATATTTGCACAGATACCTTCTGGATGTATAAAGAGGATGTTATGCTATCTCTCTAATCCTAACCTCTTGTCATAGACATCATTCTGGCCTCCCTTGCTTGTCTGGAACTTCCCTTTCCAGAGGTGATGAACCCACTTCCACAATCTGTCATCTGTGTGCCAGACTGTTGAGTCCTAGTACACAAGGACAGCAGTGTCACTTGAGGATATTTGGCTGGCCCACCATGGTTCCATCCATTCTTCCTGTCTCTCCTCTCTTTTTCCCTTTCCTGGCCCTCTACCACAATGCTGGGATTCTTGTTTGTTTATATGAAGTGCAGCATTTCTCCTTCACCTAAATTTTAGTGAAAGTATCTTTCTATTCAAATCTTACTCCTTCCCTAAAAAGTATTTGCCTTATCAGCCTGAAAATAGCTTTGGGATCCTGTTCTCCTTCTAGCCTTGGGCACAGGCCCACTTTGCTCAAAGTACCCCATATGTCTTGACTACACTATTAGTCCAGACCTGCCCACTGTATCCAATACGCTGTACTCAGAACAGCTCAGTTTTTCAGTCTAGTTAGTTAGAGCCTTCATAGGCTGTCACCACACCCAACTTGCTGTACATTCCTGAGACCAACATTCTACCCTGGCAGTCCCCACCCCAAACTTGTCTGGGATTCCAGAGACCAGCCTTCTTAACTGGTAAATCTGATCCTGGCCACTAAGTCTCCACTCCCCTACCACTGCAGCAACTCCAACCTCCCCATCCCACATCCTGACCTCCATCTAGTCTTGGGAACAGGCACGCTTTTACTATTATCCCCTCCCAGGTGTCTATAATACCTTCATACCTCTGCCAGGCTGTGACCTCTCCATGTGCCCATCCCCCTACATTGGTACCAACTGCAGCCCCTCCCACTGCTGCAGGGTTAGGATTGTGTGCCCTTTAGTAGGGGCCAAGATGTTTGCAGACTACCTGAGAAAGCCTGAATTCAGTATCTGCCTAGCAGTCTTCCAAAATTGTGCTGTGCCTGCTGGCTAGAGGGACCCAGACCTTAAGAGAGAGGCTGAGAGAATCTGATCTCCCCTGACTTGTGCCCCGAGAGAACTCTTGAGCAATTGGACTAGAGCCATCTTTTCCCTTCAATATAAAATCAAAAGACAGAACCTAAAACCTTGACAAACCAACATTTCATACCTAATAAGAAAACAACCAAGTAACATCAAGTATACAAAAAGAATCAGACTTCAACTCAAAAAAGGAAGACTTGAGTCTCACATCATAATCACAAACAACAGAAGAAACCCATATGCCAAGACCACAATGAAAAAATAATAATATAAAAAACCCAAATAATATGTCCTGACCAAACATAACCAGTCCTATAGAAGAGTTCTGCAATGAGAACTCCATAGGGAAACCCAGGACACAGAATTTAAAAACATGATCAAAGAATTCAATGAATTTAAAGAATACGCACACAAAATCAAACCAAGGAACTTTTAAGAAGATAGGGATCAACTCCTCACAGGATTCACAAAACAAATAGAAATATTAAAGAAAACTCAGGCTGAAATGAAGAAGGAAGTGAAAAAATCAATAGGCCAATTTGAAAGGACAGGAGAAAGCCTCACCAATAGAATGGATGAAATAGAAAACAGAATATCAAGACTGGATGATAGAGTTGAAGAACTGGAGACCTCAAACAAAGATTATGAAAAATTCAAATAAACACAGGAATGGAATATGCAGGAAATGTGAGACACCATGAAAAGACCAAATTTATGCATCATAGAATCTCAGGATAATGGTATTGACCTGATCTTCAACAGGATTGTAGAATAAAATGTCCCCAAATTAAGGAAAGACATGCCCATACAAATAAGAAGAACACCAAATAGACAGAACCAGAAAAGGAACTCCCCTTGCATATCATAGTAAAATATTAAGTATACAGAACAAAGAGAGAATACTGAAAACTGCAATAGAAAAACAAACCACATATAAAGGAAAACCCATCAGAATTACATCTGATTTTTCAATGCAAACTATGAAAGCCAGAAGAGCCTAGACCAAAGCAGTCCCAATTTTAAATGACAATAGATGACAACCCAGAGTACTTTACCCAGTAAAAATATCTATTAAGGGGAAAGAAAAATCTTCCATGACATGAATAGGATGAAAGAATTCATATCCAGAAAACCATCAGTTCAGAGAATTCTTGAAGCAATACAAAGAACCAAAGAAAGGAACAACTTTATCCAAGGGGCAACAAAAAGAAATAAATGAAGATATAACTAAAGTTAGGTCAAAATTGCAAACAGAAATTAAAATGACAGGAACCAATATACATCTTTCAATAAGAACTTTAAAATTAATGGACTGCACTCCCCAGTCAAAAGCCACAGGCTAGTTGAATGGATCAAGAAACAAAATCTATCTCTTTGTTTTCTGCAAGAAACCTATCTCACCTTCAAGGATAGGAACTACCTTAATGTGAAAGGATAGACAAAAATATTCCAAGCAAATGGCACTAAGAAACAAGCAGAAGTTGCCATTCTAGTATCTGTCAAACTAGACTTCAAACTAAAACTAATAGGAAGAGATAAAGAAGGTCACTAAATTCTTATCAAAGGAAAAGTTAACCAAAAAGATATAAAAATCATGTACACGTATGCACCAAATGCTGGACCACCCAACTTCATAAAAATGATACTATCGGACTTTAGGATGCAGATTAATCCCAACTCACTAATACTAGGGGACTTCAGTAGCTCACTGTCTCAACTGGACAAAGAATAAGCAGAGAGACATCTGAATTAAACAATACCATACATCAAATGGACCTAACAGACATCTACTGAATATTCCATCAAAGAATACACATTCTATTCAGTACCCCATGGAGCTTTCTCCAAAATCAACCACATACTGGGGCACAAAACAAACTTCAACCAATACAAAAAATTGAAATAATTTCATGCATTGTATTAGACCACAATTCAATAAAGATTAAAATCAATACCAGAAGAAGCCCTAGTAACTACACACACTCATGAAAATTAAACAACATACTCTTGAATGATGAATGGGTCAAAGGAGAAATTAAGAAACAAAAGAAAGTATTCCTAGAATTAAAGAATGAGGACACTACAACACAACGAAATCTCTGGAACACTTTAAAAAGAAGTTCTAAGAGTGAAGATTATAGCTCTAAGTGCCTAGATTAAAAAAAATCAGAAAGGGTAAAAATAAATGACTTAACATTGTAACTGAAGAACCTTGAAAGGCAAAACAAATGAATCCAAACCCAGCAGACAAGATGAAATTACAAAAATCAGAGCAGAGATTAATAAAATGGACGCAAAAGAAATGAATGTATATTTAAAATCATAGAACTCACCAAAGCTAGACCAAGAAGAGATCAACAGCTTAAACAAACTCATAACATATAAGGAAACTGAAACAGTAATACAAAACTCTTGACTAAAAAAGTCCAGGTCAGATGGACTCAAAGCATATTTCTACCAGACTTCAAAGAAGATCTATATCAAATACTACTTAAATTATTCAAAAATAGAGAAATAGAGAATTCCCCAGTTCCTTCCATGAAGCCAGCATTACTCTGATACCCAAATCAGGTAAAGACACAATGAGAAAGAGAGAGAGAGAGAGAGACTATAGATCCATAGCTTTAATGAACAGAGATGCAAAAATTCTCAATACAAGACCTATAAACTGCATACAGACACATATCAAAAAAGTCATCCAACCATGATCAAGGCAGCTTTATTCCAGAGATGCAGGGATTGTTCAATATATATATATAAGTCAATAAATGTCACAGAGCATATAAATGAACCCAAAGACAAAAATCACATGGTCATCTTAATAGATGCAGAAAAGGCCTTTGAGAAAACTCAATATGTATTTATGTTAAAAATATTAGAGGGAATTGGACTGGAGGGAAAACACTTCAACATAATTACAGCTATATACAGAAAACACATAGCCAACATCATTCTAAATGAAGAAAAACTGTGGTTTCCTAAACAGGACTCCTGTACTAAATTTCACTCACCCAAGGCTCAGGGACCATTGCAGAGGAGGGAGAGTGTATTGTAAGAGCCAGTGAGGAGGTGTGTGACCACATGAAAATAGAATCTTACGAGCTTCCAAGACCCAGCTCCTATGAACCTACAGCAATGGTGTCGGTATGCTCAAGACTCATGCAAACTCGAACAGACAAAAACCCAGTGTGGAACCGGGGAAATGGGCATCACACCTCAGTCTTTGCTGATGAAATATGGGCAACTGATGACTGTTGGATACGGATGAGCTAATTTTAAAGCGAGGCACTCTGGATAGGCTGAGTAGACCTCAGTAGATGAACTTGCACTGAGGAATATTTCTGTACACTAACAACACAATAAACCTTACTTAACACAGATGAAAGAATGTTTGGATTCCAGTGGGGGAGTACTGGGGAGGTGCCAGTGGGGAAGAGGGTATGAAGATGATCAGGATTGATTGAGATGTTCTGTATGTAATATACAACAATTCAATAAAAAAATTTAAAAAAAACTTTGTAAACGAAATTGGAAGAGGTGTGCAGTGACTTCTATAGCGATAGTATGATGTGATATGTTTCAATAACTGCCAGGCTCCCACTTGTCCAGGAAGATTGTTGGGCAAGGTGGCTGCAGCATAGACATCTGACCTACCAGTCATCTGGTTGCACAACACATGGAGGTGAATGAGAACCATGGTGGAAAGCATGTGGGAATCATTTCAGAACTGAATAAATGTTTTGGGATCATAACTATCAAAAGGGAGACGGATTGCTCATATAAGACTGTCACGTCCTATGTGGAGGGGGACAGCTCAGCTCAATGAGACTGAAAGTTCTTTTCTCTCCAGGTGTTTACACTTTAATGAGATTCCTGAACCAGTACTCAGAGCTGGCAGAGAAATTTCACATACATGCCAACCTCAGTAGAAACAGGAATTCTGCCTCAGGCTTCATGGAGAAAGAGCTGTTTTATCTAGAAGGTACAGTTGATTTTAAGTTTATTTCTCTATCTTGTATGGTCTGAGGCTGTTACTATCTCTGCAGTTTCTTTTCTCCTCACTGAGTGGTATTGGAAATTGGATCCTCAAGATTATGCTGCTCAGTAAGAAATTCTTCAAGAAAGATGAGTGGAGTTATCCAAGGCTAGATGTACAAATTGCATCACAGAAACGCAAGAAATTAATGCAATTAAAAAAAACAAGGCATTAATACTTCTCCAAAAGATCATAACTCTTTAACTGGCCAGTTTAAAGATACTGAAAATATGTAAAGATTTCAAAAGATGAAGAGTTCAGAATTTACTAGCGATGATGATCAATGACCTCAGAAGATACAAAGAAATGAATTCACTTCAGGACCTAGACATGAAAGTCAGTGAACAGACAAGAAAATTAGCAATGTGGATTAAAAATGAAGAAAAAATCAAGAAGAAACTGAAATTTAGAAAACCCAGGAATGTCAGAAACAGAAACAAAAGGCACAATGGAAAGAAAGCATGAGCCATAGACTCAACCAAGCAGATTCAGAGTACCAAGAGTGGAAGAACACATCCAGACAGTGTAATGGAACAGATAAACCAGCATGAGCACAATACCCAAGAACCCCGGGATACACTTGAGACAGATAGACTAAGATAGACCGAAGACTTAGGACAGACCCAAGACTCTACGAACTACAACGAGTTGATAAAACGAAAGAAACAGGAAATCTACTTGATGAAAACAAGAACAGAAAAAAACAGAAAACTCAAAAAAGAGGCTTTAGAATATTTTTAGAGTCTCAAATTGAATGATAAAAATACTGCTATCAGATAGTCACATGAAGCTAATATAAATCTGACAAAAGTAGAAAAATCAGTATTATTAAATGAATACAATATTGCATGTGTTTTATGACATGTAGTGTAACTAAATAGATAAACATATTCCGTAAAATTAATGCATTAAACTTTGAATAATTAACTAAATAGCTTTTTTACATTTGTGTGTGTGTGTGTGTGTGTGTGTGTGTGTGTGCGTGTGTATGTGCCTGTGCCACAGCACACATGTGGAGGTCAGAGAACACTTGTGGAAACTGGTTCTCTTCTTCCACCACGTGGGTATCTGAATCAGGCCATCAATCCTGGTAGCTAGTGTCTTTGCCCATTGAACTATAATGCTGACCTTAACTAAATTGTTTAAATCTATGTATATGTCCTTGAAAGTATCTATTCTCAAGATTTCTATAAAACAAACAAATGATACTGAATGTCAGTTCATTTTCTATCATTATGACAAAGTGCTATAGACTGGCTACTTTATAAAGAAGATAGGTTCTTTTGATTCATGACTCTAGGGAATAGAGTGGTCAAGAGCACAGCAGCAGTGTCTGGCGAGGGACATCTTGCTTTTTCATACTATGATGAGGACATCACACAGTGAGACAGAGCCAGCTGCGCTATATAAAGTTTCTTTCTTTGTCCTTGAAGAATCGGATCCCTGCTTCCTTCCTGTGACTACCCAGTTGAACAGGACTCTTGTACCTGTGAGAAATGGTTAATTAGTAAATAGACATGTTAGATGCCTGTTTAATGTACCTGTGTTTATGTACAGAAGTCTTCAGGAAGAATTGGAGTCAAACTAGCAATGGAAGGTCTTCACCTCTCAGTTTTGCCTTTTTTTCCCTCTGGGACAGAGATGGAAGGTTCTGGGAATCACTATTTGACTTTGTGTCTCCAACCTCCCCCATCTGAATATACATGAGCCAGACTAAAGGTCCCGATGTTCAAGAACTTGGAATCTTCTTATTATGACCTTGACAATTTCCTGGTGAGGAGTCATTCCTTTGTATCCCTGGAGCATTGGTTCCAGGCTACCCATCACTACCAAATTCAGGGATGTTCAGGTCTTCAGACACATCCTCTTTATACTACAAATCAACTCTTGATGCCTTACAATATTCAGTACAATGTTGATTCTGTTGTGAGGTAGAGAAGACTTCACCAGAGGAGAATACTCAGAAGGAAGATATTGCCAAAACAAAGTCTTTACACCAGCTAGCAATCACACTGGGTAAATGTGTCCCAGTGCAGTGTCAACTCTTTCTCAGCTTAGGGATAGGATAGAAAGCACCCCAAACACTTTCTATTCTGCAGAAGTAAGCCAAGTGGAAAGTACAGAAACCTTAACTCTGCAGTTAACAGGAGCAACCAGGTATACAGCCTAGTGCAGCTGGGTCGAGCTTTTCCATTCCCACACTTTGAGTTAACTGCCTCTAACTTTAACTGTTGGGTTTAGCTAGGACATTGAATAGCTATTGTCAATCTTGGGCTGCCCCCACACAATTCTATGCGAATAGTGTATTGTGTTATTTAGGAAATGATGTTTCCTAAGTTTGCACAAGCTCAGTGCAGATATAACAGTTTTGAAATAGTCTTTTCTTCCGTCTCCTTCCCTTCTCTTTGCCCTCTCATCTCCTTTTACTTTCACTGCAGTGGAGGGCATTGAGATAGGACCTCACTATGTAGTCCAGGCAGGCCTGGAACTTAAGATCCTGCAGCTTCTACTAGTAGAGTGCTGGGATTATGGGTATGCACACCGTGACTTTGTTTTTCAAACTGAATTCATGGATGTGGGACTTTGGCCTATAGATGGACTGTACAATCTTTGGGAAAGTGCTAAAGAGGCAGCAGTAAGCAGTACTGAGGAGCACACCTAGAGTGTACAGCTGCACCTCTGTTCTCCCTTGGCTCCTGCAAGTCCATTACTACGGGAATGTGGAGTAGGGCTGGGTCTGGGCATTGGTTTTAAAGCAATGTGTTTCACTTGAGACAATGGAGGCACCAAATGTCCAAGGACCGAGCACTACTGGAGCCTACCGCATAGCTGATGTCCCTACAAGCCAGACAGGGACACCAGGGCCTGATCTGGGTAGAGGCAGGCGATGATCCTGACTGAGACCGAGCGGGCAACCCCATCAACATGTGTTATGAGGTATGAGAGAGGCTCCCAGGGTGCTAACCTCTACCTTCTGCTAGTGTTTATTTTGTGAGTAAGCAGAAGTCTCACACCGGATAGGGTGGAACTCGGGATCCTCTCATCCGCTACAAACCTCACATGGCAGCTTTGTTAGTCTAACCTGCCTCTTTCTGGAGGTCTCTAGAGCCCAAGAACTCAGGGTTTTGCTGGCAATAGAATCAAGCAAGTCTAGAAAGAGGTCACTCTTCTGTGGTTAGCTATCTTTTGAAGGGTTTAATTCCAAAGGTCTTCAGAATTTGGACGATTTGCAAGAGGAGCAGAGAACTAACTAAGTGCCCTTGGCTGTGGGAGTGACGAGCAGAGGAAAATGGGAAAGTCTGTGGGTTTTCCTTTAGGCTTTCTCTCCTGTATTCCTTTGCATCTTGAAAAGTGGGAACTGTGGTTCATTTCTCCTTGACAGTGTTGTGTCTGATGAGCAGGTAATGAATTCTGGTCTTTAATATGCATGCTCACAGTTGTGGCTGCTCAATAAATACTTATTGACCATCTGATTCCCGCAAAACACGTTACACCGGCAAAGCACCTTTCTATTTGTTATTTCATGAAGTTTGCATGAGCCATTAAAGAGTATGATTTCTCTGGGCAATATTAATTTCCCATCAGCAAATTAAAAGAAAAAAAAATAGCCTTCAGATGTCCAACAGTATGGTTCACATAGTTGTCTTCATAAAACCATTGTCAAGTATGGGTACATAGTTCTTGCCTTTCAAAAAGTCACGTTGTCCTACCATAAATTCATTATTAGAAGCCCAATTAATTTTAGGCAGTTTGGCTAAATCATGGTTGCAGAGTGATACTGGAAATTTTAAGACTGACACTTGCCAAAAGAAGCATCCATAGCCCATCTTGATGCTCCCTTCATCCTTTCCTAGGAAGGCAGGGGAAACATTTGAGATGGAAAAAGGCTCTATGGCTTTTTGGGAAAGACGGTCTATTACTTAGATGCTTTAATTAGCACCTAAATTGCAAATCAATACACTACATTTCTCTTTGCATGGGAGGACAGTCTTGTGAAATATGCTCATTCAAGAAGGTTTGATAATGTCCTGCTCTCCTTTAGCTAGAGTACTTACTAATGATGCTCAGAATGGGTTGCTGAGAATGCTGAAAATGAGCTCTGAAAGTTGGTTCACTTGGAAATGAAGTTTCTTTCAAAATTAAAGATAGCAAAAGCTCCATTTTGAAAACAAAGAGTAAGTTTGCTGTACAGTGTAATACCTTTCTTGGGCTTCGTCAGGATAGACTACTTGGCTTTCGTTCATCATTGTCTCATTACATTAAATCAATCCACAGCATTTGATGGGAACCTCCAGGAGCTGCTGTCTGCACTATCTTACCTAAGGTATAATGGCCATGGGGCAACCCCAGAGAAGAAACTTTTCCAGGAATGACTTTCTTCATTGGTTCAACAGGAAAAAGAGCAAAACTTTAACAAGGAGGAAGTTAAACAGTGAGGATGAGGCCTTTAGGACCTGAATGGGTGCCAACTTGAGAAATATTGGTTAAAGATTAATATGAAAATATAATAGAATCAGGAATCTTCATGGGGACAAGAGACAATGGGTCCTCACCCCCTTAGCCCATGACCCCTTATCCACGGAGAGTCCCTCCTCTCTTTTCCAGAATCTACAAATGCCCCTGTCCCTACTTCCTTATCCTGTCACAAGAGAGAAACTACCAGGTGAGATGGCTCCGTGACATGCCCACTGACACCGAGCTGCTGCTCTGTGCCTTACATGGGAAAATCTCCTTTACCCATGAGGAAGAGATTTCTTTAAAATAACATTCTTATAATGAGCAAAAATGTCCAGCCCTCGTGGCACTCTAACAGTCAATAATAGGCCTGCTCCCTACTGACAGCTGGAACTCTGCTGTAAGTACTGACCTTTTTCTGCAACCTTACTGCCTTCCAGTTAAACTACTGCCTGACTGTTAGCGAGGATGTTCATTTTGAGCTGACAGTGTTAAGTCCAGGGTTAAGGTGTTCATTCTGCCGTGAAAGTGTTTTGTCCACGGTGAGGATGTTCATTTGGAGGTGAGAGCGTGAAGTTCAAGAATAGTGTTTTCACTCTGAGATGAGGGTGTTGAGTCCTTGAAGAAGGGGCTCATTCTGGGCTGAGAGTGTTCAGTCTAAGGATAGGTTATTCGTATTCAGTCTGGGGTTAGGGTTTGTGATGATTTGAATGAGAATGTCCTCCAGAGGTTCCAAGTATTTGAACACTTTGTTCCCAGTTGGTGGCACTATTTGGGGAGGTTTCTGAGGTGTGGCCATGCTGGAGGAAATGCATCTCTAGGGGAGGGTTTGAGAGTCCTTAGCCTTGTTATGTTTTCAGTTTCTCTCTGTTTCCTGTGCCTGCCTGAAGATGTGTGTGTGTGCAGCTTTCTGCTCCTGGCGTGATGGACTCATCCCTCTGGAACTACAAGCCCAATAAACTCTTCCTTCTCTAAGTTGCCTTAGTCATGGTGTTTTATCTCAGCAACAGAAAAGTAACTAATAAAAGATGTCAGACTGGGCTTAGGGTGCTCCAATCTGGTGTGAGTGTGTATAGTCAAGGACAGGGTATTCAGTCTGGGGTTAGGGTGTTCAGTCTGGATTTGGGTGTCTTTCTAGGGCAATGGTATGAGTCTGGGAATAGAATAGGGTGTTCACTCCATCATGAGGGAGGGTGTTTAGTCTGGGATTAGGGAGTGCAGTCGGACATGAAAGTATTAAATCTATGTGAGGATATTTATTGCTGGATATGGGTGTTCACTGGGGAATGAAGGTGGTCAGTCCATTTTCACATTGCTCAGTTTTGTATAAGTATGTTCAGTGTGGGATGAGGGTGTTTTATCTGGGGTGAAGGTATTCATTAATGGGTGAGGATGTTCAGCATGTAGTGAAAATGCTCAGTCCATTGTCGGGTTAAGTAGTCTGAGATGAGAGTGTTCACTGTGGGGTGAGCATGTTCCTTGCCAGGTGACAATGATCCTGGCAGGGTGAAGGTGTTCAGTCATTGTAAGCTGCTCAGTCTCAGGTGTTCAGCATAGAGTGAAGGTGTCTAGTCTTGGTGATGGTGCTCACTGACAGGTACACATGTTGAATAGCGGAGAGAGGGGGTTTAAAGCCAGGTGATGGTGTTCAGAGTAGAATGAGAGTGTCTAGTCTGGAGTGAGAACGTGCATTGCCAGGTAAGGTTGTTCAGTGTGGAGTGAAGGTGCTCAGTACATTTGAAGATGCTCAGTAACCCTCGAGGATGGTCATGTGACCTGAGAGTATTCAGTGCTGGGTGAAGCTGTTATTTATTAGGTGACGGTATTCCTTATAAGGTAAATGTGTTCAGTCCATTGTGAGGCTTCTCAGTCTCTAGTGAACATGTTCAGTGAGTGTGATGCTTAGTCCATTCTGAAGGTATTTAGTGTGGGGTAAGGATGAATCTTCTGCTATGAATCCCTTGGACTCAGAGACTGAAACAAAACTTAGCAAGCTTGCACTCCATTCTCATGTCTATTATTTTTGCTTGTTTTTTGTTTGCTTATGTATCTCCCTCCTTTGTTGGCACTGCCTTAACTTAAACTGCTTTATGATGCATTAACTGTAACATATGTCTCAAAACACCAAATCCCAAGCCCTCAAACCATGAAGAGCTCTCAAGAGAAAGCCTCCAGCTGACTTGCATGCACATGGACTTGAGCTCTGAACCTTTGGTTCTTTCTTTTGTTGAGAGTCTCTCTCTCTGTTGATAGCATGCTCCTGAGGAGAAAAGTGATAGACTTCACCACAGAAGATCTAGGTTAAAACCTTGATGTTGCTCATTGGAAAGCGTTTGAGCAGAATATTGTGTATTTCTCAGCTTCACTCTCAGGATCTTTGAGGACTGTTGGAACAATTAAGGAGCATATGTTTGCTAGGTGCCACGGGACACAGGACATGCTTAGGACACAGACAAGCAGTAGGCTATCTGTACTTCATGTTCTGACTTAGTTCCAGTGTAACAGACACACTTAATAGTAAACTTGTAGTACTTAGACTGCCCAGTTCAGTGCCTGGCATGAAAGAAGACTCAGTTGTAAAATGAACACCTAATGGCAACCTGTTTGGGAAAACAAATCAACCTGACTGGTTCTCTGCACACCACAACACATCTTTATTTGTCAGTCCTGTGCCCAGGTATCCGGCAGCCATACTTTCCATGTGATGTGTAGGGAATCTGCAAAGTATTCACATGTTTATTATTATGGGCTGGGTTGTATTCTCAAACGGATGTGTTGAAGCTCTAATCTCCAGTGACTCAGAGTAGGACTGTCTTAAGAATTTAAACGGAGGCTATTAAGACGGGAACCCAATCCAAACTGTGTCCTTGTAAGCAGAGGAAATTTGGACACATACAGAGAAAAAGGCCACATGAGGACACAGAGTAGATGGCCTTCTATTAAACCAAGCAGAGGGCACAGGAGAAGCCAAACCTGCCAGCACCTTTAGCATGGACTTCCATCCTCCATAGCTATGAGGCAATAAATGTCTGTTATTTAGGTGCCCCAGTCTGTAGAATTTTGTTGTGACAGCCCTAGATGAGTACAACAGATATGTTTTAATATTCCTTAATTCTCATTGCAATCAAATATACAAAGAGAAGCAATTACATGACACAGCTTATCACCTTAGACTCCCTGGTTCCAGATCCTTTATACTTGAGTATGTTCCCCAGGAGGTACTTTGACTGTCATAGATGAAGACTGTACCTGAGTCATAGCTGATTGTATACAACCTTGTATTGGTTAAAAACAAGGTCTTCACCATGACACGCCATTGTAGACCTCTTATTTCTACTACCATTTTTCTTTGTTTTGAAACCTGATCAAATAACACAATTTATATGTATGTATGTGTGTATGTATGTATATGTGTATATGTAGTTCATCTGTATATATACAACTGGAGGTCAGTGTTGGATGTCTTTCTTGATACTTCTCAACTTTATTGAGCCCACTTTTTTGGCTAGGTTGATTAGTCAACCAGCTCCTGGCGTCTGCTTGTCTCCATCCCAGAGTGCTGAGGTGACCATTGCACTGATCTGAGGTGCTGGAGACGTAAATTCAGGAACTCCTGCTTAACAGAAAGCACTTTAATGCACCGAATCATCTTCAAAGTAAGTTTATGATTTCCATAAAGTTGGGTCAATTTTCAGTTCCTTAGTACACTAAAAAAAAATCTGCAAAATGTAACTCTAAGTTCCAAATCACTGGAGGCTCCGATTCTCATTTTAAGTGGTATTGAACCATTTAATAGACTTGTAAATTTTATTTTTTGAGACAGAATCTCACGATGTAACCCAGGCTGGTCTCAAGTTTGAAGTCCTTCTACCTCAGCCTCTTGAGTGCTGGTATTATAGGTGTGCAGCAACACATTTGGCTAGACTCAGATTTCAATCTAGAAACTTCAAGGTTTATGGACAAACAGTAAACTGAGGCTAAAGGAGGTCAAATAGATGTTATGTTACGATGTGTTTAAGTCCATGTGTTAAGTCCGTGTTAAGATGTGTTTCAAACATTCAAGCAACCCCGTGTCTGTGGTAGCGGTAGGTTAGACGTAGGACACTGAGAGAGGTTGCCATGGCCAGGGCAGGCACGTGAACAGCCATAAGAAGTGACAGCTTGACAGAAAGGAGATTGTCAGTCTTGGCACTAGCCGTCCCTCACATTTGTACAGAGGCAACAACCCCAGGATTCCCTGTCACTCCTAAGATGTCCTTGTGGTCACAGCTCCATTAAGTAATTAATATTTATGATGTCCTCAGGCCATCAAGAGGAGCTAAATTATACCGTTTACTGTTATTTCTAAAGCAGGCGCTTACATAATGCATTTAATTAACACCAAAATAACTAGCATTTATTAGAATGCTGGGTGCCAGTGTTTGTGTTGCATACTTTATAGGGATTATCTCATTTTAGAAATATTTCCTTTAAAAATGGCTTTAACTGGAAATATTTTGGTACTTAAGCTGCAGTTGGCTGAAAATTTCACATATATGGAAAACATATTCACTAAGGAGGCTTTAACTAAATGATGCTTTCCGTGTTCTCTCTCTACTTTGCGTATGTATATAAACATAGAAAATGTTATAGGTATGTTCAATGTGTAATGTGTGTGTGTTTGTACTGTGATGTGCCCTTTAGTAGTACAAGTAGTCCCCTTATCTATAGGAGACGTTTTTTGAGACCCCCAGTGGAAGAGTACCAAACCCTATATATCATGTTTTTTCCTGTACATAAATGTTGATGATAAACTTTATAAATTATTCTCAGCAACAGACTAACAACAATGAATAATACAGTGGAACAATTATAATAATATTTTATAGGAAGTTGTGTAAGTATGCTGTATCTCCCTTATAGTATTATAGGCACTGTTCTCTCTTCTCTCTCTGTGATGATGTGAGACGGCACTGTGTCTACAGGATGAGGTGAAGGAAGGCAGATGTCAGAAGCACTGTGACAGCATTAGGCTGCTGTGTGAGGCTGTTTGATCAGAGCTGCAGACTGTGGAGATGATGACTGAGAAGGAGATGGAGCAACAAATGGGGGTGGGAACATATGCAATCTGGATACCAGACTAAGGGATGATTTCCATTTGGGGTGAGACCAAGAGGGATAGCACAAAATATCGTCTGAGGACACTTCTGTTCCTGAGCAAGTCTTTCTGCAAGTCCCCAGTCAGTATTCTCTGGATCTGTGTCTCATACGGCCTTCAAGGGCCCAGCCCACAGCTGCCTTCTTCTTCTCCCGTAGCTCTTCTGTCCTGCTCATTGGAGCTGCCCAGCTTTGCCACTTACTTTCATGTGTATCCGGAGCCATTCCTTCGTGGGACCACCGCATTTGGTGCTCTGGATCATCTGCTGACTCCTTTGTTTCTTTTTAAAAAAGTATTTTATTTATTATTTTTATGTGCATGAATATATTGCCTGCAAGCATGCCAGGGCACCCATCTAGTGCAGTGCCCACAGAGGTCAGAAAAGGGTGTTCCATACTCTGGAACTGGAGTTACAGTTGGTTGTTAATCTCCACATGGATGTTGGGAACCAAACCCAGGTCCTCTGCAAGAACAGTCAGTGCTCTCATCTGCTGAACTATCTCTCCAGCCTCTCCTTTGTTTCTTGCTGCTGATGAGGGGTTCAGTCATGTGAATATGGTGGTAGGTCATTCATCTATCCACCCCCTGAGAGTGTCCATTTTCTCACGTGGATAGTGGAGATTATACCACTCACTTCATGGGGATTGATATGGGCATTAATCAGAGTAACATTCAAAGACAATATTTTAACTGCAGCATTACTATTCATATGTTAGTTATTTGTAGTGCTTTTTGCATAAAAGTCAAAATACTAAGATATGGTATTCACCTAGTTTTTTATTGCTTTAAAATATTTTTATCATTTTGTGTGTGTATGATGTGTGGGTGGGTGCATGCATAGGATGGCACATGTGTGGAGGTCAGAGGACAACTTTGTAAAGTTAGTTCTCTCCTTCCATCTTTATGTGGGTTCTGGGAATTGAACTTGGGTCCCCAGGCTTGTGTGGCAAGTGCTTTTACCCACTGGCCCTCATGTAGCTTTTTAGGAACGTGTCTTTCATGAATAGTCATGGGGAAATCTGTAAGGCCCCATGCTCCTTCTGTGTTTGCAGCATTAGCCCCTGAGCTGGCCCTTTCCCAGGACAGCCTTATCGTCTCACTCACACTGGGAGTTTCTTTCTCAATCTTTAGGACCAAGCTACTAAAATGCTAAATAGTCCATGCTGTGCACTGAATGCTCACGCCCTCCTGAAATTCATTATGGAAACCTAGTCCATGGGGTGATGTTATTAGGAGGTGGGGCCTTTGGGAGATTATTAAGTCACAAGTGTGGGAGTCCTCATGAGTGTGATTCTATGTTTAGAAAAGAGCGCTCCCCCTCCCTTCTGCCATGGGGTCACAGAGAGAAGACTGCAGAGAATGACACAGGGAACAGCCTCTCCGGGACTTCAGCAGAGGTCCCGACTGCACTTCTTGCATTTCCCGTGTTTCTGAGCCGCGCAGTCTACACTGCTATAACCACCGGAGCTGACAGACGTCCCTCCATTGGTTGCCTGAAGTGGAAATAAATATGAGCCCCGAGCCATCTACAGAGACATCCACACCAAAGTGCAGATGGCAGCTCTGTGAGAACAAAGCCAGCTTTGAATAAACAGGCAGGGCCAGAGCATCAGGGTGGAGTAACGTTCTCCGCTCCCACTTTTCTGTTTCTAACTCTTCTCGAATCTTGCCACTACACTAGCGTATGCCGTTTTCCTGTAAGTTCCATCAGCTGCTTTTTTTTTACCCTTTAAATTCAAAGAGCATCCACATCTTCTGTCTTTTATATTTTAATTAAGTCCTATGTTCTGAACTTGAAAAAAAAATTTAGGACAGTAGTATGAGACTTAAATATCTTTTTATTACAAAGATGCTTCCTAAGGAGCTTTTATAAAAGGACTATCATTCCATGTGTTCTTCAGAATTACTTTCTTGAGTTTGAAGTGTCAAGGAAATGTAATTTGCTTTTCAAAACATACTCTGCATTTACAGGTACTAGTAACTAGTGCTTACGAAGTACAGCAGAGCAAGCTTGTTCCAAGAAGTGGGTGGAGTCTAGCACAAGCCACACTGCTCCATCCACCTACAGATTCCCGATCTATGTTTAATATTCCTGTTCTTGACCTTTCTGTATCTGTTGGCCCTGTTTACTGCTTGCCTTCATCCAGTCTCATGAACTACCCGCGCTTGAGAGCCGTTTGTGGTTGTACTTTCCCTTCCTTTCCTCTTCCTCTCTACCTCGCTTTTTCTTTCTCTCTTTTTCGTTTTAAGTCAGGGTCTCACTGTGTGGCTCAGGCTGGTCTTAATCTCCCCATCCTCCTGTTTCAGCCTCCCAAGTGCTGTCTCTGGCAGTCTTTCCATTCAAACAAATGCTATTTTCTTTTCTTTAATCTAGATGGCTTCTCTTTGGCTGAATCCTTATACATAGGCTAAGCTTCACTTTCTCCCTCTCCAATCCTTTTTAAAATTCCTCTACAAGTTCCATCTTCTGGGACCTCTTCTAGGAGAGGTGGAAACAAATCACCATGCTCTGGGACTCGAAATAACTCACTGTGATCTACAAATAGAAACCCCAAATATTTTCTGTGGGATCCAAGCCTTAAAGCCCTTCGGAATGGGGCTTTTCTACTTTCTGGCCATTCATAGCACTGTGTTGAAAGTAGATCGGAGCAGGTTTCTTTCTGCCTCAGATTAGCGCTGCCCTTTTCATTGGTCTTCATAGGGTTGTTAGCTCTTCCTTGGGAAGAGCAACAACTGTGTTTCTCTTTCCCCCTTGTTTGTTCATTGCTTTGTTGGTCACAAGATTTAAAACATATTTGCTAGATCTAGGAGGTTGCCAATTAAGAGAACAAGATTAATAGAATGAGGCTAAGAGAATCCCTGACTCAAGCTACAAAGGATTGGAAACCAGCTGCCCTGGTTAAAATGATTTTAGTGTGACCCCCAAAGTTTTATGTGCTGGAATTTTGCTCCCTAAATATGAGAGGCAGTGGAACCTTTGGAAGGGGAGGTAGTTGGAGGTATGTCTTAGTACAGGATTAATGAGATTCTTGTCTGACTCCTGTTAGTTCTCATAAGAGTAGGTTGTTGTTAGGTGAGGCTAGCCCCATAAGGGCTCTTGGCTTCTTCTCCATGCATCTATTTACATTTTCTTTTTTGTCATGTTGTGACATAGTTAGGATGGTTCTCATCAGAGTTCAAGCAGGAAGGACCACAAGCTCTTGAATGTTCAGCCTCATGAACCATGAGCTAAGTAAACTCTTCACTTTATAAAAGATTCAACATTAGGTATTTTGTTATAGCAACAGGAAATGGACTGATAAGTCCGCTCTATTCTATACTCAGTGTGTGTCTTAAGACTATCTGTGAGATGAGATAATAATAATAGAGAGGCTGGAGAGATGGCTCGGCAGTTAAGAGCACTGACTGCTCTTGCAGAAGACACAGGTTCGATTCCCAGTATCTACATGGTGGCTAACAACCATCCATAATTCTAGTTCTAGAGGATCCGATGCCCTTTTCTGATCTCCATTGCAGGACATGGGTGTACCTACCTACATGCAGGCAATACACTCATATACATAAAAATAAATAAAATTAAAAAATAATAATAGTATTGATGTCCTTGGTTGTTGTATAGCAGAGGGTATAGTGGTGAGTCGGGAACATAAGTGATGGTCTGTGCTAGCTCATACTGTCGATTAACCTAAGTCCTTAGAGCTTCATTGAAAACTAAGCCCCAAAGTATTTTTCTCTAGAAGAATTCGGATGGAGGAAACTACTTTTATAATTCAGAGATTTGAGGTGCTTATAGATTGGCATGGCACTGTCATGCTTAGGGTTTTATTATTTTAGGATCTATTTATGTCCTGTGATTCCCTCCCTGAGTGAGGACCTATCCATCTTCATATATCCCTAAACATGAATGAGCGTCAAGATCTCCAGGAGGGTTTGTTAAAACACAGACATAGTTGTTGATCCCCACTCACCACCCCTAGCCTGCTTGCCTGCTTCTGTAGTTCTGAAGTTGGTCTTGGTAATTTGCACTTCATTTGTTTTATGATTTATTTATTTTCTTTTTCTGTTATGGTAATTTGCATTTCTAACCGGAGATTCTTTGGTTCAGGACCCTTTTGGAGAACCACTCCCAGCCCTAGCACTTGTTCTACAGTCTTTCAGTGTAGGGCAGTCTGGAAAACAAACCTTACAATTTCATGCAGAGGAAAGATTCACAGACGGTAGGTGATCCTTTGAGCTCTAGATCTGACTGAGGATTATGTTAATAACTTGCAGTTTACTAAACTGCCAGTCTATAAATATCTTTAAGTTATTCAAGTTGGCCTCTTAGGTAGAAGTATTTCATTGTCACATTAGATGAGTGCTGGCTTAGTAATTCTGAGGTTACAACATCTCAGCTTGATGCTGCAGTATTGGGCTTGGTGTGGCTCCTCTTGGCCCAGATGTTGGTGGACCCTCCTAGAACTAGCTCTGGCTTGGGCACTGGTGTTGGCTCCTCCCCAGGGAGTAGCTGTCTCTCCTGCCACTGAGAGGGGTATGTTGGGAGAGGAAACATAATCCACAGGACAGCCCGGAGACTTTAGATGCCCAGCCCTGCCATCTGTGAAGAATGTGCTCCCTCTGGCTCATCTAATCACATCCCTCTTCAGGAGTGCTTGAATTATCATCCTTCTGTAGATGAAGAAAGTGAAGCTTGTGGAGGATGCTCAATATCACCCTAAAGTTCTCAGGTACTGACCTATATTCAGTCCTAGATAATGAGCAATGGAGCTAGAAAAATGTCAGCTTTGTGTGTTCTCTGTCAACCCCCCATGCCAGACAGCTTGTGGCTTTGATCACTTATTTATAGGTTTATTAGCACCTACTATATACAACTTATCATAGAAAGCATTATGAGAATAAGAAGTGGAGCTAACCTAGTCCTAAGAAATCGGCCTAGTCTTATTGTTCCCTCTAAACAGAAAGATTTACATATGTATTATTGAATCAACTTATTAATGTGGAATCATAAAAACTAGGGACAAATCCAGTGTTTTCTAAATAAAATATATATATTCAAATAGGAATCATCTTTTCAATATAATATGGAAAGAACCTGGGGGCCTGACATGATATACACCACACACACACACACACACACACACACGAATGACATATGTGATTGATTTCTCACAGCACCAGCTTGGCTCTTCGCCTATATTTCCTTTTGCATACAATTCTATTTGTAGATTTCACTTAAATACACTGAGAACAGACTCAAATTAGCAATAAATCATAACAGAACAGAAGTGTTGACTATCCTGTTATTCAATAAGTAATACCTAATTTATAAATATAAATGACATCACATTGTTGCTCACTAGAGGAACAAATGACAGAAGTGAGAGTGAGAGCAGTGGAGGGCTAATTGGGTCACAGTGCTCCTTCCATTATTACATTTTATTACAAAGGTCATCAGGGTCACAGTTAAGGAGTTCTATCATCAGATGAAGTGATTTTGTATGAAAATCCTAAACTAAACCAATGGATTTAAAGCAAGGGGTGATGGTTGTCAAAATTGGAAGTCCCAAGAAAGGTCAAGGCCAAGTGGTAGTTCCCTGATTTTATTAAGTACTAAAGGTCTTTGTCCTTAGCTGTTCAAGGTTCTGGCTGGGCTTCATCCCAGGGCTGTATCACAACAAAGCTTCAAGAGAACAACGACTGCCACCAGATGTCATAGCATCCAGATTTGACAAGGATGGCTAGAGATGATCTGTTTTCCCCTTTTATGTGCCTGAGCGAAGAAAACCTCTCCAAAAGGTGCTGTGTCAGATTTATCTTCCAGGCCTATGTGGCCAAGTTTAGCCTGGTTCTTTATAGGGGATTGTCAAGTTTAGTGTGGATCAATCATTATTTACCTAAATCTCAGATAAACTGCGGTTTTGTTAACATGGGAGAAAGGAGCAGCCATTGTAGGTAAAAAGTATGTCTACCTGAAGGTTATGAAATTTAGGCTGCTCCAAAGAGGTTTATTTCAAAATAACATAAATGGCAAATGGTTCTGAGGCCAATCACCAGGTGCATTGCTTACTTTGAATAAAAATAGTAGTGTCTTCCCTTACCTGGTGAATCACTACAACAGGCACAGCCATTTGCATGTAACTGACAAGGGCTTTTAATGATTCATTTGAATATTTGCCCATCAACCTGCCAGAATCCATTTCTCTTTCCATAAAAATTAAATAGCTGGTAACTGACAGGAACTGTGGTCATGTTTCAGTAATGTATTAAGAAGCGTCTCTCCCAACTGGATCCTTGACTGGAGGACTGTATGAAGTCATTAGTTAAGTATGGATAAGATGACTTAGTGGAGGGTGCAATGTACCCACATTCAAACCAGCGTAAGGTCTGTATGATAACAAATATGTCTATGCCTGGGTTGCTTATGGTTGGGTTGGCATCTCCTACCTTCACTGAGGTTGGGGACCATTTTTCTGCCTAGAGTAGTCTTGACGGTGAGAAAGCATCATGAAATTTGGAATGTTAGGCATAACAGAGGCCATTATTTTCAAAGTTGCTATCTCAGATGTGGTGGGTGCAGCTTCCCACTGCATGTACACAACAGCTTTCCAGGAACCCCAACTTTGTGGACACAGTGGAACTCTAGCGCTCCCTACTGTTAACCTCTTTGACCTTTGGGGGCAGCTTGCTGGTACTCATGCCCCCAGCTCTTACAAAAGTCACAAAGCCTCGAATTTCATCTTAAATGCTTTAAACTCAGAATGTGTAGAATGGCCATTTTCCTCATCAAACTCTGAAAAATCAGATCCTTTTGCTTCTATATCAAAAATCCACATACAGCTCTCTCTGTCTCATGAATGCACACACACACACATGCATACACACGAATACTCATGCACACACACACACTCATACACACATGCAGACACACGTACACTCATACATGCAGACTCACCTTGCTGTTTCAGCTAGACTGGAGGTCAGCAAGCCCTAGAATCTGCTGGTCTCCCCACTCCCCAAGCTGGGATTATAGACACATGTCAGCATGCCTGGCAGCTCCTGGGAGGTCAGGATAGAGATAGTCTGTGCCTTACCACAGGAGTGACTTTAATAAATATTATGCTGCTTACTTTGGGCAAGTTGTTATAAGGCATCATCACTTCAAAAGAACCAAAGCTTCTGCCCAACTGTAAACTTGAATAAACTGTGGGCTTCATTTGGCAAGTAGATGTGAGTAAGTCCTGCCAAAATCAAGACTGTGTCTGCTCCCACTTGATGTGGTATAATCAAGCTATTACATGGTTCTGGAGAAAAAGAAAACTTCCCAATGGACTTTCATCATGAAGGACAGACTGTTCTGCAGACAAGCTGAAGGAAGAGGAAATGTGAGGGTGTAGGAGCTGTGTCTTGGCAGTTTGAAGTCCCATACAGGGAAGTTCATTAAATGTTAACACATAAATGTCAAAGAAAAAGGGTATAAATAATAACAATGAAGATGAAATAAATGATGCAGTTGCTCAATTTATAACTAGAAACATCAGATTTTAATGTGAGAATACATTAAAAATCACATTAAATGTGAATGGTTTAAACACACCAATTAAAAGACAGTGAGCATTCACTTGGTTAAAATTGAACTTGATACTGTCTACAATAATCACTTCAAATATAAAGAAATAGCAGATAAAAAGGGAAAGCTTGAAAATATGTGGTGCAAACATTAACCATTAGAATGCGGGAGTACGTTAATGTCACTTAAAGAGGAAGAGGCTAGTTCCATAGGAATATATAGGAATCTTAAAAGCATATACACTGAGCATGAGCACTTCAAGAGACACAGGAAAAAAACTCAGAAACCAACATAAAATAGGAAAACCCACAGATAAGACTTTAGGACTCCTTTCTTGACCTGGGTGCGGTGGCCCATGGCTGCAATCCCAGCATTCAAGAAGCAGAGGCAAGAGGATTACCTTGAGTTTGAGGTAAGCCTAGGCTACAATGCAAGACTCTGTCTCATAAAATGAAAACCAAAGAAATAAAACTCCCTCCTTAGTAACAGAGAAAGCAAGAAAGTAGAGAGTGAAGGTGCTGCCTTAAACGGTGCTCTTGCCTCCGCAACCCACTCAACTCAGCTGTCATTTGAGGACATTCAGAAGACGACAAAGGATTGGAAGTAGCTGATGTGATGTGACAGAACAGAAATACAGTTGTCAAGGAATCTGCGACAAAGGTTAGAAAGGCAAGTTCAAGGAGACATGATTGTATTTCAGAAAATGAAGTGCAGTAGATGGATAACCACGTCTAAAAAGTAGCTGTGCTTCAAAACAGTTTGTTGAATCCACTTATCTATACTTATAAATAGTGTGCTTGGGGATTGATTGACATTGTGTTGAATCCATAAAAACATGGGAAGATATAACTCTAATAGTACAGAATTTCTCAACCTCATTAGAAAACATTAGTTCCTCTGCAGCATCTACCAGTGAGAGCAGGTGATGTTCGAATCTCTCTCTTTACACCATCACTGTCATGTTTATGCTACAACATTAGCAATTCTCAGAACATGAAGCATCAACAACCATCACATTGGTATGAACTGATCTAGTCTTTGAGTCTGTCCTGTGGCTTCTTCAGCCTATGTAAATATACTGCATGCTCTAGTTTATGATTAAGATCATATGTAGATATATTGCATGTTCTAGTTTATGATTAAGATCATATATAAATATATTACATGCTCTAGTTTAAGATGAAGATCATATGTAAATATATTGCACACTCTAGCTAAAGATGAAGATCATTTGGAGCTTTGTAGCAGTCTCCATGTTGGAATTTTGGTTAAAAGCTTCTCCTGCTCTATAACCAGCTCTCTCAGGTTTCTTTCAGGGAAACCATCTCTGCTTGTTGGAGGTCACTTTACCTTGGTTGAACACTGTGGATTGTAAAGCAGATGTGATTCTGAAACAAATGGGGCTCCCTTGTGGTTGATTTGTGCAAGGGTTTGCTGAAAGCATCCTGAAGTTGTGTGGAGGTGTCCACTCAGTCCTCCCTCCCTTCCTTTCTGTGGTGGTCAGTGCTGATTGTCAGTTTGACAGAACCTAGAATCACTTGGAAGATGGGAATGAATTCCTGTGGGGGGATTATCATGATTATGTTATTCGCTTTGGGAAGATCCATCTGAATTGTGAACTGGATCATTCCCTGGGCAGAGGATCCTAGATTGTATAAAAATGAAGTAAGCTGAGTATTAGCAGGGATGAATTTGTTTCTTGTCTGCAGATACAGTATGACCGTCTGACTCAAGCTCCTGCCACCTCGATCTTTTTTATCAGTGAATTAATTGTGCTCTTGAACTGTGAGCTGAAATAAACTCTTTTTATATAAAGTTGCTTTGGTTAGGGTATTAAATCACAATAGCTTAAAAAGAAACTAAGACTCTTTGTCAATAGGTGAGGCCAGACTTTGATTGGATCTAGTGACTTTCCAATCCTGTCTTCATTTCTGTCTTACACAGCCACTTTCTCTAATGAAAGCTTTGCCCATTCATTCCATCTGCACACCCATTTTTTCAAAATAATCTCAACTAACATAGTGATACAGATGAAACTAATTTTTAAAATGGAGTGGTTGTGGTGCGTGCACTATGCCAGATACATAGACTCACATGTTTTGAGTCTTTCCACAATGTCAGAATCTACTGAATAAAATTCACATTGAAATGGTGTGGTCATTTCAATGGCAGCAATTTGTCTACTTTGGTAATGTGGTCGAGGTTAATGCAGGCTCTTTTATTATATTCTTACTGACATTAATTCTCATATCACATACACAACAAATCTACCTGTCTATCTATCTAGGTTACAGAAAGAACACAAGTTAAAGAAGCAAGAGCAGATCTAAAGAGGTTTCAAAAGCAGGCTGATAGAAATACAAGTCTGTGTTGGTAAGATAAGGAACCCAAACCAGCCACAGAGTAAGCTCTTGCTGTAGATACCAGGCCAAGAGAGAGCCAGCATTCAGAGCATGAACAGCAAGTTCAGATCCAGCTGGGTTAGCAAGTGAACAAGCAGGTACAGTCAAGTAGGCCCCATCAACAGTAGGGTACCAGTTCTCTGCCTGTCAATGCCTGATGCATACATCAGGGACAGATGGCAGGTTGGTGGGGCTCTGTTATCACAGTCCTCTGCACCCACTACTCATGGGGGCCAGGTTTAGGAGTTATAGCCTTTCCTCAGTCTGGTGTTGTGTTCGATAAGTTCTTGGGGCTGGTTTGCCTGATATGGTTTTAATACATCCTGTGTCCCTACAGTCTCAGTTCAACTTGGAAAAATGCATAGGGCAGCGCCTTTCCTACCCCGGGAATAAGTCATTTCTCATTCTATGCTACACAAATGGTACCAGACAGATGGTGGTGTTTGCTGGTCTACCGAGGAGCATCATCAGCCTCCACCCTCAAAATGAAATTGCATGTTGCTTGTAAAAAGGAATCTCTCGGAGTGAGACACAACCTGAAAAAAAAAAAAACCCACTGCTTAACACAATGTAGAGTAACTTCGAGGATGGCATAGCCTGATCTCAACAGTGATCTTGGCATGATGATGAGGCAAAGAGAAAAGATCTCATAAAGGTCTTTTATTAAGGGAAGTGTTCTAGTTTGCATTCTGTTGCTGTGATAAAACACTGACTAAAACCAGCTTTGAGAGGAAAGAGTTTGTTTCAACTTATGACTCCTAGATTACAGTCTAGCTTAGAGTGAGTTCAGAGCAGGAACTCAAGGCAGAAGCAGAAACCATGGAGGTATGCTGTTTACTGGCTTGCTCAGCTATCTTTCTTAGGTAGCCCAGGCCTATTTTCCCAAGGGTGGCCCTGCTCACAGTGGGCTGGGCTCTCCCTCATCAACTAGTGATTAAGAAAATGCCTTAAATGGGCTGGAAAGGTGACTTAGTGGTTAAGAGCACTTGCTGCTCTTGCAGACGACTTGGATTTGCTTCCCAACACACACATAGCAGCTAACTAGTTAAGGGATCCCACACTCTCTTCTGGTCTCAATGGGCTTTGCATGCATGGGTGTACTTACATATATGCAGGCAAAGCACTCACACACATAAAGAAAATGCCTTACAGAAGGGGTCATAGGCCAGTCTCATCTAGGAAATTCTTCAGTTGAGGTTCCCTCTTCCTAGGTGACTCTAGTTTGTGTCAAGTTGACAAAAACTAAGCAGCACAGGGATCATCCTTAAAAACATAACCTCAATTTGGTAAAATGGTCATAGGACACATATGAGTCAAATATAAGCTTTCCTTTGCTTACATATCACCTTCAGTTTATGCCTCCATAGAAGCCGTGTAGCAAGTCTATCTGGAGAAGTGACAGTGGGTTCTGGAGATTCTCAGTCACTGCTTCTTAATATCAGAAAGACCAGGTTCCCTGAGGGCATCCACTGTCCTTGGTAGGTGTACTGGTCACTTGCCTTTTCACTGCCATGGGTGGGTGTGCTGGTCATCTGCATTTTTGCTCATATGTGTCCATCCTGCCTGCCCAGCAGGATGATTCCCAGATTGCATCAGTACTTTCCCTTCACCCCTCACCCATCCTGTGGGGGTAGGGAATGGAAGACTCAGTGCTGATGGGAGAGTAGAATGCATGCTATTATTCCCTACTGTCCTTGCTTGCCACATAGTTCTGCTTCTTCCTAGAGCACAGCACATAGCCTTTCCTGCAGGGGGCGTTCCCTGGCATCTCCCCTTTCAGTCTTGGGTATCAACTTCCTATGGTTTTTGAACTGTGGTTTCTTTTTTACTTCCTTCCCTTCACCCAGCTCCCATCTCTGTAAATAGCCCCTTCAGTTAAAGTCATCTAGTGTGGCCTCTATTTTTTGCTGGGACAGGAGCATGCCCTTGTTAGAAGGTCAAATAGTGGACTGCAAAATAAGGTGGACAGCCCCTAACTAGATATTATATTTCTCTGCTTTACTCTACTACCAAATTACATTTCATAGACTGTTTACTAAATTACATTTCATAGACTATTTCATTCACAATTGTGCTGATACACCATGTCATTTGTAAAATACTAAAGCCTGGACAGCCCGACCTCGCCTAGTAACAAAGCCAGAAGGCATTAAATGCCCATCTTCAAATGTAAATTGGTGCTGCCATTATGGAAATTAGCATGTAGGTCCCCTCCCCCTCAAACTGAGAACTACCATACGATGGGGCTAATCCACTCCTGGGTGTACTATGTACTATGTACCCAAAGGATTGTAAATCAGCACACCACAGGGACACTTTCACATCCACATTTATTTCTACAATATCCACAATAGTCAAGCAATGGAACCAACCTAGGTGTCCACCAGCAGGTGAATGAATAAAGAAAAAATGTGGTTCATAAACATGATACAGTTTTACTCAGCCATGAAACTATGATGAATCTTTGCAGGAAAAAGGATGTAAATGGAGATAATGTTGAGTGAAATAAGTCAGACCAGAAATATGCACAGTGCATATTTTCTCTCAAACTTAGAATCTATAATTAAACAAAAGACATGAAAGTAGAAAGGGGCCTGTGTGGGGAGAGGGAGGACAAGAGAGTGTAATCCGTGGGTAAATATGATCAAAGTACATTGTACATGAATGAAAATACTAGAACATCCACAGTGTTATAAGGTTAATATGTACTAATAAAAGTGGCTATTTTCTCCAAATTTAGCGTTACTTCTATAACACACCATTGCAGCCAGTATAAAATTAGAATATTATCTAGGTTGAAATGTCTTAGAATAGAAATAAAGGACAGGATTATTTATTTTCCCCTAGTATTAATGCACCACTGATATTTACCTTCTTCAGGCTTCATTTTAAGGCTCTTTGCTTCAACTCACAGCTTCCTGTGGTTTTTCTTTTTGTTCTAGAGAAATGTTTCCTGTAGTCCTGTTATTTCTGACAGTTATATTTGATCTACTGTACACAGTTGTTTATTTCTTACTAACACAACACCAAAATATTTGTACCAGCAGGGTCTTTGCAGGTGACTTTTCTTGGAAAATGATGCCTTTGTTGTTTCTGTAATAAATGACAGGTCCTTCTGCTCTGTCTGACACAATTCACTGTTACTGAATGTTTTTCATAGTATTTCAGAAGAAAGCAAATGATAAATTAATGCTTCTGACTGTTGAGTTAATGATGTTGGCACAGTTTGTACACTAAATAAGGTATCACTTGAAAAAATCCTTACTGATTGTTGGCTTAGTTTTGAAGATGACTCTTTAAACATATCTTAAAGAACTTAAAATATAAAGAAGGTTAACATCGTTTTTTTGACCGGGAATCTTTAATTTAGTAACTGGGAATTGTTAGTATTGGTCATTTGACTATAAAGTAGGTCAAGCTGTTTGGTTAATTACAAAGCAACCTTATAGGAAAGCATTTAAGAAAATATTTTATTTATCATTTTTATTTTATGTCTATGAGTATATTGCCTGAATGTATGTTAAGTATACCCATATCATGCAATGCCCATGGAAGAGGGTGTCAGATCCCCTGGAACTGTAGTTATGGACAGTTGTTAGCCACTATGTGGGTGCTAGGGACCAAACTGGGTCCTCTGCAAGAGCAGCCTGTGCTCTTAATCGCTGACTCATCTGTCCAGCCCCAGGAATGCATTGTGAAATCCCTTGTAAGTGCTAGGTACTGAACCTGGATCCTGTGTAAGAACAGCAAGTACTCTTAACCCCTGGGTCATCCTCTCTACCCCCTGAATACATTTTCAAGGGGAAGGCAAATCATCTTAACATTCATTACCAGCATTATGAGTCATTATTTTTTCCTTTATTATTGTTAGTCTGAGAAGGGCATCATGTCATAGTGTACATGTGGAGGTCAGAGGACAACCCGGTGGAGTTGGTTCTCTCCTTCCACCTTTGTGTGGGTTTCAGGGATTGAGCTCTGGTCATCAGGCTTCTATCATTGGGTAGCAAGTTCCATTACCTTCTAAGTCCAGCCTTGTTTCACTGGATTGTTATCAACACCTGCAATTTGACACAGAAGAATATTCTTAATCCTAAAGCTTCAGGTAGTGAAGCAAGAGGATTAACCTGAAAGGCAGTCTGGAAAAGGAGGCTCGGGTGGATTCTTTGAATGTACATGTGGTGATTGCTTTTGGGTAAATGACACTTTTTTGATGTGTGGGCCTCTTGAGGGTTGTGGGGTCTTTAAAAGAGTAGTCAAGTATACATGACTGGAGAGGTATTACATCCCATAGAAAGACATACTTTTGCCACATCCCTAGATCAATGTAATCTATTTTTTATTCTAGACATGCAACCTCATATTTATAGACAAGTGTACCTTCATCACCCTTCATCAAAAGCTTCTTTTTGCTATAGATGGAGATTATTACAGAGTTCCAGAACTGATCAGATACAGAGAATAAGTGTCTGTGAGATGCTTAACCCTAAGTGACACATCTTGAACTCAACCTACATACATCTCTCAACTCTCACCAGAGAAGCTTCCTTATACAACAGATGGAAATTAATACAGAAACCCACAACTGGTCAACGTGTAGAGAACGCAAGAGGCTGCGGAGTGCTTATCCCTGAATAGGACAACTATTTCAAGCCTCTGCTTCCCAAGGTTCAGGATCAGTGTGGAAGAGGAGGTGGAATGATTATAAGAGCTGGAGGTGTTGGATGACCACAAGGAAATAGTCTTCTAGACAGCTGGTTAGTGACGCACATGAACTCACAGCAATGGTAACAGCATACACAAGTTCTATGTAAGCTCAAACCAGAAAAAATTCCAGCAAAGACGTGGAGAAGTAGGTATGAAATCCCAATCCAACCTAAGGAACTTTTGGGAATTGTTGGCTGCCGGGAGGTAGAGAGAGAGTGTCCTAGTGGAAAGGGACTCTTGGCAGGCTCAGTGGATGGACCCACACCGAAGGACATCTGGGGACACAAATCAGATTCTATAGGCTGCATTATATATAGGAGAGCACATTAGTAGAAGTAGGAGAGGGAATCTAAATATCATGAAAACTGAAAATCATGAAAATTCAATCAAAATTAAACTTAAAAAAGAGATGATGGTTCGTTCTGTATGTGGCAATGGTGTTCGTGGTATCATTTAATGATAACCAATTCTTGGAAGAAAATTTGTATTTTGAAGCCCTTCAGAGTTGATGGCAGGAGTCTTCCTTGAGTATTATCTACCTTACTCGTTGAGGCACTCTCTGAGGTGAACCCAGAGTTTGCTAATAGAACTAGTCTGGCTAGCCAGCTTGCTCTAAGGATCCCATCTCTACCTTCCCAGCACTGGAACTACAGGAAGGTTACCACACCAACCTGGCACGTATGTGGATTCTGGGCATCTGAACTCTGGTCTTCATGTTCGTATGGCAAGGGCTTTAGCCACTGGTTTCTCTCCCTAGCTTCCTAGAGATAGTTTTGATCACTGTAACTCAGGAGGGGATGCTGCTGGCATTCACTGAGTTAAGTTCCAGGAAGATGTGTTACACAATGTCCAGGACATCGTACCCCACTCTGCAAAGAATGATTTGGGTTATCAGGTCCACAGTGCTGCTCCTAAAAACTACTGCAGGACAAAGAATGAGGAGGACTCAGTACTCTCCCTGGAGATTGCGCTAACCCCTTGGATCAGGTTTGACCGAGCATCTTGAGGAAACATAAAAACCAGAGTACAACTGGACAGTGGCTGAGTGTGAAGCATGGAGAACTGCTGGTTCTCTCTCTCTCATGCAAGCACACTTAGAGTTCTGTTTCCAGTCTCGGTAAAAATTACTTTAGATCTATGTGTGTGTGTGTGTGTGTGTGTGTGTGTGTGTGTGTGTGTGTGCTTGAAACCTGTTAAAATCAAAAGAAGCACTTCCTTTGGGATATCTACAAAAACCTCCTTAATTGATTTCTTCAAAATGACTCACTGAGTTTGACATTCCTCAGACTGTGTATAGTGACAAAGAAAGAAAGCAGGTTGAATGGTGGGGGACCTGTTTCCTTAGAAAATCTTCAACCATAGTAATTCTCCAAAGGAAGTACCAATCATTTAAAAATGTGCTTGATAAATGATCAACAAGAAGACATACAAAAACCTTGCACTTTTTAAAGAACTTCAGATCCTAATTGACTAAGGCTGTTTGTGTTTAGGAGGAAGAAGTGAATACAGGCAACATGATAAATACACTGGAGTTAAACTTAAGCAACAAGCAGTGAACGGACTTTGAATCCCTTTTGCTGCACTAGTTGCATCTGGTACCTTTAAAACACCCCACGAAGAAATCAAAACCCATATAAGAACATGTGGGAAGAATGTACTAGAGACAGAAGGGGTTTCATCACTCACACTGGATTCGGTGCAGTCAAACAATGTGCTGAACAGGACCTTCAGTGATGACGTCATCTTTGCCCCAGCTAATAGCTGTCGGTGGCCCACATAGCGCCATATGGACAGATTGTTACACCGTTCACATTTCCAGCTTGGTGCATTTGTCTCAATTCTTCTATTTTAAGCTAAAACAGAAAAGACAGGCAGATGAATTTTTTAAAATGCAAGATGAGACACTTACATAAAAGCATAGTTAATTTTCCATCCGATAAATTTCACCCAGCTCTTAGGACATGTCTGAGTAACATCTTCATACAGACGTCAATGGTATGTGAAGCTGAGAGGGCACAGATTGAGACATACTTGGAACAGCTCTCATCACTGAAATCTTTTAATATCTCATCTTATTTGGCACTTAACATTTGGGTTATTGAGCATTTATTAAACGTTTTCTCATAAATGGAAGTAATCAAAAAGTTATTAAATTGAAACACAGTTTAAATATAACAAAGACAAGAAGAATAAACATTGATTAGAGATAAGAAAAAAATTTAAAAGGCATTATATGGAGGTCTTTGATGGCAGGTGATTTAGCTAAAGAACACAGCAATTGCAATGATGGGATTCTCTTGAGGTCAGGGTGGAATTTATATTGAGACAAGACAGATAATGAGACATATATCATTTCTTTGATCTAATTCTTCACTTTTTCCTTTTCATATTAAGGAACATACAGCACACCAGGTTTCTTGTCTTCTGTCACTAATGTTGATTTTTTTTTTACTGTATGAACATAGTGACTTAAAAATGATCCAGGTTTAAGTCTATGGCCACCAATAGCGAGCTACAGGATCAAAGCTCACACTTTAGGGGAAAAAGGTTTGAATGTGAATTCTAAATTTCCCATTGCTGACTGTGTCCCTCAGTAAATGAACACTCCCAGGTTTTGTTACCTTTCTTCCTTGTAATTCTGTGATCAGGAGTGGAGCATATGGATTTTATCATAACTGGCAAGGAATCCCGAATACAGTAGGGGCAGACAGGTTATCTCCAATTAATTTGGGAATATTGGTCACCTGTGTGCTTAAAGCATGAAACACCAGGTTCAGTATTAACTTACCCAGATCTTGAAGAATGACTCTGAACCAATGAAGAAATGAGGATAGAGATGTGCAGACTGGTTTTTGGTAAAATTTAATTTAATTTTTGTGTCTTTCATATAAAATATCTTCACCATCTTTAAACCCCTCCCCTGCCTGCACCCTCCCATGGCTTCGCCACTGGATTTCATGCATTCTGTCATTTATGTTAAGGCCTATCAAGTCAAGTTAGTGTACTCAAATGTCCCTCCATGCAAGTTCATCCACTGGGGTCTAGTCAGCCTATCTAGAGTCACTCCCTTAAAGAAAATCAGCTCTGTATCACACAGCAGTTATCAGCTGCCACTTGTTCTTCAGCTAAGATTGCTGCCCATTTCCCTGGGTCTATGCTGTGTTTCTGTCTGATTGAGTTTGCATTGGCCTTGTGAACATTGGCACCATTGCCATAGATTCATATGAGTAAGGTCCCAGGAGCCTGCAGAACTCTATTTATGTATGGTGATGTGTCTCCTTCCTGGCTCTTACAATCCTCCTTCCCACTCTTCTGAAATGCTCCTTGAGCCCTGAGTGGGTGGAGTTTAATATAGGAGTCCTGTCCAAGGACCCACACTCTGCAATCTGTTATTCTCTATGCTTTGGTCATTTGTGGTCTTTTGTGTTCATCATGCAGAATGCTTTTAAATAAACCTTACCATGTTTACTCAGAGGCAATTCAGTATTTGCCAAATTGAATCCACATGCTTATTTGAAGGGAGAGCCAAGAGAACCCCAATGCTTTAAATATACACAGGTAACATTTACACATCATTAATGTTGCAGATCAAAAACACTAAATTCTTAAGTTCAGTGACAAATGGATGTACTGAGAGCCAACGTCTAACTCTCCCACAAAGCACTTTTTATTTATTGTTCCATTTCTTGTCAGAATGCTTAGTTGAGTGAAACATCACCATTGTTCTTTGCACCAGCAGGAACTGTTTAATATTACGGAATACCTTCTTGGATGCAGAGAAAGGTAGTGGTAAAATTGGTCCCTGTGCATGAGTCCTCCTGATCATTCATAATTTAGGTGGGTAAGAGGAGCTTTGTTTGCTATCAGACAGTGTCTCAGATCATCTGACTTTTTATCTCCCTCTGCTGTTCCTTGTCTTACAATTTAGAACCTATGGCTATTACTTCCATGTGGTCAACCCTGTAAACACACGTCAGACTGTTCAACAAGGGTAGCACTTAGCCTAGAAGAGTTCCCTCCATTCTCCCTGCAGATGGATAGATACAGATTATCAAGCTACAGATGGATCTTGAGAATTCTGACACATCTTGCAGCTTAAATGAATTCAACCCAGACCATAAGATAGATTTGTCTAGAGCTTGAGGGAGAAGTCCAAGAGAACTCAGCTTCTTACAGTATATGGAAGGTCAACACTAAACTACCTGAATTCAGCATAAACATGACTAAAGTAAGTCACACACACACACACACATACCCACACGAAACATCTCATTATTTAAGAGTTCAAAATGTGGGAATAACCTGTTTTAGCAGGAGAATGGACATTAAATTGTGATTTAAACATATAATATGATACAACAAATTAGTGAAAATAATGAGCCAGACACATAAAATTTGGTTATATAAAAAGGACTGCTGTACGTTGCACATGGATACACAGAAATGCAAAGAAGGGACAAGTCCTACAATGCAAACATTCCATACCACTGGTGTTGGGGCCTGGGAGAAGATCTGGGGAACAGAGGATGCATTCAGGAAAAGGTGCAAGGGGGACTTCCGCAGTGTATTTCCTATATATCTTGTAGACTGAAATACTTATCAGTGCCACAAACACCATGCAACTGAGTAGGATATAACCTGAAATGAATAAAGTCTAGGTCATCATTTGCTGTGCTAAAGCACACAGCCCCTCAGTTGTGCATGGAATGTCCTCTTGTAGCTGTTTTCTTGCTGCCATTCCACTGATTTCTAATACCTTTCACAATCCTCCATCTTTTCCTCAAGTCTAGTGCATTAGAAACATTAGGTGTATTTCCATCTGTCTGTCTGTCTGTTTATCAATCAATCATCTACCCATCAGTCTGATTTACCTTTCTAAATATCCTTTTATAATTTTATTTGTCCATTTGTCTATCCATGAGTTTCTCTCTATTTGCCTGATCAACAACCTAGTTGTCAATCAGCTATGTCCAACATTTGGCCTTTGGGTCATATGGCACATCAGGATAGCTATGAATATGGCCCAGCACAAAATCAAAACTTACTTAAAGCATTATAAAATTTTTGTGCTATTTTGTAACTCAATTGTGTGGTTCTCAAGCATGAACTTTATGATGAAGTTTCGAAGTGTGTGTGTGTGTGTGTGTGTGTGTGTGTGTGTGTGTGTGTAATAGAAAATACTGAGCTACTCTGCTGACTCCAGGTTCAACTTGAATCACTTGTCTCTCTGACAGAACTGTTTCTAAAAGGCTTTTCTGGTGAAGGCTCTGAAAAGGAGGGGAGGGGACACAAACCCCTCCCGGACTTCCAGAGGACTCAGCACTCGTTACAGCGAGTTCCTCAGATCTGCCAAGCCTTTGAGTTCTGTTCTGAGCAGGAGAAGCTGCCAGGCATCTGTGAGTGATCTCCTTTCAGTCGCTGAGAGTGAGGTACTCGTTGTTATCTTTCATGCTATTATTGCTGCTTATTGATTTTTCCTGAAAGAGCTCAACTGCAGTGCTCACTCAGCTTCCACCAGATACCCGCCGAGGGGCTCTTCCTTTCTTTTCCTTCTTCACTTATGTCTGGAGTAAGTTAGAAGTCAGGTCTAGGAGAAAATGAAATTAAAATCCTGCACAACTTGTGATTTTCCCAGGTTTCTTCTGAAGGGAGCAGCTAAGCATTTCATGTTGCTGTTGCTCCAAGGCATGATTAAAGGCAATCATCCTGGGTGGGGGCAATGAGCGATCAACTTCTATCTTAGGGAGTGAATAAAATGTTCAATTTTTCCATGTATTTGGATGGAATATATGATGGGGTAATTTGGCCACTCAGGTGCTCAGACAGCACATGTCAGAGTGTTCACATCCAGGGCACAAGACTTAGACTGATGGATGTAGATTGATGGATGCAGGTTAGGGCAGTAGTACTAGCTCCAGACCCAAAGCAAAACAGGCCATACTGTGGCTTTATTTCAGAAATGTGAAAAATTCTTGCCCAGTACAAATGAATGCATGTACTAGGCGTCTGTATAGAGACATAGTCCCTGCTGTCAAGGACAAGGTCTGGGAGTGACTTGAGATTTCCTCAAGGCCCTGACTTGCCTTCCACTTCCAGCCTTACTTTGGTATGAGAAGCTGGGGCCACTAACCAGCAGCAAACACCATCTGGAGCAGAGGGCTAGAGAAAGCATACAGTGCATACCAGAATAGCACACTGTTTTTGTCTTCACCAGAGCAGGGAAGGGGACCAGGCTTTCTTTATGTCTCTTTCACAAACCAGGAAGGCAATGTGCACAATTAATACTGATTAAAAGACCAGGCCTAAAACAACAACAAAAAAAGATCAGGCCTAACTTTTCTAGTCTAAGCCCTGACATTGAATCACAAAACTACAATAATTAAAATGGTTTCATGTTGGTAAAAGAATAAACACATTACTGGAATAGTATAGAAAGTCCTGAGTTAGCCCAAATGCTCAAGGGAAGTAAATTTAGGATAATAGTGAAGCCACTGGAGAAGAGTGAGCTATTTGTTAAGTGGCTGAGACAAATGGAAAACACCAGAACTCCCTTGACTCTAAATCTACCCCAAATGACTTCAAACTTCAAATGTGAAATGACCATATGGGGGAATATTTAGAGAATGTAGGAGTTGTAAAAATCCTTTGAACAACACTTAGATCTATGATGCCATAGGAGTGTTAGCACACACGACTAAACTGAGAAATGTCTACAGCGTAGAGGGTATAGGGAGAAGTCAGAAGTCCACAGAAAAGGAAACACTTGCAGTGTGAATTACAAGGGGCATATGGAACTGTGTGGCCTGGAACTTGGTCATGTGACTTTCTCTAACCCAACCTGTGAGCTACGGGAAGCAGCTATGGACAGTGGCTCTCTTCTGGCTTTCTGGTTTAAGCACAAAGCTAAGTTAGTCCCTACCTGCTTTTTAACTTGAGCTCTCTGACTTTCAAAGAACCCTAATCTCAAGTGGCCCCAGTGCTGTCTTCTAGAGTCTTTCATCCAGCCCTTCATTCATTCATGCATCACTCATTCTTCTATGCAACACAGTTATATAGTAGTGTTTATCGTTGCTACGGGAATGACATGTGCTTTTAAGGTACTTACATCTCTCTATTTTATTTTCCTTCCTTTTTTTTTAAAACTAGCTCTCTCAAGGGCCTCGGGCCCTGAGTATTACTCTTTGTTTTGGGCCCAGCTCAAAACTGATCTCTTTGTAAGGTGTCCTTGACACATGTTAGCTTTACCCTGTTACTACACATTTCTCTACTCCCAGTCTCAAGTCTGCATTTCTCCCATAATTCACACCCATACCATATTCCTTCACAAACTTCTTACGAACTGATAACCTTATCTCTAAGCACAGAAAGCATGGAAACAATGAGGCTATAGTCTATGAATTCCTCCTACAAAGCTGCCAAAGCACAGCACTTCACTGCCTGTCTCTTTCCGTGGTCAGCAACATTGCCCATTGAAGCCATCTACCCTGGCAATGCATCCCTTTTTCTCCTGAAAATCGCTGTACCCTTTAAGCTGGTTTATCACCCAAAGTAGTCAAATGTGTTGCAAGAACATCTAGTAGAAACCAAAATGAAACAAAACAACTCTCTCTAGACCCATGTCTCCCTGCATTGCAAGGTCCTATCTCCTTCCCTTCAGAGCAGTACCACGGCCTTCAGCCTGTTCAATTACTGCTTCAGGGATTCTGCCATGGCTGGGACTCTCCTCCCCTCACCAGCCTCTCATCTCTAGTCCACACACAGCATCATCAGTGCATCGGACTCCTCAGCAGCTGGCAGGATTCCTTACAGTTGACCCAACCCTTGTTACTTTGGTCTGTGGTTTTCCCTTTATCTCCTTACACAGGGCTCTTACGCAGGGCTTCTTTGTGGTACAAGGGCTAGCTCACTTCTCCGTGGTCTTCTGGTCTTGCACACTTCTGTGACCAATAGAACGTCGTAAATTCTGATATGGCCCCAGCGTTGATCGCCTTTCAGACTCTGCTGTCTGTTATGTTCCCATTTTCAGATCCAGATTCATAAACAAGCTGTCCTCTCACTTGCAGCCATTCAATTGGCCTTTTCCACTTTATGTTGGGAAGATGATGAACATTTGGTAGAAACCAAACTGAAGATTTTGAGCGTGGGTTCCCCTCCCCCCCAGACCAGTAATGGACAGTTGGATGACACCTGGTGATGCTGGGCAGAGGCAGCAAGCCTGGCAGGCACCCAAGCTCTACAGTGTGCTGTGCTTCCGAGCAGGACGTGCAGGGGAGAACAAGCCAGGTCACTGCGGTTTCATTTCACCGTGTTTTCAACTTTGGAGGGTTCATAAGGCATCTGCATTGTGTTCTCCACAGCTCTGGAAGGGGCAATTCTAAACAACTGCAATCAGACTCATCAGACTCTGTGGTGCAGTGCCTCAGATCCTGCAGTGGCTTCCCAGCACATCCGGAGTGAAGTCAGATTCCTGCCTCCCTGCTCGAGCATCTTGGTAGCTTCTTCATCAAAGCAGGCTTGAACAGGGCCATGAACCCATGTCCGCTTCTCTCTACTGAACATTCATTGCTATAGATATAGGCTCCTCAGTCTACTCAGGTCCTGCCTCTCATGCTGCCTTCAGAAGGGGCTTCCTTAATTACCCTGTCTTAAACACTGTCCTCTGGCAACTGAGCCCCTCACTTGCCTCAATTTTCTTCACTGTGTCCACCTAATTAGACGACACAGCCTATTCCTGCTCTAACTAGCCCGATCTTACCAGAACAACATTAATCCCTCCCTGACAGCAGAGCCCCATGACTGTGATCTTGAGGATCTTACCACCTCTCAGCATTGGCACAGTGGGAATGAAAATGTTAGCTGGAACAAGCCAAATTCAAGCAGCAGTAGTAGGCGAAACTGCAGATGCTTTACCACAGGTCACGGTAGGGCACTGTATGGCAGAGGTCACTGGGAGGAGCCTGACATGCAAAGGGCTCATTGTCTGGGTTCAACATCATTTTTACTTAAAGTAGACAAACCATAGTTATTTAGAATTCATATCTGGCAGACATTTTCTCAAAAAATAGAGCCTGCCACTTCAAAGAAAACAAGTGGCAATCCTTGTTGCCACTAATAATATCCAAAGTCTTAAGGAAAAATAGCAAGTTTGGAAAACTTGAATGGCTCCCAGTACTTGCAGACTTTTCTGGTGAGATCAGTGGAGATATATTGTAAAATGAAGTGAATCAACTCTTGGAAGATCTGAATAAGTCAGTGAAGCAACATTTTCCACATGACCCAATGCCTGATGCTACAGCCTTGTGCGTGGGTGACAGACTGATGCGTTTTCCTGGCATGGAATGTGAACACTGAGGTTTGGTATATCATCGGAGAAAAATATGTACTTTAATAGGGTATGAAAATATTCATCCATTGTCTAATCACATATCTCCTAAGCTTATAGGCCTACATAAAGTTCATCGGCTTCAATCAAAATAATATATCAGCCACATGTTGTGGTACACACATTTAATTCCAGCACTCAGAGGCAGAGGCAGGGAGATCTCTGTGAGTTTGAAACCAGCCTCACCTACACAGTTCCAAGTCAGCCAGGGATACATAGTGAAATCTTGTCAAAAATTATACATATATATATATACGCAGATATGAGAGTCCAGACATTGAGGAGATTTGCAAAAATATAAAGCCATTATATTCTTTTTTTTTCTTTTTGTATCTTTTTGAGACAGGCTTCTCTGTAGCCTTAGCTGGCCTGAAACTTGCTATGTAGACCAGGCTGGCCTTGATCTCACAGAGATCTGCCTGTCTCTACCTCCTCTAGAGTCAAAGACATGTGCTACTAAGCCCGGCTTAAAACCATTATGTTCTTACTGCTACAATTCTATTTTGGAAAAAAATATTTATATTTGTAAATTTTTTTAAGAAAATATTTTCTTTACAATTTTTCTCTATTGTAATAAATTCACAAATGAAAGTATCACACAGCCAGATTAAGTTAATCACTCAAATATTTTTGTACGTAGTCACTGGGATGTATACAGTTTGGAACTGGGATTATATTGATAGTAGATTTATTGTTTTGAACTTGATAATACATACCTTAATTGTCTCTGTTTTCATTTATAATAAGGTATGTATTGGCAGATATAGTTTGTACACAAAGATCTTTGGAATTTTCAGTAATTTTTAAGAAGGAAAGGGGTTTCTGAGACTAAGACATTTGTGAACAAGTAAGTAGATACACTGCCTTGTAGAACGAAAAAGGAAGTGCTCATTGGGCTTTTGTTTGTCCTGCCTGTTCAGGCCATTTCTCATTCAGGCAAGGTCCTTTGGAAGCACAGACTGTGGTGTTCCAGAAGTGAGAAGCGGCTGCAAGTGATGATCCAACCCCGGTCCAGAGGAGCCTGAGCATCTGCTGAACACCGTGAGTGCTTCTCGTCAGTTATGTACAGCTGGACAGCAGATGAGCCATGTCCT
Organism: Eospalax fontanierii; assembly: GCA_035773235.1. Lineage (NCBI taxonomy): Eukaryota > Metazoa > Chordata > Mammalia > Rodentia > Spalacidae > Eospalax > Eospalax fontanierii. Next base: position 34,477,997 of record CM069547.1, read on the forward strand.
CTGGATTCAGAAATGGTCAGCTACATGAGTGAACCCTAGGACCTTTCCCTTGTGTCTCTGAAGTGTTAGCCAGCAGGCAAGTGTGACCTTTTAACTTTGCAACACATTGTTATCTACAGAATTCATGCTCTGGAACCATCAGTTGAGTTACAAAATAAAAAATGGCAAAAAAAATCTCATAATGTTTTCAGCATTATGTTTATGACTTTCATAAAGTTTATTTCAGCATAAAGTTTATGACTTTATAGTTGACTGCACTTATGCTTCGTTGATTAATCTCAGATATCCTGGAGTGCGCTTGCTGCCTGCAGGCCCAGGGTTAGACATATCTGACAACACCACAATTATTAATTTGCCTCAGAATGGACTTTTATAGATAAGTTGAGTCAGAATAAACTTGACTTCTTATTTACCTTGACCCTACATTCTACAAAGGAATTCTTAAGAAGCAATGCATGAAAATAGAGGTAGAGAAACAATCATACATCTCACCTTGACATCAACCAATGGGGTTTTACATTTGTTCCACAGCTTTATTTTCCCAAGTCAGCACTGGCAGGGGCAGGGAGTGGTCAGAGGCTAATGGAATCCTGCAGCTAGCTCCTTCTTCCCTTTCCTGTTTCTTTGCTTTAAAAAAAATGAACATTTAGGAAAGATTTTCGAGGTAAATGTCAAAGGTTCTTGCGCCTCCTTTTCATATTTATTAGTCTTATTTAATTAAGTTTAAAAAATTTTGAGACTTAATAGGTTTTAGCCCTGCAAAACTTTATACTTTCTCAGAAGATAAAAAACCAGATGCTTCATTGGCTGAGAGAAGAGGAATAATATCATCTCAGGAAAGAACCTGAAGATCTGTGTATCTGCGCATGGTCACATTCCTCAGCGCTGAGCCTGTGTATCTATGTGGGGTTCTGTTCCTCAGTGCTGAGTCTTCCCTAAGTAAGAACACTCTAGATCCTGTCTGTACCTCTCTGGAACTCACCATGTCTTAGAGGAACTCATTAATTTTTCATGCTTGAAATTTCCTGACTTGGCCTCCTAAAGCAACATGTCATAAATGACCTGTCATAAATCCAATTAGTTTTTACAAGTCCTCCTATTCTGTGAGCAGCTGTGGTGCCATGGGTAGGGCTGCCTGAAGTTGTTTTGTCTCTTGAAGGACCTTTTCTCCCCCTTCTTTCCCTTGCCAAGTTCTTCTCTCTTTAGCATGGCTGGTAAAAATTCAAGGTTAACTATATTTTTTAAGTGCATGGATTTATGAAGTATAGCAGAATAGCAAAGGGCTCCTGATTTGATAAATCCTGGGAGAGAATTCAGCTTTAAAAGACAGTTTTAGCACTATCTTAAAGGGAAAAAAGTTTAATCCAACAAAGGTTGATTCCCAGGGCTTGCTATATGTCTGTTAGCTAAAGCAGCTGAGCTGACAAGGTCACTGAAGGGAGGGGCTCTAGAGATCGGAACATCACTTCACAGTTTGAAAGGAGGATTTATACCCCTAAGGATGACATGTGTTAAGGGAAACTTTCTCTGGTTTGAAAAGAGAAAAGTGCTCTTTTCTGTACTAACTTATGATACTCCTGAGGTCCTCGATCTCTTACTTCAACACTGACACTTTCTCTGTGTTTACTGTGTTTTCTATCTCTTATTTTTGCATTGCTAATGAAGAACATGGACAGCTCCTTATGTGTGCCCCAAATTCAGCACAGGACACTATACAGAGACAGCTCTTGAGAAATGTTGAATGTCTGGCAATGTCTTCTACCATGGTGGGCTCAAGTTGTGCTAAAAGGAATACTTGCTTTTACAGTATGGAATTTAGGCATATTTACACACCTCAGAATAACCAAAAAGAAAGTGCTACCAACACAAATTGGTCGACTCTGAAGAAGAAACTGAACTGACCTAACAAGCAAGACCTGAAGCACTGAAACTGTCTGGTGGGAGATACTGTCCTTCATGGACCTATTTCCTGTTCATTCATTAAAGGTTGATCAGTGACCTCTTATTGTGGAACAGGAACTCTGCTGGGTCTCAGGGCACCTAGTTATACAAGATAATGACCATTCCACCATTCCACAGCGTTATTAAACAAGAGCATCATGGCTAAAACAAAACAAAACAAGACAAAAAAACTGAAAGAGAATTCACAACTAGACTTGTATTTAAGATAAGCTAAGAATTATTTTTGTTATAATTTTCCTGTCAATCCTCAGCTATGATGATCTGACAGAGAATGCTTTGGTTTTATGATGGCATGAATGTAGTATGAATTCATTGGAAGCATCCTTTGAATTTTTATTTTCGTCTTTCCCTGGGCTGGTGCTATGCCCCCCACAAGGGACTAAATCCCTAATTAGCAAACAGTTCACTGAGAATAAAGATGGCAGACATTCTACTTCTTCTTGGTCTGGCAGCAAGGCCCTAGTTTTAAGTGCCAACAAGGCCCCTTCAACTAACTTGCTTACAATCTTGTGGCCTAGAAATCTCAGCTAGGAGATGTGGTCAGTCAGCCTTCTCTTCTTTGTTTAAGTTGAACAATCCAACACTAGGAGAGGCAAAACCACTAAAACCCTTAAAACCCAGATTCTCCCCAGGAGACAATGAATTCTGGGTTTCTGGGTACCCTCTCAGGATTCTGGGTACTTGAGGAGACCTTTATCTTTCTGTATGAATATGTGTATATATGTGATTCCTTATATGTATGGATATGATTTTTATCTATATCAATAAAAGTCTGTTTGACTCTTGCTCTCTGCTGGTCTGAGGTTTTTTTTTTCCTGCCTTTTAATTCTTTGATAGACTGAGAAAACTAACCTAATAATATCCTAAACTGGTCACTGTGCCTACTGCAACATTGCTTTTGGGTCCTTCTCCATCCAATCAGGATTCTCTTTGGAATCTATGTTTGATATTACTTTCAAATATGTTAACATCTGGGTGTTCTGTCTACTGGTTAGATGCAAAATGTTATCTTTCCTTCTTTTACTTTTGCTTGCTCTTTAAAAATGAAAAGTTTACCAACTGGCATACCTAGGTGTGGAAGGGCTGACCAGTTTCCATGAAGCCCCCAAACTGACAACAGAGACTTTAGTTCATGGTATTTAGGGGATAGTTCAGATCTAAACTGAAGCAGTCAGATAGAATCATTTAAGGATATTTCCGTGTTCCTCATGAGATGGTCACTGTCAGTTGTAATTCTCCAGCAAGGGGATGCCTCTTCACTGGTTCTCTTGAGAACCCCTTGCCCCATGCCTGATTTTAGTTTTCTGTCATTATGCCTTTGAATGTTCTTTGTCTTGACTATTGTTCTCTTTTATGAACAACTATGAAGACTATTTCTTCTTGCACCTGTTCTGTGGTGGTGTTTTTCTAAGACTCATCTATGTCACTGTGTTAGGCGGCTTTTTGTCACCATGACAAGATACCTGAGAGAAGTAATGTAAAAGGAAGAAAGCTCCTCATAGCTGCAGAGTGTTCAGTGTGATCACTCGTTCTTTTCTTCTGTGGTGAGGCAGAGTGTTATGGCAAAAGACTGGAACAGAATGGAGCTGCTCACCTTATGAGAGCCAGGAAACAGGAAGGCAGTAAACAGCCTAAGACAAAACATACTTTTTCAAGCACATCTCCAGTGAAGTGATTCCTCTAGCTGGCTGTACTTCCTAATAAGTCCTTTGAGCTGTGAAGCCATCAATGAGTCATTGATGAGGCCAGAGCTCTCACGATCCGATAATTTCCCTGAAACCCCTAAAGTGGCAATGAAGTTGTTAGCGCACAGCATAGGGGGGCATTTCAGATCTAGTTGACTAGAATCATTTTAAGATACTTCCATTCTCCTAATGGAAATTCACTGTCAATTGAATTGTAATTCCCCAGTAAGTGGACGCCTTTTCACTGGCTTACCTGAGAACCTCCCTCAGTGTCTGTTTTCTCTTAGTTTTCTATCATTACATCTTTGTATATTCTTTATCATTTTTGACATGAATCCTGGATATGCTCTGTAATTGTAGTAGTTAGAAAGTCCATGTGATATTAACTTCTTAAATAAAGGAGTTCTTTTTTTGTGTTGACAGTGCCGCAGGTATCTTAGTATAATGAGAGACTGAGGTGACTCCAGCCTTTGTACAGGTGGTCTCTTTCTGGTACTTACAAACTGTGTAGTACCTTCTGAGGTCTAAACTGGAAGTGTGACCACTTCCTAGATTGGATTTTGTTGAAAGAAAATGGCCTTGGTTGCCTCTTTTCAGTTCTTGGTGCTCATTTGGCACTGTGGCTGTTTCTCACCACTGTGGTGTGTGTTTCTCAGTGTCTTTGGTCTCATTGCCTCCAGGAGAAATAAAATAAAATGTCAGGCCCACTCTCCTGGGTTTCCAATTCCTTTGAGTTCTTTACTAATATTTATTTTAGTTTGTCTAGCATCTTGAGTTTTTCACAATGAGAAAACTGACCTGAAACAGTGAAGTCCAGAGTGTCAGAAGTAAACATCAAATTATCTATTGAATGACTATGCATGAATGAAAAAGTAGTTTTTAAAAGAATGAATGAAGATATTCCCTGTACTTTTCACATGAAAATACATGTGAAATACTTTGCCAAGTCTCCTGCACATCCTAACTTAGCAGATAGCATACTGAGAGCTGGCATGTCCACTTGAAAGACTGTACTAACTGGGAGCTGTGGTTTGCTGTACTTACTCAGAATGATGAGAGAAGTTCTGACTGGATATTCATAACCCGGGAAAACACCTGTATTCAAAATGTCTAGTACAGTTTCTGTAATGGTACATTACTTTCACATTACTGTAAACTTGAAGCATCATTAAGACCACTGAAAACTGGAGACTATCTTGCACCCTTGTTTCTGATTAGTGCCAAACCAACAATCTCAGAGAAAGATAGGCTTAAATACCGTAATTTCAGCTCTCACTTTGGGTATGTATGTGAAATAATAAAATATAATTCCATGGAATGTAGTTATCAAAAACTGGAGACCAGTTGTTCAGAAGTTGGTGTACAACACACAAGTACAATCTGCTAGACTCTCCAAGGAATACACTGAGGAATGTTGGATAACCTGAGGGCAGTGTCTCAAAATCTTTAATAGTAAAGTAAAATATGAAACTTTATCAATCAGAACAGGATAAAAATGTATCAGGAGTTGATCCCATAGAGGTTGGTGGGTCTGGGGAGGGTTCCCTCTCAGAAAGAGTGACCAGAGCCCTGATTAAAACAGAGTTACTCCTGAACTTACAACAATGGTAGCATCATGCACAAGACCCACACTAACTCAGTCAGACAAGTGTCCAGCATGGAGTGAGGGCAAAAGGAAGTGGGTCCCAGCCCTAGCTTGGGAACTGTTGCCAACTGATTATTTTGCTGGGTGAGGGAGAATAGATCTTCTTTAATATCTCTAGGTGGGCTGACTAGACTTCAGTGGATGAACCTGCACCAAAGGACATCTGGGTACAAATGTTTGATTGGATAGGACTTAACATATATGAAGGAAACCATGAGGTCTGCTGTGGGGGGATGTATGAAAGGGCTCAGGTGGAGAAGGGTGTCTAACTTTGATGAAGAACTATTGTGGGAAATGCACAAAACTCAATTAAACTATTATTTTAAAAAAAAGAATACACAAAAAAAAGAAAGCCACAGAAAATCAACACTGTACTCTCAGGAACAGACATTGTAGGATAAAGGGAATGAAGACAGGAGACAGCTGTGAGGCGGGAGGGGGGATGCCGGGAAAATTCTCTTCTTGGCACCAGAGCAGCCCTCTAAAATGAGTCATTATTTAAAAAGATCCCTGTGAGAGAGTGGCTTGGTGGCCCCAGATGCTTCAAGAGCTGCAGTCTCAGGAAACTCAGAGCAAGGTTGAGGGCACAACATGCCAAAACCTGGCCAGCAGATACCTTTAGATTAGGAGGAAGAAGCTGAATCAGAACCACACACATGAATCAGTGCAGGGAAAACCTGATGAAAGTCAGTCTCCAAGAAGAACACACTCAGATTTCAAGAGGCAGGTCTGATATCAGGACCCCACCCACCCACAGCACAAGACCAGCATCTGTGACCCACCCCCCAACGTGGAAAGCTACCCTCTGATGGAATGAGCATCTGTGAGATGACTTCATAAAGAATTATCTAGAGGAAAGAATAGTATTTGCAACATGACCCTTGAAGACTGTCTAGAGATGTGACCATATCTGTGACCCAATTTGTGAAGGATCAATCACTGATGATTCTGTGACCCAGCCTAACAAAGGACTGATGAAGAGTATGACAGGCTTCCGGAAGCCTGGGAGAAATGCCAAGTAAGTCTAGCTGAGCCAGCAAGCAGGAGACACTGCGTTCAGATGACTAACCCACGTAGGGTCTCCCTCTGTTATTTCTTCTTAATGTAGCAGGCCAACTTGTCCAGCCCTGTCCTCACTCTCTCTCTTTCAAATCTTTTCTTCTTTGCTCCCCTCTTCTTCTACTTCTTTTTTTCCTTTTGATAAGCTTTCCCAAAGAACATGGGCTGTCTTGGTTTGCACAATCTACATGTTTCAACCTCCTGAAATCTGGTACTTTTAGATTTTTTTTTTTTAGGATTTTTAGAAATTGCATTTCTATAGTTCTCTTTTTTCATTCTACTTTTAGCTAAAACTGTTCCACCTTTAATCCCCTACCTCGTCCCTACTAGTCCCACCTCTGTTTTCTTTTCCTTCTACTAAACATACAGAGCAAAGTGTATTATAAAAACTACAAGAGAGAAACCCAAGTCATATAGAGAGGCACTCCCATCAGAATAACAGCAGGCTTCCCAGAAGAAAGTTTAAAAGCCAGGAGGGCTTGTAATAATATGCTTCAAGTTCTGAAAGACAGCAGCTGCCAACTTAGACTATTATACTCTGTAATACTACCCATCATACTTGAAGGAGGAAGCAAAACATTCCATGATAAAAACAGGGCAAAGGAATTCATTACCACTAAACTAGCTCTGCAGAAAATCCTCGAGTCTTTCAAACTGAAAAAAAAGATGTGTTTACATCCACGAGGCTACAAAAATAATAAACCATGATAATACAGTAGTTAAACAAATGGGGGATAATATACCAAAAGGCACAAATAAAAAATAGCAGGAATTAGTAACAGCCTTCAATAATAATTCTGAATATTAATGATCTAAATTTCCAAGTCAAAAGACAGACTATAAGAGGACATAAAAAAAAAAAACCAAAACAGCATCTACTTATTTCATTCAAGAAACACCCCATCATCAAAGACAGAGGCAACATTAGGGTAAAAGGACAGGAAAGGATATTCCAAGTAAATGAAACTAGGAAGCAGGCAGGTGTCACGTTAGACAAATCTAGTAACGAAAATGAGTCAGTTCATACTGACTAATAGAACAATCCATTAAGAGGACGTTATAATTTTTAAGTATATATTTGTAGAATAAGGGTGCACTCAATTTAATAAGAAAATACTTTTTTAGATGTAAAGACACGTTAACTCTAACACAAAAATAATGGGTGACTTCAATACCCGACTCTGACCAATAGGTCATCCAGACAAAAAAGTAAATAGAGAAACATCTGAGTTAATTACATCATAGATCACAGCTACAGACTATCCAAACACTGCAGAGTACACACTTTTCATCAGTCCATGTAACTTTCTCAAGATAGATCATATAATAGGACAAAGTCCTAACAAATTCAGGAAAATCAAAATAATGTATGTTGTCTGACCACAGTGGAATATAACTGAAATCCACAGCAGGAGAAATTATAGAACATATGGAACATATGTTCTGTATGTGTTCATATAGAACACACCATTGAATGACTTCATTAAAGAAGTCAAGAAGGAAATTTAAAAATTCCTGTAACTGAATGTAAGTGAAAACATAACATACTAAAACCTATGGGATACAATGAAAACATCTTTAAAAATATTTATTATTTTTACTTTATGTGTATGAATGTATTGCCTGCATGTATGTAAGTGCATCTGTGTCATGCACAGCTAGTGGAAACCGGAGATCAGAAAAGGGAATTGGATCTCCTGGAACTGGAGTTATGGATGGTTGTTAGCCACCATGGAGGTGCTGGGAACCAAACCCGGATCTTCTGTAAGAATAATCTGCTGAGCCATCTTTTCAGCCCCAAAAGCAGCTTTGAGAGAAAGTGTATAGCTATAACTGCCAACATAAAAATCAGAAAGTTCTCAAATAAATAACAGTGTGCTTTAGAACCATGAGAAATCAGAACAGGCCAAATAAATAACAGTGTGCTTTAGAACCTTGAGAAATCAGAACAGGCCAAACCCCAAATCAGTAGAAGACAGAAATTCATGAAAGGGAAAGAACTAATACAAAAAACAAATTAAGCAACTAGTTGATTCCGGGAAAGAATCAAAAGATCAACAAACCTTAAGACATAATAACCAAAAGAAAAGGAAGACCCACATTAATAAAATTAGAGATGAAATGGGAAGCATTGCTACAGATACCAGAGAAATTCATAAAATCATCAGGACATACATTAAAACATATTCCACTAAATTTCAAGCTATAAAAGAAGTACTTCCTAAATGTGTATTACCTACTGATATTAAGCAATACTAAAAAAATCTTCCAGTTGAAAAGAGTCCAGGCCAGCAATCCAGAGAACAGGTCCCTCCCCTCCCCACTCTGCATCTTCGCCCTGAATCTCCACTCTGTGGCTCCTCTGATCCTGGAAGAAGCCCGGCTATTTCCTTCACCCCCTAAATCCTCCTCTATGCTCAGTCCCCTTTCCCTCAGGCTGTCTCTTCCCACTTCATTCCCCGGTTTCCTTTCTCCCTTTCCTGCTTTTCCTTTCATAAATTTCTCCCTCTCGATCTATTATGAAATGAAAAGTGTTCTTTGCTATACATACTATAGAAATCAACCATTGTTACCCAGTCTCCTTAAAGTCCAAAGTCTTCCTTCTTTCCTCTACTTTGTAATCTTGGAACTAACTTCTGCAAATCACCCGGTCTCCCTGGGCAACAGGCTCTTTATGACACTGCCTGTGGGGGTTGGTTCAGAAGCTTGCTCATCTCAGGTTCTCTGCGTCACTGCTGAGTGACTGGCAGTGTGGGTCCTTGGGCCCGGGATGGTGACGACACTCAGTTTTTTCTGGTCTTATAGGCTTTTGCTGCTTTGTGGACTTTTTCCTTAGATGCCAATCACTCATTGTGGCTCAGTGGATTCTTCTCATAATGGAGGTGAGTGGAATCTTTCTAGTGATCTTCCCCACAGCATGTCCCACCCCTCAAGAGTCTCACTTTACGGGATGTTCCTTGTGACTGACTGCCTTCTGGAACTTTCCAGTGTCTTCACTTTTACCTCAGCTGTGGATTTGGTGACAATTTTTCCAAGTGGGTTTTTGTTAAAGCTGTGAATTCTATGAAGTCCATTTGGGAGTTACGAGCCCTTCCGCTAGTGAACAATTTCTCTTGTTATTGTTCATTCTTGGCTCGGTGGGGAGAGCGTTCCCTTCGCACTTTCCAGCTCCTATGGTACTGCTTTCTGTATTCTCCCAGTCTCACCCTTCCGCTGTCCTCCCTTCCTTAGAACGCTCTTTCTAGTCCAACTCAATTTCCAAACCCTTTATTCTATTACAGCTCCTTTGTCCGTTTCCAGTTCCGTCCGGCACCTTCCATTCTCCGTGCTCCTTCCCACCAGCTTCTCCCTGGATCCTTTCTCCACTTTCTCTCTGACCCTCATAGTCACTGACAGAGGTTTTAGCCTTTCAAACCCTTCTTGTCTCTATTGTGCTTTGGCTCTCAACCTCCATTCCTCCTTTCGCACCCTTCCCTTCTTCCTAGCCCCCTTCCTTCCTCTTTCCAGTCATTTTTCATCATTTCAACTCTTTCCAATCCCATTCTTCTTTTCCCAACACTGTTCCCTTTTCCATATATTTGCCTTTCTGTGACCACCCTCCCACTTGGAGGACGTTCCCCCTCTTTCTGGTTCCCCTCAGCCAACTTCCTTTTCTTCTGTCCACCCTCCTTTCCCGTCTCTTCCCAGTCCTCCTCTCCTCACGCCTGTCTCTGCTCCTCGTCTCATGTGTGTTCCTACCCCTGATATAAACGCAGAGCGGATACAAGGAGAGTTCCAGGTCTTTTCCTCTTCGATTACTTTAACCTATTTTGATCTCTCTCTTCCTCTCCCAATTTTTTCCTCATAGTTTTCCTGTGTCTGTCCCCGCCCCGCCCCCAGCCCTTGTAGCGCTCTTACTGCGCATGGTAGGTACTGTGCTAAACTGTCTCAGATCCCCTAGTGTTGGCACTAAAGGCGCACTCCACCTCACCACCTGCTCAACATTTTTTACTGTTGTTGCTTTTGGATATCCTTGTTATGGAGGAACCAGTGGCTTTGATGTGCATTTCAGCCTCTCTTGAACCATTGGTTTTCTTGCCTCTGCATGCTTGATGCTGGGATTATATGACCTGGCTTCTTTCCCAGTACCAACCTGATAAAAGGAGAGAACTGACTCCCACAACGTTTCCTTTCAGCTCCACCTGTGTCTTGGCACATGAACACACATGTGTACACATAATCAAACATTAATTTTAAAATAGATTTCAAATTATATGGGATATTTGCATGTGGAATCATTTCTTTGCTATCTTAAATAGAAATATTTTTGTGTCTGGAACTTGTTAATATTGCATGCACATAAAGTATGCTAATATATGTAGATCATTTAATAAATCCATGCACTCCCCTGCCAGTATACACTTGCTTGTTGTTACATTTTTACTATTGTGTTCATTGCTATGTCCATAGGTATGAGTTTCTAGGATAAATGTATAACAGAGTAAATGTATTACAGATTCTGTAGATGTAAAAAGGCACAGAGTCCAGGCCAAATAGAGTCACTGATGAATTCTAACAGACATTTAAAGAGAACTAACACCAATAATTGGTGTATTATGAGAGTGACTACCAAGTATTTATAAAGTGTTTGGTCCACACTGAACTCGACTTCAGAATTCAGAGACTAAAATAAATTATTTAAAGTATCTTGATTAAATGTTTGAATCTTTATTATGTGTTGGTGTGATATTATATATATATATATATATATATATATTGCACACTTAACATTAATTCTACCTTCTTTTTTGTTCATTTTTTAGGTTTTGTGACAGGCTCTTGCTATTTAGGCTAGGATGACCTAGAACTTACTGTGAAGCCTGTAGCAGCCTCACAGTGCTGGGATTCCCGATGCAAGCCATTGTGCCAGGCTTCGTTTTACCATTTTTAATTGGGACAGGGTCTTCCTATAAACCCATCTGGTCAGTAACTCACTATGTAGGCCAGGCTGGCCTCTATCTCACAGATATCTGCTTGCCTCTGCTCTCGAGTGCTGGGATTAATGGCATAGACCACCATGTTCTGCTCCTTTGACATTTTGGTGCTGTTGTTATTTTTTTTAGCTCCTGAGATTATACTGGGGCCCTTGTGTACACTAACAACTCACTCAAACCTCTGAGCTACTTGTCCATCCCTAACAAGTTAACATTCTGTACATGGCTCATACAGTAACAGAGATACCTTCTCACCGCTCTCTGCATCAGTGCCATCCCTTCTTAGCTACCAGCCTTTCCCTCCAGGCCTTTCTGCATGGTTTGTGTGGAGCCTTCAGGCTTCAGGGCATGACCAGCACTTTAGAGGTTGGAATGTTCTTTCTGACTGATACCCTCCTCTGCCCTACCTCTCTGTCATCCTGCTGGCTAGATTGGAAGACATTTTGGGGGTCCCTGTGTTGTTTCTTAGAGCCTTTGGTTATGCTGTGTCTTTTGCAAATAATGACTTTCCTTTACTACAGGGACTAACAAGGAACTTTCTACTGATATTTAGACAGGGATGGGGCTGGTGATTGAACCCAGAGCCTTACATGTGCTATCACTGGGCTGTACTCTAGGTCTAATATCTTTAAAATGCATCACAAGATGTATGTTTCCAGAAAAGCCAAGCCTGACCCACAGTCCTCCAAACAATAGAACTTAGGACTCTGTCTTCTATCTGAGATCTACTTCTATGTGTGCTTCCCACTGACTCTGCAACCAGGGTTGGTATCTGTGTGTTGCACCTCTCTGCAGACTTCTTTGCATAGTGAACCCTGCAGCCACTGCCTGGGACTCCTCTCCTGAGTACGTCGTCTTCCACTCTGGCCCTAGGGAAGGTGGCACACCTTCATGTGGAAACTTCTCTGTCAGAGATGAAAAGTAGTTTGAAGGACGTGTTAAAAACGTATTACCAAGGAAGTGGATGACTCATGCGTTAGTGTTTTAAAAATTGTCTCCTTTTATTAAATATCTCTAGAAATACAACAGCACATGCATTTCCTTAATAGAGAAACATTGCTTTCTTTAAAAACTGTGTGACTTTAGTATGCCTCCAAATGGCCAAAAAATTTCAAGAGAAAATGACAATAATCCAACCGTTGTTTGTTCTAAACATAGAAATGTTCTCTTTTTTTGAAGATTTAAAAAGTTTTATTTATTTTTATTTTATGTGTATGGGTGTTATGCCTGCCTGCATGTATGTAAGTACACTGGTGTATACAATGCCCATGGAAGACAGAAGAGGGCATTGGCTCCCCGGGAACTGGAGTTACAGACCATTGTTAGGCACCATGTGGGTGCTGGGAACAGAACTGAGGACCCTTGCAAGAGCAGCCAGAGCTCTTAATCTCTGAGCCATCTCTATGGCCCTTAGCAAAGAAACTTTCATTTCATTTACAACTTCTTTGTAAATGTTAAGAAAATAATTATGGAAATGTGCAAAAAATGTAGAATACAGTGAGCCCCTGTGTCTTTAGCACTATTCTTTATCAATTGGCAATTTGCTGATTGTGTTGTGAATGAGCACAGTGTGTCTGTGCATTGGTACCTGTGTGTGAGGGTGCGATGGCCAGAGGTTGATATTCAATGTCTTCTTTCTTCACCTTAATTTTTAAAGATTTGATTTATTTATTTTTATTTTATGTGTATGAGTGATTTGATTGCATGCGTGTAAGTGATTTGACTGCGATGCCCTTAGAAGTCAGAAGGTGTCGTCAGTCACCATGTCGTTAATGGGTACTGGGAACTGAAAAACCCTGGTCCTCTGCCAGAGAGTCAGAGTTCTTAACTGCTGAACTACCTCTCCAGTCCCTTTTTCACCTTAACTGTTAAGGCAGAATCTTCTCGTGGAAGCTGGCTGAGCCCCCAGGATCCTCCTGTCTCTACCTCCCAGCACTGGGGTTGTGGGTGTACATCATAACACCTAGCTTTGCATGTGGGTGTTGGGGATCTGAACTCAGGTTCTCATGCTTTCATGGCAGGTAACTGACCCTCTGATTCATCTTGCCAGCCCTTCATTTGCTAACTTAATTCATTTCTTTTGAAAAATATTTTACTTATTATTTTCATTTTATGTGTATGAGTGTACTATCTGCATGTATGTAAGTACACCCATGCCATGCAATGCCTGCGGAGGTCAGCAGAGGGAAATAGATCCCTAGAACTGGAGGTATGGATGGTTGGTAGTGCCATGTGGAAGCTGGGAATCGAACCTGGATCCTCTGCAAGAGCACTCAGTGCTCTTAACCACTGAGTCATCCCTCCAGCCCCAGCTTAATTCATTTCTATAGCTTTGTTTTTCTCTTGGAATATATTTCGTCTTTTTCTTCTTGGTTATGTGTATGTGTGTGGAATATGTGTATGTGTGTTTACACATGTGTGGGTGTGTAGGCATGAGTATGTGTAGGCATGTGTAGGCATGGCATCTTCCTCAGTTGTTCTCCACTTAACACACTGAGACAGGGTCTCTCTGGCTTAACCTGGAGTTCACCGTTTTGACAAGTCTGGCTAACCAGCCTAGTCCAGGCTTTCCCTGTCTCTGCCTCTATGGGATTATAGCTGGGCCACCACACCCACTTGGTTTTACTTGGATTCTGAGGAACTGAACTTTAGCTTACTTATTTGTACAGCTTTTATTATCCAATGAGCCATCTCTCCATATTCCATGGACTATTTTAAAGAAAGTCTCAGACCACCCATCCTGTCACCTGAAAACATTTCAGAACGTATGGTCGGTAAAAACTTTTTCTTGGCATAGTTTTGTTCCTCATGCTGTTGATATCAATAAGAATTCCTGCATATATGCTGCCTAGCCCATTTTCAATCTCCCCTAATTGTCTAAAAAATATTGTCAGAATTGATTGTCTTCATTTAGAGTAAAGTCAAAGCTTGCATATTGCATTTGGTTGATAATTTTCTAAAAAGTGTAAAAATTTACTTTAAATAATCTCAAACCCACAGAACAGTTGCAAGAAAGTACAAGGAGTTCGTTCCTCCCTTTCACATCAACTCAGAAACTGTTAAACATATTATTCCTGTCACCATTCTGTTTGAGAGAAAGTGATCCTTTAACTGTAAATATTTTTACATATTTCTAAAGAATAACTAAGCAACCTGTGAGTTATGTTTTAACATCCTAAGAGATCACAGTTTAATCCATGGCCCACAGTCAAATCCCCAGCAATGCCGTTGCAGCTATTTCTGGCTCTTTTCCAGATTTATGCGCTTAAGCTCCTTATATCTCTTCCATTTTCTTATGTCTGGAAAATCTCTCTTTGTGTTTCTCTTGGCCTTGACATTGTTTATTTGCTAAAGTATCCTAGATTTTTTTTGCCTGACACATATGTGGTTTGATCCAGGTTATCATTTGAAGCAGGGATACCCCAGAAATGATGCTGGGGTCTCTGAAGAGTACCTTAAGGCAAGGCAGTTGTACCCGTGTGACCTAGAATGAGTCATGCTTCACCTGAGCACTGGGTGTTTCCATCGTGGAATTTTCATGCTTTTCTTTGAACTTTATAGTGAATTTTTGGGAGGGCACTTTGATAATACTGGTCTTTTAAAAAAATTTCATCAGTGAGTTTCAACACTCACTGGTGAGTCTCTAATTCCATTATTCCTTTCATATTTATTTCTTGGCTTTCTGTTGTGAAGATATCTCCCTCCTTCCCTTTGCCCATCCTAACAGTTATGATGTCTTCAATCTTGTCCCACCACATGCTCCCCACCATGCTGTGCTGCTTGATTTATATGACATGTCAACATTTTACAACTCTGGCTGGGAGTGGAGAGCTGGCTCATCAGTCAAGAACACTGGCTGCTCTTGCAGAAGACCCCAGTTCTGTTCCCAGCATCCACAAGGCAGCTAATAACCATTTGTAACTCCAGTCCCAGGGCATCTGACACTCTCTTCAGGCCTCTGTGGGCACCGCACATATGTGGTCTTACATACATGCAGACAAAATACTCACACTGTAGTGTGAATTTACATAGACTTTTCCTCTGGCTCAAAGGACATGCCCATGGAGGCACTGGATTGATCAAAATGCAGTGGGGGAGGTGGTGGGCATGTCTTGAAGAACTTGATTGACAGAGAAAAAAAAACAATAGAGTCAACTCCTTCCCAACCAACCAGTGATTTGAGGGGAAGGACCTAGGAGGGAAGCAGGGAATTCTGGGAAGGAGATTGTGTTTGCAGGGCTGGTTGCCATCTTGGCAGAGTGCTGTTGGAGCCCCTCAGTATGGTTCTGATGGATATGTAGCCACTACAGCCTGACCTCAGTGTGAGAATATCTCACCTTCTCCCCAGTGATCCTTTTTGTAAGTACCCCAGTAAACTCTGGCTTTCCTAACTGTAGATCATGCGTTGTTCACTTAGTTGTTCCAGACCTAGAGGGGCGGGGCTGAATGCCTCACCTCACTGAGAGAAAAATTCATAAGACACACACATACAATAAAAACAAAATTTTAAAAATACTTTGGCTTATACTTTTACAGATTAAAAAGTCCTGAATGACCTTTTGAATTATGGCTCCTTTCCCACAGTGAGTGGACATGTACTAGGCTACATTTGTTACTGTAAGAAAACACCTGAGGTAGGGGCTTCAGAAAGCAAAGCTTCATTTGGTTTATATACCTGGAAGCTTGAGAGCATGGTGCCTGTAGCAGCTTAGTTCTGACAAGGCTCTCTTCACTGCAGCAGATGGAATGGCAGAAGCCTGGGTAAGAACAGTGATCATCTGCTGTCAGAAATCAGGAGAGAAACTCATCGATCAGTTTTGCTGTTGTAATAACTCACTCATCTGAAAGCTTTCTTAATTCCTTCCGAGGCCAACACCCTCAATGACCTACGAACCTTCTAGACCATGCCCCTTAAAGACTCCATTAGTGCCCATATCACTGCTTGCAACACATTCCTTTGGGGGACAGGCAACATCCAAGTTGCAGCAGGACACCTAATGTCTCAAAGAGCTGATGGCCTCCAAGAACTGTCTCATTCCAAAGAAGCATATACTTAACATGGCCCTAGATCATTTCTACTGATATCTCTTGTTCTTTGAGTGCTCTCACTGAGTTTCCTTCAGAAGAAGATGGACTTCGCTTGCCTGGGTCATACGTAGCAGGGCTTTCCCGTGTTTTATGTTCCTAAGAATAATTTGAATGCTGATATAAAGTATAGACAGACTCCTGCTCTTACTCCATGAGATGCTAATTTGATTGCCACTCTGGAGACTACGTTGTTAACAGGCACCTCAGGAGGTCTGTGGATATAAAATAGCAAATCTGATCAATTAGAAAAACTTAGTCTGGCTAATTAGGTCTGTCTCACCAGCCACATATGGATAAGGGAAAAGACTTTCTAAAACTTGATTTTCAAAGGGTGTGAAACAGTACATTTAAAGAAATCAGTGAAAACATCACAGTAAAGGCACTGAAATCAGAAGGCAGAATGAACTCATAGACATCTGTGTGCTCCAATCAAGGCTTAGAAATACCAAGAGGAGCAGAAACCTGGCTCCGGAAACAGACCAGCAACCCAAGGGTAAGCAAAGAACTGTCTACCTGTTTCTCATTCCTGACTTCTAACATTTGCGGTTTAAAATGAAGTGTAAATTAGAGTTGATTTTTTGCGTTTTTATTGTTTGGTTGAAAACAATGTGTGATATAAAATGTGAAGGGAAAAGACAGTTATTAAAGTTAGGATATTTAACAATGACAAACCACTAAAACACTAATTATGAAACTTTTCTCCAGTATATTGCAATCTACCTTGTTTGCCTATTGGTTTTGGTTTGGTTTGGTGGTGAGCATTGAATCCCAGGCCTCATACACACCAATCCTGCTATCTCCAGCCTTGCAATCTGCATTTGAGAAGGTCTGGTACCCCATGTGTTGCAACTACGGCATAACAGTCAGTCACTTGTCACCAGTGTGTTGACAGGAGGAGTCCTGACTTTCGGGCATATGGTACAACTTTATTTTTCCATTCCTTTGGTGTTAGTGGTGGCATGTGATTCGCTTTGGCCAAGGCTATAAAGCATGAGTAGAAATGATGTGTGTTTGTTCTGGGGAGAGCTTTAGGAACCAATCTGTAAGTACCACACTCTGCCATGAGAAATGGAAGCGCTATAGATAGTAGTTGGTGTAGGAAGAGGAGGAAGAGGAGGGAAAATAGATGCCCCGGCCAACCTACAGTGGGTATACAGTGTAAGGGAGAAATGATCCTGAGATTTGGGGCTTGCTTGTTACTGCAGCCAGACCTAGCACATCCTAACTTATTATATAGTTTGTAGCAATGGTCCATATCCTTTTGGGGAATGAAGTTTCTATGTCAATATCTATTCACTGAAAAATTACATGTTGTTTGAAAGCACTCTTAAATTTAATATTTTCAAGTGCTTATTTACATTAGCAGTAACATTTATATATATTTAGACACTAGTGACAAATCCATAAGCGGTGGACAACAGTGACAGATGTTTGCTGAACATGGAGATTTGGGGGGTAAAACAAGCCTTCCCCAAGGAGAAAAAGTTGGGGTACAACCACTCTCCCACTACATAATCGCATGATTTTGGGTTTAGGTTACTGTGAGGTCCAAGCTCTGATGCCAGGAAAGGAGGATGACAATCACAGGAGGCTGGAAGGTTGAAGAAGACTGCAAGGAGTTGGAGACAAATAAGACATATTTTATTCATCCTAGGTGAAGGATGCTAGGCAGTCAGCACTAGCAAGCACCCAGGCACACACTAGCACACCTGGGCCACACACAGGCTGGCACAGGCACACAGGCTGCAGTGATGCAATCACACAGACCTACACACAGACACATAGGCATGGTGCAGGGGAAGACTCTGACTGAGGCTCAGGCCTCTGACCTCAAGACCATATTATAGAAAACTCACACAAAAGGGTCATTCTGCCAGAAATAGTTACCTAACATCACACCATTGTTTACTTTTGGGGTTTTCTGGATATCCAGTGTCAGCCATTTTATGCTGACTCATAGTCCTTGAAGCCCCGAGTTAGCCATCTTGTTGGATATTTCTGTCAGTGCCATATTGTCTAAACATAAACTGGCCCTATGACCTCTGTTCCCAGGAGCTACTCCTTTCTCTCATGGACTTCAATTTCCTTGTACTCAAAACAGTGGTACAGCAAGTGTGTTCTATCTATCTATCTATCTATCTATCTATCTATCTATCTATCTATTTCTTTTCTCTCCAGAATGGAAAACACAATTCTCATTCATTTAACCAATTATTACAAAGAAGAAAAAAGTAAAATTTGTTGATTGTAAGTACACTGATAAAATAAGCACATCTTTTAATACAAACAGGAATGATAATTCTAAGCAAGTTTTATGAGAATCTAGTACAGAGGAAATCAAGCTGGCACCAGCCTTGAAGCTTCATGCCTACCAATGAACCTTCGTAGTTCAGGACAAGTCTCTTTACTCTACTGGAGAAGAAAGTAGTGACCAGCCTTACCCAGGAGTGAACACTCCAGCTATAAAGATTCTCCTGCCAAGGTGTGCCCTGTGGAGGCATAATGTTGTGAGAGTACCCAAACACTTTCTGATTGTACTTCAGGCCTGTTGCACATGATGGAAGTCAGGTCTGATAACTGGGCTTCAAACCCCTGACTGGCTAGGTCAAAGGTCCTAGGAGAGGACCTAACACAATTATTCTGCTAGATGGGCAAAGTATTAAACTGCACCCTAAGTTCTTATCTTTATACTCAGAGATTGCTACATATATTTCAGTTGAACCAAAGGTTTGCCATGTAGGTAGACTGTCCTGGAACTCATGGTCCTCCTGCATCAGCCTCCTACATAACAGAATTACAGATATGCACTACCATGCACATCTTGCTGATGACTCATTAAAGGTAAAAATGTAGGTATTTGATCTTCATATGAATGGAAATTATAAGCTAAAAATGTTAGAACATTAACACAATATAAGAGATTAAGCTCAAACCCAAGTTTAATGTATGTTTTTAGGGGTTCTAGTTCTAAATGCCCTGAGGATTTGCCAGGGTGTGTGTAGGGACCCTGAAAAGCGGCCTGTGAGGGCCTGGCCCTCCTGCTGTGGCCCCACATCTTCACAATGCTTATTTGTCCTGTGTTCTAAATCTATACGGAGTCATTGACGGCATTCATGCTGAATGGTTATGTTTCCTTATAGATCTGTGAACTTGTGCCTGGACAGACATTTCAGTAGTATGTGAGTATTGGGTATAAAGTCAAAGCTTTGACTTTGATTTGAAGAATTTGAAGAATGAGGCCTGAGAAAGGCTGGAGTCCCAGCTAGGGCAACCCTGCCCAGCTGCTCAATCAGGTTCAGCTGCTGAAGCCTCAGGGGTCTGTTACTTTACTCAGTGTGTTCTGTCAGGAAACTCTAGGGCTGAGCTCTAGTGGGGGTGAATGACCACCGTCCAAATTTACAAACTGTTTTGGGGAAATCTGAATCTTAAACTCTTTACCAAGCATGTACATATGTGCACACTACTCTGGGCACACTCAGCCTCGTTCAGATGCTCATGTGAGTAATCTGAGGGCAGGCAAGCTCATCCAGCATAGACAATTTGTTTCATTCTTTGGTGTAAAGTTTTGGCTGTAGAAAAAGAAGTCCTTTGTGTCTAAGTGCTTGCTTCCTTTACTGCGTTTGCAGGTCCTCTCCTTCATCCTCATTGCGCCCTTGGAGGCAGTTAGCTTGCCCACTGTCCTCAACTCTACCCCCAAATTGGAGTTCTTCTTTCCCTAGGGCTGGCATTTCTAGTTTCAGGTTGGTATACACATAGCCAGCAGATGGCCCCACTGAGGTTACCTAACATGTACAGAAAGGTACAGTCCTTCCCCAGTCCCCTGCACCTGGGTGAGAACCAACTGCTTTCTCAAACACAAAGGCCTCAACCAGCATTGGTGAGGAAGTCATTCTTGACTATCAATGTCAGAGCAGACATTCTTAATGTTTTCCCAGACTTGGACCTTGAACTTTCAGTCCTCTTGCCTGTCTCTCCAGTGTTGGAATAACAGTATGTGTATTCTCAGGCCCACCTCAGGTATTTGTATCACATTGTACCCTACATGATCTGGAGCTACTCTACACAGAGGGGAAAGAAAAATTTTTATTCCCTGTCGTTATGCAGATGTGGAGGTCAAACAAAGCCCTCTTTAAGGACTAAGAGACTTTAAAAAAAATGAGGTAAAATTCACATATCACAAAATTCTTAACTGTAACCACTTAAAAGTGTTCAGTAAGTTCCAGCATATTGGGAACACTGTGCAACCATTACCACTGTGTAATTCCAGAACATTTCCAACTGCTTGGCACAGCAACTATTATGGTCACTTGCCCATGCTGATGTTAAGTGTGGGGGAGAAAGCAGGGCCTACCTTCATCAAACACATTTCACTCCTTTGTTCTGGTGGGACAGAGCCACCAGAAATCTCCCCACATAAAGTTTCCTGGGAAGCAACTCAGGCAACAGGTGGAAATTGGAAGGAAGGAGAGGCGGGAACAAGCTGGATAGAGTGGGTACAGTTGCTGCAGAGCAAGGTAGAGAGATACTCCAGGGGCCTTGCACAAGGCAGGAGGTATCTGAGATCATGGGCTTGACTGTTTCCCTGAGGGGATGCTCTGAAGTTATCGAGATGACTAAATTTTATTCCCAGCCTGCTGTACCATGTGCTATATCTATTTCTAGCTGTTTGGTGCCCCTCCACACTGGTTTCTACAGTGGCTGCACCAGTTTGAACACCCCACTAACAGTGAACAAGTACTTCCTTTCCCAGATCTGGACCAGCTTTTATAGTTTTCTTAAAATGTTATCTTAGCCATTCTGACAAGGGTAAGATTAAACCTCAAAGTGGTTTTAAATTATATTTCCAACATGGCTGAGGATGCCGAACATTAAAAAAATTTCTCAGTCATTTGCTCAGTCATTTGTATTTCTTCTTTGGAAAACTCTGTTTGGTTCCGTAGCCCAATTTTACTAGTTTTTTCCCCGCCTCCGGTATTTAGCTCTTTGAGTTCTTTGTATATTTTAGACACCAACTCCCTGTCAGATGCATAGCTGGTAAAGATTTTCTCCCATTCTCTAGAATGTTTCTTCACTCAAATGATGATAACTTTTGCTTTTTAGTACAAAAATCTTGTAGTTTTATGAGGTCTCACTTACCAATTGTTGGTCTTAACACCTGCACTACCAGATACTGTTCGGAAAGTCATTTCCTGTGCCTTTAAGATGAAGTGTTTCTCCTCTAACGGATCCAGAATATCAGGTTTGTTGAAGTCCTTGATCCATTTGGAGCTGAGTTTTATGAAGGAAGAGACATAAGAATCTAGTTTCCTTCTTCTATGTGCAGGTATCCAGCTTGACTGGCACCATTTGTTGAAGACGCTGTCTTTTTTCCAGGGTGTATTTTGGCCCTTTTGTTAAAAATCAATTGGCTGTCGGTGTGCGAACTAATCTCTGGATTCTCAGTTTTGTTTTGTTGATCAGTGTGTCTGTTTTATGCCTGTATCATGCTGTTTTATTGCTTTTGCTCTGTAACATAACTTAAAATCAGGGATAGTGATGTCTTCAGCAGTTTTTTTGGTGTCCAGGATTGTTTTGTTTATCCTGTATCTTTTGCGTTTCCCAGTGAAATTGAATAAAATTTAAGATTTTTCAGTTTCTGTGAAGAATTGCATCTGAACTTTGGTGAGATTGCATTGAATCCGTAGATTGCTTTTGGTTGGATGACCATTTATTAATCCTATTAGGATGACAATATTAATCCTAATCTGTGATCATGGTGGTGGGGAGTGTCTTTCCATCTTCTTGTATCTTCTTTAATGTCTTTCTTCATTGACTTCGAGGTTTTTTTTTTGTATAAGCCTTTCACTTCCCTGGTTAGATTTATTCCACAGTGTTTTATATTTTAGAGGTTACTGTGACTGCGATTGTTTCCCTTATTTCTTTCTTAGGATGTTTGCTTTTGTTATATAGGAAGGTTACTGACTTTTGTGAGTTAATCTTGTAGCCTGCTACTTTGTTGAATGTGTTTATCAGCTCTAGGGGTTTTCTGGTACAGTCTTTAAGTCTTTCATATGTATGTACATATAATCATATCGTCTTCAAATAAGGATACTTTGGCTTCTCCCTTCCTCTATCTACCACCTTTTATCCCCTTCTCTTGTCTTATTGCTCGAGATAAGACTTCAAGTATGAGGTTGGACAGGAATAGAGAGAGCGGACACATTTGCCTTGTTCCTGATTTTAGTGGAAATGCTCTGACATTTTCTGTCCAGCGTGATGTTGACTGTGGGTCCTTTGTATATCGCTTTCATTATGGCTATGCCCCTCTCATCTCTAGTTTCTCTGGAATTTTTATCTTGAAGGGATGTTGGATTTTGTCAAAGGCCTTTCTCTATGAGGAGATGGAAAGATTCTAAGAGTCAGGGAACGTCTGCAGTGAGACAGTGTTTGCTAGACAGGACAGGACTATTGTACACATAAACACTGAGCAGTGGTGACTGCACACACAAGACATGCACACGATTAAGCCAGCCAGAATCTCAGCATGAATGGGGCAGGTAATCATGAAATCCTGCCTCTAGCTGAGGAACTATTATAATTTATAACTGCTGGAGGAGGATGTCAGTTTTCTTTAGGGATATGGCCTCTGAGAGCCTACACATGCTCCAATAGATGATCCTACACTCAGGTACATGCAGAAAGCACTAAGTTGCCTCAGTGGGTTAAAAAAGAGTACATGAACTTGGGAGGGAGAAGTGGTGGTATTGGGGCGGGGATTCAGGGAGGATTTGATCAAAACACATTATGTATGTATGATATTCTCAAATAAAAAATACTTTAAAAAACAAATTAACGGATAAGTACATTCCTGGTCCCTAGGCACTTAACTCGAGTAAATAATTTGCTCTCTTGTATGGTGACTTTGGTTCCAGGACTCCCATAGACTTCAGTACCCTATGCGTTCAAGTCTTTTATATAAAGTGTAATCTGCGTGTAACCCATGCACATCCTCTTGTGTACTTTACACCACTTCTTGATGACTTCTCATATGTAACACTGCCAATACCAAGGGAATCGAGACGTACTACGTTGCTTAGTGAATAATTCATGAAAGAGTCTAGGCATGTTCAACACAGATGCAACTTTTTTTGATCCTCTTTTGAATAAGTCTATAGATGAGAACCCTTAGATGTGGAAGGCCTCTGCAAGACTCTTTGCCTCTAGCTTAGCTCGCTGTCCTTGTGAGCTGGCTCAGCTCTTCTCAGTTCTAAGAGTCAGGCATGTTTGAGCCACATCAGCTCCTTTCTCACCTGCTAGGCAAACTCCATACCTCTTAGGGCTTTTAAGCACAGATGTTTCAGATCACATCCCTGGTCTTTGAGTGTGTAATTTTGTTGACATGAGAAGGTATGTTCTTTGCAAAATAAGAAATACTGTTTTATCCAGCTGGATAAAACAGTAGCTGATTTTCTATTTAGAAAGATTTATTTATTTGGCGGCGTTTACAAAGTCTGCAGACTGCCGGTGGTCCAGCCCAAAGTTTGCAGTCCGCCCGCCTGGAGCCGCCATGGGGTGGCGTGCAAGCCCCTGCTCCGGGGCACAACCCCCTTTTGTCGTGGGGCTTGGATGGGTCCCAGCCCACCTCTCCCTGGAAGCAGCCCCACGCCAGTCCCTCAGTTGATTCGCGTAAGCCCGGCTTGGCCATCCGCGGTCAGTGACTACCGGCAGCCCGGGGAGGGCACCTGTCTCTTATTCCGTGGCACTCACGTGATCCATGGGATGACAGGGGCCTGGCACGCTGCCTCCTGGGTTTGTGGGCCTGGGATCAGGCGTTTTTCTTCCCAGGTGGATCTTAGCAACCTCCGCTTCTCTTCCCAGCTCGTGGCCATGTTGGGTCCCTGTACTCTCCCCCCTCCCTCCTTCCTTATTGGTCAGAGGGCGGGACTTGCCACAAAATGAACCAATAAGAAACAAAAACTGCAGAGAGATAGTTCCCTGTCACTCTACGTCACTGTGGTGAAATCTTCTGGGAAGTATTTCCTCAGGGTCAGCACACAGAAGCTGTGGGTCCAGAGGGAGCTTGAGTCTCCATCTCAAGCTGGAAGCAGGAATTGGTATGTGTAAGAGTCTCCTGCATGGTTCTGGTGTTGAAAGCATGAAGAGATCACAGAGAGCAGCTGAGGCTTGGCACTGTGAGAGGCCAGGAAAGGCCATTAATGAAAGTGCAACCTCAGCTGCAATGAAGACTCCAGGATTGCAGGGGTCATGGACAAATCTGAGGCTTTGCAGAGAGGCCAGAAGAGCCCATGGGTAGAGGTGCAGCCTCTGTTTCAGTGGAGATGCCAGGACCATGGGATGACTACCAAGGACAGCAGCCTGGGCCTACGGGAGATGAGCTATGTGTGCTGTGGACGGCAGAGGCAGAGAAGTGCAACTGCTGAAACCCTCTGGAGTCCAGAAGATCGTGAGTGAATCCCAGATATCCAGGTTTGAGCTATCTGCTGGACTTAGGTTTTGCACATGCCCGATTCTTCCCTTTGAAATGAGACAGTACCTGTTTTGGACTTTATAGGAGATCACAGTTAAGAGACTATGAACTTTTTTAAGTGTTTGGATTTTTTAAGGACTGTGGGGCTTTTAAGGTTGTGCTGTCTTATGATATTAATGTTGACATCATATCTTGGGGACAAGAAATGGAAAGTTTATGGTTTAAGAGTGATTGTTTTATGTGTCAAGTTGACACATAAAAGGCGTCAATTGTGCTGGATAGCTTTGGTGTCAACTTGACACACCTGGGTTGAAGGAGCCTCAATTGGGTAATGGCCTCCATGGTACTGACCTGTGGCCATGTCTGTGGGTATTTTCTTGATTGTTGAGTGCTGTGGGAGAGTCCAGCCCACTGAGGGCAGTGCCATCTCTGGGCAGGTTGTTGTCTATTGTATCAGAAAGGAGGCTGAGCCTGGGCCAGAAGAGCAAGCCAGTAAGCAGCATTCCTCCATGGCCTGTGCTCCAGCTCCTACCTCCAGGTTTCTGCCCTGGTTCCTAACCTTGGATTCCCTAAGTGATGAACTATGTGATCTGGGAGATGTAAGTGAAATAAATCTTTTTCTCCCCAAATTGGTATTGGTCAGAGTGTTTTGTCATAGCAATGGAGAAGCAAACTAGGGCAATGACCAAAAGCAACTTGGTGGGGAAAGGGTTAGTTCATGTCATAGGTTACAGTCCATGGCTAAGTGAGGTCACAGGAACTACGGTGGTGCAGAAATTTGAAGCAGAAACCATGGAGTTTACTGTTTACTGGCTTTCAGGCTCATATCACCTATTTTTCTTATACAGCCCAACCCCATCTTTTTAGGGATGGTACTGCCTACAGTGGACTGAACTCTCTGACGTTCATTAGCAAACAAGAAAATACCCTACAGACTGGCCTACAGGTCAGTCTGATGGAGCAGTGCTTCAGCTGAGGTTCCCTCTTCCCAAACATGTCAAACTGACAACTAAGATTATCCATTACACTTGCTTTGGACCTCCTACTCACCCCCCTCTCTGTCACTGTCTCTGTCTCTCTCTCTCTCTGCTTCCCTGTCTATCACCTGGTGAACTACCTCCTCTTCCGCATGTTCCTACTGTCATGGTTTGTCTTTCCACACCCAGAGTCAACAGAATCAAGGACCATGCCTAAAATCTCTGAAAACATGAGCCAAAATAAAACATTCGTCCTGGAGTTGTTTATGTCAGGCATTCTGTCACGGAGATGAGAAGAACACATTACCTAAACAGTGCAGGTAGGGATGAGTGCTATTAGAACCCAAGGACCCATAGTCCCTTTCAATCCTACTAATTTAATCACCAGATTTAATAAGGAACTCTCTCTGTGCTACGTAGTGAGACTACTGGGTACTCTTACCCTTTGGGAATGAAGGTTCTGGTCATCCTGTCAGATGGAGTAGTTTCCCAGCTGAGGAACTGGAGTGGGTGATGAGGAGTACTGAATTCAGCCACATGCAGCAGTAAGTACATGATACACTGGTGGACAGACCGACCTGCTTGTGCCCCTAGCGGCACTGCCACCATAGTGCCGTCCTGAAGTTCATTCATTAACTGGCCCTCCCGTGTGTGTTCTAGTTCCACGAAAACAGCAAGTCCAGATCCCTTAACGTTTGCTTCATTGCCCCTCCCCAACTTCCTTGGCTCATATGAAGGAGACTGCCCTCAGGGACAGGGTCTGTGGGTATACGTGGGCAGAGAAAAGGTCAGCCCAGCCCAGCATTCCTGCCTCCTTTGGTCTTTGATTTCTTTGTTTAGATTATGACAAGGAATGCATGATGGTTATTCAGCATGGGCCGGACTTTTGGCCAGGTCTGAAGCATAGTCCCAGCCCCTGTTAGATCTGCAGCCAGCTGTGTGCCCTGCAGAGGGTTCCAGAGGCTTTGACCAATGCAGATGCATGTCTAATCTATCAGTCTTTCGAGTACTTTCCAACTTCACAAACATTTTTCAGGTTCTGGACGTGTAAAAGCATATTTTCTTATCTCTACCACTTTGTTCCTTGAATCTTTACGTTGAAGGGTATAAGAGTAGGTTGCTAGGGCCAGGGACTGCATAGCTTTGGCCTTAGGAAGCACTTGGAACAATTGTTCCTGTTTTATGAATCCAACTGTCCAGTCCTTATACATTCTTTCTTATTGAGGTAAGCTAGAATCCTAAAAGAATATAGACCTTGCCATCAGAATAAGCTGCCAACCTTTGACTGTTGGAGAAACAGGGGTTATTTGTAGCTCAAACGGGGGAAGAGGGTTAGTGAGAGTCTTTTCTGTTTTCCAAGCCCACATGGAGTGTGGTGGTGGGACAGTGAACTAGATGCTTGCCTGGGGACGCAGGGGACAAGAAAGAGACTGCGGAGCCAAACTCTACAGACTCTGAGCTTCCAGCTCTGCATGACTAAGGCTGAGGTTGCCTGAGCAGTGCTTGCTCAAACATCACAGAGATAGCAGATGACAAAGGACTCTCAAGGAGCAGGGTGAATTTCAGAGCCTTTATTTAGCCATGCTGAAAGACTTGCTGTTTGTCACCAGAGAAGCAAGCTAAAAGCACGACTCTCAGTTCTAAGGTAGGAGAACTTGGAGTTCTACCCAGTCTTAGTTTAAAGGTAGCCTTGGGAGCCTTGACCCACACAGATCCTCCCTGGCAAGAGAAATCAGGGATGGCTGTCTTGATGTCAACTTGTCCCGGGAAATTAAGGGGCAAGGGAAGGTGTCAGGACAAGTGACACACTGAAACAGTGTGTACAAAAGAAGTGTTAAAGCTGGAAAGGAAGTACTGAATATGTTCTTTGTTCATCTGAAATTTCACTGGTGTAGCCTGGCCAAGTCCTACTTCATTTGTGAAGGGGAAAGGTTTTGTGGTGGACAGCCCACCCAACTCCACAGAAACAGAAGTTCCTCAAAGAGAAGACTTAAGACAATGGTCTGCTGAAGGAACCAGTATTTGGGCTGGTGGCAATCGGGCACCTGGCCAATTGAGACCCAGGCTTGCCTGGGACTCATAATTAAGGCACTCGTCTGATATTTGTTATACAATGTTAAAATCTTGTTAAACTACCCTTAGTGTTTGTGATGGTTAATATTGGTTGTCAATTTGACAGGACTGAGAATCAACATGGAAATTAAACACTGGGCATGATTGTGAAGGAGTGTATTGATTACATTGATTGAGGTAGGAAGACACACTCTAAATGTGGGTAGTGTAAGGTAGCATGGTCTGGGGTCTGGGATTGATTAAAAGAAGAGAACAAGTTGAACATCAGTATTCATCAGTCCCTGTTTCCTGATTGTGGATGCAAGGGTGACCAGTTGCCCCATGGTCCTGCGCCCATGACTTCCCATCATGGTGAACTATACTCTCAAACTGTGAGCCCCAAATAAACTCTTCTTGGTTGCTTCTTGTCAAAAAGAAAAGCATTAATACAGTGTTAAAGATAAATTATTTAAGTTCTTATTCTGAGAACTTCTGGTGTTCACTTACCTATAAACAAGCAAAAATGTTGAGGTGGGGCAACATGACCCTTAATTGACAGTTGTTGGACTCACTTATGCTGCACTGAACCAAAGGACTGTCAAGCTGGCATCAGCTGTTTTGGAACATTTCACAGATCCCTTGAGAAAAAGTCCCAATACCACAACTGATTGCTGTGGCTCTTGAATGGGCAGCCTTAGTTCAGACTGTTTCAAACAATTTCCACAACATCTTTTGTTATCTCAAGCCTTGGAAAACTGTACAAGAACCAGAAGAACCCCACCAGCATTTCCACCTAGGTCGGACTGGGAGCACTTCCCTTGGTGGCTGACTAGAGGATGGCTGTGAGTGGTGCTGAAGAAACAAAGCTGTGATTAGTACAAATATAAACATTCATTTGTATTTGAGGTGTGCTGTGACCAGGGCAGGCACAAAGCTTCGTTTACATGTGAGGTGTGTTGTGATTGATCCAAACATCCCTTTTCTGACAGCCTGTTTAGGTTTGTTCATTGAGTGAGTCAGCCCATTTAGTGATTTGGTCCAATAAAAGGCTTTTATAGAGTGTTTTTTTTTTTCTTTCTTGTGCAGTTTTAGAGTGGTCTGAACTGGTTTCATGACAAAAACAGCAGAGACGGCAGTAAGGGCAGAGGCAGTGGAGTGGCAGCCAAAGTGACAGCTGAGTGGTCCACAGGCCAAGCTGCAAAAGTGGCAAGGTGGCCGGCTGCTTGACATCAGGAAAAGAGGCAGCTGAGCAGTTTGAGTAAGCAGCCAGGGAAGTAAGAAGGTGAAGAGCAAGGGGTGAAGTAGGATAGAAGGCTGAAAAGATCCAGAGAAGAGAGACTACAGGCTGCGGGACCAGAAGAGTTCCAGAGAGCAGTGAAGCATTTAGAGCCAAGGGTCCGAGGCACCCCAGGCCTAGGGCTGTAATACTGCTCATAGCCAATGGCTGAGAAACCAAATCCTGGGCTGTCTTGTAAACTGAAACTCTAGCTGCAGCCAGTGGCAAAGGAAGGAATACCAACATTCCAGGCCTACACAAGAGCTGCAGCACCTGCAGAGCTATGAGTTCCGATATCCTGTTTGCTGCGGCCGTTGGCTGCTGTCAAATGCCGAGACACACAAAAGCTGCCAAGGACTGAAACTTGAAGAGCCACTTTCCTGATCATCATTTCTATCCAAGGAGCGTGAAAGGATCCCAGCCAGCTGACTGGTAGCAGAGTCATGGTGTGCCTCTTGTGCTGATACAGCAGACACCCAAGTTTTCACTTCTTAAAAGCAGCTAGAGGCTACAGACCTGGTGTTCCAAGCGCTTGATGAAAATGTATATTTTTTAAAACCCAGAAGGGTTTTGGAGATATAATGGCCCAAATAGTGCCAGCTGGAAAAAAATAGTGCCCTCACCCTTGTCTGCCTGTGCCAGTCACAG
Source organism: Eospalax fontanierii (assembly GCA_035773235.1). Classification (NCBI taxonomy): domain Eukaryota; kingdom Metazoa; phylum Chordata; class Mammalia; order Rodentia; family Spalacidae; genus Eospalax; species Eospalax fontanierii. The sequence continues at coordinate 34,507,829 of CM069547.1, forward strand.
CACCCAGACATTTCTTTGGGACAGTCACCCACATGCATTTAAAACTTAAATTCTGAGGCCACTGATGGGTACTCCACCAAAGCAGACAGGGCCACAGAGACCTCGTGCTTTTGCTGATGACCAGCAATGTCCCAGCCCAGGAGGAAACAGTGATCTTAAAAGCATGGAGTTAAGGTCTGATAGAACAACCTCCCCTTCAAAGAAAGCCTTTGTGCAGGAAACTGAACACACTTAGCTGGAAAATGGGGAAGCTCGTGTCAGCCTTTACACACTTTAAAATCAGAATTTAAGACACGTTCATAGAGCATCCCATGTATCTAACAGAATTTTTAAAGCTCCGGTGCATTCCTTTGTGCTCATGCCTGCATCCAGCCCTTTTACTGAGGTGCTTAAAGCAACTCTTCTTTCCTTCACTCCACAGAACTAGACATTTTCCAAGAAATGGACAACATGATAGCAAACAATGATAGGTCGAAACGATGGAGAGATAAACTCATGATGGTGCCCCCTCTGAGAAGTGCGCTGTCACTTTGTAAGGACTCAGTTTATGCAAAAAAAAAAAAATGTGGGGTCAGCAAGACTAATAAGCAGGCTGTAATACTGACCAGCCCAGGGCATCTCTCAAAAGTACACATGGCTGGGGCTGGAGAGATGGCTCAGTGGTTAAGAGAACTGGCTACTCTTACAGAGGATCCAGGTTCAATTCCCAGTACCCACATGGCAGCTAACAGCTGTCTGTAACTCCAGTTCCAGGGGAACCTGACACCCTCTTCTGACTTCTGCAAGCATTGCACAACGTAGGTGCACTTAACATACGTGCAAGCAATACACACATAGAATATTTTTTTTTAAGTACTAGTGGCTGTATCCCATAGATGACTATGTACTATCAAGTGGCTCCTGAGACATCCCCCTGTGGAGCTCTGGATCCACCCCCAAGGAAGGCCACTGTCACCATCCCATCAGCGGGAGAGGCTGATGTGGGATAGACAGAGAGGACATGTGAACATTGTGCAGTCTGCAGTCTGGGCTGTAACAGCCCTGCTTGCTAGCCTAGCCTGTCTGTCCCCCATCACTGCTCGATGCCTGCTCTAAATGCATCTTGTAAACCTATGCCCATTGTGCAGTCCTCACAGAATATCACAGCATGGGGGCAGCTTACATTTCCCCAATGTTCATTTAGCTTTCCTGGTTAAGCCAGGCAGACATTTCAGAATTTATATTTCCTTGGATGGCGAAAACTGGAACTCCAACTGGAGAGGCCGCTAATGATCATTCAATGCCAAGAAGACATGTCAAAAACAGCTCATCTCACAGTTTTTGTTTTTGAGTGTGTACAGAAATTCCCCAATGAGATTAAGAAAGAGAATTTTGCTTGGCACATTTGCACAGATTTCTCATTGGAATTCACGTGTGCTTTAAATTTCCTCTTCCTTTTCAGCATATGGCCCTAGAGGTGTCTTTCATCTCTCTAAATACTAAATTTTAGCGCCTCAAAGAGGCCCAGGGAAATGACAGAAACAGTAAGAACATGGCTGTTCTTGCCAGGCATGGAAGTTTCTAGAAGGCCTTGCAGAGGATTCCTGTAGTTGTTGCTTCTAATTAGTACTATTGGGATTAAATCTAGCAGGTTCTCAGATAATAGGAAAAACAGGCTTTGACAAAGCAAAGTACAGCCTTCCATGGGACTGTCAGGCATTGTTGCTAAGCTAGTTGCAATCACCTCATTTTGGAAGTTACCAGGGTGAATGCATGTAAAATAAAGGAGAAATCTCTGCATAGCTGTACATGTGATCTGTCCGGAGAGCTGATGCATTGCGGCCCAGAAAGAGCCCTACAGGCTCAGGGACTTCGGGTCTTTTGTCCTTGTTTTATAACTGGGTGTGCCCAGCTAGCATTCCTGAGTCCCCTAGAGACCTGACCTGCCTCCGTGTAGTGGCATAAAGCTAAAGAAAGAACCCGGTTCTAAATTTGCCAGGGTGGTTAAACACAGGAGCAGGTGGCGTAGGTAGATATTCAGCCCCAGGGCTCAATGCAGAGAAAGGTAGGATAGGGAGGCGGAATCTGATATGGAACTTCAGTGAGGTAGAAACCACTGGGCATGGATGGAAGAGCATGCTCGTCTTGCAGCTTTTTGCTTTAAACTCTGTTCATGGGGGCTGGAGAGATGGCTCAGTGGTTAAGCCCTCTGGCTGGTCTTGCAGAGGACCTGGGTTTGATTCCCAATATTCATATGGCAGCTAACAACTGTCAGTAACTCCAGTTCCAAGGGATCTGTCACCCTCTTCTGACCTCCATGGGCATTGCATGACACCAATGCACCCGACTACCTGCAGGCAATACACTCATACACATGAAATAAAAATAATAAAAACTGAAACTCTGTACACATGTCCTGCATTTCCTTCTCTTCCTTTCCTGGGCAGTGACTAGAAATAGGATTCTTGGCTTATTTCATGAGGTACTTAGGAGCATCTCCTACTTGTGTCAATTAACTTGTGCACATGTCCCAATAATGGGGCTATGTAGAGCAGGCTGGTCCTCTCTCTATATATGTCACAAAGAGATTCTCCACAAGGAACTCACTTCTGTAAGCTCCTCAGAGTCGAGCAATGTGGTAGGAGGGGCTCTTGTTGATGGCTCCCTCCCCCCACCTGGATTCTCCCAGTGCACAATCATCTTTGGTATCTCTACATTACTTTCAAAGTGCCAGCACTCTATCTCATTGAGATCTGGGATCTCAAATGTCTTCATGTCATGTGCCCCATCACCCCTCTTTCTCAGGCAGCCCATGGTTTCCTCAGGGGCTCTATCCCTCTGCATTCAGTCTTAGACTATCAGTCAGGAGTTCCCATCTGAATTGATCAGATATCTAGTTACCAGCTGGAACAGTGTGTACCTACAAACTGAGATTATTAGCATGTGGCCAGGTGAACTGTAAAGGATTCTGAGGAGGGTTCAGACAGAACTTCGGGCTCTGCTGTGCTGTACTGGGAGCACACTTTGGCTTCTATGCCGTGGCCTCACTTTCTTTGAGGCTAAGGTAGATTCTGCCTCAAGGAGTTGTTATCGTGAGTCCAGTAAAACAACATTTTAAACCCTGAAAGGAGCCCTGGTGCCCTCCTAGCACTCAGGGCCATTAGTGACTGTGTGAGGGGCACCTGGGTCTCCCCTGAGTCCTAAAACTTCTTGTATCTGTTCATCACAGCACTTGCATGCTGTGTTCTTGGCTCACACAGGCTGCTTATAAATTTGTATTGTAAATACAAAGAGGCTGTGGCTTCTGACTATCAGTTGATCTTTATTGCCGTATATCAACTTGTACGATGTTTTCTCCAAGCTCCAAGAACTTTTTAAAGATATATGAAATCCTATGTATCATTGTATCTCTAGAACCTGGCCCAATGCATCATACTTGAAAACATGTTTATTTGAATTCCAGTTGTTTTGGTTTAGGAGCCAAGCTTCCTTTGACTGATAATATGAGAAGAGGATTGGACACCCGAAAAATCACTTAAGCTTTGCCACATGGGGATCTTTGGGGGTAGCATATTCGCAAATTGCTGAAAGTCCTAGCCAACTGAACCATTTTTTTGGTCTCTGAATCTCCCGTTTTATGGGAATCCTCATTTTAACTCTATTTCTTGGTAAATGTAAATTCTGGTTTGCTTACGTACAATAAAAACTCATTTAGGGGAGATAATATAGATCTAATTTATATGAAGGAAGTCAAGAGAATGTAATATTAATCTTTCGCTTTAAGGATAATTTATCTGGAATGTTTTCCTGATGAAGAAAAAATAGCATTTAATTATCAAAGAAATAATCAAGTAAAAGGTCTAAGTAGTCTTTTCAAATTAAGAAAAGTGCAATCATTAATGTCTCTTAATCACACAGTCCCATGACAAGTGTTGGGTTGTAGATGTACCAGTTGAGGCTGGGCTCACCCTTGTCACTTTTCTTTCCATTTGGATCAGTTTTGGATCTCTGTGCCAGCCTCTGCCTATTGCAAAAAGAAGTTTCTTTGATGAAGGCTGAAAGCTACACTTATCTGCAGACAAAGTATTTAGAATGCAGTTAGAAATTATATTGGTTTAGGAAAATTGCAGTAATAGGATCTATTTTAGGGTCTGTGACCTCTCCAGCCATGAGTATTTGGCTAGATTTCCAGTACTGGGCATGAGCTCCCTTCTATTGAGCAAGCCTTACTCCTAAGATAATAGTGCCACTTTACACGACTGGGGATATGTTGCCAGGATGGTTATTTTTGCAGTTTGTAGGCTTTACAGAGAGGTAGAACTTCCAAGTCAGTTCCATTTCAGTTTCTCCAAGTCCTATATCAGCAATGGGGTCTTAACTTTAAGTTCTGGGAGGCAATAGCAAGTTAAAGGCAATAGCAACAGCCTATATTGTTTGGGAAGTCTTTTGGATCCCCGTGGCCAACAACTGGAAGGGAGGTTTTCCATGCCTAGAGCTAGGAATTTTGTTAGGTAGTCTGTGTTTCTTGGGGAGAGCATTAACACCTCACCCCTATGGTATAACTCTAAGCTATATACTTAAGCTTATATATATATATATATATGTATATATATATATATATATATATTATATACTAAATAACATCTCTCTCGATAGATATATCAAGATAAATATATATATATATATACATATATATATATATGCCCCACACTTAGATTAGATGAAGAACTATGAGCAATCAATAGCTGCTGAGAGAGAGTTAATTTGTCTTCTGCAGGGACAAAACCCCTGATAGGTTATCTACTCCCATGAGGTCAGTCCTAAATTCATGTAAACATAAAATGTGTAACACTAAATGGGCTTAGTAAGGTGTGTATGTGTGTGCAACAATAATCAGAGAAGATGTTATGAACTTAAGAGCGAGGTACAGCAAGAGTTGGAGGAGAAGAAGGGAGGAAATGATGTAAATGCAGGGCTCATGTATGAAATGCTCAAAAGTTAAACTATTTAAATAAAAAGAAACCATAATGGAGTTTCCTGGCAAGGTCTATTTGCCTACTCAGCAGCCCAGTGCTGGCTCCAGGTGGTTCTGGGTGCTCTCCTAGGCTCACAGTCTCCCAGGGGCTTGAGGGAATAGCAGGTAGCTTTTGTTAGGTGGGGAGAACAGGTCCAGCCTCCCATAAATGGGAAAGTAACATTTATGAAAAACCTTGATGGTCCACAGGAATGTTCAGGAGGAGAGAGGGAGAAAGTGTGTTGCAGGCATACAGAGCTGGGTGTTCAAAGCTTGAGGTGTGCATAAGCTAGGTAGGAAGCAAGTGTGGTTCAATGGTGGATCAGGGAGAGGACACTTGTGGTGTGTGTGTTAGGATAAACAGGGGTCAGGTTGTACCACATATCTGCTTTAGCCCTCTCAATATTCATCTCCCATCCATGCTTCCTTAGTTTCTTCTCCTTGCTAGGTGGTGCTAAGGTCTGTAGAAGTAGGGCCATGCATTCCTGAATATGAGATAATCGTCTTCCCCCAAAGCCAGAGTGTTTTTCCTGTAAGGCAGTGATGTTCAGCAGGGAAGGGCAACTTCATACCGGAAGGGGTGCTTGACAACACTGTGTACATTACTACTTGTCAAAACCTGAGAAACGATACTGCCTGCTTTTTGGGATATGCCACAATGAACAGAACATCTCCAAAGCCAGCACCTGCCTTCATTACAATGTCAGGCACTATACATATTGCTGTTCTGCTAACTGCAGTATGAACCAGCCCTGCCTAGGTATAGCTGCAGACATAGTACAGAGCTTACTGAACAATGCTGGCTCTGAACTATGCTTATTGTTCTGTTGCCTATGGGGGTTCTCAAGCTGGCATTCAAGGCTATTTCCTCTCTGCTCCTACCTTCTGGTTCAGTTGCCCGCTCACCATGCCAACTCCAGGCAACTTTGTCTAATTGTCCCCGGACTCCATCCTGACATTTTCCTCGGCCTGATAGCTAACTTGGCAGGTTAACTGGTTGTCTTGATTAACGTCTCAAGTCCCACCTTCTCCCCTCTAGTGTCTTCACGGGGTCCTATTATTTCCTCTGTTGTAGTTACCTCCATCTGTGCTTTCACTGTCTGTGAGCTTACCAGGACAGCAGCCATGTCTGACTAGGCTTGCTGTCTTCCAAAAGCATAGCGCCTTTCCACGTATATGATGCACGACAATACTGTGTAATAAACTCAGATTCTGGCTTGCTACTTAAAATCCTTTTGCTTATTTTATAAACGAATATAAATATCTATATATATATATATATATACATGTTACATATAATATATACATAAAATAACATTGGATAGAATAGAAAGATACTCTTTCTGGATACAGGCCTCTTTAGCCTTTCACTATTTGTCATGTATAAAATGGATTATATAATCAGATGTAATCAGTTATGTAATTATATGCAAAACAATGTATAAAAATACTTAAGTACACACGGTAAGTCTGTATTAACTCTCCCTCCCTGCCTGTCTTTTTAGTAGATCCACTACCCCCACCCCCACCACTCCGCCCTATTTTTTACTGCTACAGTTAGGCCGAACCCTTTAGAGTCCAGGCTGATCCAGCCTCGCTCCAGGCAGGGTGGACTCTGGTGCCCTCGTGTGTTCAAGCGCAGAACTTCAGAAGGCGAGAAGCGCCGGATCTAGAGTTAAGATGTGGACTGCGTTGTTATCAAGCATATTTACACTCAAAAGAACAAGTTTTAGAATAGCGTCACCCGACTGTAGGCTTTGTTAATAGTCTTGAAGGAAGGAAGTTGGGAGTTCTCTATTGAGAAGAAATCGCTTCAGCGAGTCAAGGATCAACGATCCCTCTTACAATTAGGAAGGTTCCCGTTTCTCTACCTCCACTGCCCCGGCAATGCCTCCCTGAAGGTCCAAAGAATTAAGCTTTACCAGAGATAACACCACAGTTCAGACGATCCAAGTCTTTGCTCTCTTCATCACTCTGTTCTAGAGTCCAGCGGCCGGGACCAGGGAGCGCTTGTGACGTCACTCCTAGAGACTGCAGCAGGCCTGAGTTCTTTGGACCGTCCCTGTTCAGGTCTGTCAGGTTCCACTGTGGTGAGCAGGATAGGTTTCCACGGTTTGGTTGGACGCCGGGAGTTTTGAGATGCACATTGCTGTCTCCTCTCACCCACATCACTAGTGTAGGATGGGCACTCATCACCGTCAGGGCCTCCCTGACTCCAGGACCAACCTCTTGGAATATTCTAGACTTCCCAGGGAACGCCAGACTCATGGCTTTTGTGGCCCAAGCCATTGTGCTTAAGAGTATGTGGGTAACTGTCATGACTGTGCTGGGTAGGACTCAGGCCGAAAGTGCTGTGTGCCCTCCCTCAACCATATAGGGTTGCACTTTGGGGAGGAAGGAGGTAGAGGTGGAGGAGGAGGGGGAGGAGGAGGAGGAGCTGGAAAAGGAGGAGGCACGGTTTCATGTAGCCTAGATTGATTTCAAACTTGCTAAGTAACTGAGGATAGCCTTGAACTCCTGATTCTTCCGCCTCTACCTTCCAAGTGCTGGGATTAGGGATCCCAAGCAAGTATTACCATGCCCAGATTTTTCCTTTGCAATATTTGAATGGATTAGGGATGCTGGTAGGAGCTGCAGGAATCAGTCTTCAGGAGAGTTTCTTACCTTCAGTATGGCTCCACCAAGGCAGCCCTACTATCAGTGGTGTGTGTGTTTGTGTGTTTGTGTGTGTGAGTGTGTGTGTGTGTGTGTGTGTGTGTGCATGTGTGGGCTTTCCCATTAGGGGACAGTCCTTCAGAACCTCCACTCATGGAATCCAGCTAAGCATCTTTACTACAGAGGGCTGGACCACCAGAACTTTGGTGCATGCTTTGCTGGGCATCCTTTGCATGCCCTGGGCATCTCTGTGTATCTGCTTTGTATCATCAGGAGGCTGTTTGGTCCTTGTTTTGAATCTGCTGTCCATTCTTTCACATCCTGTGACAGTGCATGGTGAAGGAAGTAGACTCTGGCGACCTGGAGCAGAATATCACTGACAACTGGAAAGTTAAATATCGCCTTTTAAAGAAGAACCAGGAGAGCTTTATTGTAAGCTGCTCATGTGCACCATGCTCTTGGCCTTACTCTCTAGGGTACAAGGAACAGATGACCACTGATGGGTGATCATGGATCACATGGAGGGGTGAGGTCACCACACAGACAGCGGGCCAACTTCTCAGAGGTCACCAGGGCTGTGCTATTATTTCAGGCCTTCCTTTGTGATTCAGGAGAACTCATATGGTTATTTCCTCCTGACAGATGTTCCTCTTCGCTTCTGTGCTGTACTATTTCTCTTGCCACTCTGCCTCCTTGGCCAAGTCCTCTTCCTTCAATTATTCCTAACACGGACTGTCAAGCACTAGCTGTAATAATTATTAAAACTCACGGTCCATGGTCACTCGGGCCACTGGCATCCTTTGTGGTGAATCAGGAACAGCCTCTCAAAGGCTTCATTGAGTCACTAGCCACCCATTGCAGTCCCTTCTTCATACTGCATTCAAAATGACCATTCTTGTAATAGTTAGCTGCAGTTGTGAACTTGACATACCTGGAAGGAAGGTGCCGCTGAAGAAGTGCCTCCGTTAGATTGGCCTGTTGTGGTCCTGCCTGTGGAGGATTTTCTTGATTGCTAATTGATGCCTAAGGGCCCAACCCACTGTGGGCAGTGCCATCTCTATGGAGGTGGGCCCAGACTGTATCAGAAAGGTAGCTGACTGTAAGCATGGAAGCATGCCAATAAGCTGTGTTCCTTCATGGTATGGTCTCTGCCTCAGTTCTGGTCTCCAGGTTCCTGCCTTGGTTTCTGCCTTGGCTTCCTTTGATGGTGGACTGTAACTTGTAGCTAAATTAAACCCTTTCCTCCTCAAGCTGCGTTTTGTCATGGAAACATTTTGTCATAGCAATAGAAAGCAAACTAGAACAGTTATAAAGGCAGCTTCCAAGCGTTGCTTTTGAACACACTTTAACATCTGGAAATGGCCATGAGCCGTTTTAGATGGCTTACACAGGCTTTCATAGGCTTGTTTTGAAAGTTCTAATTGAATTAATAGAAGACAATTTCACAGTAAGAGTTATGCATGGAATTCAAGAGGTACCTGTTGGTAGATGGCAGAGTTGGAATTACTTAAAAATATCAACTGTGTTTCCGTTATATGCTACTTCATTGACTTTTTTATCTCATAGTATAGCATTATCTTAATTTTACAGATGAAGAAGTTGAGAGAGGATTGAGTGAACTGAGAAGCTGGGAGGTAAAAGGAAGCAGGATTGGGATGGGAACTCAGTGTCCACCCAGACCTAGCAGCCTTCTGTGCCTCCCTTGACTCTGGCAGTACTTAGCACATTACCAGGCACTGAGCTTGCTGGCTTCTCAGTCACTGGGAAGATACATCTGGCTTCCAGAGCAGAAGTACTTTCTTTTTCTTTTTTATCTTTTTTTGTGACACGGTCTCCCTGAGCCCCAGCCAGCCTGGAACTCCCTATGTGGACCAGACTGACTTTGAACTCACGGAGAACCACCTGCTTCAGCCCTCTCAAGTGATGAGATTAAAGGCGTGTGCCACCATACCTGGATAGAAGTGCTTTCTTATAGAAGAAAGGAACTGATGTTACCTTGCCAAGCGTAGTATAACTTTCCCTGAATGGAGCCGTCAGTCAGGTGTGACAGCAGAATACAAGTCTGTGTTTCATAACAAATGAGATAAGCAGAGGGTATCAGTTTCTGGCATGGTGTAATGAGGACTGTGTCCCATATCACTCCAATGCCGTTTTCATCTCTGAATTTTGCTGCTTCTCCTTAGTTGCAATATGAATAGTTTAGTTTCTAAGGCATATGCCTATAAAATTAGAAAAGCACACTTTTAATTTAAATTTCTATATTTAAAAGTTAAATATAGATAGGTGTGTTTAAACAAGTGAGTCCATCTGTTAGAGGAAAAAGCTACCCGGCATCAAACATTTCATTAAATGTAACAATGCTATTCTTTGTTACGGCTACTGTTTGGATTTCATAACAAACCACCTCAAAACCTTGTGTCATCAAACAACATACTTCACCCAAAAATCTACAACTGGAGGAGCAGACATCAGAGGCCAATCTTGGTTCCATCTAAGTCTCCAGGGGAACTTAGAAGTTCAATTGTACCATGGGAGGGCACACATTCGTCTGTGTGGCTGTCCATGGAGGATGGGCTTTGAAGAAGAAAAAAGAGTTAGGAAAGGAGAGAGGGAGGTGGGCTTTCTGATGTTGTGATAAAGTGTTTGACAATCAAAAGGAAGAAAGCTTTCTACAGGCTCATGGTTGGGGAAGTTTCCATTCAGATCACTTAGCCACATTGCTTACGGGTGTGTGGTAAGGCACACCAGCATGGTGGGGAGTGTGTGGCAGGAGGTCTTTACTTCTTGGTGGCCAGAAGGCTAATCGAGAGGGGACGGGATGAGGGTGCTGACCTCCTCTTCACAGGGTGTAACCCCAAAGTCCTAACTGTCTGTCACTAGGCTCCACCCCTTATAAGCCCATCAGGTGAACCTCATTAACACCACAAATGATGGTGGCACACAGCTTCTCAGGGTCACTTAAAATCCAAACCATAGTAGATGCAGGGGGGCACGGGTAGGAGGAGTCCTATCCCTTTTAAGATCTGACCTCCAAGGTCTAACTGTGCCATTGCTGCCACTGTTCACCAAAGGCCAGAGCCACACCCGGGACCAAGGGGAAGGGAGCTTCCTCCCTGTCCCCATGTTTGAAAGAGTACATCTTTCCCCAGCCTAACTCACTGTCTTTCTATGTTGTAGCAAACCCATTCCAGCAGAATGGCATCCCCATGAAGACAGAGGTCTTGCCTGCCTCTTCTCTCTTCATGTAGTTCCTGGCACAGCAGGTTTTGCTGATCCATATTTATTGAATGAATGAGGACTTTCACTTCCATAATAAAATAAGTAGAGATAACAGACATTTCATCACAGAAGAAAAAGAGATGGAAGATAATGCACGGAAACACCGTTGCTCGCCAGGGAAATGCAAACAAGGCCACAGTGTGATGCCCCTGCATATAGACTAGCCTGGCTGGAAGTAAAGTCTGGCCACAGGAAGTGCTTGTAAGGACATGAAGCAAGTGACATTTATGTTCTGGTGGGAAGTCTACTGGTACAGCCACTTTAATTTGGCAGTTTTTATAAAGTTTAAACATAGGGATTGTGAAGATGATTCAACAATTAAGGGCACTTGCTGTTCTTTCAGAGGACCTGAGTCTAGTTCCAGCACCCATGTTGAGCGGCTCACAACCACCTGTAACTTCAGTACCAGGGCATCTGATATCCTCTTCTGGTCTCCACAGGCACTCCTGCCCATGGGCAAACCTACACATAAACACATACGCATACACATAATTAAAAAGATAATTTTTAAAAAGTTTAAGCATAGATATAATCAGCCATTTCATTTATAGGAATTTAACCAAAGCAGTGTTCTAAGACCCATCCATGAATAGTCACAGCAGTGAGATTTGTAACATTAGGTAATAACCAAATGTCTGCCAACAGATAAGAAGATAGACACTGCGGCATATCCATACAAGGCATTATTATCAAGCAATGAAAAGAAAAATGCTATTGATTCACATAGTGACAGATAAATCTCAGAATAATTACAGTCCTATGCTACTTAATAATGTTTTGGTCAGTGACAGAGCCCCATAAATAATGGTGGTGGTCCTATAAGATTATATTGCCTAGTGACATTGTGGCTATTTTAGTTTGTGTGATCATACCCTATGAAGTTTCCTCAACATGCGAAATTACGTAACGACACATTTTAGAATGTGTTACATTGTCTTAAGTGACATGATTGGATGAACCACAGAAGACAAATATAAACAATTAACTACTGTTCATGACACAGAACTCTAAGAAATGCAATTAAGTATTTAGTGACAGAAAATGGGGCAAGGAGAGGTGAGAGCGTAAAAAAATAAGGAGCACGAAGAGTCTCTGGGTTATAGTATTAGTTCCCTCTGGATGCTGCAACAGTCCTTGCAGCTCAAAACAACACACATTTATTCCCTTACAGTTCTGGAGGCCAGCGCTCCAAAATAAGCCTTGTGGAGCCAAACTCAGGGTGTGGGGAGGGCTAGCTTTCTAGCTTCTAGAGGCTGCCAGCCATCCTTGGCTTGTGGTCACATCATTTTATTTACACTCTGCCTTCTCCCTTCAGTGAGGGCCTCTGCAATTGTGTTGGTTCTGCCCAGGTAATTCAGGACAATTTCTCTGCCTCAAGAACTCAATTCAAATCTTGAGCCCTTTTAATAGGTAAGATGACAGGTGCTCAGGTTCTGGCGATTGGGCCTACTTTTAGGCCCACTGTGCAGTCCTCCACAGTGGTGATTTTTACACTGGAGTTCATATGTATATGTTGAAACAATGAATTGTATATTTTATGGACAACTTAATGAATGTCAATTATACCAAAATAAAGCTTCATTGAGAGAGAAAAATGTTTACTTGAATGCCTGTTGTTGAATTTTGAAAAACAAAGTCAATTAAATGTGATTTCTGAATATATCTGTTTAAGTATAGACCCTTAAACCAGTTGAAGTCAATTGAATGTGCTCGTTCATTAAGCCATCCTGGATAATCTTTAGACATTCTAGATACTGCTACGGTGGCTCATCTCACTTTATCACTTTTATTCCTGGATAATGCTGTGTGTGAGACATGGACACACACATGCGCACACACACACATGCACACACATACATATGCACACACATACACACATACCAATGCATATGCACACACACATACACACATACATGTATGCACACACCTACACACATGCATGCACACACACATACACATGCATATGCACACACATAAACATACACACATACACACCCATACAAATGCATATGGACACACATACACATACACATAGACACACACATATATGCACACATATACACACATACATACATGTGCACATGCATACACACACATACACGCATACATGTACATGTATACACATGCACACCCATACATGTACAAACACACACATATGCACACATATATGCACGCATACACACATTCTCAGGCACACATACACATATACACACATGCACACACATACGCACAGATACATGCACACACATAAACACACATATACATATACATGCATGCACACACATTCATATACACACATACACACACAGACACACACATACACACGAGTTCTTGGTATCCATGGAAACTTACTTTCAAGACCCCTCTTCTGGGCTGGGAATGTAGCTCAGTGATAGCTTGTTTAGCGTTCTCAAGGCCCTGGGTTCATCCCCAGCACACACACACTGAAGAGACTTCCCTCTGTATATAAATCAAGAGTGGCCCACTTGCCCTACATAAAACGATGTTGCATTTCCACATAGCCTAGGCACACCTTCCATACACACTTATTCTTCTCATGATGTAGAAAGCCCGATGCCATGGAGTGAAGTGTATGCTCCATGTAGCCACAATGTCTCTCCAAATGCTTTTCATCCTGGTCAGTGGCATCCCTAGACACAGACCTGATGACAATGGGGATCACTCTATCATTTACATATTTAAAATCACAGCTGCTGTGCTGGATCTTCTAGCGGTTCTTTTGTCTCAAATATAGTCAATATGTAATAATAAAGTTTTCAATACTGTAGCTGCAATACTGTTGGGAAAAGTCATTCCCTACTTTTTAAGAAAAATGTAGTTTTGCTGTTGCAGATCCACCTTTATGAACTCACTTTCTGAGCAGTATTTAAAGCATTTATCCATGGTTCTGAAAGGTTTTATATAGAGCACAACTCTTTCCTTTTGGTCTTTTTCAGACAGGGTCTCCCTACAGTCCCATTGGCCTGGCATTGGCTATGTGGACCAGGCTGGTCTCAATATCACAGAAATTCACCTGCCTCTGCTTCCTGAGTGCTGGGACTAAAGGCTTGTACCACACTTGGTTTCACAATACAATTCTTATTTAAAAAATATGTAAATGCATGCATGGAAAATCTGTATGGGATTAAGAAGGGATTAGAATGCTCTGACAATCTTGATTCTTGTGATGTTGAAGCTGAGGCACCATCCTCCTTTACACTTGTTCTCAGAAACAGCAGACTCTGGAGATGAGGGTCCTTCCAGCCCAGACCATAGTCTCCATTACTGAGGGGCTGGGGGTCTCTTCAGACAGTGAGGCCCCCAGTTCAGGTAGATTATATACTTGTTACAGAACATGCAGCTCCCTCCTGCTCTACACAAGGCCTGTGGGGACCTCCAGGGCCTGCCTTCTCTGTGGTGTCCCACTTGACTGAAACACCCCACAAGACTGCAGGACAGCTCTCTGGATCTCAGTATTAAAGAGTGGAAAATATAGACCTGGAAAGACACTCCCTAGACCTTAGCGGGTGCCCATGCTCACAGAGAAGCAAGGAAAAGGATGCTACTTTATTATTAACATCTCTTTCCCTTGTCTAGGCAAAATTACGACCTGGTCTCTCCTATAGACACAGCCTCTTTCACAGCCTCTCTTGGCTTTGAGATTTTCATTGTCTCTCCCGATTCCCACCACCTTTGAGACCCTAAGAAGTGTTTCCAGAATTCACAAACCTTTTATAATGTATACCAACTACAGGCCATGAAAGGCCAGAAACCGTCAAAAATGACCACATAGATGTTTGTACGGCTCCCAGGAAATGCATCTGAGGAACAGAATGAAATTCTTTACAGGGAGGGAATGATGGTCCTCAATGCCTGTGCTCTGAGTTCAGCAGCATCACCAGAGATGCTGACTGACATTCGTGTGTAAGTAGCTTGTGATGTGAAACCACAGAGGGCCTCCTAGGATGGTAGTACAGAACTCTGAATTTGCATTACAGTGAGTGACTCTACAGATATGTGGCCCAGAGAATGCTAAACCATGCTGCAGTCTTCTCCAACTCCCGATGTGAGCCATTCAAACTGGACTGAACACACATCGGAAAGGGTGATCTTTACTTGTGCAGATTCTGTTACAGAGTTCAAGACCACGGGGAAAGACCAATTCAGATTTTAATTAGCCAAATTTATTCAAGCTGCAGCTGGTTACAGTCTGTCAGGTTTGAGAACTACAGATCCAGGGGAAGGGGAGTGAGTTTTAAAGGCTGCACTGTGAGATAATGTCAGGATGCCCCTGAGTAAGCAGGATCTGTGGGTTACAGAAGCCAAAATCAGCAGTTAGTCATGTCGTAACAGTTCTTATGCAACTCTGTGGTCAAGGTCTTTGAAGGAGCAGATCATAGCAGCTGCGTACTTCTGGGAAAAGGGGAAGGGGTCAGAGTTGCCTGGAAATTGTTTTCCAGTTTTGAACTAAGAATAATTTGCAACTAAGTTTTAAGACAGTTACTCTGCACAAAATGGAGTCATTCTAGTCATCGCATTCCCCACTAGCTCTGGGTCATATGACTCAAATCGTTGATTCCCATTGGACCCCGGGTTGGTATAGAGTCTGCAGGTCTAGTATTTTAACAGTGCTGATTCTTTTTCTAATGTATGTAACCAATTTAAAATGCAGGGGCCAATTGTAATACCAAGGGTTAGTAAGAGGATGGGTCCAGCTACAGTGGTTAACAGGGTGGTGAGCCATGGGGACCAAGAAAAAGGGGACTGGTACCAATTAGAGGCCTCAGCATGCTCCTTTGCTTATATATCTAAGTTTTGTTGGACCATGTTTAATGTCTCCCATATAACTCCTGAGTTGTTGGCATAAAAACAAATTTTTTCTCCTAAGGCTATTCACAGGCCTACTTCCTTTAATAACAACAAATTGAGTCTCCAGCGGTTTTATAAAACCATTTTTGTCAGGGGGTCCACCTGCTTTTCGAGCTGTCCTATAGAATTCTTGAGGTGTTGTAGATTTTGGTCTACTTTGGCATAATGGTTTAAAATTTTGATCTCCAGTGCCTAATACTGATGCTCCCAAAGCACCCAAGCTTGTGATCCCAGTCCCCACAGGAGGAGGGGTAAGAGAGGCTGAGGTCACTACCCTTTTCTTTTGATTAAGGATTTCATTGTGGGAGTGAATCATATTGGACAAGTATTTTTCTGCCTTCCTTTCCAGTATATACTATAACTGGGGAAGGACATTAAACCAGAACACAAAGGCTTCCCTCCAGAGCTCTAGTTCTAGATGTTCGGCTGTTACACATCTAGCTAGGCCAAAGGTACAAGCCCTCTAGGTCCCTGGTGGTGCCAGAAAATGGGTTCTAGCACTTTCAGGCTTAGTAGTGTGTGTGCGGATACCATAGGATTGGTCATAGGGGGAAGATGGGCAGTCATAGGTTGAAGAGATTAAACAAGTGCCAGTTCATTGGCGATCTCCTAGGGTAAGTTTAGTTTCCTCAGGTTCATAGTTTGTACTTTATGGTAGGGCAGTAGTTGGAGTGATAGATAAGTTGACCCTTATCCCCACATAGACAGGAGACTTAGGGTCTAGGCAAAGCCAACAGTCATTTCCCAGGCTGGGGAATGTGCGGTTTATCCAGCTATAAATTCACCTTAGTGTCTCCATTTTGGGGAGTTCATCTGAAGTGGGGAGGTTGCCTGTGCCAAGTGAGCGTGGTACATCTGTGGTACCATCATTTACCATGTAGGTTTAGCTCCCTGAGGCAGATAGTTAATCTTGGTTAGGGTCAGGATCTGCTCTGTTGTTACAAGTTGGGTAAATTGGAGAGTGGAGAGAGGTGTAAGTCATTTTCTGTTGTTATTTTGGTTTTGGGTGAGACAACCAGTTGCTCCTGGGATCTATGGGTTTCACGTGTGTTGGTAATGCCTTTCTCTGTATTTCAAATTTTTTGCCAACATCCTCATCCTGACTGAAATGGAGTTTGAAAACCAGTTTTGTCTAGTGAGCCAGTGTTCGGTACTCAACAAATTCTGGGCTATAACTCTTACAATAATGGGATTACATCCAGGGCACCGAGTTGGAGTTTTGCAGCCTGGACAGAGGTCATACTGGAACTTCCTGGCTGCAAGAACGGGATTTCCTTAAAAAAGGTCACCTAGGTCTATGTGAGAGGCAGGTGGAGAGGTGGCACTTTTAGCTATTCCCAATTTTCTATCTTGGGTTTGGGATAATTCCCAATCCTAGGTCTCAGTGTTTCTAGTTGACCATTTATGAGAGGTACCAGCTGGGATTCCCAATACCAGTGTCAGTCTGAGTCCGGGATATCGGTAACTGCACCTTTAGGGGTCCTTGGGGAATCTCATAACAACCTCCATCTTTCTCCCTTTTCCTGGTTGGTCATATGTGCTTTCGGGTGGGAGTGATGGATCCAAGCTGCAGTCCTCACTGCCTTAACAGCTGTGGGTGTCATCAGGGTCACAAGATATAGTCCTTTCCAGGCGGACTCTGGGGTTGGGCAGGGTGGACAGCAGGCCCACCCCAGGTCTCCAGGTTGGAACCTGTGTGCTGATTCAGTCAGAGATGGTAAGGGTAGTGGAGACAAGATACGGGTCTGGATGTCTCAGGAAGCTCATTGCAGAGCCTTCAGGGACTTAAGTAAGGAATAATTAATTTCAATAGCTTGTGGCCTCCCCTTTGTGGGAATTTGTGGAGGTGGGTGACCGAACTTTATCTCAAATTGTGTTAGCTTGTCCCAGGAGGGGGAGCACCTGATTCTGAAAAGAACAGTAGGGAGCAACTAAGTCCATCCTTCGCCAGTTTCTGCCCAGAATTTAGTCAGCGTTTCTTTAATGGTTCTGTGAGCTCTTTCTACCTGTCAACTCTGGGGCTGGTAGGAACAACCTAATTTCTAATGTATTCCTAGAATTTTGGCCACTTGTGACACATTAGCATGAAGGCCGGGCCATTGTTGGACCCCAAGAAGAAGGAAGACTGAATTGGGGAATGATCTCCATTAGTAATTTCTTAGTCATTATCTTAGCTGTTTCTGATGTAGGAGGAAAGGTCTCTACCCATCCTGAAAAGGTATCTACAAAAACCAACAAATATCATTATCCAAACCTTGCAGGAGTAATCTTGATGAAGGCCAAGTCCCAGTGTTCACCAGGCCTAAGTGCCCCCTCTCCAATGCCCAAGGGCACCGATTTTCCCTCTCTTGAGTTTTCCTGGGTGCAGGTGGCACAGCTGCAGGTAATTTGTTCGACTTTCTCATCCAGATGGAGCAAGAAATACCTGTCCCTGATTAATTCCTTTAATTTTGTTGATCCCAGATGTACCTTGATGAATCAAGAAAGGAGAGATGCCTCAGGGCTCTGGGCAGGATGGAATATCCATCCAGTCCTCTGTCCTTGTGGTCCCCTGGTGTTGGGCCCATTTTTCCTCTTCATTAATATGTATTCAGGTCACTCCAGTAGGTCTGGTTCAGTCAGGAGAGTGAGAATCAAGGGAGGGCCTAGTATTCGCAGTGGTTGCACTGGTTCTTTTGCAGGTTTCTTTGCATGGTTTCTGCAAATCTGTTGCCTCGTGCCTTGGCTGAATCTCCTTTTTGGTGTCTGGGGCAGTGAATAATGACAAGTTTTTCAGGCAGCCCCATGTCTGTTAGGAGAGCAGAGATTTCTTCCCTGTTTTTGATCTCCTTCCCAGCTGAGGTGAGGAGGCCTCACTTCTGATATAATGCCCATGTGTGTGTGTGGTGGCAAAGGCACACCGGCTGTCGGTATAAATGTTGACCGCTCGACCATTTCCCCCCTGAGTCAAAGATATCAACTTCTTTTTGTGCGGATGTTCCCTTGGACAGGGTTTGGGCCCAAATTATTTCAGAGATGATTACCACAGCTGTTCCTGCATACCTGACCCACTCCCACATACAACTTCCGTTGGTGTATAGGGTTACATCTGCTTTTCCAAGGGGTTGTTCTCAAAGGTCCCGTTGCCAGTGTTGCAGGTTGTCCATGGCTTGGGCACAGGCATAGGCTGGCTGTTCTGTGGAGTTAGGTTGGAGGAATGTTGGGTTCAGCACCGCAAATGGAGAGAACCTGATTCTGGGGATGTCTAGCACGAGGGCCTGATCGTTGGTAATGTGAGCATTTGACATCCAGTGGTCAGGGGCTCCCTGGAGGAACATTTCAATGGAGTAGGGAGTAGTGACAACCAAATCCTGTCCCAGAGTTAATTTATGATCCTCCTTTAGCACCCGCTCTGAGGTAGCAGTGGCCGGAATGCTGCATGGCCATTCTGATGCGACAGGATCCACGCATTTAGACAGATTAGGCTTTTCCAGAATCTCAAAGTTTGAGTCAGCATGCCCTTTGCCACCCCTTTGCCACGAACAGTTGGAAGGGTTTGGCAATGTCAGGTAGTTCTAACACTGGGGCTGACATTACAGATGCCTTAAGTTTCTGGAGGCTTCTTTTTCTCTCTTCTCCCAGCTCGTGGAACTGTTTCCTCTCATGCTTTGGTATAATGGCTTAGCTATCTTGGCGAAGTTAGGTATCCAAAGTGCAATATTTAACAGTCCCAAGGAATTCTCTCACCTGTCTTTTGTCTCATGGCTCAGGAATACTCAGGATAGCCTGGATCCTGCTCAGGGATAAAGTCCTGCTGCCGCCCTCCAGACAATATCCCATATAAATTACCCTCTTGGCATACAACTAGGTATTCTTGGCAGATACATGGCAGTCCAATGGTTGGAGGTTTTGAGAAGTTCCCCTGCAGCCTGCTGGCATTTGTCCAGGGCATGGGCAGTGATGAGATCATCCACATACTGTAAGAAGGTGACATTTGTGTGCCCTTAGTGATATATCCACACTAAGGCCTCATCAAATAGCGTGGGAGAGTTCTTAGAACCGTATGGTAATCGGGTCCAAGTCAACCTGCCACTAAACCCCATTTCAGGGTCCGTCCATTCAAAGGCAAATATGGGTTGACTCACAGACACAAGAGGTAAGGAGAAAAAGGCTTCCTTCAGCTCTGAGACAGTATAAACAATCTTTTCTGAATCTAATAAGCTGAGCAGGGTGTAGGGGTTTGGCACAATTGGGTGAATGGTTTCTACTCTTGTTGATTTCCCTTAGGTCCTGGGCAGGGCGTTAGTCCTTGGAGCCGCATTTAGCGACTGGGAGAAATGGAATATTCCAGGGGGAGTGATGAGGGACCAAAATTCCTGTGCTCCTAAGACTGTGCTTTCTGATGCCAGTCTTAGAGTCCCTTGAGATTAGGTATTGTTTTACTCTCACGGGTGAGGCAGAGTTCAGGAGTTGGACAATTACTGGCGGTCGATGGCAGGCCAGCCCAGGAAGAGCACCCCTCCTTGCCAAGCTGTTTGGGTGGCTTGTGGGTTAAATGACCTGGAACCTGGCCACCTTATGTCAAAAGTGGGCCACTCCAATTCACATTGAGTACAGAGCTTTGCAGACAACATTTTAACTCCATAGGCCAATTTGTGAAACTCCTGGAAGAGGCACAGCATGCAGCTCAAAGAATTCCAGCTGTGCTCAGTTCAGTTCCTATGTCTGCAACAAAACTTACACAGGCGCACCAGAAGACATAAATCCATCAGAGCAAAGGAACAAAACACCCAACAGACAGAGAAGACCAAACGACAGACATCTGGTGGCCACCTTCACTCATATGTCTAAATCCTAACCAGGAGGGACGCCTGCTGGTGTCCCTGGAGACTGGGTTAATGATTGCATCTAATCCACCCAAGCTCTCCCCATTGGTCTGGATCCCCAAAAACTCACTGGTTGGTCATGTCCTTAGTACATGACAGCTGGTGTTTTTGTTTTTTTCACTTTCATTTTGGTTTTAATTTCGGTGGTCATGGTCTCAGTCAGGCTCCTGTAGGCCTCTGAATCCACTAATGGACCTGCCCCCATGTTGGTCCTGTCCCAAACTGATGACTCTTTAATTTGTGGCAACCATGGTCTTGGGCTCCCGTGGGCCCCTGACTCCACTAATGGACTTGCCCTGGACCAGCAACTCTGAGTCTGGGGTCTCCCAAGATCTCGCTGAGGCTGTCAAATGTTCCAGAGTTTGAGACTACTGAGAAAAGACCACCAGACTCAATTCAGATTTGTATTAGGCAAATTTATTCAAGCTGCAGCTGGTTATAGTCTCTCTGTCAGGTTTGAGAACTGCAGCTTGAGGAAAGGGAGAGTGAGCTTTTAAAGGCAAGACCCAAAATGGCTGTACTGTGAGATAATGTCAGGACTCCCCTGAGTAAGAAGGATGTGTGGGTTACAGAAGCCAAAATCAGCAGTTAGTCATGTCATAACAGTCCTTATGTAACTTTGCCCAACCAGCTCATAGCAGCTGCGTACTTCTCGGAAAAGGGGAGGGGTCATAGTTTCCTGGAAACTTTTCCAGTCTTGACCTAAGAATAAGTTGCGGCTAAGTTTTAAGATGGTTACTTTGCATAAAATGGAATCACGTTGGTCATCACAATGCCTTGGCTTAGGATGTCTCAAATGAATGCTTTTCCACCTTAGAATCATGTATAATCATGTGTAATTACTCATTATTTTGTTTCTATCACTAACAGTTACAACACAAAGATATATGAATGAAGCTAGTTAGCATAGTGTCCCTGGCATCTCACGGTCTTGGACATTTAGCCTGCTATTTTTGGATGTGTGTTACAGTGTGTGCTCAGTGCTGTCCCTTAATTCATAATTCTATGGAATATTCTGTCTAGAACCTCTGACTGACCTTCATACATCTTCATTGTAGCCTACAATACCATCTTTCTAATTGCCACGTCTTTTATTCCCGATCTTTTATGCTTACCGTGTGTGTGTGTGTGTGTGTGTGTGTGTGTGTAGTATCATCCTCAATTGCTCTGTTCCCCACCTTATTTTTTGAGACAGAGACTCTCACTAAAATTGGAGTTCACTAATTTCACTAGACTAGTCCCCAGCAAGCCCAGGGATCCTCCTGTCTCTGCCTTCCAGCACTGGGATTATAGACCTACACTGCCATGTTTGGTTATTTTCATGGGCGCTGGAGGTTTGAACACAGATCCTTGTGTTTGCATGCAGAGCACTTCATCAACTGAGCTATCTCTCCAGCCCTTTACCTTACTTCCAGTGACTTAGTGACTCTTGTTAGCTCCGGGGAGTAGCAGAGGGCCTCCTAATTCAGGAGATATCTTTCATTAGACTTAGGAACCTGCACTGTCTAGATGAAGCCTGATATCAAAGGTGTAGCTCCAGGTGTCAAAGTATAATCTTGAGTTTTTCCTTTTGAAGAGTTAAACATTGTCTAAATTTGCTGTGGGCCGATTTACACCTTGACTTTTCTCTTAGAAGATTATGTGTGAGCCATTTATCTGAAAAGATGCCTTTGAAGGAAACAAATGAAAAAGTAGAATTTCAGTCCACTCTAGCCTAATGAAACCAGTCTGATGTGGAACTAACACAAGAAGCCAGGGGCAGTTGCAGACTACACAGGTGCATAAACCATCTATGTACGCCACTGGGGCAGGACACAGCAGTAGCCAAAATATCCCTGATTACACTCTTACAGAGACAAGATTAAATAATGATTTGTTTTCTGAATATTCCAGTTCAAAGAATTGCAGGATTCATGTGCCCTTTTGTGTTCTCCTGAGCTTTGAAAGATGACTATTATAACCAGCTCAGTACATCTCTAAGAGGAGAATTTGACCCCATTTGGAACACAGTAAATACACTATTAAATTCAAACATGTGCACACCACTTTCATGCTTTTTTCTTTAGTGCTCCTGCTCTCAGGAAACTAGACATCTTCAGATATGTTGGTGGGGACCTGTTATGTTACACCATTCCTGGGGACTTGTGAAAATATGTCTACTCACCCCAAATAGGGCACCAATCCCAGACCAAAGTAAGATTACCACCAAAGTCCAACTTGACAAACCAATGAGTTTATTGGGGTAACTTACAGTGTTAGATTTAGAGGTGCAGAGAAAGAATAAAGTTTAGATAAATGACCAGAGCCAGACCTTTCAGCAGACTGAACTACATTTATTCATCGAGGTGGCAACAGCCTCTCCTCCATGGGAAGGCAGACTGCAAAGGGTGGGGGAGGACTGTTGTAAATTATATATTATATAGGGCTGGAAATAAAGAGACAGGTGTATATACACAGGTGTAGAGTCTGAGTTAAGGTGTCCTTGGGAAACACATGGTCCCTTTTCCTGGAGATGCTTGCTTGAGCAAAACAAGCTGTTTCAGGTCAGATGTGGTTAGCTGATAACACCAGCACAAGCACAGCTGAGAAACAGCCTGGCAGGAGGAGTGGGTGGTCTGGCTTTTCTGCAGCTGGGGCACTCCATCATATAGAAGTACAGGTGATGGGAGTAGAAATGTGTCAAAGACAGCCGCATCACCACAGCATGGGTGACAGTTTATGAAGGCAGGAAAATCTGGAGGGCACTGTGCAGCCTGCAGGTAGCTCAATAGGTTGGAGCGTCTGTTCCAGGCGACTCCGTTGGTCTGAGCCTCTCCCCCAGAACATCTTGGTTTACCTTTCGTTTAACATCCTATGTCTTCACAAGCTTCCCTGCAGGATGGTATGTTTCATATACCCTCTCCTCAAGAGTATCTTGTGTCTTAAAGAACTCCTGCTCAGATGGAAGGGTTTACCTTGGAAGGAAGTTCTGTACACGGTCACATCAGGATCAAAGCTCTGGAGACGGGCTCTGGACTGACTGAATTTCACCGGAAGAGTGGCCTTAACAAGCTGCTTAGTCTCCTTCCTATGTGCACATGGCACCTGTGGAAATCAGTTGTTCTCAAAGGAACTGTGGAGTCTTCTTTGTCTTCCAAGGAAAGTGTTAAGAGGCAGTTTCGGTTATAGGGGAAGAGTGTGATATTTGGCAAGTAGAAACCAGAGATGCTGGCGGACAATCTGTAATTCACAGGGCACTCCCACAGCAGAGAATTCTCTAGCCCCCAATAATAGCAGTGCTGAAGTCTGATATGAAAACAAGTGGTCTTTGTTGAATACACAAGCATGTGCACTTATGTAAAGAATGTACGCGGGGGTGTGAGGGGCATGTTCTGGTAGCCTGCCATCTTGGGGAAGACCTGTGTTTATAGTCTGCCTCTGTCTGCAGTGACCAAATTTAGTTATTCTGGAGACTGGTCAGTCAGGGCAGTGTGAACTGTAAATGTGGCCTCTCCATCCTGCAATTCTGTCAGCTCAAGAAACATTTATCAGGACCCCATGCTAGAGCAGTCTCTGTCCCATGTAGTCACTGTTTTCTCTTGAGGCATGGCTAACAGGTTTTGTCCTGCTTGATGGACCATTATTCTCCAACATTAGGGAGTTACCCAATAAGTAATATCATCTTCTGAGGGACTCTTAGGACTCTTAAACGTTCCAGTTTCTCTCCGTATTTGTTGTATGGGGGAAACATCTCAGGAATAGCACTACTTCAGGTCATTCTAAAAGGATGTTTTCTATGGACAATTATCAATTGATAGATTAATACAGTTTGGTTTGTTATATTGGGTTGATATACTGAGCCTGCTATTAGAACTAGGTACTGTTTATCTACCTTTCTAAATCAGTGAATCTTAACAAGGGGAAAATTTGCTCTGTAGGGAATTTCTGAAAATGTCTTGAAATATTTTTGGCTTTAAGTTTGTAGAAGGGAGGGATCTTACTGATACTTAGGGAACATAGCCCGTGGATGCTACTAAACATCCTACAGTACCTGTGACACACCCTAAGACAAAGGATGATCAACTTGAAGGTTAATAGGGACTGACAAACCCTGTCTACATTGAGGGAGTCTAGACAGGAGAGTTGAGTAGCAGAAGCCTGTTACTAGATTCCTAATGTGCTGTCAGTGCAGTTATGTTCTGTTTGTAAACTGTTATTTCTTTTGGATATATGATATGCTTTTCTAGTCAACAAATGTAATTTGCCAACTCCCAGTTTGCCACCTGCCTTTGTGAATGAAGTTTTATTGGAATAGAGCCACCCCAGCTGGTCTAGGTATTGTGTGTGACTGCTCTGTACTATAATCTCAGAATAGAATAGGTGCAATAGAAACCGTACACTGGAAAACCCTAACATTCTTGCTCCTGACACTACAGAAAAGCATTGCCAATTTCTGGGTAAAGGGATATACTGAATAACTTCCTGCTGGTCAAACAGTAGTAAGGGAATAATCTTTCATTATAGCTCTTTGAACGGTCATTCTAGATTCTTCAAGATCACATTTTTTTTTTTTGCTGTTAGTTTTTGAGGTCTCATGAAGTCCAGGTTAGTTTCAAATTTATTTGCAGCTAAGACTGACACTGAACTGAATTCAAGATCTTCCTTACTTTACCTCGTAAGTACTGGGATTACAGGCTTAAACCACCATACCTGGTACCCGAAACATTGTATAGTCTCCCTAAATCCTCTTTGATTCATTATGTGAAAAAGAATGTCTGGAGGGTTCCTCTTCCTTCGCTCAGGAAGGCTATTATCACTCAACACTTCTTCTTTTTAAAAAAAATTTTTTTAGTTTTTTTTTTAATGCACATGAGTGTATTGTCTACATGTAGGTAGGTGCATGTCATACAGTGCCCAGGGAGGTCAGAAGAGGGCATCGGATCCCCTGGAACTGGAATTAAGGATGGTTATTAGCCACCATGTGGGTGCCAGAAATTGAACCAGGGTCCTCTGCAAGAGGAGCCAGTGTTCCTCACCACTTAGCCATCTCTCCAGCCCTCAGCACCTCTTCTTACCAACTTTGCACAGCTCAGCACTATACCAAACAAAGGGGAAAGAACAGGCAAGCACCAGGCAGAGCATTAACCACCGGGTGAAGTTGGAAGCTGGATTCTCAGCATTTGTTAGCTTAAAATTATTGATGTCTGACTTGTTCTCTCCCAAAGTGGGTTCTGAGTGTGAGAAGGAAAAGTTGGGTCTGACTATATAGGCAAACTTTCAATTGTAAAATTTGATTAGGAGCAACATCTGGTCCCAGGTTTCCAAGGTCTTTAAAACCAGCCATGACAGAATGTGTGAATTTCAGGAAAGTCATAAGCGCCATTAGGGAAGCCATAAAGCTATAAATCCCTTGAAGTGGCCAACTGGCCCTAAATTGGCAGGCTGGCCTTGCCCAGGCCTTATCAACTGGTCATTCCCATGACTGAAGGAGGCTGTTTGTGGAGTCAACCTGTCTCCTTTAGTGTCTTCCCTAAGTGCTAGCCTGTCCTGACTGAAAAAATAATCTTGAAAAAAAAAACCTTCAATCATCCAAGACCACCAGGCCCTGGTACCAAGTAATTCCTGCGGCAGTGTTCAGCAGAGTTCCTATAAAAGTCCACCCCATCCCTCCTCTCATGCAGATGCCTTAGTCCACAGAAGACTCTTGTCCTCTCACTGGGAACCTTGAAATAAAGTACACATTCTTTACCTGTTGCAGGTCGGGCTCTGACTCTTATTCCTAAACTCCAACTCCATCCTTTTCCTGCTCTCGTAAACCTAACAAGCCATGTGTGGTTGTGGCATGTACCTGTAATCCAGGCACTGGGAAGGACGAAGCAGAAAGATCACAAGTTCAAGGCTTGTCTGAAATAGGCTGTGAGACCCTGTCTCAAAAATTTTCAAACGTATTTGAGTGGGGCACATATCAGAGGTCTTGTGTAGGGGTCAGAGGACAACTTGAGAGAGTTGTTTCTCTCCTTTCACCCTCTGAGTCCTAGGGATCAGACTCAGGTCTTCAAACATGGCGACAAACACCTTTACCTGCTGAATCATCTCACTGGCCTGTGAGATCCTGTTTCAAAAAATCCCAAAGAAAAACACAGATGGACAACCAATCAACAAACCACTGAGAACAACCATTGCAAAAAGTCAAGCCAGCTTAAGAAATTAATTTACTTATAAATTAACTAACAAGTATTTAATGCCAGACACTGAAGAGGGTAATTAGAAAGTCAAAATAAATGGAGCTTTTAGAACAGTATGGAGAAAGGTATTTCTAACTCCACGGGTCATTTGGCAGTCAGAAAAGAATAAACTGCAGCAAAAAGAGGTACTGTGTCAGAGGATGGGGAAAGCTGTAGGAGGCAGCCAAGCTTGAACAAGATCTTCAGGGAAGCGCCTCAGAAGCCTGAAAGAATCCCTCAGGAGAAGGGAGGAGCTGTAGTCCAGTCACTTCTGCATCTTCCTCTGCCAAGAGCTATCTGCCATGTTGAAGAGACACAGGTACTACAGCCCAGGCACCAGATCCATCAGCTCCTAGGGCTAGTGTTAGATATGGTATAAGCTCACATTGAACAAACCTGCAGCAAACCGTCATAAATCAGAATGCTAGTCATTAACTTAGGTGAAAAATATAACTGCCAAGAGCCTGAACAACTGAATCGGCCTCAACAGGGTATTCTCTCAAAAGCCAGAACACTAAGTCTAGTGATCAACTCTTACTTAATGATATTGAAAGCAGCCTATAAAGCCAACTTCTCAAAACAGCAGTAATTGTAGGAACTCCCATGAGGGTCTGCTTTGGGCCAAGCAGGGGACAAAGCTATTTACCTGTTGTGTTCATCAGCTTTCCATTGCTAACAAACATCTGCTAGGAAAAGAAAAGGATGACTTTGACTCGCTCCTTAGAGGCTCTGTCTGTGATCCAATGTCCTCTTTGCTTTGACCTATGATGAGGCAGTATATCATAACAAAGGTCTGTGGTGGACACAAACTGTCTACCTGATTGCTAGGAAAAAAGTAGAAAAGGATGGGGCTGGAACCTTGCCAACCCCTTCAAGGGAATGCTCGCAGTGATGAAAAGGCCTCTTACTGGTCTGCAGCTCCAATGGTTCCAACACTGTGCAGTACTCCACACTGGAAACCCAGCCTTTAACAAGGACACCTGGAACAAACTAGACTAAAAATATAGTACACACATTGAAACTTTCAGGAACATTGAAATTGTTTCTTTAGTTATCTTTTTCTGCAGCATGAGCTCCTTGAAAAGTTTTCACTAGTTTTATCTGGCTTGTTATAGTAATCCCAGCACCTCAAAGGCAATAAGCATTAATATGTGTTTTGTTGATTGAGACAAATGAATGTCTTACAATTGTAGAAATAAGAGACCTAGGACATTTTTCTTCATGGATCACAAACACCACAAAGACGCAACCACTAAACTGCTGGTAAATGCTCTTACCTGAGTAGGCCTTGATTTCCCCACTTAAATCTGTTTCTAACATAGCTCTTCCTTCTGAGCTATGTGTTCCGTTTTAGTGACTAGGTCTCTTCTCTTCAACATTTTATAATGAAAACATTACACAGAGAATTGTAACACGCACACACACGCACACACACACACACACACAAACGTGTGTGCGTGCATGCACACATTCTTGCTAACTTGTCAAAAACTGTGACACTGCCAGCATCCTGAAGTCTCCACAGCTTGTCCTTGATCCTAGCACTATTTTCTCCCTCGAGGTAGCCACTGCCCAATGCTGATGAGAGTCCTGGTCTTTTTGAGAGCTGGTCTCCCTGTAGTCCCAACTTACCTGAAACTCTCTATGTAGACAAGGCTGGCCTTGAACCTCACTTCCCTTTACAGGTGTCCAGCTATGGTCACATTCCTAAGCATTAGCCTTTACTGTGTTGTTTTGAACTTCATATAATGGAACAAAATGGTATATATGTCTCTGTATACTTTTTACTTGTTCTATCTTATTTTTACGCACCAACATTGTGCTTGTGAGATTCATCTGTGCTGTTCATCAATTTAGTGCATTCATTTGTAGTGCTCTAAACTACTTCATTGTGTGTACACACCAGATTTCTTTTCCCATTCTATGCTTGATTGTTTCTGGTTTTTCTGTTGTAGAAAAGTGCTGATATATGTAATGGAAAAACTGAAAACTACTAACGAAGAGAAATATCACAGTGAAATGCTGGATTGTGTGGTGGTGGCTGGGTCTTTGCTTGCTGTGGCTGCAATCAATACATACTTCGGCCAGCATCTGTGTGGATTCCAGTGCATGAGATTTTTTGGACTGTTTGTTTTTAGTTCACCAGGTGGAAGTATAAAGATGCTCCACTATGACTTAAGTTGCATCTTCTAACTGCCAGTGAGGATGCATAACTTTTGATTTTCTTAATGTCCACTTACATTTCCTCCCTTGTACAGAGCAAGCCCTTTTTTTCTGAACCTTGCACTTTCTCAGTAAAAATGAATTGATATGAATTATTTACCTACTCTGGAAAGAATTTGCCTGTTGGAAAACAAAGTGCAAAAGGCTTTCTTTGTTAACTTTTGCTGAAAACAATTTTCTAATTTTCATGGCCAACTTATCAAATTTTTTTCTTATATTTTGTTTAACAGATATTTCCAGATTTCATGGAGATATTAGTTTCAGATTTGGGTTTCAAATTGATTTGGAATTGATGTTTGAGAAGGTGAGTCATTGTTTGCTTCCTATGACATTTCATTGACCATAACCTCATAACCAGGTTAGTGCACCCTTCTGTGTTGATCTGACCTGTCATGCCTACCAGATATCACAAATATATGAATGTATGATACTGTTCGGGGCTTTAAATTATATCAGCTGGTTTTATTTTGCTTCCTGTTTCCCCACCAAATCACGTTATGGAGCTGAATAGAGCAAGACTTGTGCCCTCTTGGGTCCGAGGTTTCGTGTGCTTGGGAAACTGTTGTGGTCTTTACATGAATCACTCTTCAAGTCTTCTGTTACAGGAGAAATTGGTTGACTGTGGCTTCTGACATGTTTTGCTAACTGTTTCCACATTCCAATAGTTTCTACATTTTAAGTCCTGTCTTCTTAAGTTTAAAAAATACAACACAACACAACACACACACACACAAACACACACACACATTTCATTTTCTCTTGTACAATAGCTTTCAGCTCATGATCTAGTTCCCTTAATCAGAAGTGTCATGTAAGACAGAAGTGTGGAATGAACCAGTCCATCAGGACTGCAGCACCCAGCAACATTTCCTGTTTCTGTACCCACATAGGCAATATCCTTGTCCCTGCTGTCCCTCCCCCCAAAAACCATTAATAATTGTCTTCAATCGGGTGAGAAGAATAGTGAACAGATCCCCCTTGCGCCCACCCCTAACTTTTATTGTACAGTGTAGTTTAATAGGAGAACTTTTGAAAAGGCAATTGCTGGTAATGGACAGGAAAGATGAACAGGATGTAAGGGTCTAAGGCAGAGGCTAGGCAGCGCAGTAGAAGAGACGGCATTCCAAAGCAGAAACTCCGTAAAACAAACTTGGCCTACTTCATGTTTCTGTTTTGTCCCAGAGACTAGGACACAGCCTTGCCATTAGAAAATAACTTTATCCTTCTTTAACTTTCAGTTAATTTTACTTTATGAAGTGCCAGCAGCTAAAGACCTACATTTTAACACATGAGCCTGTAGGGGACATTACATAGACAAACTGTAATGCATCAGCTCCCTGACAGCAGTGTTTGGTCTGGTAAAGAGCCACTTGCTGTTTATACACAACTTTGCTGGAGCTGTCTGGATTTGTATTTTCCTGTGTGTAAGAGGCAAGCAATGAGTCTAGAGTTGGTGTTTTACATTCTACCCTATTGCCTGTGCCTGTCTGAAATGGAAACCAATGCAGAGGACAGAAGAGCACAAAGGACAGAGGGCTGGACAGGGGAGGGAAGGCATCAACCTGTTCCTATCCTTTGTACTCTCTTGAGGTGGGATGACATTAGGAGGCGAGGACTTTGGATGGGGATTAGGTTTAGATGAGGTCATAAATGTTGATTCCCATGTTAGTGTCCCTGTGAGAAGAGATAGAGACTCACTGGACAAGTCAGGAAGTGGATCCTCATCAGACACTTGAATGTGCTGGTGTCTAGATCTAGGATCAGCATTAAGATGCCCTTCAGAACCACGAGGAACACATGCTTGTTCACGCTGCACAGTCTCTGGTACTGAGTTACAGCAGCACAGGCGTTAGCTAGAGCAGGTGAAGGAAGTATTTCAACACCGAAGAGTCTATCAGTCATGCACAGTGCTGCGAGTGGCAGGCAAAATTGGGTTGGAATTTAACAATGTGCAGGTCACTTGTGTCCTTGATGAGAGCAAGTTTTGTGGCATGTTGGGGGTGAAAACCTTCCTGGGATGATTTCCAGATGAAAGGAGTGCAAGGAGATCAAAGTTGAAGTATTTCTTTGAAGAAGTTTTTCTTCAAAGAGGATCAGAGAAATATAGCAGAAGTTGGAAGATGTGAAGTTACAATGATCTCTCTTCTTTCTTTCTATCTTTCTTCCAAAGTGAAAGAATTAATGATTCCTTTGTGTTCTGGTTGGAGTGGTCCAAGAAGGAAGAGATTCTGTGAGATTGTACAGGGTTAGGAGAGGATTGCTTGGGTCCTGTCCCTGATATAACAGGAAGAGATGGGGTTTGGTGGCCCAGGGAGCACTTGGCTTTCACTAAGAGCATAAACAGGCTATCACAGTAGTATAGTAGCAAAGATCAGGCAGGGCACCAGAGTGTACAGGAAGTAGGTATTTTATTTAGGTTGCAGCCTGGTCCACTGGGCTCATGCCCCCAAATCTAGACCCCTAGAGAAGGTGATTTACATATTGACTGACTATCAGTAAAGTCTCAGGCAAATTTTTATACATTTAGGAAAGAAAACAAGTGCTTTTTAAGAAATTCCCTGCCTGAAAGTCTCTGCAGAAGTCCCCATCTGCGGAAAATAGGAAGTAGAAGCATAGGCTAGCACTGGGTGACAGCCAGCATTCCAATCACAAAGCTTATCAACAAACATCCTGCTGAAAAGTTGGTATAGACACATGAAGAGAGAGAAAAACCAATAATTACGATTCCTATTTTCTTTGAATATTCCATCAGGCTCTACATCAGTAGCATAAAAGGAGGGCTGGATGGGAAGCAAGAGACAGGTGGGTAGATGAGGACTCATGTTTCTCAGTGAAGAAAGTGAGGTCATCAGATGAGGGTAAGGCCCTGGCTTGAGAACATGATATGGGCAGCTTAACTAACAAGGCTTGCTTGGGGTCAATGATTGCATAGTCAGGTGAGGTGGAACTTCCCCTAGGGTGGGCAGGTGCTGTAATACACGTAGGCACTGGCAGTTTGATTTAATAGGGTTGGTGTAGTTTGATAGGCTAAAGTGAATTTGAGAGGACAGGAGAAAGCACGAAGTCCATGCAAAGAGCAAGTGGCTGCCATGGAAGCCAAGATGGGACTGGAGAGAAGAACGACAAGGAGGAAGAGGATAGGGGACATAAACATAATGAGTTGTAGGTCCTAGTGGAATCACAGAGTTGATGGCCTGGAAGTATATAGCAAAATAGTGGAAGGTAGGAGGCAGAGTGGGATGCCTTGGGTCATGATCTGAAGCTATACAGTTCTGCACAGGATAAAGTCGAGATGTCCTATGATTGGTGTGGTGGTTTGAATGAGGATGTCCCCATAGGCTCTAAGTATTTGGACATTTTGTCCCCAGTTGGTGGCACTATTTTGGGAGGTCTTCGAACATGTGGCTATGCTGGAGGAAGCACATCACTGGGGGTGGGCTTGTTGGCTCTCTAGTCACACTCTGCTTCCTGTGCCTACTGGAGATGTGAGCACTTGGCTTCTGCATCTACTCTAGTCACCTCTGCCACCATGCCTCCCCACCCTGACAGACTCTTGCCACTTTGGAATTGTAAGCAAAACAAACTTTTTAAAAATAAGGTCCCTCAGTCAGGATTTCTATCACAGCAACAGAAACGTGACTAATACAGTAACTGGTACCAGAGAGTGGGCAGTTGGCTGTGAAGAACCTGACCATGGGGGTTTTTGGAGGAATGTGAAAGACTTTGGAAGTTTGGGCTAGAAAGAAGGACTTAAGTAACAGCTGGGATATAGCAAAGAGTTTGGCTGGAGTCTGCCCTCAGCCAAAAAGCTTGCCTGAGGTTAAGTTGAAAAGCAATCAACTAATTTCTTTGGGGGAGGACATTTTAAGGCAGCCTAATGTAGAAATGGTGGGGTGTAGCTGTTAATGGTGAGTATTGTGCAGATCCTCAGTGAAAAATAACAAACGGGACAGAAAGAAATGCAGAATTTACAGTCTGGATTGAAAAGGACCATTAGGAAGATTAAGGTTGGAGTCAAGGCATGTGCAGAAAGAGAGGATCCCTTTGATAAGGAGATTAAAGTGATTAAGGAACCGCCTAGAAATCTTTACTCAAACAGTGGAGAGAGTACCTCCAGGGTAAGACCACACCCAGCTAAGCCTCTAACCTGTGAAAGGAAAATGCTGAAAGGGTTTTCTACTAGAAAACCACTGAAGAGAAAAGCTTTGAAAGTAGATGTAGTAGCCTGGAGTCCATCACAAACTTGCAGCCAAACTTGGCAGTGTTGTTCACCTGGTACTGGCTTTAGAGGCATGAAAGGTGCAAGAGTGAAGGGGTCATTGGTTCTTCCTCCACAGTTTCAGAGAGATGCTGAGGCCAGGCAGCGTGCAGCAGGGATGTCCCTGCATAAAGAAGGCCCTGATAGGCCATTGCATGAAGCTGTGAAGGTGAAACCTGGTTGGCTGTGGTGACCCCAAGAAGACATTGGTGATGCCAGAGCTGTGAGGCATTTGCCAAGGAGATCTGCATACAGGGAGTGGTACCAGCTCAAGAGAGAGATGTATGTTGCAGCAGCAAAGCTGGAGATGTTGAGTCCTTTGGAAGTAAAGTACCAAAATTCAGACACAAAGTTACTGGATTTGGTACTTTCACTGGTGGTTTTGATTCAGTATCTCCTCACTGTGCCTCTGTTCCTCCATTTTGGAATGAGAATGTGTATTTGTTCCATTATTTCCATTATATGTTGGGAGACTTTAATTTGTCTTTAGATTTTACAGTGAATAATTGCCTTGAGTTTCAGAAGAGACTTTGGACTGTGGACTTTTGAATAGTATTGAGACTGGTAAAGAATATGGGGTCTTTTAAGTTTGAACTAAATGCATTTTTTATTTTATATGGATGTAAACCTATGGGGGCCAGGGAGTGTGGTAGTTTGAATGAGAATGTCTCCCATAGGCTCTAAGTATTTGCACATTTTGTTCCCAGTTGGTGCATTGTTTTGGGGGGTCTTAGAATGTGTGACCACACTGGAGGGAAGCACATCACTAGATTAGGGCTTCGAGAGTTCTTAGGCCTTGCTGGATCTCCACTCACACTCTGCTTCCTATACCTGCTTGAAGATGTGAGTTTAGCTTCTGCTCCTACTCCAGCCACCTCTGCCACCATGCCTCCCTGCTGTGAACTCCTGCGCTTTTGGAACCGTAAGCTAGTTAAACTCTTCTTTTTATAAGTTCCCTTGGTCAGTGTTTCTATCACAGCAACAGAAAAGTGATGCCTTGGGTCACAATCATGATAAAGTCTAGATGTCCTATGAGTCGTGACTGGTATTTGGTGGGCAGTAGTATTCTGGATGTCATGCTTGGTTTTGGTTGTGAACTTGACACATCTGGGAAGAGAGAACTTGAATTATGGAATTTTTTCTATTGGATTGGCATGTGGGCATGTCTGTGGGGCATTTTCTTGATTATCGAGTGATGTGGGAGGACACAGCCCACTGTGGGTGGTGTTCCCCTCTCCTGCAGGCTGGTCGCCCTGAGTTGTATAAGAAAGCGGGTTGAGCACAGGCCAAAAAGGCAAGCCACTAAGCAGGGTTCCTCCATGGACTTTATTCAGCTTCAGCTTCCAGGTTCTTGCTTTAAGAACCTTCTTTGCCTTCCCTTGATCATGGACAGCCACCTGTGTAAACCAAATAAACTGTTTCCTCTCAAAGTTGGTTTTGGTCAGAGTGTTTTATAACAGTAATAGATGAACAAATTAATATACTAGGGGGAAAAAGGAAGTGAGGAAAATGCCAGATACTGGAGGGATCCTTCCTGTGACTGTGGACACCTGGAACATTGGATGGTATGTAAATAATCATAGGGTCATGACGCCCCTATAAAATGTGAAAATCATTAATTTTCCTTGGCCCCTCTTTTCATCATACTTCAGATGGAGCTCAGGGCTTAGGCATACACAGAAAGAGCTCTAGCACAAGCAAATCCCACCAATACTCATTTACCTTTGTCTTGGTGCCATTGGCCTTGACAAGGGAAGAGAGAGATAAGGAATGTTTTGAGCACATCACTTAGGTACTGCCAGCCCCAGACAAACATTCCTTAAGTGATGTGTCTTCATGAAGAGCTGAGCAGAAACAATCTAACTCCCAGATTACTGTAGCAAAGGAGACACATTCCACACGAAGGCCAAGAGATCAAGCGCTTCCACTCTGTCTTAGTCACCTAGACACCTGCATAGGCCTAAGGAAGCCAGTGCTTTTGGCAAATGTGGCCTTCAAGTCTTGGAAAGGAGTCTTGGCAGCTGTTATCGTTATGACCCGTATGTCAGAAGTGTCTTCTGCAGCAGGCCAGTGGGAACTAATAATGCAAGGCTCGGCGGTCTGACTCCCAAAATTATAATTTTTATGGCAACTAAAACCACGCAACTGAAAGCCAATGAAGCCTAAATGCTTACCGAGGTCTCCCGTTGCAGTGTGCTGAAGTCAGGGTCGGGTTTTGTGTCTCTGTAGGTTTGTGGCACTGTAGGTTTGCTGGTTTTTTTTATTTTTGCTAGTAATGTCTTCATACCATTTTGGTGTCAGTTAATGTTGGTATTATAACATGAGTTCAGAGAAGTATCTGATCTTTTAATATCTTTTAGAGAGTTTATATAGAATTAGCATTATTTCTTCCTTATTAATTTGCCAAAGTTCACAGATCAAGCTTCTGGATTAAGTGGGTTTTTTGTTATTGTTGTTGTTCCCCAAACACTTGTGTTGGTTAGATTTTTGTCAACTTGACACAACAAGAGTCACCTCGGAAGAGAGAAGCTCAGTTTGAATAATGCCTCTGTGGGACTGGCTTGTGGCCATTTTTTTAAAAATATATATTTCATTGAATTTTGGTGCATTTCATACAGTACATCTTTATTATATTTAGACCCTCTTCCCTACTCCACCCACTGAATTTCATGCATTCTGTCATATATGGTAGGTCCTATTGAGTGGTGTGAGTTCATCCACTCAAGCCTGGTCAGCCTATCTAGCATCCCAACTTTCTCTGTGAGGCATTTTCTAATTGATTTAGGACAATGGCATCCTTGGGCAGCTGGGCCTGGGCTGTAGAAGAAAGGTACCTGAGCACAAGCCAGGGGAAGCAAGCGAGTAAGCAGTGTTCCTGCATGGTCTCTGCTTGAGCTCCTGCCTCTGGATTCCTGAGTTGTATTTCTGCCCTGATTTCTCTCAGTGATATACTAACTGCTTAGAAGTGTAAGGTGCAGTAAACTCTTGCCTCCCCCAATTGCTTTTAGTCAGTGTTTTTATCACAGCAATAGAAAATAACTAGGACACCATCCCAGCCCTAGGCAGCTACTATTTATCTTTATATACGTCTCTGCTACCTGCTCCCCCACCTTCTCTCTCCCTGTCTCTTTCTCCGAATTCTTATATTTGAAATGAATAGAATCTTATGTGTGTGATATTCCTGACTGGTATTTTTCTTTTAGCAAAGGATTGTCAATTTTATCTATATTGTAGCATATATCAGTATTTAATTCATTTAAATGACCAAATAATATTCAATTTCTTTAGGCTATGAAGAAGGTATATGTGCTTTGGCCATACATGGCCTGGAGACTCAGACTCACATACCTTGAGTGTCAGGGAAGAATGTCCTGAGGGGTAGACATCGGATTAGCTCTGTAAAGAGAAGATGGTACTAAGTAAGGAGAGGTAAAGGGCATCCTGGCAGAAGGATCTGTGGTAGTAGACACATGCTGAGTCAAGGCCAGTGTGGCATGTACATGCTATACTATGTGGGTAAATGGTAAAAATAAAAAATAAGGCTAGAGAGGAGGCCAGAGCCCCCAGGTCTTTATATTAACTACATGAGGCAGGCAAGCAACTGGGACTCTCCTTGGTTTGGGCTATCATATATGCTTCTTTAAAAAAATATTTTATTATTTTTATTTTATGTGTATGAGTGAATTACCCGTATGTGTGTATGTGCACCCATGTTACACAATGCCTGTGATGGTCAGAACAAGGCATCAGATCCCCTGGAACTAGAATTTCAGATGGTTTCTAGCTGTCATGTGGGTGCTGGGATTCAAACCCAGGTCCCCTGCAAGAGCAGTTCGCTCTTTACTGCTGAGTCATCTCGCTAGTCCCCCATATATGCCGCTTATAGTAATGCACTTGGTCCCCTGCGACCCTTACTTTCATATACACCGGACTCTAAGCTGTGGACCTAGCAGCACAGGAGCCCTACTTGCACTGAGCTAAACGCACATTCCTCTTTGAACAATGAAATAAGTTTATCTTTAACAACCATCAAACTTAGATCCTGTTAACTTTACTCCAGTTACGTCCAGGAACCACAAGCAATGAACTAGCTTTGAATGCATAAGGAATAAGGCAAAACTGTGTTTCCAAGTGAACTTTTTGGGAGAATCTACTAGTTACCACCTTTTTCTTCTTTTCTTTCTGAGACAGGGTCTCACTGCAGTCTTGGCTGTCCTGGAACTCTCTATGTAGACCAGGTTGGCCTTGCACTCACAGAGATCTGCCTGCCTTTTCTTCCCATGTACTGGGATCAAAGGCACACATCACCACATCTGGCTCATTTAGCAGCTTCTATCTGTCCATAATTGGATGTAGAAAGTATTGAAATCAAATTTATTATGGGAAGGGACATGTGCATTAGAGAAATGGTTTTGTAACTTAATCTGTTAATCGAAACAGAGACCTACCCACATTACACCTCTTAGCAACCAAAATCTTCTTGCTACTGAACCCCAGAAGAGGAAGCCCTAGTGTAGAGCCCTTGATTGCCTTGGGTCATGTGTCCCACTGTAAATCTTGACGGTTAATTCCTTTCTAATCTGTATTATTGCTTTGCTTTGAATAAGCTTTCCTCGCTACTTAGATGCTAAGAACTGGAAAATGCATGGCCCAGACACTGATAACCACTGGTAACAGGCAGTTAACATTCTTCTGAGAGGAATAAATACAAGACAAGACTGCAGACATCCAGAGTGTGTTTGGGAAACATCACTCTGAACAAACGGGTATGGGGGTAGTCTGGGTGGGTCATAGAATAAACTGGTTTGCAGGCTCAATGAGAAGATGGGTCTTCGTGGTGATCCAAGTGATCCAGCTTTGCCACAGGCACAGGCTCGTTGTGCAAATGGAAAGGAGACATTAAAGTTGAGGTTACCTTTAAGACACACAAGAGAAGATGTAAGGTACATCTTCTGGAGGCCCAGAGAAGTACAAACAGGCACAAATGGGCCAGCCACTACCTTAGCTTCTTCTCCAGTTGCTGTGGTAAAATATCATGACCAAAGCAATGCAGAGAAGAAAGGTTTTCTCCCTAGCTCACAGTTCAAGGTACAGTCCATCATGGCGGGGAAGCCAAGGCAGCAGGAGTGTGAAACAGCTGGTCATATTAAATTCCAAATCAGGAAACAGAGAGCAGTGGATGCTTGCTGGCCCTCAGCTCACTTTCTCTATTTTATATAATCCTGAGTCTTCTGCCCAGAGAATGAGTCCACCCACAATTAAATGGATCTTTCAACATCAGTTAACATAAAGGAGATGATATTTCACAGATACTCTCAAAGGCTGAACTTAATTTAGATAATTCAGGTATGCCTGGAGGCTAGGTGATTCAAGAAGGTCAAATTGACAGCACTAACCATTGTAGGCATTAATGTCAGAAACACATACCAATATACAATATGTACAGATATAAAATGATTTGTGTACACACATAAACACATACACATAAACAAAGTTGATGCTTGAGCTTTGAGAAGGGCTAACTTTTAATACATTTTGGATTTTTTTCTTTACTCAGGGTCTCCAGGCTGACTTTAAACTGTCTGCATAGCTGAAGATGACCATGAACTTCTGATCCTCTTACCTCTGCCTCTAGGGATAAGTGCAGTTGGAGGTCACAGATACCAGACTTTGATCTTCTTGGCTTCCTTCCTCTGGCATGGAGTCAGTGCCATAGTGTCTAGTACAAGAGCAGTGGAGTCCCCTGGGTCCTGAGGATGCCACAGATC
Source organism: Eospalax fontanierii (assembly GCA_035773235.1). Taxonomy (NCBI): domain Eukaryota; kingdom Metazoa; phylum Chordata; class Mammalia; order Rodentia; family Spalacidae; genus Eospalax; species Eospalax fontanierii. The sequence goes on from CM069547.1 coordinate 34,546,942, forward strand.
AAGTAGAGCCTCTGCCTTAGGAGTAGGGAAAAAGTGCTAGAAGGGACTGCCAAGTCTTAGCCCAACCCACCCGCATTTTAAACCAACCACCCGGAGTCTGGGGTAGGATGAGGCATGCGGCCACCCTGAGCTTGAGAGAAGGCCTTGAGGAGCTGCCCTGATGGAGAGAGCTCTGCTTTGGCTATAGGAAAGCGGTGGCTCTCTGTTCAAGTGGCAGACACTTGTTCTCTTTACCAAACTTTTATAGATGTTTTTCATGTGTTCATTCATCTGCAGTGTGCTCTTGGGACATTTCCAGAGACACTTGATGGTTATTTTAAGAAGTCATCCTTCTCATTTTTCTTCTGGGAAGCAAGGTTGAAGAGCAGCTCCCATGGTTTGAAAGGCAGCAGGGTGGCAGGCTTGAGGAAGGTTCTGTGAGAAGGAGTGTTCAGAGTGACAGAGGAGTACCACGGAAACCAGGAGGCTGCTTCTCAGGTCAGCCAGACCAGGCAGAGGTACGGGGGATGTTCCAAGAGGAGTCATACCGTGTTAGTTCTGGCAGAGTGATGGCTCTGATCGTGGTGAGGATGGGAGCCACCAAAGGAGCACATATAAGGAGCATAGATGGTGTTTCCATTGTTAATACAGAATTCATGAGAAAAGGCTTAGAAAACAATGCACCTGCCACCCATTGTATAAAATCTATTGCCATATTTTCTTTAGATTTAAATTTTAAAGAGGAAGTAAAAATTCCACAGTAGATTCTGAACCCAACATCCTACCTCCAGAACCAGACATTGTCATTAATTTAATGTCTTTTTGTTTTGTGCTTTTTAAACCTTGAAATTGCACTTATATGTATGTATAAATAATGTACACTAATGCTCACTATAAGTCTGCAATCTGAATACAAATTAGATTTCTTTCTACAACTTCCCCTTTATCCACTAAAGATATAGCTTAAATTCATTTACATTATAAACATACCTTGGCTGGGCATGGTGTTGCAGGTCTATAATCAGCACAAAAAAGGTAGAGACAAGAGGATCAGGAGTTCAAACTCATCCTTGGCTACAGAGTTATTTTAAAGCTAGCCTGGGCAAACACACACACACACACACACACACCGACATGCGTGAGGAATACACACCTTCCTTCTTAACATAGCAACTTTCAATAGTGGATGTTTACACTGTATCTAGACTCTGCTCCAGAAGATCCCCAGGCACTCTTGTCTGTACTTCCTGTGTGCAAGTCAGAGCAACCCTGGGCAGGCCAAATCTACAATTTGGTCAGACGCCCCAAGCATCGGTGAGTGTGCGAGCTACTGTTTCATGACCGTATTACTGACGTTGGGTACTCTCAGGCTTTCCTACTTTGCTTTTCTGATTGCATAGGAAATGGCTTCTCAGTGTAGTTTAAATGTATTTTTCCCTGACTACTCACAAGTTTGAACATCTTTTGACCTTTCCTTGGCAATTTGGTTTCTTCCTCTGAACTGTGTTTTCATCTTGTTAGTCCACTGTTCTGTTCTCTGGAAGTTGTTATTTTTTCTTATTGACTTGTGGGGATTCATTATGTATTCCAGACCCTCACCTCTATCAGGAATGCGCATTGCAAATATATTTTTCAATTCATTCTCTGTGTCTCAGTTTTTGTGATTCTTTTAAACGTGTTTTTAGTTTTAATATCAGACTTGTGTCTCCTTTTATGATTTGCCCTTTTAGTTTTTATTCAAAATAGGTTTGGGGTTTTCTTTTTATATTTAATCTGCCATTGGTTTTAGACAAAATATGCGTTTATGACTTCATCTGAATCTTCAAAATAGTTCTCAAAGACGTTTCTGTAAGGCTGAAAGGTGACATGGTAATGTCTAATGTGGAATGTAGAATGCAGAATGTAGAATATAGAATGCAGAATGTAGAATGTAGAATGTAGAATGTCTAATGTAGAATGCAGGTCATCAGAGCACACTTTGAAAAACAGCAGAAACTTACAAAGAAACAATGAAAAGCTCCTACAGTACTTGTTATGGTTCATTTTGATCTAAAATGTGGCATCCGGCAGAACTGAAGAGAGGGATGACATGCAGAGAGGTTGTTAAGCATCATCACACATGATCATTATATAAATGTACTGAAACTCTGAAAAGATTGTGGGATAAATATTTGGCCAGGAGGCAGTTAGTGGATGGGGTCCATCAACCAAGCTAGAGACTTGGAGGGTAACTGGGCCAAGGTAAGAATAAATGGGAGCCATGGAAGAACACAGGGTGTGGTGTGCTGGTGGCCCCATGCCAGGCACTGGGTGAAGAAAACCAGAAAACTTGACCAATGGATTCAGACCAGGAATGGGCACTGGGATCCTCCAGAACTCTCTTCTCATGATCATGGGTGAGGGCAGCATAAGACAAGATGGCTCCCGTACTGTCTAAGTAGTCTGCAGCTTCATGCCTGGCACCTTAGCTCCACTTGATAAGGGATCAGGATCTGTGAGTTCCATATAGCTGCTGGAGTATTGGGATGTGGTGGAATCTTTTAGATGGGGTGATTGGGAGGCTCTTCAGCTCTTGGGAGCATTCCCCTGAAAATGTTAGGGTACTTTCTCATGGAACACCCCTTAGTGATTATGAGAATATTAGGGTAAAAAGAGCTCTCTGATTCCCGTTGGAAATGCCATGGTTCTTTCTGTGTGTGCTCTGCCATTTACCACAGGATCCTCACCAGAGCTTGAACTCTACTGTTTGGACCTCTAGTTTTTAAATCTGGGAGCTAAAAAACCTTCTTTATATTATAAGTTAGTCTGTCTTGGGTATTTCATCATGACAGAGAAATGCTAGCAAATACATGCAGTTCACTTAAGATTCATGGGGCAGAGGTGGGGCAGTAGGTTTGACTGTGGCTTCTCTACCTCGCCTGAGAAACAAGATTGCTGGGGTAATAAGCTATGATACCTGTGACAACGCAGGGAGATGGCACCTTGTTCATGTAATAAATATGTGTCACTATGCTTCAATAGGCTTCAATATTTGATGACTATTTGGATATCACTTTATCACCTTAGTTTTTGAAAATAAACAGGCTATTTTTAAAGTAACTTTTGGTTTACAGAAAAATTGAACATAAAATATAAAATTTTCTTATATATTCATTTTCCCATCCTTACATTAATGTTTTGTTTTGGTGTAATTATTATATCTACTGAACCAATATTATAATATTATTATTGTTAGTGGAAGTCCATACCAGCATTGGGTTGATTCTCTGTCTAGGCTGTTGTTAAAAGTACTGCAGTAAACAGGGGAGTGCAGGCATCTCTTTGAAAGGCTGGCTTCATTTCCTTTTGATTTATGTTGTGGTTTAACTATGAAACGTGCCTCATAGGCTCATGTTTAAACACCTGGTCACCAGCTGTTGGTGCTGTTTGGGAAGGTTGTGAAGTGGTTAGGAACCCGAGGAAGTTGGTCACTGGTGGCCTGTGTTGAGGCTTTATAGCCTTGGCCCACTTTCTGCTCATGTTCTGTTTCTTGAGTGTGGATGCACTGTGACCAGCAAGCCTTGTCCTGCTACGGTTCCTTCCCTGTCTCTGTCCTGTCGTTGCAGATATGCTGGACTGTATTCCTCCAGAACTATAAACCCAAATATACTTTGTCTCTTAAGTTGTTTTTGTCAACAATGAGAAAGTACCTATTATAATATCTAACCCCAAATAGGGAATCAGGTCACATGACAGATGTATTTTTAGTTTTTAAAGGAAAACTTCCTATTGTTCTTCAGAGTCATACTGAGGGCATGGAAATGCCAACTGTCCTGATTTGATCATTATACTTTATACACATCTATCAAATTATTACAGTGGACCCTATAAATTTGTATGATTAAAATTTTATCCAAGCATGGTGGCACACACCTTAAATTTCAACACTTGAAAGGCTGAGGCAGGCAGACCTCTGTGAGACTGAGGCTAGTGTGATCTACATAGCAAGTTTCAGGCCACCTGGGTATACAGAGTGAGACTCTATCTCAAAAAAATTATAATAATATAAGATTAATGTGAATAATAGAGAAAAATATAAAAATTCACAGAATTTTGAAGTAAAAATATACTCAAATGTTTCATTTTTTATGGCAGTGTCAGTGATCATGGTTTTAATATCAAGTTGTTAATCTCTAGTATATAGAAAAGCAATTCACGCTTGGAAGTTCAGCTTTTCTAGTGTAACTGTGTCATAATCACTCAATAGTTCTAGTAGATTTTTTGTGTTTGGGAGAATTTTCCACATTGATGATCATGTCTGAATATGTGCTTACCAAGTTCATATGTTTAAACTTAGGCCCGAGCAAAGTAGCATTAGTAGGTGTGGGGCTTTGGCAAGCTGATTAGCTCATGAGAATGGAATCCTCATTGATGCAATTAGTGCCTTTATAAGAGATCTGAGACCTTAATGCCATGGGATGATGCCACTAGAAGGGGGCATCTTTGAGGCAGAGGATGAGGTCTCACTGACACCCACTTGGCTAGTGACTTGATCTCGCCATTCTAGCTTTCTGCTGTGATTAATAATTATTATTTATGAGTTACCCAGAAGGTAACATTTTGTTGCACCCTCCTGAATACACTAAGATAAGTAATTTTCAAATGCAGTCTTATTTCTGCTTCCTTGCTCTATGTAACTTTGTGTTCTCATTCTCTTTCACTGACTTGAACTTGTACTGTGTTTTCGAAAGTCTTGGTAAAAGAGGACATTTTTGCTTTTTATTTTCTGACCTAGTTCCTAATGTTTAAAATGATAGCTGTAAGTTTTTGGTAGCTGCCTCTTATCACATTGAGGAAGTATTCCTATTTTCCTAGTTTCTGAGACTTTTCTTTTTATTATGATTGGGTACTGAACTTTTCAAAATGTGAAATCACTGTATGGCTTTTCTTCAAAGATTGTTAATGTGAGGCTGGAGAGATGTCTCAGTTGTTAAGAGCACTGACTGCTCTTGCAGAGGATCTGGCTTCAGCTCCCAGCACTCATATAGATGGCATCCAAAACTCCAGTTCCAGGGGAATCTGATGCCTTCTTCTGACCTCCGCAGGCATTGCACGGTGCAGGTGCGCTTATATGCATGTAGACATTACACTCATACACATAAAATAAAAATAATAAATAAAATATTTAATAAATATTATTAATGTGATGTATTAGATTAACAGATATTGAGCCAGAATTGAGTTACTGGAACAAATTCCACTTGCTTATGACACATAGATACTTTTTACATACTGTTATATCTTTAATTTGCTAAGATTTTTTTGTGGGTTTTACATGTGTTCATGGGAAATATTGGTCTGTAGTTTTCCTTTTTTTGCTTTGTGTTTCTCTGGTTTGGTTTTGGCATGTGTCATAGAATGAGTTAATCATTGTTTATTATGTTTCTTTGTTTTGGCAGGTAACAGAAAATGGGTATAATTTCTTTATTAAATATTTTGTAATGTTCTTCGCAGGCTACTATTTTCTGTTTTGCTAAGAAATTTCTATACTTTAGAAATGAAATGTGGCCTAAAATGCACCATGTGTTAAGAGCTTGGCTGGCAGTCAGTGGTGCTTCTGGGAGGTGGTGGTCAGTGGAAGTCAGGTCACTTGGAGTGTGTCCTTGAGACGTATTTTGGGACCTCAGTCCATTTTTTTCTTTCGTTTCTTTCCATCCTCTTCTTCTGTTTCTTCACTTTCTGGTCACCATGCATGGCATGAACAGACTTTCCCTACCACACACTAGTTCTTATACGTTGTGCTACCAGAGGGTCAAAGCAATAGGGCAAAGTGACCATGGACTCGGGTCCCTACGAGTATGATCCTAAGTGAGCTTTTCGTCTTTTTCAGTCGACTGTCTGAGGTACTTCTTTGGTCATAGATACTAAAGTAAATTAGTACAGTTAGTATCTTCATATTTTACTATAATTGAACACATTCATGGGCTACATTGTTGTAAACTGATAAATGTGGGTAGTGGGTAATGACTTAACCAGCATAATTAACATATTTACCCTTAAACATTACAAAATTGTATTGATTGTACAAATGTGTGAGACATAGTGATATGTCTGGTATTTCAGAACATGTAGATGTATGAGCTGGTAAGTCAAGCATGGTTTACAATGCCCACCTCATCATCTTCCTATCATTGTCCGTCCTTAGAGCCTTCGATTCCTCTCTACTGCTCATAATGAAATTCTCAGTGCGTTTCTGTGAACTGTAGCTCTCCCATTACTGACCAGAGTTGGAGAACCTCTATCTAACCCGCTGACCTTTCTTCCCCCCATCACACACCCCACTTGAATCTTTTCTGCAACCATATATGAGAGAACTTAAGTTATATTCCTCCTGTTATTAATTATCGATGGATAAAGCCTATTCTGATTGTTTCTGGTTCTGAGGTTTAAGTTCATTTCATTAAAGTTTTTAAAATTGTGAGTATAGAATTGTTTGTAATATGTGTAAATTTTCTTTTAGTTTTCATGGGATGGGAAAGTTTTGTTTTAACTGCTAATATGTTAGTATTATATATGGTTTTTCCTGGTTAGCTTGGCTAGAGGTCTATCATTTCATTGCTGTTTCCAAAGAATTAGTTTTTAAAAATTTTCTCCATTTTCACACTGATTTTTATTTTTATTTATTTTCCTTCACTTTTTTTCAGTTTATTCCTTTGTACTTTCCTGAGGTAAACTTTAGGTTATTGATTTTGATCAAGGTTATTGGTATTTATTTTCTTTAAAATTTTATTTTGTTTTCATATATATATATATATAATTTTTATCTTATCATGTATTGTCTGCATGCATATAAGTACACCCCTGTTGTGTAAAGCCCACAGAGGACAGAAGAAGGCATTGGATCCTCTGAAACTGGAGTTGTTAGCCACTGTGTGGGTGCTGGGCTTCAAATCCAGGCCTTCTGTAAGAACAGCCAGTGCTCTTAACCACTGAGCCATCTCTCCGGCTCCCAACATATATTTTTTTATTGAATTTTTGTGCACTTCATACAATACATCTTAATTATATTTATACCTTCTCCCCTATCTGCACCCCTCCATAGCCTTCCTTCTGGATTTCATGCTAGGGCCTATCAAGTCAAATTTGTGTCCCCAGATGTCCCTTGATGTGAGTTCATTCATTGGAGCCTGGTCAGCTTATCAACCTGTCACTCCATTAGAGAAGACCAGCTTTCCCTCAAGCAGTAGTGCTCAACTGCCAATGGTTCATCAGATAAGGTTGGGGCTTCTTATATATTTCCCCAGTTCTATGCTGGGATTTTGTCTGGTTTGCATGGTCTTGTGCATGATGCCACCATTTCTTTAAGTTCATATGATCCAAGTTCCAGAAGCCTGGAAAACTCTGTTTCTTTATGGTTATCTACCACTTCTGGCTCTTACAGTCTTTCTGCCCTCATTTACTCTATGGTCCCTGAGCCTTAGGTGACTGATGTTTAATATAGGAGTCCTATCCAGATCCAGGGACACACACACTGCAGTCTCTTATTCTCCACATTTTGTCCGGTTGTGGCTTTCTGTGTTAATTGCTCTCTGTTACATAAGGAAGCTTCTCTGGTGAGAGTTAAGAGATGCATCAGCATTCTCTCTATCCCCTTACTCCCCCTACTCTGTGATGTTCTGTGAGCCTTAGATGTAGAAGTTCCATTGTAGATGTGTCACTTAGGGCTGAACGTCTCACAGACACTTATTCTCTGTGTTTGTTCAGTTGTAGAGTTCTATAATAGTCTCCATCTTTTGCAATGAGAAGCTTCTTTGATGAGTGGTAAAGACTCTATATTTAGCATACAGTAAGAAATTGTCTTTGTCCAGGGATGTCACAGATATGGTCCTAGTTTTTCTCTAGAACTTATGACCTCTCCAGCCATGTATATTTGGCTCCGTTTACAGTACCACACATGAGTTCCCTCCCATTGAGCAGGCTTTTAGATTGCTGTTGATCATCCTCAAGATAAAAGTGGCACTACTGTATCAATAGAGATAGTTCATTGTGCTGGGCACTGTTGTGGTTATTAAGCTTTACATCTGGGGTTGGACCATTGACTAATTTTTCTCCCTTAGCAGCTGCATAATGTCCTCTGAAACTATGAGAGCTTGTCTTCCATGAAGAGGCTTCCTTGTCAGTTCCAGCTGCATTGCTCCAAATCCTGTGTCCAAATCCAAAATTTGTCCTGTCTTCAGGAATGGGGTCTTACCTTCAAGTTCTGGGAGGCAATCAAGTACTGTGGCAATAGCCTGTGTCATTCTGGGAGTCTCTTGAACCACGGAAGGGAAGTTTCTTCTGTCTGGCTCAGTTTCTTGTTATATGGCTTTTAGCTATACACATGCACTCATGTACATATATTGTATGTATACCTTCTAGTAGCTTCTACACTAATACGTTTCCTTCTGAATTTTCACACCAGTTGAGCAATGTTTATCTAGCCTCCCTCTGCCTAACTTCCCCCTCCCTCTCCAGTACAAGCATCCCCATTTCCTGTTTCTCCCTTGATATTTGTCTCCTGTTATTCCTCTTTCTTCCCGTTCACCCCATGGCTCCTTGTACAGCCCTCCATTCTCTCCTCCCAGTTATTTTACCCATTTCACCCTTGCTAACACCTCCTCTCTCAGGCTCCTTCATTCCTGTTACTTCTATGACTTCTTTCCATTTTCCTGACTCTTGTGGTTACATCGGGATATATATCCACATATAAGGATTTGGAGTTTAGATCCACAAATGAGAGAGAAAATGAGTTGCTTATTTTTCTCAGTTTGTGTTACTTCACTTAGTATAAGTTTCTAGTTCTAGCCATTTAACTGCAAATTTCGTGATTTCGTCTTTCTTTTCCACTAAGTAGAACTCCATGTATAAATGTTCCACATTTTCATTATTCACTAGTCATTCGAGGAACATTTAGGCTGTTTCCATTTCTTGGCTATTGTGAAAAAAGCAGCAACAAACATGACTCTGCAAGTATCTCTGCAGTAGGACGAGTCCTTTGAGTATATGCTAAGGAGTGGATAACTGAAACACGGTAAGTTCATTATCAGCTTTTTAAGTGTTCTCCACACTGCCTTCCATAGTGGTTTCACGAATTTGCAATCCCTCTGCTAGTGAATGATGGCTTGCCTTTCCCCATATCCTTGATAACATTGGATATCATTTGTTCTCTTGATCTCTTTTGACTGGGGTAAGATGAAATCTTAAAATGGTAGTGATTTACATTTCCCTAGTTACTAAAGATATTGAACACCCTTTAAAGTGTTTCTTAGACAGTTTCTGTCTTCTTTTGAGAGCTCTCTGTTCAGATCCATAACCCATCTTTTAATTGGGTTATTTCTTTTCTTGATTATTTGTTTTCTAAGTTCATTTATATTCTGGATATTACTACTCTGTCAGATGTGTAGGAGGAAAAGATTTTCTCCTACTCTTCACTTCATTGGTTATTTTCTTTGCTGTACAGAAGCTAATAGTGTAATGAGGTCCCACTTGCTGATTGTTGATCTCAATTCCTGAGGGACTGATGTTTGATTTGAAAGTTCTATTCCTCAGTTCCTGAGGGACTGATGTTTGATTTGAAAGTCCTATGTTAAAGTGACAAAAAGCCCCAGAAAATCAAACAAATTAGCCTCAGAATAGACTAAACAATATTCCGGGTGTCTGTTAAGAAAACCCCTCTTTTCCAGTTTTACTAGTCAATTGTTTGCTCCTAGGACCAACCCTAGAGAGGCAGGTTCACCTTAAGTTATGCTAAATAGTTGGGTGGAATACCAGGTGTGTTAAGGAGTTAGTGAGTTTTTCCTATCTACAACCCCATCTCCTGGTCCTGTGCTCTTTAATTCTCAGCCCAGAGAATGAAGTCACTGGCTTAGTTAAATAAATTTGACTAATAAATAATAATAATAATAATAAAATTTTAGAACATCTGGAGTCTGAGTGGTCCTTCCCAGACACCTAAATGATACAATACCTATATCTTATAGAGTACTGCCTATGTTTTTTTCTACCAGTGTCAACATTTTAGATTTCACACTGAAGTCTTTGATCCATTTGGAGTTGACTTTTGTGCAGGATGATAGATAAGTGTCTGACTTCATTCCTTTAACATGTGAAGATTCAGTTTTGCCAGGATTATTTCTTGAAGATGCTGTCTTACCTCCAGTGTGTGTTCTTGACCCTTTTGTCAAATATCAGGTGGCTGAAATTGCACACACTCATGTTCTGGTCTTCTGTTTCATTCCATTGATCTACATGCCTGTTTTTGTGACAATATCATACTGTTTTTGTGACTATAGCTCTATAATATAGTTTGAGATCTAGGATGGTAATATCCCCAACATTGCTCTTTGTGCTAAGGGTTGTTCTTATTCTCTGTTTTTTTTTTTTAAATTCCATATGAATTGTAGGATTTATTTTTTCTAATTCTGTGAAGAATGTCATGAAGATTTTCATTGGCATTGCATTGACTGTATAAATTGCTTTTGGCAGGTTGGTATTTTTAACAGTATTAATTCTACCAACCCATGAGCATAGGAGGTCTTTCCATTTTGTGGACATGTCTATTTATCTTGCAATCTTACCAGTTTTTGTCTTATGAGTTTTGATGCCCTATTGCTAGACATATACAAATTAAGAATTTCTATAACTTATTTGAGAATTGACCCCTTTATCAAGGCATGATGTATCTTCTTAAGCCTGATAATTCACAGCAAGAAACTGTGAAATCTGCCCTACTGAAATTTCTTTCTTTTGATTAATGTAATCATGACAATGCTCCCTCGTCTCTTTACCTTTGGTCTGTCGTTTAGCTCTATCTCTATATTTAAACTGGACTTTGTGACAAATATACACGAGGATCTTTCCTTTTTATTCACTCTTACAGTACCCATTTGAACTGATGTATTCAGAACATTCATTTTAAGATGACTTGGTATTATTCGATTATTTGAACATAATCTCTAGTATGTCTCCTATATGCTTGTGGCTGTTTTCTGTTCATTGTCATCCTTTGTTTTCTTTATGTCTTAATTTTTCTTCCTTCTTTGATTTTGATAGACTATTATATATTATTCTATTTTCTCTACTTTGTTACCATATCAATTATACTTGTTTAATTTTTTTGGTCATTTCCTTAGTGTTTAATCAAATTCCATCAAATAAGAAGATCATCTATTTAGGATGCAAATGCTGTCTATTGTTTAAAATGTGATAGCTTTGAAGTTATCTTGAGATTTCTTACATAAGTCTGTAAATATAGAGTGACATAAACTCTTCCTGGTTCCACTGTCATACTGCTAGGACTGCTTTTTCCCACTGCAAAACTCTTTGTAAACACAGCTTAAGTGCTGTGTGACATTCTTCTGAGAAGCCAACATATATCCACTAATTTCTTATGATTTCACGATTATTTCAATTCTATTCCAGTATCGAGTACCGTGATGAGCCCCACTGTGTGTGGAAGCTTTCTACTTTGGGATGACTTTACTAGGTCTTTCCCCCACAGAAGTGACTTGGCTGCAGAAGCACAGTTTTTGGTGTCCTTACTTGTACTGTGGAATTTCGATGCTGAAAGATGACGTTACTCATATCTTCAACAGTGAGATCAACACCCTCTCTTAGCTTAGTCTCCAACACTGGGAACCACCGAAAAATGGTTTCTAACTTCACAGTAGTTTCCTATATATTCTGACTTCATGTTTGAAATTACACAACACTATTAATTGCCCCAACTCTAAAAGTTGATGAGCTTGCACACCAACATACTGGGGAGAAAGGAGAAAGGACAAACACAACAGAGAGAGTGAGAGGAAGGACATTCTTTGTCCTTCCTTTGTTTAGCAGTTTCTGAAATAAAAAATTCAAACCTATCTTTCAAACCTCTTTCTGTGTAGTACATACTTATTTATATATGCATTTTGAACTCCAAATCACCAGTTGATTATTTCCAGAGTAAACATACATTTAGTCAGATGTCTTTAGTATTCACATTAGAAACTACTGGCATCTTCATGGTGAATAATCAAGGTTGCCCAAGCTTCAGGAAGATGAAACAGAGATGATTGACAGGGGAAAGGAAATGTTTTTCAGATCCCCTGGAGAGCACGCAGTTCCACTCCACACACACACCTGTTTCCATTTGTGCTTGCAAACTAAAGTTTAGAGTGAATTCCAGCAGAGGCACAGACCGTATGTGGAGGGGATATTCTTTGGCCTCAGGCTTCTGGGCAACAATTTTAGTTGAGAAATGCCATTTTGTAGTCTGTGTGAAGAAAGAATAAAGAACTACTTTGTGTATTTGAAGTTCTCTTTCTGTATCTGCACATTAGGGCTGGTATCAATACAAACACATGCCAAATACAGGGGCTTCTTGCCTTGCAGTGGGTTATATTTTGCTTAATACATCATAAGTTGAAAAGACAGTGTGTTCAAACTGCATTGGATCCCCTAACCTGCCATGTAACCTCCCTTGGAGACAAAATTCACCCCTGGGTTTCTGTTGCTTCTCTTGATGATCAGTGCTTCTTCTCAGTATTCCAAGAGATATTGGACTGTATATGACTAGCGGGGGGAGGGGAGGATCAGAATTGGAAGAGTGTTTTATTGAGTCCTTACTGCAGTTATACCATCGTAAGTAAAATCCTCACAGGATGGTAGCATCTATATATGATTTGGGGACACAGGCTCTAGTAAGTTTAGCATATGCTAATGGTTTGATATTGCTTTGGTAAATTATCTTCTTTAAATATTATCACAGCTCTCTGGGGAAAGGAAGATCCTTGGGGAAGACAGAGTTGAGGCTGGACAGAGCACTGATGGCTCCATTACCTCCTTGCCCCTCTGAGGGCAAGATTCTGCCCCTCCTCTCTCCAGTAGGGCCCAGGACCAACACTTTCCTTGCCCTCCTCTTCCCTGAGAGTTGCATTGTGCTTATGTGACTTAGTGGGGCTCTGTTGACTTCTGTGAACTATATGGCCTCCAGTTACACACTCCTTTCATTCACAGGCAAGTCCAGGAAGGCGTGATGTGGGAATGAGTCTTTTCATTTGGGGATACGGGGCACATGTTTATCTTATGAGAATGAAATTATTTGGCAATTCATCTTTGGTGTGAGAACCTTGTTAGTCAAAGCAATGCGAAAGCTGGTCAGCATCATCTCTGCCCAGCTTCTGGATTGCTTTCCTTGCTTCAACTCTGCAACCAGCTGTGAGCATCTACTGGTCCATTGGCCCCGAAGAGGATGTAGCTATATGATCACGGAAGGAGGGCAATGGTTGGAGATGCTTCCATTGCAGAGAATAGTCTCCTGGGTGCCTTGGAGATATAATATGACAGATGGAACTGGCTTCTTTGGGAAAAAAAATAACAAGAAATTATGTTAGAACAATTCAAGACTATATCAAAATAGATACTGCTCATGGCTCCATCTGAACTTACTCTTTGTTCTGAGCAGGCCTCTGAAAACATGCCATGTTCACAAGATCTCAGTTTTCTTACCCACACAATAGGAATAAGAACATCGACATACACAGTTTTGTTATGTCAAGATAGATAACGAAAAGGAAAGTACTTTACAGTCAGAGCCATTCACAAGCTGGCATGTCTGCGTTCCTGAACATTCTTCTTCCCTGTGCCCTGGGACTGTCATTCTGCCTCTGCCCCTACATGCCTCATGGTCTTCTTTAAGAATCTTAGATCAAAGTCATTTCTATCTAGAGCTCATCCCAAAGGCAGTTCCCTCTGGTAACCGCCACACAAATGAAATGCCCGCTGACCAGGGGAGTGAGTGTCTGATTCACGACAGCCTATAGTCTTAACAGCTTCCATCCTGACTATCTGGCAAAGAATTACCTTTTCACTGGCCTTAGCTTATGAGGAGGAAATTGTTGCTGTGTGGTTATTTGTTTAGAATTAGGCAGCAGAAAGGAAAACATCACTTCTCTGTTAGGCAACCCGTAAAATGGGATTTAGCCCTTCCACCTACAGTGAAATTAGAAGAGCAATAAAGTGGGAACACAGAACACATTTCACAGAAGAGACAGCAGCATATGGCACATGGAGCAAATGGTGATGGCAGCAGCATGGTAGCCAGAGCGGAGACTGCAAGAGGGCAGGCACGCAGCGTTCTCTTAATTCAGCTCTCTCTGCACAGGAAGCTTGTTTTCTTTGGACGACATGGTTCAAAGGCAAATTTTCAGCCTAGACTTTAAAACGAACAAGGCAATAATGGCCCTTAAATGAACACCAGGTAATTCGCTCCAGTCGTCCACTCAACAGTGCTTCAGCTTACTTTTAAAGTACATTTTATTTGAACTAATTTTAGTTTCGTGGAGAAGTGAAAATAATAGAGTTCCAATGTTTCCCTCGTACAACGTTTGCTAATGTTAACATCTTATAGCACTACAGCACAATTATTAAAGGGAAGAAGCTAACCCCAGTGCCCCATTAGCAAACTTAAACCTTATTCTAATCTCATCAATTTTTCTACCAGTATTCCTGAACCGTACCCAGGACCCATTCGATTTATTTCTTTGTTCTCTTTATAATCTGCTCGCTCAGTTCTTCCTACTCTCTCACGGCTTACACACATTCAGAAAGCTATTGTCAGTTGTTTTGATCAATGTCAATCCATTTGGGTACCTGAAGCTTTCTCCTGCATGGAGGACTTTTATCAAGAGCCCCTCACCCAGCTTGTTCTTCTCCCTACGTCATAACACAGTTTCCGGGTCTCAGTGAGTCTAATGACTGGGAACACTGACCTTCATCACTGAGTACAGAGGTTTCTTTTTTGTAAAGCAGTTTTCCTTCCTTCTGGAGTTGGTAAATGTCTTGTGGAAGATACATAAAAATAAGGCAAGTTCTGTTTCTCCTGGAAGTTTTGCCCTTCCCATCCATCGGTCCATCTGTCCATCAATTGTAGCGACTTTTGTGTTTGTCTGTGATTTCCTTTGTCTCTTTTCCATGCTGTTAATTTGAATTTTATTTGAGGAGCTCTTCCTTCTCTTCCATTTAGTAATTTATTATTAGATGTTTTAAGGATTTATGTCAGCAAAGACTCATGGATTCTCCTTATATGCTATGTGGTGTATAATACAGCCCTGCTCCTGTTTTGTGCCAGTAATCATTCCACCTTTGATTCTACAATCTCTGGATGCAGGTGGCTCCTGTGGTCTGTCTGTGAGACTTGTCCTTAAGCACACCAGGACTGGCAGCCATTGATGCTTCATCCTGATCTTGCGTTTTCCTTGTGCTATTCCTAGAATCAGCCACTTCTCAAACAGCCCTGGTCCATTTTTATTGGTGAAGAATGTTCAGATGTAAGATGTGAGGGCTGAAGAGATGGTCTGGATGGTCCAGTGGTTAAGAATCATTGTTATTCAATCATGAGAATTGAAATTTGGAATTTAGCACTCATATAACAAACTCAACATCCCACAAATGACTAGAACTCCACTCTCAAGGGACTGAAATCCTCTTCCAGCCATGTGCACACAGCTGCACACACATGACACGCACCCCCCCCCACACACACACTTAAAGAACTCTTTTAAAGAAAGAAGCAAGATCTGAGTATTCTGTTCACTACTTCTGAATCTCATTGCTTCCAGAAGAACTGGAGTAACGTGTACACACAGTAACCCATGCATATGCACATGCCAATACTTATCTATCATCTATCCTCTATCTACCATCATCTATTATCTGTCATTTATTTATGAAAACTTTAAGTTTATACTGACAAATCAGATCTTAATAGAACACCACCATAGAATCCGTTTCACTTTCATTGCTTCTAAAATCTTTTTCTAACAGCTAGAGAGAGACTTGATCTCATTATGTGTGTGCCTGAGTAAGGACTGGGGTGGGCTCCATTACATCTTGGCAAAGAAATGGGGTAGAGGAGTCCTTCTGATGTATTGGAAACAAAATACAGAAGTTTTCCTTGTTGGTAAGGTTTGAAATTCTTCCCTGTCTTAGGATCACGTGTTAGAAACATGATCGTAATGTGGCGGTGATGGCATGTGGGGCTGCTGGGAGACAACTGGCATCGTGTACGCAAGTGGATTAATGCCTTTTCAAGAATGAGTGAGTTGGCTATCTCAGGAGTGGGTTTCTGAGGAAGTGCACATCCAGCTCTTCTTGTCTTCCCTTGTACCTTAACCAGATGCCTCCCATCTTGGGCTTCACAGGTCCTTAACCAGAAGAAGTAAATTTTGGTTATTATATATCACTCAGTCTGTACTATTCTGTTCTAACAGCATGGGATGAACTCAGACACCTATGATATGTTTGTTTACACTATGTGTATATTGACTGTTGTTCCCGTGTGTGATTAGAGCTCCTTGGTACATTTCTAAACACCTAACTTTGGGCAGGCACCGCGACCTCCCTGGAATTCTTCTTGACCTTCAGTGATTTCTTAGACTTTCCCCAGTCTGACCTTTAGCAGCTCAGTTCTGAGGGGTCTGAGTGGTAAATGTGGCCAGACATGCTTCTTGAAGCCTCAGCATGGAGGCTGAGGGTAAGAGGAGGATGTTCAGCACTTGCAGCCCAGGCCAGCCTGCCTGAGACTGGAGCTCCGCACTCTGCTATTGGTCCCACTCTAAGTCAGTGCCAGGCAGACTCAGGAGTAGATCCACTTTGGAAGCCTCTAGTTTTGCTTCTAGCCTTTTCCATCAGAAACTGTGTGAGTCAGCTCAAGTTGTCATAAGACAGTTTCACAGACTGGGTTCCTAGGTTGGTTTCCTGTTGCTGTGATAAAACACTCTGACCAAAAACCACTCGGGAAGGAAACGGTTTGTTGCATTTTACACTTCCAAGTGACAGTCCATCTCTGAGGGACTGTCTGGCAGGAGCACAGACCAAGGAGGAATACTGCTTACTGGCTTGCTGAGGTACCTTTCTTAGACAGCCCAGGCTCACCTGCTTAGGGATATCACCACCCATGGTGACGTCAGGCCAATCCTGTGGAAGCGTTTCTCAACTAAGTCTCCCTCTTCCAAGGTGTCTCTAGTTTATGACAGGCTGACAAAAAAACAAACAAACAAACAAACAAAAACAACAAATAAACACTGAGTAGCACACTGGAGCTTGAGCCACAGAAGTCTGAGGTGCGTCAGCAGGGTTGTTCCTGAGGTCCCAGCCTCCCCTAAGCTTACAGTATTTCTCTCATGGGCCTGGCTCTGTGCTTATCTGGGGCATCTCTGAGTCTAAACTTCCTCTTCTTATGAAAACACGGTCAGATTGGATTAGGGTCCCTGCTAAGAACTTCATTTTAACTTAATTGCGTCTTTAAAGGATCCATTTCCAAATACCGCCACAGTGAGGTACTGGAAGCGAAAACTTCAGTGTGAGCTTTCGGGAGGCACAGTTCATTCTGTAGTCTTGGCTTGTGGCTTCCCTCTAAGGAGCTCATGAATGTGTGACGGCTGCTCACGGCTGTTGAGGCCCGGTGTGTCAGCAGAATAAAAGACATGAGATTTTAAAGAGAGGACACGTGTCTTAGCTAAAAGAAGTGCAGTTTTAGCTGAGTGAATTCAGACCCCAGGGGTCTGCGGTAGCTTTGAGATGTCCACGCATCCTCTAAATCAGCCTCCAAAGACACAGTAAAGTTGCCCCAGTGCCCTGTCCTCACAGCGCACAGTAGAAGGCACCGTGGTCTGGACCGGGCATGGGGACTCTCCTCCCCTTGGTTCTGTTTGACTTGGTGCTTTGTGGGAGGTAAAGCGTAGTCCCTGTAAACAGCACTTTCTTCATTCTCCCCTTTGAAACGCTTAGCTTTTTTTTTTTTTTCATGTCTTTAGGCTAAGAAGCCGTCTCCAATACCATACTATACAAGGGCCGCTGTTCACATCCTGACCAGCTAAACCCTTCACAGCGTCGAAGGAAGGTTGAGGGGAAACCCTCTGCAGAGGCCTCCTGCAGACGTGGAGACCCCTCAGATCGGGAGATGCTTTGGAAGATGTGCGCTGTGGCCGCCTGACTTTGTAAGGACTTTGCGGGAGACGTGGTGAGGTCACTTGGGTTTATAAGTGACTGTACTTTCTGCTGTTGTTTTTTCTCTTCCTCCTTTAAAAAGTATCTACAGCTGTCTCTGTATTTGTAGGGCTTGGCTCCAGGATCCCCAGAAGTACCACAAACTCTGCAAGTAGCCTGTGTAAAGTGGCCTGCTGTCCATCTGCACAGAGCCTGCCCACCCTTTATGTTTGGAATCATGTCTAGATGGCTCATCACCTCACGTATGTAAACAGTTGTAATACTGCATCATTTGGGGAATAATGACAAGAAAAAAGTCTAGTCATGTTCAGCACAAACCATGTTTAGAAATATTTTGACTCAGTGGTGGCTAAGAACTTTCCATTTTCACTCTGTGTAGTACCTGAAATGTTGCAGGGATCCTTCTGCTTTGGCCAGGTTTATATGCTCACAGGTGCCCATGACCATACAGCCTTCTAAATGACAACATTGGAGCTGAAGGACACAGAATTTTGCAGCACAAAGTGCGAATTGCACAGGACAGAGTACACCCCAGAGCTTCCCAGGAGTCCTGCAAAGCAGACAGAGATAACTGGTCTTTTCCCGCACGCCATGAGCAGTCTGAAGTGACTTATGTGTGATTTTTTAGGTCAAGTTTATGAATTATTGAACTGGCCTGACAGCCTCTTGCTTTTTATCACCCTGGGTTCACTTAACATGAGCTGACAGGTTAAAAGAAGGCATTCCTTCTTCACATCACTTCTGTAGCAGGATTCAGTTCCTTCATGAATTCCTGAAAGGGTCCCTGACTGAGCTCAGCTGTGTGCTGTGTAACACAGTATCACAGAACAGTGGGAAGGAAGGGGTGGAGTCTGAAGCTTCCCACTCCAGCTGGAGACCATTAATGAGAGAACTTCTAGCCAACATGGAAGAAGCCTTGCTGTAAGCTGCTATGGAACTACCATTTCCTGTTGACTTACAGTAAACTGGGTTATGCATTTGCCAGGTTAAGAGGAAGAATTCGTGATTTTTTTTTTTTTTTGATGTAGGTGATTTAAAAACTGAGAAGCAATGAAATTGAAAAACAAAGGATGCTCTCAAATTATGAGCAAATGAATGATCAAAGTGAAGTCTGAGTTCTGAATTTGAGAGGCTCTGGGATCACGGGATTTGCAGAGGGTTGGAGTTTAACTTCAAGCTATGATCTGCAGGCCCACCAGCCTCATAGCCCCTGAGCCTTGTAGCTTCAGGACAGGAAAGGCTTCCCCCACATGCATAGGAAAGAGAGGTGGACATAGTGGTGACAGAAGGCTGCCACAAACAGAGCCTTATCTGATGCATAACTATAGGTCAACAAAGCCCCATGTGTGATGGTCACCCTGTAAAACCATATCCCTAATGACATGGTGGTCATCTTAGTTTGGGTAAACTCAATCTGTGATGTTCATAAAACAACCCAGTTAACTAACCATGCGATTCTCAGAAGGTGGCCCTCCACTAGGCGACACATGCCTATTTCTCAACCATCTGACAGTGATTCAGACACTCAGGCTTTACAATGACAATATGGAGTCACTGAAGATGATTAACTTGTACTTGGTATTATGTTGATATTATCTTTATGAGGGTATAAAATGATACTGGACTATAATATGGTAAAATATTTAAGCTAACTGTTTTCACTTATTTCTTCTTACATTGAATTCATCTTATTCCTCCACACATTTTCTACCAGATTTTGTGTTGTGTCAGATGAATCTAGACTGGGCTAGAAGTGTCTGAGCTTTCCTACTATTAACAATGATTGCTTGGAAAAACTACAGAAGAAAGCTCAGTGTGATGACACATAACTCTGATCCCAGTACTCAGGAGCATTGCTACAAGTTCAAGGCTATCTTGGACTAGTGAGTTGAAGGCTAGCCCAGACTGCATACATAGCGCAACTCTACCTAAAAAAGGAAAAGTATCAAATCAACACTGTCAATAAATCTAATGACTTAAAATGAAATGTTTATAGTTAGCTCATGACTCCGCTGAGCTCAGCTGGCATGTTTGGTCTCAGCTGAATCCTAAATCTATAGTCTGCTTCCAGATTCCATAGGTAGGTTTTCCTATGGGACTTCAGCTAGACCTACATAGCCTCCGAGAAACAAGTCTGGATTTTTTCACATGGCAGTTGACAGGGCTCCAGGAGAGTGAGTGAAAGGCCATGTGGCCTCCTGGGTCTGGACTGAGAAACAGCTCAGCACCATGTCTGCCCCACTGCATCAGTCACAGAGCACCACCATGTAGGCAGCCCTTGCTGCAAGGCGCTGCCAGGTGCTTCTGCTGCTGAAGAGCCCAAAGCCACACTGGAAAGCAGTAAGACCTGGGAGGCCCGGAGCACAGTGGTTGATTTGTCAGCTTCCCTCAGCTCTGCTTTGGTAAAAGCACTGTGGTAATTCTTGCTAAATTTTTTTGGTCTCTCTGTTTTCATACTAGGATTTTCAAAAAAAACCAAGAGCATTCTTATGTCCTGTGTCATAAGAAATTGTCAACTGAACCAAGAGTCTGGCAAGCAATAAATTATTACAAGATGAGTTCCAAGATGTTACTGTCTTAAGGAAAAGACCACTTAGAGTGCAGGACAAGGGAAGGGCACTAGAGAGGCATTTATAGAATGTGGGGTACTGAAGTTGAAATAGAAATTGGACTTTATAATTAAACAGGTGAGTTTTGTTTCACACAAGCTTATATTTAGAAAATGCTTTATTGTTAAAAGGTCCACACCTTGTAGACCTGAATCAGCTAAAACAATTACAAGTTCAGAGATATTTGCCTACCCAAAGTTTACTCTGTTATCATATTCATTCATTCATTCTATCTATTTATCTACCTATCATCTATCATCTATCTGTCTATCACAGTACTTTAGTTTAGTTTCTCAGAGTTGGAAGCATGTCTCCTAATCTGATGATCCGTGTGACTCTTGGCTGCTCATTCCATCTTTACAGGCCTGGTTCTCTGAACTGCAAAGTGGGGCTGCTGATAGCAGTCTCAGCTTCTGGGGAATGCTGGGTAAACCACATGTGGGCTTGCTCTGGGAAGCACTAGAATGTGCTGATGTCTCTCTCCACTCATGCTGCAGGAAGAGTTTATTACTTGCCTCCTGTCCAAGGAAAGACAGCCAGCATTTCTTGGGATTGGAAGAAGTGGTACTTCACAAGGTTGACCCATTGGGTGCAGATGGGCTACTATGAGGTATCATGTCAGCCAATGTTACTGAAGAAGACACAGGCCTTGAGGACAAGGCTCTAGAGGCTGGTTGGGGCTAGGAATTGAACACACTCGGCAAGTAAGTTCCCAGGGAGTGACAGATAGGAGAACCAGTCTGAAGGTTAAGGGTGGTGAAATAAAGAAGGGATGGTGGAAGAGGAGTGAGAGAAGTAAGATGTGGAATTGGTGTGATAGGTGAACTTGACCATGGTTTTCTCTGAGTCAGTGCTTGTTCACATGTAAGATGGAGCTGTAAGGAAAACCCATGTGGAAGGGACTAGAAATGTAGTCCCTCCTGGCATTGTCTACACATTCTGGAAAATCTTTCTTTCCCTCCGCCTCCCATTGCTAGTCTAGAGATAGCCAGCACTCCTGAAGACCGATTAAAGTCAATAAATGCCAGGTGTACGTTCCTCTAGTGCTGGAAAATGAAAAGCTGGGTGTGCCAGGCAGTCAGACATCCTGTGCAGGCATGGAGGCAGAAAGAAGGTGGGTGCCTTTTATTTCTTCTGGTAAAATATGTCCTGAGGGCTATGCATAGGTTTTCCGGAGAAATGCGGTTTTGGTAAAATACTGCAGATATGTTACTTTATGAGTGAGCTTCCATTCCATCAAGTCATGTGGCTTCAGGGACACATGACCCCTGGAGTCACATGATCTCCTGTTGATGCAGTGATCTAGTCATAGGTTGAAATTCTTTGTGGCTGTTCCAAAGTGCTTCACATTTTCCTTTGGCCCTGGACTTAATGTGATGGGTCCCGTATATTTCTAGATAATGTGTGTGTGAGAGAAACCAGAGCCAGATATGAAGGAGTAAAGACAGATTAGAGAGACTAAAGCCTGGTCAGTCTGCCTCGTGGCAATGCTACATGGCAGGGACACAGTGTTTTTAATAATCTTCACTTTGAGCTCTGCTGGCCAAGGACCCACATTGACCTGGTCATGACAACCCTTAAGCCGTTGGTGGATTGACTTAATCACTGATGGCATTAACGCTTACTACCAAGTGTCCACAAGAGAAAGACTTAGAAAAAATGTAATTGTACATATTTGCATTACCCGAATAAACATTTAACAAGGAAGTGAGGGCCAGTAACACAATCTGTCCTATGAGCTTGGTGAACCCTCTGAGCTTTTTTGTTTTTGTTGTTCTTGAATGAAGACCAAAGTCGCAAAGGTCCCATTCAACATCAGTGTGACAACAGTACATGGCAGGATTCTCTTGCCTGATAGCTCACATAAGACAACTGTGGACAAACATGGGCTCTTGGGGGTAAAGCAGATGTTATCTTAAGGGTAAAGGATACAGGTATTGATGACTGCTTATAACTCTTTGGAACAAAAATAGGCCGTGTCTA
Source organism: Eospalax fontanierii (assembly GCA_035773235.1). Taxonomy (NCBI): domain Eukaryota; kingdom Metazoa; phylum Chordata; class Mammalia; order Rodentia; family Spalacidae; genus Eospalax; species Eospalax fontanierii. The sequence continues at coordinate 34,569,522 of CM069547.1, forward strand.
CAATATTTTAGCTAACATACATATCTTGAATGCATTTGTCTTTACCAAGCGGAGCCCACTTTTGTTGTAATTTCCATCTTGCTACAATAAGATACTATTCTCGCCTCCATAGAAATCTCTTTCTGATATGAAGCTTGCTTATTAGAAAAGCCACATGTTAGTTGGCATGTAGATAACAAGAGCACTTTTAGCTGCTACCTTCAGGTGTCAGCCGTTTGTCCCAAGTCTGTGCTTTCTCAGTTCAAACTAGTTAGCTTGAACAGACACACATAGCATTGTGTTACCTATTCTGAAAGGGTTGAAAGTGAGGAACACTTAACACATGCTTCAGGAGGCCTTGCCCATTATGTGGCACCCTGTGGCTTCTGGCATGCACCTTTCTGCTTGTATCCAGTGGCCCTGGCCCTTGAACTGTGGTACGAAGGATAGATATGTTGGATATGTTGGTACCAGAAGACAGCGGGAGAATTCAGATTTGACTTGGCAGTAGACTACAGAAAGTCGTGATCAAAATGGACACACATGAAAGTCACTGGATGGTCCATTCCTGGGGTGTCATTGAGGTCTGGGGTCACCTTTAAACCCCAATCTTGCCTTACCAAAAGGTGTAGAGTTGGTTGGAAATTTAGTTATAAAAAGTGTAGGTAGGATAAGACGGTCTGTAAAGATATTTGTAATTCTTGCTCACTGTGGTCTGTGGAGGGACTGTGAATAAAACTTCCAGTTGGAATGAACCTGTGCATGTGGCTTGCTGTTTGTAACTGTGACTTTGGTAATACAAAGCTTTGTTGCATATACCAAGTTCATTAAAAAGAAAAAAAGAATTCTTGTTGGGACATATTAAATACATTTAAAAATTTACAACTTTTGCAAACTTTCTATGTTACTTATATAACCACCCAAACTTACTGGCATATTAAATCCATTCCATAGGATTGCTGCTTTATGGTAAAAATTTTCCTGTTTATTTATGTGTATAAGTATTTATTAAATTCTGCTTGCTTAAGGCAAGATTCAAGGTAAACTTCCACTCCATCTTCCTGATAGTGATTCCATAATTTCTATGAGGAGCACTAGGTGGCAATGTTGTGTTTTTTTTTAAAAAAAATCATTTTATGTTTTAAAGGATAAGTGACAGGGAAGACACTAAAACAATAAAAATTAAGTGAGGCGCAGCAGCACATTTCTGTAATCCCAACACTCACGAAATTAATCCAGGTATATAGAAATTTTGAGGCTAGCCTGGGCTACACAGTGAGCTCCAGGACAACTTAGGCTGAGCAAAACTGCGCCCCCCTTAACATACACATTGCAGAGTTTTTTTCCCCATTTAGGAATCATAGTTCTTGGGCTTTGTTCATTGATTAAATAAACATATGACCAAAATCTTAATTCTTAACTTCAGAATAATTAGATTTTCTTTATCTTCAAGGTAATCTCAATAGCTAAATAAAACAACAAAATGAGATAAAATCAAATTAAAATTGAAATATATTCCACAATATAAAAAAACCTGAATTTCCAGTATAAAAAGAATTTAGAATTCATTCTGAAAATATTTAGAAATTGACAGAAATATTTTTGTTGTTGTTCTCTGCAGAAGGAGGACTGCTGATCCGAGAACTTACCAAATGTTCAGAATGGAATAAATTCATGAAATATAGTATCCGGACATTATTTCTTATAATATTCCTGAAGCAACAAACCATAACAATTATTTACATGACATGTATAGTATATTAAGTATTGAAATCACCTGGAGGTGATTTAACACATGTGGGAAGGTGTGTGCAGGGTCTGTGCAATAGCAAGCCAGTTCATACAAGGAACTTCAGCACCTGCAGCTGAGGTATTTCAGGGAAGGTGGGTCCTGGAACCAATCCTCCATGGACTCCCAGAAAAGGTCTTTTCAGAAAGCAAGAGTCATTTGGGACCATCATAATAATATACTTTTGGGAAAAGAAAGATATCTAAGAGAATTCTGCAAACAAGGAAACTCATCAGAGCATTGTTTTCTAGAGTGTAAGTGATACACAGGAGAAAGAGAGAGGTTTTTCTCCTTTGTGACAGTGGAGAGACCAGCTTCCTCTTCTCCATACTTATTTGGGCTCTAGGAACCACCAATTTAGGAGAAAAAATGGTTTGTGTGTTCAATTTTCTGAGATTAGTTTGCTCTGAGGACTGTCATATAGGAAATGTGTGAGTAGGGGCAGGAAACGAGGATAATATGGAGCTAGGCTTATTTGCTCTGTCTGTCATCGATGTCACAATCCTCACTTAGTGATAGACGCATACCCAGCCAGAGCCTCAGGCAATTTAACGCTGTGATAGGGCTGTGACTCTCAGTTGTCTGAACCACACCAGCTTCACAGGTAGACAACCAATCTTTCAGGGTTTGACATCCTTGCTGTAAAATAGGGCTATTTAAAAATGTTGAGGAGGCAATATGTGATGATTTTTTGAACCAAGAACCTTGCCTGACACATAAGTGTAATGCTGTTAGTCTCCCTTTTATTCTCAAGATTCATCAAAACCTCCAGCAAAGCTTTTCAATAGTCATAAAGTATTTACATGTTATTTCAATAGATGCATAGAATTCCAGTAAGGTAATCATTTTATTTATCGGATTCACAAACCATATGTATCTCTACATTGTAAACTAAAAGCAAAGCCAAAGAAACAGAAATCTCCATATAAGAGGCACTGCTTTGGCCAAGCATGGTAGCACTCACCTTTAATCCTAGTACTTGGTAGGCAGAGGCAGGAAGAGGCAGACTAACCTGGTCTGCATAACAAATTCCAGGCTAGAGACACTGTGAGACCCTTTCTCAAAAAGGAAAGAAAAAGAAAGAGAAGTAACTTACTGTGGAAAGTCACCAGCAGTTTTAAGGCTGTATTAAATTTGAGGTCAAAAAATTCTTAAGAGATTAATGTGGAAATTTTGCTATTGGTTTTCCTGACTTCATTAATCCTTAGATTAAAAAAATTAGCACAAATAACTTTTATTAATTTTATCAAAATGAGTAAGTCAAGCTTAAGTTCTTGAAAGTGTTTTAAGTAACAGACTCCATTGCTCTATATGCTGTGTGCTGTCCTCCATCCACAACCTTTGTCCTGAATGTGTGGAAGGTACGAGTCTGTTTTGCTGTGTGTCTGTGAGTCCTTGCTCTCCACTTTTTCTTTCAAGCACTTACCTTCACTCAAGAAAGCAATGCTCAGGGTGTTTTCCTCTTTTGCCTGGAATACCTCTCAAGCAGATTAATGTCACTCTTCTTTCCAAGGTGTGTGATTTAAATAGTGAAACCTTACTGTAGTGTGACAGAAGTGGCCGGATGTACCATCTTCTCCAGTTGGATGGGATGAGGAGGCTCTTTGAAGAAGCTGGGATACTGTCCCTGATGTGAGACAAATCATGTGATGATGAGGGTGAAGATGAAGGCCAGTGAGCTCTTGGAGGCCCTTCCGGGTAAAGGGCTTATTGGCTACCTGGTATGTACTAGAGAGAAAGTCTCTTCTGTGATTCTGGACAGAATAATGATTCTCCACTGGGAACACTGAGCCCACTGTTCTCCCCACCTTCTGATCCAGGTGACTTTGGACAGTAATGGTTACACTAGGAGGAGAGCTACTGTGGTCACCTGGTGGGTGGAGGCTGTTAAGGATCCCACAATACCCAGTATGTCCACAGCCACAAAGACTATAGAGCCCAAAGGGTCGGCAGGGCTAGAAGGCAAGCCTGTGGCTTATAACCTCCAATGTCATAGCTTCAGAGCTCTGCTGTGCAGGTTAACACTGTAAGGAGAAAATGGGCTTGGAACATCCAATAAGCACTCAGTACCCTGTTAAGAAAGGACCTGGGTTTGACTCTGCTGCTTTATCACTGTGTCCATAGAAATAGAGACTATGTGAGGCCTATGCTAGAAGAGACTTCTATCGTCTTTTTAAAGAAAATCTCACAAACTAAACATTATATACTACTAGTGTTACTTGATTACTTGAGTATAATGTAAACTGTCATTCCAAATGAGCTTGTTAGAAATGATTAGTGCTTTATTGGCTTATAAAACAAGGCAAATGCCTTCTAGGACCAGTATTCAATGCAAATATACATTTGGTTCTGACCTTCCAACAGTTTCACTCTGTATTTTTCCATTTTATGATGCCATGAAATCATACCATTATAGTCATTCTGGTTTCCCTTTTACGAGATATTTGATAACTTTGTTTTATCACAATTTAGGTGTTGAATACTTTCCAAAGACCCATGTGTTGAAGGCTTGGTGTCCAGCTTGAGTAGAACCTTGAGGAGACAGAGCGAGGGGAAGGAGCTGCGTCGTTAAAGGCACGTCCATGACGGGATATGGGGTGCTGACAACTTCCTGTCTTCACTTCCCAGCTGCCATGAGGTGAGCAGTTTTGTGTGCCCTTTGCCGTGACGTGTGCCCCTGCTGTGATATATGCTGTTGGCACAGGCTCCAAAACAACTAATCATGACTGGAAACCTCATAAACCATGATGTGACGACCAGTTTTAAATGTCAACTTGCCACAATCCAAAATTGCCTTGGAAGAGAGTCTGTCACTTTTTACTTTATTATTATTGTTGTTGTTGTTATTCTTGAAAATTTCATACGTGTATGCAATAAAATATATTTATCCCTCTTATTTCCCCTCTTAGATTTTCTCCTTAAACCTCCCAACAGGTCCCTCTCACAACTTCATGTCTTAATTTTTTAATAACCCACTAAGTCCAGTTACTACTGCTCGTACCTGCATGGGTATAGGTTCATCCACTGGAACATGGGAAAACTACCAATAGTCACACCCTCAAAGAAGAGTATTTTCCCATCAGCAATCACCAATGCCAAGAACTTCTCAGTGAAGTGTGGGCCCTGAGATTATCTAACCCATCCATGTCAGAATTTTGACAGTCTTAATGTCATGTATGTCTTGTGCAGGTACACAGCTGCTTGAGTTCGTGAGTGCACCAGCCATGTCATGTACAGAAGGCAGCATTTCATTATAATCCTACCTTCATCCTCCAGCTCTTACATTCCTTCTGCTCCTGGAATAGAGCGGTTTATGTCTGTGTTTTGTTTTGTGTTTGTTTGCTGTTTTAGAGGGGTTGGAGAACATAGGCAACCATCTGGAAGAAGAATCTTAACAAGCAATTATCAGGATCAGGTTGGCCTGTGGGCATGCCAGTGGGGATTGTTTTGGTTGTTAACTGGGGTGGGATGGCCCACATTGAACATGGACAACACCATTTCATGGGCTTGGTCCAAGGATGTAGAAAAGTAAAGGAAGCAAGCTACACATAACAGTGAGCAAGCAGGCAGTCCAGTTGTGGTGGTTTGAATGAGAATGTCCCCCATAGGCTCTAAGTGTTTGAACATTTTGTCAGCAGTTGGTGGAGCTGTTTTGGGAGGTCTTAGAAGGTGTGGCCATGCTGGAGGAAGCACGTCACTGGGGGCAGGCTTTGAGAGTTCTTAAACCTTGCTGGATCTCCAGTTGTCCTGAGTCAAGACCTATCTAAGGTTGATTAGAGAAAGGGAACCAGAGACCAGGTACCAAGGTATAACAGATTTATTAATTAAAACAGATTTATTAATAACAACACACCCACACACAGCCATCCCAATACCTGTCCCAGAATAGTAGTCGTGGCTGCTCTGGCTTGGCGAGCAGGGCTGTCAGCTTCAGTCCTGTGATAGGCTCACAGGTAAGGCTTGGGATCTTGTTCCACGCCCGAGCTCCGTGTCCCTGGTAGTGTGGTCCCTTTCTCGGCATCACTCTTGGACGGACTGGTCTGCTCTGACAGGTCTTCAGATACAGAAACATTCCCTTGGGAATTCTTGTGAGCAAACATTCCCCGCACAGCCTTTGGTTCCAAGTTTTATAGCTCCTTGGTGGTGTGGCTAACCAGTCAGGTGCCGGGTGACTTCATACACAGGCCTGCTCTTATTTCAACCTACAGTGTGTAGCTGTGAGGTTTGATATGGGAAGAGCCCTGGCCTCTGAGCAGGGGAGTGTAACTGTGAGGTCCAATAAGGAAAGTGCTTTGAGGCCCTGTTAGCAAAGAGCTCAGCCACAGACTTTTAACTTATAGAACTATGGTTTTACAACATTATTACTTATAAACTAATTATTTATTACATGCTCCTCATACCTGTCACGCTCCACTTCCTGTGCCTGCTTGAAGATGTGAGTACTTAGCTTCTGCGTCTACTCCAGCCACCTCTGCTGCCATGCCACCCTGCCATGATGGACTCTTGCCCCTTTGGAACTGCAAGCTAAATAAACTCTTCCTTTTATAAGTTCCCTTGGTTAGTGTTTCTATCACAGCAACAGAAAGCAAACAAATATAGGGGTGCATTAGTTTCTGTCCTTTGTTGTGATGTGAGGTGACCAACTGCTTGAGTTCCTTCTTTGACTTGAAATGATGGACTTGAGCTGAGAACTTCAAGATAAAATAAACCCTTCCACCCCTGCACTGCTTTAGATCAGGAGAGGCTTGTTGTGTATCATTCATAGCATGGATAGAGTGTGAGGATGTGCCTCACTTTTGTTGATGTATACAACTAATGTGAGAGTTCTTGAAGTTTTGTCCTGAATGTGGAGCAAGTTGGGCCATTGGTCTCGATTCAACAGTCCATGAGTTGAGACCACAAGCAGAGCCGAGATGGATGATGGAGAAACACAGGGAGTGGAAAGACCCCATCCATGCAGGATTGCTTCTGGTGATCATTCTCTGGACCACCAAGAGCAGGCTCCTCCTTGAGATGGCGGCTCTCTGTAGAAGTTCACAAGTTCTTAAGAAGTTCCTGGAAAGGTCTGGTGGGAAATGTGAGTTTTCTAAGCTACCATTCCAGTCTGCAGGTAACAGTACTTGGCTGGTCATGGTATAGCCAATGTTCTAGTACTTCTCTTCCAGCTCCTAGTCTGTCTGCCTATTTCAACTGCTAACATCTGCCCACAGTCCTCCCACCACCTCATCTTTTATCATCCAGCTTATGAAAACTTCTCTTGTCTTACTGGGAAGGGAGGTGTTCTTGCCTGTCCCTAAATCTGTTTGTTATTTTCCATAGCTTCTCTTTCTTTGATCATCACATCCTTTATCATCTGGTCAAGATCTGCATGGAAGTTAAAGAGAGAATACCAACTGTTCTTGTTCTTCCTGTTCCTTCTGTGGTACAGCACCTCTGATTGACAGAGCAAGGTAGAAACAAGTCAAATAAATACAGCAGAGTTGATCTTTTGGAATGATTGGCCAGTTCTGGAAGGGTAGGAGCGTATATGATGTTTTCTGTGGGCATTCAGCAGTATCTACCATAACACGGGCACCGAGTCAATACTTGTTGAAGAAATAAATAACAGAACCTCTTGCAGACACCATTTTCAATCCATTAGGGCTGTTTTCATTTGTGTGTAATGATGATTATTGCAAAGGTTAAACCAATAGGAGGCTGCATTTCCTCAGCCTGCTGGCAAAGAACTTGAGAGGGGGCTACTGAGCTTGGTGACTGGACAGTGAACAGTTCCTTTGACTTGCTCTGTCCTTCAAATGTGGAGCTCACAGCTGTGTGATGATCATACCACTTCAGTGGCCACAGTGACTCCTAATGATGAATGAAATGAGTCTGTATCATTTTTATGGGAAAATTAAATCTTTCCCAGAAGCTCCATTGATCTCTCATTAAACAAACTGTATTCCTTGTGAGGGAACTGGAGAACAGCTTCATCTTAATCTGGTCTCATCATCACCTGGGTTCTCTTGCTGTCCATGACAGTTGTAAAGGTTTCTTGGTAGTGATCATGTGGTTGTTTTATATCCTATTTTTTAGCTTAATAAAATTATTTGCTATTTACTAAAAATAAGAATTCTGTATGCCTGATTCCTAGTGTTACATGTTTGAGAAGCTTTTCAGCTAAGACCCAAGTGAAACAAGGGAGGCTTGTGGCATTTTTGACAATACTTTTCAAAACGAATATCTTTATTGTAAGAGTGCTCACTAGTTAACCCAGGCTGATTCCCTCTGCTCAGTAATTTGGTATTCTGATTAAGCAAGAGTGGAACTCAAAGATAGATGATCTCTTTAGGAGAACATTCAACTAGTGAGCTACAATTAATCTCCAGGAAAGATGTATTTTTCACATATCTGACATGTGATCTTACTTACTCGTTTCCTCTGTGAACAATCACACACACCCATCAGGTCCCAGGCGCTTTGTGTGGACATGAATGCTCAGAACTATCTGCTGTGCTGCCCCCTGCTGGAAGTGCAGTCCATAAGAGCTAGAGCTCTTAAAGCATTCCAGAGGCAAGAGGCAAAAACCAGCATCGGTGTAGATTGTTCAGAACCCCTTTTCAGATAGAAACCACTACTTGAAGAAAACAAAACAAAAAAGTGACAAACAGAAAGTGCTGGGATTGTAGAGACTGGTCAGGGGCCTCCCTGATAGCCAGTGGAAGCTGGTCAGATTGTGGAAGCCAGTCAGATTGGATTAGGACCTACCCTACAGACCTCATCACTAAAGGCCCTCTTCAAACTTCAGCTACACTCTGAGATCCTGGGAGTCAAGGCTTTAACATAAGAATTTTTAGGGAACACAATTAAGTCCCTAACAATCCTGAAGGAACAGATACACACCTTACACTCAACAAAAGAGATAATTTTGAGACTATCAAGAAGTATTTAAAAGGTCAGTGATATCAAGACAGAGATTGCATTTAAAAAGACAAAATCTGGGAGTTGAAGAGATTTCTGTTGCCCCAAATATCATTATCAGATTAACCCCATCAAGAATACAACAGCAGGTGTGTGTGTGTGTGTGTGTGTGTGTGTGTGTGAAAGAGAGAGACAGAGAGAGAGAGAGAGAGAGAGAGAGAGAAAGAGAGAGAGAGAAGGAGACAGAGAGATGGAGACAGAGAGGTGGAAAGGAGCTTGTTGGAATAATTCTGATGATCTTCTTGAGTGAAAAACATTATCATGTGTGGTCATATTTACTCAGTTGTATACTTCTCTTCAGAATATAAGGATTTTTTTATTATTATTATAGATGAGCTTTGGTATTGATCAGATTGGCAGGTTTTGGGGGAGGGGTGGGTGGAAATGACTCACGTCTGGAGATTGCAGAGACATTTGGTAAAAAAGTGTGACTTAACTGTGTATTATATTTAGCATCAACATCTTTAGTTCTTTGAAGTTGTGGTAATTCAGAGGCAAGACTTTTCACTACAAATATACTTGTTTTTCCCCAATTATGCAAATAATGTGTGAGTATTCACAGATCATTTAGACACTGTTTAATATTCAAACAATGCCAGGAATGTATAAATGAGAATGAAATCATAATGCCACATCTCTTAAGATAACCTCAAGTGTTTTTAATAAGGATTTGCTTATGTTTTGCTTTATGTGCCTATACATGCACATTGTGCAGTCTCTGTTGTTTCTAATGATGGGTGTATGAAGGAATCAGGTGTATGTAAAGTGCATGGATAGTCATGGTACACATGTAAAGTGCATGGATAGTCATGGTACACATGGGCACAGGTGCATGTGTACTGTGTGCGGGCTCATGCCTGTGGACATGCGTGTGTGCATACCTGCCATTCTTCTGTCATCCCTTGACAGTCCCTGCTGGCTGCCTGGTTTGCATCTTTCTCTCTGTTCTCCAAGGACTTTTGTCCATTTACCAGTCCATATCTATTGTATATAACCATTTATGTTAAAATCAATTCCTGTTTTACACAAATGTGATCTCTGCTGGGCATTTCTACATGTCTGAACACACAGTGTCCTTGTCTCATTTTTCTTGTGCTTGTTCCTTTGTTCTTATGAGTATTCTGCCTTGTATGTACTAATGGTGTCTGCAGTGTTCATGGCACCCAAAGTTCTGTGCCTAAAGTGACACTGGACTTTATGAGCATCCTTTGTTCATATTAAACCTGTTTCTGTGATGGTCTAGCTCTCAGGATCCTCTTTCTCCCCACATCTTGTGGGGAGCTGTTGAATAGCTTATTAGATGACAGATAATGTGATTAGATGTTCCATTAGCACACCCTCAGTAGGCTTTCCTGAGAGCTCCCTGCCTCTCTGTATGCCTATTAATTTGGTCTAGATGTCAGTGAGGGAGAACGTGTTAGTATGGATTTTATTTTTTACTTATCTTTATGTGTATGAGTGTATTGCCTGCATGTGCGTAAGCATACCTGTGTCATGAAATGCCCATAGAGGTCAGAAGAAGGCATCTATCCTCTGGAACTGCAGTTACTGATGGTTGTTAGCTGCCATATGGGTGCTGAGAATCGAACCTGGGACCTTTGCAAGAGCAGCCAGTGCTATTAACCACTGAGCCATCTCTCCAGCCCCTATATGGATTCATAATACTAGTTCTACAGTCTGGTTCACTGTCCACTGCCAGTGACCCATGTTTGGAAGCCTGTATGTGCTTCCCTGACCTTTATGCATTTGTAGTTTCTCCTTATAAAGATAGACATGTGTTCTTTCCTCCTCCTTGAAGAAGCTCAGGTTCATTATCAGGGGCCTAGGTCCATTTTGTTCTACAGATCCGAACCTGGCAACTTTTCCTCCTCCAGCTTTTCTCTTTCACACCGTACTATGCACTGCCAAATGAACTGCCCAATGAAGTTGCTTCTGTTGAGATCATACTTGAATCCTTAAGTGTAGCATCTATTTAGGGATGCTTGGATGACAAAAAGGAAAATTAGCCTATTTTTCTGATTAATTTGCTTTTCATTGTTGAAAATATTCTTAGCCTAGATTCTGACCCAGGGGAGAAAAACAATCTCTGGCTTTAATGATATAAAATCTTAACCTCTGGAAGGCAAACTAGTCATCATTAGTTGCACATTCCCAATAACACACACTAAATGAGTTGCAACCGTGGGCATGGATGAAAGAATTAATGGAAACATATTACGCCATTATCAAGTTTAATGGAAACTCAAGATTTTATTTAAAATGCTGCAGGAAGTATGCAATTGTGATAAAGCTGGTGGAGGGAGAGCTTGCAAAATGAAGTTGATCAGCTAGTGATGAGCATTTCATGGTGGCTCTCTCTTTAGCTGTCATTCCAGTGTGGGCTGACCTATGACCATTTCTGTATTCTACATCCACCAGCTCTCTGTGGCAATTAGTTAGCACAAAGATAGTTTTCCCAAGGCTTCCATGGCACGCTTTGCTGGGATGAAGCACACTGGAGCATCCTGCTTACCAAGGTTCTTGTCTTTTCAGTGGAAACTCTGTGCCTGTGGGCCAAAGGGGCAGGTGCAAGATTGTAAGGAAGCTGCAAGGCTGTCTAACTTCCCACACGGGGTGATAAGCAGGACTGAGTGTCAGTTCTATTGGTAGAATGCTGTCATGAGATCAGCAAGGACTGTCAGAGATGACTGCAGCATGCTCAGTTCTGCTGTCACTACTTTCATGAAGTGACATGTGCAGAGATGCAAGATCTCTTGTCACAGTTTCAGCTCTAATGGGATGTTTCTATGATCACAAGTTCAGCAACTAAATACTGAAATACTGGCTTGCCTGTGCTTGTAACCATGTGTGCATAAAAGTATGCATGTGTACATATGTTTCATGTGTGCAAATGGTTCTGATGTTATTTAGGCATTTGATTCAGGTTAAATCATCATGACAGAGGTTGGTCTTCCTGCTGTGTGGGTGATATACACTTAATAGAATCTTATGAACATTTATAGAACCCTATTGAAGGGATAGATGAGCTTTCTGTGGCAAATCGAGACTATAGAGAGAACCAAGAGAAAGACTAAACTCCATGCTGAGAACTGAGAGATATATACTATACCCAGCCCTCTTATTTCTCCCTGCAGGTCTAAACAGGTCATTTAAACATGTCACTTTTAAGGCTGCATAGCTACTCACTATGTAGCTGAAGGTGACCTTGAATTTCAGCTGGATTTTCCTGCCTTCACTTCCTGAATGCTGGTATTCACATATGGGCGAATACATCTGCTTTTTGTGATGGTGCAGATTAGACCCAAGGCTTTGTCCATGAGTCTACTACCTGAGCTGTATTATTTTATTAAAATTTTCATCAGTAGTGTATTGTCTAGACTGACTAGCCTCTTCGACTTGGAAATTTGTTACTTAATATTGAAATAATAGAAGAGCTGTTCTCTTCACTTCCAGCTACATATGTACAACATGCATTAAATCTGAAAGCATTGCATGTATCATATAATCAGCAAATAGCTCCCATCACCCAAGTCACTAATCACAGGACACTCTAAAAATTCTTTTTAGTAAATCTTGCATTGCAAAACATTATTTTCCTAATCATTTATTCACCCATGAAAGATTGTCAAGTTCATGCTCAAGAAGAGGTGACAGTATGGTGCTATGCTGAAAAAGGAATAAGACCTGGTCCTTATTTACAAGGTATTCAGGAAAGGTGGGTCTGGAGACGAACAACAAATTAATTATCGTTAAGTGTATCCCCCAAATTCACTGCCAAGGAAATGACAATGATTTTGTTGCAGATCTGTATTCACAAGCTTTAGCTGTCAACTTGACACATCTGGGAACGGGAGACTTCAATTGTGGAATTGCTTCCATTAGACTGGCCTGTGGTCATGTCTGCGGGGCATTTTCTTGATTACTGAGTGATGTGGGAGGGCCCAGCCCACTATGAGAGGTGCACTTCTGGGCATGTTGTTCTGCATTGTATAAGAAAGCAGGCTGAGCATGGGCCAGCAGAGCTCCTACCTTGGGCTCCTTCAGTGATGAACTGTGACCTTGGGAGATGTAAACCAAATAAATCCTTTCCTCCTCAAGTTGGCTTTGGTCTGTGTTTGTATCACCACAATAGAAAAAAAAATCTAGAGCAGCAAGCTAAAAATGTATAACATAAGTGTTTCCAAAATATTAATCCACATCCTAAACATAAAACCAATGACAGGAAGCAAGAAGAGCTGTCTGTGGCATGATGTGGATGCTGCCTGGGAAATGACACACGAAAACAGTCAAAGAAGCAAACTCTCTCTGGAATGAGAGAGTTAAGACTTCAGATTCTCACCCTTCCTGAACTGGCTACGTTAATTTACTAAGCTCTTCCAGTTTGAATTCTTTTGTTTGAAAAAACAATGGCGAACACTGCCTACTTATCCCGGCTTTTCCAGTGTCACGGTGTAATCTGGACAGCTCTAATTTTCCGCTCACTCGGTGTTATCCTTTCAGCCTCCACTGTCACGGCTTCCTCTAAGCATCTGCAAATGTATCTTTCATCTTACTGAAATTCTGTGTCACACGGGCTCACACTAGGTCTTTTCTGATCTCCGGTACCACGAAGGCACTCCATAATCTGGAGTTAAATTTGCTTGTTTCACAAATTCCCGTTTACAGGTGTGGGTGTATGGCTCTGTGGTGGCGCATTTGTCTGTGACGTACAGACACAAGGCTGTGGTCTGATACTCAGGACCACAGAAACAAACTGACAGATCTTTCTTTACAAGTTTGGATGTGTGGCTCAGTGATAGAACAGTTGGCTATGACACACAGATACCTAGTTCAATCCCTGGTGCCACAGAAACAAATAAAACGCCTCCATTAACGCGGCACTGGCACAGCCGGGACTTGACACGGTAAGTGTGTCTAGAGTCCCTGTTTTCACTTGGTCCTACTGCACCTGCTTTCAATCCCCACTGGCTTGTTCTCTATCTCATTTTCTCCCTCTTCCAAGTCACATGCCCACTTGCCCCTGCACCCTAGTGCTACCAACCTCTTTGCAGCTGTCCACCAGCCATGTAGGCTACATACCCAGGAATGCATCTGGGGTTGCTGATGGCTGCAACACTGGTACTTGCCATCTGGATGTTCTGTGCTTTCTAATTCCTGAAGAATCACTGCTGTAGCTTTCTCTGCATTTGCACAGCTGAAGTTGGCATCTCCTCTGAAGTGTTCTCAGGGTGGAGGAGGGGGGTTTCGCTCCACAGTTGCTTGCTCAAGAGGGTCATATCTCTTTTAAGAGGTACATCATTTCACTTCCCAGGGCCATACTTGCCCTAAAAATTGCCAGTCCAACCTGGGCCCCTGAGATCCACACCACTGTTTAATTTCTGATATATCTGTTGCTGCTTTCCTTTTAAGATTATTTTTATGTTTTCCCTCTTTTTGTTGAATTTTTGCAAATTTCCCACAAAATATTTTGATTGTATTTAGACCCCCTACTCTATCTACACTGACTTTTATATGCTTTTCCCAATTTCATATACTTATTATATGTGTGTGTATATATATTTATATGCCAAGAATCTCACCCTTAAAAGAGACTAATTCTCCTCTTCCCAGAAGCTATCAGTTTTTGGTAGTTCCTTGGGTACAGAGGGACCCAGGTCCCCACGTCTGTGCTGGGTTTTGTCTGGCTTGAGCTTACATGGGACTTGTGCATGCTCTTACCATTGATGTGAGTTCATATGAGTAACTGTCTAGATGTGGAAAGCTCTGCTTCTTTGTGGTCATCTCCCTCCTCTGGCTCTTACAATCTTTCATTCCTTTCTTCCACAATGACCCCTGGACTTTGGGAGGCAGAATTTTGATATTGATGTCCAATTCAGGGAGAATCATCCTATAGTTTCTAATTCTTTGCCCATTGGCCAGCTGTGGATTTTCTGTGTTAGTCACCATCTGCTGCATAAGGAAGCGTCTCTGTTGAGAGCCGAGAGATTAATTTATGCATTAATCTCTGGGTATATCAATAAATCATTAGGAGTCAGTTTAATACTGTATTTATTTAGTAGAAAAATAGTATGAGGCTTTCCCTGATGGCCTATGGCCTGTCTATCTATGCATTCCCAGGCCTGTTATCAGTGTAGGTATGGGCTCCATCTTATGAAACAGATATTAAATCCAATTAGAAGGCAATTGGTTTCTCCCATAATATTTGTGCCACACTATTGCACCAGAAATCATATCTTGCTAGGCCAGTTGTTGCTGAAGCATGTAGGATTCACAGCGGGCGGGGTAAGGTTAATGATTAAACTTTTTCCTTCTGGTAGCATGCACAGCACCTTCCAGCACTCTGAAAAGCTAGCCAGTAGAGGTTAAGGTTCTTTTTTAAAATTTTTATTGTTTTATGTGTATGAGTGTTTTGACTCCATGTATATAGGCGGACCACATGTATAATGCTCAGGGAGGCCAGAAGAGGGTGTCAGATCCCCTAGTAGCTGCCATGTGGGTGCTGGGAATTGAACCTGGGTCCTCTACAAGAGCAGCAATGCTCCTAACCACTGAGGATCTCTCCAGCATCCCTTTTAAGGTTCTAAAGGCTACCAGTGAATAAAAAGTGGACCTGCTCAAGAGGCTCCTGTACTCTCGCAAAAATGGGCAAAATCAGATATCCGCCAGGGCCAGAGTGACACAGCTACATATGTAGGAATCCAGAATCAAGCTGACAGACATGGAGATACTTCATGACTTAAAACCACGTAGAACACTTTAAGAGACATTCTTGATATCTTGCCAAACTGGTGGTGGGTTGAGCAGTTTTCTCTTCCACATACCAAGAAATTTTGGATGAAATATTTAAATGATTAAAAGATAAAGCATGAAAACTCTAGCAATAAACAGAGGTCAACCGAGCTGGCCCAGGGCATGGACCCAGAGATCATGGTTCTGAAACCTCATGTGGGATCTGTGGGGTTCACATTAAGCAGAAACTATGCTCCTGAATGAAGTGACCAGGAAATTCCTGCCTGTCCTGGAAGAGGAATGGGGACTATCTAACAACTTCCAAAGAGCAAAGCACAACTGGTCAGTTAATAGCTGTAACAGAATCCTCAGTCCTGTGGGTATTGGGACAGTATAATTTAAGCTTTATGCTCCCCTAAAGATTGAGCATAATTCCTGCAATAACATGAGGGGAAAGGCAGTAAATAAACAATTGCACAGTGATGTGGTGATGACCCAAGGGAAGAAAACTGAGGTAGAACTCATGATCAGAATCAGGGTCATAGAGAAGAATGACAAAGAGGCTTTGCCTTAGTTTTACTGAAATCTGTCTGCAATTACCCATCCCGCAAAGCTGGTGACTGCAGAGAAGTCTGAAATCATCTTCAGTGAAAATGTTTTAAAGCAGTTTACATACGTAAGAAGAGGCATTTATGATATGGGACAAAGTACTAAAGTACAGTAATTTGAATTTTTCTCGAGACAGGGTTTTTCTTTTTTATTATTTTTCTCTCTCTTTTGGAATCTCATACGAGTTCTGTATTTTTATCATTTCTACCCCACCTACCCCCCAGCTCCTCCCATTCCCCCACCCTCTCTCACCTTCCTGATCATCTCTTGTAATTATCATTATGCATTTATACATGTGTGTATTACATAAGCAACCTACTGAGTCCATCCAGTTATGCTCATATGTACATGTGCTTAGGACTGAGCACTTGGGATTGGATAACCTCCTGGGAGCTCATCCCTAGAGAACACTGATTTTCCCTCTCTCAACAGCCATTAATTGCCTAGAGCTCTTCATCTAAAGGCGGGACCTTGTGAGATTTCCCCAAACCGGGTCTTTTCTATGTAGCTCAGCTAGCCTCCACTCTCTGTGTAGTCTAGGCTGGCCTCAAACTCATGGTATTACTGCTTCAGCTTCTTGAGTGCGAGCATTACAGGCATCTGCCATCTCCCCCAGCTTAATCTGAAATATTTATCAGATTGGTGAAGTAACGGTTTGGACAACAATGAAGGAAGAATCATCGCAAGGGAATACAACCTGATGAACTCAGAAATCATCAAGAGATAATAAAAATAAAAGTAAAAAAGATGAGGAATACAAAAATGAGAAGGAACAGTAATACTTCTCAGAGTGCCAGGAAATTGTGGAGGGGACAGCAGAGCTAATATCCCTTTGATCTTATCCAAAAGGCCCAGAAGAGGTAGGGAGTGGCTGAGTTAATATTCAAAGAGATAGCTTTTCAGAAATGCAAAAACACATAAGTAGAGGAAAATAAATGAACTTTATAAATGTACATAAAAATGCTGTAATGAAACTGTGAGACCCGGAGAGACTGTCAGATACAAATCAGAGTACTGGGAAAGAGTCTGCCTTCTTCAGAGACTGTAGGCTTTCCTTAAGTAGAAGATAAAGAAGACAGGAGAGAAACTAAAATCCTGAGGGAAAATGCTATGGATATGCGATTCCTGTCAGATACACGAACATGTAATAGAGAAGGCAAAATACAGACCGTTTCAGGATGCAAAAACTTGTAAATGTTAAGATGATCACAGTTACAGTATATGAATATGGAAAAGAATGTGCTTAAGCCATGACAGGAAGGAGGGGAGCAGGGAGATGTGAGCAAAACAACGCACTGAGCTTGGTGTCCTCAGGGAAAAGAGAGCACTGTACAGCGAACAGGCTGGTAAAGCGTGTGCTGTGGTGTGACCTGACAAGCCATCAGGAACAACACAGTACTTAAACAGTGTGAGTTGGGGTTTGGGAGTTTAGGGGGATCTTAGGACTAAATGTTTTGTCTTCTTTAGAAAGAGAAAAGAAGCTGGGTCTGGTGGTGCGTGCCTGGAATCCCGGGACTCACGTGATAGAGGCGTGAGGTTTGCTTTAAAGTTTGAGGCTGGCCTGGTCTTTACAGTGAGTTTCAGGGGCTACATGGCAAGACCCTGGCTTAATAGATGAAATTAATTCATTCATTCATTCAAAGGAAGGGAATGATGTTGTTAATACTTGTCTAGACAGTAAACACTTAAGAATGCATGAAAAATTTAAAGATAAACACATAATAAAACTGAATAATTTATAAGTTTGAGCATACGATGAGGGGAAGAAGTAGAATATGCATTTATATATCCAACAAAGAACAAAATGGCAAGAAAAAGTTCAGCTATATAAAATACACTATGTGAATACACAGTGAAATTAAGTGACAGATATGAACACATTTGGTTAGTATTTATCTGATAGTTTAAGAAATGCATCTAGAATATAAGAATGCAAAATTTCTGAAAGACTAGAGATCATAAAATAAATAACCAGATAAGTATTAAAACAAAGTGATAGAGAAAGATGAATAACAATGAAATCATGGACAGAAAAATGGAAACATTTCATAGGAAAAAAAAAATCAAATGTTCCCTAGGAAGTTTCTAAATTTCTAAAGTAAGGAATGACAGAGTAACAGAAAAGTCTGACAGAATCACAATTCAGGGAGATGTAAGATATCTCTTCTACAGTATAATGGTTCAAACATCCAAACAAAGCTTAGAAGTTTTGAAAAACACAAATGACAGCTTCCTGTCTAATTTTACATAGAATTTTGAACTTGACAAAGAACAGAGTTTCTTCAAGAGTTCACAGAACATTTCAAAGAACATACCATAGGCTCATCAAAGGACGCTTCAACCAATTTCAACAAATCAATATCACTAAACTATCTCCTCGGACCACAAGGCAGTAAAATTAGAAAAAGAATTAGGAGTTCAAACACCCTCAAATATTTGTGAAAATGCATAGGAAAAGTATATTTGAAACAACCCATAAGTTATAAAAGAAGCAGAAAGAAATTAAGAAAATGAGATAAACACTTTTGCTTCTCTATTGCTGTGATAAACACCATGGCCAAGAGCAACTTGGAGAGGAACAGCTTTGCTTCAGCTTACAGCTCCTAGGTCATAATCCATAACTGATGGACGTCAGGGCAGGAAAGGAAGCAGAGATTACAAGGGATGCTGCCCCCTGGAGTGCTCCTCTGACTTGTGCTCAGCCTGTTTTCTTTTTTTTAAATTTTATTGTTATTCTTTCATGTGAATGAGTGTATTGACTACATGCTGGTAGGTGCACCCGTGTCATGCAATGCCAGAGTAGGTCAGAAGAGAGTGTCGGATTCCACTGTTAGCCACCACGTGAGTCCTGAGAACTGAACCCAGGTCATCTGCAAGAGTGGTCAGTGTTCTTAACCACTGAGTCATCTCTCAACCCTGCCCTGCTTTCATATATAATCCAGGGCCACCCGCCCAGGGGAGGCACTATTCACAGTGAGCTGAGCCCTCTCACAATACTCAATAGTCAAGAGAATACCTCACAGAAATGCCCACAGGTCAGTCTGATAGACGAAATTCTCCTGCTGAGGGTCCTTCTTTCCAGGTGTGTCAAGTTGACACCTGAAGCTATCCAGCA
Organism: Eospalax fontanierii; assembly: GCA_035773235.1. Lineage (NCBI taxonomy): Eukaryota > Metazoa > Chordata > Mammalia > Rodentia > Spalacidae > Eospalax > Eospalax fontanierii. The sequence continues at coordinate 34,588,703 of CM069547.1, forward strand.
CAACGACATTCTTGAAACTGTGAAATACAATGAGAAATTTTATCTCTCAGAATGAAATTTACAGCCTTCACAACTAGAAAGATGGCTCCTCAGCTAAAAGTATGTATTGCTCTTCCAGAGGACCCGAGTTTGGTTCCCAACACCCATATCAGGTGTATCACAACCATGTGTAACTCTAGTTCCGGGGGATCTGACACCCTCAGTGCATATGTACACACATGGCATACACTCACATAGACACACATACACATAAACATTAAATCTTTAAATACAACTTTCAATACATTAGTTAGAAAAGTAAGAGATTCTATCAGAAAACTTAGTAACTCATTCAAAAATGAAGAGAAAATCAGCAAGTAACTTGGTGAGATCTTTGGGTTCTTACATTTATTTATTTTTATTTTGTATGTCTGTAGAGGGGGTGAGCCATATCTCACATTTGGAGGTCAGAGGATAGCTTGCTGGTGGGAATTGGCTCTTCTGGTGGAGGGCACGTTTGTGCTCAGAGCCATCTCACCTGTGGGATATATTTTTCAATACTGGAAAATTCTAGACACTGTTTCTTCTTATGGCCTCTGTTTCATTTCCTGCTTTTTTTCTGAATGTAGACTAAATGTGTGTTATCCTTTCCTTTACTTCTTTGTGTCTGTTTCTGCTTTTTTCATATTTTTGTCTCTTCGTATTACATTAAAATTTTTTAGACCTGTTTGCCAAGTCTATGCTATTTTAACAAGAATTCATGTTTTTATCAGGTATTTGATGACAACCCCAAGTTCTGAATGACTTTAAAATTGAAACTTAAGGGGCTGGAGAGATGGCTCAGTCATTAAGAGTTATGCTGAGACCCATGTTCAGTTCCCAATACCCATATAGTTGCCAACAATTGTCCATAACAGGGAATCTGATGCCCTCTTCTGATCTCTATAGGCATTGCTTGAGATGGGTGCACTTACATACATACAGGCAGCACACTCCACATAAAATGAAAATAGTATTTAAAAAATTCAAACTTAAAATGTAGTCTTGTCTGAATAACTTCAAGATCTTGGGTTGTTTTCATCTTTTGGGTGACCAGGGGCTACTGATCCTGATTTCTACTATGGTTAAGAGTGACCCCTACCTCTGACCTGTTGGACTATGATACCACCAGTTCAACAGTTGCATCTCACAGCTCTTTGGGGGTGGTGGGTAGATGGGAATGGGGTGCTTACAGATGCTCTGTGAGTGCTGAGTTCCCCTTCCTGGATTCTGACAGTTTCCTAAACATCTGCAAGTTTTTTTAAAGGAAACCCTGCATCTTCTTGATTTGGATCCCGCTTCAACAGCTGTTCCTTGTCCTAGAACTTTGGGCAGATCCCCGTTCCCTTCATTTCATCCTGTTTGATATTTCTTGAGTGTTTTATTGATTTTTCACATCTAACATTCCAACCCAAAGACTTTTCTTCCCCTCATCCGTGCATATGAGTGGACACACACACACACACACACACACACACTCTCAGCCTTCTGGAACATTCCATCCTCCTGCTCAAATGCATTGTTTAATTCTCACAACCTAGATCACCGTTAGTCCTCTTTGGTTCCTATCACTGTCCTAGCTGCTCCATGACTGGTCCATCTCCTCATAACCTCAGGACTTCACATCCATCATCTCCATACTCCAGCCCTGAGCCACCATCTCTCTCTCTCAGGTCAATTCAGACACTTTCTCAGTTACATTCAACATTGATTTATTTTCATGCCGAGTCCATCACTTCTACTTTTAAATGCACAAACAATGATCAAAGTGTACATATGTGAAACTGTAAAGGTAATAGTAACAATTAAAAACATAAATTGAATAATTGAACTCCCTGGTGAATTGTTTCTGCCCACTTGGATAAGGTCATTCCACTGACGATGAAACTTGGTAACAGGCCCCTGTACCTTCCCACTCTGTGAACTGGAATCTACTTCCCAGGTGGGACTTAGAACCACTGTGGGTTCTGCGTATTCTGCCTAGGAACTTGCCTTTCCAGATCCTGCCATTCAGCTCCCACCTCAGAAGTGAAGTCTTCAGAGTGCTCCTCTGGCTTCCCAGGAGTACATGGCTCCTCTGCCATGTACTGTGTTTCATTCTTCACAGCAATGACTCCTGTTTAAAGTGGTCTGGTTATTTGTTTTCTCGTTCATATTCTGCCATCTTGACCAGAATGTTTCTCCCTTGTCCAGCTCCAAGATTAATAAAGTGAAATAAATAGAAAAAAATCACTATATCCACTTTGTGGTTGTTGAAATTGTGGAAATGGATGTCCTGTATATTTGGTTTTAAAATATTTTATTCATTATTTTTTATTTCGTATGTATAACTTTAGTGCCTGCATGTAGGTAGGTGCACCCATGTTGCACAATGCCTGAGGAGGTCAGAAGAGGGCATTAGATTCCCCTGGAACTGGAGTTATAGACTGTTGTTAGCTGCCATGTGGGTACTGAGACTCAAACCTGGGTCCTCTGCAAGAGCAGCTAGTGCTCTTTACTGCTGAGCTATTTCTCTAGCCCCATCTTCTGTATTTCTTGAGCTGCTTTATTTCCAGACACATGGATTGAATATGCAGCCTGCGGTGTGGGTCCTCCAGTCAATCTGGAACTTCTCACCTGGCCTGGCCTCCCTCCTGCATCAGCTCACAGAGACCTGTCTCTTCCTTGCTTGACTCACCTCTCCATTCCTTTTATTCCAGTAACTCTCAGTAGCTGTGTGGCTTACAAAAATGCATTCCCTTATAAAAAGGACAAGTGTTGTGTGACTCCCTTGCATGACATACCTAGAACATGTAAACAATAAGACAAAAACCAAGGTAAGAGCTGCAGGCCTGGGGAGGGAAGGTACTGGCTCTCCACTTAATGCCCACAGAGTTTGGTTTACAGTCATCGGAAGGGTTCTGGAAAGAGGCTTGTCCCCAAACATCTCAAATGTAACGAATGCCATGGAACCTTGCACCTCAACAAAACAGTTTTTAGCTGCTGTGGCATACACTGCACTCCAACACTTGGGAGGCTAGGGTGGCAGGAGCACAAGTTCAAGACTAGTGTTGGCTTCATAGTGAATTCTAGGCCAGTCTGGGCAATATAGGCAGTCCCTATCTCAAAATACAAAACAAAACACAAATTTTATGCTGCTCCTTGTTTACTATAATTTTAAAAATTAATAAAGAAATATATCAAACTCCAATTAATTACACATTTTAAATGATTTATAAATTGATTCAATAAATCAGGTCTTTTTCAAAGGAAAAAAAACGTACTGTGCTTGAATTTGTTACTGTTCTTTCAGATGTTTTATTTTCTCTCTTAAATTACAAAGGACTTAAGAAGTGTGGTAGATCAACGCTGGGTACTTGAGAGACATTGAGTACATGATTGAAGATGCGAAGGAAGGAAATATTCAGGTGTGGAGATTTCACATCTTCAATTAGGAGTTGATTAGTGTTTATAGGGTGATTAGATTTTAGTGTTTTGTGTTTGGTTTATACTAGGTCTATTTTTCCCTGTTCTCATCAGAAGTAAAACAAAAAGAAAGAGAAAACGAGTTCTTAGCTTTTGAGTTAGAATAACGAGGAGACTCTTGTAGAAATATAGAAGGAAGAGCGGAACAAGCCAGTGAGGACTTTCTAGTTACTCCCAGATGACAGGACTCACATTTTGATGGAAAGGAAAGCACTGTGGGAGGAAGTATGTAAGCCTTTCTGAAGGTAGGTACTTGGGAGCAGAACAGGCTACAGCCGGGTGAGCAGTGCCCCGGGGTGCATGGCACATCCCTCTTCTCTTAGCAGGTTAATCTTTCAGTTTTATTCATCTTACTGAGAAAACAAAATTGATGTCCTCCATTGCTAGCTCTCTAATTCTGATTATTTTATCTGCACTGCCCGTGTGACTTGTTGCTGACACATTCAATTGCCCTGTACCTTTAATAGGATCTCCAATGTTCTGAGGATCTGTTTTACCAACTAGGATGAACATGTATTTACTGTGCATAAAGATCTATGGTAGAAATGGCATACTAGTTATCCCTAATATAGTTGTGGGATGGGGCACCCAAAGAATGCTTAAAGATCACAACCATGTTGGAAAATTTGTTATGGTCCCAAGGTAGTCCAAAGACGCTAAGAAAATGAGGGAGTGGGGGAATAGAGTGGGAGACTCAGACCTAGGCTGGGCTGGGGTTGAGCGTGCATGTACCAGGTTCCTTTCTTGGCCTGCTCTACGATGCTCAGAGGACCAGAAACTTGTCTGCACAGCTTCCTTCTCTCCTTCGCTTCCTGGTGAAACTCACGGTAGGTCTTTTTTGGTGAGGATTTTCTTGCTTTGAAAAGAAACATCAAGACATTTTGACTGTGGGGAGAGACTGAGACTGCTTTGATTGCTCAGCTGAGAAGGCAGAAGCTCTGCGGGCCCGTATGGTGCTTTCTGTTTAGGAGAATGGCCCTGGGATAAAGCTCTTGTGAGAGTCACAGACAATAAGCACCAAGGGGTTTGAAAAGCAGCGAAGAGGTTTAAAGACGGAGGTAAGAGGAATATAAAGCATCGAAGGGATTTCTGGAGCAACTCTTCATTTATCGATGTGTGGGTCGCGTCACCATAGAAAAGCCTCAGGAACTCAGAGTACGGTGTTTAAAGTGATGTCTGCTGGTCTCTCATCTACACAGAACAGCAGAGCGCATTACCGTTTCTATTTTAGCATGCACAACTGCTGCAGTCATTAAATCTTATTAAATCAGCCAAGGACTACTGGGAGTTGTAATTGTCAGCTTTTATGCACTGTGTAAAGTCTTATCTAACTATAGGCTTCCATAATTATATCTGAGGCACTTCCTCCCCAAACTCACACAAATAACTACAAATATCAAGGTGTTTGGGGGGCTGTTCTTTTTATGGTCCCAGAAGACCAAACATACAGTTTATTTTGACCCTCCAGCAAAGTGATAAAATGAATTAATTTCTGGATGATTAGGTACATTTTCTGGTGACTAGATTGCTTAATAGTGAAGCAGAGCCTTGTACAATATGCTGTGAGCATGTAGATTAAGAAAATGGGAGGGGGCAAGTCTTTATTATGCACTTGGAAGGTTGAATTTATGTTAGTTTCATTCTACTCAAACAAGAGATTGGTTTTGATAACTCTGCTAAGCAATCAGTTTATATAGTAAGTGCTGAGATGATTCGCCTTCCATCTGAGTCTTCCAAAACAGAAGTAGATAGCAAGCTGCCTTGCCGGGTAATTGCCCTCCAGAGCCCAAGAATCTGATAAAAACAAAAATAGGTGATTGGATCAAATGGCAACCTGAGTTTTCTGTCTTCACCTGACACTTGGGGAAGGCTTACTGTAAGGCAAATGTTCTCTCAACATTTCTAGAATTATTATAAAAATTGTGTTGTTATAGACCTTCTATTTAATGTGGATGACTTCTTGTGCAGTTTTATTTTAATTAAAAAAAAATCTGGAATGGATGGGCGGTGATTCAAATTTAGGAGTCCGTAAGGTTTCAAAGAAGATGGAGTCCCTGGTGTTCTGTTTTCTTCTTGGGTTCTGTTTATCAAATTATGTTTCTAGTTGATTCTTTTGGTTTCCTAAACATTATTGTTTGGGTGTTTTATATGTGAGATAGATATTTGAAAGAAAACAAAATCATTTATTTGACTCTAAATACAGAATTTGCTTTCTTTTAGCACATGAACTTTTTTCATTTTTATTGAATTTTTAGGATTTTCATAGAATCTAATTTGAGGATATTTAGATCTTCCCCCTACCCCCACCTCCCCTTGTTACCCCTGTCCAATTTAATATATTCTATATCATATGTTATATATTAATATTATAAAATTATATAATAAGGCCTAATTTGTGTCTCCAAACGTACCTTCTCTGTGGGTCCATCCACTGGAGCCTGATCAACCTACCAAGAGTCCCATGCTTGAAAGAGACGGTCTCTGACCCTCCCAGCAGCCATCTGTTACCATTATTTCCTTATGTTGAGCTGGAGCTTCTTACCCACTTCCTCAGGTCTCTGCTGAAATTTTGACTGTTTTGAGCTTGAACGGAACTTGCGCATTCTGTCACCTTTGCTGTGAGTTCATATGAGTAACTGACCAGCTGTCTGGAAAACTCTTGTGTCCTTGTGATCATCCATCACCTCTGGCTCTTACAATCTTTCTGCCTTCTCTTACAAGATGATCCCTCAGCCTTGATAGAGGAGCAGAAGTTTGATATAGGTGTCCTATTCAGGACTAAGTGTTCTGCAGCCTCTTGTTCTCTGAATGTTTGTCAGTTGTGGGTTTCTGTGTTAATCACTATCTTTTGCATAAGGAAATTTCTCTGGTGAGAGTTGAGAGATATATTAATCTATGGATATAGCAAGAAGTCATTGAGAGTCAGTTTAATATGATAATCATTCAGTAGAAAATGACTAGTAAGCTCTTTCTCATGTCCCGTGACCTATCTAGCTTCAGGCTCCTAAGCCTGATATCAGTGTTAGGTATGGGTTCCATCCTAGGAAGCAAACCCTAAATCCAATTGAAGAATGGTTGTAACACACCGACTTTTAAATTTTACTTTGGGTTTGGTTTTCCTTCTTATTTAATGGTTTAGACTTTTTCTTTGCCCTCCCTCCTTTCATTCTTTTTTCCATGTGGGAGTAAGTGGACGAAGCATTGTGCAAGCTAGGCAAGTGATGAGCTACTTTAGTGTGTTTCTAATATTTTTAGGGTTCTAATCGGGGCAACCTCTTCCAGAACAAAGAAATGAGGTGGTGTTTGTTCTCAGAAGCCTGTCCAGCGTAGCATAGAGTGAACAGCTATAGCCAGGCATGTCAGGTGATGTAGTAATGAAGTGTTTGTTCCTAATCCACTAAACTACTTCCATTTTTCTTTGCAACATAGTATATTTAATACCTTTTTTTTTTGGTTAAAGTTGCTAAATTGTCACCTGAATCAGAAGCCCAGAGGTTTCTTGTTTTTTTTCCAATGAGGGAAGATGGCAAAGCATATATTCAGGTCAAGAAGCTGAGTATCTCCAGAGCTCTTCCTCACCTGTCCTAATAAACTTCAGACCAGTCATTACCACTCACTACAACCCACTCCTCAAACGGAGCCATTAGCTTCAATTTTATGATAATTTTTTCTTGCTTCTATTTATAACTATGCTAGTTTTATATAATAAATCTTACATTTATTTTACCTGTTTGGGAAATGATATAACTGTACTCATTTTATTGTGTTCCATTAATTAATGTTTTTATTGCAAGTTTTATTCTTTGACTGCATGCAACTATGGCTCAGTAAATGTAATTACTGTGTATTTTCCATTGTGTGACTTTCCTGCAACCTATTTTTTTGTAGATGAACATATATATTTTCAGTTTGGGGCCATTATGAATCCTACTTCCGTGAATATTCTTGTATGCATCTCTTAAGTACACACATGTAACATTTTCCTTATGTATCCAGCTAGGAGTGGAATTGATTGGTGTGTGGAGTGGTGGATATGGCTTGATCACATGTCCCTGAAATGTTTATGTGCTGAGGCTTTGTTCTCACAATGTTGAGGTGGTAGAAGCTTTCAAGGGTAGGGTGTTGTGGAGGGTGGTTGTGTCATTGGCATACTATTCTTGCAGATTAGTGCTGTTTTGGTGGTATAAGCTAGGTGTCACACAAGAGAGAACATCTTACTATACAGAATGTTTGGGCCCCAGAAACATGTGACTCTTTGCCTCTCTGCCTGCAGCAGCCAGGCATGCAGGGGATAGGGGATGGGATCAGAATAGATAGTGAGAACATTGACTTAGCCTTTGTGAGTTGCAGAAACTTCATTTTTGTAAACTTCCCAGGCTTGGTTATTCTGTTACAGCAACAGAAAGTGGGGTTAAGACAATTAGCCCTTGGGGCTGGAGAGATGGCTCAGCATTTATGAACGCTGGCTGCTCTTGGAGAGGATTCAGATTCAATTCCCAGCACCCACAACGTGGCTAACAGACAACCATAACTCTAGTCCTAGGTGATCTGACTTCCTCGGGCATTGTGCACATATGGCACACTTACATACATGCAGGCAAAACAATCGTACACATTTAAAAAACAATGAACTATTTTCATTTGTCTTTAAAGTTTTCACAGAAAAGTTCAATTAATTCCCCTTCCCAATGAATTTGTTTCAAACACTATTTGATTAATAACTCATACTTTAGTATTAGGAGAGGAAATTTCTTAAGACAATAATAAGCATACGAATTATAGGAACTGGGCAGGCAAGACAGAATGAACTCTAAATTAGCACATGGGCTGTGACATTGCAATACAGTTTACACATTTCTTGTTTAAAGATTGGGGTGTATTTTTCCATAATAATAGTGTTATAAAAGGATGGCAGGGCCCAGTCTAACCCAAAGAAGCTGATAGAACTAACAAAGCTAAGGAAACTATATATTTTTATGTATTGAAGAAGTGTGTGTGTGTGTGTGTGTGTGTGTGTGTGTGTGTATGTGAGTAGATGTTTTCATTTAGATGTTTATATCTAAAACTTTAACAGAAAAGATCAGTTCTTTATCAAGAAATTTTGTTCAGGTACGAATGGATCAATAGCTCATGTTTTAATGTTAGGACAGGAAAAATGCATAAACCTTTCTCTGCTTATCTGGGTTTACTGTTAAAGTTTTAGTAACATCATGAAATCTTGCTTTTTTCCTTTTGCTGCGTAGATTGTTTAGTAGAGAATGTGTGTGTCATTCACATTGTCAGAAGTAGCCAGAAACTGACTAGACATGGTGCAGCAATGGCAGATGTGGGGTTTGACACCTGTGTACTTTCATTAATGGCCATTGTTTTGGAAGGTTTTCAACTTCTTATTATGCTAGACTTTGTTTTAAACTTTTAAAGCCAGGCTGGGGAGATGGATCAATGGGTAAGAGCACTTGCTGTGAAAGAAAGATGACCTGAGTTCAAACCCCAATACCTGTGTAAAAGGTGTGCATAGCCACAAGTGCCTGGAACCCAACACTGGAGCATAGACAGGTGGATCCTGGAAGTTCACTGAGCAGCCAGTCTAGCTAAAAAGTGATCTTCCAATTCAGTGAGAGACACTAACTCAAAAAATAAGGTAGAAAACACAATAGAGGAAGCCATGTCCTCCTTTGGTCTCTGAATGTATTCATGTGAACACATACCCACACATGTTCTCTCTCTCCCTCTCTCTCTCTCTCACACACACACAACTAAAAAAATTATTTATTTTTATTTTATGTATATGAGTGTTAAACTTGTGCGCGTGTGTGTGTGTGTGTGTGTGTGTAAATGCATCTGTGTTGTACAGTGCCCACAGAGGACAGAAGAAGGCATCAGATCCTCTGGAACTGGAGTTACAGATGATTGTTAGCCACCATGTTGGTGAAGAGGATTTAAACCCAGGTCTTCTGCAAGAACAGCTATTCCTCTTAACCTCTGAATCATCTTTCCAGCCTTACAACTCTTAAAAGCCTATTTTAAAAGTATAATTCTCATGGTACAAAAGGAGTCATATTAAACGTAAAGTATAGATTGCCATGTTTTTAAAGCATATTTGGAAAAGTGCATTCATCACATCTAATTTAAGAATATTTCACCCCACTTAAGGAAACACAGTCCTAGCAGCCACTCCCCTTCCCCTCAAGCCCTCAACCACAGGAAACCACTAATGCTCTTTATTATCTGCCAGTTGTGGACATTTCATGCATATTGAAATCATAAAATATGTGGAATTGTGTGGTTGTCTTAGTAATAGTATAATGTTTCTAAGCTTCAGCTGTACTGCAGTATGTTTCTGCACTTTGTTACTTTTGTTGTGGGATCTCCTATTAGTTGGTATGAATAATTCTGATATGAAGACTCGTGTACAAGTTTTTCTTACAGACATATATTTTCATTTCTCTTGGAGTAGAATGATTAGGAGATATAATATGTCCATGAGAATAATAAGAGAAACTTCAGGACTGTTTTCAGTGTGAGTGTGTGTTGGACATAATGCAGGGTTGGCCTAGCTAGGCCACCTGCCAGGAGGAATGGAGGAATGACTCTCATGGGTATGATGCTCCACACTGGTTGGTTGTTTCTTCCCAGTTTCTTCCCAGCACCTTGAGGGAATCTGATCCACCTGGGAACAAACTGCAATTGGCTGTGGTCAGGACCCCACCCCATAAGGTTATTGGCTAACAAGACCTATAAGACACTCTGCTCTTTCTTGAATGAATGAGTTTGCAGCAGACCACCACTGCTGGCTTTCTGCTCAACTCCCAGTCTGTGTGTTGACTCTGTGCCTACTCGCCCCTTCCCCCATGGTGGAGATCCTTCAGCTCCCTTGGGCTGGTCCTGAGTGCTGGGACCCCCAACAGGTGTGCAGTTTTACAACCCTACTATCAATGTGTCCTTCTTCCAATTTTTGGACGTCTTTTCTAACATTTACCATTGTCCATCTTGTATCATTATCATGTTCATCATGATCTTTATTTTTGCCATCACCATCATCATCATCACCATCACTGTATCTTTATCATCACCATCATTATCCACCATCATCACCATCACCACGTCTTCATCACCGTCCTCACTATCCTCACATCATTATCATCATTCACCACCACCATCATCATCACATCATCACCATCACCATCCTCACTATCATTATCACCATCATTCACCACCATAATCATCCACCATACCATCATCACCATCACGTCTTTATCACCATCACTGTCATTATCATTGTTGTTATCATCATCATCACTTTAGATATTCTCCTAGCTTTGAAGAAGCATCTTCTTGTGGTCTTCATTCATATCCCTAATGACTAAGGATTTTAGAACCTTTTCAAGTGTTCAATGATCATTGATTTTGCTTTGGAGAACTGTCTGTCGAAATCCTTTGCTTATGTTTAAATTATGTTACTTCTAGTTTTGTTGTTGAGTTCTAAGAAAAGTAAATGTCCTATATATCATATAAGATATAATTTGAAAATACATTATCTGATTTGTTGGCTGCCTTTTCACTTTCTTGATTGTATCTTTTGAAACAAGAGTATTTTTAATTTTCTATGCAATACACTTTTTTTCTTCTACCTAATACTATGCATCATATTTTACTTTAAAAAATTTTTAAATTGAAGTTTTGTGATTTCCCTGTAATATAATTTGATGGAATTTAGATCCCCTTGTATATCCATACATCTTCTTGTTGAACCCTGCCTATGGCACTCTATTATATATAGAGAGTACTTTATGTGTATATATAGAGTTTAAATGGCTTATAGAGTTCCCAAGTGTCCTTCAGTGCAGGTCTATTCACTGGAGCCTGGCTAACTTACTAAGAGTCTCATCCTTGAAAACAACTGTCTCTCTCTTCTCTGCCAGCAACCAATTCCCTAGATGGAGATGGAATTTTTACCCACTTTCACATGTTTACACTGGGACTTTGTTTGGTTTGAGCTTACATGGGACTTGCAATGCTGTCACCATTGCTGTTAGGTCATATGAGTGACTGACCAGATGTCTGAAAAACTGTTGTTTCCTTGTGGTCATCCACCACCTCTGGCTCTTGTAATCTTTCCATCCCCTCTTCCACAATTATCCCTGAGCTTTGGGAGGCAGAAGTTTGAATTAGGTATCCTTTTCAGGGATAAATGTTCTGCAGTCTCTTGTTCTCTGAATGTTGGCCAGTTGTGGGTTTCGGTGCTATTCACTATTTGCTGCATAAGGAAATGAGAATTGAGAGATGTATTAATCTTTGGGTATGAAAATAAGTCAGTAGGAGTCAGTTTAATAAGATAAATATTTAGTAGAATGCTGGTATTAAGCTCTCTCTTGTGTCCTGGGACCTGTCTAGCCACAAATTCCTAAGCCTGATATTAGTGTTAAATATGGGCTTTATCCTATGAAGCTGACTTTAAATCCAACTAAATTTTAAAATTTAAAGAATTTATGGCAGAAGCTTTGCTGGGCACAGGAGAGGCCTCTGTTGTTTATAGAATCTATTCTTGGGAGGACTGACTCTCTGGAATGGACCTCCCACCTTCCCTGAGGGTCAGCTGTGATCCTCCGCATGCTACATGTGCTCCTGGATATCCAGGCTTTGATGCTGGACCTCTCCCATTACCAGGCACTAAGAGGTTTTCCATTATTTTCCTATTATTCTTCTATGGCACCAGGGTGCCTTCACCTCTGCCCTAATTGAACTTCTAGAGATGCAAATAACAATCTGGGAAGTTAAAAAAAAAAAAAGAAAATACTGTAATAGCAAACTGATATAATCTTCAAATAAAAAACATGTTATCACATGTTATGATATATATTCTATATGTCTACTATAATTTTTGAACACTGTTTACTGACAAAACTGTACTACCAAGCTTCACAACTATAATATGAAATTTGTCACTGTTCCTATATGAGTTTTCCGTTCACTCCTTTTCTAAATTCTCCAGATTATACAGTCTTTCAATATAATAATGTTAGTTTTTAAAGAAAGCAATGTTAATTAAAAATATTTGAAATTTTATTCATATTTTCTGTGTATGAGTATTTTGCCTGCTTGTATGTAAATACACCTGCATCCTGCAATGTCCATGTAGGTCAGAAGAAAATGTCAGATCCCCTGGAACTGGAATTTTGGATTACTGTTAGGTACCATGTGGTGCCAGGAACCAAACCCAGGCCATCTGCAAGAGGAGTCAGTGTTTTTACCACAGAGCCATCTCCCCAGTCCCACCTGCCATATTTTAAAAACCACTGCTTAAATCAGAGTCTTGGAGAATGGCTCTCACATTCCCTTCTATGAGTTCAACATGTTATATTTGCACTGTGAACTATATTTTATACACAGTGCAGGTAAGAGTCCAGATTCATTCTTTCTTTGCGTGGAAATATCCACTTGTGCCAGCATCATTCTATGAAAAGACTGCTTCTCTGCTGATTGCTTCTGCCTGCCTTGCAAAGACCCCCATTGGCAATAAATGTAAAAATCTATGTCTGAGATCTCCATTTTAGTGCACTGATATATGTGTGGTGTTCCTAATACTAGTGCCACACTACCCTGATTATTGTCCTGGTTATTTGGTGTTGGAAGGGTGACTCTTTGAATCTGATATTCCTTTTCAAGATCACCTAACTACTGTGACTCACTTGCATTTCCATATGAATTTGGGGATTGTGTTTTATGATATGTGGGTATGTGGTGTTTTTGTTGTAGACCTTGGTTCTGCTTTTTGTGGAAGAAAGAAATGTGCTGTTACAATGTCAGCAAACACTTCTCTTACCTCAATATATATTTACCCTTCATATCCCCAGCCCTGAGAAGGCTTTCTGAATTAATAGCACGCATGACACATGGGTTCCTGTGTGGCGATGGCATTCACAGTCAGTGTAGCTTCAACCTTTGAAAATTCCCATTTCCTTATCTAAAACATAGAAATAAAATATCTCCTAGTCACAGGTTCTTTCAGGTTGTGGCATAATAAATGACCACGAAGCAGAAGTGAACAGCAGGGGGATCTACTATATACATGTCTGTGGCCAGTCGGCATGTTCCTGTGTTGGGGAGGGGAAGATCATGCAAAGGTTTGAGGGTGGTGAGGGTGATGAGTGTGATGAAGATGGTGATGGTGGGGGAGAGTGTTGGTGGTGTTGAGTGTGTGGTGAAGCTTGTGAGATTGTCATGGGTAGTGAGGTGAGTGTTGATGAGGATGCTGTGGTGGGCGAAAGGGTCATGAGTGTAGTGAGCATGATGTGGGGTAAGAGTTTTGAGGATGGTTAGGATCACGAGGGTGGTGAGAACTGATGGATAGTGATGGTGATGGTGTAAAGGAGGTGAGGGTAAGGAGCGTTGAGGCTGATGAGGGTGGTGACGGTGAAGGATGGGAAGGGCAATGGGCGGGGAAGGATGGTAAAGGCAGGGATAGCAATGTGTGGGGTCAGTGGTAAGATCCGTGTGCATGATGTGTGGTGAGGGTCGGGAGTGTGGTTACAGTGATGGCTGTTAAGCATGTTGAGGGTGGTGTGTGCTGACAGGTAGTGAGGCTGAAGGTGGTAAGTTGATGGGTGGTGAGTGCGGTGAGGTTGATGGGTGCTGAGTATGGATGATGGGTGCTGATGGAGAGGGCTGGCAAGGGCCGTGAGATTAATGTTGGGGGAGAGAGTGAGGGTGTTGGATGGTGAGATTCTTAAGGGTGATGGATGGCTGTGGGTGGTGGGGGTGGTGAGGTTAATGGGTGTTGAACAGGTTGAGGGTGATAGGTACTGGAGAGGGTGCTGGGAATCATCAGGATGGTGTGTGACGGGTGGGGAGAATGGCGATGGTGAACTGTGGGGATGGCGTGGGGTGGCCAGGTTCTTAACAGTGGTGGACAGCGAAAAGTGGTGAGTGTGGCGACTGTGGTCAAGGTGATAGGTGGTAAATGGAGTCAGGGTGGCAATGGGGATAAGAGGGATATATGGGGAGGGTGACTGTGATGGGGTGAGGGGCGGTACTGGGTGCTACGGGTGCTGTGACTATGGTGAGTTTAATGCATGGCGAGATTGGTTGTAGGTTGTAAGGCAATGGGTAGCAAGGCTCTGAGAGTGGTAGACTGTGAAATGATGATGCGTGTGAGGGTGATGGGTGGTCATGGTGTAAAGATTATGAAGTCATGGTGGTGAGACTGATAAGGATGGTGAGGCTTGTGACTGTGGTGAGGGTGATCATGTTGAGAATGTTGACTTTGATTCAGCTGATATGCAGTGAGGGGAGGTGAGGGCGGTGGGTGGTAATGAATGCTGATGGTACTGAGGGTGACGTAATGGGTGGTGCCAATCACAGGTGGGTGATGGGTAGTGATTGTGATGGGTGTTGAGGTGAGTGTTGTGAGTGGTGAAGCTAGTGAGAGTGGTTAAGACTATGTGTAGTGATGTGATAGCCGAAAGTGTGAGCGATGTGTGTGTGTGTGTGTGCATGCAGATCTGCCACAACTCTTATTCAAGCCTTCAGTGTTCCAACTCCCCTTTCATTTCAGCCATTTTGTATACTTTTACATTATTTTAAATAGAAATCAAAATGTATGTCACTATTTATTGGCCACAAGAAAACCCAAAGTAGAAGAGGCTGGATCTTTCTTTGTTCCAGGCTCTGTTTTGTAAACTGTCTCACAGAGCCTGTGCTGGAACACTCATGAATAAGCTGCTTCCTGCATAAGAAAGCCTTGAGGTCCCATTATTTTTCAGAGGATACTTATTATATTTTGGGGGGCTCTGTTCCAGGACTGGAGACAGTGGTTTGCACGTCCTTTGTTTCTGGAGTGCTGATTTCCTTATAACTCCAGGAGCAGTAACTCACCTGGACAAAAACGGGTTGCTTGATATGTAGGAGACTAACCCTTTCCATGTGGGGCACATGGATTTCAGAAACACAGTGGTACTGATAGGCATAGGAACCAGTTCAGGGAAATGCCCCCCAGGACTGATAAGGACATGAGTTCAATTTGGTTTTGGAGCCTACCCTAGTGTCTAGAAGGGAGGTCTGATCAACATTCAAAGTTTTTGGACTGCCTGAGTAATCTCGATGGAAAGAGATCAAAACACAGTTTCATAGTGACTTCAGGGTTCCAGACAACAGACTGGAGATGTTGGAGATGTGTGAACACATGTGTGTGTGTGTGTGTGTGTGTGTGTGTGTGTGTATGAGATGGATATTGGGAGAGGGTCCCAACTTTATCAAAGTCTGAACTGTTTTGAGTCCCAATCCATGGGTCCATGGTAAATATCATATGACTTAGAGTGGCTGTCTTTGGGGGGATCCTGACTGGGCATTGTACAATCCACGAGTGTTGAGGCACCTAAAATATCTTTGAGGAGAGTGGTTGGAAACAGATGAAACTCAAGTTCATCCCCTCCCTTTCTTTCTCATGTATAACTGTCATCAGGTAGAGATAAGAAATGGGTGGCAGAGTAGATGTACACCCCTGAGTGGACGGTAAAATACTTAAAGACAGGGTATTCAGGAAATTATGGTATTAAACTGGTTCCCAGAAATCTTTTGACATTCTGTGAAAGAGACTGGCTGTCTCTCTGGGTACGATGGCCCTACCCAGGGACCCTAATCAGTTTCTTGCTGCAGGATCTAGTCCTTTCTCCTCCACAATGGTTACAGACTTGTTTAAAGGAAATTGTAAAATAATGCTGGTTAGGGTAATGGTATCTTCAAAACGTAGACTGGAACCTGAGAGCCTGGAACTGGAAGAAGATCCTCTGCCTTTGGTGCCCCTGTGCCCAGCTGCAGCCAGAGGTGCCACCTCCTGCTTCCACGGCAGTATTGGCTTCACTAGAGCCACTTGTTCCCCTCGAGTTTCTTCTCCCTCATGGTTACCTGAGACTCCCATGAGCCCAATGGTGGGAATCCTTAAATCACGCTGAGCCAGATCCCCACCCCTTGTCTAACTTAAAAAACAATCTCCAGCAGGCATGGGAAAATGCCAAGGCAAACATATAAGTGGGCTCCAGGTGGGCTATATTGGATATATAGGATAATAGCCCATACTGTACTTACCCCAAATTGGTCAGGTCCTTGTGTACTAAGGACTACTTGTCTTTCCTTTTTCCTAATTCCTCTGGCCAGAGGAGAACATTTGGGAGTACAGATATACCAAGACAGATATGTGCAAAAGAAAGGATGAGCCCTATAAATTGATGATTGGAAAGTCAAGGAATGTCCTCCTGAATGGATAATTCAAAACTATGGCCTGGCCATATGGGCAGAAGATGGGTCCTGAGGATATTATACTTCTAGCTATATGCTAAACTATATCATCAGGTTACACACTATTATTGAAATCATAACTAATGAATCTTCAAGGGCCCTCAGTATCCTAGCAAAACAACAAACCAGATGTGCCATGCTATTTACCAAAAATGCTTGACCTTAGCCTAGTTACTGGTCACTAGTAACTTGGGGGCTCTGTGGAAAGTTCATTTTGAGCAACTTTTGTTTGGGAATAGATGATTCGGGAAAGGTCATAGAAGAAATCATCGACTGGGCATAAAGAACTGCTCATTTTTTAGTCGAAGCCTGGAATGGCTGGAACCCACATAATCTGTTTGGAGGATGTTTCTCAACTTTGGGGAGATTTAAAACCCTAATAGGTGTTGTACTCTTGCTACTGGGGCCTGCCTAAACCTACCTTGCCGTGCTCCTCTGAGCATAAAGTCCATCTCCAGCCTTACTGAAGCCATGGATGAGACAAAAATGGCCACCCACGTAATGATGTTATGCAAATATGGGCCCCTGAGCCACGATGATGCTCCCTGACCCTGGAGGGAACCCCAGCATCAAAGGGGGAAAGTGATAACATAAAGTGTGAGTTCAGGCCCTGTGTAATATTGTTTACCATATCTGCTGTTCAAGTCTTCACTGTTCCCCTACCCTTGTATGCCAGTCATTTTTATATCCTCTTACATATCTGATTGGCATTTTAAAATGTCAGTCAAAATGTATGTCACTGTCTATAGGAGATAAGAAAGCCAGAGACTGGGAGAGGCTGGGTCTTTCTTTGTTCCAGGCTCTGCTTTGGATAACTATCTTACCTCTGCGCTAGCACACTAATAATAAAATGCTTCCTGCATAAGAAAGCCTTGGGTTCCTGTTTTCTGTTCAGAGTGCCTACTACAGTGGGGCTCTTGATGGTTATGGTTGGTGGTGGGTAGAATAGTGTGAGTCCTTTCCTGGCGGTCATGAACAAATGTCTATCATCCCAGATAGAAAACCTATAACACACCAAATAATGAAAGTCCACCAAAGTCCAACTTAGTGAACCAGAGTTCACGGAGGTTACCTAACAGGAGTATGGGCGAGGGATTACCCCAGAAGTGTGGATGACTCAAAGGCAGCTGCATCACTAACAGTCCACCCTAGCCTGGGTGATGACTCACAAAAGGTGGAACTCTGGAGCTCTCTGCAGGACTTGTGGACAGCCAGACCTTATTGTTTCTATAGCGTGGTGTGTTGGGGGTGACAGGGGGAGGGAGGCTTGTGAATCTGGAAAGTTGTAGGTACTTTCTGAGATATGTGGGTTGTTTACTTACTGAGTCATAATGAGCCTCCCTTTAGAACTAACTTCCTTAGTCTTAAAGATGTGGTCTCCAGGACCAAATGTTTTAACTCAAGGAAACTGTTACAGAATACTCTACCTTTTCCTCTGGCTTTTACATTGCTTCCACCCCTTGTTTCATAATGTTCTTTGAACCTTGAAAGTGTGATATAGATATTAATCTAAGGCTAGGTAAGCATTGGTCCACTATTCACCAACAGCAAAAATGTGTTCTTGGGATCTTCGGTGTCAGTTACTAGTCTTTGAAGTTCACTATCATTTGCAGAACGCAATGACCCGTTTATCATTTATTTCATGACCTGTTGCAGCTGACTGGGAAAACACTCCCCCAGTCTATGGGAGAAATGTACACAGAATACTAAGGGGAGAAAATTACCCACTTCTGGATTAAGTTTAGTCACTTTGTCTATATCATTCCGTTTCCATTTCCATTGGCCAATGTTCATTGCTTCTGTTGTTCTTGGGGACCACCAGGAACTGAGGTGTCTGGTTCTAGTATCTGCCCAAGCCTAAACATTCTTTATACTAATAGTTGACCAGGAAATCTGAAATTTAACATGTGGCTTCCAATTACCCTGGTCTTCACCTGCAGGCTCTCCTGGTTATCTGGTTAGGAACTGGCTGAGGTTCTCACCTCTGGAGACCTCCTTTGTCTGTAGCGTGGGGTGCAGTAGGGACCACCTGTACCTCTGTTTTGTTGTTATTGCTGTTGTTGTTGTTGTTTTACCTATGTGATGAACTTCTGGCCAGGTCTTAAGGCTCACCAATACAACGTCTGGTTTTTAAAAATCTTTTATTTTAATTTTATGTGTATGAGTGCATTGCTTACATGTATGTAAATGCCCAAGGAGGAGGTCAAATTCCCTGGAACAGAGTTAGGATGGTTGTTAGCTGCCCTGTGAGTACTGAGAACCAAACCTAGGTCATTTGCAAGAGCATTCAGTGCTCTTAACTGCTGAGCAATCTCTCCAGTGCCAACATCTGTTTATTTTTCCAATTAATTTTCCCCCATGACTTTGGCTTGATGCAAATCTAGTCATATTGATCTCCAAGTGATGCAGAGAGGCCCATTCATTTGGCTTTAAAAAAAATCTGTTTTTACTTCTTTTAATACCTGACATTCCTGGTTCACATGCTGGTCTAAATCACTTAGGTCTGTCAGGTCTTTATACCTTATAGAGATACATCCTATCATGGAGCTCAGTGATGCCACTAGATATCTATGCCATTCTGGCTGACTTTGGTGAATTAATTTCTTTGTCACCTCCTTGGTCGACGTAGTCTTACTGGCTTCACGAACCAGGCTCAAATACTGCTTTTTGTTTGTCCAGTTCTCTTAGCAAGGTCTGTCTATCCTTACTCTCCTCTGGTGTCTGTTGTCCATGGGGACCTCTCCTAGAGATAATGTGTATTTAATGGCTTGTGTGAGTCAGTTCATCAGGGACTAATTCCCCTTCATACTGCCCCAAGAGAGTTGTGTGGTTACATTACTCAAATTTTCTGAACATTCATTTATCTTTTATTTATGTGTATGTACATATGTCTGTGTGAGTTCGTGTGTGCCATGTTCGTGTAGGTGCCCTTGGACAGCAGAAGAGGACATTTGATTGCCAGGAACTGGAGTTATAGACCATTATGAGCCACCTGATGTGGGTGCTGGGAACTGAGCCCTGATCCTTTGTAAGAGTAAAGTTATCTTAACCACTAAGCTGTCTCTCCAGCCCCACTATTAATGATTTTTTTCTGCTTTCACAGCACTTAACCTGATCCCATTTGACAGGCTCACAAACTAGAGAGTGAGAGACTCTTTCATTGCTTGTTTGAAAGTCTTTGCAATTCAGGCAGTTCAACTGTTGATCACTCCCTGATTATCATGGATTTTTTTTTTCTTTCTTTGTTTGTATTGGACTGTTATTTAGGCCCCTGCCTATAGGTTGAATTATAGAGGTTTTCCTTATTATTTTACTATTAGAAGTTGGAGCTGAGGGGAATGTTTCAACGTGAAGAAATTGTGCATAACAGGCGGTAAAGCTGGTGATGGGTTGTGAAGAGAATGAGCGTGATACGTGGTGAAAGTGATAAGTGTCATGGGTGGTTGAAGGTGTTGAAGGTGATGTGTGGCGAAGCTGGGGAGGTCAGGGAGGATGGTGCGTGTATGGATGGTGAGGCTGGTCATTGGTGAGGATGGTGAAGACGATCGGGTGATGGCTGGTGTGAGCGATGAGGGTGACGCGTGGTGAGGGTGTTGAGTGTCACAGGTGGTGAGATGAAGATGGTTAAGGTTGTGAGGGTGATGGGTGATTTTACGTGTTCTCTATGTGTCTATAGGCCTCCATTGTCATGTGTTTATTAGTGGGGGTTCTCTAGAGGAGCAGAACTGATAGAATGAATACACAAAATACACTCACACACACACACACACACAGAGACATATACACACACACAATTTACTAAATCAGCTTAATCTGAGAGTAACCACACTCAAACACCCTGAGAGGTTGAAAACCTGGTCCGCAGTGACGTGGAAGCCCTGGAGGGTTCGTGGAGGGCCACTGGTTCTAAGTCAATGATGGGAACCTGGAAGCACTGGTTCTGATATCAGAGAAGGAGTCAGCAACAGTAGCCACAGGATAAATCTGGTCAACTTCGAAAGAGAAAGGCAGACCAGCAAAAGGGGAGGAGGGCATGCATCCATATTTGTGGTGAATCTTCATGCATCAATTAAGGGAATCAGGGAATTTTTCAGTTGAGGCTTCCTACTCAGGTGATTATAATATGTGTGAAGTTGACATTAAAACAGCCATTGCAGGATTTCAGAGTGTGGAGCTTCAGTCATACAAGTGCTTTTCTTGTATTCTTTCTAATGTCCCTTGAATAGAAATCAGTCACGTGGCAGATTCAAGAATCAGGAGGCGTGGCAGGGTTTTGAAGGATCTGCACCAAGAACTTGAAGTTACAATAAAACCAGAGAGGGTCTTCTTTGGATTCAAACTGGATTTGAAAATCAAGAAACAGGTTAAGTTAGAAGGCAAAAGAATGATCCATATGCACAGGAGAGGGAGCAAGGGTTTTAGAATAAGACAAGGATGATTGACTGGAGGAGTGAAGGGTCACTGATGAGGTCTAGTACTTGAGAGTAGACAAAACAGGATGGGTATAAAATTTACAACCCATTGAATGTCTAGTCTGAGAATAAATGAACACTCTTGCTTCAAAAGTTATTTTTGAAGTACAGAAAAAAATTGGGGGAAGGGGATGATTTCCTTCTCTACCTAGAATCTGTCCAGGCTACTGTTCCTGTCAGAAGTTTCCTGGGATCCCAGAGAGATTATTACTCTTGTTGATAATTCCCAGCCATTTGAGTTTTAATATCAGAGGACAGAAAGTTAGATTATGAAGGGCCTGGGTGGGAGAGGGCTGAAGCATTTGGCACCAGGTGCAGAAAGTTATGACTAATCTCAGGGCAGGAGGACTTCCCTTCTCCCCTTTATATAAAATACACTAACCCTGGCCGAGATGACTCCAAATGCTGGCTAATCAAAACAACAAACTCAAAGGGCAAGGTGGCATGTGTTTATCAAGTCCAAATATGCTTCTTTGGACTTGAGCAGACACACAATAAAGCAGATGTTACCCACCACGTATTTCTTCCTCATGCTATTATGGTGGGAGGAAGCATCTGTGTAATCAATGCTTATTCAACACAGGAAAAGTGAGAAGTATTGACACTGCTGCTTGACAGAAATCCTGGATTTCTGCTGGAACCCCATGGCCAGGGCTCCCTATCACATGCCAGGGATATGTCCCTCCCTAAGGCTCAGTTCTGTTTCCAGAATCCATTGCTGCCCACAGCCCTTGGCTCTGCCCTTTGAGATATCTCCCAGCTTCTCAGCTTTCTCAACCAAATCTGAAGCAGGAGCTGGGAAACAGGCCCTTTGAATAACATTTTGATCCCATTACTTAGGTTTGAAAGCGATCAGTCTAAAGGTGTCCTTACACTTTGTAACTTTTCACTTGACTTCTTTGAACCTGGGCTGCTGACACATTTACCTATGCAGCTGTCTCAAATTTTTTCTGGATTTTCAGTATATTTGAATTCATTGCCTACCATATATTGAACCTCCTTTTACCTTCTTGGGAAGTCTATCTTTCCACACTTGCCCTCTATTACTTTGGGGATGTTGGGTTGCTGTGGGCAATACCCTGAGGAGACTTAGAAGTTTTCCACTCAGCTCAGAAGATGGAACAGGCCTTAGCTGGATTCTTTCTGAGGTCTTCACAGACAGACTCATGGCTACATCTTTGATTGCGTTTTTTCTGAGGTCACACTTACTAACAACACTCTTGGATCTGACCTTTTGACTTATGCTGTTAATGTTTTCCTGGCTAGAGAAGTTGGAGATAAGAAACTATTTTATTTTCCAGCCAGCAAGTCTCAGAGTATTTATATCCCATCTAAATTCTTGGAAACATGGTCATTTGTTTAAAAAAGCCATACCATTCCTATAGTACTCAGTCATTATTCTGCTGGGAAGTCTCTGCCAGCTTCATTAGTTAGGTATGCTCATCCCCTGTCTTTCCATTATCTTAGGTGATTGTTTTGCCAAATGATTCCTTGCCCTTTGTTTCTAGAGTCTGCTACCTAGAACCCAAACTAATGATACACACGTAGACATGCACATGCATATGCACACATATTCCTCATTTTGGTAGATTGCCTCTGGTACTAATTTCTATACCAGGTGCATCAGTCACCTGTTTTTCTAGTTACTGTTTTAAGGATGAGTGTTTTCTAGTTTCCATCAAGCTTGACTTGTCTCAATAGGCTTGTTTGTACATTTTGTGGTCACGTGGAAACTATGCCCTCTAGTTTGGCTGGGATGCCAACTGCACAAACCTCCTCACATGTGTCCTGTCTTCTTGTCCCCAGTGATCTATCCAAGGAAAGACCTTCTCAGGCCAATAGCGAAGCACATGAGGATAAGTAGCTATTGCAAATGCTTTTATAATCCTCAATTTGTATCAAGCCTGTTGACATTTCCTTGGCCTAAGCACACCTATGACCACACTGAGAACTGAGGGTCATGGAAACATTCTTTAATGGTAAAAACTCCAAAGTTACATGACAAAGAATTTGAGTCCAATAAAGTAACTTACCATAAAGGATATATAGAATCAAAATAGATATCGTAAATAGACATATATTAACATATACAGATAGAGACATATACAGTGTCTGACCTCTCTTTTTCAAATATGTAGGCAGTTAACTTTGGCCTAAGACTTGGTCCTAACTGAGCCAACTAAAATATTTCTTGTCACCCTGTAACATGTATAGTAAGTGGATTATAGAACTAAGAATAAATGTTTATAAGGCTTTAACTGAGTCTGGTACATTTGTTATCTTCGTGTCGTCATGGCCTTCCCTTTTGGTGGACTGCAGACTGGTCCAAACCAGGGCCAAGCTAAGAGAGATACAAACTTTGAAGTGAATGCAAGATGAAGTTTTTTAAAATTGAATTTGGCTGGGTTTTCTTTACACTTAAAAGATAAGAATTATCTCAACAATCAGAATGGCAGGAATAGCTGTGGAATCTACCCATATACCTCTGGAGCTAGTGACAGAATCTGGCAGAGGCCAGAGGAAAAATAGTGCTGGGCAAAGGGCAAATTTGGGGCCTGGGGAGATGGTTCAATAAAGTGCTTGCCCCGCAAACATGAGAACCTGTTTTAAGCATCCATGTAAAAACCTGAGAATGGTGGCACATGCCTGCAATCCCAGTGCTGAGGAGGCAGGGCCAGGCACATTCCTGAAACTCATTGGCCAGCTAGTGTAACTGAATTTGTGAGCTCCAGATTCAGTGAAAGAATCTGTCTCAAAGAAAGATGGAGAGGGCTGAGGAAAACATCAGCACTGATCTCTGGCCACCACACACATGCATGTACACACACCTGTACATACACAAGAACACATGCACACACACGTACTCAAAGCAAATTTTTCTAGTAAATCAATTGTGAGTATAAACAAAAGTGTTTGGAAACAGTGTCCTGTAAGCAGTGTTCGTTGTTTAGGTAATAACAGCCAGTCTTATTCAGATGTTTAATCCAAATTTCTTTCGAATAGAGTACGTTCTCTTGCAAAGTTTCTTCCTGACAGGGCAGAGCATTTGCTGTTGATTTTCCCCCTTTGCACATTGTTCTCTGCTGTTTTCACAGCAACAAAACATTGAATTCAGACACATAAAACCTGTGTATACAGACCCTGTAGTTCACCCTAAAAGAGAAAAGTATAAGAATATGCTTCAGAAAGTGCAACTAGGTTACCTTTTTCCTACCCAATTCCACGACTGTAATGAACATGGAATTAGTTTGCCTGACCCACATAAAACAAGGTTTTGGTTCATAGCTGTTCTGACCACAGCTGTTGCCAGGATAAAACTGGCTAGGCTTGGGAGTCACACACATCTGTCTTCTACCAACTAGTCTCTCAAAATTCAAACCTGAGTCTTATTTTTTTAATTTATTGTATGCTATGAACTATTTAATTAAGTATTTGTATAGGACATGTATAGGGTTCAAAAACTGAAGACAAATGCATGTTCACACTGACAGCATAAGATGGATTCTTCTGCTTAGTGGGCCTTACACACACTCCTCAGTCACGGTCTTCCCTTCTGTTTAGTGACAGTGATGACTGTGAATGTTTTGTGGGTCAAATCCTCTTTTCCTTAGTGTTGTCTCAATGGATGCATGTCTAAACAGTCCCCTCAAATGTTGAAAGAACTTCCATGCTGTGTAAACACTGTGATGCTGCCTGTGAATGTTTCCACATGTTTTTCCTTTGGCTTTGTCGTGATTCTTCTGCAGTGTGTGGCCATGGCTGATCTTGCCCCTCCTCCGGCTCCCATGTCTGCTATTCTGTTCCAGAGCTACCCCACAGTTTTGTTTTTCTCTCTGGAGATATTTTGATTGCTTGCATTTTTTTCTGATACAAATAATTTTTACAACATATGTTCCTGTGCACAAACCCTGTGGTATAAATGCAAGGGTTCTCTGGGAAACACATCTAGGAGGAAATTAGCTGTATAACCTAAGTCTATACTTTTGCCATCAGCACAGTGTTAGCAATCTCTTGCTCAGCATCCTTCCCTATCCTATGCCATTTGGTTTTAATTTAAATTTCTTGGTTCATCATAAGCCTGGGTATCATTTTCTACCCTTTCCAGTTTCTGACTGACCCACTGTGTGAAGTGCCTGTTGATGCATTCAGTCCCCTCTTCTATGGAGTTTCTTCCTTGCTGATTTTTAGGGATTTCTCACAAATACTGGATTAGTATTACATCTGTTTTGTGTGCTTTAGAAAGATCTTAATTTTTTTACTTTCAGTAACAGAAACTCTAAAGTGGTTAGATTTGTCAGTTTCTTTGGGTTTTATTTCAAGTATTCAGACATAACCCCAAAAGTATTATGCTATTGTATATAATTTGAATATTTTCACATTACGCATTTCGATCCAGTTTCATTCCTGCCCATGTATCTTATGATTAGTGCTGGCACGCCCTGATAAATAGTACCTCCTTTCCCCATAGCCTGTAAGCCCTTGTTATTTGTCAGCTTTCAAGACTGGGGTGAATGTTTTTCTGAAGTCAGCTATGTGCCTCAGTTCTATTTTTCTATTCTAAGATCAAACACTACATTTTATCTATCTATCTATCTATCTATCTATCATCTATCTATCTATCTACCATCTATTTATTTATTTATACAGGGTCTCCTTGTGACTCCAGTTGGCCTAGAACTTGTTATGTAGGCCAAACTTGCCTCAAGCTCACAGAGATCACTTGCCTTTGCCCCCTGAGTGCTTGGACTTAAGGCATGTGCCACCACACCTGACCAAAACAACATATAGTTAAACATTTATTTTTATTTATATGTATGTATCTGTGTGAGTGTTTGGCGTGTGTGTGTTGTGAGCTGCCATGTGGATGTTGGGAACTCAACGCCGGTCCTCTGCAAGAGTAGTCAGTGCTCTTAACCACCAAGCCATCTCTCCAGCCCCAGACAGCATGTACTTCAATAACCCCTTCATTTTCTTTTGTAACTTGTTCTGATACTTTATATCATTTTTAGAATTAACTTGTCAAGTCCCATGAAGAACTATGTGCACAATATGTTCTAACATTGACATCCTTAGCAAAATTATACAACAGCTTTCTTGTTAAGGTATTCTGTTTTATATAGACTTTGAAACTGCCAAATCCATGATTTTAAAATGATGGTAACATGATCGAAGACAACATGGAAACACTAAGCCAAGACAACATAGTGGTCTTCTGATATGAGGGGCTCCCCTGACTTGAACAATCTCTATTTGCTACCAGAAGGAGCTTTGGCAAACGCAAGCCTGACCACGCCTGTCTTTAATGTTCTCAGTGGCTTCCTGTGGTCCTGCATAACAGCTCAAAGTCTTCAGAGTGTGATTCCGGGCCCCCAGGGTCAGGATTTTGTGTCTTTCTGTCTCAGTCTCTCTGTGCCTCTGTTGCTCTGTCTCTATATGCCTCTCTCTGTGTGTCTCTCTGCCGCTGTCTGTACCTCTCTGTGCTTCTCTGTGTCTGTCTCTCTCTGTTTCTCTCTGTCCCTCTGCCTGTCTCTGTCCATCTCTCTCTCTGTCTTTCTCTCTGTCTCTCTCAACTCATCTCTCCTTCACTGCTTTGCATTAACGATACTTTGAGATCCTCATTAGCTTTGCATTCTGACACTAACCTAGATCCATGTCACAATCTGCATCCTAAAATTCTCCTTGGGAAAAGTGACGTGACTCGATCTTCCTTTAACTCATCTCCTGAACTGTTCTCTCCCCTCCTCTGAGCCTCTCCCCTTTTATACTAACATACTTCTCTTATTGCCAAGAATCGATCCCACTTATTCACCAGAAGTTTGAGGATAGTGTAATAAAATGATTACATACAAAGCTTAAGCAATAGGGACTCATTTGCTCATAAAATGAGAAGTCATATTGTTGAATCAGAGTTAATTCGGTTCTCAGTTATGTCAGGGTAAGCTTCTTTCTCCTTATCGTTTACCTCGTGATGAGAAAATGACTGATGCAATTCTAAGAAGCAAGGGAAGAAAGAGTTCTCTTCCTTGTGAGAAATCAATAGGGAAGCTTAAAATCAATTATTTTTTAAGATATTGGGAATTGAATCTAAGGCCCTTCATATGCTAGGGAAATACTCTATTACAGAGTTATATCCTCATCCCATTTAAAAATTATTTATAACTGTCTTTCCTCACCTCTTTGTGTATGTGTATATGATGTATACATTTGTGGATGTGATGCCATCGCATGTGTGTAAAGGTTCGGGGACAACTTTGTGAAGTCAGTTTTCTTATACCTCCAGGTGGGTTCTGGGGATCCACTTAAGGTCCTCAGGCTTACACAGCAGCTGCCTTTACCTGCAAAGCCATCTTACTGTCCCCTCATCTCATGGTTTTCCTTTTGTTTTTGAGTTAGAACCCTTCTAATTTTCCTTATAGTCTCCCTGCCTTGGTCTCCTGAGTAGCTGAGAATCCATGCCACTAGGCCTGGCTAATGAGGACACTTTGTGTGCCATTTGCCAGAGTGGTCTCAGTGTGGATCTGGCATATTTGACTGAAAATGCAAAGAGGAGAGGTGAGGGTGATGGCTTTTGGAAGCTGTGACTTGGGATCTTCTTGCCCATGCTTGTGATTACCACTGGTACTGGAAATTCCCTCTGTGTGGTGTGGAAATGTGACATCTTGAGCGGCAGTGATTATGATGATGGCTGCTTCCATACACAGCATTTACAAAACCAACTTAGATTAATTGTAACAAAATTAAAGTGCAAATTAGGTGTATTCGTTATGGCAGTCACGTTTCAAAGTTTAGTAGTCACATTCAGCTACCACACAGCCTGATACAGAAAAAGAACTTTTCCATCACCACAGAAAGTTTGACTAAATTCCATTTCTTTTAGAGCCTACTTCACACTGGGGCTACAAGAGAATCTGGTCCATTGTTAGGCTTCGTGAGGCACTAAGTAGGAAGAAGTGAAGAACATTAGAAGGATTAACCCATCATTTTTTGCTTTACTTCCTTATGGGAAACTTTCTTCCCATATGATCCCTTCTAAAAGTACATATGAAAATTAATCATCTTACATATTTTGTATCTTTTTACAACTTTGTAATTAACGGACAAAATTCTTAAAGGGCCATGCTCTTAAAAAGTGGAATTGCAGAAGTTCATTATTTAACAAGTAGTGATGACTTCTGTGGAAAACAAGTCAACATTGTAAATAGTGTCATTACTTTAAATACATAGATATAGATGTATGCATGGAAACCATGTAATTACTCATACCATTTCATGATTTCCATTAGTATGAGCAAGTCAAGCCATTAATTATATCACCAGGAGTTATCCTTATTAATATTTAAATATGAAAAAAAAATTAATTTACAGTGTAAGAAGAAACTCGATAGTTCTACACAATTCTTATTTTTTATATGTTGTTTGGTGGGTCTTGGACATAGGTTAAAATTTTAGTCTTTTAAAATCTTTTCTATTGTTTGAGAATTTGATACATTCGTATAATGTGACTGATCAAGTCCCTCCATTCCCTCTCTTCCAATTCCTCCCCATCTCCTCTACCATATTTCTCTCCCAGCTTCACACGCTGTCTTCTTCTTTTGTTTTTAGACCCACAGGTCCATTTAGTGCTGATGGTATGTGCATGGGCCATTCATTAGAGCACGTCTAGCCTCTGAGGATCTCTATCTCTGAAGAAAACTGATTTTTCCTTTCCCAGCAGCCGTCAATTGACAATAATTCCCCAGTTAGGGGTGGAACTTCCTGACCTCCTTTCCCCTCCGTGCTGGCATTTTGTCTGGCTTGACTGATCTTGTGCAGGTCTTGAACATGCAGTCCTAGCCACCATGAGGTCATATGTGTCCAGAAAATCATCTTCCTGTAGTCATCGACTGCCTCTGAATCTTAAAGTCTTCCCACTCCTCCTCCTGATCTTGGGAGGGGGGATGTGCTATAGATGTCCCATTTAGGACTGAGCACTCTGCAGTCTTTTATTCTCTACACATCAACCAGTTGTGGGTCTCCATGTCAATGTCATCACGTAAAAGCTTCTTTGATAAGGTTGAAAGATGCATTTACTAGTGGATAAAATGGAAAGTCATCAGGACTCTGTTTAATATTATGTCCATTTAGCAGAATAATAGCAGGTTCTCACCTAAGGCCTATGACTTAGCTGGCCTCAGGTTCTTGGCTCTATTAATGGTGCCAGGCATAAGATCTGTCTTATGGAGTGGGGCTTAATAAAGTTGCTGGTTACTCCCGTAACATTCACGCCAGCACTGCACCAGTGGGCATATCCAGCCAAGCCAATTGTTATTATAGCTCACAGTGTTCAACACAGGGTAAGACTGATAATCACTTTTCTCCCCTGGTGGGATGCATGGCACTTCCCATTGCTACAAAAGCTAGCCAGCAGGGTCGATGCTTTCACATCAGTACCAGCTTAATTTCTCCATATTCTACGACTCCAATATGTGGTGTCTGCCCAAGGAGGGTAAGACCATCAAATTTTGGAGGATAACCAAGAGCAATGACAAAATCTTGTAGTGTCTGGGAGTCTATGGGCCCTAACTGACTGACTACTCAAAAACAAGTGACCTGTTTCTGGCATTAGTTTTTTATTTGTTGGAATGTGTTATCTAGTAGGGGCTTTGTTGCCCTGTAATAGGATAACTCCATTAAAATTCTCTTTATATGCATATGTATGTGTGTGTGTGTGTGTGTGTGTGTGTGTGTGTGTGTGTGTGTGTATGCTTTAGGAAGTTTCTACAGGAGTAGGTTTTCCTATGACTTTTTCAAAGGGTGATACTATATAACTTCTGTATAACAGGATATAAATCTTCTAGGCAGACTCTACTTCATTCCTCTAGGATGCTTCTAGATACGTTCTCACAAATATTTCAAAACCTATCACTTCTCTGGGAAAAAGCTGACTTGATCATAGTGGATTTCTTTGAAGTTTATAACATTTTATTAGCATTGCTATTTTTAAGAAATAACATGTTTATATTGAAAAACTTTGTATAACTTGGAACATTTGGAAAGGGAGTGAATGGCAAGCTCACCATAGCAACAGTGACAAATTTCATATTATTGTTGAAGCGACTACTACAGTTTTGTCAGTAAATAATATTAAAAACAATAGTAGACACATTGAATTGTGATTGTGAATTTATATTCTAAAATATATATTTTTACTTTGAGAATTATATCAATTTAGTTATTACAATATTTTCTTTTTTTAACTTTCCAGACTATGAATTTTATCTCTAGAAGTTAAATTGTTTTACATTCTCCATAGGTAAAGGCACCCTGTGACTGTAGAAGAGTAATAAGAAAAATAATGAAAACCTCTTGGTGCCTAGGAATGGGAGTGATCCAACATCAAGGTCTGGATGCCCAGAATCACATGGTGAGTGAAGCCCTCAGGTGGCCCTCAGGGGAGGTGAGTGCTCTGTTCTAGAGAAACATTCCTCCCTAGAGCAGAATTGGCCAGTGACAGAGAAGGAATTCAGTCCAAGACATGAAAACTGAATTCAGTAAAGAGAGAGAACTACTGAAGAAAGGCCAAACTGAAATGGTGCTGGCAACAATGATGTTAATAAGCAAAATAGAGACCGCAGTGGAAAATCAACCAACAGAGTGGATCATGGAAAGCAGATTCAGGGCTAGAAGACACAAAGAAGGAATTAGATCACTTGGTAATATAAGTAGATGAACAAAAATGAGGAAAACTTTTGGATTGACTTCCTAATTCCATTCAGCTCTTTATTTCTGTCTTCTTTGAATGGTTTGACCTAATTGCAATTGCTCTTTGAATTCTTTGTCTGAAAGGCCTTCTAGGACGTTCTCATGGGGGTTCATTACTATGGTCCTTGAAGGTTTGGGAATGGATCTGTTCTCTTGGACTTTTTGTGTTACTTTTGTCTCTACCTTGGAACTTGAACATCTGAAGTAGTTTCTTAACTACATCTTTTTTTTTTCCTCAAATCACCTACCCACTTCAGTGCAATGCTGCAGAACAGATTACATTGTAAAAGAGTAGAGACCTTGTTTTGTGTAACTTGAGTTGAGGTCGACAGGTTTTATCCCTATACTTCTGAGAGTCTGTTACTATCTGCTTGAACAGACATATGCAAGGGTCAGCATACCCCTTGTTGATCAACTCCTCTGCTGCCTTTTGGGGTGGCTCTCAAACTTTAGTTGCTCTATGCTGAGTAAGTTCTGGTCAACCCATGGTTAGGGATATCAGGTCTTGGGAAGCTGGGTGTGCAGTCAGGTGGCCTGTTGGAGATGTGTGGCTCCAGTGATCCTCAGGTGGTCAGGATGAGGTCTGGTGGTGTGTATAGCTTTGCACCATTCTCAGGTGGCAAGAACTGGAGTTAGTGGGTGGGCATTGCTAGCTGTATGAGGTGCTTGGCTCCACTGGCTGCAAAGTGATGGGGCTGTGTTGGCACCTGGGAAGTATTACCTCTGAGGTACAACTCTGCATGATTCTGGGGGTTGGGGAATGCCAGTGGGGGGGTGCGGTTGCTTGTATGAGATGCTTGACTGCATATGGTCCTCAGATGGTGTGGACACACAAGTACTTTTAGTCCTACAAAGTTAATAAACATGCTATATCTTGAAGCCACTGTGTTAGCAACTTGCCCATATCAAAGGCATTAGAGTCTGGTGATTAATATATTGAGTTCTTCTAGTACTGAAAGACTATTGAGGTACCTGCGTATAGTACTAGCCAATCCTTCATTCCCCAGCCTTAACCATGGCATCTACTGACATGTGTTCCAACTCTACAATTGTGTCCTTGTGGAACAAGGACCGAGATGGAACCCGAGTATGCCATCTTTCTTATCCTTTTTGCACTCAGCCCAGTTTCTCTGAGATTCATGGACTGGCTGTGCATATTAGAAATTGGTTTCTTTACATTGCTGAGGTTCAGTTTATTTCTGGGATGCTTATATATATATGATTTGGGTTTTTGCCAAATGTGATAAAACTATAGCAATTCCCTTTCTTTCAAAAGATGTGTTTTACTTTTGTTTATGTATGTATGTGTGTATTCCCACAGAGGCCAGAAGAGGGTGCCAGATCTCCCGGAGCTGGAGTTACCCAACTGAACCAAGAACTGAACTATGGTCCTCTGCAAGGGCAGCAAGTGCTCTAATTGCTTAGCTGTCTCTCTAACACAGCAATTATGTTCTCAAATGCCTGTTGAGACCCACTGTCATTTCATTCCCCTGTGAGACACTGCAAATGTGAATATGAGATCTTTAATTGTTACCCCTTAGGTCCCTGAGGCTCTGAACATTTTTCAGTCTTTTCTGTGTCATTTGGTTTAGGTAATTTCCATTTTGTCTTCGGGTTCTGATTCTATGGTTTGTCCTCTCTGTTCTGTGTTTTGAATTTTGTCTTTGAGGTTTTCAGTTTGGTTGCTGTATTTTCTCAAGCTTTCATTTTACTCTTCTTTATATCTTTTGTCTCTTTAAAGCGACCTTATGTAATTGCTGACTGAAGCATTTCCATGATGACTGCTTTAAAGTCTTTGTGCTATAGCTCTAACTTGTGTTTCTTCTCTTTGTTAACACCTGTTAATTGTTCATTCTCATTCAAATTGAGAGTTTTTTTTTCCCCCTGGTTCTTGATATGAGACCTGATTTCCCGTAGAGTCTTGTGTATTTAGACCTGGGAACCAGGTCATAAGACTCTATCATCTTATTTCAGTCTTCTTAAGCAGGTTCCTTCTGGCGTTCCATTGGCATGGAGCATGGCACCTTACCTCTTCATTGCTAGATAAAGCTCAAATCTTAGTTTCCCCACTTGGCCTTCCCTGACACTCTGATGAAGGGAACACCTCATTACTGCTATGTGGGTGGGGATTCAGATTTTCACCTTTTACTTTGTGGGATTGCAGTACCTCATTCAACCACACTTACACAGTGGCCTCTTCATTGATCAATGCTGCAGGTTCCGACCCCATTAGATCACCTCTGATGCTGCTTGTGAGTTCCTCGTTCTTCTCTATGTGGTTTCTACTGGGGAGAGAGCAAAGACACACCTCTATGTTCAAAATACGTTCAGAAGGGCTTGCATCCACATCATGTGCTTCCACACTGAGAACTCACATGACGGCATGTGGATGAAAGCTGGGTTCAGAAATGATGGTCTTGGCCTGGCCATTTGCCCTCCTAGCTACTTCCCCATATGGCACTGGGACCTTCACGTCATGTACCTTGTTGGCTTCCTGTATTTCTTCTTCATCACTTTGGTCGCAACTTATACTCCTATATTTTTGAAATTATTTGATAAATGTCTGTTTTCCTGACAGGATGGAAAACTCCATGTGATAAGCACTGTGTCTATGTTGCTTACATGTGTCCCATTGCTTTGTGTTCTTGAGAGTATGACTACAGATTCCTAATCCAGGAATTTGAGGTTTTAAGTCTGACATTGAGACAGGATAGAAAGACAGGTCAGTTGTGGGGACATGAGAAGGAAGAGGAGCCTGTCATCCCAGAGTCTGATTAAAGTCTCTGACCAGCTGAGAAGAAGACTCTCCAGCACAATTACCATTTCCTGTAAAGGCTGCTGGCACAGAATTAACATTCCTTTCACACACAGATGTTTTATTGTAAAAGAGTAGTGACCCAGGCTTAAAGTCTAAATGTACATGACCTTGGTAGAACCCCAGTCCTTTTCCCAGACATTGTCAAGAATTTCAAATAAAACTATTAACAGTAAGATACCCTACCTTCCTGTTTCCTGGTGGGCTAAACTTTTATCTTATTAACTGCAATCCTGCCAGGTGTCCTTTGGGAACCACCTAGTGATAAGCTAGTGACTTCACACCCATCAAACTCCTACGTATGATACTATAAGCACCGTGAACTGATGTTCATCTATGGGGTACCCACACTTGTGGCCTGCACTTGTTCTCATGAGTATGTCTTCCTGTCTTTTGAGTCCTTCTTCTTTTCCATTTCCTTGTGCTTAAGACTATATTAACTAATAAAATCTCCGACTCTACTTCATCACCTGGCTACTCCTGAAATTATTTTCAACATCAGAGCCACAAATCCTGGTTTGGCTTGAATTATAGTCCAAAAATTTCTAGAGAAACTCCTCAGGTTGCTGAGGGTGACAGTGACACATTGTGCCTCTTTTCCCTGTATCCCAGAACACTAATGATATGATGTCATAATTGGAAAGTTCTAGAGCTGGGTGCTACAGGCCATGCTTATAGTCACAGCTACTCAAGAGGCTGAGACAGGAAGATCATTTAAGCCCAAGAGTTCAAGGTAAGCTCTATCAAAAATACTGAGATTCTGTCTCAGAAGTAAAGAAAATATTTCCTATGGACAGAGGTGTGGCTCAGTGGGAGGGTCCCTGCTTAGCATGTACCTAGCATGTTTGATACCTAGTACCATAAAAGGAAGATGTAAGGAAGGAGGAAAGGAAGGAAGAAAAGAAAGAAGAAGGAAGACAGAGGGAGGAAGAGAAAATTCTATCCTCGACTTCATATAATAGGTCACAAGTAAAACATAGGCACACTAAAAAATTATATTCAGATTGTATGCAAAGCATAAAAGTATACATAAATATAAATGGGTTTTGTATTTTTACTTGGATCTTAACTCCAAGAGACTTCATTATATGTTTGTATCAAAAACTTGAAATCAAATCCAGAATGTGAAATACTTCTGGTCCCAAGCATGTCAGATAAGAGCTTGTCAACCTGCCACAGATACATTAGATTGTGCTTGTCAGAAGCTCATTCATCTAACACATTTGTTCCGTTTCTACTATGTGGCAGGCACTGGTCCAGCTATTGGGGAGCAGCCACAAATAAACTGTACAAGAACTCTGGTCTTCTGAAGCTTACACTGTAGGGAGAGGGACTGGGCCTGGAGCAACTTAACAAATCAATCAGAAAGGAGTGGTTGCAAATACCAACTAGTAAAAGAAAGCAAAGGAAGAGCTGAGCACTGTAGTTTCTAGATGGATGGGCAGTTGGTGAGGACCTAGGGAAGATGCTTTTAAGAAAAGACACAGAGGAAGGAAGGGAGCAAGCCATGCTGACAGCAAGGAAAGGGACTCCGCTTAGAGGGAAAAGAAACTGCAAAGGTCCTGGAGTCGTGCAGTGCTGAACATGTGTGGAGGAAAGGAGACCAGAGTGGCTGGCTCAGCATGGACATGGAGAGCGGAGGGGACGGGATCACAGAGCAGCAGGTACACGGACCTGGTCGATCATTGGCCTTCCGTGTGAATGTGCTGAGTGTCCTGAATGGGGTGACGGATTCTGGGTCTTTGACTCAACTTATAAGGTAACAGGTCTGCCTTCTAAGTCACAGATGCATGGAGAAGTCTAGATTCCTGGGCCAGAGAATCATGAGGACCGAGCAGCTACATTTCACATGGGTCTGCTATAGTTGCCTCCTCCTACTCACCATTAAGTTCCAGGAGGGGAGACAAGAAGGGCCAGCATGGTCATCATGGATGTCTGAAGACACAGTGGGTCATGTTATACAAGAATCAGAGCAAGGGATCCGAAGTTTTGGGGCAAGCAGTCAGGCAGGGCTGAGTGTGTTTAGAGGTAGAGGAGGAGGAGGGTATGCTAAGGAATGGCGGTTAAAGGACAGCCCCTCCTTCTCTTACGATGTAGGGGCCAAGGCAGAGGCCGAAAGAGTTTCCAAGCAAGACATGCTGATGACTCTGCTCTGATGGTGAGAAGGGCCAAGCTCTGGATATACACGGGGCTGGGCTGTCAGGATAGGTGGATAGAGAAAGCCGCCAAGGATAATGTCGAGGCATTCAGACCCAGCCAACAAAGGAAGTGGGGACACGCAGGAGGAGCAGTGTTGGTAAAGGAAACTCTGTCAGCTCCTCTGAGGAACAGTAATGTAGATTCCAAGTTCAGGAGGGAGGGGCAGACTGCTGACAGAAATCTGGGTCCATGTGTAGTCTTTGGCAGCCTGAAGTTCTTATACAAAGGACTTATTCAGAAGTCCTTTCAGATGACTTGGTAAGAACTGAAGGAAGGACTAGAGGACAGGACAGAAGAGGAGGTAGGCAGAGAAGTGGGTTCTGCTTTCATCTGGTTTCCCTTTGACCCGTGCTGGGCTCTAGAGAGCGGTAGATATCACAGTGTTCCACACTGGGCACAGGAGTGCCCAGCCGCCTTTGCCCCTCCTTCCCCTCCTCATGTCAGTCTGGAAATGACCTGGGAGGAAAACGGGATGATTATGATGGGGGTCCCTAAGAGCAAGGTGGAAACAGAAAAAGACAGAGATCTAAAGACGGGAGAGCTTGACCTCTTACAGTGACCACTCCTCACCCATTTCTATGGTTTCAGTTAGTCCCCTCAGGTCATCCAGAGTCTGAAAATAAGAAATTGGAGATTCAGGAAATAAAAAATCCATTGACTTTAGCTCTGTGACATTCTGAGTAGCATCATGAAATCTCATGCTGTTTCATTTTGTCCTGGGTATGAATCATAACCTATCATCCAGTGTACCTACACTGTTTGTACTGCCTTCAATTAGTAAGCTTCAGCTACCTCATCAATTG
This sequence comes from Eospalax fontanierii, assembly GCA_035773235.1. NCBI lineage: Eukaryota > Metazoa > Chordata > Mammalia > Rodentia > Spalacidae > Eospalax > Eospalax fontanierii. The sequence goes on from CM069547.1 coordinate 34,625,509, forward strand.
CTTTAGGGTATCAGGGCTGTGTTCAGGTGGCCTGTGCTTTACTTAGCAGTAACCCTAAAACCTGAGAGCAGACATGCTGGGGATTCAGGTATGCCACAGAGAAGCCATGAGGGCTTCTTTTAGGTGAAAAGATAAGTTTATTATAGGTATGTTGTATGGATGTATGTATAGGGAAAACATAGGATATATGCATTCAGTATTCTCTATGGACTTTTTTATTTTTATGTGTATGAGTGGATTGTCTGCATGTATGTAGGTGCGTACATGTGTAATGCCTGTGGATGTCACAAGAAATTCATTAAATTTCCTGGAACTGGAGTTTTAGATGGTTTTTAGCTACCATGTGGGTGCTAGGAACAAAACCCAGCTCTTCTACAAGAGGAACCAGTGCTCTTACATGCTCAACCCTCTCTCCAGCCCTCTCTATGATCTCAAGAATCTGCTGGAAGATGTTTTTGAATGTAGTTCTCTGGATAAGGGGCCACACTGTAGAGTTTAGGAAGGTAAAGAGAAACCAGAAAAGGAAACATTTCTAAGACTATGAAACATTACTAGAAAAAAGGTGTACTTCCAACCAGTTATGACACAATGCATTAACAATAGCCCTGCACGGGCCTTGATTTTATCTTTGACCATCCCCTGTTCCTCTGAAGTTTCTGCCCTCTTGGACTGGGTTATTTCTCCTATCTCAGTGCATAGCTCAACATATGCTCAGCAACTCTGTTTTATGTGTCACGTTTAGAGGCTGTGGTCCGGTGTTATTAAGTTGAAATTGTCCTTTCTCAGAGTCCATAGAGCATTTAGACGCTGCTTTTCAAACTCATTATAAATATGCATATTTTCTTATGATGAACATTTGGTACTGACTATGTATCCTGATGTTCTGTTGCCATGCCATCTTATGAATACAAAATCTTTTTTTGTTTGTTTTAAAACCCTATCTCAATGTAAGCTTTCTGATGATATTGCAAACATAACTATACCCAAGAAACATAGTGTCAATATGCACAGAATTTCTACTTGTGCTTTAACAATAAGAGCAAGAAACCAACTACCTTTCCTATGCCCAGAGGAGCCCATTAAATGAGGTGGGGAAGGCTGAGCTTAAAACAAGGAGACTGAAAGAAATTCTCTCCAAGGATATAGGATATACTAGATTGGGTGCTGCTAAATTCTCATGCCACAATCATCATCATGCTGGGACACCATGTGTGTGGGGACTTAGGAGTTCCCTTCTCCTTTAAGCAAGCCTCTAATTCAACTTGGTTCAGACACTACCTGGAGACGGTAGAGGGTCCCAAAAGTTCAGGATCAGTCCTTTCCACTGAGCCTCAGAGACCAGTCAAAATGTTTGGTTTCCAGAACCTCTGATGATCAACTATAAACTGTGTCCTGCAGTTTGGCACAGGGAGACATTATACTTTCACTTAAGGAAATCCAAAGGATACAGCTGGAAGAGAGGCAACGTAGGGCAAGGGAGTGGGAGTGAAGTTGAGCTTCTACCCCGGGCAAAAGGCAGCTTTCAGGAACCCACAATCAGCCATCAGGAAGTCCTCATAGACGCTGCCTTTTTAAAATGGAGAGTCTCATCATTATGCAGGCATGATTCATTATATCATTGGCTATTGGTGATCCATGGACTTTAGTCTTCCAGCTCCCCAGAGATGCAGGGTGGAGTTAAAAACACCCTACTCTCAAATCCTGCCTTGGCCTTTCTAGTAACAAGCCGCAACCTTGAACCTAAGTAGGATCTGCCAGCTCATTAGCATACAAAGTCACTTACCCTGAAGAGACAAAAAAAAACTCAAACAAGGGGGAATAAAAAGAAGAAAAAAGACTATTTTACAAGGAATATTTGACTCCATTTTGAGGATGAAGGATAACAGGTGAGCAGCACCATCTGTCCAATATCATCCACAAGGCAGAGACTGATAACTTATACCTAAAAATAGAAAGGATGCAGCCTTATTTATCAAAGGACTGTAGGAACGTATTAAAACCATATTAGGAAAACCAGGCCCGAGAACTTACCAGACGTACCAGACTGACATAACACTGTGATGGTGACCTCTACTCTGGCCACTTGCTGTGAACATCAAGAGACTGACAGGCAGAGAAATTCTGACTGTCCCAGGGACTTTGACTCAACTTGTTCCCTGGTGTTCATGAGGCCTATTCGGATTGTTGTGTGTCTGTTCACCCATTCACCCATTTGCCCATCTGGACCTGGCATCCATTTGTCTGCCTGTCTATTCATCAGTGCCTGGTCCTACCCTTTGCTTATATAACCCCCAAATCCTGCACCTCACTTCTGTAGTACAGCTCTACTCTGAGCTTCAGCTCAGTTCTACCCCAGCAGCCTGGCATCATCATCATCATCATCTCCAGCCTTCTTCACTCTCTTACATTCACAGAGGCTCCTTTTGTATCCCTATCAGCTTCCACCTCTTGGGCTTCTTTGAAACTCTGTAGACCCTGTTGTGGCCACTTTAATCCTTTATAGCTTCTGTAGCCTATATATACCGATGAGTAATGTGTGACTTGAGGTTTAATAGTAATTAAGGAAGGAATAAAAATAGCTTTGTTTGCCTCAGCTGACTATCAAGGAAAGCAGGACTACTTGGTAAGCGGTTGCCAACGAAACCACCGTACCTTGTGAACTTATTGTTATCCAATAAATTCTGACACCATGAAAAGACATAAACATGTTCCTTTGTTTCTGACAGTGAACCATGACACCAGGCAAGGCCTGATGGTTAGCGTGCCTATAACTTCATCTTCTGAGCTCCCACTTATGGCTCAGGCTTATGTCTAAATAACCAAGACTGTCAGATATATGAGAAAGGTCTGTAAAGTAACAGAGAAAAACAGAGAATCCACAGGAACACAGGAAATGATTTGTGAGCGAAGGAAAATTCAATAGCCATTCCATTGATTTGGTAGGAATTGAATCCTAGAAGAAGAAAGGCATTAAAATATGATAATCCAAGCAAACAAATCCAGTAGAAACCTGGGAGGCCAATTTTCACACATCCCAATAGGCAAGGAGGTAAAAAATTCACAGACAAGTATAGCATAGAAAGTCGATATGGAGTATCTAATAGTTTCCAGAAAGAAGATTGCAAAAAGTAGAGACGCTTTTTCCCTCAAAGTAATAATGCAAAACCTTTTACGTAGAAGATGATAATTCATTTCTCCAATGAAAAGAACCTACCACATGCCAAACAGAACAAAGGCCTAGATCCAGATTCACCAGTGCAGGATTTCATTATAGTAGGAGAAAAGCTTTGAAGGAAAAACAAAGACTGAAAGAAAGCAACCGCCAGACACCACGGCATCATTTTTACAGCGAGGCTGCACTGTTGTCAGTGTTGCTCTGCTGTTTTCAAGATTTTGTACTCAATTGTTTTCTCTGCTAGCTTTGAACTCTGAAGACTGAGTGTGAATGTGGCATATTGTAGGGCCATTTATAAATAAATTAGAGTAAGAGTAAAGGAGAACAGGAGTGTGGACCTTTCTGTTGGAAGTAAGTAATGGACAGAAGTAGGATTTTTTTCAGACATGCTTCTCTTACTCAGGAGGATGTCCTGGCCAGGGCTCAGGATGCTCGTGGAGATGGAGGCAAGGGGACTGGAGAGAGTGAGTGGGAACAAGGGTAAGCAGAATCCATCCAGGCCAGGATTGGAGAGGGAAGCAAAAGCCCAACCAAGTAAAGTGCCGATAGCTGTGCCCAGTGTGGAGGTGAATGGACTCCAGCTGGGAGAGCTCAAGGTTCCAATAGTCTAGACAGAATTCCTTTTCTAGGACCCTGTGGATCAAATGAGATTTTAATGTGTTTCAGGGTGTCAGTTTTCTTCTAAATATTCCTTCACAACACAAATAGAAGCATTTCATTGGAACAGCAAAGGCAATGAATGGACACACAGTATACTATATAATATAATCATACTCACGAAACAGCCAGTGAGAGTCTGGCATCCGTTCCAAGTCTTTCCTACCAAGGTCATAGTGGTACCCCACATAACTCTTCTTTTCTGCTGTGGTGCAGGCTTCTTTTAGTATTGTGCACTCTGGTTTCCTTTGGTATGGCCCAGGCTGGTTAGTACTCTATAGTAAAGCCCAAATTAATATCTTTACACAATTATGTATATATTAAAATTCAGTTAGAGTCACTTCTCCAAGGTTGTGTGAATCGTGGCATCTCCTTTTGTGGGTTCTATTCAATAAAATAAAATTCCTTCTGTATATAACACAATCTTTTTTCTTTCCTTTTTTGTTTTGATGAGATAGTGTCTCACAATGTAGCCCTGACAGACCTGGAACTTAGGCTAGGTAGATCAGGTTGGCCTCAGACTCACAAAGATCCTCTTCCCTCTGCCCCTTGAGTGCTGGAATTTTGTCAGTGTTTCTTAAATAATAATATATATATGAAATTCACTTGTATGGATATTTTCTATCATTAAACTATGAAAGAACTTTCCCTTCTAGGAGCTCTGCAATATTTATTAGCATTGATCCTATTATTTTATAAATGAAGCTAAGTTTTCTAAGCTTCTGACTTATTTGTAAAACAAACTATGATAGAGCCTTCCTAATAGGGCATAATGTTATGAGGATTAAATGAAATAAAACGTAATTAACAGTGAGCATGTTACCAGAGTTTAGGCAGTGCCTGTGCCCTCATGACTCTTAACAAGTCAGACTCAACCACCAGTCATCAAAAACCAATCAAAAGAGACAGGTTAATACTGAAAAGCAGGTAAAGGAAATTTATTCAATCTGGCCACCATGAGAAGAGCAATAATGAAATATCCTAAGCCTATGTTTGATGTCCTAAAATGAGGTTCAAGTAGATGGCCAGCATCATGCATATTTAAGCAATCCCAGTGAAGATGTGGCTCCATCCATCATTGTCTGGGCTCTGATCTCTCTTGCAAGTGGTCTGATAAATGGTTAGCACTGTATGAACTCTTTCTGGGAGACAAGTTCCTCTTCTGGCTGGCACGAAGTTTCAACCTTTTGTTTCTCCCAGCATGAGACTCCTGGGGGAAATTCCAGTTTCTTGGAGTCCATTGCTGTAATAGTCTGATAGCCATAGAGAAGGCCACAAGTGTCTCTAGAATATTCTCCTTGCCAGGCAAGCTAGTTATAAGCACGATGTTTGGGATAAAATAATGCTGTGTTAGTATTACCATCCTCCTCACTGATCTTCATTAAGTCTAATCACCAAAAATACAAATAAGAATATTCTACAATTACTTTATTTTAAGAATAATTCTGGGAGCTGAAGAGATGGCTCAGTGGTAAGAGCATTGGCTGAGTGGTAAGAGCACTGGCTGCTCTATCAAAGGACCCTGGTTCAGTTCCTAGCACCCTCATGGTGGCTAACAACCATCCTTAACTTCAGTTCCAGAGGCTGTTTTCTAGACTCTTTGGGCACAGCATGATACAGGTATACTTACATATATATAGGCATAATATTCATACATATAAAATAAAATAGGTTAAAAAATTCCTAATAGTCTTATGGAGTAACAAAGAAAATGCAGCTATGTGTTATTTATTTAGCCATTCACATAACATGCAACCCTTCTAATTTCTTTTCCTGGTAAAATAGACAATTTTCAATAGACTTGAAAGCTACCAATCAATAGCAATCATATTTCACAACAAAAAGGTAAGCATTCAAGTAATATAGATACTGTGAATTTATGATAACTCAAATCATGATGTTTCAGCTTTTAAGATGATGGAAGAGTGAAGCACATTTGTATCAGCTATACTTTAAAATCTGAATTTGGGCCTTTCCCTGGGCTAATTATATAAGTGCAGTCTTCTCTCTTGATGCCAGTTAGTGGCAGACAGCTGCATCACAAGAAACAACCAGTTCCTCAAAGAACTCTGTACCTTTTAGATGTACATATTGTTTTTATTGACATCAGACTTTACTTTGCTCTAAATTACTCCATATTGTGTAAAGCAGGGTTTTCTCAGACTTTCTTTGACCCTGAGAGACTCTGTTATGGAAAAATCTGAGACCAGCAGCCAAAGTCAGGCAAGAAGAGGGAAGAGCCTGACTCCCAGCAGGACTGCCACACTGCTTCTGTGAAGGAGTCAGCCCTCGACCAAGCTGTGGGGGGCTTTTATATCCATGTGACAAATGCAAGCACATATGTGGTAATTTGCAGGTAACATGTAGCAGGAATGTAGCAGTTTTGGGAAACTTCGGGGGTTTGGGGTAACCTCAGGGGGCAGAGGGGAAGACTCCTGTCTGCCTTCCCATGTCTATCTCCTGGCTCAGAGCTTTTCCTGCTCCAAAGCTCTTATTACCATCACATTGCAAGGCCTTTTAGCAACCAAGTGTTTTCCTATTTTCATTATGTTGCCTCCTCTTCATGAACATAATCCCTCATGTTTATTCTAGAGGAAGTCTTCGGTATTCTTGATGAGAATTTCCTGGAGTCTGATGGTCTCTACCTGGTTTTGGATAAGTTTGGTAAGTTTATTATCCAGGATCTTAACAGGAGAGTTAATAGAATCATGACTATTGATCCTGTTAGCAGAGCTAGTCAGGGACCCCAAGTATTCTAGGTTCTACCTTTATCCTCTCTAATAGCGGCCTTGCATTTTCTCCAGTTATGCAGGTCTAATCTGCACAAAAACGGCACAGATATCTCTCTTTCCTGATAGTCTCAGGTAGGGATAGTTTACTTCTAGACCAAGGAAATTTCCAGCTCTCAGCTGAGAAAGAAACTGGTCATATTGGGGAGGATCTTGATCCTAAACTGCCTAGTTAATTTTGACCTTCTATTTTTATTACTCCTCTCTCTGAAGAGGGAACCCAACTTGGTTTCTTCCATGTTGAATAGAAACACTGGGTGTGGCAACTGGGTTACCCCTTCAGCAGGTCTCTCTAAAAGACCCCAAGAGTAGAGCTGTAGAGGAAAAGAAATCCTTGACTGGTGCCTGTGAAAGGGAAGTAAAGGCAAGAGGAGTTAGGCTCATAATTCTAGGTGGGGAACCACGAGAAATCAAAACTGGGTGCATTTTCAATGTCCAACTTAAAGCCCATTAGACTTTCTTGATGAGGGCTTCCAAAAGCATCCATTTATTGGGTTTCTCTTCAGTTTTCATTTGACCATGATGGCTGGACTCAGGATCTGCTTTTCAGGCATTTTGATAGTTGTTGGAATGGTAAGAATCACAGTGTGATTTCCCACTTAAATGGCTTCTAGTCAGGGAGAGAGAAAAAATTTAGTCATCATTTAATTTTGATGAGAACAATAGCAGACTTGTCCTTTTGGGCTGCAGATGGGACTCCAGTGTTGAACTAGGTCAAGCTCTGAAGTTTTATATCTGAGCAATATTTTATCATGGAGAAAATCTTAAGTGAGAATTTTCTAAAGACCATCTCATGTGAAGTTTTAAACTAATGTCTGGGAGGCACAATTTCTCAGGCTTTAAAGAAATATACTGATGACTTTAATCTTTCTTTATACTTTCCTTTTGGGTATTTAAGACCATAGCATTGGCCCAAATTAACCAAGTTTTTTGTTCTTTTTTTCAAGGTCAGTTGAGGATCTGATCCTCAGGGGTGGTCACGGTTTGGATTCCTTTGACTTCTTTTTACCAGTTCCATCTATGAGGGGATAAGTCAGGTCGTTCTGCTGAACTTTGGGTTCACTTGGAAGCATCAAAGATACTTTTCTTCTGTGCTGACCTTCCTCTTTATAGACTGGACACTAGTTTGAGTCTCTATGGTAGGGTCTCCATGGGCTTCATGAACAAGAGAACAGGTGACTCATCACAGCTACAGGACATTTTGAGGCATCCCTAATAATCTCTTGGGACTTAGTTAACCTTGCAGGGCAAGGAACAAACCCATCACTTAAGTCCTTTTTGAGATGAGTATGGGCTTTTACATATGGCTATTAACCATCCAAGAAGGTCAGTTGCCCCAATCTGGTACCTCTAATTACTGTGCATAGATAAATCTTGAAAAAAAAACCCAAACATCAGATTGACTGGAAGAGATTTATCATCACAGGTTAAGTCAGCAAAGCCCAGGAAAGAGTTCAAACAATTTTTAGGTCTGTCTCAAATGAAAGCTGTTCTACTACAAACAGAGACAGCCTACTTTCTTTCCCAGTTCCCCTATACCCTGATTTGTAGTTTTTCAGAAGGGTGGGAGGGGTCATATCACATCTTATAGACAGGAAAGAAACTGGTCAGAATTCAGACCAAGCTCAGTGAATGAAACTGTTTCCTTCTGGACATCTGATTCAAGGAGGTAAAACATGGTTTCTCTGGAGCCAAATTATCTTAAAAAATAAAGTACCAAAAGTAACATTTACGTAACACAGAGAAACATAAAGGACATCTTTCAGTAGCCATGGGTAACCCAATACTTGTCTGCATCCATTTAAGCCAAGTTTGTAACTGGGTGTGTAGTACAACCTACAGGAGTGGACTGAAAACTAACAACAAATCTGTGTCTCTATAACCCTGCTCAGAATTTTAATGTGCTTGCTTAATCATTTTTTATTATCCTTTCTATTCCAGAAATATCCAGTTATTTAAATTCTTATATGTAAATCTCTTTATTAATATATCTATATTTTATATCCTTTTATCAACCATTTCACCTTTATTTTTCCTTAATATCATGAAACAAATAACATTCACAAATTTACCATTTGTTGTGAGAGTTTACTAAGCAATTAATATTTATTGCTTTGTATATATAAATATGAGATGAACAATTATCTTAAATATATTATTGTAATGTATACACTTTGAGATGTCCTTGCAAGCCTCAAAGGAGGTTTTAAATTATCAGTTCTCTTTTAAATGTTTAGAGATGTTTTGCATAGGGTTGGCAAGGATATGAACCTCGATAAGCCTGTTTTAGACATTAGAGGCCCTTGTGGTAAAATATTTATTTTATATAAAACATACCTACTCACAGAGCTAAATTGCACCCTGGAGCAGAAACAATCATTTCTTAAATTAATTTACATTGTTAAGCAACAGGAACCATGTTGTAATTTAACGATGCTAGCTTACATGAGAACTTATGAGCCAATTTAATATCAAGTAAATTATTAATTTTCTTGTAATTGTTTCCTTGGTCTACATATTCATATAAGTCTATATACAACAGTCCCACAAAATAAATACTGTAATTAGACACAATGTCATGACAAACTAGTTTCAAAACAACAAAACCTTTACACCTTGATGGCAATTCTAATCAGGATAAATGTGACTCTAAAATTTAAAACAGTCAAGATAATAACATTTAAAACCTTTCACAGTTTACACAGTAATGAGAGTCTCTAGTTGCAGAACGTATTTTCCATTGTTAATTAAAATATGAACATACTGAAAATAATTTTAGTGATGACACTAGTTTGGGTCTTACTTTATAGCATTGTTTCCATTGCAAAAGTTGTACTAAGTGTCCACTAATGGTCTGATTGATCTTTAATATTTCATAAGTGTATAAAAGAGATTCTTAAAAGCCAGTACTACTGTACTTTACACACAAACACACACACATACACACACACACACACACACACACACACACACAACAATCTCATCTCAAAAGTGGCTTAAGGAGGGGTTTCACATAGGCTTGAGAGGAACTCCTGGCTCCCTTGGCCTTTCTTTTACCAGTTCCATCTATGTGAAGATAAGTCAGAAGGTCTTGCCAGACCATGGCTTCACTTGGAAGCATCGAAGAAATATTTTCCTGTGCTGACCCTACCCTTTGCAGGTTGGACACTGGTTTAAGTCCTTCTAGGGGTGTCTAGAAGAGGAGGACAGGTGACTCATCAAAGTTATAGGACATTGAGAGAGGCCCCATAGTTTCCTGGAACTTAGTTGACCTTGGGGGAGGCATCCCCATTCTCCCTCTAGGTTAGATCTTTCATCTCACAGCAGGACTCAACTGTGCATCTGCTCTTTAAATTATGACTCTGAAGAGGTCTGCCTGTAGTAGCAGCTTTTTCTTTGAAACTTGTTTGAGTTTCTTCTTTGCCTAATATGAAATCCACTTATATTTCTGTCAGCCCACTTCACACACACACACACACACACACACACACACACACACACACACACAGGATGAAAGACATGAGAGTTAATATCAGTAATTAAGACTGTAATAAAAGAACCTGTGTTCTCCTTAGTCAGACTTTAGGAAGAAAGATTACTAGGCAAAGTATTACTACTGAAACTGCTATACCTTGCGAATTGACTGTTATTCAATACCTTTTGACATTGTGGAAGGACACAAGCAAATCTGTCTATGTTTCTGACATGGCGTGCCCATGACAGTATTACTTATCTCTTCATTGCTGCCACAGAATGAAACAGTTGACATGAAACAACTTAGAGAGAGAAGATCTACTTAGACTCCTGGTTGCAGCTGATCTAGCCCATTATGGTGGCAGATGGCTCCATGGTGATGGTGGGAATTCTCCATAGCTGTTTTCTCACATCTTTATGTCATACACACACACACACACACACACACACACACACACACACATATATATATATATATAGAGAGAGAGAAAGAGACAGAGAGAGAGACAGAGAGAGAGACAGAGAGAGAGATGATGAGAGGGATGAGAGAGAATCAGAATCAAATCTAGGTTTTAAACTTCAATGCCTGCGCACCAGTGATCTACCTCCATTAAGCCCCACCTCCTAAATATTCCACAACCTCCAAAAAACAGTACTACCATCTGGGCTCAAGCGTTCAAACACATCAACTTGTGGGTGACATTTCACATTCTAATCTGTGAATGAAAGATCCTGTAAAGAACTACACTGAACCTTCTGCAATCAACATTCACTGGGCTGACTAATTAGAACTTCAATGATGTGAAGAGATTAGAATGTTTTAAGTACACAGCCAAATTATCTTGGGCCATCCTTAGCCCCTTTAATAGCCATTTATTACTTACTTCTGTGTGTGGTCTAACATCTTTGTGACTATTAGATAAATCCTTTGGAATGTACAAATAAACCCTTAGCTTCCACCAACCAATAGGCTAAAAATGCTGTCATATAGCTGATAATTCCCCCACTTTTATGCAACTTACTTGCCTGATGTTTCCACTAGTGCATTTAAAAAGTGTCCTGACTTATGATTTTCTTTGTTTTATTATTACAAAACATAACGAAACTGTTACCACTATAGCAGAAATTAAAAAATACATTAAATGGTTCCTCTTGCAATATAATGGTAATAAAACCCTTAGGATGGATACAAACAACTTTGTAGCAGGAAGGGCACTGAGATAAGAAACAGGAATTGAGGGGTGAACAGGAATCCTTCCACATCCTCTGCTGTTACCCAGGATCTGTTTTTCCAAAACTATTACATTCCTGTAACTTTTGAGGCCATATGCTACCTGTAAACTACTTGGCTAATTCTCATGCACATATGTACTATTTGCCTTTTGCTTACATTCCTTACATATGAGTATAAATGCCCCCCAAAACTTGGGCAGGGGTTTGGAACCATTAAAGAATGATCCAGGAGTCAGCCTGCTAGCATAAATTAAACTCCATCTCCTCACCTGTCTTTGGCTATTGGTCTCATGATTTTCCATAACACCATTGGCACATGGAATTTGGGATAACCTGAATCTGTCTTCCCAGGACAGGATCATTCACATTTGGCTCTATAATAAACTACCTCTTACTCCCTTTAAGGTGAGAGCTATGCTTTTGTATTGGCAAACTATAGCATTCTTTTTCTGGTCCTTATGATCTAAAAAGTCACTTGGCGAGGAAAGGGTTTATTTGGCTTACACTTCCATATCACAGGTCATCATCAAGGGAGGACAAAGCAGAAACTCAAGGCAGGAACTTGGAGGTGGGAAATGAAGCAGAGACCATGGAGGAGTGCTGCTTACTGACTCCCTGCACCTCTCACTCCTCCAGCTACCAGTTACCTTTCTTATACAACCGAGGCTTATCTGCTTAGGGATGACATCACTCCCAGTGAACTCAGTGAACTGGGCCCTCCTACATCAATTAGCAATAAAAATAATGCCCCACAAACACACACAAGCCAGGCTGATAGAGGAAATTCCTTAATTGAGATTCCTTCTTCCCAGATGACTTCCTAGTTTGTATCAAATTGAGAAAACCCAACAAGCATAATATTGTCCCAATGCAAAGACCATGATTTCTCCTTAAGGACATGAATCTCTTTAACAGGTACAGATTATTTGTCCACATTTACCTTGTCTTTCCACTGCACACTAAAAAATTATCGTCTTCCCTTTCTCAGTATACATCTAAGAGCAATGAGCAGTAGCCACACATTAGCCTGGATATTATACTATTTTGAAATTTCCTTACTCAAAACTTTAAGACACAGACATATTGCAGTCAGAATGCTTTTCATATTTACAACATGGTTGGCTAATAGTCCAGTTTCTGATAGAATCTTAATTTGCCTCTGAAACTTTGTGAATATAGGTTGTCTTTTAAAAATATTTTTACTTATTTTTATTTTACGTGTATGAGTGTCTTACTTGCATGTATATAAGTATACCATCTATGTGTAATGCCTGTGGAGGGCAAAGGAGAACATCAGATTCCCCTGAAACCAGAGTCACGGATGGCTGTTAGCCAATGTGAGTGTTGGGAACTGAACTCAAGTTCTTTGTAAGAGCAGCCAGTGCTCTCAACCACTGAACCTTCCCTCCAGCCCCAGGAGTATAGTCTTTACTGCTTGCATTCTATCAGCTATCTGTTTTCTGGTCTTTAGCACTCGTACTAGAATTACCTATTAAGCTCTACTTAAAACATTTCACTGGTCATTGCCCCTGTTCTTGGTTACCCATCAGAATGTGATGGTAAGACCCCATTGCTAAAGACACTACATACATGAGCTGTAGAACAAACAAGCTGGTGCTGACTTCAGAGCCTCAGCTCCACTGGCTAGTGTTCATAATGCTGGGCATGCTACTGGAAAGAAAAAATAATCATTAGTTTTACTCAGCTGTGAATCTTGTAAGCTACAGCAACTGATCTTCCAAGATAGGCCCACTGTTGTAACAGTGGCAAAAATATTATGGGAGTAACTAACCACTCTCTAATTGGATTTTCTGCTTCACAGGATGGAGCCCATACTGGGCACTGCTATCGGGCTTAGGAATCTGAGGATAGACAGGTCACAGGACATAGGGGAGAGCCTAAGACTAGTTATCTACTAAATAGTTATATTAAACTGACTCCTAATGATTTATTTTTATACCCATAGATTAACCCATCTGTCAACTCTCATCAGAGAAGTTTCCTTATGCAGCAGATGGTAATTAACACAGAAACCCATAATTGGCCAATGTGTAGAGAACAGGAAGCTGCAAAATATTTATCCCTGAATAGGACATCCCTATCACACTTCTGCCTCCCAAGGCTCAGGGATCATTGTGGGAAGAGGAGATGGAACGATTGTAAGAGAGGAAAGATGACCACAATGAAACAGATTTTTCCAGAAATCTGGTCAGTTACTCATATGAACTCACAGCAATGGTGGCAGCATGTACAAGTCCCATGCAAGCTCAAATCCAGAAATATCCCTGCATAGACGTGAGGAAGTAAGAGGCTTCAACCCCACCTAAGGGAACAGTGACAGCAAATGGCTGCTAGGAGGGCTGGGGGTAGTTTCTTCCAAGGATGGGACTCTTGGTAGGTTAACCAGACTCCAGTGAGTGGCCCTACAATGAAAGACACTTAGAGGACAAAAAGTATTCTCTATAGGCCTTATTATAATAGAGTATATTACAAGCATGACCCTCTAGGACAACATTGTAGGGTTTAGATACATCGTGTGCTCCGAGTCAAGATCAGGAAAAGACCAGATGCCTTTCACATTCATTCAGTCTGAGTCCTCAGGTTGTGAGATTTCAGATATCTCTAGTGTCATTAAAAAGTGTTATTATTGGGGTTCTCTGGTCTACTCAAACTAAGTAGAAAAAAAGATTAATTATTGGCCCTTCTGCCAGACATCTTAATTCACTATTGCATAGTGAACTGACTTGGCAGGTTAGATATGTGCAATGGGAAAACTTGAATATTACATTAGCGTTTATTAATATGCATATGCAGTTCAGCATTCGTCCATCCCATCAAAGCAAATTAGCTACATTTGTGGAATATTTTCATGGAACTAGGGACCAAAAAATTGTATGGTTTCCACAGTTCCGTGGTTGAAGAACTTTAGAAACTTATCTTTAAAATTTGGTTTGCAAATGGGGAGGGGGATGGTTTCCATTTGTTTGGAGTGGCTACTGTGAATTTGTACTCCAATTCACAAGGTTTCTACCTGAGTCCTAAAATGACCTCAAGTAAAATACTAGGGGGAAATTGGAGTTGTTGGGCCTTTGATGTGGATTAAAAAATAATATATATCATGTTTTTTAACCATAAGACTATTATTTCAGACAAAATGGCAATAGTCTCTCACCATCAGCATGCACTCAGTCTGTTTTTCTATTTCAACGGCTACATATACTATTTTTGGAAATGATTGGGAGGCCAGTGAGGCCACATTCTGATAGCCTTACTTCCTCTGTATCTCCTTTATCAACTTTTCTGTTGAAGGACCTGGGGAGGTGTACAGTTTTCTAGTTTGTACTTTGTTTTATTACTATGGAATTTTAAACACTGCTTTGTTCCCCATAACCTCTATAAATTGCTATATTGACCTAGCTGTTTGCTCAGGTGCAAGTGACTTTTTTTTTCCCCTGTATTGGGTTATTTCACAGTGATACCTTATTTGGGAGCACATAATGTCTTAGTTGCTTGTTTTATTGTTTTTTTGGATGATGTTTATCAAACGGTAATAGTCTATGTTTAGACTTATCAATGTAAAGTGTAAATGTCCTTCATACTACACTCACTTCAAGCAGAGATAATTCAAGTCAGAAGCTTTCTGGCAACTCTACATTTTCTAATGGACAGATTTCATAGGGAAGTTTGAATAATTACTTGATTCCTTCTCTCCACTTTTTAGTCCCTAGTTTTAACACAATTATATATCCAAAGTTAATTAGTGAATTGAGTCTTTTTGCTTCTTTTTCCTTTCCTTATTGGCCACCAGATTAAACCATATTTATTGCACATGATTCCATTGCAATTATTATATTTTCTGAAGTTTGGACCAGTAGGAACTTATTCAACTTAGTTCCTACATTATTTGGCAATAGATCAGAAAGTTCACTTGCTTGTTGGTATGACAAGATGTACCAGGCCTCCCTCGTTCAATCACTTGTTTCTCAAGGAACATGACTTTGATAGTTGGAAATGCTATTTGAGAGCTGTAATCTGAGATGTTATCTCTACTGGGTCAGTCTTTGTTTCTAGGAAATTTCAAGCTCCAAAACTAGAAAATAAATAAAAAAATTAAGTCTGGCGTTTATGCTGAATTTTCCAGTACACACTTTGGATTCAGCATTTTCACTTATCCTTCTTCATCTCCTCGACCAGGCTAAAACTCCCCAGAAAACAGCAACAAAAACCTCAGGTCATACCAACCTACCTAAATACTTTATTTTCTCCACAAAACTTGCAATAGAACTGTGGAGACGAAAGGACAAAAATAAAAGCAAAATTATCTCTTTTAACAATCATTACATGAATATTTAGAGCCTACATCATGGTGTTTTTAAAAATTATTTTATTTATTAGTTTTATTTTATGTGTATGAGTGTGTTGCTTGCAGGTATGTGACTACACCCATGTCATGAAATGCCCATGATGATCAGAAGAGGGGATCGGAGCCCTTGGAACTGGAGTTATGGACAGTTGTGAGCCACCATGTGGGTGCTAGAGACTGAACCCAGGTCCTCTGCAGGGAGCAGCCCGTGCTCTTAATTCCTGAGCCATTAGCCATGGAGTTTTACACAAACATCAGGAGACTAATTTCTTATCATTCATGACACTTGACACAAATGGTCAAGCTAACCAACAACCTTCTGCATACAAC
The DNA here is from genome assembly GCA_035773235.1 of Eospalax fontanierii. Taxonomy (NCBI): domain Eukaryota; kingdom Metazoa; phylum Chordata; class Mammalia; order Rodentia; family Spalacidae; genus Eospalax; species Eospalax fontanierii. The sequence goes on from CM069547.1 coordinate 34,641,530, forward strand.
TCACTCTTACAGTGATAAAAGGTCTGCCTGTCCCCTCAGATATAAACCTGAACAGAAGTCCCACGATCAGACCAGGTCACTTCCACTTAAGCTGCATAAAGGAAGATCCACCATGACGGCCGTGTGGACCTTTTCTGGGATACCTGCTCTGCTTTCGTGAAGTGCATTTAATAAGCCCTCTCTTCATCTGCTCTTATCTTGGCAAATTCTTTCAGCATCTTCATCTTGCACCTTCTCTATGTCATTTCACAGAACATTTTTGTGGCTCACATGGAGGGAAATCTCCACTTTGTCTCTCTCGGCCATTTTTTACTTAGGGGTATGTGGTTGCTGGCGGGGCAGTTTGGAGGCGATGGAAGACCTCTGGTTAGGACACCATGAGGGTCAGGGGACACTTCCTTCTTCCTGGGAAGCCTCTCCCTCCACACAATGTGAAGACTCCCTTTCCCATCTTTCAGTCTCTTCTGTCCGTTTTTTGCACCTGCCAATCCATGGAGTAGGAGAAAAGAGAACATTCATGGCTGACATAGGTTTCTGCCATCCCTTCCTGATGTGAGAGGTGACCATGATTTCTGTTCTCCCTTGAGGGTAAGTCCCTCTTCCTCTCACACCTGATTCATGGCCAAGTTTCAGTTCATGTGTCTCCCCTTGTCATCTGTCTGCCTTGACCAACTGGACACTGGGCCCAAGCAGCAAAGGATGTCACTTTCATGAGCTTCAGGACCTTTATTCTTCATGGGATTCTCCAGATTAGAGCATTTCCTAGGCTCCCTCAGAGAGAAAAGTGAGGTCTGTCACCCTTTAGGGATGTTTTTGTACTGGAACTACATCGTGGGAGATTCCATGATGGGCTGTACATCTTCAGTTCTTCCTGCTGTGTTTTTTGTTGTGAGACCTCTGCTTTCCTCTCTTCTGCCTGGACATATGCCTCTCTCCGCCTTCTCTGTCACTGCCTAAAATCCTTAACCAATTTCCATGGCTACCCAGCATGCACGAAGTCATGTTAAGCTTTCACTTTCTTTGATGCCTCTTTATGCAGCACTGGATGCTGGTTTGAGGACTGCTGATTTCTCTTTTGTGTGATTTCCTCTTTTCAGGCAGAGACCCTTCAGGTCCAAGTCCTGCTGAGCCTAATCAAAGGGACAAGGTCTCAGTTCTTCTGGAAGCAATAAGATGACACTTACTCTCCCGCACTCTATTCTCCCTCTTATGGAGATTTTCAAGGATGGCTCTTCAAAATCAAGTCCACTCTTTTGGGTAGCTTTTTTCTTTTTTCTGGTTAAAAAAGGATGATCACTCGGTTGGAAAAAGTGAGGATCTAAAAAATAATTAGACGAAATCTAAGTCTAGGGACCTGTACATACCCCAGGACTTTAAATCCTGGGAAAGAGCTGTTTCCCAAGGCTATGGATTCTGGGACCTAAAGAATGATCTTGAGGTGTTGGGATCTACAAGTTGGCAGACCTCAGGTTACCCCTAGCTAGCTCTTTGGCAAAAAGAAAATACTATTAAAAAAACTCAAGCGCTCCAGATCCAGCCTTCCCTCTCTGACCCAACTGCAAATGTTTGAACCCCTGAATTTTTCATCCCCTTTCAGAAAAAGACAACTGTTTGCTATCTTCTCCATCTATTAAGAGAAACAGGTGAATTTCTGTATCCTAAACTAAAATTAAATAATTAATGCATAAAAATTTCCAGCTCCATGTATATTTTCTCTTTCTTTTGCCCTTTCTTACTAAGATAATTTTATTGATTCCAAGTTGCTTAAAACTTTGGTTATCTTAGCCAGCTCTTGCTGAAATGGAGCAATCTATCAGTCTCAGATATTTAAAACCAAGAAAAAATATTTAAAAGAATCTTTGAAAAACAGAAGCAAGGGGATAGAGAAATGACTCTCCAGTTCAGTTCCCAGCACCCACAGAGCAGCTAACAACCATCTGTAATTCTAGCTCCAGTGGATCCGACACCCTCTTCTTTGTGACATGGGTGCACCTACCTACATGCAAGCAATATACTCATACACATCAAATAAAAATAATAAATAAAATATTCTTTTAAAATTAGAAGTGAAATATAGCCAGAGACATGGCTCAGCAATTAAGAGCACTGACTGCTCTTGCAGAGGACCCAGGTTCAGTTCTCAGTACCCACATGGCAGATAACAACCATCTTTAACTCCAGATCAAGGGGATCCTACACCCTCTTCGGACTTCTGTGAGCATTGTGTGCATGCTGTGCACTTATAGACATGCACACGAAATACTCAGATACATAAAATAAAAAAAATAAAAATGAATTAAAATCAAAATACAAGCAGGAATAATATTTACCTGCCTAGCAGTAAACAAAAAAATATATACTTTAATAACCTGTAAACTGGTTATATTAGTTTGTTGCATTATATGATAAATGTAGTTTAGATTGCACTCTTTAAATAAGTTAGTAAACATTTTGTTGTTTTTCTGTCTCATTATGTTAAAGAAGGAAATAAAGGAAAAAGAACCAGTAAGTAGGAGAAAAAATATGAAAAGGGATGTATGAATATGAATATATTTTAGTAATGAAGGTTAAAAAGGAAAGAGAATATCTCCTAGACAGGGGAAGACTTCTGTATGACATAATAGTAAGGTTTTGTTATAAAAATTGATACAAAGAATAAAAAGTTTATATTTTTGTCAACATAATTGTTTACATTTTTGTTAAGTTTGTTAGGCTTTTCATTACTTAAAAATTGAATCTTAACAAAATTCAGAATGCATTAGAAATACAATTGCTTTTTTTCCATAAGCTTTAGATAAATGTTATAGAAATTTTAAACAAAAGCATTATTCCGTCTTCAAGATTGGTACAACTGACTTCTAGGTGTTCAACAACTAGAACTTGAAACCCAAGCCAAAGAGGGCACAACGAAGAGATTTGATACTTTGATTCTTGGCCTCCAAGGCCAGACAGGACCACTCTAAAAGTTCTCTCACCCCATAGAATGGTACTATTCATATTTAGAGTAGGTGTTCCCACCTCAGTTAACCTAATCTAGATATCTCCTCAAAGAAATGTCCACTCTCTTCGCTCTTCGTTGATTCTAGATCTTGTCAAACTGACAATCCAGATTAACTAACACATATCCAGCATTGTTCTTTTCCTTCTAGATTTCTTTGGCTATTTGGATCTTTTGTGCTCCCGAATAAATTTTAATTTGTTTTTTCCTGGAACATTGGAATTTTGATGGGGATTACATCGAATATGTAGATTGCCATTTTCACAATCTTGCTTCTTCCAGTTCAGGAACACGAACTGTCTTTCCATTTTGTAGTGTTTTCAATTTCTTGTGTATCATAAAGTTTTCATTACAGAGGTTCTTTCTTCACCATTTGTTATAATATGCTTAAATTATTTGTCTCATTTTGGTAGGTCATATGTATCTAAAAAGTCATCCATTTCTTTTAGAGTTTCCAACTTAATGAAATATATTTTTAAGGTATGTCCTAATGATATCTTGTGGAGATGAACTATTTGTTACAGTGGTGAATTAAAGTCAGCCACTATAATTGTGTTGGGGTTAATCTTGTTTTTAAATTCAGTAATGTTTGTTTTATGAATATATCAGTGCTCAGTATATATGGATTTAGAATTCTAATTTCATGTTGATGAATCATTCCCTTTATCATTCCCCATCTCTTCTGACTGACTTTGATTGGTAATCTATGTTGTCAGATGCTGAAACAGCAACACTCATTTGCTTTCTACATCCATTTTTTTTATCACCCTAAACTTACATTTGTCTTTGATGGCAAGTTGTGTTTCTTAGAAACAGCAAGTAGGTGAGTCCTGTTTTTTGTTTAATCCAATATGCTGTTCTGTTTCTTTTGATTGAAGAATTTAGTTTATTAATAGTCAAAATTATAATTGAAAATGCATGTTAAATTCTGGGGCATATATACTGTGGTAAGATTTTGAAGTTTCACCTGTCTTTGAGTTATTTCTGTTCCTGTAAGTAATCCCTCATCCATTCTCCTGTAAGTAATCCCAATAAAACTCATTGGTTCACTAAAAATTATTCTAGGGTATGCTATAGAGGAATGGCTATTGGTATATGGTGGGGTCTAGGCCTTGGCCAGCCAGGGGCTTTAGTGTCTGTTTCTGCCTGGGGAGTCACTGCCTCAAGAGGATGCCATGGCACTCTGAATCACCAGGAATATGGAAATTAATGTTGAAAATAAGGCCAAGATCAGCACTGCAGGCTCCACGGGTGTGCCTGTGGCCACGGCTGCAGCCTCCAAGCTCAGATGAGGCCAGGAACAGCTAGCTGTTGGAGACATTGGTGACAAAGTCAGAGAAGAGCTTCAGGTCAGAGTGTGTATGAAAAAGGAAGCAAAAACTTTAGCTATTGGGAAAGTATTTTTGCTAAGAAACCCACCAAAACCTCTGGAAATGGTCCCCGTGTATGAGCCAGAGCTGGAACCTGATCCTGACCCCATCAATAAGAAAAATTGTCTGATTTGGTCTGATATGGTGCTTGATGTAAGTATGGTTAGTGACAAAAGCAAAGCCATCAGTTTCTGGATGGTACATGTCTTTTCATTTGCTTGGGATGCACATGGCAGTGAAACCAAGCAGCTGCCGCATCTTCTCAGGCACAGTTATTCTGCATGAATGAATACATAATGGACACAGTCATGTGCATGGTCTCCTGCAACAACCTAAATTTCATTTCAACCTAGATTAGTGAGTCAATTAGGATGGTTCTCATGTTTCTAGAGACTTCATGACCCGGTAGGTATTTTGGCTGAACCGACTGTTCTTCCTCCAGTTTCCCGAGATAAGCATATGTATCTTTTACATATTTGCGACAAAGGTTTGAATCAGCTCCATCTGTATTCATCTGCATCACTGCAAATGTTATATCAGAGGGAGTCTAACATAATATTTCTCTGGATGGTACATCCATATGTTTCAATTGGGTTTAGAGAGAGAGAATTAACCAAGTGAGTTTTCCAGTGACCCCAGTGGAACCACTGGGAAAGAATGGGTTCTAGTTTGATCTTACCTGCTTCTCCACAGTGATATCACTTGGCTGGACAGGTTCATTCACAGCTGTTGTCTCTTGTAGGAGTAGAGATTATTTTGTGTCATCTTGATGGTTTACTTTCAGAAGTCTACATCTCACCAGTGGATCTTACTGGAAGATCTACCATCTTACTTGGAAGCCAGCCTTTGTAATTTCTGTGTTTACAATTGCATCTTGAATAATTATCTGCGTCATTCAAAATTTGTTTTAGAGACTGCAGGATATTCCATTATCTTTATTGGTCTTCTAATAGACAGATATGGAGCTATTTTTGTGTTAGGTCCTGGGAAAACAGTAAGTGAAATTATTCTTGTTTTCTTGGAGTTAATTCTCTCTCTCTCTTTCTTTCTCTCTCTCTCTCTCTCTCTTTCTCTTTCCCTTTCTTCCCCCTTCTTCTCTTTGAGTTTAGCATCTCCTGAGCATTGTCTATTTAAGTTACCATTACGGATACTGTTCAGAAAAGTTTCCCTATACATTAGTATAAGCTGTAGAACTAGAATTACATATACATCAATGACATAGGCACTAATATTTAGCATATTTTCATTGTGAGATTCAAAAGCTATTTGTGACATATGTCTAGGTGCCTAATATCTCTCTCTCTCTCTCTCTCTCTCTCTCTCTCTCTTTCTCTCTCTCTCTCTCTGTATATGCGTGTGTGTGTATAAGTATGGACATGTGTGTTCTTGCTTAGGTATGCCTGGAATGATGTCCAACTCCCTTCCATCTGTATTTCTGGTGCAAACCCTTCTCTCTCACTGGGATGGAGATTTAGATGGGGAGAGCAGTGGAACTGGGCTCACCCCAGCTATAACTGCAGTGTTGGGAGGGAGAGAAACTGCTGATTGTAGGATCTCATCTGAGCTGCAGTCACTGCTCTGACTTTCCCTCACCCCTTGCTATGACCCTTAAATGCAGGCTTTTATCAAGTCTGTCACATGAGAAGGGAGTGTGTGTAGTTCTCACTAATAAGGGGCTTGTTAACTACTAATAATGTTACAACACAGGAACACTGGAGTGGAATTCTGGCTTTGCTATGTACTCATTCACCTTAAGACTTTGGGTGAATTTCTTAACCTGGATGTTATTATACAGCACTAAGTCATTCCAAAAGGAACAAGCAGAATAAAGGACATGATGCCTATCAAACGTCTGTGACTGATGAACACCAGGTCTCAAAGCACTCTGCAACACGTGCCTCAAGGACTTGCCTTACTTCACAGACTACAAGAACGGTGCTCCTATAGACCAGACTTGTACCAGAAAAGAGTCAAGACTATTCAGTAAATGTCTTCCACCTGGCTCTGCTCTTCTGTCTTAATTTTGGCCGAAGTTCTTGGCCTCTCTTTCCACAACTTGCTTCACTCTTGCTGTAATGGTCCAAAGAAGTTTGCTCCCTTGAATTCTTTGCAAAATGTGCTGCGAGTAGAAGACAGTGGATTCAGGGAAGCGGGGAGCTGCAGAGATCATCCATGCTTTCAAAGAGCTGTAAGAGCTGGCAGACATATCATAGTAATAAATAGCATGAGAACTCTGAGAGGGAGCTGAAGGCTGTTAGCCGCCAAGCAAGCACTTAGGCAGGAGCAGACAACTGAAGCGCCGTGGGAGAGCACGATGCCACTTTATCTTGTCAGACTCCTCTCTCCCTTGGCAGCATCTGAGATGGCAAGGCACATGCCCAGCCTGAGTTTTGGGGTTCCAGGGGAAGAGAGTGAACCTTGATTCCAAGGAACAGAACTTGTATGTGGTGAGCATTTGGGGGTCTTCATGAGCAGATGTATGTGTGTGTGTGAGGGGCTTACAGATGGCCTTCCACCATGCCCTGACGATATTTAGAGCAACTGTGTGACTATTGTAGTTAGCTCAAACTGGATGTTTCTATTTTCACAGTTCTGGGTCCTGGAAATTCAGATCAGGGTGCTGGCCAGTACAGTTTCCAGAGGGACCTCTTCCCAGCTGGAAATGACAGTATACTTGCTATTTCCTTGTAAGGCACAGAGAAAGACAGTGGATGAGCTCTCTGGTAACTTTTCTTAAAAAAAAAAATCTAACACTGTTGGATCAGGGGTGACTCTTATGACCACATTTAATCTTAATTAAATGGTCTGTCACTAAACATTACTGGTTAGGTCTTCAACATACAATTTTATGTGTGGGGGGCAATTCATTCCATAGCAAATATACTATTCAAAATACTTAAATTTCATGTAAAAATTTACAGTGTATTTGAAGAAATAATACAATGTAGCATATTCATAGGGAAAAAAAAAGGAACGGACAGCAATTATCATTGTGCAAGCACAAGCATTGGGATTACTAACAAAAGCTTTGGGTCAACTGTCTTAAGAAGTACAAGCCTCAGTTCCTGGTTATCAAGGAAACATCAACAGAAATCTGTCAGTAGGAGCTGAAAGACATTGTGGTTTGAAGTAAGCCAGACACAGAAAGGCACCTACCTGAAGCTCCATCTCATATATGGTCTATCTGAATGCAGAAGAGTGATTAGGCTAGGAAGGGTGTTGTAAAGTGAGGCGAAACCTTCCATCTCAGAGGGAACCTTGGTAAACAATGAGTTGTTCTAAAGGGAGGTGAGCCATTCCATCCTGCAGAGAAGCTCCTTGGATCAGTGAGTAAGCAACTCAATAGCTTTAGGAAGGCTCTGAAGGTAACCAGGTCGAGTAGGGCCCTTCCCTGCCTAGTATAAATAAGCCGTAAGAACTGCTCAGAGTCCTCTCAGATATTGGAGCTGCCTAGAAGACTCAGATAATCTGAGATGTCTAGAACCATGTCAAACCAGCTGAAGTAGAGACCTATTGAGCTTCCTGGTGGGTGCAGAGACCTGTCAGGCTGCCTGGAAGAGGCTCAGACCTGCTGAGCCACCCAGAAAAGACTTGTCCAGCCTGCCTACAGGTTATGTAGTGTACTCCTGGTTTCCAACTTTGGTGAGACTTTTGGTGATACAACTTTGAGTTATTTCTGCTCCTTTAATTCCCCTCCTGCTGTATGCTTGTGTTGAAAGATCACCTTAAGCTCCATTAATAGATATAATTATTACATGCTAATATTAAAATAAAATTTCAAAACTTAAGTTGATTTTAAGGTGACGATCTTATTCTAAGAACACAAATACATAATGGTAGACAAACGCTGCACTGAATCCAAACAATAATTCGTGTGCCAAACATTCCACAAGATTCTCTCAGATCCTATTTCTGTGCTCATATCTACTGTTATTAATTTATATATTTTGCCTTTACACTCTTTCTTCTCACCCACGCCAAAGCTCATCTTCCATGTTTATCGCCTCTGCCTTCATAACTGAGTGATCCTCAAATGCTGCTTTTGAGACTGGCAATAGAAAGGCAGTGACTTCAGCCCCCCCTTACATGACTCTTTGCTTGCACCATGAATCTCTTCTGCATTCTAAGGTTTGAGAATTAGTTTTCCTTGACATAGGGGAATTCAAGTTTGTCTATACTAAATATTGCTCACACACGTTCTGAAGAGATGGATGATTATAGGATTGGATAGAGAAATATGTTTTGTAGTATTGGAAACAAAGGGTGTGTTTATATGGGGGGAAAGGATATGTGTGTGTGTGTGTGTGTGTGTGTGTGTGTGTGTGTGTGTGTGTAGGAAATGGATGTCTGTCAGATAAGACTCAGAAGTCAACTGTAAGAACTCTGGTCAATACCAGAACAATTCAAGCAAGATTGATTCAAGCAAGATTGTTGGATTGTAATGTAAAAGTCTTAATATTCACAAGTCTGTATTAATATAAATCAATAATTGAATGAAGAAGCAAGAGAGGGAAGAGAAAATCTCTCATGCAGTAAAATGCAATACTTTATGTATGTGTTCATTGGGCGTCGAGTATATCTCTCCACTCCAAAAGTCTGGGCTGCTGCACATGTGACCTCCATGTGATTAGTCACATGATCAAGGTCAACATCAACAGTTGTTGTTTTCATAGCAAGTACCTCAAGATCATGTGATGAAAAATAATTGTTGACCTCTGTGCAGACTTATCCCTCCCCCAAAACTTGTAATCCCAGTCTAGCCGTGAGCAAAATATCAGGCAAATCCCAGTTTATAAAATATCTGACCAGTACTTAAAACTTCCAGGGTTTTTAGAACCAGGGAAGTGTAAAATACTGTCATAGGCAGGAAGAACCTAAAGAGACATGATAGCTCCATGTTCTGTGTTCTCCAGGATGAGACTGGTAAAGGCTATTTGATAAAAAACTAAGGAAATTTGAATAAATTATGGATTTCAGTCAATCATTGTGTATCATATTGATTAACTAGAACAACTGAATTGTAGTAGTGAAGATGCTAATGGTGGGGGAATGGGTGTGGAGTATGTTCGGTATTCACTGATTTTTATATAAATCTATATTCTAAAAAAATGAAGTTCGTTCAAAAAGCATTTATCCCCCAACCTCATCTCAGTGTGAAGATTAAAGACTGGTTGGTTGTGGTGGTATATCTCATGGTAAGATATGCAAAAGATAAAGAGGCAGGAGGATCATGAGTTCAAGGTCTACCTGGGTTAGACCTGTAAGAGGAAAGTCATTAGTGTTGCAGTATATACCCATGGTTTCAATAATGGCCCTAATGTTATGGGGACAACCAACCACTTTCTATTTAATTTAAATTTATTTAATTTAAAGCCTGCTCTACAGGAGGAAACATATTCTTGGTATTACGAATATGTCCAAGAACCCACAGTTGGGGAACTCACAAGCAGAAGGGATGAACCTGCTACTATTATTTTGCTCAGTGGATATAGTATCAAACTGCCCTCTAAACTCATAGCTCAATATCCATAGGTCAGTGCAGCTCTCAGACCTAGTCAAAGAAGTTTCTTTGTGCAGTAGATGGTGGTCAATGCATAAACTCTCAAGTGGTCAGAGTACAGAAAATAAATGTCAGTGAAGTGCTCAGCCAAAAGTGGGACATCTACATTACCTCATCTCTCAAGGCTCAGGGACTGTCTTGGAAGATGGGGCAGAAATATTTTAAGAGCCAGAAGTCATGATAGATCTAAGTGAAACAGTGTCTTCTGGACATGACAAAACTCAACTCACAGTTGCAACGGTTGTGTGCATAAAGCCTACGCAAGATCAAGCCAATCAACATTCTAGTAAGGGGTAGGGACTCCTGAGTGGAGGGACAGACAGTTTTCTTTAAGGATGTGGCCCCTGGTAGACCAACCATGCTCCAGTAGCTGGTCCGACATATTGAAGTCTATGGTCAGCACAGTGGGCTTAAAAAAGCAGAAAGTACAAAGTTGGGAAGAGATGGGAAAGTGGAGGTTTGGTTTAGGAGAAAACCTAAAGGAGAGAAGTGACAGTGACTGATCAAAATGCATTGGATGAAATCCTCAAAGTTTCAATAGAAATATATTTTTGAAAGGGGAAAAAAGAAAAAGGCCATGAGGAAAGAGACTTGACTGGTTCTACCAATCCTTTTGCATTCCATTTCTGTACCCTTCGTAGAACCTTCAGCAGCACCATGTTGGTCCAGCCAGAGCATCCAGAGGTTCACAAGCTCTGTGGTCTAGTCAGTCATGGGAGGACTCTGGGAAGATGCTGTTTTCCATGGAAAACAAGCGGTGGTTACGAGCTATGCTGACTGTATGCTTTGGATCTGGACTTTCTGCACCTTCCTTTAAAATAAGGCACAGCTGCATAAGGAGTCAGGACGCTTGAATTTATCCATTAACAGACATGGAGAACGTTTAAGAGGTGCGAGCTCTGAGAAATGGATCAAACTCTTGAACTCATATACTAGATGTGACTGTAAATAAACTAATGACCTGAATTTTTAAAAATTGGTTCTCTGTCTTCACATACTGTAGGCACCCTGCTGTCCCAGAATCACTGGTCCTTTGATTACTTGAAAGACATCCAGAAAAGGAACTGAGAAGGAAGTCCTTTTTGTTTTATTGTATGTAATAAAATACTTTATTATGCATGATAACACAACAGAAACCTGCTTCTCAGAAGGCCAAAGGATCCTTGGGGCCTAACTAGTCCTAGTGAAATTGGTTTTTTATAGTGCCTATTCAATTTGTCACTAATTTTTCCCAACTTAACTCCCACTTGCATGGACTAACTCAATGTTAAAAGTAGTATTTCTCCATGGAATAAAGAACGAAGACATAATATTTGTCAATGTAGGGGTAATTGTAGCAGGCTCTGTAAGGATGTTAGGATATGTGAACACCTAATGTGTTAAATTAGTCTTAGATGCTGAGCAGAAGAGAAACCAATCAATAGGAAGATATATTTGAAATGCCAGAGAGGAGTGAGCAGGGCTAAGGCAACAGCCAAGGGTAGGAAAGACTTTCCAGCTCCTGACCTTCAGGAGGTTCTCACTGGGTGTATTAAAGGGTCACTTGAGGGGAAACTGTAAGAAGGAGGTGGCGGAAACAAGAAGAATGAGGAAAGACATGCCTGAGCCCCCTCTTATAATCAGGTGGAAGCTCTGCATCAGGCACTGAGGCCAACGCTCCCTTCCTGTGTGGGGTCAAGTCTACATGTCCACAGTCAGACTTCTCAGGTAGAGTGAAAGAGGAACAAGGACCAGGAGATGAGAAGAGGAATTTAATACTTCCGTCGTATAAAGCATTTATGGCTTCTTTCTTTTAAGTCATATCTCGGGAATGATTGCATACATTCTGTGTAGACAGTAGCTAGCATTTCATTATTATAGAATCAAGTAGCAACAGCAACTTCCTTGGAAACGTTCCTTGTATCAGAACTATAGTCGTGACCAGTGCTTCAGTGCTCAGTTTCCTAGACCTTGAGCAAAGAAGAGAGTGTTGAGGAGGAATGGAGGGTGGAGGGGGAAAAGAACCACAACCATTAGAGACACCAAGTACACCTTGGACTGAAGCAGCAGGTGCTTACCAGCCCTGGCTTTACTATTCGTATGCTGAGATAGTCAGACTTTGGCTTGTATTAATGTGGTGCCTTGAGGAAGAGGAGGACTCCTTCTACCACCCGTACCTTCAATGTGCAGGCTTGAGATACTTCTCCATGGAAAGAGCAAAGAGTCTTTGGTGGCTGACTCCATTGCTCTCAGAGGGCAAAGCTGGGATGGATCTGGAAAATTCAGTGGCCACAAAACAAGAGACTGTGCTGAAGAAACAATAGGAACAAGGTAAATGGACACCCAGTGGCCAATTCTGATCATTTGAGCCTCAGTTGTAATTATGACTGTGGTGAGGAGGCTTGAAGTGAGCACATCACAGCTGCACATTCACACACCTGCCCTGAAGAGAGAAGTCTGGAAGAGGAGCCCAGAAGACAGGCTTCGCAAGAGAAGGATGAATAGAGTGAAATGTTCAGCATTTTGGATTTTAACAAGCAGTTTAGTAATTAAAGCTATCCATAAATGATGAACTTGCTTCTCTCCACCTGCTCAGGAGGAAATAAACAAGAAGAAATGTAAACGTCCCAAAGAAACCAAGAAAAGAGATACCAACACCTCACACAGCGAGGTCACCTACAAATACCCTCCAAAGGGATGAGTACCAAGTGTCCTAAGGAAGAGAATTAATTATAGAGATTTACTTTTTTCAGGAAATAAAACCTGTCTCTGGCTGTATCGATGATTCTAGACAATGCATCTATCAACAACTGTGGGTCCTGAAGGGTAGACCCTGGAACGTGTAAAGCAAGTGAGATGGACAAGTGCTTCTAGAGTGCGCTTGCTTCCTGCAGCTGCTATAACAACTTACCAAGAAGTTAGCAGTGTGAAATAGCAAGTTCTAGAGCACTTGAGTCCATAGCTGAACTCAAGCACAGTGGGGTCTTGCTCCCTTTGAACACTCTGGGAAAGATTCAGAAGTCTTTTCCGGCTATGGTGATCTTTGGCTCTAGGTTGTATCAAATCCAGATTTTGCCTCTCTGGTGTGGTCACATTGCCACCTCGTCTTGCTTTTTAAATTTTTATCTGTTGCTAAATTTCCCTTGAGTGATTTGTGTATTGAGTGAAGTAACTCATACTCAGACAAATACTGGATGTTTGCTCTCATAAATAGGTCTTAAGTTTTAATGTTATATGTATCTGTATATATGTGTATAGATGAAGAAACTAGAAAGGGGGCCATAAGAGGGAGGGAGGAAGATGTCTTAAGAGGTGGAGGAAGAGGGTGATAGAACACAGCTGACACAAAGAAGGGCTACGGAGGGAGACAAGGGACCAGCAGCAGGGGACAGAGAAATGGGGAGGGAGATTTAAGAAGAGGCTCAATCAAAGCGAAGTATGGAAACGAAGCAATAAAACCCATTACTTTGCCTGACAATTCAAAAAATTAATACAGGAGGCAGGCATGGTGGTGTAAGCCTTGAGTCCAGTATTCGGAAGGTAGAGGCAAGTGAATCTCTGTGAGTTGAAGGCCAGCCTGGTCTGCATAGTGAGTTCTAGGCCAACTGGAGCTACAGGGAGACCCTATCTCAAAAAGACTCCCCTCCCCCCCAAAAAAAATTAAGACAAAAAAGAACACTCTTCAGTGCATTTAGGGTCCAGCTGAATGAATAATGCCTAAGGATCTCTTCAAGTCAGTGTCCTTAAGAGTCTGCAGACTCTTTTCTCAAATAACATCATAGTCTCAAGTGTTAGGAGTTTGTATGTGGAGGTAACTTTTGGAAAACCTTTCACTATTCAACCTACTGCAGATGGGTTGGGGCTAATGACTAGATCTGGTTAAAAAAATCACACAGATCTAAGGAGAAGGTCTAGGATTTAAAAATCCTATTCAATAACGACTCCTCACTGCCTGCTACTCAGCAGGGAACATGTGCATTTGTACAAGACAAAGTCCCAGAGATCTGCCCTAGATTTGTACTTACAGCTGACAATACTGAATTTCACACTTGAAATTTTTAAGAAGGTGTACCTCATGCTAAATGTTCTTAGCACCATAAAAACAGACTAATCAAAATTCAGTTATAAAAAGGCAGTGCAGGATGGTGATTTGTAGATCTAGTTTGAATATCCTTGGGAGAAGAAATCATGCCTAATAGCCACATAGCTCAGTTTCCTGAACAGCAGCTGGCCTGAGAAAGAATTCTTTTTCTCTGGGGTCTGTTAAAATTATGGCTGTTTCAAGGAGAAATCAAAATATTACTGACTCCCCTGGCTAGGTATCAAAATAAGCATAAGAACAAAATAAGCATAAGACCAGGAATATGTAAAATTAGTGCCAAAGTAATAAGGGAATGAAATAAATCCATAGTGTTGATAGTTTAGAGTAACTCTGAGTACAAACAAAGAAATATACTTTCAAGGCTGTGTATTTATAGATTTAAAAAAATTGTCCAGGTGTGAGAACTATTAAATTTGCCTTGCTACATTTGTTGTGATCATTGAAAACATTTTTTGACAAACAATAAAATTTATTAGTGTTTAAATGCTCAAGAAATATTGGTTTCCTAAATTTTACCATATTAAATGCATTAACTTACTAGTTGAACATTAAATAAATCTCAAATAATAATGGATATTGGAATTCACATGTTCACCACGCCTTTAAATTCTAAAGAACATATTAGCTTTTAATGAATATTTGTGGTGATTCTTTTTTTAATTAAAAAATATTTTTATTTTATGAGTATGTCTGCATGTATGTAAGTGTACCAATTTTGTGCAGTGCCTGTGGAGGTCAGAAGAGGGCATCAGGTCCCTTGGAACTGTAATTATTGACAGTTGTTACATGGGTTCTGGGATTCAATCCTGGGTCCTCTGTAAGAGCAGCCAGTGTTCTTAACCACTGAGCCATCTTTCTAGCCCCTTGTATTTCTTAAAGGGAGTCTGTGCTACATTCACTCTCTTGCTCTTTAGGGCCCTCACTGTGGTGACAGAGGCAAAGTATCTTTCTCATCACCTCTCTCTGCAGGATTCAAGAGCTTCTGTCCTTTAGGTTGAGTTGCTCATCTTTGGTAAGAGGTTTCTAAAGTAATAACTTCGTTTACAACTAAGGTCTACTACCCATTTGTTATTAACTGAAACACCAGTTGTATTGTTATTCTAACAAAGGACTGATGTTTTTGAAATAGACACTTCACTGAAATGCTTCTTGTTTCCTCAGCAAAATTCTGTTTTTGTGCAGAGTGATGATCAACTTATTTTCTCAGGAATACGGCATTTGCTTTTCATGTCACACACAGAAGGACTCATTGTAGGTTCTCTGCAGCTTTGACTGCAGTGACTTGTCTGTGTCTTCCCTTATTTTTTGATGTGTTCAATAATGGTTTTGAGGGGATAAGTGTTGAGTGGATGGACACAGAGGGACACCCCCACTGGAAATGGGTATCCATAAAGTGACAGCATGTAGAATTCATGGTACATGAATTTAGCAGTAGATGCTAGATTTTATATGTTTACATATGTGCGTATGTGTGTATAGATGAAGAAACTAAAAAGGGGGTCAAGGGGGGCAAGATGTGTGAAGGGGCGGAAGAAGAGGGTGACATCAAAGGAGAAGGGGAGAGGCATGGGGCCAGCAGAGGGTAAGGAGAGAAGGGAAAATGTGTGAACTGCAGCAATGAAACATGTCACTTTGCATTTAGTTGAGAAGGTTGTTCAGAATCCCACTGAGAGCAGCTTTCAATTATGTATGATCTTTACAACCAAGAAAACGTTAGCATGAAATGTACAACTCTCTTCAGTGTTGGGAGTTAGGATTATACTCACCAAGAAGAGTATAAAGTTGCTTGAAGAGCTCTAGGGAAAACTTATCAAGGCCTAAAGTTCAAATTGCTCTGTGAAGTGTTGTATTATCTTTGATAATAACGCAGAGACATTATAAAAATTTTCTCTTTGCTTTTCAAAACAATTGCGTCCTAGTAACTTAAAAATGTGAAAAGGTTATTTGGCCTATGAGTCTGGATGTTGAGAAGTCCAAGAGCACAGCACAGATCTGTTTGAAATCTGACGAAAGTCTTCTTGCTACAGCACAGTACAGCAGAATGTATTAGCTACTTTTCTGCTGCTGTGATGAAATATCATGAACAAGAGCAACTGATGGAAAGGAGATTATTTTGGCTCACAGTTCCAGAGGGATGAGAGTCCATCATGCTAGGGAGGCATGGCATCAAGCAGTAAACATGGTAACAGTAGCTGAAAGCCAAGAGCTCATGTCTTCAACCTCAAACATGAAGCACAGAGGAGGCCAGGCTAAGTGAGGCAAGGCTAAGAACGCTCAAACTTCGCCCCCAGGGATGTGCTTCCTCCAACAAGACCTTACCTCCTGAAGGTTTCATGACCTCCCCCAAACAGTGATACCAACTGGGGACCAAGAGGTCAAATACCACAGGGAACAAATCTCATTCAAATGGCCACACAGCAGTATCACATGGTGAGTGAGAGCAAGTGCTTTCAGTATATTATAAAGCCAGTGATGCCCTAAGAGTGACCATCCTAATGACCTCATCAGATTCTGATTTCCTCTCTACTTACCAGCTCCAAACAGGACTTTGAGGATCATTTGCAACACATGAGCTTGTGTATGTGTATGTGTGTGTGTGTGTACTTGTTCCTGTGTGTGGGTGCGGGTCCATGTATGACACAGCACGTATGTGGAAGTCAGAGTAAGAGCTTGGTTGCTGGTTCTCTCCTTGTCACTTTGTTTGAGACAAGGTTTCTTTGCTTACTGCCAGATGAGCTGGTCCTTGAGCCTCTATCTCCTGTCTCTGCCCTTCGTCTCTCAATAATGGTACATTAGGATTACAGAAGCTTGCTCCACAGCATCCCACTAAACTCAGACCATCAGACATGTGTAGCAAGTGCTTGTAACCACTGAGTATCTCCACTGCCCCAGTGCTTACAATTCTGTGGGATGTTCAACACAGCTGAGGTACTCCCGGAAATGATGCATCAAGACCTAAATAAATTTTGACATGCTGGAAAGATTTTCCTTCCTCTAGTCAATGTCTTTTTGATATTTTTCATGAGACAGGGCAGGGACGGGCACTGGAATCAGAGATCATGAGGCCAGGGATAGACTGGATATCTTTTTCTGGCTGGTGACATTATGTCTGGGCCTTCAGGATATGGAATTGTATGCATGCAGCTCTCCCTGGCTCTGCCTGTCATGATACTTCACAGTTCCTCACATTTAGTAGAGAACACCTTTTACAGACTCAGTTCATTAAATAGGGTGCTCGACTTAATTTTCCTAGGTCAGAGGAGGACACCATCTTGCCAGATTCGAATAAAAAATAGTGCTAGAACACCAGTTGCTGAAGATTAACAGAGGCAAACTGCAAGGATGGGCAAAAGTTACACTGGATGGTGATACTAGGGAATGGGATCAGCATTGAAGGCCCGTGTCCATCATCACTGTGGTGTTTAGTATAGACTATGCAGCTGACCTGCAGCGCAGACCACCCTTCTTATTTGGTGGACATGGTGCTTTGTGAGGATAAGATAAGAGTGTGTGTGTGTGTGTGTGTGTGTGTGTGTGTGAGAGAGAGAGAGAGAGAGAGAGAGAGAGAGAAAGAGAGAGAGTCTCTATTTTCTCTGTAGCTGTGTGATGGCAAAGAACCATCCTAACTCCAACATGACTCTTCCTTCCTGCCCTTTGCTTGGTGTTCATTGGGTTTTCTTTGCATAACAATTCCTTTAAGCAACTCTTGGCTATTCTCCTGAGTGCTATGGCCACAGCACATTTGCTGAAATAAAAATCTACCTTTTGGGATCCAACTTGGTAGAGTCAGTGGACATGCTTCCAGAGCAGGTCGAGGAAGGCCACTGAAAAATCTGCAGTACCTGGCATGGATGCCAGCTGACCTGAGACACAGGGCCAACACTTTGAACACACTGTGCAGTCACACGGATCCACAGCCTTCTGAAGCTCTTTACAGAAGTAGTTGGGGCATAAAACTGCCATCATTGCGGAACGCAATGGTAAAACGATGAAGACTCCAAATGATCTTTTGTGTGGCTCTTAAGCAGGTGACTGCCAGCCGTAGTCCAGATCAGGCATCATGTAACAGAGGAAAGTCATCATTTTCTTCTGTGAATCACCAGCCCTCGTGTTCTTGTGTTTCTTCTCATTTGGGGGGATCTCGTCCCCTTATAGACTTCTCTTGTTCCTATGGGGTGAAGCAGCATCGTTGTAGCTGTGCCTCTCAGTTTCAAGACAACATTCCTCTGTGATTCTTCACAGTTGCAGTAAGTAGCACTGCTTCCTTACGCTTAAGTCTTGAGATCTACTGCACACTGTACCCATCTGTTCTAAGTAGGGTTGCGCCCAGCTTTTCCTATCCCCGAGAGGGGAACTGAAGCCATGATTTTTACAATCACAAAGAATCATTTTTAAAAGTGAGAGAAAATGCAGTTTAAAAATAGATACGAAAACTGTGTCATTCACAGAAGGAAAGAGAAAGTCTCTTAGAAATTTCTCTTAGGAATCTGTTATTAATCATGGAAGGAGAAGAAAGAATGTAAAATATGGAAGAAGGTTGGGGAACGGTGTTTCTGCACCATGCTGACTTCTGGGCATGATATGACCTTTGCACTCTTGAACTCACAGCAGTGGTTGATTACTTACACAACCATCTGCACAAGAGTTGGCCTTTCAGTATACTCTCATGGAGTAGGGAGGGGCTCAGGAAACCTCATCCCTCCCTGAGAATTGATACACATTTAATGGTTAATGGGTAAGGAGAAGCATTTTCTTCCGTGGTGCAACCATTGGCATGGTTCCTGTGTTCCTGTAACCAAAGCCTCATTAGTGCTCCTAGAAGCAGCATTAGTGAAACTCACTGGGTCACAAAACCAAAGCAGAACAAAAAACGTGAAAGTGGAAGGTGGGGTGACTGGGAAAAGGAAGGAGATGATCATGAGCAGGAGGAAGACAGGAGAGGCTAATAAGGGACAAATGTGATTGAAATGTGTTATGCAGATATCTGAAAATGTCACAATAAAACCCACTACTTGATACAATTAATTTATGTTGATGAAAACATTAAAAATAAATAACAAGTACAGCAGTAACAACACATACTGCATGCCATGACTCAAAGCAAGAAAAAAATGTCATGGATGTAACATGTATTTCTCAGTTTTTCACTGGGTATAAAGTGCATGGTTTGGCAATCTGTTGTTATGTTTCCAGGGTCCCCAGTTGTAGCTTGCCATAAGTTAGTTTTAAGTAGCACAAATCTTGCAATGATATCTTATTCTGAAGCCATTGGCATTCCACCCTGGTTGTGGGTAGACTGACATCTCTATGGTGAGTTGCATTCAACCCCAGCATTTCCAGGAGGTAACGCCTTGGTGAGTGACTAGGTTCTCAATGGGTGGAATACACATTAGAAAGAGCATGTTGGCTTTCCAATTGCAATTTTGACTTTCTGACTTTGTTTCCAGTGTTGCAATGTGGAGTCTTCCATGCTTGGAATATGTTTGTTTCTATTCATTTTAATGAATACATCGTTTTCTATTATATAAAACTGCTGAAGAAATCAAACATAATGAAAACTCACACTAACTCAAATGTGGAAATCATGAGCCTGATACTTTGCATTATTGGCAGAGTCTGCATCAATCTGTATTTACCTGCATCTCTGATGGAGCATGGTCAAGTAAGGTTAAGTGTTGAAATAGGAAATGTGATCTTCATGTGATAAGGTTCAGCTTGATCTACTACAAAATTTCACTGTTTAATCTCCACCTAGTATTGTCTCTCATCTAACACAAACACTTAAATGTCAGTGTACAAACATCCCAGTTAAATGCCATTGCAGTTAAATGTCATTCATGTTATCTTTGTCTCAAAATTATGCATACTGTAGAAATAATCGAGACAGATAGTCAGCATTAATATATGAATTAACCACAGTGTACCCCAAAGCAGTCCAGCAGATTCAAGCTCTGTCCACTGTGGAAAACACCCATAGTTCCAAACATGTTTGGTACTTACTATAGAGGTCCACTTTGATATAACTGTAGACATCTTGATGACAATCACCATTTTACCGGGCACCAACCCAAGCATCTTAGGACAACCAAAGCCAGTACAATAGTCAGATTAGCACGGTATTTGACCATTGATGCCTAGACTATTACAAAGAATTCAAATATTTTTGTCAAAAGAATGATCACAGGATTTTAATCTTTATAATGCTATTTTGTAACTTGCCCCAACTTTATAAAACTATTGTTAGCCAAAAGGCCTCACTACATCCCTGGAACTTGAACTCGTCAACCCAGGGCTGCCTGCCACTTCCCCCTCTCCTTCACTGTCTTTGTGCCCTTTCTTTTAAAACTAGACAACTGGGAAAGACTGTGAGGCTGGACCCCAGATAATGGGGAAAGATACAATACTCTCATGTTAGGACAAAAGCTGATCAGACTTCTAGCCTAGTGGGCTTGCTCTGAGTGATGTAACACATTCTTTTGCAAAAGCAAAAGCTGCCTATGTCTGGGTGAGGTCTGACTAGAGCTTTTGTTCATTTTGAAATTCAGCCTGTTTCTTGTTGCAGTCTTAGAGTTCTTTCTAAACTTTGGATAACAATCCTTGTGAGACCTGTGGTTTATAAGTATGCTCTCCCAGTCTGTGACTTGTCTTGTAATTCTCCTAACAATGCCTTTTTGTAGGAAAGTTTTAATTTGAATGAAATATAGCTTATTGGTTGTGTTATCTTTCAGATACTGTGATTTTAGTGTAATTCAAATGTTAAAAATGTTATGCTTTCTCCTGTTGTAGGCTGTTATCATTTCTTAAAACATTTCAAAAAATTTAAAAATGCTATTTACATTACAAGAGAGACAGAGAGAGAGAGAAAGAGAGAGAGACTGGGAGGGCTGGGAAGCTGGGGTAGACCACAGTGTGCACCCAGGGGTCAGAAAACTACTTCTGCAAGTCAGTTTTCTCCTTCCACTGAGGTAGTCTCTCTTGTTACTATGACTCTGCATCCTCCAGGCTAGCTGGCCCACAGCTTCAGGGAGATTTTCCTGTCTCGACTTCTTATTTCCCAATAGAAGTGCTTGGACTATAGATGTGAGTCAGGAGCATCAGACTTTATGGCCTCTGGGTATTGGATTTCTGTAGTCACGCTTGTGTAGCAAGTGATTTTAGCCACTGAGCCGTCTTGTTGACCCAAGTACAAAATTTTGTAATTCTGTGTGTGTTGTATAAATATGGAATGAGAAAAGATGGAGGACAAGGATACGTTGGAGGAAGAAAACCAGCCAAAAGGGAAGAAGAAAAGAGAGTGATAGGTGATCAGTCTTCACCAAGCACAATCCTGTACAAGAACAGCAATGTCATAATGGAGCCCATTAACCGTATACAACCTAAAATGTTAGAAGTGTTATGCTTTGTATTTACCTTTATGTTTATGAGTCATTACATTTAGTGTTTGCAAAGAGCATGAGGCTTGTGTTAACCTCATTTTTTATAAGATTTGTCCTTTTAATTATGTGCACATAGCAGTGTTTGTATGTGGATATGTGCACATGAGGGCAGGCATCTGTGGAGGCCAGAAAGCAGTGTTGGATCCCCTGGAGGTGGAGGTTTAGGCAGTTGTGAGCAGAACCTGGGTCCTGTGAGAGAGCAGGAAGCCCTCTTTACACTGCGTCATCTCTTCAGTCTCAGATCATTTTCTGGTATGTGGATGCCAGCTGTTCTGGCTCCACTTGTGACAAGGTGATCTTTCCTACCTCGTACCTGTTTGCACGTTTGCCAAAGATCAGCCCACACGTTTGTGTGCTTTATTTCCCGGCTCATTATTTTTCTCCATTGATTCTCTTTCATCAACACTGCACTGCCTTGATTGTAATCAGTCTTAAAATTTGGTGGTTATTCTGTATTTTACATTTTTGATACATTCTGCTCTACACATACCTCAAAGAACAGAAATGATCACAGGATGATCACAGGATGCCTCTTGTAGCCTCTTTCTCCTTAATTTCTTCCTCTATTCTGTGACATAATATTGTATCTATATGTCACAAATTTAGTATTGGAACTTTCATTATTTCTGTTAATGGCTGTATTAGAACACAGATTTAGGTAACACATTTGGATTACTTAAATAGTTTTCTATCGTTGCTAATGGCCATCTCGAACATTGCCATTCAGTCTATCCAACTATATGCTGTCCATTTTCTATTGATGAATTATTCCCTATTTGATAGCTATATTTCACAATGCAAAATACCAATACTGCTTAAATGACATTCATGTTAGCAAAATACTATTACACACCTAAGACTACTATACCAACAAATAAATGCTGCATTCAAATGATAAAGAAATGGGATGTAAATGTTAATTCTGGAACAATGACAAAATTGAATCAATCAAGTTTCCAAAGATGGCATCACTTAATTGATATATTCCATATTAGTCAAAATGAGCCCCAAGGTATTTGAAACACAGATGTAGATGTGAGAAATACCTGGTAAGATTTACATTTTAATAGTCCTTAAAGACGGAGGTGCTTACAGCTGGAGGTTGCAGCAAAAGACTTCCTCTTGAGCTGTGATTTATCGGATGATCTTCAGGCCTCTGGTGTTAATAATTACTGTGAACATCACTATTCTCTCTGAGGTCTCCTTTTTAATCAGCATTTGTACAGCTGGACCATTGCAGTAATTTGTTTATTGCTTTTTTTTTTCAAGCTGGAAAATTATGGGCCCTCTCTCTTTTATTTTGCTTTTAAGAGTCAGCTTTGTATTTGCAGTGTCAAAATTTTCATTATAAGAAGATAGCCAGGGAGAGGAGAGAAAGCAAACCCGGCTTCTCAGACAACCCGCTTTTCCTTGGCTGTGACTTCACAGTGGAGAGGACCCCACGCTGCAGCTCTTTCCCTGGCTTTCAAGGGCACGGTTTAACCACTTTGTTGTCTTGCTTTTCTTTGATGCCATGTAACATCTGATAGTGGGATTAATTATTTCATTCTTCCAAGTAAACATTCACAACTGATGCTGGATAGAATATGACAGTGTTTCTAAACAGAGAAATTTTCTGTATTACAGTGGGTTGGATGACCCGGTTTTGTCTCTGAGGGATGCTGTTCCATTCCACCGACAAGCTGCTATACATAGTGTCTTGTCCCAGCAGAATTTTACATCATGGAAATCCTCCGGGAGGTAGAGAGAAGTCAAGGGTTTGCACTTTGGATGTCCCCAAGCACTCACGTACCAGAAACTCTGTTCCCTGTGTGGAGCAGCTAAGAGGTGGTAGGACATTTACTAGCAGGTGGCTAGGTTATTAGGAGAACTGCCCTTAGAAGGGATTGACACTGGTCTTCTGTATTGAGTTAGTGCAGGAGGGGGTTAATATAAAAGAGCAAGTCTGACCCTTGAATCCATTTCTGGCTTTCTTGCAACATGTTTCACATATACATGCCCACCATTGGAATACCATCTGCCACCATGTCCTCACCAGATACCAATGTGGTGACATCTGAATATGGACTTCCAGCTTCCCAACTGTGAGTTAAATGAATATATTTTCTTTATAGAATATTCAGTCTCAGGTATTTTGTCATAACAACAAAAAATGAACTGATACATCAGATTCTGGAAGAAGAGCACTTTGCTTCTGATTGCACAGCTCAGGGGGAGATTCTGCTTACTAAAGGAAGGTTGATGACGGCAGAGCAGAACTGGAAAAGATCTACCATTTGTGGTCTGTTGGTATTGTTCAGTGGTAAGACAAGGGTATAATTGAATTCATTCAGCTGAGAAGAGAAATGTAAGTTGGAGATATAAATGTAAGGATACATACCATTTAGATAATATTGATGATGTGGAAATAAACCCACCAAGCCATGGTGTGAAGGGTCCTGAGAGGTTCCCCAGCACTAGAAGAGATCCCATGTGTAAAATAGGTTGGAGGAGGAATCAGAAGTGACTTGGAAAGAAGCAGCAGAGAGTCAACAATGAGAAGGACATGGTCACATGACTTCAGGAAAACCAGGGGGAGAATGAGACTAATCATGAAAACTGCTGAGAGGACAGGGTAGATGAGAATGGCGATGTGCTTAGGAGGTGGAGGGAAAGTCAAACCTGAGATGTGAATGAAGGGTGAGCCAACAGGAGCTTGGATGCAGTACATGTAAAAGAGGATGGTGGTGGTTTGAAGAAGAAAGACTGCCAACACAATGGCAAGAGGCTCATGGGTGTGTTGTGAGATGATTCTTCAGTGCTTACTGTCCGTCACATTTCCACACATCCTAGAAGCAGAGTACTGACAAGTCCCTGACCAGAGCTTTGCTTTCCAGAATATTCACATGTTGACATGCCTTGGAAGTTGGAGACCATATTTTCAATTGGACATGAAGGAAGATTTGCTCACTGTACAGTAAATGGGGTGATGTCTCTCTTGGGACAAAAAGACCAAGAGGCTTGTTCCGGATAGGGAAGATGTGAATTCTCTAAGCACAGGTTTCTGTACCTCACACCATGATGGATGAAGACGCTGTGATGATACATTGCTGTGTTTGAGTGAGTGATGCTGAGGATGTTTGTGAATAATAAAATCCTTTGCCTTTGACCCAAAAGTCTTGTGTTCTCCCTATCATTCATACAATTCTGGCAAGCTACTTACTGGCACACATAAAAATGGAGTTAAATTTCAACTTCTCATGATGTTTCATCATGAGTTTTGGTAGTAAGAAATCTTTGGGAAGGGAAGAAAGAAATTCTTACTGTCAAGTTTTCTGAGTTCAGCAAGACAATGACATATACAGTATAGTTGTAGCTTTGAAAATCATCTTCTAAAATTTAAATGACCTCTTCCAGAACTCAGCCAAATAGGTTGTAGGATGCGTTGTCTTGTCCTGTCCATATTACTTAATGTAATGCTGATGACTTTGGCCAGCTTCAAAGCCACAGGAAAAGACAGCTAATATCTTCTATGTTGTACTATAACCATGTATTTGTATTTGTAATATACTTTTAAAAATATTCTATCTATTACTTCATGTGTATACATGTATTGCCTGCATGTGTGTAAGTGTCCTAGTGTTGTCCAAGCCTGCAGAAGTCAGAAGAGGGCATCGGATTCCCCTGGAACTGGAGTTATTTTTACCTGCCATATGGGTGCTGAAAGTTGAACCCTGATCTGCAAGAGCAGCCAGTGCTCTTAACCCTGAGCCATCTCTCTAGTTCCAGTTTTGTAATAGCTTTTGTGATTATCATTATAGACAACATTTGCCATTTACTGATAGTTCATAAATTAATTTTAGCTCAAAGTGAGCAGTGCATGTAATATTAATTTCTCTATCAGTTGGATGGCTGGGAGAAGGCATTGATTTTTCCCCATTTTGTACATGTAGATCCTAAATTATCTCTTCCCTAAATAGACCATGACTGTGATGGGAAAAAGGGACAATCCCCATGGACAATGACAGCCCAGTCCTTGCAAACAGTACTGTTTCAACTGAGAATCGCCTAGGAATCCTAATTCTGTTCATTCATTTTTCACTTTATAAAAAGTGAAGCTATTTTGCTTGAACTCAGAAACATTGTCATTATCTTCAGAAAAAACGAACTTCAATAAACAATTTTGTTTATTATAACTTTTACTTTCAATTTGGATTTTAGATGAAATTTTTTCAGCATATGTTGACCTAGAAGAAATATCTTTTAAAGGTAAAATATAGGTAAAATAGAGTAACTGTTCATATACTTAGGTAAAATTATTTCGTGATTATCATTAAACAAAACTATGGTTTCTCAAATGAGTTCATTGGCTGGCGTTTCTACTATTCTGTACTGGGCCCCTGTTCTGCAGTGGAACAACTTGTTTTAATTAAGCGTGCTGTAGGTAAAATGATGTGCGTCCTGATACAATAAACCAGGTGCTTCATCATTTTCTTCTGCAATCTCAGAGCACATACGATTTTATGCCAGTCTCTGAATCCTACCGTTAAAGATATTTCTTAATGGGAAGAATTCACAGCCCCTGATATTTCTTTTCTTCCCTCCTTCCCTCCACCCTCCCTCGCTCCTTCTCCTCCTCCTTTCCTTCCTCTTTCTTTAATGCTGGCTCCTCCTCTTCCTTCCCTTCCCCGCCACCCCATTCCCTTGCTCATCTCTGTTGGAAGTGCTTCATTCTTAAGGTAAATGCACACAAGTCCTCATTTTATGAGCTGCTTTCCAGAGAATGTGACCCAAGACGCAAAAGAATCTGGAAGTCTTCTTGTCACAATAATTCTTTGAAACTGTGACACAGTATGTGCTTCTTTATTGACAACAAACACCAAGCTCAGTGGCAAGCTAAATCAGCGCAGGAACTGGAAGCAGTGACGAGCGTAACTGATAGTGAGATATGTGCAAACACAGCTCAGCAGTATTGATAGTGAGATATGTGCAAACACAGCTCAGCAGTATTGATAGTGAGATATGTGCAAGCACAGCTCAGCAGTATTGATAGTGAGATATGTGCAAACACAGCTCAGCAGTATTGATAGTGAGGTATGTGCAAACACAGGCTTGTTGCCCATAGTCATGACAGAGTCAAGGACCGAACTTCAAGTCACCACTAGAGAAAACCAAGATAGGATGTTTTCTAACTGTGGTGGACACAATGACCGTCCCTCAGAGATGTCCCCTCACTATCACTGAAGTCTAAGAATGCACAGACTACCTTACATAGTAGAAGTGACCAGTATGATCGAGTTCAAGAAATAGCACAATAGGACAATTATTCTGGTCCCAATGTAATCACCCAGGTCCTTCTAAGGGAAGCAAGAAGTTTAGAAAGGATAATTTGAAAAGCAGAGGTTAGAATGTAGTAGCCATGACCAAAGGAAGTCAGTGACTCTGGGAACTAGAAAAAGGCATACAAGGAGAAAGGCCCCCAGAAGAAATGTGGCCCTCCTGGCCTGCTTCTCCTCTGTGCTGCTCACAGGCAGGGCCAAGATCCAGCTACCAGGTGATTCTAGATCTCATCAAGTTGACAAGTGACATTAAGCATTGCACTGTGGAAAGTGAAACTTTAGATAAAAGAGAACCAATGGAGAAAAAAAAACAAAACAAAACAGACAAGCTTATAGTGTGGTAATTTGTCACAACAGCAATGGACACTGGAAACTTCAGCCAGGTTCAGTGATCCTTGAAGTCTATTCATATCCCTGAAGATCCATAAACCCTGATCTTAACTTAGAGGTCAGTTCCCCATAAAGGACGTCATGATGGTGGTTTGTTATAATGGTACACACGGCCTCCCTTGCTTCTCTGTGTACCAATTTCACTCAGTCGCCACTATTATCAGTTTAGTTCAGAGTGACTTGGCACCTACTATTAGACCCAGGAAGGCTGGGACAAATTCTTTACCCTAATACTCACTCTTACCTCAAACTCTGACACACAGATGCTGCCAACCAGCCAGCAGGACAGACTAGAAGTGCTTGCCACTAAGATTTGGTGCAGAGCAACTTGGCTAGGAGCCAGGAAGCATGGATGATACCAGGGTACGAGATGATACCAGGGTGTGAGATGATACCAAGCTGGGAAACTATGAAAGCCTTACTTGTCAGAGTCAGATGGAAGCAGTCATTGGGTATGCCATTGGTATTTTACCTTGTTCCTAACTCCTTCCTCTCTCTCTGCTTCCTGGATGTCATGAGGTGAGTAACTTTGTTCCGCCCTACACCCTTACCACTGTGATACTCGGCCTCACCATAGGCCTACAGCAGTGGAACAAAACCATGGACTAAAACCTCAAATTTCAAAATAAATCTTTCCGTCTAAGTTCTGGCAAGTTTCTCTTCACAGTGATGAAAATTTTCATAAATATATATATACTAATGCTGACTGTATTTCTTTGTCT
The DNA here is from genome assembly GCA_035773235.1 of Eospalax fontanierii. Classification (NCBI taxonomy): domain Eukaryota; kingdom Metazoa; phylum Chordata; class Mammalia; order Rodentia; family Spalacidae; genus Eospalax; species Eospalax fontanierii. The sequence goes on from CM069547.1 coordinate 34,669,405, forward strand.
TTAAATAATAACCTTCTTTTATGCTTGTGGGGGGTGTCCACCCTGGGGCCCACTGTGCTTGCCTGAAATCATGGAGAGTACCAAACTTTGGGAAACAATGCTTTTTCCAATACATACTTGCTAATGGTGGACTGCAGCTCATAAATTAGGTACAGTTTAGGTTGATAACTATGAATAATACAATAGAACAAGTATAGACATGTTTTCGCTGAGAAAGAAACTGGGATTTTAGAAGGGAAAAGAATCAACAAAGGGAAGTCATAGGCTGCATAGAAATGGAAAATGAGTGTTCTCTAAATGGATGGTTAGTTGGAAAAGCCAGAGAACAAGGAAAGATGAAGATGATAAAGCAATATAAATTCAATGTGGAAGAGGGAAGAACATGGCATATTTTGGCTAACCATACTGAGTAAAAATAGTAATTCATAGGTCTTCCCAGTGCCTGATGCTGGATTTGGACATGTTCTTTACCCTCAAGCAAGTGTGGTGGCAGAGGAAGACAGATGTGAGAAGAATGTGTGCAGTCCTGACAATGAGGAAGAGTGATCACCAGTGTTCAGGAGCTGTTAGGGATGGGGGTTGCTCCCAAGCCTGGTCATGGAGGATGGAAGGCTCTGTGAAGAGTCTGCTCAGGTGGGGCAGTGCAGTGAGGATGAGCAGGGCACAGACCATCTCTTCAGAGCAGGGACTGGAGGAGCACCCACCAGCAACTCAGCTCAGTGTGAGAGGGTCCATCTCCTATCACCTAGCAGGTGGGTTCTATTCTCCACCGATTAAATACTTAAATGATGGAAAACCTTTGCTCAGTACAAAGTAAAAGTTTATTGGCAAGTGTTACAGACTTTTTAAGTAGAGAAGCAACATACTCCATCTGCCCCTAGGCTGAGAAGATCACCGAACCCAAAGACATTGAGGTTTTTATTTGGATTTAGGATGTTCTACCTGTTGATGCCCTCCAATCCTTTTTCTATTGGTCTGAAGGTGGCTATAAGCCCCGTCTATAGCAGGCATTGGGTCTCTGTTCCTATGAATACTGAAGTAAATGGATTGGTGATTGGCTGGGATAAGAGCAGGCACCCCAACTACCTCTGTTGTTTATAGTTTAACATGTTCAGAGAGATTCACTGCATGTAGGGACTGGAAGGGATGGAAGGAGAGTTACAGTTTCAGAGAAAAGAGCAATAAAGACATAGAAACTTACTATCTATTGCTGGGGAGAAAAGGGCACAATAAATCCCCCACACCTCTTTCTCCCATCCTAGGGACCCATGACTTCACAACTGGGTCCCCGCCCCTCTCCCAGAAGCACAAGCAGCAGAGGGGGACAAGGCGAAGAAACACCCAACTTCTGGCTGCTGCCAACACATTTGTTAACCCTTTATTGCTTTCTTTAAATAGGTCAAATCCTTTATAACATCTACAGGGTTCATTGATTTTTGTGTATAGAATTTTGCTGCATTGATAAAAATACTTTTCCAGTTTATAAGAGCTCAAGCTGAAACAGGTGTCGTTCAGCCTTCTTTTATTGAACGAAAAAGCAAAGAGGAGTTTCTGGAACACAGACAGGAGCAGGAGAAAATTGCATGAATTCTCTGAACCCTAACCGTTCAAACAAATACCTTCTCTCTCTCCACGTTCCAGGCATTTGGGGGACAGTTTGGTATTAGATAGTTTTCTTATTGGTGAGTTGTTTTCCCTGAGAATGGTGAGTTCAGAGGCTACATGGGTTGAGTGGATCCTTCAAACAGGCCATGGATGGATCCAGTTCCTTCTGTTTTGGAAATCGACACTTCATTTCATTACAACAGACCTGCTTTATCCATGGGGAAATCTTTAGTGACTCGGGAGTTTTCAATATAGATAATTTTTCAGAATGAGGTCAACAGTTAGGTCAGGAAGGATCCTAAACAGCAAAAAGAGGTAAGTCCCTGGGACTACTTCAGAGATGTCTCTGTGTAGGCACCTAGCATTCAGCCCCCTGCCATCTTCCTCTCCTCCAGGAATGGAATCAGTGAGTAAGACAGACTCACACAGTCTTCTCCATTTATAACCTCATGAGAAGGTTTCTCCTTGGGCCTGGAGAAAACTTTTATCAAGAAAAAAGAGCCTAGAAAACGCATACCCCATTTACCATCTTATGAGACTATCAAAGTGTTGCCTTTGCTCTGGTTAAGTGAGTGTATTACTGGGCACCTGCTCAACTTCTCTGCTTTCTGCCTTTCAGAAGAAGGAGGCAAGTTTCTTGTAGCTGAAGAAGGGTTTATCTAGCCACTTCTGTGTGTGGGGTCCCAGGAGAGACCTGCTTGCCTGATGATGTCTCTTTGATACATAAGTAAAGTGCTGATCCATCTAGAGTGTGACTAAATCAAGCCTCACAGGCAGAAGCATTTACAGCCCTCCACTGGGACTGCTAATTAGTACATAGTATTCTGCTTAGCACCAGAGGAGCTTGAGGACCAGAGCCTCAGTTGGGATCTCTGGACAGGAATGGAGGCCTTGCTTCATCTCTGCTGGTTTCAGAGAGACCAGGAGTGGTAGCTGAGAGTCTTGCTCTGAGGAAAGTGCCTCTCCAGAAGCAGCTGTGGGTAATAAAACACAGATGTCCCCTCATGCGTCTGCCCAGTATTAAGGGTTAGAGGACTGAGGTGTTGGCTGCTATGGATAAAAATATGCTTCCCCAGTGAAGCCCTAGCCTCCTGTGCCTGTAACTTCAGGTCACCCCCAAGGCTTTAAGGGGGTGACCTGAAGTTGCATGAGGCCATGAGGGCGGATCTCTAATCCCACAGAACTGGTGAACAGAGTAAGACTCCAGAGCTCTCTTCCAGCTTCTAGAACTGTGATAAAATACATATCCAGTTTTTAAGCTACCCAGTCTATGGTATTTTGTTATAGTAGCCTAGGATGACTAATACAGTGTCTTAGGTTGGTACAGGCTGATCCTAACATCCCAGAATAAGTGGGCATCTAGACATTTCTGCTAAAGCCCATAAGCTAGGGCAGTATGTTTTCTGTGGACTGGTTTGTAATGCAACTGGATTAGGGAAGCAGAAAGTGTCTCCTTCTCCAAACTGGTTGGTTTTCTAAGAGTAATACCTGAGACGGTACTTATTAGGAATAATCTTCAGCTGGGAATACAGCAACTGAGTATGTAAAGATGAGACTTGTATCCCTGAAATAGAAGTCTAGATATAGACATTCCAAGGTCATCATAGAATGTTTGTGATGTCATCAAAGACTTGGGTTCTTTCTGTCTTGGTTTAACTGCCTTTAGTAGTTGCTTGTTCTTGGCTTATAACATGCTTAGTTTCTGGCTGGAAGAGGAAATGGACATCACCTATATACCCATGACAAGAATGGCATCCCTTCTGCTTGAAAGAAGCCTGGAAAATTTGGTAGTAAACTGAGTTCTCAATAGATGAGAAAGAAATGGAAGATATGATGGCACACCAAAGATTCAGAGAGCCAAAACCAGGCAAATGAAAAAAAGTGATAGACCTTCACAAATGAGACCTGGCTGCCTGAGGCAAGAAGACCACACTCAGATTTGGGTGGGGCTGGTCCTGAGCATGAGCACAGAGCCATGGGAACAAGTGGGTCTCATGTTCCCCATAGCTAAGATGCATGAGTTTTAATTTAAATGAAAATCTATTTCATAAAATGAAGGAAAATATTTTCATTCTTGGGAGCTAAACTAATTACCTAAACAATCAATCAGAAAAATGTACCAAAGCATAGAAAGAAATAAAAATCATGGTCAGAAAGTAAGTCTCTGATGCTATCTTCTTGGAAGATCTAATGGAAAGTTCTCGAATGTTCCCAACAGGAAATCTACAGGAACAGTAATGGAAGCAGATGAGGTACAGAGTCCAGGCAGATGAGACAGATGGCCAGTGCAGTACACACACAGGATACATCCCTTCCCAAGCCCAGGACACATTAAGTGACCATAGCATTCTTTCCTGCAGAGGCCCACTCTCCAAATACCTGGGAACATGCAGCCTCAGGCACCCATGCTAATTGGTCAGACTTGGCACTTGCTATTTATTCTTTAGTGGATTCTAGATTTTTCATTATCTCTCCCTTAAAATCCAGACTACCTGGGCAAGTGACAGGAGAGAACACTATTTGGGAGAGGAGGGCCTGGAACACTGAAATACTGGGGGCATTGTGGAGAGGCACGAGCAGGAATGTCAAGCAGGGTAGGAACGGCCTCTGCAGTCCAGCCCCTGCTGTCATGTAGTCCTTATCTGTCTCTCTTCTACTGAATCGGTAGCTTCATGGGTTCTATAAATGCAGCATTGAAGCATAAATAAATAGTAAAACCTATTTAGTATCTGTACGCATGGGGAGCCGGTCACATTGAAAGTCAGAGGGACACATCTTTGTCTTTATTGCATTGACTCCAAATTCATTGAGCCAAATCCCCTATCAAGTATGAGTGGGCTGGTCACTGCTCCATCCTTGTCCTCCCTCTGTTTATGTGTCTCAAGGAACAAATTTCCTCAGGTCTCCTAGTCTCCTGTCTTTCTGGTAGGTTTGGCTAATGCGAGTCATGTGTCAAAGATTAGATAAGGTAGTCAGATGAGAAGCCAGGGTGCTTTCTCACCTGCCTTGCCTGAGGCATTCTGACGGTGGCTGAGTCCCCTCACTGGATCTAGACTCTAAAGCCCCCTTCTGTGGTCTCAGTTTGTTCTAGACTACCTGCTGTAGTGGCCCTAGATCTTCTGATTCTGCCTCATTTCCTTGACCCTGTAGCCACAGAGTGATGAATCTATGGTTTAGCTGACTGTTGTCTGCTTGCTTAGGTTCTTAGTACTGATTCATGGAATCGCATGCCTCTCTTGGAAACATCTGTAGTGACTTTTATTTTGCCAATGAAACCCTCACTCGTTTGCCTCAGGCCGTTGTCCAGTCTAGAACTCACTTTCTTTCCTCTTCCGTTCAGTAGCAAATCATATTTATTTATGCTTCAACGCTGCGTTTATAGAGCCCGTGAAGCTGCCGATTCAGTAGAAGAGAGGTAGGTGAGGACTACATGACAGCAGGGCTGGACTGCGGCGGCCGTTCCCACCCTGCTTGATATTCCTGCTGGTGCCTCTCCACAATGCCCCCAGTATTTCAGTGTTCCAGGCCCTCCTCTCCCAAAGAGTGGTACCCACCTGTCACTTGCCCAGGTAGTCTGAATTTTAAGGGAGAGATAATGAAAAAATCTAGAATTCATTGAGGAATCTTATACCTGAAATTGATCCTTATTCACAGCCCCCTAGATAAATGATAGGATGGGAGTCGGTTCCCACTCAGAATGGAAAGTCTCATCCTTCCCGGGGTCCCTCCACCGGCACCATATACCCCACCGTAACTGGAAAGGTTTGGTGAAACAGGTAACAGTGAGGGCTGGTCTTGACCTTCCTGGATCCACCGGGAGATTTTTTTTCTAGGAAGTCCACAGAAAGGGCACACTAACCTTCCTCCAGGGTGGCTCTTCCTCTGGCATCTCCACAGGACTCCAGTGACTTAGTAGGTTCTGAAGTAGATCAAGCTGAATTCCACAAGTAATAGAAGCATAGTTTCTATCCAGATTCTCACTCCATCAAAACATGGTCTAAAGGGATAACTCCAGATGACTTTCATTTTAGGGGACACTTCTACCTTTGAGAATGCATTACTTTGACTTCTAAATTCTCTTTCAAAGCTATTATTTGTCGCAAAATAATTGTAAGATTTTTTTTTTCTTTTTCATTCTAGGAATAATGTCCTCACTTAGTCAACCCTTCCTTTTTCATACTTATTTTGCTAAATTCCCCTGGGACTTGGAGGCAGTTTTCTGTGGGAATTTGAATCCATGTGGAGCAGTGTGCAGCAGCCTTTGTAACTTTATCAGCAAAGACCTTTCTCTGCGTTCCTTCTCCTGGTGACTGGGCATTAAAGGCTTAACCTGGAACAATGTGTTACTTTAAAACTGTATCTCCATGTGGGGCCTCTCAGATTTGGAGGAAAGAAAAAAAAAAAAGAACAATGACTTACTGTGACACCACAAATAAACAAACCTGTATCAAGTGAGTCATTTTTTATTTCTTTCTTGACTCAGGAATCCAACTGATTTTCTGTGTCATTTAATGACTTAATTGTCTTAATGACTCTGGGGATTTTCACATAGCTCTGCATCATTTTAACTCCTGGAATTGGTGTCCCTTGCTGTGCCTTTATGAGAAGAACTGGCTGTCTTTTTGAAGAGATGTTAGATTGTTCTTTCTTTTATGTTGTTGCTTTATGAAGGTGTTAAAAATGCCACTCTAAAAGACAGGACTGGAAAATTGTTTAGTTAAATCGTGCGTGACAGATGCCTATGAATTCTTTACACCCATTACCATTTCTCTGTAATGTGCCATCATCCTGAATAGATTACACTTTAGATGTCGGAGTGTTTATGCAGAATAATGCAGCAACATCATGAGGTTCGCTTAGGTAGGCCTCCCCTCCAACGTCCAGCAGGATCAAATGCTTCCATGCACACTCTGATTTTATTACCTCTTCATTTCCCTGCACTGGAGGAGAGGGAATTTAAGATGAAGCCAAACCCTGAGGGATAGAGTCTTCCTTCAGGTCGAAAGGCTGAGCTAGTGTTGGAGAACGACTGACTTCTGGTCATTTTCTTTTGTGTGCAGGAATATTAAGTGTGCTTGACAGGAAATGTAATATGAAGAAGCAAAGCATCAGAACTTGAGGGTTAAAGGAGATTTTTAGGGAGTGCTGCGACCCACTAGTATTTTCCTGTGAGCATATGGGGACGGGGATTTTAAAATGCTCTCTTCACCATTCACATTTGCATGAAATTTCCTGATTATCCAAGCAAATCTGACAGAATTAACTTGTACTTCAGAGGGGGAAAAATCATCATTACCTATGACCAGAGCCTATAATACAGAAACTGGATGGTCTTTAAGATCCTGCATTCCTTTTGCAGGGTTTTGTCCCTGTTTGTCACATAAAAGACATCCCTCTGGGAAATCTCAAACTTCTGGCTCTCAATTCATTCAGCATAGCAAACTTCTACCTAAATTTAAATGACTGAGAAGCATACAGTGGTGAAGGATATCCTTTAATTGGTGTTCACTTATTTTTTAGAAAGAAAAATATTGAAGTGATATTCATGAATATATAAATTAACTACTTAAAGTGCACAATTTAATATACTTGCAATATTATACAGACACCACCAAGTTACAAAATATTTCATTGCCACAAAAGAAAACCCCATTGAGTAGTCACTGCTCATCTTCCTCTTCCTGAGCCTTGGCAACCATCAATCAACCTCTAATCTCTACGGACTTAGCTATTTTTGATATTACATAAAAATGGTTTGATGAAATGTGTGACTGTCTGTATCCGGCTCTTTTCCCTCAGTGTAATGTTTCTGAATTTCCTCCACATTCCAGCATTTACCAGTACTTCAGTTTTTTTATGGTGGCTAATATTCCATTTGTGTGTCAGACTTCTTTATCCAGTCATTGTGTATAGACTTTTGGTTGTTGTGAATAGGGTTGCTGGGAATACCTTATCTTTTGGAGATAAGGATAGTAGAATTCTAGACTATATGGTATTTCTATGATTAACATTTTTGGAAACCCTGGAATTGTTTCCCAGGACTGTAGCGTCATTTTACATTCCCTCCAGCTACATCTGAGGATTACAGTGTCTCTGTGTCCTTAACAATTCTTGTTTTATGTATTTTATTTTCTTTCTTTTTGTTATTGTATCCATCCCAGTATATGTGGACTAGTCGCTTTGATTTCCTTTTGCTTTTCCTTAATAGCTAATGATGCAAGAATTTATGTGATCCCTGTGACTTTTTAGTATGTTTTGAAACTGAAAACATTTATCTAGCCTCATCCTTTTTTTTTTTTTTAACCCTTAAGGTTGTCTCGATTCTTCTGAATACTTGTAATTCTGCAAAAATTTGAGGACTAGCTTTGCCATTTCTATGAGAATTTTGGAATTTTAATAGAAGATAGGTTGACTATGTAAATAACTTTGGGCAATATTGTTGTCTTAATGTTCAGTCTTACAACTCAAGACCATGGATGTCTTGGCATTCATTTGAGTATTTAATTTCTTTGGGCAATATCTTGTAGATTTCTCTTTCAGATCCTTTGTTAAATTAATTCCTAGGTGTTTTAGTATTAGAGATCTCCATCTTTTCTTCCTTTATCATTATGCTTTGACTTCTATAATTATTTAATATAATGCATAGTTAATAACTAAAGTTATGAATTATTGAAAATACATATAAAATTGTGCCAAAACAACTGACATCATGCCTAATATGTGTAATATAGGATTTTGTATAGGCATACAGACCAAAATGACTGCAATGCATTTTACGTGAGTGAGGAGTTCCGTGTTTTAGCATTAGACATCTTGGTCTGTTAGTGAGCAGCCACTGGAAACTTATTTAAAACAAACATTAACACATTTATATTACTTTTCTGAAGCTGAAAAAAAAAGTCAAAACTTATATGGTCTGCCTACAAACTGATCTCATTTCATTGGGGAGTAGATGGTATTACTCTGAAAAATTTAGAAGTCTTTTGCAACTTAATTTAATAGTAAAGCTTCAGGATTCTTTGTTGGAAGCCTCCTGGATCTTAGTTGAAGTGTGAGGCTTAAAGGACACAGTTGGAAGATAGTGATATGATACTACAGGTCCAAGAGGGGCAGCCCTAGTTCCGGCCTCTAGGGGAACATAGTGACTGTGTGCTTCAATGAGGTTTAGCTATGTTATGATGCATCCACAAGTCATGATCATTCATTATAAACCAAGTTGCTTTGTGATTTACTATGACCAGATGGCAAATGTGAGCCAACTAGACTGCATCTATATTTTCTGTTGGTCTAACTAATTGTAGTTTGGAAATGTTTGGAAAGGGATCTTGTCTATTTGATCCCAGATGTATCACTGTTATGCCCACATGTATTTGATTTTGTTTATTTGAGGCAGTCTTCTTCTGCCACCCAGACTGGCCTCAAACTTGTGATTCTCCTTTTTCAAATTCCCCAATGCCGTCATTATAAGCATAGCCTATATATGTGGCTAAGCAATGATATCACAACCATATTTGTTTTTCTGAGACAAGGACTTGCTATGTTGTTCAAACTGGTTGTCAACTTTGAGTTCAAGTGATTGTCCTGCCTCAGTTTCCTAAGTAAGTGGGACAATAGATGTATATTACCCTGTGCCATTTTTATACAATACTAGTTTAAATTATTTTAACAGATATGGAATTCAGATGAAAAAGTTTTATTATGATAAAATAAAACATATTTGAGAAATATATGTAACGTACCCAGAGCACTATGCAAGGGACTATGGAGAATATGAATTATTGGCATGTATGTCCATTAAAGAACTCTTTGATACATTTAATTCTCTAAAATTAGAGAAATAAGATACGTAGGATAACAAATTTTAAAACAGCCTTCTGGATTTTGAAATAAAAGACAAACAGAACTGAAAACTGCACAACACAAAACACAGTGTCAGGTAGGGGTAACCTCCCTTCAAGTTGTTGGTCAGGGTAGTTTAAAAGACTCTCAAAATAACACAGGATATTAGTACAGCCCTTGATTACCTTCCAGAACTTGAAAGTAAGACCCTATTGCCTAAGACAGGACATACTTCAGGGTGTAACATTAGATAGATTAACCAAGATCCAGTTTGTGGACACACACTGAAGGACATTTGGGTACATAAACTTGACTTGATAGGGCTTAATACGTTTAATAAAGTACTTGAAATCTGGTGGGAGTGGGTTACAAGAGAGGTACAGATAGGAGAGCAGGTCTAATCATGACCAAAATATAATGTTTGGAATTCACAAATATCCAAGGAAAATATTTCAAAATTTCTTTAGCTTTTTATATTTAATAAATTTTGGGGGAGAAGATATTCATTTTATTATGCACTAAAGCTTTGACTTATGGACAGAACTCTAAAATACCAGCCTTCTTCCGAGGCAGCAAAGTGCTCTTAGCCACTGAGTCATCTCTCCAACACCAATATTTCACGTTTTTTAAAAGAACATTGCTACCCTGTTCAAATTCTCTTGGTTTTGAAGAAGGGCCTTATCTTGGGTCTTCCTGGGAGGCAACACATTTCCTCCCAGGACCTCTTCTCACACCCCCTCTTGCATCCCGGGAGACAGGCTTTTGGCCTAGACTTCAGCAACTAGATGTTCTTGTTCTGGACTCTAAGCCCTGTACTTAGTCCCAGTCAGTCCGATTGCTGAGAATGAATGCTGCTGGAGACTGCCCTTAGCTGTGAGCTGAGCACTGTCTGTCTGTCTAGCCTTCCAGTCTTTCCAGGGGTGGATACTAATCCCCCGCAGAGTAAACGGGGTACATTTCTTCCCTGTGACTGGCTGTTCAAGGGGTGGAGACAGTTTGCCTGGCCAGGGCCTCTTCTAACAGCCAGGTGTAGTCAATGGAGAGAACACAGGTGTGGCTGGGGTCAGAAATCAGACTCAGGGTCTCCTGGCCCTGGGAAACCACAGGGGCAAGAGAAGCCTTCGTCCTCTTTGGCCTTATGTAGGATCAAGCAGTTTGTGCCAGCCTCAGTGAGGTTAAGAGTAAAGGAATACTTTATATAATTGTTAACTAGCAATTCCAGTACTAGGCATGGTACTCATGACCGTCCCTATGAACTGTTGGCGAAGCGAGCCTTTGAAGTCCCCTCCTACCAAAACAAAAGGCAATTGCCGCATTATAACGCTGATTGCACACTGGAAGTGGACAGTAAGGCCCTCTTACTGAAGATGTGATGTGGCTCGAGCATGGAAAGAGAGATCTAGCTGGGACTGAGCTGAAAACTCCCTACAAATGGATGGCTGGCCTTCATAGTGCTAGAGGGCGCTATGCAGACCGCTATGGGAAAATGGTCCTAAAAAACTCTGCTTAATGACAGATCTTGCATGCTTCATTGTCAGATGTCTCAACAGGTGTAATAGAGGCTCGTCTGGTATGTGCACCCTCAGCATATTTATAATTGGATTTAGGACCCGCTCTTCAGGGAGAAAACACGTGTCTGATATTAGAAAAAAAAGTTGACTCCTGATGGTGTTGGAGGAAGTTATAGGCCCCAGTAGAGACACTACTGTGATTGTTTGTGAGGTGAATATGATACATCTACTTAGGTACTATAGAGTATCTTTGTGAGTCACCCTAAATAAATCATCTCTCTAAATGGAAGACCAGTTTCTGTTTTATTCTGTCGGATTGACCAGACTTTGCCCGCTAAGGCATGGAAAATAAATTTCATGAGACACCAGGTTTGTGTCCTCAAGTGACCTTTGGTGTAGGTTCACCAACTGGAGCCTTAAAGGAGACTGACCCTCCCCCCCTGCTGGCAATCATCAGTTGCCAATGGTTTCTCAGGTAGGATTGGGGTTTCTTACCCACTCTACATGTCTATGCCAGGATTTTGTTCTTTATTATTGATTCCAGAACTTCATGCAATGTGTTTTGATCATGTTCAGACACCCTCCGCCTCTCCATCTCCTCTCTACTACCATAGCCCCAATTTCATGTCCTCCATTATTATCTATCCTTTCTTTTTAATCTTTTAAAACTTTTGTTTTTAAAGTTCTCTCAATTTTGCCTTTTTTACTTTTGATTCTCCATTTGGGTTTCTTCCAAACCCTTGCCTTATTGAGCAATGCGCTAGTGATAAATGCCTATCTCTTTCCATCTCTCCTTCCAAGAAATGTAGGGAATGAAGTTCTTAGCCAGAAAGTTCGCTCACTGAGAGCACATCTCAGTTCCACTGTGCTTCAAGGCAGAACTTGGTGGGTGCTGTTAAAGCACACAGAACCCACTGCTTCCCCTGAACCAACTGTTCACTGGGAAGTCATGCTTAAGACAAAAGCAAAGTTTGAACAAAGGGAACCAACAAGAGGCATGAGACTGTCTGGGCATAGTCCCTTAAAGTGGTGGGATGAGCCTGTCTGAACCCTTCAGAATTGCTGGATGATGGGGTAAAACGTGACTCTGCTAATTCCCATGTCAGCACGGGCAGTTTGGGCCACATAGCTCATTCACAGATCAGTTACTGATGCTTCAGGAGCCAAACAGCAGAGAACTCATCTAATGGTGCCTTAAGCACTCAGGGATTTTCTCTGACAGAAAGAAGCCTAAGTAAAGGATGCCTGTAGCACTGTTAGTTCATAAGCTGACGGAGTCAAGGCCAGCACCTTTGCAACTCTTTTGGACTTTTCCTTTTGGTCTGAAAATGTTTCTTTCACAAGACATCCACAGGCCAGCCAGGAGAAAGCAGAGGAAGTGGAATTGAATTCAGCATTCTTATCAAAGAGGAGATCTTCACTTGATGCCCTGAAGAACATTTTGGAGCTTACCTGAACAGAATTGCAACGCCATTGAGGCCTTAATGTACAGGTGCATGTGTATTTGACAGTGTACCTCACCCTGTACATGAGGCATGTTTGGCAGTGTTTAGGCATGAGAACTGGCTTAGCAACAGTGTCCACAGCACTTGCTGATATAATCTGGCATTCAGTTTCCACAAGAGCCTAAGGGCAGACTAAAAGCCACTACTCTACGGGGATGTGACGCTGGGGCTGAGAACACCGGCTTCTCTTTCCTTACTGGAACTCATCAGAGGCTCCAGACCTCAGTCAGTCTGCTGCACACGACTTTCCCCTATTGTCTCTGCCAGCTTTTAAGCATCCGTTGGCTCAGATGCTGCGGCATTTACGAAGCTGTCTTCTTCTGGGGGAACTAGTCAAAACTGGAAGGAATTTAGAAAAAGGGTAAATCATTCAGAGTAGACTGCCTAAGAGACATGGAACATGGTGTTGCCTCAAAGGTCCAAAAGTGCGTTTGTTTTTGTGTGGGGAACTTTGAGACATAGAACTTTCTCTTCACATATAAGGAGTGTCCTGGCCACTAGACTGTAATACTTATTGAGGTGACAACCCATACATTCATGCCATTTGTCTCCCACTCTCTGGCACGTTGTGTCTTCCCAGTCCTTTAGTACCTGCTAGCTCCTGTTTAGTAAGTGCACAACATGAGTTCACTACCAGATCATTTTCCCTGGCATTTGTTTTCCCCTACATAGTGGGTTTTAGAGCCAATACACAAATCAGTCCTGGTAGTGAAGACAACTATTCCAAGTGTGCATTTTCTTGTAGGGGGACTAGGAACTCAGAAGGGGGATTAAGGACAGTGATTGGAGGGTGTCATTGGCATTTAGCAACTGCAAAGAGAACTCCAGTCTGTCACTTTTGCTCATTAGACTCTGTCTACCCTTACCCGAGCAGGGGCTGACAGTGACATTCCAGCTCCTAAGGAATTGCCAGTTCTTTGACAGCTTTACTGGAGCATGTTTTCAAAACCACGTAACTCACCCACTTCAAGTCTACATCATATAATTCACCCACTTCAAGGGCATAAAATGATTTTTAGGAGATTTACCATTTATTGCAACTTTCACCCCAAATCAGTTTTTGAACATTTTCTTCAGTCAGGTCTCTCTCTTCCACACAGTGAGGGAGATCTGATTGGCGTGTTAAAAATCTTATTACAGAAGCTGAAAACATCAAAAAGTGACTGAGTTATGTGCCGTTGCACGGAAGAGTGATCGTGATTTACTTCGCCATGATTCACATTTACATTGTTAATGATATGTGATTATATCTGCAAAGATAGAAACGCCACAGGTGGCAAATATTTGTGTACATTTCTTAGCATCTACTTAGGAGGAATTTCTAAAACGGGCGTGAGTGGGTATTTGTGTGGTCCACAGTTGTATTACACTAGGGCGGTGAGGTGGCATTCCAGTAGACAAGAAGAGCAGACGGAGGCAGCACTTCCATGTACACTTACATGTGCTAGCAAGGATGTTGCTGTGTTTCAGCATGGTCAGCAGTGCTCATCTGTCTTCCTCCTGAGGCTGCTGGACCAAGAGCCCCTCTCTCTCACCACGCTCTTTTACTACCCAGACAATGATAGAAGGGCCCTGTAGAGTAGACCACATAAACAGTTGACAGTGTTAGCTTAACTCCTTTGACTTTTGATGCTCCAAGGAGCAGATGACTGAACAGGAAGAAGGCTTCTTACCTAAGTCACCACTTTGCCTTGTCCCAGTGTGCATGACAGAGAGACCGTGGACCACCAGGCCCTCATCCTAACATTCTGGTCTCAGCCACTTCCACTGCGCTCATGACTCAGCAGGGGCCCTGGGAACAGCAAAGGGTGTTTTCCTGGCCATGCTATTTGATGTTGATGCTCTATTTTGCTCAGGGATCATACGCTAGTACATTTCAGCAAAGACAATTAAAAATTACAAACTTATAGAAATCTGAAAGAAGAGTGAAAATACAAGTACAGTCTTCCTAACTGCGCAGCTGGCAAACATATTGTCACAACAGTTAACTTTGGTGACAGCTGTTGCCTACTATGACAAAGGAGGTATGACCTTGTCCCCATAGTCCCTAAAGTGCCCCATGTGGTTCTGGTAGTATTCCTCTGTGTCTGCACCTCTGCTAACAGAAAGTCAATTCATTAGATGCTGCCTTAAATATACTGCTGGCATTTCTAAAAACTACATAATGATCGAGGGTCTGAGTGAACTGGGCAACCATGAGCATTCTGTTTTTCAAAGACTAGCCAGGGGACACTAACCAGAGCAGAGTTGAGGGTGACAGGGACACATATGGGGCAAAAAGAAGCATTCTGATGTGCACATGAGCATCCATTACCTAGGTGAGGTGATCACCTCCCAGGTGCCAGAGCCTCAGAGTCTTCATGTTAATATCTCTAAGAAAATCCCCACAGCTTTTCACTGAGAGTCAAGGTTATAACAAAGGTGGAATTCAGACCTGGTAATTCTCAGGCTGCGCCTGGCTGCTCAGGCACCATTCTCTCTTCAAAGTATTTTGCCACCCCCTCCCCACACCAGGGAATGGCCTTGAAAAGTATTCAAGGCCAAACAAAGACCTAAACCTTTTTCAGAATTTAAATGACACTTATAGTTTCAATAGGCGCTTTTCTTGTGCTTTGTTATTTTCCACAAAATTCTGAACTAGCTCATAAATGGATTTGCACTCAAAGCAATGAATTCCCAATTGGATGATTTCGTTCAGACTATTTTGTGAGAATAAGGACCTTGGGTCACCTCCTCCTGGTATATGAGAAGGAAAATTTGTCCTTTGCAAGCTTTTGAAGGATTCTAAGACTTAGGAGAAATCTGGTGCCCAGAGCCATGACTGGCTTCCTTATGCTCTAGCAGCTGATCTCAGAAAACAGGGGGCTTTGCCCTTAACCTCCATTTTCCTCCTATTGGTCATGTATACAGGATAACTATGAATAAACAAAGGGCAAGGTAGAGAGAACCTATGTGTATCAGAAGGCATAAGCATAAACTCACATAGATTTAATGCATCTACAGAGAGATACAAAAATAAATAATACATTCTAAATTATTTTACTATTATTTTAGTGTCTAATTATTAATAAAAATACATGTAGTTCAAAAGCATGAAAAGACAAACCAGCACTATGGAAGTAAATAATCTGATCAAAACACCTGTAAGGAGCTGGAGAGATGCCTCAGTGTTTCAGAGTACTGGCTGCTCTTGCAGAGGACCTGGATTTGGTTCCCAGCACTCACATGGTGATTAACAACTGGCTCAAACTCAAGTTCTAGGAGATTCTGACACCCTCTTCTGACTTCTATTGCACGACACAGGTACACTTACACTCATACAGGCAATACACTCATACACCAACAATAAAAATAATCAATAAAATATTTTAAAAGACCTGTAAAAGATTTTACCAAAGAAGATACACAGATGGCAAATAAGCATGATGTGCTCACTATCAAATGTGGCGTGGGAATTGTAAGTTTATATTAACACTACATCATGACTACCCAGCCGTTGGATGGTTAAAGTTGAGTACAAGGAGAATAGCAAGTTCTGGGGAGGATGTGGAGTAATGGGGGCTTTTATGCATTGCTGATGGGAAAGCAAAATGTTATGGTCACATTGGAGAATGGTTTTGCAGTTTCGTACAAAATGAAACATACTCTCAACATGATCCAATGACTGTGCTCCTTGATATTATGCCCACATAAAACCTGAGTGTGGATATTCACAACAGCTTTATTCATAATTACCTAAAGGCAACATCACTCCAGAAGCTGTACACCCAGGATGTCCTTCTCAACGTAATGGATAAACTGCAGTTATACCCAGAGAATGAGATGTTTTTCAGTGCTGAAAGGAAATGAGCTTTTAGGCCATGAGAAGATGGAGGAAGCTTTAAAAGCATATTGCTAACAGAAAGATGCTGAAAGTGACTACAGAGTAGGATTCTGACTGTGCTGTATTGCGTAAAAGACAGTAAAGATGCCTGATTGCTAGGAGTTGGGAAAGGGAAGGATGAATAGGAAGAATGGTAAGTTTTAAGGGCAGTGAACAACAGTGCATCTCCCTGTTGCTGGAAACTGCCCATCTGTCAAAAACCACAGAGTGCACAATGCAGAAAGTGAATACCAACATAAATTATGAACTTTAATTGATAATGAGTTGCTAATGCAGAGCCATTTATATAATACATTTTCCACTTTACTTGGGGGGTATTGATAGTGGGAGAAAGTAAACTTCTTTTTGGACAAGTAGTGTGTGGCAAATTGTGTACTTTAAACTCACTTTTTTCTGTGAACATAAAACTGCCTTTAAAATATATTCTACTAAATATGCTAACAAACAATTGTGTATATACATGGATTGGTACATACCCAAGCACATGTATGTATATATTTCCTAACTGCACTTGCTGAGAGAACCCAGGAGTGCCACTGGTAGTAAAAAGCACTCATTTGGACAAGTGGTTGGTTGATTCCAAATGTTATGGATTTGGAATCCATAACATTTGGATTTTGAAGCCTTAACTGATAATGTAATTGTATTTGGAGATGGCTCCTCTGAGAAGTAATCAGAGTTGAGGTCCTGAGAATGAAGTGTATGCCTTACCAGAAGAGACAGAGAAACGAATGGTTATTCTTACTCCATCATACAAGTGTACCCTAAGATGGCAACCTCCTGTAAGCCAAGAGAAAGAGACCTTGGAGTGAAGATTCCCTTGCAGGGACCTTAATCTCAGATTCCCTAGCCTTCAGAATTATGGTAAATGTTTCTGTTGTTTAAGCCAGTCAGCCAGCCAGCCTGTGGTATTTTTGTATGTCAGCCAGATGACTAATTTACCATGGCAGAGGAAGGAACAATAAAAGATGAACTTGAGAATCCTGAGGCATCAGAAATAAGTAAATACTAAAATAAGAAAAGAAAGAATATATAGAGACAAAGTGAAAAAATGAAACAAAGAGGTAGAGAAGCAAGTCTAAAAGGACCCCAATGGATAGAATTAAGCTACCTTAAGCAAAGAATGTAAAAGCTACATAAGCCAATGAGTAATATAAATATCCATGAGTCCCCCTTCTGTAAACGCCTGAACAGAGAAGTTGGTGATGACAGATACATCTCCATGATAGAAGAATTCCTATTAGTATGTCCAGACAATGAGGAAAATAGAAAGGACCATTAGGGTAGAGCAGTCATAAATACTGTAGGCAAGATCCACAACCTATAAAGCCAGGTGCCACGGTTTTAGGAGGACTTGGTTTCACATAGTCTGAAATTGTTACCTGCTCTAAATATTAACTATTTACAAAGGGAAAGCTATCTTCTTAAGAATTAACTTTCTATTAAATAAAAAGCTAAGATAACAGGGTATGGTAGGCCATACTTTTAATCCCAGCAATGGGGAGGCAGAGGCAGGTAAATCTCTGTGAGATCAAGCCCAGCCTGGTCTACATAGCAAGTGCAGGACTAACTGGGACTACAGAGAGACCCTACTGCAAAAGACAAACACAAAAGATAAGTTGGTATTATATTATACATAGGTACTTGATAACTGTTAATATTTAAAAACTGATTTTTCAAATCATAGTGTTCATTGATGACTTAATTTTATTTTTCTTATCTCATTATGTTGCTTTTGAAAGCATAAGTAAATGACCCAAATGAAGTATTATTAAAATACAGATTTCTTGAATCTGTGATAATCTAATAAGTAGGAATCCAGTTATGCCGAATCTGACAGGGTCATTAGTACGTTGATTTACATATTCTTTTTTTTTTTTTGTAGTACCTTGGTCTCTTACTAACCTGTGGTAGATAGTCAATACAGTCTGGTCAAGTCTGTTCCCTAGGTTTTTGGATATTTGTCCTTCTAATCTTCCTACCCACTTGAACATTCTGGAGGACTTATTGCTTGTAAACTGCCTGATCTGCCCTGGTTTCTCCAGAGACCCAAATGGAGAAGCCAGGAAGGAGGCTTATCGCAACACGTATAGTGTATATATGCTTCTATGGTAGTTTTATATATATTTATATATAATATAAATTATATTATATATAAATATAATTATATTTATATATAATTAGTGATTTCTTGCTATTATAACACCCAATAAAATCATGACAACTGCATTTCCAAATTTATTGCCTCCTCACCTATGGAGATAGAATATGCATGAATTGCTGTGGTTTAAATGTGCCCTCCAAATTCAAGTGTGTTGAAATTTATTGATTTTTTTTTTTGAGGTACAGTCTTGATATGTAGCTCAGGCTGTCCTCAGACCTACAAGTCCTCCTTCCTCATCCTTCAGAGTACATGAGGCAACATGACAGGTTTTCAAACCCCAGGTCTGGCTTTTGAAGCATCTGCGGTGATGAACAGATCAACCCATTCACAGATGGATAATGGGCTGGCTAAGGACTGGTTTTATCATAAATATTCTCTCTCTCTCTCTCTCTCTCTCTCTCTCTCTCTCTCTCTCTCACACACACACACACACACACACACATACACACACACGCATGCACACACATACACAAAAAAAACCCACCATGTGGCCATGTTATGATGCAAGAAGAAGGCACTCATTATGCGAGTACCATGTTCTTTGACTTCCCAGTCTCCAGAGACATGAGCTAAATAAAGATCTATTCTTTATAAATTACTTGTTTTTCAATATGTTTTTATGGCAACAGAAGCTGGATTAATGCATGAATATATAATAGGAGACTAAAGGTAGAGAAAGAAGCATCAAGATTAATATACAAAAGAAACCAGTTGGCAGAAATACTGGAAACTCCTCCCCACACATAATAAAAAGAGCACTTGTGACAGAAAAAAAAAGCTGTGAGATCCAGAGAAAGGGGGTCTTATGTAAACACCTATAAAGGATCTTAATACTTGGGGTGTCACAGGGCTTTTGAGTCTGTTCATTAGCCTACTTCTGCTCTTGGGAGTATCTTTCTCTTAGTGTTCCTGACCCAATTCTTTGTTCCAGGTCACAATAACCTGGAAATCTCAGTAGGTGTCATCTGGACCCCAAACCACACCTATATCAAATATTTGTTGCTCACATGATACAGGTAGAAGGTAAGTGAGGAATGTTTTAAAAAATAATAACCTAATTGTTCTCGGTTACAATTTACAGACTAGGTACTCAACATAGACTGACTCTATGGCCCTTTCCTCGGTCATTCCTGGAGAAAGTGGTAGCTGGCCCACATGCCTGGAGGTGTACTGCTGCACATGCTGATCAGCTGTGGGCAGAAGATAACCGCAGTCCACCTGTGCACGGAAAGGCTTTGACATGATGCGATATAGTGTCCACTGTCACCTCTAGTCAGGACTTTCTCTCAGGACTAATCTTTCACAGCACTTTATGCAGTGTGTGTCATCTGCCATGGAGTCATGCCTATAAGCTGCCTGACTCTACTCTGCACTCATAATCCCTGGTTAGATAGCCCGACATGCAAATAACTCTTCTTCCCTTGATTAGAATTTATAGAACAAAACATGAGTAAGTCGCCCTTAATATCACCATAAAAAGATAAGTACTTGCAGTGTGCTTAGCATTTTCCTTGCTGTGTGTAGATATGTCTGTGTGTGCTCTCACTAAGTTTGCCTTGGTACTATGTATGAAGGAGCTGATTTTTGTTTTTAAGAGTTGTGTTATGGGCACTTACCCTTGTCAGTAAATAACTTTAGGAAAACATCTTATGGAAATCTATTTTCTCAAATTTTGCTGACTAATATTTGGTTTTATAGGATCACACATTTGTAGTTAGGTAATTTTATTGTTTTTCATATTTTTCCATAAATTCGACCACAGAAATATTTACACAGATATTTGCCAACATCTCCAATTATCTTATTTCATAAGAAAATGGAGTTAATTTATATCACAAGTTCTGATAATTTTAGCTTTATGAAATTTATTTCATGAATTTCTGTGAAAGCTCTGAGATTTTAGAAGACTTGAAATTTGTAATGAGATTGCTTTCCTTAAAGATTCAACAACTTTACGAACTGGATGGATGGCTCAGCAGTTAAGAGCACTGGCTCTTCTTGCAGAAGACCCAGGTTTGAATCTCAGCACCCACATAGTGGCTAACAGCTATCTATAACTCCTGTTCCAGGGCATCCAACACTCTCTTCTCTCCACCACGGGCAATGCATGACATAGGTGCATTCACATACATGCAGGCATAACATTCATACACATAAAATAAAAATAAATGAAAACAATTACCAACATTTAATGTCTGTGCACTGACAGCAGAGTGTGCAATCCTCCTTCTCCTGTGAAGAATGGAGGCCTTGTGACCAATAAAGACTCATACAGCTCAGTAGATTGTGAGTCACACAAGAGGCAGAGTGGAAGGGGCCAGCTGAGGTAGAAAGCCTTTGGGAAGAGTGGATCTGGGGAGCAAAGAAGTTTATATTAGAAGATGGCACTTCTTTTCAAACCAATATTAAGGATTAAATCTTAGAAGAAAAGACATGTTTGTTTTACCCACACACATACACACACACACACACACACACACACACATAGAGGTAAATACATACTAAGAAGCATGAATAAGAAAAATGGGGCATATCTCTTGTCAAATGAAAAACATGGATTTATTTCAAGTAGAAAGAACAATTTTGGAAAGAGATATGCGGAAAGCAAGCTTCTTTAAACAAGAGGCAAAGGTGGGGATGAGCCTCTGCCTTCAAGAACCAGTTCTCTCCCCCTCTGGCATGACTCATTGAGGGTCAAGGACACAGGGAGCTGATCAGACCCAAGGGGATGTACAGGACTTCATTGAAATGCAGACAGAAAATGTAGGAAGAAACATTAACAAATGTGGACATTGCTCAGCAAGGGATGTACAGCGAGAAATGAACCAAAGTAGTAAATGAAGAACAGAAGAAAGACACTAGGTTAATTTCCTGTTCCTGCTGCAATGAATCCTCACAAATATGTGGTGCAATACGATGCAAGTTTATTACCTTACAGTGTAGTGATGAAAAATCAAAGTGAAAGTGATCTCACTGAACCAAAGTTAAATCCCTAAGTGGTTCTTGAAGGCTCAGGGAAGAACCCAGTTACCTGTCTTCTCAGCTCTTAGGGTTGGCCACACTTCCTGGCTCCTGGATGCCTCGCTTTGACCCGTTTCTATCTCATGTTCTCTTTTCATTTTTTTCTTCCTGCTCTTGCAATGCCCAAGTCACAGAATCCTCTCAAAATACCACCAGGGAGGCCAAATCCAATGCAGTTGCACAAGGATCTTTATTTGCAAGCTCGAGCTCGATCCACAACTCAACAGGCCAATGAGGCAGATAAGATGGAGGCATAGTGGCCCCGAGTAGAGATAGAAGAGACTTTTTATAGGTTTGAGACAAAGGGAGGAGGGGAATTGTGGTGTTACATTCTGGTTGGTCAGGAAAACTTGCGTGTGCCAAGCATATTTTGAATTGATTGGTTACAAAGGCTACATATACCAAAAATGGGTTATAGGAGGCTTGGGGTTTCTCATGTGTGGGTGCTGTCCTCAGGGTAAAGGAATGTACTAAATGTTAGTCAAGCTCACTGCAGGGTCCTGCTTTTTTTAACATGCCTGGGCTTGTTCCCTTTCCCTGAGCCCTTGTAGCCAGAGGCTTGCAACAGCCTAAAGTAGGCAAAATGGAGAAGTTAGCCTCTAGCCTTAAGATGGAGTCCAACTTAAAATGGAGTCACTCTAGCCCCACACTCTCTCCATAACCTCTGTGATTACCAGAGTCCAAAGACGAACCAAAGATAGTCGTATCTCAAAAATATTAATTTAGTGACTTTTTCAGAGTCTCTTTTTCCATGTAAAGTGACATATTTTCAAGTTTGGGGAACAGAAATATCTTTACTATTTCTCTACTTTCCGCAGACATCATACACATATGAGATTGCTGGACTCCAGTCGTTCCAAAGAAGCTCACAGCCCTGTGGCGAAGCTTCCCTTTGTAGTTTTTAAGTAAAATAAACGAAAAGGGAACCAGAAACAAAACAAGAAGAGGGGGCTTCATTTAAAAAACAAAAAAGGGATCAATAAAAACACCAAGAGAAAAAGAGACTGGAAATGTAGAAAGAAGTTATCCTAGATGCATAAGAGGTGAGAAAGCTCCCCTGACCCCTTTAAAAGAATCAAGAGTAATCAATGGACCTACTCAGCTATGGCTCCTATGAATTACAGTAACAAGCTACCTGGCAAGATATACCCACTGGTGCAGTACGATCATGGCCATTACGATGGAAACCAAACACTTTATGCCTGGATTTGAGGCCCACTCCACAGGAGGGAACTCATGTCTGGTACTGTAAGCCTGGTCAAGAGCATGTGACTACGGACACCATAGTCACGAGAGGGGAGCCTACTACTATTGCTATGCCTAGAACACATGGTGTCATGCTGCCTTCAAGTGTTTATGTTTATATCTCTAGCTTAGTGCTGCTCTTAGCTTGCATCAGTCACTTCAGTTTCTTTCTGAAGTGGGCGATGATTAATGGTCAAATGGTCCAAGTGTGGAGAAGTGACTGTGGAGTGCTTGACCCAAATGAGACAGCTGTATCACCCCTTCCAAGGCTCAGGGAGCATCTTAAAAGGGAGCAGAAAGAAGGCAAGAGTCAGAGACTGGGAGAGAGTGCTGGGAAACAGTATTCTGTGGACATGCCACGGCCATTGACCTCATGGAGTCACTGCAGTGATTACCTGCAGGAGACTTGCATAAGACTAGGCTCCTGAGCGTTTTGTTATGTAGTGGGCAGGGGTTGACCAGGCCTCCCGTCTCTCTGAGGGATTATGGGCAGTTAACAGGTGCTGGAGGAGGGGATGTTATTTTCTTCAGTGTTGTAGCTTCTAATAACTTTTCCATGTTCTAGTATAAAACTCCTCACTCATGCTCAGCAAGCAACCTTAACTAAACTCAGCGAGTGGGTCACAAACAAATCAAACTAGGAAAGGGTTTGATGGGAAGAAGGGTTTGCTTGGAACAGACAGGGAAACAGAGAGTAATGGGGAAGGATGCCCCAAATTCTGTGTACACATGTATTAATCTGTCAAAGAATAAAATAATAAAAATTAGGGGCTGGAGAGATGCCTCAGTGGTTAAGAGCACTGGCTGCTCTTGCAGAGAACCCAGTTCAATTCCCAGCGTCCACATGACAGCTAACAACAGTCCATAACTCCAGTTCCAGGGGAAGCTAACACCCTCCTCTGACCTCTGTTGGCAATGCACAACATGGGAGCACTTCCACACATGCAGGCAACATACTCATGCACATAAAGTAAAAATAATCTTAAAAAAATTTTTAAAAAGTGAAAACGTAGAGTCAGTGCAGTGGAGGACAGTGAGGCTGTCAAGCCCTGAGCGTGAAGGTCCCTGACTCTGATGTTTGCTGTTTCAATGTTTGTCATAATATAAATGGGTAATTACTAGAGAAAAAGAGAATTTTAGAGAAAAAGAAAATTAAATATCTTTTACCTATCTGGGGTTCCTTTTCAGTGTGGTGAGTAGGGGAGACCACATGCATGGGTATGGAACAAGGACCCCGAAACTCTTCAATGCACTAGCTACAAGGCATGAGAGCAGGGAAAGCATGTTGGATGTTTGGCAGTGCAACCCTGGCTTTCCCTAGTGGAAGATCAGATGCAGGAAGAACAAACTCTTCCAGGGTCAAGGGCCTGATGACACCACAGGGTGGTTGCCAGCGGAGCTCTTTTGGCAAGTTGCCTATGTACAGATGAGCAGTCCCCTGGCAAGCATCGTATCACTTTGTCTAAAGCATTACGGTGTGGCGAGAAGCATAGTCAGCTCTCTGTGCCTCTGGGTTTCCAACCTAAAGAATCAACTAACTGCAGACAGGAAATACACTTCATGCAAAAAAGAGGAAGAAAATTGCATCTCTATTGAACTTGCACAGTTTTTTTTTCTTGTTATTATTCTTTAAATAAGTCTAAAAACAATTTACATAGCATTTGCATGGTACTAAGTACTAAAATCATCTAGAGATGATTTCAAGTACATGGCAGGACACAAGTGGATTTTTATGTAGATTCCATGCCATTGTGTAGAAGGGACTTGAGCATCTACTGACTGTAATATACAAGGAAGTCCTTGAGCAATTCCTCAAGGACATAAGGGTGACCATACAGGTATTTAAAGTAAAAGAACTGTGACAACATGATTGTAGAATGGAATTGACTATAGACTAAGATTTAGAGAAAACAAATTATAAACAGATAAAGAGAAAGTAAGACGTTGAGGGACAAATCTAAGTGAGCTTCTTCCCTGATGCATATCTGTCATTGAAATGCAGAGTATCAAGAAATTGATCCTAGCAGAGAGAAAAAGTGATAATTAAATTGAATAGCGATAAGATCTGTCCCTGTAATACAATGATACATTTAATATAACTCAGAGGTCAAGTCTACTAATCCACAAAACCTCTACTTTTCACTCAAAAAGGACAAGTAAAGCAAGTAACAGGACACTTAGAATAACTTTTGGAATTTAAAAATTAAAAATAATGTGTCCATTCAATTGGTAATGTTTCCATTTTTATCAAATGCAAAATAATGTAATATTGTCTTCTGGAAATAAAAATCATGTTCTTCAGGCAGGTGAGGTGGCACACACCTTTAAGTCTAGCACTGGGGACGCAGGGGCAGGCATATCACTGAGATTGAATTTAGCTGGTCTACCTAGTGAGTTCCAGGTTAGTTGGGGCTACAGGGAGATTCATTTTCTAAAAGCAAAAACAAAAACAAAAAAAACCCAAAATCATATTCTTGAAATTGTTTCTACTGGTGGAATTTAAATGAGTGACTTTTTCCCCCCCTCAAAAGATGCGTTTCCAACAAATCTTTGGGGTAGAGGGGAGGTGTAGTTTTCTGCAGGGCCGGGGAACAAGGAGGTGCTAAACTTACATTAACTGCCAACTGATGGAAAAAGGCTGGAGGGCCGCCATATTAACTGAAGAAAGTGAAAATTCACTCTGTATGAAATTCGAAAAGAGCTGAGCTCTACATCCAGAAGGTCAGAGCCAAGGGGAGTCTGCTGGTAGGCCAGACCCTAGGAAAGGCTGGAGCCGCTTTCAATAGACACATTTAATTCAAGAAAGTTTCCAGCTCTTGCTTCTTTGGGGGAAAAAAAAAAAAAAAAAACCTTAGGAAACTACCACTCCAGTAGGACACGGAGCTTTGTGAAGAGGTGCACAGCTTCCCAGCTCAGCCCTGACGAGTCCTTTGCTGTTAGAGTGGAGCATCTAGCTGTGGTTCTGCCGTCAGACGTCTCTGCTGTGGAGCAGACCACAGGAGGCCAGTGCTTTGGAAGAGCTTCTTGCCCACTGCCCACAGACCAGACAAACCACAAAATCAGGCTGAACTGTGAAATCGCTCAGCTTTTCTTTAAAAAAAAAAAAAAAAGAGAGAGACTGCCGGCAAGCTGATACGCGGTAATAAGGAAGCTCCTTCTGTGTTTAACAGGTGGAGGAGCTTTGACGAAACCTTCTGGCCTTTACTGCTCCCACTTTCCTCAGTTGTTTCCTGCCAACCTCCTCCGTTCAGCTCATCAGCATATGCATTCTATTTATGGAATGAATTATTGTCCTATTCCAGAATCATAAACACAAGCCAGTTAAGAAGTGTAAGTGAAATATAGTGTGGTTTCATCTTTTGACCTTGCTAAGGAAGCACTTTAGCTGACTGGGTGTACCAAGCGATCTCGTGTTTCCTCATGCCTTTTTACTGTTGTTTATGCATGAGGGTAGGGTTGGAGTGTGGCACCATGGCAAGGCAGGGAAATCATGCAGAAGAAAAGGGAGTAAGTCTCCCCTCACCCAAGACTGGCTGAAGCTTCTGCCAGCACTGTGGAACAAGAATTACAGCCACCCCCAATGTGAGTTCCAGCTTCTGAGTCCACATGTTAGGAGAGAACTGACTCCCAAATTGTCTTCTGACCACCACACATGTCTGTGAGCAACACACACACACACACGCACGCACGCACGCACACAGAATAAACAAATAATGTTTAAAATAGTAAAACAAAATGGAATTCCAGCACAATTAACCATTGATCAAGGCCTTTCTCTTTTCTCAGCCCCATCAACCTTCAGTTTTCTAAGAATCTCACCAGAAACTCCATTTACAGGAAAGGACACACACTAAAACTCCTTGTACAACTCCAGAGGCCTTTTTTTTAAAGGCTGGGTCTTACTATGTAGTCCCAGCTTGCCTGGAAATTGCTATATTAATCACTACATTGATCTCACAGTGATGTGCCTGCCTCTAAGTCCTGAGCGCCGGTATTAAAGGTAAACCGTTTTGCCAGCACGCCCAGCAAGGCTTCTGTTTTTAAAAAATATTTTATTTTATGTGTATGCATGTATTTCCTGTGTGTATATAAGTGTGCCCATGTCATGCAATCCCTGTAGAAGACAAAGAAGATGTCAGATCCCCTGGAAGTGGAGTTATGGGCAGTTGTTAGCTGCCATCTGGGTGCTACGATTCGAGTCTGGGTCCTCTGCAGGAACAGCCAGTGCTCTTAACTGCTGAGCCGACTCTCCAGCCCTGAAGGCTTCTGTTTTTAATATACCAGACTATAATTCCATCCAAGGCATCTTGAGAGACACCCTATGTATCTATCCCTCTTATCAAAAGATAAAGGGAAAAAAAGGTTTCTTAACAGACTTTTGAGATATAACCTGACAGACACCAAAATGCGGTACACGCCTAATGCTGAGGTAACTTACTGCTTCCTCTGTGTTGGAGAAACCCATATTCACACTTGGGTACATTTTACTTTCCTCTACCGTCCGCTAGGAAACACATAATACACTCTGGGACATAAATTACTGTCGTTTCAGTGGCTTTCCCTTAACCCTCATGTGTAAGCGTTTATTCAAATAGCTAATAAAATCACTAACTCTGCTTTGTAAATTGACTAGTCCTGAAACTCATTTCAGTATTGAAGCTCTGAATGCCAGTGTGGCCTGAGTCCGGGTCCTTAAATGTCTAAGGGAACTCAGGCTACTGAGGGCGATGGTGCGGAGCTCTGTTTCTGTCCCCCTCACAGATAGATAGAAGACTTTTGGAGGCCTGGAAGCCTCTGTAGAAGTGAGCAATAGTACAGAAAGTCAATGTGCACATGTGAGTGTGTATGTCTTTATTAAACAGTGGCCTAGGGTGTCTGTGGATAATTGGTAGCTATCTCTTTGGCCTGTTCCTTAAAAACTCATCACACGACCTATAACAACTGATCTTAGCTATGGTACTTGTGACTCATTTCTAAACTAGAAAGTTTGATGGTAGTGATCCCATCAATCTCTGATGAAGGGAAGAGTTCTTCAGTACAGATCGGTATAATTTGTCTCATGAGGGGATTTATCTTTATTTTTAACCACAGGTGATTTATTTAATGCGCTGTAGTTACTAAACTTCCAGGACCCATACTCTGGGCCACACTCTCAAAACTGCTGTCATAAGGGACACTAAAAACAAAGAAACACAGACCACACCTGGGCATGTCAGGGCCAGATGCACTACTTTGTCAGAAGTATGTAATGATTCAGAGCTTGCTTTCTTCTCTGGGATATGAAACCATCACTGCTGACTGTTGGTGAGGTTGTAACACCCAAGTAAGCATGAGGTAAATAGAAGGGGTCTAAGAATGGAGGCTTCCCCTTTCTAAGCAAAGGCAGTCCTCATCAGTGTGTGGTGCTGGAAGACTTCCCCTGAGCCAAAAAAGCAACACTTGGGACAGTCTCCTCACTCCATCACCGTCTCCAGTGTATCCTCTTTTCTTTCTCCCTCCCTTCCTTCCTTCCTTCCTTCCTTCCTTCCTTCCTTCCTTCCTTCCTTCCTTCCTTCCTTCCTTCCTTCCTCTTTCTTTTTCCTTCTTTCTTTCTTCCCCTCTGAACAGCAAAAGTCTTTAGATGCCGTTTCTCAGACAAAGCACTAGTTTTCTTTGGACGAATTGAAATCCTTGCTTACCAGAAACACTGCTATCTTGAGGCAGGGGGAGGATCACATACCAAATTTCAAGCTTTTCTTGATTCTCAAGGATCTCGTTTTCATGTGCAAGTGATACCACTGCTGTTTATATTTGAAACATTTCTCATTCTGAACAAAGCGCAGCTCCCGAGTGTTTTATCAGTATCATTATGAAGATGCTTGCTTGTCTGAGCCTACATGGTCTTGGCTGAACCTCAGTGTTCTTTCAGGGAGAACAAAAAGTCAACAGTAAGATTTATGTGAGCTACTAATTATGTATCTAAGGATTTTGGCTAAAATTTTGATTGTGAGGAATTGTAAAAGTTGTGTCCACCAGAATTAGCTTCATCCTGATCCAATGTGTTCAGTAGAGCTATATATAAATTAGAAATGACAGTCTTAGCCCTTTGGTAATGCCACAGTCACAAAAGGCTACATGTAATAAATTCACAACAGAATTTACATGTTAACTTTGATTCTAAAATGAAAATTTCAGATTTGTTTGGCTTGGCTTTTGTTCAGTTTGAAGCATTCCAATCCTCCATAAATCACGGAAGGCTTTTCTTAAGAGAAACCCCCCAAATTCCTACTCTCTGCCTAGAAACAACTTAAAAGTTCAGAACTGGCATCACACTTCCCTCTCACAAATGTTTGCTTCTGAGGAAGACTGTGCCTTGGCTTTGAGCAGAGACCTACTGTGAACCAGTCACATTGAAGCGGCCCAGGCCCATTTCTGGAGCACTGTCCTCAGTGTGTCATTTTGGTTCCTTTGTCACTCGAGTCTCTCTTTATGAATCTGCAGGCCAGTCTAGGAGTAGGGCGGGAAGCTTTTGGGTTGGGAAAATAACCTTAAGAACGTTTAATTGCTACCCTTTCTCAATTTAGTACCTCAAAGCAATGGTACATACAACTCAGATTTTTTTCTTCTTATATAAAATTCACCCAGATCTACAAGAGTTTACTCTCAGTATACAGTTACAAACACCAAGTATCAAACTGGGTGTTCAGTGTTTATTTACTCATCTACTGTAATAAATCTTCCTAGGAGTTAGGCACATGGTACTTAAGAAACGATGCCCTACCCTCTCTCCTCACGTCTCTCCTTCAAAAACCAACACAAAATGGATCAAAGTCCTTAACATAATATCTAAAAATTTGAAAGGACTACAGGAAAACATAAGGGGAATATTTCAAAATACAGGCATAAAGAATAGATTTTTGGATAGGATTCTAATGACTCACTAAATATAACAAAAATTAAAAACCAGGATTTTACCAAATTAATAACTCCTGTAGAGGAGAAAAAGAATCAAGAGATGTCTAATAGAATGAAATAAAATCTTTGCCAGCTAGTCAACCAACAGGGAATTAGTATCCAGGATACACAAAGAGTTCAAAAAAATTAAACACTAGAATCACAGACACACAATCCAATCAATAACTGGGCAGATAGATGTACTGCAGAGACACGTTAAAAACGAGAACACATTTATTGGCCAAGCACGCATGGCCAATAAATACATGAAACTCATTCAACATCTTTAGCCACTGGGAATGCAAAGCAAATCTACACGGAGATTTTAGCTTATCTCAGTCACTATGACTATCATCCTGAAAGAAAGCATTGGTATATTAGTCTTCTTGTGCTGCCATCACAGAATACTGAAGACGGTAATTTATAAGGAGCAGAAATTCATTGGCACTTGTCTTTAGAACCCGAGAATCTTAAAGGCAGGAGCTAGCCTGCTGTAATGCCTTCTTGCTGCTTCATCAGTAGTGGAAAACAGAAGGACAAAAGCTGGGTGCGGAGGGGGAAGGTCAGAGAGAAAGAGAGTAAAGGGGGCAGATTCTTCCTTCTATAATGAACCCACTTCCTCCAGGTTGACGTTAATCCCTTCACTCTGCCGTCTTGGCTTAATCACCCCTCTACATTTTTGTACTGGGAATGAAGTTAATAGTTTCCAACACATGCTTACATTCAAGCCACAACTAATGGGCTTCTTCAGAAACTAGCTTGTAGGTGAAAATCAGTAAGAACAATCATGTATGTGCCTTGTCCTGAATATTACAAGACCTGAAATCACAACTTGCACCCAAGCCATTATGTATGATGTGGCCTTAAAAAGCCTCGATATTAATATCCACCCGTGCGCCTGGTGATCTTGTTAAAATGCAGACATTGATTCAGCAGGTGTGAAGTGGGTCCGAGAATTCTCCAGTGGAGCCTTTGAACAGCAGAGAACTAGACAGAAAGCTGGCTCAGTGAAGCCACAGACATGAAGGTCATATACTAAGCATCTGCAAAGTGCAAGTCAACCACTGGCTGGGGTTCACAAAGAGCAGAATGATTTAACTCAGAAGGTGAGCCAGAGCAGAACCAGAATGAGGCAAGGCAGGTACCAGAATCAAAACCCAAGAGGGCTTCACTCTCCAGCTAACACTGGAAATCATCGTCTCCTGCCACATCATGTCCTGGACACTTTACTAGCCATCTCCTCATCCTAGCTGATTTATTTCTTAAATCAACCTCACCCACACGAGAAATCCCACCTTGTAGTAAACTTTCAGGCTGGACTATGACCCTAGCCCGAGTCACTGCTTTTCTTAGGTGAGTCCTGTGATTTATTAGCTTTGATTGTCAGCTTGACACAAACTTGAATTACCTGGGAGTCTTAGTGCAGGACTATCTGTATCAGGTTGGCCTGTGGGGTAAGTATGTGAGGGATTACCCCAAAATAACTGATGTGGGGAGACCCAGCCTGGTGTGGGAGTCCACCATTGCTTAGGCGGAGGGGCCCTGAACCAGGTAAGAGCAGTCAAACAGCAGAAGCAAGCAAACAAGCAAGGGAGCATGCATCTCTCTTGGCTTCTGACTATGGATGCGACGCAGCCAGCTATTTTAAGTTCCTGATTCTTGATGTCCCTGCCATGAGGAACTGTAACCTGGAACTGTAAGCTAACATAAGCCTCTGCTGCTCTGAGGCGCTTTTTCTCAGGGCGCTTTATCGCGCCAACAGAAATGAAACCGGAGCAGCCTCTTTGTTTGTTTCCTTGTCTGCCTGTGAGCGTGTGTTCTCAGGTCTCTCCAAACCCAGAAACTCCCCAAGTACTGAGTTGCTCCTCAAGGTCCCTTAAACATGCCTACACATTTGCAGATGAGAATCTTATTAAAGTCTGTTGTGTGGTACAATTTGAGCATGGCATCTGTGTTCTGATAGGACCGTAGATCCACAGCCCAACACCTGCAGACCCCAGACTCATTCATGCGCTCTCAGTTTATTTCATCCAAACCATATCAAATGGCCACGTGTGACACTGAATTTCTACACAATGTTCCAAAGTCCTTGACCATAACATGCTGGATTTCATTTTTGAGCACTGTTCCTTATTTTCATTAAAAAAGCCATGCATGCCTCAGATAACACACACAGGTCTCATTTCCTGGGATGTCATAGGCAATTTCATCAGGATATTTTGAGCACTTCTTTCCTCTCAGCCCTCCTGAGACATAGATTAAACTGTCATCTTCAATTAACAGCAATGCCAGCCACAGCAGAGAGCACGGCTTTCTCAAGGTCATTTTTAGTTGATGACCAGGGCAGCCTTCAAGCTCTGACTTCTTTAATTTTCCATCAATTTCCAGGACTACAGAAGCCGTACAGTGGATCCATGATCTCTGTGGTGTGATTCATCTATGAGATGAGCTGTTATGAAAAATGTGAATAATAACTACAATTCCGTTTCTGTCTCTATTGAGGAATTGAGAACAGACTGAGGCAACTCTCACTTGGTCTGCTATGTGTGCAGATGTTGGAAATCAGTCACATAAGCAGTCTGCTGGGACTGTTCAGGCAACTTTTCTCTCTCTTCCTTACCCCAGCTCTTCTCTCTCATAATTTAAATTTTCCATGGTCTTAAAATAGCAGCATGGGATGTTGCAATGTACTAATTCATAAGTGCCAATTTTCTTCTTCTAAATTGCTCTGGATGCTAATTGGATCTTAAATGTGCCCAAATGATTTTACTAAAAGCTATTTTACCTGATTCCTTGGGTTGCTCAGGGTTCATTTATATTTTGCTCAGAGGTGATGGAGGCAGAAGTCCCACTCAAGTCTGATGCTTAATACATCCATCTGCCCAAAGATAACTCAGTGGACACAGCCGAAGAAGGGCCATGACTTTTGTGTCTACCTATCTCTGTTGTTCCCATTTGCACCCTTCTTCCCATTCTGCACAGATGCTGGAGGTTGGTGAGTAGAGTTGAGTCTTGCTGAAGAGTTCTCACTATAAGACATAGTGATCTCTAACTATGAGATGATATTGTCTGCTTCTATGATTCACAGTTAGTGAGATGCTTCACTAGGTAGGATGCGATTTCACCCATCATTGTAAACAAAACACAAAATTATGCAGCCCCTTCTCTATCTTTACTGAGGGGACCCAGAGGACGAACAGGATTGGTATCCGACCTGGAGTCTGTAAAGTCATAAAACTCTTAAATTTCACTTTGCGAATGGGTCAACCTGCCTAGAAGAATTGTAAATTAGAAATACATATATCTGCCTGTGTCAAAATTGTTCCAACATTTCATTATGAAAAAGTTCAAACATCCAATAAAGTTGGAAGGACTTTGTAGTGAATGCCCATGCTAAGGGCTGAATTGTGTTCCCCTTAGATTTATGTTGAAGTCCTAATCCCCAGTGTAGTAGAGTACATTTATATTTAGAGATGGAAGCTATTAGAGAAATAAGATTAAATGAGATCACTGCTCTCTAATTCAATGTGATGGGTGTCCTTACAAGAAGAGACTAAAACAGAGGCTCACGGCAGAGAGACCATGTGAGGATGAAGATCCAAGGAGAGGGCAGCAGCTATTAGCTATGGGAGAATCATAACAAAGAACCTACCCTGTATATACTCTAATCTTGGACTTCTACTATCCAGAATGGAGAGACAGAAAGTTTCTGATATCCAAGTGTGATATGCTTTGCTATAGAATCCCTACCAAGCAACTGTAAGCCATGTGCCTGTCTTCTGGATCCTGCCATTAGCAGGTTACTATCCTTGATTCATCATATATCTATTCATTTGCACACCTTCCTAAATTTTACTTAGTTTGTCACCTCATGTCCCTGAAAGACACAGAGCAACACAAAGGGTCTGGTTGGGGAGCAATCATTTCTGAAATTCTGAGACAAATCTATATGGGGATACAAAAAGTATAAATCAGCCTTTGTAGTTGTGTTAATGAAAATATATAACTTGGTGACACTCGTCTTTGGGGGTATGAAATGATTCTCATAGAATCATTAGCTTCTGAGCTAAGGCTTCCCTGAGAGGAGGAAGCAGAGGTGTTTGCACTTAGAGTGAACACTGTAGTTAAGGACAATCAGAGGGATGAGCACAGTGAGAAGCTTCCATGTAACATGCAGAGTGACACAGTCCAAGACCTGGAATCACAGTCTGAGCAGAGCCCTGGTTATCAGAATGGGGAAGACTCTCCTTTGCAGGAGTAGAAATGTGCCCAGGTCTCAGTGTAAACAGAGCTCCCCGGAACTCTGTTCAGAAGTACCAGGTAAATCCTTGTTGGCAACAGGAGTCCTATCCCTCAGGGCAAGACAATAGTGTCTAGAGAGATTCTTTCATTCTTTGCCTTTTGAAAGGAACTCTCTTTAAAAACTATGTGTTCTTTTTTCTTAATTAATTTGCACTTGACATTTAGTATGTGCTCATTATTGACAGCAATGATAATCAGGCATTTCCACTGCCTGGTAATTGTATGCTGAGGAAGCAAGTGAGTGCATGCATAGAGACAATCAATTTTGTTTCCTTCTTGGATGGGAGAGCTTGTCTAGATTCTGATGTTAAGCCTACTGGCGCTCTCATTAATGATTCTCATGGTACTGTTACTCACATCACTTCTGTTGGTCTTTATCAAGCATTTAGTGTTACTCCATATTTAATTTCAATAAGACTTGAAACGTTGAACCTGCTACAGAAGAACCTGTGGGAAACAGTTTAAGATATGAGCCTAGACAGGGGCTTTCTGAATAAGACTCTGAAAACTCAGGAAATAATGGGACTGACTGAGGTGATTGCATAAATTTAAAAAGTTTTACACAGTAAAGGAAACTATCATCAGAGTGAAGGAACAGCCTATAGAACGGGAGAAAGTCCTGGCCAACTACACATCTCGAAGATTAATATCTAGACTCTGTAAAGAATGCTCAAACATCAGAAACCTATATAACCCTATTAATAAACATGCAAATGAATTGAACAGAAAATTCTCAGGAGCAGAAATAAGATACCTACTAATATATGCTGAGAAATGTTCATTGCCCTTAGCAACCAGGGAATATCAGATCATATTGAGATTCCACCCCAGTCATAATGACTGCCATCAAGAAAACTAATGACAACAAATGCTGGTGAGGATTTAAAGAAGAAGGGGGCCCTTATTTACTGGTGATATGAGTGTAAACTGGTGCAGCTACTATGGAAATCAGTGTGCAGGAGAAATCAGTGTTCTAGGAGAAAGGAGAGAGGAATGCACACAGCTGGCTAGAGACAGGGCCTGAGAAGCAGTGGATGGCACCCGTCAGGATCAGGAAGGAGTGATACTCAACCGTATATCCTAGTCAGAGATATGAGGTTTCTTGTCCTTTCCCACCAGGGCTGGAGACTGAACCCATGTTCTAGGCAAACACCTGCTATTGAGCCTTTTTAAGCTTCTGTAAACTTCTCAGAGGCTTCAGGGAAAAGGGAGGGAGGATCCGGCTCCAGCTCTGTCTAGTGGAATTCCAAAGCCACAGCTTACAGAGTGGGCAAGAATTCACCAGAGGCAGAAACTCAGAGTCAGAAACCTAAAGACATTGAGAGAGTCCAGGAAAAGGCAGAATTCTTGGGGAGGCAAGTGAACTGATGGAGAAGCCAAGGATTTGTGTGGTGGATCCCGCAAATAGGATGCCTGAACCCCCAACAAACTTCGCCAACAGACGCAGCATGATTCCAAGCAAAACTTGAAATAGTCAGCACACTTGAAATAATTTTACAATGAATATTTATATAGCCATTTTCTAGATTCTACCATTGACAAAATGGTATCCATTTTTAAAAACTTATTTAATTTTTTAAAAATTAAAAAAATATTTATGTGTTTGAGTATTTCGCCTGCATGTATGTCAGTGAAATGTCCAAAGAAACCACAAAAGGTATCAGATCCCTCATAACTGGAGTCATGGATGGTTGTTAGCTAACATGTGGGTTAGGGGGAACTGAACCCAGTCTTCTGTAAGAGGCTCATAACCACTAAATCATCTCCCCAGCTGTATTTTCTTTTAAACTTTATGTTTATGGGTATTTTGCCTGCATGTATGTAAATGCATCATTTATGTGAAATGCCTGTAGAGGCCAGAAGAGGGAATCATATTCCCTAGAACTGGAATTGTGGAGGTTGTTAGCCACCATGTTGGTGCTGGGAACCAAACCTGGGGTCTTCTGTAAGAGCAGCCAGATTTCTTAATCACTGACCCATCTAGTCAGCACCTCATACTAGGTTTTAAAAGGCATACATTATCAGACCTTCCACCATTTATTAATCCACCTTAGTTTTGAATCCATTTCCAAGTAATTTGCATACCTCAGACACTTGCCTCTAAATTGTCTGGTATGTACAATGAAAAGTATCGAGATAGGCCTCCCCAAGACATGCCAACATGGCCAGGGACTCCTTTGACAGCAAGGCAATCGAGAACCAGCCAATGCAGGGTACAGTATTCTTTGTGAAGGTGTCTGTATCTCCTCTAGCAAGAAGAGAAGAGCATCTCTATTTGCTGGCAACAGAGCTGACTGGGTGGTCATTTGGCAGAAGTGACCATTGGGCTGTATGTTTCCTTGGTGGCTTCTAGTCACTTCCTCATGGCTTAGCACCTCTGCAAGCTCACACCCCACTTCCTTTTGTCTAGATGGGACATGAACTTCTAAGTCTAACCCTTTCTTTGAGGTTCTTTTAGGTTCTGTGAACTCCTGTACATGTAAAAGAGTAACAAATGTCCTCAATGTGAAAAAATAGTAACAGTTGTACTCATGTCTCCTGTTAACCTGTCTTGTCACTTTACAGGCATCTAGCTAGTGAATCTAAGAGCAGAGAAGAAAACAGTTCCTACCACGATAGTATCATTACCGCATGTCCTTATAACATTGATTTGTAATAAGCATGTAGTTTTATAAGAGTATAGAACTATGTGACCAAACATCCATTCCTAGATGTGCTGGTGGCCCCATCAGTGCAGCTACTCAGGAGACTGAGGCAGAAGGATTCAGGTGATATCAGTCTGAACAAACTAACATAGCCTGGAGAGGGGGGGGGGGAAACAATTATAGTAGAAATATATATTACAGTTGTTCCTTCCTATTCACAGTTTTGTAACCAGGTAAGGGGGTACACACCTATATTCTCAGCACTAGGGAGGCTGAAACAGGAAAACCATGGGTTTAAAGTCAATGTTGGATATAAAGTAAGATATCATCCAAAACAATAACAACACAAAGACAAACAAAAACCCAAATAGCCGCAACATAAAACCCAGCACTAGTTCTAAATTTCAAATGGTTGGTTCTGAGTTGTACAGTGAAATCTCATTCTGTCCGACTATATCCCTCCCGGGATATAAACCATACCTTAGCTGTTGAATCCACGCTGTATAGATTACCCTCCTATTAGGCACTTGACAACTTTTTGGGGTATCAGATCAACTGTTATGATATCATGCTGTCTGTGTTCACCTAATTCTTATTTTATTTAGTAATGTCTCTATGACACAGCAGTAGTGATACTGGAAATTTATTACAGTGTATTGCTATAATTGTCTGTTTTATTATTTGATATTATTATTATCTCTTACACTGTCTAAATTATGAATTAAACATCAGCACGTGTGTGTGTGTGTGTGTGAAAACATGTCATACACAACATTCACTATTACCCATGGTTTCAGTCCCCATTAAACATCTTAGAATATCCTCTGGAGATAGGGGAAGGTTACTGTACTTTTTCTTTAGTTTGATGAGTTTCATAAAAACCAAAGAATGTAGTAGACTTTAGAGTATGGGTTTTATTAAAAGTATCAAATCTTTGTTAAATTTAATACTTCACTTGAAGAAATAAGTTTTTTAATCTTATGAATTGGATCCTGGAAAGTTGGTAAATGATTTGTTTTGCTGTCTTTATATAATGTACCTAAGTTTTATTCCTATGAGCAATATATTCTCTCAGAAGTCAAATTCACACATAGATTATAACTTTTCCTCATTATCCATAGCATTTGTTAATCTCTCCAGTCACCCCTTTTTGATATAAGGTAACAGCAGGAATAAAAGACCTACCTTGCAGCATGATCAAGATTGGATATTTTGTTTCTGATTTCTAGTGGAGTCCTCACAGTGTGTGGTGATGATGACATCACCCAGACACACAGCAGGTACAGGGGACTGAAGGAGGTGGAGGTGATATCAGATGAGCAAGAAGGCAGACAGCTGACTGGTCTGCACCTGGAGTAGCAGCAGGCTAAGAACGTGCAGAGTGGTCTTGGAGCAGGGCAGGTGTCTATGGCAAAGCAGGTGAGGACTGAGAAGTGGCAGCAGTCTTGGCCGTGTGGGATAGGTTGGTCATCGCTGAGCATCATCTCCTTTAGAAGGGGTGGACATACCCATCCTTCAAAGCAGGAACTGTTGTGGTTTGGAAGCAGTTTGTCTCCCCAAGCTCATGCTGAGATGTGGCTGCCAATGCAGCAGCTTGTGGAGGTGGGGCCTTAAAAAAGAGTTTTCTATCTTTCCCATAAGGCTGGTGTGGTCTCCTGGGGAAGTATTGTTTCCTGAGAGCAGGTCATTACAAAGTAGGTCAGATCTTTCTTTCCATCTCTTTCATTTATTTATTTCCAGTGTCTGTCATGAGACCTTCATCAGAAGGTCGACTTTCAAAATCATGGAGCAGATCAAACCTCTTTTCCTTAGGTATTCTGACCAGCCTTAGGTATTTTGTTACAGAATCAGAACACAAACTATGAAGGAGCATAACAGAATTAATTGGTGTGATACTAAGTGTACAGAATTGAAATACAAAATATGACGGGATTTCCCATATTCTATATCCTACTCTCCTATGTTGAACTTTAGGAGAAAAACTGCCCAGCTCATGTAGCCCTTGTGTTCTAAAGCCACACAGAACACACATAGACTACAAAATTATGAATGATTTATACTGTTCATTATTAAATTAGTAAACATTGCCTAAATGCCTTTCCTAAGTCAGAGATGACAACTTTTTCCAAGTTATTAAACATAAAAGAAGCAAGGTTGGAGGGCAGGAGGACCAGTTAGAAGACTCCTTCAGTATTGCTCAGGGGAGGCCATGGTGGCTTAGGCTGGTGGAACATGTAGCATCTAACCCAGGTAAAGACCAACAACTCTTCCGAGAGGACTGGAAATAGGGGTGAGGAGAGAGAGAAGAGTCAAAGGTGATGCCATTGCTTTGGTCCTAGGCAACAGAAGAAAGGACATCGGATTCATCAAGATGAGGTCTGTACAGGTTTGGGGAGGAAAATTAACCAAGATCCTTTGCCCTTTTGACTTTATGATCTCCTTTGAATGTCTAAGTAGAGCAATGAAGAATGCATTGGATGTATAAGTCTGTAAATGCAGTTGTTAAAGAACTGTGTTAGTAATTGTTAAGGTATAGATAGAACCTTGGGCTGGGAGACTGGATGCTGCCATATATTTTAATATTTTAATTCACACTTGCCATTCGATATTTTATGCTATTCCATATTTTAATTCAAAGTTGAACTTGGAATGCCTACTTTTTAAAATGGCTGGCCAATAACTGAAGGAAAAAAGAAAAGGTTAGATTAACTTAAAAACACATAAAGGAAAATACACAAGATGAAATTTATAACTGGGCTCTTGACAGAGGTGGACAGATGTGGAGAACGTTGGGACACACCTAACTCTGAGGAGACACAGACCATCTGCCTTATGCCTATGGCTCAATGTGTACACAGCATCTAAAAATAGCAGAGGTCATTTGGCATGTGGCAAATAAAAAGTGAGTGAGTCATTGAACGAGAGTTTGATGGAAGGGCAATCATGTGTCCTAGGACAGTGCAGAGGTGACTCAGGTCCTATACGCACACGGGGTCTGTGCCTGGGTCTCCTTCAATCACTGACAACGTCATGCTGTCCTAGTAAATTTTGTTGCTGTGGTAAGCCACTCTAACCAAAAGCAACTTGGAAAGGAAAGGATTTTTGTTTTTTGTTTACTTCTA
This sequence comes from Eospalax fontanierii, assembly GCA_035773235.1. Classification (NCBI taxonomy): domain Eukaryota; kingdom Metazoa; phylum Chordata; class Mammalia; order Rodentia; family Spalacidae; genus Eospalax; species Eospalax fontanierii. Next base: position 34,709,180 of record CM069547.1, read on the forward strand.
CATTCCAACTGCAGTCCATCATTGAGGGACGTCAGGGCAGGAACTCAAGGAGGAATCTGGAGGCGGGACCTCAAGCAGAGACCATGGAGGAGTGCTGTTTACTGGCTTGCTTCTCCTGGCTTGCTCAGTTAGTTACCTTTCTTATGGCCAAGGCCCACCTGCCTAGGAGTGGTACCACCCACAGTGAGCTGGGCCCCATAACATCAATGGAGGAAACTCCTCAGTTGAGGCACTCGCTTCCCGGGTGTCTCTAGTTTGTATCAGGTTGACAAAACTTAGCCAACACACAAGCCTATGATATTACTCTGTGTTTCTTCTGGTATGAAAATGATCCCTACTCTCCAGATTTTCTCTTATAATAGGGATTTGTGGATGAGTGTTTTAGGGGTTACTAAGCTGAGGAAGGGAAGGATGTTAATCTCTGACTAGGAAGAGCCCAGGGGATGGGTAATGTATGGTCTGGCCTCTACAGTCATCTTCTCTTCTTCCAGGGTAGATCGTGATGAAGAGTGCTGAGGATCTGAGGCACTGTACTAATTTTCCAGCTCTGCGGAACATTTAGGGAGAACAAAACAGCATTCTCATTAACTTCAGTACTGGGATAGTACTGGCTTCTGTAAGACATCTCATCTCTTTCTGCATAATTACTAAGGCAATCTTATTTTCTGTTTATGTTAAGCCCTGACATGCCTTTGACTCTGCTGAGCCACTAGCCAAGTACAATTTTTCATGGGAAGGTATTAGAATTCTCTCAACAACACAAAACAAAGCAGGTACTATCTCAGGTGCTGTTGCTCTGTCATTTCTCTCAGAGAGGATGCTGCTGCTGGCCACCTTGCACCTGTAGAAGGATTGACATCAAGAGTCTTGTTTTGGTGGAAAGGTGAGGATGCCCATCCTGCTCTGTCACAGCAGACCATGGTTCCTCTCAGAAATCGCCACTTTAAGCTTGGTGCCGTGGCTTATATCTGTGATCGCAGTATTCCAGTGGCTAAGACAGGAGGATCACTGGGAGTTTAAGGTCAGTCTGGGCTACAATAAGACCCCGTTTCAAAAATCTAAACCATATCATCCAAACAACATCATCTAAATCAAACCAGACCGAAACCCACATCGCTCTTCAGCTATCTGAAGTGAGCACTGTTCAGGAAACTGTTAGCTTAGAGAGCTCTTAGGCACAGTGCTGCCTGGTGTAGATTTTCTACAATTCAACAAGAGGTAGAAGCAAACCTGGCCTAAGCTGTTGAGCATGCTGAGCAGGGCTGGGCAGGTTCCTGACGAGTACTGTACCCAGATTCATTCATCCAACAGAGCAAATCAGGTCCAAACAAGGAATCTGTTTTCATTGTGCAGTTAGGGACTGGGGACCACCAGTAGCACACCAGCTCACACATCAGGAGGGACTGGGCATGAGTTTATTGCTATAGGAGCTGCTGCCTGCATTCTCTCTAGTCACACAATGCTGTTGTTTTGTTGTTCTGCCTGGACTGGGGTGGTATTTTCAAGGTACACATTCTAGGACTGGGGCACCCCAGAAGACAGGGGAGCTATACTGTGACTGTGAGCCTTCTGCACCAGGCAGCTCATTCCCCATTCCACTCCTAGTGTGGCATGCATGCGTTCTCCTTTCTCACTGCCTCTCCTGTGGTTCCGCGTCCAGCTCTCTCCTCTAGGTAGAGCATTCCCTAGAGCAAGAGCCATAGCTTTCTGTCGGCTCACCTCTGCTCCTCACCGTCCTCAGGGTAGTTACAAGGATGCACCTTCGGGGTGCCTATTAGCTGTGCTCTCTGACTCTTCCCACATTCACATTATTGACCAGTGTCTAGTTAAGGAGAGCCAGAGAAAAACGAATGGTGTCTATTGTCTATTGAATGGTTTGTTTACAGGTACTTATCTTACTTGATTAGTGTCCAGAGAGCAGGTTTTCTCTTCTTCAAACGTCCATCTGTTAGAACAGCACTTGGTAGACAAAGACAGCTCAGGTCTTTTCTTCTTCTTCTGGGAATTTTACCCAGGGTCTTACAATGTTGGAAAGTCATCTGCCAACAAGCCTAGTTTTTAGGTTTTAGGTTTTTGTTTGCTTGTTTGTATAAATACACTGCACAAGAATCTACTTAAATTCTTTGATCTTTTCTACTGCTGATTATTTTCTGATTTTATCTCTTAGCTTTGATTGGTGAAACCCAGAAACCCATTCAAGAATTGTTATTTTTAAAAATGTATTTATTTTAATTTTATATGTGTGAGTGCTTTGTCTGCATGTATCTAAGTGTACTTGTGTTATGCAAAGCCTCCAGAGACCAGAAGGGGTATTGTATCCCCTGGAACTGGAGTTTTCATGGTTCTTAGCCTCTGTGTGAGTGCTGGGAGTCAAACCTATGTTCTCTAGAAGAGCAGTCACTGCTCTTAATCACTGAGTCATCTCTCCAGTGCTCAAGAATTATTTTAAAGGTATAGTTAATGCTGAGGTAATGAAAACTGATTTCAAATCCAGGAGTGGTGACACATGAATATAATCCCAGCACTTGGGAGATTGAGACAGAGAAATCTCAAGTACCAGACCAGTGTGTGTTGCGTAGCAAGTTTCAGGTAAGACTTTCTTTTAAAGAGTTTGAAGTCAGTCATAAGAACATAGTGGGATCGGGTCTCATAAAAGAAAAGACCTCAGGACCAATGGTCTTAAATGGGACACATTTCATAAACTGCAAATAAAACCTCAGTGATTTTTTAATATTTCTCTACTACTGTTCTAGATTGTGATATTTCTTAATAGATATGTATATGTGCAGCTAGTGATCATATGAATGCAAAACTTTTCTTTATAATTACACATTACCAAGTCACAGTGATTAATGCAATGCACAGAAAGAGCATTGACTATCAAGAACACTGCCACTTTGCTCTAGAGAATAAAGCTACTCAGCTTTTCCTACAGAAGAGTTCTGATAAATGATATGAACTTATTTTTACCAATGAATGAAGCTGAGAGTCTAATTTACGGCTCACTTACAAACTCACTCAACTCCAATAAGCACTCAGTGTATACCTTTTGTGTGTTCGACACTAACGACAAAAGGTTCATGAAACATACACATAAATAAAACCCTCAGAACTTGGACTTGTTAAGATCATTTGCAGATGGGCGACATGAAAGAAGAGAGACAGTTGAACCCATGTGTAGGAACACAATCAGAGAGTGGTCTCCTCTTAGTCTGCTCAATCTGCTATGAAAAAATGGCATCAACTGTGTGGCTTGCCAACAACAGACATGCTTTTCTTACAGTTCTGGAGTCTGAGAATCCCATGATCAGGGACTGAGCATTTAATGCCTGGTTGTTATGGTTTGAATATAAATCTTCCGAAAGGCTCAGGTGTTGAAGGCTTGGTGGTGCAATTGAGTGTGATTGGATCCTGAAGGTACTAATCTCATGAATATCTATTCCATGAGTTCAAACTGACTAGGCTATTAAGAGATGGAGCCTAAATGGAGGCAGAGGGTCACTGGTTTGATTTGTGTTGTTGTGATAAAGCATCTTGACCAGAAACAAAATAGGAGAGAAAAGGGTGTATATGGCTTAGAATTCCAGGTTATAGCCCATCATTTCAGGTAAATCACAGAGGTAGGAGTTTGAAACAGCTGGTCACAGCACATCCACAGCCATGGGCAGAGAGAAACAACTGTGCCCGTGTTGTCTGCATCTTCTCAGCCTGCTTGCTCTCTTTTAGCTTTCTCTTGTCTGGTATATTTCAGGACTCCCTGGTCAGGGAATAGTACTGACTGCCTACATCAGTCAACAGTCAAGGTAATACCCCACAGCCCAGGCTGATCTAAATGATTCCTCAGTCGGAACTCTCTTCCCTGGTGATTCTGGGTTGTGGCAAGTTGACATTTAAAACTAATCATTATAAAGGGCAGACGTTGCCACCACCTTCCTGTATTTTCTTTCTTTTTTTACTTTCTTTCTTTCTTCTTTTCTTTCTTTCTTTCTTTCTTCTTTTCTTTCTTTCTTTCTTTCTTTCTTTCTTTCTTTCTTTCTTTCTTTCTTTCTTTCTTTCTTTCTTTCTTCTTTCTCATTCCCATCCTTCCCCCCAAAGCTTCTTTTCTATATTCTCTCATGGCCAAGATATTCTACCTCAACACAGACCTAAAAACAATGGAGCCAGCAGACCAAGAACTGAAGCCTCTGAAGCCATGGGATAAATACCTTTCTTCCATTCAAATTATTTCTTAGGAGTTTTGCCCCTACATATATATTGGATTAAGACCAACCTGAGTTTATTTCTTGCTCCTGATATAATTCTGAGTACTTTAGTCATTGGGAGCTCAGCCCCAAGCAGGCATTCAGGAACCCAAGTAGACTGAGACTCTGCTCTCTTCAACTCAGAGTTTCCCTGGTAATCCCTGTGTAGTCAGAGAAGAGAAATGGACCCAGAACATCACATATGACAGGCACTCATAACCCAGCTTTGGAGTCAGGGCCCATTATCGCCAGTCACACTCCATTGTCAAAGAAAACTGGGGAATATTGCCTAGCTATGTTTTCAGAAGGCAGGACAGAACCTGAGGTTTTGTGTGGAGGTAGCAGTCTCTGTGGCCAGCTCATATTTTTTTTATCCCCAAATACTGATTAATTTTCTTACTCCTTCACAGAACATACTGCCTCTTCCCAGGTGGGGACAATTTAAGAACTATCCAGCTGTTAGATCTGGCTTTAATCGCACATTCTCCAGGTAAATGTGCATCCCCTCCATGAAGTGTTAGTGATGTTCCCTGTGGTTTGACAAACTAAAAGGCAAGTTGTCTTCTTCCTGCCTTGCCATCCCACCCAACCCCAATTCCTAGTAATGAAGCAGTGAAAAGAATTAAGAACACACACACACACACACACACACACACACACACACACACACAAGACTGATACAGCAGTCGTATGCCCATAGCAATTTTTGGAATCCTTTCAAATTCGTGGCAAAGGCCCATAGCATGTGGGGTGAGGGTTCCTTGATGTAACTCTGCATTGCCTGTGAAAGTTAATGATACTAAGATGAAATCCTTGTCAGACCCTGGCAGCCACTGGAGCTGACAAATAAAGGTGGGGAGGACTCCTGCCTGCCAACTTGAGATAAGTATTTTCTCAAGGACTTTTGAAAGGCCCCAAAGAAATGCTTTCCCATTCTACACAGAGCCCATGCTCTGCAGGCATCTCACGTACATGCAGATTTGTGGATCAAAGTTTTATATTTAACACCCATTAAGACCGCAATAATTCAGACAAGCTGCTCTGATACAACGGTTGCCCACCCACCACATCTCCACCCCTCCTGCCTCGCTTCTCCAAGGTCAGTGCAGCAGGTCCCCCAGTTATTTAAATGGATCTTTCTCTTTTTGCTCTTAAAAACTTGCCCAATGGTTCAGCATCCTTGAATGCATCCATTGCTTACTGTGCCATTTGTATTCCCATTACAGTCATCTGTCATTCCAAAATAGACATTGCTACTTTTTGGAGAATAACTGTTTACAACTGGATTGATGCTGTTGTCTTGTCTGGAAAGAGCAATCAGCCCAATGAGTTGTGGTTCTGTCCTCCAGAAGGGGTCTCCTCGCTCATTATGGTATGTATTCCCAGCTGAAGGGAATTATGTAGGTTTATTGGACAAGATAAATACCTTCTTTGGGGACTATGAACTTTAAAGGCCATTTTCTGCAGATTTTAATTCTGTGGGAAAGAAGGTCTTAATGAGACTTTTTTCTCCTGGAATTTGCAGTTTATGCAGGTTTTGTCCAGCCTCTTTGGGGAGTATAGCTCTCAGTGATCCATGTTCTATTCTCTGTTCCATGTTGGGAGCACAAGAATTTTTCTTTCATGAATACATGCCTGCCTCAAGGTAAAGACAGGGCTGTGTGAAGCAGTTGTGGGTGGAGAGGATACAGCCTTGATCTCATCTTGCCACAGGGATGATGAGTACATTTGTTTGGCTGAGAAGACATAATGAATCATCATTGTTTAAAGCCCTTTGCAGTCTTTTAATCTAAAAATTTGAGGTCTACATGTTTTAAAACTTGTAAGACCTTAGATATATCCATTCTCTACTTCCTTTGACTTTTCCTTGAAAACTGGCTGGTCATCCATAAATTTATCTTTCTTGTAAGTTTTTAAATACAGTAGTTAGCAGCACAGACAATATTTCTGCCCATACTCAAGACTTCCTGTAGGGCCACAGGTGAGCACTTGGCTCACATTCAGAGTGATGTAGCAACTATTGGTAAAATGTTCTGTCTGTAAAATGTTGACACTCGTCCTAACATGTAGCTTCTTTAAAAAATGTTTTTATTTTATGTATATCAGTGTTTTGCCTGCATATATGTGAGCCTGTGTCCACAGTGGTTCCAGAGGCCAGAAGAAGGCATCTGATCCCTTGGAACTGAATTACTAAGGTTATTAGTCAACATGTAGTGACAAGAACCAGAGTTTGACTGCTCATTAGCCTATAAGTATATCTAAATTCTTCTTGACCTTGCCCACAGCCCCAGTTTGGGTGCAGTACACTGACCTCTTCTTTTGACTATGAACAAGTAAACCCTCATGGTGGCTTAGAAATCTCAGACCTGATGGATACCCAATCCTTGGTGTGATTCTATACAGTCATGGGAGAGGAGCACTTCTTGTTAATTCCAATTATTACTCTTTTAAAAAAATATTTTGCTTATTATTTTTATTTCGTGTGTATGAGTGTTTTGTCTGCATGTACGTACTACGTATACCCGTGTGGTATAATGACCAGGTAGGTCAGAAGAGGGCATTAGATTTCCCTGGAATTGAAGTTATGGATGGTTACTAACCACCATGTGGGTGCTGGGAATCAAACCCAGGTTCTCTACGAGAGCAGTTAGTGCTGTTAACTGCTGAGCCATCTCTCCAGTCCTGCCCCCTACTTAACAATATTATACTTAACAATATTTAGGATCACCTGGGCATGATTGTGCAGGGATTATCTTGATTAGGTTAACTGGGGTGGGAAGACCTGCACATGGTAGGTGGCACCATTCCCAGGGATGGAATCCTGGACTGTATAAATGGAGACCGGAAACTGAGCAGTAGCATGCATGCATCACTATCTGCTTTCCAGTTCTGAGTGACAGGTGACCAGCTATTCCACGCTCCTGCCACTGTGACTTCCTTGCTATGATGGACTGTGGGCCAAAAATAAACCCATCCTTCTTTAATCTGTCTTTTCCTGGGTATTATATCATAGCAACAGGAAAACTCAGTAAGACAACTTCATCTACCTAGGATACAGCACCTTGCAAATAAAGTCTGAACTGTGTGCTTTGGTTTCAGAATAATATCTTTTTTCTCATGGCAGAGAAAGGAATCTGGATTTTGGAGAACATTTGACAGCATCAGCGTCCACCACAATTACGAAAGAAATGCTGATTCTCGGTACCTGTGATAGGGCTCAAAGTATGAAAGGGAATTGCATTGGAGTCTTCAGTCTTGGGGTTTTGTTTATGTTGCTTTTCTTTTTGGGTAAAGAGGAGTTTATCACCATTCAATAATTCTCACACATTCCTAGGTATTCTATATGCTGTTATGGTTATTCCTGAGCCAGACTCAGAGGATTTAACAAACTATTATTGTCTCCCTAAGGAAACGTTTCGCCAACCTGACATTTTGGTTCATGATGTTTGGGGTGTTCCAGGGTCAGCTACCGTTGTCACTCTTGTTAGCTCCCCTGGCACTGAGGCCGATCCTTCCTTTTCTACCTTTCCCCTACTCTCCACTGGCCCAAGCTGGCAGAGATAAATCAAAATGCCAAGGCTTGATCCTCTGTGCACATTCCATTAGCGCTTCCATCATTCTTGATAAGCATTTAATTGAACAAAATAAATGTTTTACTACTGAATTGTGGAAGATTGTACACTTGGGGGATCCTGTAAGATATCAGGTCAGGCAAAGAACATGGAGAAAGAACAGCTTATATTCCAGCCTGTGAAATCTGCAGTCACTTCACTGTGGCCTCCTAGAATCCTTCCCCCAAGAAGGAATTTCAAATGCAAACTTTGGGTAAATTGCTTAGGCTTCTTTTTTGTTATTAGCAGCATAATTTCTCATAGCCTACCTGAGTTGCAGAGTGAACTCAAAGCCAGCCTGGGAAAAATTAAAAGTAATAAAAGGGCTGGAAAGATAGCTCAGTGGTAGAGCGATGGCCTAATAGTGCAAGATCCTTGATTTAACTTCTAATAATCCCTTGGATCCCCTCCAAAAATAGAGAAGAAAAGAAAAGAGTAGCTTCTCAGTAACTTGAATTTTTTTCTAGCGTGTACTTCAAAACATAAGGATTTTGATCACCAAGGAATGGATGTCAAGACAAAGCCCATCTTGAACATATGTATATCATTTGTGTTCCTTTGGCATAAGTGATTGATCTGACCAAGTCATTCAAAGTCAATGAGACAGAAAGAGAGTCAGCATTTTTCTAGTAGCTTATGAAAAAATGTCTTGCTCTATGTGTTCTATCTATGGGCAAAATTTATGAATGGCTCATCAAACTGTATACCCAGTGATAGTTTGCTCACACTGTAACTTGTAGTGATAGGGTAGGTTAGAATAACCAGTGGTATTTGTGAATGTAAGCTTAATGCCATACTTCCTGCCCTTCACAAGGAATTACCAGTAAGAGATTAGCCTGTAGAATGATGTCCCCATAAATGAGACTAACTAAAAGTTCATGAATAGAGGCATTGGTTGACCCACAATTTATCTGTTCTTATTTGCAGTTTCAGTGACATTCAGACAACCATGATTTGAAAATACTAAAAGGTGATTTCCTGAAATAAATAATTTCTATTCTATTATATTATTGGGGTTTTAAAAATATTTTATGTGTATGATGGTATTGCCTGCATGTGTGTAACTGCTCCCATGTCGTGCAATACCCTTGGAGGTCAGAAAAAGGTGTTGGATCCCCTCAGGCTGCAGGTATGAATTGTTGTTAGCTGTCCTGTGGGTGCTGAGAATCAAACCTGGGTTTTCTGCAAGAGCAATCAGTACTCTTAACCACTGAGCAATCTTTCTCGCCCCTTAGCTGAGTTTTTTTTTTGAGACTGGGTCTCTCTGCAGCCCCAGTTAGCCTGGAACCCACTAGGTAGACCAGGCTAGCCTCAGTCTCCTTGATTGAGAGGCCTTCCTCTGCCTCTTGAGTCATGAGATTAAAGGCATGTGCCACCACACCTGGCCCATTTTTAACTTGTATACTATTCCTAGTAGCATGCTGAGGAAATCTTGCACTGTACTTCTCCATCCTGTCCAGCATACTCACACAGCATATGCAACCTATTAAGTCTGTTAGTAGCCATGTCTGTTTTCAGATTGACTTCATGGCATCAGTTTGGTAAAGTGATAAAATGTTTCTTATTAGTCAAAAGGTGAAACCTCCTAATTTATTATTTAATTTAAAAAATCAAATGCTGAGGCTGCTAAGATCTATAGTAAGCATGAATTTTCTATGAAATCGTGAAGAGAAAAGAAATTCATGTTGCTTTTACTGTTGTAAAAAGTGCAAAAACTATAGTCACTGTATGTGATAAGTGATGAAGATGGAAAAGGCATTCCATTTGTGTAGGAAGAAACAGCACATACCGGTTTGGGAACTGTCTGTGGAGTTGGGCATCAGTGGGAGTATTGGAACATACTTATGTATGAAGCAATTGCTGCACCACAGACAGGGTTGCGAATCCATACTTTAAGTGACCGTTCAGGGAAAGTGCATTACTTGTCTACCTTCTCCATACCAACTTGGGTTCCAATAGGCTGCTGTGAAGAATGTCAATAAATTAGAGGGTTCCTGTTGCCCTACTCTGTGGGTGAGCTCCCTGATTAGCAGAGCCCCCTGCCAGAGTTCCTTGCCCAGATGTGACTATCAATCTTTTCAGTATGGTTGCTCTGCTCACATCTGTATTGGGCAGGCTTTCAGGAAGGTAGCAGAGACAATGCCAGGCATACTCTACCTGACTATGATATCTTGCCAACTCAGAGGCTCTCTGGATATCAGTTATTGTAAAACTCCTAGGAGGCCATTATTCTCTTACTCTGTGACTTCAAAAAAGTTCTCTCAAGTACTTTATTCCCAAAACAACTTGCTATTGATTTTCACTCTGATTCCTCCCAAGTCACGAGCACACCATGAAACGATTAACAGTAGTCTCTCATCAGTGCAGATCTATGCTGGTGGCATCTCTCCTTGCAGGCATAGTGAGCCAGCTGGGGACGCCCTCCCTCCCCTCTTTCCTGAGACCACTCACATTGGGAGTGAGAGTCTTAGACGTCTACTTTCAAATGCCACTGTGTAACCAACAGAACTATCTGAAAACAAGGACCATATTTTTTTTTCTTAGTCGGGTGCTTCCTGGGAAGCCCCTATCAGATCCCCAGTGTGTACTGAGGGAAAGGTGCAGGAGGAAGAGGCACAGGAAAGTTCGAGCCACTTGCTCAAGCAGCATATGTCCTGAGGTTTTCCTGGAGTCCATTCTTCTACACGCTTGTTCAACTTGATGGACAGCACTTTCCCTCACTCAGCTTAGCTTCTGGGTGACTTAGAGAAAATGGGATTTCTTAATGTGCACTTTGGGTCATATAGAAGCTACCATGGATCAATAGAATCTAGGAGACTTTTGCTGTTTGTTTTTGTGTGCCTTTGGGGGGAAAGGAGGTAGTTTCTGTCAGAAAGAGATAAGGAATTTGTTCAAAACTTTCATCTGATCTTCTGTCAGAGAATATTAAAGACTACCCTGGATGTGCTGGAAGATGTGGTCCCTGTGCACAGTGTTTTATCTGGTAGGTTTGATTAGCTGCAGAACTTTAACTATGGACCCATAGACACAGGCTGGAATAATATGTTCAAAGATGTTGCTTCAAGAATCTCTTTCCACACATGTGCTTCTCCTCAATATAAATCAGTTCACTTTTGCTTTTTATTGTGTATATAGAATCTCCTTTGAGAGTACATTTTATGCTATCCCCGTGGTCCACAGTGAGCCCACGGATGATACTGGGCTCTAATCACAGATGTCAGAAACATGAGGAGATGGTAGGCTGGGATCTGATACAGAATTAGCATCTCTGCAAGGCACCTACTTAGGTGTGGTTACTATATGGTCTTCAAGAAAGAGTAGGCTTGCCTGCCCAGCCTGAGGAAGCTTCTTGTGGCAAGAGAAGCTTGTCAGGATCTGCAGCTCAATTACTCACAATCTCAGGGATCTGCTCTGATAATCTCACTCTAAGCTCAGGGACTATTCATTTTCTGATCCACTTTTATATATCTTACAGACCTGGCAAGGCTGTGATTTCCATATCTGTTATATTTCAGCCACTTTGGGTTAGTTCTTCTGTTCTGAGTGTTTGGCTGTGAGAAGTAGAGCATTTCGTTAAGGCGGCCCCAGAAGCTTCCTTTCCCCTACACACTTCTTCAGATGAGAACTGAGCACTCAGTGAGCTACTTCTTTCCCCAAATCTTCAGTGCCCGTAAACCTCACAATCCTTGAACTCTTCATTTCCATTGGAACATTCTATGGGTAGTCTTCCCAATCCTGGCCTTCCCTAGGACTTGTGTCCAGGTCGCTGCAGTTAAAAATTCACAGCTTTGCATAACATTCCATAGATGGTAAACATCTCATTTTCCCCTTCAAATCTGTTTAAGTCTGAGGAGAAATCTTGAGGTAGCCAAACTGTACTGACAAGCATTCAGATGGGAAACGGCCATTCCATGAGTAATAGGATAAGAAAACACTGTTTTGTACGAACTGTGGGGACTGTGCCCGTGAAGGTTGGAGAAGCTGCCATCACTGACTTCAGGCAGGCACAGACTGATTCGCAAACACACCCCAAGATGTCACCATGCTTCTCTGGGTGTCTGACAAAGTTCCATCAGCTCTCTCCACTGAGACAGTGGAGCATCAGCTCTTTCCACTGAGACAGTGGAGCAGGTGGATCTTGGGGGCTTTCTGGGGTGCTGCTGAGAACCACACATCTGCTGAGAAATTTACTCACTATGCCAGCCGCCTCTAGAAACCCACACTCCTCAGTCTCCTTCACCTTCAGAATCTCTGATTGACTGTCTTACCCAGAGCACAGTGTGGGTGAGGGTTCTCGGGGAATGGGATCCATGGCTTCACCTCCGTAGTGGAAAGAGAAGCACACACAGTCTTGACCAGAGGAAGAAGACTGCTGACTGTCCTGTGCGGGAGTCTCTCTGCTCTTCCTATGGGAGCATACTACCACTTGAACGCATGCGCGGTTTAATTCGCGTGCCATCTTTCAGAGAGGACTGGGTCATGAATGCTCCACCCTCTTAAAGGATTAATGCCCTTCTGTGGTGCGGTCTGCTTATGTGAGTCATAAAAGCGTGTTCTCTCATCCTACTCTTCCTCTCATCATGTGTGGTGTTCTTCCAAGTTTATGAGAAGCCCCTGTCAGATGCCAGCCTCGTGAGTTTGCCCTTCTCCGTCTCTGGGACTGTGGTGCTCAATGTTTTTTTTTGTTTTGTTTTGTTTTTTTAAATAAGCTAACCAATTTGTGGTGTTGTGCTATGGCACCAGAAAGTGGACAGTAATTGTGGTTTCCTAAGTCAAATGTGTGGGAAAAGAGTGACTTGGGTAGGAGGTGATAAATAAGTGGGGGCACACACTGGAGGGTTCAGTAGCCGCAGTTTTTCCTCATTCCAGATGCCTAGCCTCTGGCAAGTGTGATGTCGCCCCTCACACCTCTTCAGTGTCATTTTCCCTCTGGATTTGATCAATAGAATGTGGCAGATACGTGTGAGCTCTGGAGCCCCAGTTTTTGTCTTTCCAGAACTCTGTCTAGGTGTCACCTAGAAAGAAGATGTTCAACTCAAAGTAAGCCCAGGCAGCCCCAGAGAGACATGGGAGGAGCCATCCGGCTACCTGCCGGAAGTGTGAATTAAACCAGCCTGAACCACCTGCCCTGTGTTTTCCAGCTGGATGTGGCCAGGTAGGGAGTCCAAAAGGAATGAATTGAGGAACTTGTCAACCAAAAGACACAGAAAGAACTCATCACTCCTGTGTTCAGCCATGACAGTTTTCTCTATTAGCACAAGCACTATCAGTATGCAGCAGAGTGAGGAAGTTCAAAGGGAGTGAGAGAGAATGCTCACACCACTTGCCAGTTGCCCCTCACACTCCTTGCTAGTTGCTGGCTTATTTTCTCTAGGGTGTTTGTGCAGATCTGACAAGAGCCTCAGGGATGTTCTTAACTCCTTCACTGGGGCAGTCAGTTATAGACCTCTCGGCACCAGGTGTAGATGTGTATGGAATAAATGGGTAGGAAGTGCTGGAAATATCCCGACCTTGATATTTTCCCATTTTATGAAGGTGATTCCCGCCACTTGTTTAGGGAGCATCAGAGAGAAACCATCACCTGAACGACTTCATTATCTTTTAAAAGTTAATCAGATAAATTTTCCTGAAGACATCATCATTCTGGCTACCATCAGAGTTCTTTTCTATGAATTATTCAGATAGATCAGACTATAGAGATAAAAATATAGTAGCAATAATGCCACTAACAATTCGTATTCATCAGGTGTCAATCAATGCTAAATAATTTATTTGTACTGTGTAAATTACTAATTGTAATAATTCAGTAGGTAGGAGCTATTATTTCTCTGTGTTACACATGAAGGAACTGTACCTCAGATTCGATAATGCATACAAAGGGAGTTTGAGAGGCAGGGACTGAACATTGTGTTTCTGTTCAATAATGTGATTCCAAGGGTTTATCAAGATGGCTTGACTATTGACGCAGTGTGGGTGTTGGCCACTGGGGGTTCAGCCAGTATGGATTGCTATGGGTATTTGGAACTCTGAATATAGACTTAAAAAAAAATCAATAAACAAAAAGGCCCAGTGTGAGTTTTCTCTTATCACCCACACTGTGCTCCACTTAGCATTATGTGAAACTTCCCAAATAGTTTTAAAACATGCTGTCTGTGATGTCATATCTATTGATTTTTTTTTAGAAGTGTGTGGTATAAATAACCAACATCTAAATAATTATTTTGCTCTTCAAAAGACTTCAAGTTCCACAGACATGAATGGTTGATATGTGTTCATTAAATTATCCTTTGGTGTCCATGGGGAATGGGTTTCAGGACCTCTGAGATCAAAATTACTTGATGTTCAAGTCTCTTTTATAAAATGGCATAGTATTTGCATATAAACTAACACACATTTAAATCACATCTAAACTGCTTATGATATGCCAAGTAAATGGTTGTCATATTGTTTACTTAGGAAATAATAATAAGAAAAAAGTTGGAAGATTTTCAATGCAGACACAATTAAAAAATATATCTTTGATCTATGATTGATTCATGGAAGGTGGACTCAAATACATGGTGAGCTAAAGTATGTGTTTGCAAATAATGTACAATATGTGTGTATATGTGGGAAAGAGGAGACTATGGCACAATTTGCAATCCTCTCAGTTTTCCTTGGCCTTGGAGCATACAGTGTTCATGTCACACATGGGTGTTTGTGAACATTACTTTCATGGTTGCAAGGGATTCCCTTTGTGCTTTGTTCTGTGACTTTGATATTTTGCCAAGTTTAGGGCACAAAGAAGTTGAAGCTTAAGGAAATGTCCTTGGAAATTCCATCAATACACTGTGGATGTTTTAACACTTTTCATGTAGGCAGGACCCAGTGTTTTAATGCTTGTCTAATGCTGTCCTTTGGCAGAATCTTAGGACAAAAAACACCACTGACTTTTGGTGTAAAGACTCAGACTCAAGCTCTATCTCACTTCAGTGGTCTTGGCCAAATAAGAGCTCCTTGAGGTGTCAGTTTCCTTACATAGCAAGTGGGCAATGGCATCTAGCTCCAAGAATCTTGTAAAAATGAGTGGGATAACTGCTGAAGCCCCAGCTGCTGGAAGGTGGCTAGTCTTGACATTTATGTAAATCCCTCTCTCTAGACTTCTTTCTTTGGTAAAAAGGAGGGAGTAGCTAGCTGTGTATGTATGCATGTGTGTGTATTTGTATGTGGATGTGTTCATGTATATATGGGTGGTATGTATTCAGATGCATATGCAGGAATGTGGAGGCCAGAGATTGATGTTGAGTGCTTTCTGTATTGCTCTCACCTTATTTTTTGAGACAAGATCTCTACTGATCTTGAACATTTCACTTTGGTTAGACTGGCTAGCCAGCATGTACCAAGGATCCACTAGTTTCTTCCCCAGTAATGGGGTTGCAGCCATATGCCATATTCCTGGATTTTACCTGAGTGTTGGGATTGAAACTCAGGTCCTTTTGTGTATGGCAACCATGCTATTGAGCCATCTTCCAAGCCTGTCTAGTTTTTAAATAATATATATATATATATATAATATTTAAAATATAATATATATTAGATCATAATATCATTATAGATGTCTATCTGGTATGTTTGATAGATAATGGGAGTTTATAGTGAGCTTCTTTTTAAGGCCATAGCACAGTAATCGCATGACAGAGACTCAGAGCTGTGGAATCATCTCCTGGGATTGATTTCTGGCCCTGCCACTTCCCATTTTCTAATTTGAATTATTCTAGTTCTTTTTGTCTCACTTTTTTCATCTGCCAAATGCAAGGTCATGGTTCTTCTGCAAAAAGTACGTTAATACTTGTGATATGCTGTGGGCGTATCATATCTGGCAGCAGGAAGTGCTCCATAAATGCTTGCGCTATGATGAAACAGCACCTTTCAAGGCAGACAGGGAACATGACAGATTTTAGGATGGGGATTGTGAGAGGCAGTAATGTACACCATGTATAGGCCTGTACCCTGAGTTGCCCACAGGCAGGCAGTCTTTCCTCATGTTCTGGCACAGTCAGAAGGCCCAGTAGAGGGCTTTAAGGCCCCCAGGGGATGAACCTGCATCTTCACCTTGTGAAGAGAGGAAGAGATATCAGCCAAACACACATGGACTGTCATGTATGAAAACCCCAAATCTGAAATGAGGAAGGAGTTGCAGTGGCAACCTGCTTTTTAGTACTGAGGTAGATAGAAATTGGCTAACGTGAGGGTAAATCTGCTCCTGATAGACTTTCCTCAGTGGAAGAGGTACCATTGAAACTTTTCTTTAAATCTTTGTTCTCTCATGTTTCTTGTCAGAAAACAACAAATCAAATGATGAAGTCACAAAGGAAGAGAAATTGGGAAAACAAGATATAAATCATCATTCTCGGCTCATAATTATTTTTCTGTTGGTCTTGAAGAATGCCCATGGTTCTTTTATATTGGACACATATGAAAGACAGATATTTTTTCAAGAAAGAAAAGCAAGAGTGTATTAGGTGAATTTAGCACACCATTGTTTTAAAATCCTGAAAACCGTGGAGTGCTGACGAATCACTAAGTCAGAATACCCTGCGAGGCTGAAAACCTGGAACTGTCTCTGATTCCCACCCGTGGAATTCCAAATACCCGTGGCTCTACCCTCTGTCCAGGGGGCGATGGCATGCTATAATTGTTTCCCAGGGAAGGAATCAACATCAAAACACAGGAAAAATGAAGAGTCCAGTTTGGGGCGTTTGAACCTCATCAGCTATGTTCAGACGGATGACATGGGGATTTGTAAGCGTGTGTCATCAGGAGGATTTTGTTTTTAGTCTGTGTCCAGATTGGCTGTCCAGGGGCGAGAGAAGAGCAGGAGAGGAAAATGAGAGACATGGTGGGTCAGAGACAACATTTCCCTGCCTCTCCCCACCACACCCTAAACACAAGGTCAGCACAGTGAAAGAATCCCAGGGTGATGTTGAAGTCCCATCAGCAGCACAGGACTTGTTTGTTCTGGGCACTGGAGGCAGCAAGATGTGCTCCAATGTCTTCCCCTTTCTGGGGTGGTCCCGGTGCCTCAGTGAGACACAAATGTGAACAAAGGGACACAAAGCCAGAAAGAAACAGCACGAGAGAATTAGACTTCATGACTTCTTGAGTCTGCTCGGAAGAGAGCGGCAACAGATACTTGGGTGACCCAGAGTTGGACTCTGGACAGCAGGGACATTTCAACAGGAACACACAGTGGCCAAGACCAGACTTTCCGAACTTCACACTTGACATCAAACTATCGCTCCTCAAGGTCTTGATTTTATTCTAATGAAATCTTTTGAGTTTGAAAATAATTTCTATAAATAAAACTGAATATAAATAATATTTTAATACTTTATTGAGATATAATTTGTACATCACAGAATTTACCTGTAGAAAACACAGTGCTTTTGGGGATGGTGACAGGTTGTACAACTATCAATATGTCACTCCAGAACAGTTCCATTATTCCAAATGAAGCCCTAGATCCATCAGCAGTCACTCGTCTCTGACCTCCTCCCGGTCCTTAGCAACCACGCGTCTTCTTACTATTTGTGCATTTGTGTATTCTGGCCATTTCCTATCATTTGAACCACACAGTATTCAGCCGATGGATGACACTTTTCACTTCACATAATATTGTCAATGTTCTTCTGTAGTGTAACATGTATCAGCATTTCATTCCTTTTTATTATTTTTTTCCTCTGTAACTTAATTTTATTTTTATTCCTTTAAAATTTTTAAAAATAATTTCATATATGAGTACTGTTTTTACTCCGTGTCCCTCCTCCTTCTGCCCTATCTAGAGTTGGGACCTTGTGAAATCACGCATATTAGCGTGTCAGCTGATGTCATTGCACAGGTCTTGTTTAGTCATCCATATTGCTGAGATTTCATGGGTGCAACTTTCCTGTCATGTCTAGACGATACTAAGTACCAGTAGGTATCCTGGTCCTCTAACTCTTAACAATATCTTGGCCTGTTCTTTTTCCATGTTCCATGAGTTTTAGGTATAGGGTTACATTGTAGATGTATCAATGAGGGCTAGGTACCCTATAGTCTTGTATGCTCTGCATTTTGATCAGTTGTGAAAATTTATTTGGGTATATGCTTGTTACACATGACCTTTATTATAGTAGGGATGGTTCTTATATTTCTAGTTTCTTCAGGGTTTTTATCATGAAGGAGTGTTGAATTTTCTCAAAAGCTTTCTCTGCATTTATTAAAATGATCATGTGATTTCTGTTCCAAATCTATGTACTGTATTGCATCATTAACTTTTGTATATTGAACATTTGTATCCCGATGTCCCTTGGTAGAAGTTCATCCATTGGAGTCGAGTCAGCCCATTTAAAATCAGTCCCTTGAAGTAGATCTACTGTCTGTCACTCAGCAATAATCAGTTGGCAATAGTTCTTTGTCTAAGGTTGGGGCTTGCTGCGCATTTTCCTCATTCTATGTTGGATTTTTATCTGATTGGGTCAGCATGGGTCTTGTACATGTTGTCATTATTGTTGCAAGTTCATATGAGCAAGTTCCCAGTGTCCTGAAAGTTTCTGTTTCTTTATGGTCATGTACCAACCCCTGGCTCTTGCAAACTTGCCTCCCCCTCTTCCACAATTGTCCATGAGCCATGGGTGGGTGAGGTTTAATATAGGAGTCCTATCCAAAAACAATCAACAATCTCTTGTTCTCTAAGACTTCGCCAGGTTTAGATCTTCTGTGTGTATCACACTTTGTTATATGAAGAAGCTTTGCTGGTGAGGGATGTTTTAGTATTCTCTCTCTACCCTGTTCTGCTTTGTTCCATGAACCTTACATGTATAGGTTCCATTGTAGATGTGTCACTTAGAGCTCGGCATTCCTCAGATAAATATTCTGTCTGTGTAGTTAGTTCTGAAACTGTAATAGCCTCCATCTCTTGCAAAAAGAAGTTTCTTTGATGAGTCATACTTGTCTGTAAATGTAATTTTCCATATTTAGCATACAGTAAGAAATTTCATTTGTATAGAGATATGACAGAGATAGGATTTTCTCTGGGATATATGACCTCTCCAGCCATATATATCTGGCTGTATTTAGGGTGCCACCTATGAATTCCCTCCCATTGAAAGAGCTTAAAGTCCAATTAGGTAGCTGTTGATCACCACCTAGGTCAATGTGCCACTACTGCACAGATAGAGATGGTTTGCTGTGTCAGTCATTGTGCTTATTAGGCTTTGAAGCCTGGTTGGACCATTGATTGATTTTCTCTCTCATTAGTTTACATAGTATCCTCTGATACTATGAGAACTTATCTTCAGGGACGATGCTTCCAGGTCAGTTCAGCTCCATTGCTCGAAGTCCTGTGTTTGAAGTATGTAATAGGGTCTTACCTTCAAGTTCTGGGAGGTAATCAAGGGCTATGGCAATAACCTGTGTTATTTTGGAGTATCTTGGACTACCCTGACCAACAACTTGAAGGGAGGTTAATTTTCGATTTTGTTGACTTCTGCCTTCATTTTTACTATTCCTTTCCATCTTCTGCTTTTGGGTTTGGCTTCTTGGTATTCTAAGATCATGAGTTTCATGAGATAATTACTTGAGATCCCTTCCCTTTCTAATGAAAGCGCCCCCACAGCTACATCCTTTCCTCTTAAAACTGCCTTTGCTGTATTTCAAAGAGTCTGGAAAGTTGTGCTTTCATTTCCATTTGATCCTAGAACATTTTAACTTTCCTCCTGATTCCCTCAATGACACACATGTCTTTAAACTGCATGAACGTTGTATCGTTTCTACTACTACGGACTTCTAGTTTTATTTTATCATGGTTTGAAAGACCATAAAAATTAGATTCGTTCGTATTTACTAAGATGTTTTCATAGCCTTAAATATGATCTATAATAGAGAAAATTCCATGGAATGCTGAGATTTCTGTGCATTCAGAAGCTTTTGAATGTGATGTTCTCTAGGTGTCTGTTTAGTCCATTTAATCTATGGTATAGTTTAACTCAAATTGTTCACTTTTAGTCTGGATGATCTATCCATTGATAAAAAGAGGACATCGAAGCACCCACTATTATTATATGAGGCCTCTTTGTACTTTAGTACTTACTTGAAGAAACTGGGAGCCCTTACATTTGAAGCATATTTATAATAGACTTAGTAAAAAAAAAAAAAAAAACAAACACAAAAAAACAAAAATAGAAGCAGAGTGTGGTGGCACACACCTTTGATCCTAGTACTCAGGAGGCAGAGACAGATGAATCTCTGCGAGTTCAAGGCCAGCCTGGTCTACATAGTGAGTTCCAGGTCAGCTGGGGCTACAGGGAGACTTTGTCTCAAAAAGACCGAAAAAAGAAAGAAAGAAATCACATCTTGGTGACTGCTTTTTCCCTTTATTAATATTCAGTGGCCTTCCTTCTGTCTTCTGACCAACTTTGGCTTGAAGTCAACTTCATCAGATATAGCAACTACTCTTCAAGTTTGTTTTCAGTCTCCATTTGACTTCTGTCCTCAGTCTATTTGTCTTTCTCAGTGAATTTAACTTTCTGAATACTTTGGATAGTTGAATGTTGTTTTTACTTCAACCAGCTGGTATGTGCCTTTTACCTGGCAAATTTCTATCATTTATACTTAAAAGGCTATTGAGAGCAGTTTGCTAATTGTAATTTTTCTGGTTGAAATATTGTTTGTTCTTTTATTTCTCCCCTCTTTGTAGCGGGGGCTTGCTGGTTTACTGAGTTGGACATGATTGATTCCTTTTCTAGAGCTCTTTTGTACATATATTCTTCCTCCCATGAATTTTATCCATTTCTGCACTCTTGGGATTGAAACTATCCTCCTCCTCCTCCTCCTCCTCCTCCTCCTCCTCCTCCTCCTCCTCCTCCTCTTTCTCCTCCTCCTCCTCTTTCTTCTTCTTCTTCCTCTTCTGTGTTTAGAATTCTTTTATATATCTTCTTCAAGGCTGACTTTGTTATTGTGTGTTGATTTAGGGTTTTTTTTTTTTTGTCTCGGAATGTCTGTGTTTATCCATTAATTATTTTTTGTGGTATTGAAGATTGAACTTAGTATCTTGTAGGCAAGTGCTCTGTATTACTAATTTCTCTGTTCATTTTAAAAATAACTGCAGAATATAGCAGATTTTTGGTATTTCTTTTCTTTCAGGGCTTGAAATACAGCATTCTTAGGCTGAACTATGTCCTTTCCTGTTACGGTTTCTGCTGAGGGGTCTGGTACTGTTTTGATATGTTTGTGAGTTAGCGCTTGTTACATTTTCAATATTCTGCTTCTTACAGTTTGGCATCTCAACATAACGAGCTGTGGAAATAGTTTTCTCTGGCCATTTATGCTTGGAGTTCTTCTAAATGCTTCTAATGCTATGATGTCCATTTCTAACCCTAGATTTGTATTTTCTGAGCTCTGAATGTTTATCCTAGTTACTCCATGGATTCTTAAGTTTTCCATCTTGTTTATGACCCAGCACTCTTCTTTAATGGGGTCTGGAACAGCATTTTCTCGACCTGCGCTTTCATACCTCATCTTCCTTCTTCTGCCTGCCTGTCCATTGGTGATGGTTTCCAGTGTCTTTTTGGTTGATTCATTGACTATTTCACTTCCTGCTTTTCTACTTGAGTTGTTTCCCAGAGCCTCAGTTCACTTACTGAACTTCTCATGTGTGTTCCTTACTTTCTCGCACATGATGAATTTCTCACCCATGTTGCTGAATTTCTTCTTCAGTCCTGATTTGATTTATTCCATTCTTCTGCTTCCTTGTATTCTCTTTGAAGTCACTGATCATCTTTATAAGTACATTTTGAAATTCTTCATTTAGCATGGTGCCCATTTCAGTGTCTCTGGATTCAATAGCTGAGGAGTTAGGATCTTTGGGGAGAAATCTTGATATCTTGACTTTTATTGTTTCTTGTGCTTTTGTTTTATAATTTGTGCATCAGTTAGGATGTACAAGACTTACACTTTCATTTGTACTGTTTTAAAGAATTGTTTTTTCTGTTTATTGATTTGTGTGTATGTGTGTGTGTGTGCACATGACAAGTGAATGGAGGTCAGAGGACAACTTGCAGGAGTCAGTTCTGTCTTTCCACCACCCGGGTCTGGGAACTGAGGTCAGAGCATCAGGCTTGGCAGCAAGCACTTTTGCATGTTGAGCCATCTTGCTGGCCTGTGGAGTATTTTTACTCAGAGATCTTCTTTGGAGGGCTCAGTCCCAGCACCATTCAAAGAAGAGAAAATAAATTTCAATGACAGCAATGTCACTGAATCACACAAAATATAGAAATACACTTTAGACTGATTAAAGCCAACTACAATACCACCAACGAACATAGAAAATAAAATGGTCAAATAATGTAAGGAAAGACACAAAGTTAAAAATTACTAAAAGAGGAAAAAGAAAGAAGAACCCATAGTAAATAAAAAGAAAAACAAACAGAAGACTATTAAGAGAATGAGGAAAGAGTAAGATAAAATGTCTAATTGCCCAATAAAGAAAACAATGCTTAAACAAAACCACCTAAACATGGAACAGTAAAAACCTTACAGTGATTTCAAAAATAAAATAAAAATAGGTACAGTATAAAGAAAAAAACACTAAGGACAAAAGAAAATAAAACCTCCTCAAAATGAGAACAAAAACAAATAATGTGTTGGACATCTTCTGAATTATTTAAAACCATGGCCTGGCAGGTAGATGAGGTCAGTTGAAGCTGTAGACTCTTCTGTTTCATCCTGTTCAAATTGGTGCTGAATCTGGAGAGGGTGAGAGGCAGTTGTTCAGCATGGCTGTGGTCACAGTGCTGTTTCATACCAGGAGTTACTTCTGACCACTAGCAGCATTAGAGCCTGTGTGTCTGACAGGCTCTCACGTGATCAAGTTTGTGTACCTGGGGGTGACTAATATCTGAGCCAAGAAATGTCTGCTACATGTGTTATGACATGGGGGAGGCAGGTGAAATATTTTCATCTGCTATTGGTAGAACTGTCTCAATACTTTCTAATACTGCTCAGTATTAGAATCCTTCAGGGAGGAAAGAAGCTGTGGTGAGTGGCCACTGGACCTTAGTTTTAGAGTTCTCTGCTCTGCAAGTGGAAACCTGCACGGCAGAGAGGGAGCTGTGGAGTTTGAGCTACCTCTGGCAGAAGGATGCTTTTCTGATTATCCTGTTCTTGACAAAAGTGACAACACCACTATATCTTGAACTGTTATCACTGAAGCTTCCTGCCACATGAGCTTCTGAGGTATGTGTGTCCAGCTCTCTGCTGATCCACGACTATCTCATGCAGCCATCTCCCCTCCAGGTGTTGGGCATAATGTAGGGTGGGCCTAGCCAGGCCACCTACTAGGAGGAATAGAGGAATGGCTCCTGTGGGTGTAGCATTCTGCTCTGGCTAGTTGTGAGACCAGCACCTGGAAAGAACCTGCCTACCTGGGGACAAACTTATTATTGGCTGTATTTGGGACCCCACCCCAGAAGATCATTGGCTATCCAGACCTATAAGAGCTTGTGCACCTATTCAATAAACGAGTCTGCAGTGCCATGGGCTTCAGCTGCTTCCTGTCCAACTCCCGGAGTCTGTGGCTTGGTTCTGTGTCTACTCACAACCAACCACTCGGACTGGCCCGGAGTGGTGAGACACAACAGAAACGGAAACGGCTATATCCAGGGACTGTGGCTGGCAGGATCCCTGTGTTTTGACTCTTTCTTATTTTCAGGCTCACTGAGTATCTCTGTCTCAAGCCATATGCCCCCTTTACCTTCTTGCAGGACGGTGCCTTAAAATTATCCCCTCGCCCCTAATTCGTGAACAGTATCAAAATGATTCCTTCTCCAATGATGACCTAGAATTCAAGAGTTGTTTTCATATCAAATCTTCGAGTTGTATTTCTGTGATTTTGCTCAGTCCTTAGAAACTGTTCCTAACCCACCGTCTTTGAATATGCCCATTCTCTTTATTCCTTTGAATGGAAAAAAAAAATACATGGTACAGATATTACATTATCTTTATCCATGTGTCAGTATGACAATTTTTTTTTGAGGTTTTGGTTACTATGAATAAGGCTTCTATAGATAGCCATGCTTACATTTTTATATAGATACATTTATAATGTTTTATCATAAACTGTATTATTATACCATAGGTACATTTATAATGTAGATACATTTATTATGTTGGCTATTATATTAGTTTTGACAAAATACCTTAATAGTTGCTTAAAACAACAAAATGACATGCTCTTGAGTTCTGCAGTTCAGAATTCAGATCTGGATCTCACTGGACTAAAGTTCAGGGAACATTCTGTTCTGGAGGCTCTAGGCAAGACTCTGCTCCTTCTCCTTTCCAGGTACTTTAAGCTGTCCACAGAATTCAGCTCACAGATCTCTTTATTCATATCAAAACCAGTAACAATAGACATGCATGGGTATACTGCTCTTCTCTGGTTCCGTTAGCCAGGTCTTCCTCTAGGCACCATTGTGATGTCATGGGGGCTAACCCCGAACCCAGAATGTTCTCCCTGGCTTAAGGTCAGGTGATTGGTGATTTTAATTCCATTTGTAGTCTAATCTTCATCTTTTTATGGCTAAATAATATCCCCTGGTGCATATGCGTATACATACGTATATGTAAACAGCTCACATTTTCTTCATCTGTTCATTTGTTGATGGACGTTTAGACTGTTTCCAGTTCCTGGCTACTACTAATCATGCTGTAGAGGATAACATACTGATTTCATTTTCCTTGCTTATATACCTGTTATCTGATTATTCTATGCTTAATTATTTTAGGAAGCTGCGCGTTGTTTTACCCAGAGGCATGTTGGTGCTGATTGCCCTCCCAGCGTCAGTACAGTGGGCTTTTTTTCCTGTCTCATCCTTGTCAGCATTCGCTATATTTTCTTTTGGGAAATAGCTATCTTATTTTGGTTTTGTGGCTTTGATTTGAACTTTGCTGATGACTAAAAATATTGAGTTCATTTCTACATATTTATTGGCCACTTGTATTTATTTAAAAAAATGCCTATTTAGTTCTTTAGCCCATTTCAAAAACTAGTTTCTTCTTGCTTTCTTTTTGCTATTGAGCTGTTAGAGTTACTTCTGCATTCTAAATCGTGCCATCAGAGAGACATAGAACTGCAAACTTTGCTGTTTGGTTGCCTGCTTCCTCACTCAGTTTTTTCTCTGCTGCACAGAAGCATTTTATAGTGGTGCAGTTTTATTTAAGTTTGCTTTTGTTTTCTGTAATTTGGGACTCTTAAAAATCTTGCCTTTCCAATGTTTTGAAGCTTTTCCTGTGTTGTCTTCTAATAGATTCAGTTTCAGGTCTCAAGGGTGTCTCAAAGTCCATTTTTATGTGTGTAGGGAAATAGGAATCTAGTTTCATTCTTCAGCATGTAGGTATCCAATTTCCCAGCACTATTTGTCAGAGATGATCGTTTCCCCTATACGTTTCTCAGCACTTTGGTTGAAGATCAGATGATTTCTGCTCCATTGGGAAGATTCAGTTTTAAATCTTCTAATATGCATACTAGTAGTGCAGCCATTCAAGCCTGACATGACCATCAGCATCATGAAGCGAGTTGCTGAGGTGACCTGCAGAACAACTTGGCCTTCAGTCACAGAAGCAGAATAAGCAGACCTACAGCGTGATAACATGGGCCACGGCGTAATGGAACTGGGGTTATTAACATTCCCTGGTGGGAGAGTGGTGCAAGGTCCCCCACCTGAGACCCCAGTCACTATTTTCTACTGTCCCCATTGGCCATGGTCTTGAGGGGTAGTACAGTATACTGGGGTGGAGACTTTTCAGTGATGTAGCTTTTCAGAATTGCTTCTGCCATCTACAGGGCTTTACAGTTGCCTTTGGGAGTTCCTTATGTTCCTGTAAGCAATCCCAATAAACTCACTGGTTCACCAAGCTAGACTTAAATATAATCTTTTTTTTTTTGTCTGCTGATGTGAGCTCTACCTAGGTTCAATAAGCATCTTTCTTTTTACTTATCATTATTTTGTGTGTATCTGTGTGGACATGATGTGTGGGGGGGAGGCCGGGTGCATGTGCCATGATGTGCATGTGGAGGTCAAAGGACAGCATTGTGGAGTGAGTAGAGTGAGTTCTCTCACCCTTTAAGAAAATGTTTTTATATATGTGTGTATTTGTGTATGTCACATGTGTGCAGAGGCCAGAAGAGGGTGTTGGATCTCCTGGAGCTAGAGTTCCAGGCAGTTGTGAACCTTCTAACATGGATGCCAGGAACTGAACTCTGGTCCTCTGGATGAGTAGCTGGCACTCCTAACCACTGAGCATCTCTCCAACCCTTTCTTTCACTTTTATGTGGGTTCTAGCTCATCAGACTTGTGCAGCAATCTCCTTTACCTACCGAGCCATCTCACCAGGCCCAATAGATATCCCTTTGTCTCCCCAGAAAAGTCACATGACACACTATAGTTAACACATATAACAAGTAACAGTGGAATAAATTTTCATAATGTATTGTAATTTGAGCAAACATGTTTAAAATATCATTTAAAATGTCACTAATGTAATTATTGAGACAGTTTATGCTTTCTCAAAGTTTTGAAAAGCCAGTGTGTATTTCACACTTCAAGTCTCTGTTCGGGACTAGACATGCATCTCCTGTTCAGCATCACACAGTGCCTGACTACCTTGTGCACTATGCTATTGCTTATAGTGGGGTGTGTAATAGTGCTGCATTTTATGCTTAGTGATGCCTTAGATTTAATGGAATATGTGACTGATGTCACTGGGATCTTACTTTGAGCTCTCCTTTGCTCCTGGTCCTTGTGATCCCCCTTTGAATTCAGATGAGACATAGTGTAGCACAGAAGACAGGCTGATCCTTGCAAAGAGTCTGGTAGCTTGTTAGAGAGCACACTCTCAAGGAGTCAGAGTGCACAATGGCCGAAGGGGCCACAGTGCCATCCAAATATTAGGTAGGCTTTATAGTACATCTAAAGTCTTAAATCAGACAGTTTTTCCTGAGAGGCACTTTCCTGTCCAGCTGTGTACAGATTCATTTGGATTCATTCTAAGAAACTTTTCTTTTCAAATTGTATTTATTTATTCTTTCTTTATTCATTTGTGTGTGTATGTATGTACCATAGTGCACATGGAGTGCAGGAGTTGGTTCAGTTCTCTTTCCATCACGTAGGGTCCCAGGGATTGAATTCAGGTTGTCAGGCTTGGTAGCAGGTGCCTTTACCCACTGAGACATCTCACTGACCTTGAATTGACTCTTAAAGGAGGGGATAATGATATGTCCCTGTTCTTTAAAGACAGCCTCAGCCTAGATAGTTATATATAAGGTTTAGGTAGTTATCTCTTAATGACTTTATGGGTAGTTCAGGATGTCACACCTCCACTCTGGGTCAGAGATATGACTCATTAATTTTGCCAGTAAGTAGAGTCCTAAGAGTTTCAGATGCTATGAGAGAAGGGTCCATTCAAATGACCTTCAACCTTGTTAATATTTACCTACTTACCTTAAAAATCTGGTAATTATTAATGTTTTTGTTAAGTTATTTATATCCTTTTGGTGTGCTGGTCTCAAACCCAGGATCTTGTATGTGCTAGGTGAACAGCCTAGTGATGACCTACATCGCTGGCTCTGCAAGCTTCCCAATGTATTTCTCTATATTTTTCAATTGGCAATCATGGTACATATTGATGGGGTTCAGGGTGGTAGTTAAGGTATAGGCATGGGCTGCATAATCATCACAGTGAATTCAGGCATTAGGAACATCCCAACCTGTGATTACACAGATGGTCCTGGTGAAAATCAGTGTGTCACAAAAGAGAGGCAAGGAGGATAATATGGATGGAAAGGAAGTGAGAGGAAATGAGAGTAAGCAGAATGTGTGTATATATATATATATGTATATATATATATGTATATATATATGTATATATATAGTACTATGTACATATATACACACATATATATGTAGGAAATTGTCAAGAACAATTGCAATAAAAAGTATCCTCTCTGAGGGAAACTAGGAACATTCCCTGTCCCCAAATAAAAAGAACATCCTCTTCTCAGCCTGCATTGACTCCATGATACTTGGCACCTGACACTTGTCTCTCCTCTCTGGGCACCTTCTTCTATCTTCTAGACTGATCACTGTGTAACCCGTCAGGGTCAGGAAAGGCACATGGGCAAGGGTTACCTCAGGAAGCCATCATCTTTCACAAAAGCACTGTTTTTCTTGAGATTTGAAGAACTGAAAAGCATCTTGGTAACTAGTAATTAAGATCAGAAGTCATCTTGCTATATAAACCCCACCCATGAAGGCGAAGCTAGCAGTCTGCAGTCTCCTACTCCATGCATTCCTGTGTGATTATTCCTTAATCAGCCTTCCAGGAAGATGGCCCTCTAGGATGATGTTCAGCATTCTTCTGATTGGCTAGCTCCTCAAGGGGTTAAGTTCTTTCTTGTCCAGTGCCCTGCATCTGGACTTCAGGTGTGCACCAGGCAAACTGAGCCTCGGCATGTACCGGACCATGGAATTTCCATTTCCATCTCCTTGGTCATTTATCCTTTCTCTGTATTAGTTTCTTTCAAGCAACCCTCTCCTAGTTATTACGGGATGTTAGTAAGTTGTGAGCTCCAGCCTCCCTCCTGGGGTGCACAGAGCACACAGTCTTATTCCATCTAATTCCACGGTGGTTTCTTACACCTTGTCCCTTCCCAGCCGTTGGCAGCCACAATTCTACTCTCTATCTATGAGATCAGCTACTCTAGTTCCCACATAAAAGGGAAGCAGTTGGCATTTATTTCTATGTCTGGCTTATTTCATTTTCTGTTATTTACTCCCCAAAATGGGATCCTTCAGGAAGGTGCATCATCTTTGTTCAGGGACCATGCTAGTTACAGCACCATTCCAATATTCTATATGTGCTAGTAAAGCAAGCTAATGTGGTAGGATTAAACCTTGTGTTCAAAAATATGGTAGCTTTTGCTTGTGTTGGGAGATCCAAGAGAGAAAATAAGTTTAATTATGGAAAAATAAAGTGAACAAAATTGCAGCATGAAGTTCTTAGTGAAGTTTTAAGTCATTTGTCATAGCCAGGGCCTTGGGTCCACAAAGTTCTGGATCCAAAAGAAACACAGGTGAGGCTTCTTTCTTAGAACATCTGTCTGAGCCAGATTAACATATAGCTCTGACTAGGGCGAGTTAGGACAGTAGCTAACCTAGAAGTGCCCTTTATACCCCAAATCCCCACTAACAGTTCCCAACGAGGTTATCTCATGTGTTATGACTTAGAGAATGTAGAGTCCTAATTAGTCAATGTGTGAGCTCAGTTGTAGGCAGCTGTTGGTCAACCCTGACTAGCAGGCTGAGGCTGATTCCCAGGAGGCTGACCTCATCCTGTTCTAGGTGAGTAGGGCTATGGTTTTAACTGTGGGACTGCCTGGGAATCATAGGGCCATACATGGATTTGTTGGTGAAGGCACAGAGCAGGTATGATCCTTTCGGCCCCTCTCCAGCACCTGAGCACTCTATTCTGCTATGTGGTAGCTCTCAACGGCCTTGTCAACTGCTACTGGCTCTCCCTGTATCCCCAGGAGGGGATACTGTATCTCCCTGGGATGCCCCAGGAGGAATGTCTCCCTCTAAATTTCCCAGAGTCCCATGAATCTCTTTACTGGGTTTTGCCGATGGGAGTAAAAGCAGCTGGACATCATTCTCTAATCTCTTCACTGGCATCTTTTAAATACACAACCACAACACAAGTTCTGGTTTCAATTCCTTTTATTGTTTTTCCTCCACCCTTGGGAAGATAAGGGAGTTGGTAAGGACAAGAGGTGCCCCATTTTCCAGAGGCATTGATTTCTGCTTTACCTTGACTTTTCTGATTAGTGTCTCAACTGGCACTTCATTTTTCAGGTTAAGGATAATTTGGTTCTCCTATACATTATGGTTTAGTTAGGATAGAGGCTGAGGACAGACCTTATGGAGTGTCACTCAATGGTGGCTTTCTGTCTGCTATACAAAGAGTTCTTTTCATTGTGTTATGGCAATAGGAGAGGCTTGTTTCTTGCAACAGAGGAAGGGGTGACCTTGTAGTTCACAACCACGTCAGTGTTTGGGGGATTTAGGGGACTGAAAACTCTGCTTGTCCCAATTAATTACAAAGTAAACATCTCACAATGTTCCATGTTCAGTCACTCTTTGCTTAATGATGGAGATACGTTCTGAGAAACACATCATTAGGCAAATTTCCCATAGAGCACACTTACATAAACTTAGAAAGTACAGCCCACTACACAATGGATATGTGATGCATAGTTACATACCTGGTCTTTCAGTTGATTGAAATGTCATTGTGCAGTGCTTGTTATCCTGCAAAAATTGGTCTTGGTTTGTAAGGTTGTGGGTTTGCTAGGGTGGAGTATTAGGGAAGTACCTCAGGGAGAGGCTGCATAAGGACCTGCATCAGAGTTCCCAGCACACCTTTTTTAGTCAGACAAGGACTGCAAGCTCTGATGCCATTTCCTTTCTGTGTGATGGCAGGATGATGGCTTAGCCTGTCTGACCATACTTTTCTGGGGGATGACAGAGTATCTGTCTTGGAGGGTGGTTTTGTGAGAACCACAAGCATGCCACTGGACACACAGTGTTCTTGCTGGATTGTATTTATGATGGAGTAAGGAGCGATTTTCTGTGAAGAACCAGATAATAGTGTTTGAGGTTGGGTTGGCTATAAGATCTCCTTCCTAAGCACTCAACTCAGTCAGAGATATGACAGTGCATAGAGGCCAGGAGAGGCAGCCTGGGGAGGTCCCATGTGAGCCCCATGCATTGGAATTCTTGACATGACACTGCACAGTGCTCAGCTTGGTCAGGTGGTATGTCTTTAGTCAGAAGGTAATTCTGTTGTGAACTAAAGACGGGTTTGCTAATGATATCCTGGACTTTTTTTTTTTTTTTTTTACTCCCTCATCCCTGGCCTAGTAGTTGGTCTTTGTGTCCTTCTCCCTACCTACCAAAAAAAAGGCTCAATAGTTACCCAGCTTCTGTACACCACAATGTTGTAATGTGGATCCTTAACCTGGGTTGACTGCAGTGAGGACTAACATGTGGTTGCTGCCCTGCCCAGTGTCCTGAGAGAGGGCTGGCCTGCACAGCTCCAGCTCAGGAAGATATCTGAATTCTAACTCCAAGTCCAGTTGCTAGACAGTAAATTGAATCATAAGTCAAACCGCTGTCAGGTTCAGGAGGTCTCTGCCGCCTCCTTTATCTCTCATCTGTCTAACCTAATTCCTTCCTTTCCCAGTCCCTCTAGCAGCACTGTGATCTCAAAGTCCAGTCTCCTTTGTGTGCCTGTGAACTAGCTCACTGGCTGCCCTCTGGGCATGGAGCAGCAACCTTCTAGTGCCCACCCTGCCCCAGTCCTTCCCAGCAGAGCCAGGCCGTTTGAATTAGCTGAAGAAAGCCAACATCTTGTGCAGAAAGACAAAGGGTCACAGGCACAAGGAGCAGGGTCCTCTCCCAGTCAGCACAGCTGTCCCAGATGATTGACGCTTCCGGGATTCCTCAGCTGCCCACCTCTGTCCTCATGTCCTGATGCTTGCTCTGATTTGAGAACTCCTTCGCATTCTAGCCAAAAAACTACAGATGACCCAGAACGATTTTTCAGGACCCAGTCAATTGATTTTCTGTTTCCATAGCAGGTAGGAGAATGCCAAGGGCACTCGATGTTGTGGCAGGTGAGTGACTTAGCTGTCTCTGGGCTTTCCTCTCATCAGGTTTGCATTTTCTGTGACATAAAGCCTAATAAATTCATCAAGTGCAAGGTTATTCAAACAATATCAAGATATGTAAGCCTAAAATATGTGTGTTGCACTTGATTTCTGCCAGTGGCACTTCTCTGCATGTGGCAATTAACCCCAGGAAGAAATGTGACCAGTCTCCAGTTTCTGGTCAGGCTGCACCCCGGTGCACAGTCTGCAGGTGTGATCACTGCTGCTGCTGCTCAGCCTCCAGGTTCATTTTGCCTTTGTGCCCTTTTGTCTCTAGCAATAGCTTGCTGTGTGGTCACTCGTTTGCATGTACAATTTCTCCAGATCAAAACAGAGAAACTTCTAGATAAATGAAAACATGTTTTATTTATAAGTCTGTACACTGTGTACACATAAAAATATACAAAATCAAAATAGAAAATATCCAAGTGTTAAAATGTGTACAAACACTTTTAAAATGCACTTCTTGGAAAGCCTCAAGCCTCAATTAGATTGAACAGTATACATTTTATTTTAAAAATTATCATACAAAAAAATTCCCAAAGCTATCAAAAAAGTTCACTGGTTTCCACGGGAAAGTTTCATAGGTCTTTTATATAGCATGGACAGGATGCATGTTCTGTTGAAGTTCAATGCTAACACTGAATTTTACTTGTGTGAAATCTGTCTAGTTAGAGGACTGTTTCCCAGAGAATCAAGAAATGTTGGTTTTTCCTAATCCTGTAAACCATGAGCTATCAACAAACTTCTCTTTAAAATTCAGAGTTAACTCAGGCATCTGACTAGACAGAATATTAAGGTAATGATTCTACCTTCGTGGTGCCTTTAAAACATTTCGTTCATATCTTTTTAACATGGCCAAGATGTGGAGAATGCAATGTTTGTGTGTGGTTAGGGAGAGGATTGGTTTATCTTTAGCAGAAGGCCATAGAATATTATTTCCTTCTCTTAAAAAATTAGTGTTTTCATAATTAAAATAAAATTTATTGTAAAGATTTCATCATAAAGATTAATGAAAAAGACAATATAAAACCAACCATGTGTGTAGATAAGTATATATATACAATTATATAACTATCTACATGCACATTTCTATACTAAGAGTAAGAGTTAAATCAGTAGCTGTGATTCTTCAAATTTCACTACTTTACACTTGTAGAGAATATGCTAGGTTATTTCTTCTTACTAAAGGCTTCATTCATTTAACAAAACAAGCATCAGAACTAACACTTTATTTTCTTCAGCTGTCAGAAAAATACCATTCACTTACCAGGTGTCTGAATAATGCCTGAGTGACCAAAATGTGTGGAATAATTTTACAACGGAAATATTTAGATATAAAATGTGGGCTTAAACTCAGGCACATTTTACATAAACAATTAATTTCTAAGCAGAGCTGCCTTGATCAGCCATGTGTCCATTGGGCAAGCCTTCTGAACTCTCAGAAAGTCAGAGATTGAGTACCATAGTGTGATGGAAAACATCTGGAGACTATGTCCCACATATTCAATCACACATCTGTTGGTAATCCCTCTAGCCTTAATCCACTTTCTCTCTCTTTCCAGAGTTAAGAAAAAAAATGGATCGGGTAACTTGGATCCTATGCATAGGGTATGATAATAAAATCTGGTGAAATTTAATCATGCTACTGGTGCACACAGAAGTCCTCCATCATATTACTCATTGAAGACTGATCCCAGTTAATGCTCCACACAAGTACCCAATGAATCCAGTAGATGTGTAATCTGTAATCTGTTCCAGCAGAGTGAACAGCTCACACACACATGACAAAGTGAGCTGGACCCTTTGACACACTAACAATCATCAAGCATTACTTCTTCTCAGATGTTATGCTACAATGATAGAGGACTACCAGAGTCCAGAAGTGATTGGCTGAGGGACCAACGGGACGGGATACATACAAAGAGCCGTTTCTGAGGCAGTGCATCTTGAACTCTGTGTCCAAGCAGACAGAGAAAGACACAGCAATTCAAACATCTTCTCAAGCCTCCTCCTTGCCCATTAAAGCACCTCCTGCATGCTCACATGTAACTTTTATTTGGCCACCATTTGTCCTTCCACAGAACCAGCTCTGTAAGGATGTGATGGGTGGAGTCAGCAACATGGCCCAGCACTGTCATTCCAGGGGAGCTGCGGTGTGGTTGAGCGTCCGCATTACTTATTTTCTCCTGCCTCGTGTGAGCAGCTGGAGACAGAAGTTAGGAAGAATTTAGAAGCAATTAAATTGTCATCTTGGTTAATGCTATTTCCTTTGTGATAACAACCGCAATAAAAGAGTGTGATATTCTCTTTCAGTGCAAAGGAACGTGGCATCTTTTGTTTGAGAGTGGGACAAGTCACACACCTGATGCATCCCAGCTGCACCACGAGGAGGACCTAACCAGAATCCCTTCCCAGAAGAGGCTAGGCAATTCCAGAAGGGACAGAGCCAGGGAGAAAAGAGGTGGGAGGCCAGTTACTGTTTCTATTCCACAGATACCATGAGTTTACTGGCATTCATGGCATGGAAGAAATTAATCAATATCTGGCAAAATACTGCCACTTAGGACCCATTCAGCTAATCTGAGAAGCAGCCTTCACATTAGACATCACCGTGTGACATTTGAGGGAGGCTAAGCTACTTAAACTTTTAATACAAGAATGCCTAGCCAACAGGATATTAATATGTGTACCACATTTTCTGAATGTTTAACAGAGTCTGACTCCCAAGAGTCTTTAGGGCCATAATAAATTTAAAAAGTTTAATTGAATTTCCTTTATGCTCTGCAGTCTTTCTTATAACCCCTGTAAAACTGAGAGTAGCCTTTTAAAAGTACATGTGCTACAACAGAATGCTATTTAAGAATCTTTGAAGTATTTTGTGGGGCTTTTGAACTTGAATATTCACACAGACCTCAATAAATTATTCTCTAACCAAATTCTCATTGCTACCAAGGGAGTTTGTCTGGATAATACGGATGCCTCTAAGTGAATCTACTTGGAAGACTATATAAGGAAATTTAATATTTGTGAGCATTTAAGATTGGCAAAGCCTGCAAGATCTAGAAAGATCCAAGGATTCTAGGAGCAATTGGAGCTTCCTTGTTGTGTCCCAGAGTTATGGAAATTATTACACACATCACGACTAAGTTCTTTATCCCTTGTCAGACTCAGTAACAGACTCTCAGAGTGGACTTTTGTCAGACACTGTCAGAACCGAGACTCTCCCTGCTCTTACTTCATGGCTGTAGGAAGTACCCTGATGTCTAAAGTTCAGCCTGAAGTCTGCTGAGCAGAATAGCCAGAGAGAAGCTGTTGGTCTCTGGAAACCACACTTGCTCAGGAAGGCAGTCCTGAGGGCATTCTGGAACAAACTATTCCTGAAACAAACAAAAAATGCTTTCCATAAAACTCTCCTGTTAGTCACACACTTTGCAAGGGAGATTGCATCTAATTAAACTGCTATTGCTATTGCCCAAAGTCTTAACTGTACCACTGCGATATGTCTGATTTAACACCAAAACAAATGTTTCTTGTGTATCATCTTTGATGAAAAATCAAAATAAAGCCAAAAATAATAATAGTGACAGAAGGTAAGATTGAAAGTCTGAGACAGCTAAGACACTGGCTGGGTACTTCTAGTTGCCTTTCCACTTGAACAGGTATATATTTACCTTTTTAGAAAGATATACTTTCACATAATTGTATTCAATTCTGTGGCTTTGTCTCATTGTTGACATAAAACGTCTTATTGAAAAAATGGGGTGGCATCCAAGATATCTGTCAGTAGAGTGAACATTAGAGCACACCAGTGTCAAGTTTCTACTAGCTGAAAAGCCTACAAGAAACTCCTTTAAAAGTATTAAGTGTGCATCCCCTCCAGCTCAGAGTGGGGGCTCCAGACATTCTCTCTAGTTTGGAAGAAACAGGGGTAGCCCCTGGCTTATGTAAGGGCTCTATGTCACTGGCTTCACAAGAGCTGCAAGACCAGGTTGTACAAGTTGGAAGAGCCAGGGCGGGAGGATGCCTGAGGTTCCAGACAGGATCCTGCATGTACTAGCCCATGATGCTGTCTGAGTGTGATAAGTACTTATGGCTGGGCTATCAAATACTGAAGAAAAACAAAAGGTCTTGTCTATGATGCCACCAGGGGTTTTGTTTGTTTTTTTTTCTTGGATGGCATAAGCTACACTTTTATAAATATATCCTGACTTATAGAATTACAACATCCAAGGGACAACTGGGAAGCAGAGATGGGACACGAGATTGGAAAATCATGTGCTTCACAGGATGTATGAGGAATTATATTTTGATATTAAAATAAACACATCTTTGAGATAATTCAGACATTCATCTCAGAATCTGACCTGCTTGAAGAGTGCATGTACAAGTGACACACTAGCTCTAGGCCCTAACTTAGATGTTTTGAGATGGAAACAATATTAGCAGTAGTAGTGCTGAAACCTGGGGTTGGAATCAACTCTGGTAAAGAGTATCCTTGCCGTAAGGCAAGGTTAACATGTTTAGAGGTATCATGCCCATGGTCACACATTTATTTTCGTTCTAAATATCCTTTGATTTGAATTTTTTCTTAGGTGTTTCTAAAGTTTCATTTCTGTATTCAAAGCAGTAATAGAAACCCAATGGCTTAGAATGACAAAGATTCTCATGGCCATCACTAAGTTACAGTTGAAAGACACAACACTACATTGCCGAAACCTATCTTCAAGTATTCTTTTGTGACGGTGAGGACAACAGTAGTACCTTATTGCACATTGATTCCCAAGAATCTCTTTTTAAGAGTGTGTATTGTTGAGGTTGGCTGCAGGGCAGCGTATGGCCCGGAGGCCTGGCAGGACCACCTTGCCCTTGCGATGCAAATCTGCCTGGGTGCCCATGTTCAGGCGTTGCACCAGGAGCTTCTCATACAGCAGTGGGTGGTAGGCCCCCAGGGTGCAGGCTGCGTCGTAGTACAGCTCATGGTAGTGACAAAGTTCTGTCTGCCGGACTGAAGGGATGTATTCATACACATGCACCTCTCTGCACATGGACATCATGATGAGGATTCCTGAAGGAGAGGAGAAAACAGTGAGTAACTCCCAGAAAGACTGATTCTGAGTGGGGGCGGGGCCTGGAGTGGTGGTCACTAATAGTTCTTTCCATTTGCAATGATAGAATTTACGTTATGTGGAATGCATGTGATTAATGGGGAGACAGACAGAGGGTGTAATGCTATATGTGTTTGTTCACCTGTTAAATTGATTTCTATAGACTTCAAAGATGAGTTGCAACCCACATGGCAACTAACAATTCCAATTCCAGTTCCAGAGGATCTCTGACACCCTGTTCTGGGAATTACTTGATGTGGGTGCACTTACATACAGGCAGGCAATACAGTCATACACATAAAATAAAAATAACAAATAAAATATTTAAAAAATGAGACACAAAGATGAAATCATGGACCATAAGGGGCCTTTGCTCCAGTGTGTGAATTTGAATTTGCAGCCTTCAGTTTAGCATCCCTTGTGTCACATTCAATAAATATGTCCCAAGAGAACTGTTAGGTTCCAAAGAAACAAACTCTATAAAAATCTGGTTATAAAAATTTACTATAAACTGACTACAAATGGTTATTGAGAAGTTTCTAAAATGGAATACTATAGTGGAACAATTCTTATGAAATGGTATTTGAATGGACAAAATTGGAATTAGCATGTAGAGTTTAAGATTTAGTTTAGTGGTCCAGAGCCCCACACAAGCCCATATGGAGTTGCAAAAGAAGTGTACTTTAGGCAGACAAGTCCTCCACACCCTGCCCAGGCTGGTCCAGACTTTCACATTGGAGTGAAAGTCAGCTAGATCCGGCCTCCAGGTCCCCACCCAGGCCCATCCGTAGTCACAAAGGAGAGCTCTTCAGTCAGGCGAGCTCTCTAGATCTCTACTTAGTCCTGCTCAGAGTTGCACAGGAATGCACTTTAGCTAGGTGAGAAGCCCCATGCCCACACTGCCCCCACACACCCAGATAAAGCGTGGAGTTTCACTCACACACAATCATCAAGTCTACCTCAGATTCCCTGCCCAGCACTGCAAAAACCCAGGCCGGTCTGCATTCGAAAGCTTTAAGGTTATCACTGATTTGGAAACAACCTAGCCTCTTTAATCAAACATCAACAGGACTTATAAATTCTATGTATCTGATTTGAAATCAATCAAATTTGGGCAAACAGCCCATTAGAAGCAGACTAGATTCTCATACAGACATACTACCAATAAAATAAATCCACACGCCCAGATCACATCACAAACCACAAACCATATGAAAGATCAACATAATGTCTCCATCCCCACAAAACCCCACTAGTCCTACAGCAATGTTCTCTAACAAGAATCTCCTAGAGGAATGCCAGGACACAGAATTTAAAGGAACAATTTTAAACATGATCAAAGAATTCAAAGAGTTTAAAGACATGAAGAAAACATCCAAATGAATGTGAACATAAGAATAAACTGAACAAAGTCCAAAGAACACAAACATGTGGCTGACTGAAATGACAAAGAGAACTGAGACTTGAAAAATTAATTCAATAAAGAGAGAAGTTCTGAAGAAAATCAAACTGAAGTGAAATTGAATTGAAATATTCAATAACATAATTAGAAAACTCGGGGAGAAGCCTTGTTAGGAGAACGGATCAAATAAAAGACAATCAAGGACTGAAGATCAAGCAGGGGAACTGGACCACTCAAAAACTATGAGATAGAAAAACACATAAAAGGTGCATGCAATAACTTTTGCATACCATGAAAAAGACCAAATCTATGAATAATAGACATAGAAGAATCTCGGGTCAATGCATAGATCAGATCTTCAGCAGGATTATGGAAGGAAATTTCCCCAAATTAAGGAAAGACATATCCCTGCAGATACAAGAAGCACACCAAATAGACAGGACCAGAAAAGAAATTCCTCATGGCATAGCACTACTGTGTTATGTAATATGTTTATTAACATATTAACTATACAGAACAAAGAGAGGGTGCTTAGAAGACTGTAAGAGAAACACCACAGACACATATAAAGATAAACCCAGAATAAAACCAGAAGACCCTAGAGAGTTTTCTAAATGTTCTAAAAGACAGCAAGTGTCAAAGTAGACGACTTTACCCAGAAAAGCTATCAGTTACAGTTGGAAAAAGAAAACCTTTCCCTGACACCATCACGCCAGTACTACAGAGAATGCTGGGAAGCAATAGTTAGAACTGAAGAGAAAAATAAGTAGCACAAGAAGCTAGAGAAAACAAATGCAACTATAATCACTGAAACATAAAATAGGACTAAAAATCAAGCAGCGAAAAGCAACATATTAAGAGCAATCAACATAATAACTTCAGAGATTAGTGACTTCCACATGGTCATGCTTTCTTTTGTACCAGATGGAGACTAAACAGTAGAACTGGTCACAAAGAGCCATTGTTTGTGAACTGCCTAAACCTAAATAGCATGTCTACAATGCAAACTCTATACCTGAGGTTCACTCAACATAGAACAAGGGGTAAAGTGGACACTAATGAATCTCTCAACTCTCATTAATGAAGATCCCACATGCAACAGAGGGCCAGTAACACAAAAGGTCACAAATGGCCAAATCATGGAGATAGGAATCTGTAGAGTGTGGGTCCCTGAACAGGACTGCTGTATTAAATTTCACTCATCTAGGACTCAGGGACCATTGAGGAAGAGGGGGAAAAGACTGTAAGAACCAAGGAGGAGGTGTGATAGGCTGACTAGACCTTAGTGGATGAACTTGCAGTGAAGAACATCTGGGGACATTAATTCGACACAGTAGGCCTTAACACAGATGACAGAATGCATGAATTCCAGTTTGGGGGCTGCGGGGGATACGTGGGGAAGGGGTATAAAGATGATTAAGATGGACTGAGATGTTCTGGATGAAGTATACAAAGATTCAATAAAAGAAACAAAGATTAATTTCTCCAATTAAAACACAATGATTTGTCACATGTATTTAAAAACAAAATCTATCTTTTTGTTTTCTAGAGCAGTTGGGGCTACAGTGAGATTCTGTCTCAAAACAACAAACCCTCTACCCCTGCAAAAAAGGGAAAGAAATAGCAACAAAATGAACAGTACAAACAATAAAACTTGAAATCTGTAACAAAAGAATCTCTAGAAATTTTCCATTGAGAAAATATCACACTTGTGAATGGGGCAAAGAAGAAATTACAAAAAAAATTAAAGTTCCTGGAATAAACAAAACTGAAAAAAAAAAGCACACTGAAACCTCTTGGACACATTAAAAACAATCCCAAGAGTAAATTTTATAGTTCTAAGTGCCTATATTAAAAATTTAGAATCCAAATAAACAACTTGGTTTAGCTTAAGACTTCAGAAAAACAAGACCAAAATGACCCAA
The DNA here is from genome assembly GCA_035773235.1 of Eospalax fontanierii. Taxonomy (NCBI): domain Eukaryota; kingdom Metazoa; phylum Chordata; class Mammalia; order Rodentia; family Spalacidae; genus Eospalax; species Eospalax fontanierii. The sequence continues at coordinate 34,749,246 of CM069547.1, forward strand.
ATCCAGTATACTACAAGAAATAATTAAAACCAGGGTAGAAATTAATGAAATAGGAAACAAACAGTTGGATGTGTAGGCACATGCCTTTAATTCATCAGAAAATGGATCTCTGTGAAATCAAGGCCAGCCTGGTATACATAGTGAATTCCAGGACAGCTGGGGGCTACAAGGAGACCTTGTTTCAAAGCAATGACCAAACAAAAAGAAACAATAAAACAAAATGAACAATACTAAAAATCAATGAATCTAAGAGCTAGTTCTTTGAAAAGATAAGCAAAATTAACCTACATTTAGCTGAGTTAATTAAAAAAGAGAGACCAAAATTAATAAAATTACAGATGAACAGGGAAACATTACATCAGACACCAAAGAAATTCATAAAATTATAAGGGAGTACTTTAAAAACCTATACTTCATTAAATTTGAAAACCTAAAAGAAATAGGTGAATTTCTATATACATCTAACCACCAAAGTTAAACCAGGAAGAGACCAATAACTTAAATAGACCCATTACAGAAAGCTGAAATCATAATAAAAATCTCGCTGAAAAAAACACAAGTGCAGATGAACTCACTGCAGAATTGTATTAGAATTTCAAAGAACTATAACCAATACTTTTCAAATTATTCAAAGAACATAAAGAGGGCTTCCAAAATCCTTCTATGAAGCCAGTATTACTCTATTTCTATTTCTAAAAACATGTAAAGACACAATATAAAAGAACTATAGGCCAATATCTTTTATGAACATAAATGCAAAAATTCTCAATACAGTACTTGCAAACAGAGTGTAGGCATAAATCAAAAAGATCATCTATCACAATCAAGGTCACTTTATCCTGGGGATGCAGAGATGGTCAACTAAGTTGACAAATGTAACAAATCATATAAATGAACTTAAAGACAAAAATACCATGATCTTCACAATAGATGTGGAAAAGGCCATTGACAAAATCCATCATGCGTTCATAATAAACGTCCTAGAGAGAACAGGACTGGAGGGAATGGTATGTCAACACAATAAAGGTTATATATTATGATCCCACAGCCAACATCCTCCTAGATGGAGAAAAACTTGAAGCATTTCCACTAAAATCAGGAATGAGACAGAACTATCCACTGTGCACTCCTTTTCAATATAGTGCTTGAAACCCTAGCTAAAGCAGTAAGACGAGAAGAAAATTAAAGGGATACTAATAAGAGACAAAGTCAAATTATCCCTATTTGCAGATAATATGCTATTATATATAAGAGCCCCAAAGTTCTACCAGAAAGCTTCTAGAAATGATCAGCACTTTCATTAAAGTGGCAGGATACAAAATCAATTTTGAAAGAAAAAAAGATCTTTCCACATCTTTCTACATGCCAATAAAAGGGCTGAGAAAGTGATCATGGAAACAGTCCCATTCTCAATAGCCTCAAAAAAAAAAAATCTCTAACCAAGGATGTAAAAGACTTCTACAATGAAAACTTTAAAGAAACTGAGGATGACACTGGATGATGGAAAGCCCTCCCATGCTCATAGATCGGTAGTATTAATATTGTAAAAATGATCACCCTCCCCCCCTCCCAAATTTACAGACTCAATGTAATCCCGGTCACAATCTCTATGAAATTCTTCAAAGAAATAGAAAGACCCATTCCTTTTTGTGCTTCGTGTGGAAGTACAAAAGATACTGGACAGCCAAAGCAATCGTAAGCAAAGCAATAGAGCTGGAGGTATTACCACACCAGATCTCTATGTTACAGATAAAACAGCAGGACCCTAGCATCAAAAGAGACATGTAGATCAATGGAAAAGGACAGAAGACCCAAACCTAATCACACATAATTACAGCCATCTGATATCTGACGAAGATGCCAAAAATACACACTGGAGAAAATTGTGATTTTTAACACATGGTGCTAGAGAAACTGGATGTTCGCATGTAGAAAAATGAAATTAGACCCATGTCAGTCAGCCTGCACAAAAATCAACTCCAAATGAATCAAAACCTCAATGCGAAATCTGAACCAGGAACTTCCAGCAGAAACACGAGCAGTACCCTACACGATATAGGAGCAGGAAAGGATTTTTTGAATAGGACTCCATTGGTTCAGAAATTAAGGCCAACGGTTGACAAATGGGACTTCATAAAACTAGAAAGCTTCTGGAAACAATCAATTGAAGATGAAGCCCACAGAGTAGGAGAGAATCTTTGCCAGCTGTACATCTGACAGATGATTAAAATCTAGAATAATAAGAACTCAAAAAACAAAGAACCAAGAAAATTAGCCATAGACCTTGAGAGCTTGTTTGGAGGTTCTAGCAGGAGAGTGCAGCTACTCCTTGACCCAAGACAGGTCCTCCTCTCTTGGGGAAGGTGGTCCTCTTTGACAGACACACAGCTTCAGCAGGGACACATGAGGAGCACTGAAGGAGGAAGGAGACACGTTCCTTGCCAGTCAAATCAGCCAAATCAACCCTGGCCATCAATGGAGTGACAGATGTCGCAGTCAGATCACCCTCACATCCATTTAATAGTGATATTATCCTAACAGCTCATCATGTTGAACATTTTTATGAGCTATTTTGACATTCAGAATCTCTTTAGTGAAGTGTCTGCTTAAGAGTTTTATTGTGCTTCCCCCACGCCCTTATTTTATAAATTGGACTGTTTTCATTCTGTTGAGAGTTGACATTGCTTTAAAAACAATTAATATAAACATTTCATCCAATAAGAAATTTGATATAACCTGTTTTCATTTTGCATATGTCTTTTCTTTGCATTCTTTCATTGAGAATTTATACATGCATGCAATGTGTAAAAAATGAGTTATGGTTCTGAGCAGAGATTTCTCAAAAGTAGAAATAAAAATGACTAAGAAACATCTTAAAAAGTGTTCAACATCCTTAGCAATCAGGGAAATGCAAATTAAAACTATACTGAAATTTCATCACCAGTCAGAATGACCAAGGTGAAGGAAACAACTGACAGAAAATGCTGGCAAGGATGCACAGAAAGGGGACACTCATTTGCAGAACTACCATAAGGCCCAGCTACACAATCCCTTGGCATATGCCCAAAGGACTCAGTATCCTACTACAGAGATACTTGCTAGGCCAAGTTCACTGTATTCATAATAGCCAGGAAATGAAAGCTACCCCTGTACCAATGATTACAGAATGAAGACGTGGGACATCTGCACAACACACAACGGCATTCTGTTCCACTCTAGAGAGAAATGAAATCATGACGGGTGCAAGTATATGGATGGAACTGGAGAATACTATGCTGAGTAAAGTAACCCAGACTCCAAAAGACAAGGGCAGTAAGTTCTGTCTCATTTATGGTTAGCTTCTAACCTTTTGGTTTGAGTATATAACCTGGAGTAACCACAGAAGCCAGGAAAGTAGAAAGGGACCATGGGAGGAGTGGGAAAGGAGTGCTAGAGACCGATGAGAAGGACAGAAGTGCCACAAAGGAGGACAGGGAAAGTGGGGAGGAACGTCCGTGGGGGAGATTACGGGAGAAGAAGGAGAACGAAAAATGCCAAAGATGTTTCAGAAAGACAGGGACACATTATTTTATAAGCTTACTTAAAATATATATATATATATATATATATATATATATATATATATATATATATTGCGTATATACATTGTTTGAATGGACTTATACCATACTGGGTGACAACGTTCCCTCAAGAGCCAAAGACTAACAAAAACCCCAGTGGCCGGCAAGGGAAAACTCCCTCGGGGTTGTTGGTAAAGGGCGGGACAGGGGATTCCCAGAGACTCTTAATATAGATTACTGCCATTACCCTTGTTTGCCTCTCACACTTGAAAGTAATACCTTCTTACTAAAGTCACCATACTCTTCGAACATAGGACTTGGAGGACTCCAACGGGAACCAACCTGGATGCCTCTTCTGTGAAGACTAGCTCTATAGTATTGGAAGGTATTATGGAATAAAAATAATATTTCTATCCAGCTAGAGAGCCTGTAAACCATGACAATAACTGGTCAGGCAAGACATCACCAAATAGCGGAATAGTGGCACTTATATTTCAGGGTTAACCAATAATTGTCTAATTGGACTTAAGGCCCATTCAATAGGAAATTCATGTGTGGTACTGTAAACCTAGGCAACTACCTGTGGCTAGGGATGTCATAGATTCAAGCTGAACCTACTACTGCGTTCCTTGAATCAATACAGTTTCTAATGTAATTCTAAATACTTATCCTATATCCACAGATAAGTACAACTCTCACTCAAAAGCCTCTTTTCTGCAGGAGACAAGAGGGTACTACAGAGATCTACTATTGGTCAAAATGCATAAAATAACTGATCCCTGGAAGCCCAGCTTCACTTGATACATCTACAATCCCACTTCAATACCTAAGACTCAGGGATTATCATGGAAGAGGGGGCAGAAAGACTGTAAAAGCCTGAGGACTGGGAAAGCAGGTATAAGATGTATCTTCTAGGTGTGACAAGGATGCTGCATTCACGGCATCTCAACACTATGGCTACATAAACAAGACTTGCACAATGACACCAGTCAACATGCATCATAGATGAGGAAATTTTACAAGGCCCCACCCCTAGATGAAGAGCTCTTCATATTCAAGGGATTCAGATTCATAGTTATTAATTAAGAGATATCCAGAAAAACAACTGTGTCTATAGTGAACATATACAGACATATTTTCTTGTCATTATTCCATAAACAATATAAGAGCTATTTACATGGCATTTTCATTATGTTAGGCATTATAGCTAACCTAGAGATGGCTCAAAATATGTGAGGGAGGAACACAGGCTCCAAGCAAATAATATACTACTTTATACACGGGACTCAAGCTCCTGTGCTCTGGCATCCATAGTGTCCTGTAAAGTTTCCCACCAATATTGAGGAATGGCTGTATGACATTCTTGGTAGATAGTGCAGAGGTAGCTTAAAAGTGTCATTCATACAAAGGTACCTTACAACTTACTGGGAGTTTTTGCCACACCACAGATCTCTTCTATCTCAGTCAGTGTTTCTACGCACCAGTAACACAGCTACATCCATGAGGACAGAAGCCAACTGCACCTAAATTGTGTCTTTACATCTTTGGCTTTGAAACTGATGACTTTCTAAAGACAACCCATCCTCAGAGCATGTTACCCATGCAGCTGGTCCTCCCAGTTAAGCAACATTCCTCGATCTTGGAATGAAAAAAAAATTGTTCAAGCAGCTTGACAATGATAAAATAATGCAGGTTGCTGGGACTCTTACTCAGTCCCAGAAGTTAGCCTTCCACTGGTTTGTTTCTTTTGGGGGCCAGAACTCTGAATGTTTGTCTTTTGATTGTGAGTCTGAGTCTTTAACAGCTGTGCCATCTCCCTGGCCCCAGAATTCTGAGTTTTTAACAAGCATTAAAAAAAGAAATCTTGCCAGCACAGACCAAAGATTTTGTAAAATACAGTGAGGATGAACTACTAGAGGGATGCACATATTTCAATGCCAATCCTATATCAAATTGTTATAAAGTATAATATTTTGACTTCTATATTAATCTAGCTGTAGTCAGTGTCAAAGAAATTGTGTGACTATATTTTAATCATAACAAGGACATCACTTTTAGAAAATGGATAAGCATTTTTTTTACAGTTTAGTGTTAACCAGGTTTAGTAGTACATGCCAGGAATCCCAGAATTTGGAAGGCTGAGGCGAGAAGATCTCAAATTCAAGGTCAACTTGCACTACACAGTGAAGCCTTGTGTCCTCAAATTAATGATGTGCTGGTGATGCTCCAAAAAGAAAGCCTGTTAGCCTGGGTGAAGAATGACATCACCTGTTGATGGGGTTTTGTAGCTGTCTGCTTGAAATGTTAAAGACTGAAAACAGTTTTAATACTGACAGGGCTCATGAGAACTATAATTTATTATTTGTCCTCATCACTGGTGGTATGACAGTGTCTCACTATGTAGCACAGGCTGGCCTCTGATTCACTATCCTCCTTATTAGATAGGTTTGTCTTGAACTCCTACACTTAAGCAACCCTCCTGCCATAGCTTCCAAAGTAATCTGAGCTACAAATATGCCCCATTATGAACTATGAACCTAGCCTTGGCTGCTCTAAGATTCAAGTAGTAGTAGTATACGCCCTGAGTGTTTACATTGTAGCTAGCTACAGTACAGATATGGTTAATGGTGGAGGTGCCTTCAAAGAGAAGCAATTAACTAATATATATACCTCACCTGGTATATGTGAAGGGTGGGCTCTGAGTTTCATGGTACCGAAGGAGGAGATTATTCCTTAATATTTTAAGGTTTTAGAAATCAGTACAGGTGAGTATTCAGCATATATTTTACCTTTTAATGCTCTTAAGCTCTTGTTAACACATACATTTACATTTAGATTTAGACTGTCATATGATAAATACTGAAAATCATTACTATACATGTTTAATTCTATACATAATTTTCCTAATCTAATCCTACATAACATTAAACAAAAACCTAAAAATATACCTTTTCCTAGTTTGCAGGAAGAACTAGTCAGACATCAATGTTTGGCAGAATATAACAGTCTTGCATAATTCTGAGCATAGCACAGATACTCTAGGGAGGCAGGGCATGACTAGAGACGACTGAAATCTTTGAGCGCTATTGGAGAACACTGCAATTAAGGTTGAAGTTTATAAAAGCAGGTACCATGCAAATCATGAGATTTAGGAAAAATTAAACAAACTAAAGGACTCACCCTTATATGTAAAGATGGAGGCAAGCCCAATTTTCAGACTTGGAGAAAGTATCCTCATGACACGCTGAGAAAAATATATTTGACTCTCACCAGTGGACCTGTTGGGAAGTGCTACCACGCTGTACTGAGAATCCAGAATCACATCAATGCAGCAGCACTGGGCTGATTTCTCCTGACCTACTAGTATTCAGCTACAGTGTCGGAGTCTCTACAAACCTCTAATTGGAAGATTACTCAGGATCTAGTACAAACATCTCCACTTTACTACAGAAAAGGATACAAAATATAACCAGCATTAGAGAAGCTCAGGGGAAGCCAGGCCCAAGCTTCAGGAACCTTCTTCCAGGAAGACACACAGGATGCTCTTAGTTCCTCCAGCAATGAGTTGTGACAATTGCTCTGATTTGTGTGTGTCCCCTGAAATGTGCCCATTGAGACCCAGATCCTCAGCGTGATGGTGACAGAGGCAGGGCCTTTGGGAGGCGAGCAGGATGTGAAGATCGGGGTCTCATTAATAGAACTCAGGCCTTTGCAGAGACAGACACAAGAGAATCTCATCCTATATCTTGTTGAGTATACAGCCAGAGGGCAGAGAGGGAACTCTCACCAGGAACTGAACCAGAAAGCACCATGATCTTGGAATTCCTAGCTTCCAGAACTACAGGAGCGACAGTTTCTTAGGCCACTCAGAATGTCTTATTTCTACTATAAAAGCCAAAATGAATAAGATAGAGATAGCACTGCATAGAAATGCCAATCAAGGAGGCTTATTAGCTACTTGGTGCTCAGGGATTTATTGGAAGTGGGTCACAGGAGGATCTGACTAACATATTCCAAAATTCTAGATCCTGTAAAGGAAAGCAAGAGTTGTGCATGAACAGCACCAGCTCGGTGTACCAAATTCACTGTGGAATGAGGGTGGAAACATTCTCCAAACCCAAGTTCCCAGATACCCGATACCCATCAAGGACCGATCTTATAAGCAGGTCCAAGGAGAAGATGCCTGTCATGGATGTCATAGACAACATTTTCTGTATGCACACTGCATGCGCATATATATATATATATATATATGTATATATATAAGCACACATTAGTTTGTCATGCCACTTCTCCATGAAGAATTTGCATCTGGTAATGCTAAAGATGGTATTGATTTCTTTTACCATTTCCTCTTTTATGTATGTACAGCATTACCTAAAACACTAAAAAAGAAAAACGTACAGTTTCCAAATTCTATGCAACTTAGTATTAATAACTGTAAAAATACCTAAGAAACTTTTATATTAAATAATTTCACTGCCTACCAAAAATTAACTGCTTTTCTAATAAAAGTTTTACTGCTTTCAACATGGAGTTGGACTTTCTAAAAAACAGATGAACATTTAAATGCTTTTTGGTATATTTTTCCAAGCTAATCAAATGGGCCATGTGGCCAGCTTCTTAAAACCTTTAAAGAAAATCAACTGATATCAAGTTTCTTATACATCCAGGTTTTACAGATGTGTCAGTATGAAGGATTCATTTGAAGGAAAAAAAAAGTATATAGTATTTGTGAAGCATTTATGACTCAAGAGGCATTCTTTTGCCAAGCTGTATATTTTTAAATACTGTAGAGTGCTATAATCAAACCAACTGAAAAACATTTCAATTGGTCTTGATAAAATGTCATATTACATGACTCAGCATAGTATAGGCACTTATTTGCTCTGAAACCCGGACAAAAGGCAACCCTGACCCCATGTTTTATTCTCTCAAGCTGTAAATGAATGAGGTGCTGTCAATATAGCCCCGTGGGCTTGTACACATCCATGAAACACTGCAGAAGTCCCTCACGCCCATGAGCACGCATTTGGAGTCAGTCACTTAACTTGAGTGGAATTATGACTCAATCAAAATTATGCTGTTTTATCTGACAGAATATTTGACATTACAAAATCATGAACAATAACAGAATTTTCTCCTTGATGAAAATATCTTTTCATCAAATTGCAAAATGAGCTCTTGATATAAAACAGAACATATTTAAAGTAACAGTAAAAAAAATCAGTTTTTAGTCACTTTAAGTAAACACTTGACCATGTGAAGTAAATTAGAAATTTCTAAGCATGTCCAATAGGATAAGGCAAACAACACTTTTACATGTGTGGTAAGGGTGAAAAGGCTTGGGGGGCTGAAATGTGTCAGGCTAATGCAAATCTTGTAGCTGTTTTGTGAGTTCATAAATTTGATCATGAAATAGAAAACTGTGAGAGCTATACTTCATATCCTTAAAAATAATAGGTGGCTTTTAAAATGACATTTCCAGAAAATATCAGTAATTAAAAGATGTTGGGTAACACCTGCCTCCCACCATCCCTCTTCTTGTGAGTTCCCCTTCCTCATCACCATCTGATCTTCTTTAAGGGACTGATTTCAGATAGGCTGACTAGACTTCAGTGGATACACTTGTACCGAGGAACATCTGGGTACAAAGCTAACTGAATAGGACTTAACATATATGACAGAATGCCTGAAATCTGTTGGGAGTGCTATCTATGAGAGATGTGGATGGGGGAGCTCTAAATATGATTAAGATTTATTGTATGAAATGCACAAAAACTCAATAAAATATGCATAAAAATGTTGTTGGAAATATGAACTTGATGTAATAAAATAATATTTTAAAAGCATCTACCACATTAAAGAAATGAACAGTGCAATAATAATAGTAACTCGAAAGTCAATTTTTAGTTCATTTATATTATGCCATTTGATTTATTATTTATAGGAAAATGCAAAAAGTTATGGCACATTTTACAGCATCACTAATAAGGATTTAATTGGTTTGTTATTTTGTGTTAATGCTTTTAGTCTGAATTAGGAAACTAGATCCTAAAATGCAGTATCAAATGGAAAAGAACAGAAGTGATGGCTTGTTTTAAGCAGCTATTCTTGTGTATGTATTAAATACTCTGAAATGGCAGTGTTTGCATCTAGAAATTTTAGAAATATTACTTAAAATATCATAAGTAGAGGCTACCTTCAGGAAAAGAGGGAATGTTGGTGGTTTATGCATTTGAACATTACAAACCATCTCTCTCTCTCTCTCTCTCTCTCTCTCTCTCTCTCTCTTTCTCTCTGTGTATGTGCATGTGTGTTGGGCAAAAATGTCTGGCTACAAGTTCTACCTACTAAGAGCTAGGAGGCTGGTCCCTCCTGGTTTATCTGGACACTTTCTGCACATGGCCAATGGTGAGCCAGGTTTAATGACCCTCACTGAATTCATTTACCTTCTGACAAAGCAGATAACCTCACTTGGTCAAAAGAAAAGTTGTGGGAATCTACATAAATCGTTCCTTACTCAACCAGGCTGCAGCAGAATCAATGTGACTTCACTGTATGTAGTAACAACTGAAAATCTCTGCTATCCATCTTGGGAATAAATGAAAAATGCTTTGATGGACTGAGGGTGAGGTACCTAATAGATGAAAAAATTGTCCAAAGAAACTGGTCCTTGTGGATCTTCTACATGATCCTCCTATACCTGCTTAATTTTAAAGAATGTGTGTGCCTTAAGAGATGTGAGAATCCCTTTAGTACTTCTTTGAAGATGGAGATGGTATATGTACTACATCTCCTGTGAACCTTTTAGCATACCCCTTTCTGCAAACTCTATAGATGGGATTTAATTAGAAATGAAGCTAGATAACTGCTTGGGATTGTAGCATGTGTGCACTTAACAGTGATCTAACTAGTACTCCAGCAGCCATAAGGCTTGCAGTTTGTTGTAATCAAACAGTCTAATGGAGAGAAAAATTTATATATAACACATGGAATAAATCTACAATAGGTATTAGTACATAAAGATAGCAATGGCTATTAATATAATTATATAATTAGTTATAGTAATATAATTCATGTAATAAATATCAAGAGCCCTGAAACAATCAAAATACTCAACAACTTTAAAAAGGCATAAATTATGACATATAGTCCCTCCCACCAGATTTCATTTTGTCATATATGTTAAGGCCTATGGGGCTACATTTTTGTCCTCTAATGTTCCTGAGTATGAGTTCATCCACTGGAGCCTGGTCAGCCTATCACCAGCAAAGCTTCCTCATGCAACACATGGTGATTAACCAAGGAAATCACAACTGGCCAAGTATAAAGAATGAGTCCACAGAGTACTTGTCCCTGGATAGGAACCTGTATCAATTTCTGCCACCCAGGGTACACAGGGACTATTGTGGAATAGGAGGCAAAAAGACTTTAAAAGCCAAGGGAGAAAATCAACTCTTCCTCTACTAATAGTCATTGGTTGACAATGATTCCTCAGATAAGGTTGGGACTTCTTCCTTACTTCCCCACTTGTATGCTGGGATTCTGTTGATTTTCGAGAAGAAAATCAACTCTTCCTCTACTAATAGTCATTGGTTGACAATGATTCCTCAGATAAGGTTGGGACTTCTTCCTTACTTCCCCACTTGTATGCTGGGATTCTGTTGATTTTCGAGAAGAAAATCAACTCTTCCTCTACTAATAGTCATTGGTTGACAATGATTCCTCAGATAAGGTTGGGATGTCTTCCTTACTTCCCCACTTGTATGCTGGGATTCTCTCTCCCTTGAGCTTGCATAATGTGCATGGTTTCACCATTGCTGTAAGTTCATATGAGCAATGTCCCATCAGCCTGGAAAACTGTTCCCTTGTGGTCTTCCATCTCCCTTGGCTTTTAAAGTCTTTTTGCCTCCTATTCCACAATAGTCTCTGTGTGCCTTGGGTGGCAGAAATTGATACAGGTTCCTATCCAGGGACAAGTACTCTGTGGACTCATTCTTTATACTTGTCCAGTTGTGATTTCCTTGGTTAATCGCCATGTGTTGCATGAGGAAGCTTTGCTGGTGAGAGATGAGAGATGAATTAATATTCTTTCTGCCCTGTTTCACTATATTCCCTGAGCCTTAGGTATAGAGGTTGCATTGTAGATGTGTCACTTAAGGCTGGGCATCTCACAGACACTTAGTCTGCATTTCACCAGTCATAGAACTCTGTAATAATCTGTATGTTGCTAAATAAAGATTTTTTGATGAGTGATGAGTGGTGTACTTATCTGTAAATATAAGGATACATATTTAGAGTACAGTATGAAGGTACGTTCATCTAAGGATGTGGCAAAAGTAGGTTTTTGACCTCTCCAACCATGTGTATTTGGCTACATTTACAGTACTGCACAGGAGTTCCCTCTCTTTGAGTGGGCCTTAACTCTAATTAGACAGTTGTTTATTACCCCCAAGATAAGAGTGCCATTACTGCATCAATAGAGATTGTTTACTGGGCTAGTCAGTGTTGTGTTTATTAGGCTTTACAATTGGGTAGGACCATTGATTAGTTTTCTCCCTTGGCAGCCTGCCTAGTATCCTGTGGTACTATGAGAGCTAGTCCTCAGGGAGGAGGCTTCCAGGTTAATTCCAGCTTGATTACTTTAAGTTTTGTGTCAGAATTATGACCTGTCTTCAACAGCTAATTTTTCAATGGCATTGTTAAAGCCAGAAGCATCTGGAGCAATGTAGTCCAAGTTCTAAATGGCTAAAGATGCCAATTCAGATTACTTTGCCAAGCAAAACTATCAGCCAAAACTGAAGGAGAAAAACTTTCTATGATATAAACAGGCTAAGAGAATTAATGTCCACAAACCAGCCCTAGAGAAAATACTGGATGCAATACTACAGACCAAAGAGAAGAATAAATAGAGCCAAGGGACTACAGAAAGAAAACAAATGAAGCTATAATAATGGAAACACAAAAGAGAACTAAGATTACAAAGAAAGTAATAGTAACCAATGCACATCTTTTAGCAATAAATGTAAACATTGTTGGCCTCGACTCCCAAATCAAAAGACACAGGTTAGTTGAATGGAGTCAAAAACAAATTCTATCTTTTTGTTGCCTATGAGAAACTCATCTTACCTTCAAGGACATGCATCATCTTAGTGTGGAAGGGGTGAAAACAAATAGTCTGAGCAAATGGCACCTGGAAATAAGCAGGCATTGACATCCTAATATCTGACAAAATAGACATAAAATTAAAATTAGACAAAAGAGACAAAGAAGGGAACTTCATTTTTTATGGAAATTATTCCTCTGTTTTTAGCTGCAGCATAGTCTGCCTGAGCCAAGAATACTACTTTCAGAGTTTGCTTATTTGTTTTGTCCAATGTATATTTTCATTGAACTTTTGTACATTTCATATGGGAACTTCATTTTGATCAAGGGAAAAATTAACCATTCACCAAACTCTGGTGCACCCAATTTCATAAAAAGAATATTACTGGGCCTCAAGACACAGATTAAATTCAACTCAGCAATAGTAGGTGATTTTAATACTCCACTTTCTCCACTAAAGAGGTCATCTGGACAAAAAATAAACACAGGAATATTGAAATAAATGATATCATAAAACAATTGGACCTACAGTACATTCCATCCAAACACCAAAGAATACACATTCTACTCAGCAGCCCACGGAAGCTTCTCTAAAACAGACCACATTCTGTTACACACAAAAAATCTCAATAAATACAGAAAATTGAAATAATTTCATGTATCTTAGATTACCACAATGTAATAAAGCTTAAAATCAACAGCAAAAGAACATGAACTCATGGAGACTAAACAACATACTTCTGAATGATGAATGGATCAAAGACGAAATCAAGAAAGAAAAAGAGTCCTGAAATTAAATGAAAACACAACACAACAAAAAACTCTGGGGCATATTAGACACAGTCCTAAGAGTGGCATTTATAGCACTAAAAATCAGAAATAACACAAATAAATGACTTAATCATACAACTCAAGAACCTAGAAAACAAGAACAAACCAACACCAATCCCAACAGACATAAATAATAAAAATTAGAGCAGAAATTAATTAAATAAAAACAAAGTAAACCACCAAAAGAATTAATGGATGTAAGAGCTAGTTCTTTGAAAAATAAACAAGAAAAAGAGATCAGCTGTCTTTAACAAATGTAAAGCCTACAAACTATAACAATGACTGGCCCAGAAAATATCTTCATTGCTGTAATAGTGGCACTTATATCTTGGGGGTAACTAACAACTGTCTAATTGGATTTATGACCCACTCAATAGAAGGGAATCCATGCCTAGTACTGTAAACACAGTCAAATATCCATGGTTGGAAAGGTCATAGACCATAGAAGAGAACGTATCACTGCCATTTTCCTAAACTAATATTTCTTACTATATTCTGAATACTTATCCTTATATTAACAGGTAAGTATAGCTTTCACTACTCATCAAAGGAGCTTCTTTCTATAACAAATAGAGACTATATTACAGAGATCTGTAACTGGTCAAAATACAAATAAACATACGGGTGCAGATTGCCAAGTTCTAACTGACACATCCACAATGCAACCTGTACACCTACCACTCAGATAACATCATGGAAGAGGGTTCAGAAAGACTGTAAGAGACAAAGGACGAGAACATGTGTTGTTAGGTGATGCATTCTAGACCTGATAGGGAAGTGGCACCCATGAAATCTCCACAGTATAGTAGCCTAACAAGACCTGTATGACACCAGTTGAGACGCTAATGTGGATGAGGGAAATGTCGCAGAGTCCCACCTCTTGATGAAGAGCTACAAGCCATCAGTGAATGCTGAGGGAGAATCAGTATTCTTTCGGAACAGTCTCCCTGACAGGTTGTCCTAACCCTAGTGTTTAGGCCTAAACACACGTACACCTTAGCACCCCTTAATGGCCTCAGTGCATTATATACATATACTTATAAATGTATGCATGTATATGAAACAATAATAATCAAAGAAAAAGACATGAAGTTGAGAGAAATTGGGGGGAGATGAAGGAGCTGGAAGGTATAGCAGGAGAAGTAGAAATGATGGAAGTACAATACTCATTTATGAAATTCTCAAAACACATATAATAAATAAATAAAACATGGTCAACATGATTTAAAAATATTCATTAGGAATTTGAGAGGCCTAACAACACTATAGATATAGAAACTTTTCTATAAGTACTTTAAAAATATAAAAGTATATAATGAACGCATTGTTTAATATGAATTAATTTAATATGAATATGCATTTACATTTATATTATAATTCTTTACATGTGTCCTGTATTTCAATTATTATTATTTAGAGACTTATTTATTCAACTGCTGAGCCAGTAATCTCCACCCCTCTCAATTATGGTAAAGAAATAATAAACTGTTATCTTGGATAAACTTTCTGTGTACATGAAGTGGAGATTACTAAAATGAAACACTTTTCCAACAATGAGGCTGGCAGAGGTTTCTAGAGTGCTTTCTTCAATTTTAGGTCAACATGTTCCTTAAACCCTATGGTTTCGTTTTTTCTCTTTCAGCAATTTAAGAAGCCTATTATTACTAAATGAAACAAGAATGTATTCAGTTGTAATGAAGCATTTATGTTCAAGTCTGACTTTACTAGGCAATATGATTTCTTTCTCTACTGGAAATAATAGTGTGCAGATACTGAAATACAGAGGAAAAGGTTTAACCCTACCCTGGGTTCAAGCTCTAATGCATAAATAGCACTAGGTCCTCTAGCCACCCTGGTATACTAAGCAGAAATTCCTTTAGACATTTACTTTTAACATTTTTTTGTTGAGCTACCCAGCCTCTATTGTGTAAATAATCTAATAAATTCTCTTTTATAATGTATGTACATTCTACTGCTTGTTCTTCTAGAGAATCCTGCTTATTATTTGCATTTCTATATTTTATGGATCTGAGATTTTTTTAGTAGATTCACAAAAATCACATATATGAAATCAAGAGAAGACTGGGGGTAAGGAGACAAACCATAGCTAGGAATGAGGAGTGGGGGTACTATAAATAGACAAGCATGGTCAAAATACATGACAGACTCTACAGAAATGATCCTTATGAAATCTAATATTATATATCATGAGTACACATCAATAAAAACTTAAAAAGTAAGTAAAATATATGGTGTTCATGTATGAATTTTTTGTCCATTTGTAAGTTAAAAGAGAAAGAATACATTTGTAGTTAACAATCTACTAGGACCAGAATGCAAGACAATGCTACATAAATTTCAAAACACAAAGCTGTGAGTTATATTATTGTAAAAACCTATATAATCAAATTAAACACAAATAAAATTATTCTTAGGTTTAAACATGACCATAATTAAGTGATCACTAGTAATACATGACAGGTGGGAATTCTTGGTCTTCTGCATCTCAGCCCATCACTTTGTTTATATATCTGTCAATACAGAACCTATGGTGTAGGTTTTTACAGTTCTCTGACTTTGATTCTGTGAAGTTAAGAGTGGAGTTCTCAAAGTGTTGTTCTAGGACTAGCATCAGTATCCTCTGAGTGTGTTAGAAATGGAAATTCTAACCTCTTCCATTTATTCAGAATCTTTGGAAACTATGCCAGTAATGTGGTTTGAAATGTTGTGATAGCGACCCTTCAAATTGACTCTCAGTGGTTCCTGCCTGCTGGTCATGACTCTCACATCAAAGGTGCTGAATTGTTTATGACATCATAAACACATCATCACTTCCCCCCTGACTCTTCTTGGATCCTCCTTCTTGGGAGACAGCTGTCACATTGTATGAATGTCTAAGCTGCCATACGGAGTCTGAAAAACTGAGGCTCCTGCCAGCAGCTAAGCAAGTAGGTCAACTTGGAAGCCTAGAGAAGGGTGATTACAAGCCTTTGAGAGACTATGAGCCAGAATCATCCAACCAGTGTGCTCCCAGGTGACTGACCCACACAAGTGCTATAAGGTCCTAACTGATTGTTGTTTTCAGTTTCTAAGTTTGCTTTGCAGCAATGGATTGTGTCTTTATGGGTGATGAGGCATGCTAACCTTTGAGAACCAATGAACAATAGATTCACTAAATACTGCCATTCTTCAGAATCCGAGAAGGATTAGATCCAGAGCCTCTTGCTAATACCTAGATCCCAAGATGTGTAAGTCACTTATAAAATGGTATAGCATTGCTGTATGCCCCTGCACAGCTTCCCATGTACTTTACATCAACTCTAGATGGCTTATAATAGCTGAAACAACATACATATTATAAAGTTCTTATTGTTTATGGAATAATGACAGGAGAGAAGGTCTGTGCATATTCAGTAAAGATGCAATTTATTTATTTATTAAGATATTTTCAGTTGGTGGCTGTTTGAATCTATGACTGTGTAACCCATAGGTATGGAGAGCAATTGAAATGTTTCATTACAGTTATATGCCAGGCCCAAAATGATAACATGATCATGTGTAAGACAGACACTGCTCAGCCTTTGATGTGGCCTGCTCATTTTCTTCACTGTACCTCTCACAATCTGTAGTTATGTTTGACTATGTACATGGATCTGCCCACTGTCTGTTCCATCTCACTGTACTACAAGTACCAGGGAGGTAAGACCCTTGGTTTCCTCACTATCTTGGGGCCCAGTCTTGTGCCTGGTACAAAGGAGGTGTTCAGTCTATGTTGATTAACCTCTCTTGATGAATGAGTCTGCCCATCCTTTCTCACTGTCACCCACCTATATGATAAATTCAGACACCAATAATTGAGCCTCTGAACAGGACCAACAGTACTATATTTTGGAGGTTTGGGAGTCATCTCACTGGATTCATTTCCATACAAAGAAATGTGTTTCTTATTTAAAACTGCTTTAAAAGTTCTCCCATTTGACATGTGCAAATTCCTGGAGATATATAAGAAAATGCAGGCTGTGGGTTAGTTGCAAAGCCTAAACAATCACATGTGTAAATATTTCTCACATACTGATGATGGCTCTCAGCAAAGAAAGTGATTCCTACTGCTTCATTCAGCATAGTGCAGGGCAGAAGTACAGCTCCAGGTCAGGAAAGACACCCCTTCGGGCGGGCTCCTTCTCGACAAGGAACTCCTTGCTGCCCAGCTCTCAGGCACAATGGTGGGCTGCAAACTGAAACATCCTAATCTCTTCAACACCTTCGCAATGCGTTCTTTTGTTTGAGAGTTTAAGAGTTTAGAGCACTCAGAGGTGACAGAGACTGAGTAACCAAGTCAACACTCCTTAACAGGCCCCTGAAGTAAGAAAAGCAGGGGCATTTGGAGCACAGTTCTCGATAACAGCAGAAATACCTCATTGATTTCATGAAAGTTCTTATGGCAGATGGACTGAGATGAAGTTGACATCATTCCATGGCTATTTAAGAATGTCACATATTGGAGTAGACTGGGCTCTCAGCCTGTCCTGGTCAAAGAGGAAAGTATAAATGTTACCACAGTTAAGAGAGTGCTCAGAGTGCTGGCGAGGGTTACCCAGGTTGTCGCTACTGCCCATTCTTGGTGAGAGTCTCACACAATGAACTATGGTGAGACTCAAAGGCAGCAACTGAATTTAATGAAGCCAGCTATGTCTTCTGAGGCATGTTCAATACCTACCTACAGAACACAGTCTGCGTGGTGGGAACTTAAGGATTTCATTTCAATCTCCTGCATTTTAGTCTCCTTTGACTGCCAAAATTTAGCAGTGCTCTCCTACACAGCTCTCTGTGACAACTGGGAAGAGGTAGCAACTGAAAACTTGAAGTAGGACTCATGGGCCTCAGAAAAAGATGTCACTTGCTATGAATTTAAATTAACCGACATTTAAACAGTCAAATGCAGCTGATAGATGCCACATTGACAAGGCAGTGAAAGGAAACAATAATGATTGCAGGATGTCCAGATACTTTGTCCTTAGAAAGGCTCTGCTGTGATTCTCACCTGAAGGTATTGAGGGTGAAGGAATTAAGCCACTTGCCCAAGGTCACTGGGAAGTTGCAGAGAAGAATTCAAACTTGAACCTAGGCAACCCCAACTTACCCACATGCAGTGGGGCAATGGACTGCAATTGTCCTTCACGTAATAGATGACAATCATGGGCCTTTGAAAACTTTAAGACCTCAGTAAACAACATTGAAAAAGAACTGCCCTCTGCAACATGAACTCTTTTTCAACAAAGACACACAGGAAATTTCTTTTTGTGACTATGACAATTTAACTTGAACATTTAAAATTACAAGTTCATAATTACAGTTGACAGCATTCCACACCCAATTCTGCTTTAAAACTTTTGCCTTTATCAAATATTAGTTATATGGATTCAAGGTGATGGCATGAAAAAAGACTTTATTAAATTTGTATTAATGCTGTTATGCTGTCAAACTGAATTATGTTTCCTTTCCTAAATTTAACAAGACTCTAGATAACTACATAAATGATACAGAATTTGGAATTTCAGATTAAAGAGAGAGTTAAAGACATGGCTTTAACAGAAGGAAATAAAAGGGGTTAGTGAAAACAACCTGTAGTCACAGGGTAAGGTTTTCCTAGGATCTTATGTAAATTATATCACATTATTATAATGTTATAAACCCACTCTAAAATCTGTAAGCCTCATTTGAGGATACTTGCTTGTCTTTAATCCAAAACCAAGCTCGTTTTATCACCACAAATCTCCCCTCTATCACAGACTCTCTCTGAGCAGCCCAAGGAAGGTTACAGCCTTTTGTATTGCCAGAGGGTGAATTAAGATAATGCCTTAATATTGCATATGTCAAAGAAATAATGAGGTAAAAAGCCAAACACAGAAGAAGAAATGGGGTAAAAGCCACAAACTTTAGGTGTCAAAACGTGCCTGGAAAAGCCAACTCAAGCAATGTGAGATTATCTGGTACCTAGAATCCACTGCTGGGATGAAGCTAGTGGACTCTCTCATGGAGAGAGCTAATGAGATGCTGGAACTCACCTCACCGCAGCCTTTATTCACCAAGTATCCTGCAACACTATGCACCCTTTTTATCTGACAGCCAATCAACAATGTAAATGGGATGTGGGAATGAGAGGAATGAGCCACAGACTCCTCAACACACCTCCCACTCAGGGTTGGGGTCTAGGTTTCCTCTCCATGAATGCACTGACCCTTGCTTTGGCCAACAGAAGAGCACACATGATATCATGCAAGTTCCCAGGCTAGGCCTGAAGAAATTAAGAGATTCTGTTTCCTGTCTTTTGAAAGACGCTCCAGCATCTCTGAACAGCCACGTGAGAAGTCTAATTATTTGGGGACCACGGTAAAGGAGAAATCACAAGTGGGCACATAGTCAGAAGTCTCAGCTGCGCCTGTTCTTGACCATTTCAGTCAAGGGACTAGAAATGAAAGCACAACTATCCCATGAAGCAGCTATGAGATGCCATCAGTGTCATGTGGGACAGAATAATCACCTGGCCAAGTCAGTTTTGACTCACTGGATCATAAGTGAAAATAAGACAACTCTATGGTACAAGTTTGGAGTACTTTGTCAGGGTAATATATAACTGGGATCCAGTATTTTTCTCTTTTGTTGGTTGGTATCCCAAATGAACTGCTAATTACTCTTATCATGTAACATGTAACATGATTGCATATTTAGTAAATGAGTTCTCATACTGCCTGTCTGCCCTATCATCCCAATTTTTAACACACACCTACCAATGAAACCAGAAGAGGGTGGGTTGGGTTGAATCTTCTCCTTTGTGTTCTCCTGGATAAGGTCCCAAAGCTGCCATATAAATTTGGGGTGAAGAATGTAAAATGGCTGAGCTGGGTGTCTCCGACGATGCTGAATATATGGAGTGAAAAGGTTGTAATCTGGCTTCTTGTACCACTAAGAAAACAAAATAAAAACAACTCAATTGAATACACAGGACTATACTGTAGAGAGGAGACAGGGAAGCATGCATCCTGTGGCGTTGGTACTAACAAGGAATAATGCATTACTCTTTAGTAAAAGGAGACATATAGATTAGATGGGGTCAGCAGGGAGTTTTTGTAAAGGGTCAGACAATAAACACCTGAGACTTTCTGGGCCATAGGTTTCTATGGGTTTTATTCTACCACAGAAGCAGTCACAGATAAGGCATTCTAAGTGAGCATATGGGTTCTAAATAACATTTTGCTAATTAAAAATTATTTTATTTAGTAATTTTATATATTTTTATTTAATGTTTTTATTTATTATTTGTTTTATGTATATAAGTGTATTGCCTGCATGTATGTAAGTGCACCCGTATCATGCAATGCCTGCTGAGGTCAGAAGAAGGTGTTAGATACCCTGGAACTGGAGTTAGGATCCATGTGGGTACAGGGAACCAGATCCAGGTTTTCTGCAAGAGCAGCCAGTGCTCTTAACTACTGAACCATCTCTCCAGTCTCTTTATGAAGACAGTATGGTCAGACTTGGCCCACACTGTAGTTTGCTTGTCCTTGGATTCAAACAACTGTATTTTAAAAATGTTTCACAAATTTCACGTTCAGTGGCAGAAAGCTTGTCAGTGCTGTGTGGCCTGCAAGGAGGCCTGCCAGACTGGACTAACATGGGGACTCTCGGTTTGGGGGGAACTGGTCTCCTTCTTGATATGAGGGAAGAAACATGAATGGATGATTTTATTAATATCATAATTTATACTTGTTTATTGCAGGTATATTGTATGAAAAATCTAATGTAGTCGGATTAAAACAGAAGACCTCAGAAGTGTGGCAAGTGACACCATATGTGAGATTTGGAGAGAGAATGGGGATAGGCCTAGTTCACCAGGCTCTAAAAGCCAATTTTCTCTTCAAGTAGACATTACAGCTGTATACAAAGCAGACAATGGGTATACATAAAGATCTCAAGTAACATTCCACTGATGAAAATGATCTGTGGCTTTAAAAACTTTGAGAATGACTGGATTTGTTAGTAAGCTAAGCTAAGCATCTAAATCAGGTGGGACAACTCCATGCCCTGAGCTTGGATGCTTCCAACAGAGGAAGAAATAAGGTCAGCATGCAAGATGCTCAGTCAATTAAAAATAGAAAAGAAGCTATCAGAGCTGAAATCTGGAAGCCTATAGTTGAGAAGAAATCTACAAATATCCAACCTCCACTGATACTTGATTCTCAGTAGAGGGTTCACAGGAGAATTAACCAGTGAGTTTCTTGAATACAATTGCCAAGGCTGTGTCTGCCATTTCTGGAAATGGAATTGAATAGGAAGATTTTGAAAAATACTGTGCAGGTGAATATAATTTGCACCTCTGATAAATACCCAATAGTAATTATTTCAGCCTCAGTATCAAGACAGTGACTCCACAAACTCCTCCTGAGGACCCCATTCTATCATGGTAGTGCTCAAGGAGACTGACCCCTGAAAGGATGAAGATCTGTTACCCACATTCATTTTTTGAAGGTTGTGTGCTCACTGGCTTTGGTAAACAAAGTCAAGGACACTCACTCCTGCAGCCAGTAACATCTCATACTAGGCTGAACATCATCTATCTTCTCCAGCCCTGTAAAAAATAAGCTCATTGGCTTTTCATGAGAGGTTCCACCAAACACAGTAAATTGCTTGCTTAGGAGGAAAAGATTTTCCAGGAAGTCCCAATTACAACTTGCTTGTATTTTGATCACTATTCCATTAAGTTTAACACATTCAGATAAAGCAAAAGGGAGTCACCTTCAAGAAAGCCAGAGACAGTCTATTTAAATAATGATAAGCAGTTTTGATTTTTATTATGGATCATTTCTAGTTTATTTTCAAAGGTCTTATAACCACCCATCAGAACAGAACAATTGTGGGTCAATCAGCCTTCAGATATGGTACACCTTTTCTTCATTCCCCCACAGCAAAAACACCTTAGTAATAGATGGATAGGCTACTGTAACTGGGTAATCAAAATGGTAAGCAAATGTCTGTGCAAGTACCCATGGTCACCTGCATTCTGTCAAAGCTCAATCACTGAGTTGTTCTCATGCTTAAGTCATCAAAGGGGCTGTCTGATCATGGAAGCAAGACATCAAGGAAACACTTACCAGGTTAAGATTAGCAGAATAAGGAGCTGGGTCCCAAGCCACCAAGATAACATCTTTATATAAAGAACTATCAATGAAGTGATGGCTGGGGTTGGTCAGAATCTGTAAGTAGACAGGAAAAAAAAATCATAACTACGGTTTGCCTCATCAAGCATGTTTTTAAAACTAGTTTTAAAAAGAGGAACCAGAGTAACACTCAAGTTTTATATTATCCTTTGTGAGGAGAGAGGCTGGACCAACATGAAAAAACAGAACAAACCCCATAGATTCTTCCATTTTTATCAGGACTAGACCATTCGAGTGGTCTGGATACCTGCCCATGAAAGAAGGAACTCCTTAGCTAATTCAAGTTCCTTGTTTCCCAATACTGTTGACAGTAATGTGGGAAACTATTGGTAAGGACTGGAGTTAGGATGTGACCTCTGAAGTGCCAGGGCTAGCTCTTCTTCCCAGACCCTATGTGGCTCTGGATGGACCCATCAAATTCACCTGCACCCAATCTTTTTAACGCTATCATTAATAGTGTTTCTCAGTCTTAAGATACAGCTATTTCACACTTACGAAGACACATCTTTTTTTCTTAACATTTTAATGTTTCTGATGTGAGGATGTATCCTACAGGCCACATATATTTTGATTTTGTGAAGTTTCTCTCTTTCTCTCTGAGAAATTACTAAATAAAAGGTAGATCTTGTAGCCCGTGACATCTACGAATTAAGGAGATATGGTAATTGCTTCTTTCTTCACTGCAGGCTGCCTGGAGCAGTGAACTGTGCAGAGTGCTAATCGTTTGTTCTGCAAGAAATTCACCATAAATCACATATCATCTAATTTTTTTCTACATTTTTTTGAAACTCTAGAAATTGTTGTGGTTCGTTCTGAGAATAATTTTCCCATAAACTCGAAACATTTTAATAAGAACACGAAGAAATGAGGTATTTTCATTTTCCATTAAACAACTCATTTTCAGTTTTCAAATTTCCAAATAACAGACTAGTTTCAAAGACATGGTACAAACCCCTAGATTGTGTACCTTTCTCTTCCTTTAGTCCCTGAATTTCTGATTGCCACAATTTCATCTGCATTTAACAGCCTCTTTTCAGTTCACAAAATGAGTCATACTAGTCTGTGATAGTAAAACTGACACAAATAAGAGTTATTTTTCTATTCGTGTTCTGATTCTGCTGTTCTGATCTTATTCTTTTCCTCTTACCCAAGTCACTTGTAAATGCCCTTCTTTGCGTCATTTCTTCACTAATTCTCCATGATTTCAAGATCCTTAGAAATAAGAAAGTACTGTGGTCATAGCTAACCAGGAATTTCTATTCACTCATTCAGTTCAACTATGGACCTTCAAAATGCACCCACAAAACAGCCCATCTGACTTACCTGGGAGTTAATGATGCGCACTGTGGTTTTATTTCCGACATCTTTCTCATAGCCACGTGTAGGGGCAGAGTTAAATCTCAAAACGGCATCATGGGAATCTAAGGGCATATAAGTGACAATTTTTTTTCCTCTGTAAAATCATATTATCTAGGAAAAAGGCAGTAAAACAAATCTTGCAATATAGGAAGCTAGTTAGAAACCACTAATAAAAGTACACATGCACATATATTTAAAGAATTTACTGTATATTTAGGATTAGTTTGGTTAGGGAGGCTAACAAGGAAACACATAGTCACACAGCATTATGGCACACCAGTCAATAACAGCTCACAGATACGAAAGGGGTCCCAGATTACATTGCTTAGTGACAGTGCAACAAGCCATCTCACTATAAGTACTCTCTGTGATGTTCACTGATGGAAAAATCACCTAATGACACATTTCTTGGGATGTTTCCCCTTGGTTAGTGACAAATTACTATGCATGTATGTGCACACAGACACAGAAAGTCAATCATTCACAGGCAATTCTGCTTTATCTGAGTTACATTTAGGAGCTTGTTTTTTCATATTTTTTACAAGTATCATATTTGGCACAGCCATTCCCCTGAAGGTTTCAAAATATTTGGAAGGTGGAACTACAAGAGCAGGTACAGATGTCGGGAACCCAGACTACTGGCTTGGGGCTTCCTAGCCTGTAGAGCTCTGAGGTTAGAACTGCATCTAATCGTGCCACCGCCTTTCACAGCCTTCAATTTGGCCTTATCAATTTTGGTGGAAGATTAAAAAGACAAAGTAGTCATGATTTCCATGCAGCCTTGCTTCCTGCTGCTGAAGCCAAGGAGCCCTGAGAACAACCTTAGGGCCCTGAATTCTTAAGAGTCAAGGTGTGACTCAGTAGGCCTGGAACTGGGAGAGATTATCAGTATCACCAGGGGCCAGGGCTCTTTGTGCACTGTTTGTGACACACTACAGCTGTTGCCTTTGCTCAACCTGAAGAATGAATTCATGTCACACTTCATTCAACTTGGCAACCAGACTTTTCCAAGTTCTTCAATGCTGGACAGAAAGAGGCCTGGTGAAAATAAGGATTCCATATCATGGAGGCAGTGAGGGAGACAGAATGAGAGGGCGAGGCGAACTGGCTCGTTTCATTAAGGGCAAGGGCAGGAGGGGAGAAATCCTCTGTGCTTAAGGCAGATGTTAAACATGTCTCAAAACTCCCTGAAGTCAGAGTGGACGAACAGAAGGGGAATTTCTAGGAGTCATCTTTAGCTTTATAGATCCTGGGACCATTCTAAGCTTAACCTGTAGCATGGGTGGTGACTGTGTGAGAGCAAGAAGCAGAAAGATTTCTGATGGGACCCAGGAACTATGAGGATATATGGGTGTTGAACTTCTTTTTCTGCATAAGACCTGTGGCAGCCTGCTGCTCTCTCCTGTCTTCTTCCTACTCCCTAAAGAATAGAAATCACATCTTCCACTAACCTGATGTTTAAAAAGATACCTTTATTGTCAAGTCCTGTGCACAAAAGAACTGGGGTTCCAGTTTTAAGCACTAAATTTTATCATAAATTTGGAACATAATGAATGCATAGGGGTAACCAGTTATATTATCAAAACAATACAAACAAAAACACTATGAGTGTTCTTTTGGAGGAAAATTTGGAAGAGTTGGAAAACTTTGACCTGTAGGCCAAATATGGTCCACTTTGCCATATTTAGTAGATAAAACTGAAGTACAGCATTTATCTATGTACATACTGTCTGTGACGGCACAGCTGACTTTTTTTTTTTTGAAACAGAGACCCTATGGTCTACAGAGCCTAAAATATTACTACATGGATCTTAGTAAAACAACAACAACAACAAGAGCTTGTAAATCTCTGGATTACAGGGACTATGTCTCCTTTGGAGATGATGCAAATCACTTGTACACATCCAGGCAAGAGCTGTTCACTTACTATACAAGTTAAATACTTCTTTACATTTTTGCAATGAATTGCTTTGGTACTATTTTTATTAAATGGTATGTTGTGAAAATCCAAATATTTGGGGTTGGAAAGATGACTATTAATTAAAAGCACTGGTTGTTCTTGCAGGGAACCTAGCTTTGGTTCCCAGTACCCACATGGTAGCTAATAACCATCTATCACTCCAGTACCAGGGATCCTCCGGCCTCCACAGCCATTGCACACACATGGTGCACTTAGATACATGCAGGAAAAACACCCATACACATAAACTAAAAATAAACTCAAAAATTTGAACTAGAAAAATTACATTATCCAGAGCAAGGTACTTACTTTTTAGTTTCAGGACCAGGACTCAGATAAGATAAATAAAAGAGATAGGTGGGCTATTTAATGCATTATTAAGTAGTACAGAAAAAATGTGAGTGTTGTATTTATTAATTTATATTAAAATAACCTTTTAAAGAAAACTATTTTTAAAAACAAAGAAAATGGAGAGAAGACTGTCACTGTCTTGAACACTTGCCCTGCTCCTCAATGCCACTTTTTAGCAGTCATTTGGCCTCCAGTCTTTGCTTTGGCCTCGAATCTGTGACACTTTGCTGTTTTAACTGAAGTGTATGAAGACCCACATGCAATACTGCAGAAGGGAATTTTACAGTGAGGTGGCACAGAGGGGAAGGTGCTTACTACTAGCAGGATAATCTGAACTCAATTTCCAGGACTCACGTGCTGGGAGGTAAGAATCAGCTCCTGCAATTTATCCTCTGGCTTTCTGCTCACACAAATAAATGTCATATTATTTTTTTTATTAAGGCTATTTTTATTACTTCATCTAGAGAACTGTGAATATTCTTGATATAAAAATTTGGTAAGTGCTAGTTTGTTAAAGTTTGGTTGTAATGGGGCATCTGAAAAACACATTGAGCTTTTCAATCCAAATAAAATAATGATCCTAGATTTTCATTATGAAATCCAAAGCAGGGTTCTTCCTGCAACCTGCTGCCTATACGCCCCCATATTTGTAGAAAGCAACACATCTGTGTCTAAGGTAATCAGTGGATTTTTAACAAATTGAAAGGAATGTGTGTAATCTCAGATTCCAGCCAGTTCTGTCACTCTAGCATCTATTTCGTCTATTTCTAGTCTTAAAATGGGTCTTTCACATGTACAGTATTTTGCATAATTGTACAATGAACATTTGAGAGTTCTCTGTGAATAAGTTAGGCAGACATTCTAAATATTGGTACATTCCACTACATATTACCCACAAGGCATAGTGGTTAACATCACCATGGATCTCATCTGTTTTCAGTTGTGGGAAGCATTCTATCACTACAACAAAGTCAGTTATCTTCTTACATGTGACAGAGTCATTTAATTTGTTTTGGAGAAGATATCCACTAAACATCCAGATCTGAATAATTAAAGCATGTCTGTCATCTTATTTTTCAAATACAATTTTGACATGAATGGCTAGTTTATCTTCCAATGCAATACCACGGGGCCTTCCCACTGTACAGTGATGAGCACAAGGGCTGTCTATTATTTCCCGCTGTGTCACACAGGATCCAAAACACACCTGTACTCAAAGGATTGAGACTTGATGAAAATACTCATTTTGACTGCTGTATCAAGGTCATTCGTAGTGAACCTGGCACTCTTTGTTTTCACTGTTACACTTAGTGGTAGAGTTACCATGACGATGCATGTGGTGGGCTCCACTGCCCAGGTGTGTGTTCAGAAGTCAGCAGTTTCATTCTTATTGCTTTTGTCAAATTTGAAGGAAGATTTATGGATATTACTCTAAAAATAGATTTTACCTTGTAGAGCCCTGAAAGGATCCTGGAAACCCTGAATGGATTGCATTACTGAAGTGGTAACACAAGGCAACCCGCTAAGAGATTGGGAGGGAAGAGGGGACGCCAGGCAGAGAGGGTATGCTAGGGTCAGAGTGATTTGGGGAAAGGCTGGGAAAGAATTGTGACACTAACTGCTCAACAACAGCTCTCCTAGGAAGTTCTGAGATGACCAAACCTCTGTGTCTTGGTCAGGTGAACACGCCCATGGTCCTGTGCAGTGGATGTATCCCAAGCAAATTGAGTAGCAATGCTAAATTAATTGTATCACCTTTGAAAACCCCCAGGGATTTAAACTGCTGTTGTTGTACATGAGATAGGTTATTGTACATCTTCTAAGAACTTCACAAGACAGAGGGCAGTGTTGGTCTGAAAAAATCACAAGGCCACCTGCTCAGCAGAGGCAGAATGATGGAGTCTGCTGAAGCTCGTGGAAGTTGTCAGTAAGCAGAACTGAAGAAGAGCTGAAAGCATCTCTCCCTCCCATACGCATTTGGTAAATACACACCTGGCTGTGCACTGGTAATGCAGCCTATAAAGCTAAGGCATCCATTCATAGTTAGAGGATAAAGAGCACAGCAGACAGCAAGCATGGGGAAATGAAGTCAGTTTCAGTTCTAGAGAAGGCACTTCCAGGCCAGAGCAACACTGTTGACCTTATGTATCAAACGATTAATCTTTCAAGGAACTGCCAGGCGGGAGGTTCCAGCACCAAGTTTCCTTGTAGCCTTGGCCCACGTCCTGCATATTTCCCTTTTCCTCCTCCTGACCTGAGCTGACCAGAAAATGAAAGCTGAGTGGCCACAGCATGCAGCCTCCAGGCACCGGCTGATGGCCTGCAGGGATGGGATAAAGTCATGAATTGCCTCTATCAATTCCTTCTGCCCTTGTCCCTCTCCTCTCTGGTCTGTCGCACTCCTCTTGACTTACTTCCCTGGTGCCCTGAAATCCCTCGAGCTCAGGAATGATTTCTCAAAAATAAAACATTCACCTATTTTCTTATTTCATATATCACTGCTTTCAGATCCTAGAGATCAAGACTAGGACTCCAATCCAGGCTCTGCCTAAGGGGACTCTAGATGCCTGTTTCCTATCTATAAAGGTAATTTATCATTTAGGGCTGTTGGTCTTACAGCAGTTAAAAATGTGCTAGAATAGGTCTTTGTCTTACCCACCTGGCACACACTATTGTAATTAGCAAGTCTGGCTTTGTAGAAGAGTGCCAGACTATGCATGTGTTGCCCTCCTGCATTCCTAGCCAGCCTCTTTGCCACCTCCCTCTGGCCCAGTACTCACTGGGGCCTTGCCACCTTCACATCATCTTGTATTGGGCCTCTTTGGAGAAGTCTTTCCAGCCTTCTTTCTGCCCACCAACAAGCAGCACTCTGGGTAGTTAGGATTCGGCTGCCATATCTCTCGGCCCTCTCTCCCATTCACAAGATACTGGGATTATCTGTTTATGGTTCAGATATGCCTGAGGACTACATAGAATTTGATGTCTGAGTCTGTGACTTATTTATCTTTCTAACACATAATCTGGTGAACTCAAAATCAACAAATATCATTATTGGTTGAATCACTACATGAACTGCTTTCTTGGCCTTTTAACTGTAAGGTAACAGAGTCTGCTAAATCCCAAGCTCTTTCTAGTACCTGTTCTAGTACCTGCCCCCTACCCACCCTGTCTCCTACCTCCCATTTCCAGACATTTGCCAGAAACCAGGTGTCCAATCCGCAGATCCTAGATTTCCACATTGAGACTGCTACTGCCTGTCCATACTAGACTTTCTCTACTAGGCTTTCACAACCCTGTCATGAGTGACCAGCAAAATTATTATTAACTGTATGTATGACACAAGGTCATCTCATAACTCTAGGGAAGAAAGTTCCACATTTCCAAAACAGCTCAGGTTGCTTTATAATTCAAAATAGAGACATTTACAACCACTATGCCTTTCATTCCCCAAACAACTGCTCTGTACGACTTAGTCTAACAGAATGGGGCTAGGGGACAGGTCTGCATTGCCCAAGGAACAGACACCAGGGGGAGCCAAGAGGTAGTCAAACTGCAAACAGAGGCTTAACTGGTTCTCCCTCTGGGGGACGGGCGGGGGGTGGGGGGCAGATGACACGACGGGGAATAGTGGGGGTTCTGGGGAGGGCTGTGGAGTACTAGGGACCTTGGCTTGGCCTGAGGGGGGTTTCTGGAAGAGCTAAGGTTGGGCTGACACATGGCTATTTTGGGTACCTTCTAGGCCTAAACTTCTGTCATAACTTCTGGTAACTCTTTCGATCTTCACTTAGCCAGTCCACAGGGGGGAACTTGCGGTTAGCTGCAGAGTGTCCTAGTATTCCAAGGGGTCTGAAAAAATCAGTTCTGAGTTTGTTTTCTCAGTGAAAGCTGTTAATGACCACATGGGTTTACACTGGTACCTTTGGGTGAGCAGGAAGGAGAGAGATTCACACCAAGCAATGATCTTGAGACACCAGCTTAGAAAGGCGAAGAGCTTTTGTTCGTACAAACTAAGTGATGTTGTGGTTCTAAGTCCTGAAGACACGAGATGCAAAATCTGAACCTAGACAAAACCAACCAATCAACCAACCAAATGAACAAACCAGTCTCCAAACCCTCAGGCGTGTTCTTCGTTTGTTACTTTACAATTCTAATCATGAAATCTCACATAAATTTGAAGAGTAGAAACTAACAAATACGTAACAGTGGAATGAACTTGGCTTCCCAGTGTCTTCCATGCTCTCTTCCAAATACTGAATAGTTTACAAAGGCTCTAGTCATGATTATTTATGCAGGAACAAAGAGCAGAGAATTCTCTTTGGCATGCAAGAGCCATTCAAATAGTATATATTTACGATGCAGAGGTGTTTAAAACTAAACAAAACCAGAAGTAAGTTACTGCCTGCTTCAAAGCATAATACTTAAATTCCTCCTCTGCATTATTAATACTGGTCCTTGGAAATGAGAAAGAGCTGCGGTGTTATTTCGCCCTGGGGACCTCTAAACCACTGCCCTTTCTTAATAAATTGCAGGCTGTTCTGCTCTGGATTTTGCTACAAGCTTATGTGACACATGGACAGTGTTATTATGAGCCTGCAATAATGTCAGCATGGAGACACGGGGACCTCACACTATAAGCCCAGATTTGTTGCCCTGGGTTTTTAACTTAATTTTTTTTTTTTTTCCATTCAACCTCATTCCAAGGCACAGATGAGCTGTGGTCTGGGTTTCTATTGTGCCTACGGTGGTATTACTTCTTTCCAAGTTGTCTGCAGGATGAAGGGCACAGAACTAAAGGACCCGCTTAACGTGAAGTCAGGAAACAAGAGATTCAGTTTCTGTGAGGAAGGACCAACGCCTCTTGAATGCCACTTCTAGCCCAGTTTCTCAGGACCTACCACCATTGGCACTGAGACTGTTTTTGCATCTGGAATTAAGGCTGAGCTATGTCTGAGCTACAGTTGTCTTCTGTTCCCAATACAGAAGCAGATACATAGCTGGGAAAACCATGTGCTTGTACGATGAACGAATGACCTTTAGAGCCAAACTCTCTGCTCACTGAGACACCAATTGAGTATTAGCCCAATCATGGAAGACCTGGAGTGAAGAATCTGAACTAGCCAAAAGAAAGAAGAGTTTCAGGGGCAGAGGAGAAAAGTGGACACCTTTCCTGGCAAAGAAGGGTGGGGACATGAAGGCTGTCCATTAAGAAGGAAGAATTCTGTGGAGAGCTGATGTCAGCCCATCTGTGGCAGGGTCTAGTCTCAGAGGGTGGGACATATAATTCAGCCCTAGCCCACACCCTATACCCTAGGGGCATTAGCCCATACCTTACTTGAAGACTGACAGGAAACTATGACACTTAAAGTTGTCAACTTAGCTAAGCTATGACACCTGGTGGTTTGGTGCAACAGCAGTCTAGATATCCTGTAAGGATTTACTTTTAGATAGCATTAACATTTAAACCAGAATTTGAGGAAAGATTACCCTCCACATTGTAAGTGGGCTTCATTTAATCAGTTGAAGGCCTTAAGAACATATACAGAAGTATTCCGAGAAAGGGGCTCTGTCTCAACGGTATACCCCAGAAACCCTGCCTGAGTTTCCCAACCTGTTAGCATGTCCTGCAGACTTCAGACCTCTAAGTTCTCCAAATCTCTGAGCAATGTCCTTTACATTTAAAAATATTTATGTATATGAGTGTTTAGTCTGAATGGAAGTGCACCTGTGCCCAGCTATGCCCGTGAGGCCAAAAGAGGGCATCAGATCTCCTGGAACTGGGGTGACCTATAGTTGTTAACCACAATGTGGATGCTAGGAAGAGAACCCTGGTCCTCTGTTAAAAGCAGCCAGGACTGAGCCAACTTTCTGTCTAGTCCCTGAGCCATGTTCATTAAATCTCCCCCTTCACTTCTCTCCACACTGGCCACTGTGAAAGAGTCTCTTCAAAGACACAGGTTTTGAGGGCAGTATAGCATAGAGTACATAAGCCCAAGGACGGTCCACCTGGCTCACCATCCTGGAGAAGGTCCCTTCTGTGTGCATGGGTTGTGAACACCTATGTGTTCAGCAGGAGTCAGGAACCCTTGGACTTGGATTTAGTCCTGAGAAGGCCACAACTATCAAAGTGCTTCCTCTCAAAGTTCTACCCCTGAGGGCATCCTCCTGAGTCTTTCTGCTCCTCCTCCATATTCCCAGCTCAAGCCTCTGCCCCTGGTGGAGGTCAGAGCAGACCACGGTTTCTGTGAGAGGTGAGGGTTGTCCACTGCACGGGGTCAGAGCGCAGGGTGCTGAATTACTGGCACACAGAGAGTTCAAGAAAGAGTGATCAACTCAATGAAACCCACCTATTTCCTCCCCCAAAGAGGAGTTGAGGATGGCGCCTGCGGACATGACCACAGCGCAGCTGCGCAGGCCCCGCGGGTGCAGCTGGCCCAGCGGAACCGAGGGAACCAGCGGCCTCCAGCCCAGCGCAGAGAAGGGCGCCTCGGTGCCGTCCAGCGTGCGCACGCGCACGCGCCTGCGCAGCTCGCACAGCAGCTCGGGCCTATTCAGCCGAGCCTCGCGCCGCCCCCGGAAGCGGACGCCGTGCTTGTTGGTGGCCAGGTAGTCCCGCATCGCCTTCTGCAGGCGCGGGTTCAGCATCTTGGAGGACACGTTCCCCTTCCAGAGCCGGTACAGGAAGGCCCTGGACATGGAGGCGTAGAACCGGTCACTGTCCTCAGCCTCCTCGGGCCGGCGGCCGCGTCCCACTCTCCTGGGCCACTGCTTCCCCCTTCGCTCTGCAGGCCCGGCCCGCCCGGATTGCCTTCCCAGAGCGGGCAGTGCCCCCTGCGTGTGTCTGTGGCTGTGCCAATCTGGCCGACCGGCAGCAAAAAAGTAGTAGTCGTCCTCAGGGTAGAAAGCACTTTGAGATTTTCTTCCGACCTGGGATGCAAAAAACTCTTCTCCATGTTCAAACCCATCTTGGGCTCGTTCCCATTTCTGTGGGTCCCCAGGCCCAGTGTGGAAGGGACTGGCAGGGTGGCCACCTGCCAGCACCTTGTTTGCATCCAAACTCCCAGGTGAGGAGGGCTCATGCAGAGCGCCCATGATGGCACGCTGCCTGCCTTGCAGCGGCAGGAGCCCGCGGGTCTCCAGGAAGGAGAAGGAGCTGGGCACAGGCTCAGCAGGGTTGCTGTCAGTGAAGTAGATGAAAATCGCCAAAAACAGGAGCCCCCAAATAAATATTCCAAAGAGCATTCGTTGTCGCCATTGCTTCAAATGTGGTTTCATGGCAGACTTCGGGGGCCAGCAGCACCTCACCTTGGTGTCTTAAAGCCCTGGGAAACAGGAGGAACCTGAAAAACAGGAGCCATAGTTAATTTGGGACATTTTCTCAGACACTGATCGTGGCAACCCAGTTTGGGCAGCATCTGATGTAATGTAGACTTACTTGAAGGGGCATCAGAAACCAGAATCAGACATGGCTGAACGTGCACAACATTTCTTCCACTGCCTGGACTCTTGATCTCCCAAAGTCAAGTTTGCACCATCTCAGCAGAGTCTTAGGACACAAAATTGTTTCCCAAGGAACGCAGGGACATGCCTACCTTCCTATCCTGAGAACTCTTAGGGACCTTTCCTCTTCATCTGACACAACAGAGTTCTAGCTTGGTGAAACAAAGCAGCTTGGCTGTTCTTATGTGCTTGCCGTCCATCAAAGTCTCAGCTCATATATTTTTCAAGTGTCACTGGTATGCATTTCTATGGGGTGAAAACTACATCTGATTCTTCATGGCCTGCCTTACTGGAACATACCAGAAGTCACCACCAATAAAGCAATCAATGCTCAGTGACTACTCACCTGGCTACAGGTGAATGTTACCCAGAGTGCCTGTTGACGTCAACAGTGCCCTCGAGAAACACCTTCCACTTTCTGTAACCCAGACTGAATCGCCAGGACCACCAAGTAAGCCTGGAGGAATTAATGTGAACAGCTAACTTCCTTTGTTCTGAGCCTTGTTCTTAGCATGCACCCTGGACCACTCATTTGGTATTACAGCACTGACAAAAATAGAAAATAATGTACATTCATTTCCAAGATGCAGAAACGAAGGCCCAGAGAGGTAAAGTAATTTGCTCAAAACCAGAGCGATAGCAAGCAGTATTA
Source organism: Eospalax fontanierii (assembly GCA_035773235.1). Lineage (NCBI taxonomy): Eukaryota > Metazoa > Chordata > Mammalia > Rodentia > Spalacidae > Eospalax > Eospalax fontanierii. The sequence goes on from CM069547.1 coordinate 34,783,779, forward strand.
TACACAAACCCATCTTTAGTCTAGGGCTCACACTAAACTTTTGATTCCATCTGCTCAGACCAAATGAAGTTATATTTTCTAAATTAAGTTTCTCAGTTCTCTGTGGTAAAGTATCATTTTCTCCCAGATTGTCACACTCTGTTACATTTTTGAATTTCCTTCTGTGCTAGGATGTCAAGGGAATGCCCAATTACTGTCAAAGCTACATGCATGTCCCTCAAGTGTGCTCATGTCTCACTAGGAAATGGTAATGGACAATTTCCTACAGTGTGATCTGGGGCCATGCTTTGAGTGGCATCTTCTTGTGTCACTTGACTAACCCATCCATTTGGGAGACAGTGCTTCACTCCTTCAAGTTATAATTTCCAACGAACAGTCTAGGAGCCTTTGTCAGTATTTTATAATCTAATGGAAATTAGAACGTTATCCATAATGATTCTGTTTCCACTTCATCTGTGCATGTTGTGATATACTTGCTGCCTAGAACTGCTGGGGATCTACAAGTTTAGAGGTCCATATCAATAAGATTCCCTCACTTCAGAAGTCAGCTGCATGGGTTGTCTTGGGCCATGATTCTGATAGTTCAGCTATCAACCAGGTGCGATAATCTGCTAGAATGACAAACAAGATCCTACAACTAGCAAAAATCTAATGACTAGCAAAATGGTACACTTGATGGTTTTAGTTTTTTAGTATATGATATCCACAGTAGCTGGAGGGATATCATTTCTGGCATATCAAAACTTTGCCAGTTGAAGAGCTCTACCGAACCTCAGTGCCAGAGTTTTTATTGAGGTTCCATTATGTGGGTGTGGCCAAGTGAATTATTGGTCATGACAGTGAACTCAGCTCTCCTCTCCCTGGAGGTTAAGCCCAAATTATAATCCAGTAATATCATAGGGTTGGCTTTTCTGAAGTCCTCAACCTGAAGCTATGTAGGGTCAGTGAGTTACTTTATTAACAAAGAAAGGACAGTCCTGTCACAGGAAGTTTTCAGAGTTTCAGAAACAACTAAGAAAGGATCACAAGACTAAGACCAGAAGAGTCTCTCAGCATTCCACCCCACGGCTGCAGAGGCCACTGGGAAAGCTCTTTTGTCTGGTTCTGACTGGGAATGACCATAACCTGTTTTCTCTGCAGTGAGCAGCAGCTTTGGTGGACAACAGAAGAATGTCGATAACATCATTTCAGAATTAGCGTGAGAGAACATTTCTATAACTATAGACAAAGGTGGGGAGTGTACTGAGTGTGGGAGGTGAAATCAGGAAGACAGAGCTCTGAGCTGTCAAAAAGGAACCAGACTGCTGATCTCAGGTCCATGTTTCCCATGCCACATGACTTCATGTTGCCTTACAGTTCAGTGGCCTCAGGAAGCCACAGTGAGCCTACTCAGAAGGTAAGTCTACTGAATTACACAGAACAGTTCACCAGATTAGAACCTGACTTCATTATATGAAAATGCTTCATTCCTGGCAAAAGAGATGGAAAGGAGGCCTGGTCTGTCAAGGGAAATGATGGCAGGCACAGTAGGGAGGAAAAAATAATTAGAGGTTGTCTGGGGACACTTGGAAAATAAGGTCCTGCTATGGGTCAAGGGTGTGCCATTTTTCTGCCTGATATACTAACCAAGAAAAAGCTGGAGGACTCAGGCAGTCCTCTGAGTTCCATAACAGGAGAAGGAGTCTGAAGGCAAAGAGCAGAGATGCTCCATCAGGTAAGGTGTGCGTTGCTCCTGAGATACAATTGTGGAGTAGGTTCAGTGCCTCTACTCGTGATTAGACTTCGATGTCTAATAATCTGAAAGCTTCCACTGAAACTTCTGTGGCTGCAAAAACCTTCTGCTGCTAATTAAGAGAACATTATCCAAAATGATTTAATCACAAGGCAGTGAGTGGCAGATCCTTTGCTAGCAAAACGCACGGAAATCACAAGATTTATCCTGGGTCTCCAGCAACAGTGTAACTGTAACAGACTTAGGACAGAAGGGTGAGAAACATCAATGTTAAAGCATGCATCACCCTTTCGTATGAAAAGGAAGCTTTGGTTACACAATAGAAAGCCTATTTTCCCTAATGTAGTACATCTGAAATATTAAAATGCATCACTTAAGCAGAGCTGTCTGTTAAAATCACTGCTATATGGCGTCATTAGCCGGTGTGATATAAATGGCAACGGGGAGGGTTAAGCGGCCCATCAAGCAAATCATCTGTCCCTAGGCACCAGTGGAAAACTGCTCCCCAATCAGACCTTCACTTGTTTTGTCATTTAGTGTTTAAATGACGGGGCTGTCAAGTTCTTGCCACTTGTCCCTGAAAAGCGCTCTGGCAAGACTACCAGCACGCACAGCCACCCTGAAGTTACTGCCTTGAAGTGGAGAAGTGGAGGATTCTGGTTCCCAGGGGACATTCTCTGCCCACTGACACCACCTCTGTCCCATTTCTACCTTTTCCAACTTCTGTCCCTTGTCTATCCTAGCCTCCTGGAAAATTCCATTCTTGCACAGAAAATCAACCCCCTGCTGGAGGTTATTTTGACTGCCTTTCTCGTGTGGGAAGGTTGGTGGGTTTCCTCAGTGTAGATACTGATTCCCAAACAAAGAGTCCTTTTGTCTTAGGGATATTCAGAGTAGCACAAAAGAGTGTTGAAATTCTCCTTCAAATTGTTCTGAAAAATCAGTTTCTAAAAGGCACAATTTATCACACGTTGTCAGATGAAATTATGAAATGTAAACACCACTGCAAACGAATACCACACTGCAGTATAAGGTTAACTCAGCCAAGTTCCTATTTCGTTCAAGGGCCAAGAGGTTAATTCTAGGCTTTGTCACCTTAATGATGTCACTCTCCAGCCCTGCGATTGACAGGCTTTATTGCCAGTTTTTGTAAATGGAGAGGTTTCAGTTTTTTTTTTTTTAAAGAATGTGATTGATGTGTCTGCTATAACCCCAGTTAGCCAGGTTTTCTGAGTCTTAGAAACACTCTTATTTTTGTGTGTACCGAAGAGCTGTCTGCAGTAGTTTCAAATTTAAGTATTTATCTTAACATTGACATAATCGAGATTTAGCGGGTGAGCTATGGTGAAACACCCATATCTTGACGGTTTTTATATTCATTTTCTTTCAGGAATCTTTTTTTTAAAATTAGCTCTTGTCACATGTGAAAACACCCTCAGTATGCAAGAGAGGAAGATAGATCCCTACAGCTGGAATTCTTCTATCTCCTTACAACTTCTTGAGCCCCTTTTACAAATGGCACCTTTCCATTTCAACTTTAGAGACTTTCTTATATTTACAAGTCAGCTAAGTGCAGAAGGCTGCAAGTCCCCACCCATTCTTAAGCTAATATTCAGAAGGACAGAAAGAAAAGGTCAGCCAGGTCGGGGGAGCACTGTGAGGTGGGACACTGGCCCCTTTCTAAAGAACAGGTCAAGTCTTTGTTTTGGAAGAGCAATCCTCCATGGTAGACGAGGTCTCTCTCTGTGACTGGATGTGCTGTTTCTCTCCTGTGGATATGGCAATTCAGAGCTCCTGTGCCAAGAATTGTGACAGGTTAAGGACCTACTTGGCAAAGGTGTAAGGCATGAGTGTGCCAGGGCACTGCTTAAAGCTCAGATGCTGGAGCAAGCTGCGGTGGGAAAACCGTGACCCCCGAAGGTGCAGCCATATTGCACTCAGTTCCAACATGGGACAGCTTGTGGGAACTTCTTAACCTATATTTCTGAATGAATCATTGGAACCAGTAAAATACAACGAATGGAGGAAATGCTCTGCTCTGCAGTTCCCCTGTGGGCACTCAGCCATTTAGAAGTAAAGCTAGCTCTGTGTCACACATGTGTACACACACACACATGCACACCTGTATTTATGTGTGTGCTTTTCAACCGAGGAGGAGGGTCTGTGTGGCTCCAGGCCAGCATATGTTTAGGCTGTCAGATGGTTACTTACTGTATGTCTAAGTTGCTATATGGTTAGGGCATTGGAAGGCTAGGCCCTGGTAGATGTAGACTGCTGTATAGTTAAGAGTGTCAAATGGCTAGTCTGTGGCATATAGAAGCAGCTATTCAATTCAGTTGTTGAATGACTAAGCCATGGCTTTTGTAGGTTGTACAGTTAGGTTGTTGAATGACTGGGCAGAGTGGGAGTAAATGAACAGCAAACATCAGAGGCTGTATTTCACACACACACACACGCGCGCGCGCGCGCGCACACACACGTGTCAGTCACATGTCTGGCACTGTATCAAGTGCCCTACCTCATTTTAATTGCCCATCTTAGTATAATTTGTATCAGACTTGTCTATAAACATTATTCTAATTTTATGTATAAGAAGCTAAACCTCCAAGTGGTTCTGTTCTAGTATTCTCGTATGATATCACAAAATTTCTTTTTCTCTCATTCCTTCTCTCCCCTTCCTCTTCTCCTCTCTCCCCTCTCCCCTCTCTTTTCTCCCCTCTCCTCTCTCCTCTTTCCTGTCTTATTTCTTGAAGTCTGAAAATTTTTCTCCTGACCTATGCAGGCATCAAATTTAACATTTTAGTGAGTTTTGTTCTTCTCTGCTATAAACTATTGTCCCAATTTTAGACCAACTCCTTAAATTCAAGAGACCCACATGATCCCTAAACATTCCACGACCTCAAACATCTGTTTCATTTGCTGCAGTAACTGAGTTTCCCAGTGAGGTCTCAGAAACCATACCTCCACCAGTGAGGTCTCAGAAACCATACCTCCACTTGGCAAGTGTTCACTGGCGATGGCTCAGTCGTGGGATTTCAACCCCTATATGAACTTTACTCTTTAGGCACAAGCTGTTGCTAAATGGCCTTTCCAGAGAGATTACTGATATGCAGGCTGGTGACCACGGTTGGTGACCACAAGGAGTGTGCCTGCAGGGAAGGAAGACAGCACAACTTCCACTGCTTTCCTGCTCAGGACTGCAGCACGTGTGAAGAAGAAATTCATCAAAGCATTCCTGATGGCAATCTAGAAGGCCTAGAGTTGGATACAAATGGGTCAGTGTGGAAGAGGACTGAATGTCCCAAGCCTGAGCCAAGTGTGTCTGGGTGAGAATATGCACAGAAACATACAGTGAGGGGCTTGGGTTGGTTAGGGGCAAGCCACTCCTGCAAGATGATGGCAGGATCCTTCAGGATCAGTTAACTTCTGCAGTACAGGGTTTGTGCTGAAGGGGCAGGACAGATGGGAGGTTTAAAAGGCAGACTTACATATGTAAGCCATTCAGGCAGTTTTCAGCCAGGGCAGGGGGAAGGGAAACTAATTCCAGAATACTATTATTGGTTGTACAAGACAACACAAGCTGCTGACAAGTCGGGGTCTACTGGCTTCTGAAACAGCATTCATCAGCTTTGGGCATGGTGGCTGTTTGTTTTATGATAATTAGCACTCCACTATTTACAGTTTATACCAATGATGTGCCAAGGATCATGGTTGGAACTCTAAATTTGCCTTAGCACTGATGTCTAATTGTGGAGAATGTTGTAGATCTGCCCTTGAGACTGGAAAGAGTTACATGGACTCCTAAAATGGAAGTGGGCTTTGAGCTGTACAGGTGGCCAGCAGGTGGCTCATACAAAGATGCTTTGTATGATCAGAGGCCACTATTTCGTGGGAACAGCAATACAGGCTGGTTGTTCCCCATCTTAGCCAGGAGATATACAGAGTTTTCCTACAGGCTGGTGGTGAATTGCCATGTGATGGCACAAAGCAATACAGATGGTAATAGCTCTTAAGAAGGGCCAAGGCAAGGTCTGGGGATGTGGTTCAGTTAGTAGTGTGTTTGCTTATTATACGATAGCTCTGGGTTCAGTCACCAGCATCACATAAAACCAGATGTAGCGTGCAACATGCACACCTGTAATCCTAACATTTGGGAGGTGGAGACAGGAGGATCAGAAATCCAAAGCTATCTGTCATTGGCTATTTAGTAAATTCAAGGCTAGTTAGGGCTATACGATACCCTGTCTGGGGGAAAAAAAGGAACTGTGTGGTTGAGCAGAAACTCCTATGGTCAGGAGCTTGCTGTTTTGTAATTTTGGGCAAGTCTTTGACCTTTGTATTCGACATTAAAAAGTACTGAATAAATAAAGTGGCATGTTTAGCACAGGGCATGATCCACAATGTGAGTCCAGTTCCTACTTTTTTAATGCAGGTTTTGAATTTTATAAAAGTTTAAAGATGGGTTATAAGAAGATTGGATTCTGATGTTAAGAGTTCTGGTTCCATGTGTAGTTTGAGTGTTATTCAGTCACCCAAGGTGTCCCTTTTAGATCAACACTAGTGCCAGACTTGAGCTAAGAAGCACTGAATAAATCCTGCCTAAAAAAAGAGCCGCCTCTGCTCCTTCAGCCCTGAAAAGTAAATCGACCCTAGACTGAATGGCTGATAAGCATCTGCTAATGAATTCCATGTGCTAATCAGCTTATCATACTTCAGGCTGCCATACTTCAATAGATATTTATTAAGCGTAAAGTGAGGATATGTCACATGATGTTTTGCCCTTGGGGAACTGACTTAGATGTTAGAAAATTCATACTTAAACACCTGAGTAATAAGTGACCAGAAAGTATACTATAGATTCAAAGTCCAGAACCTGTCTAGTCCAGGAGAGGTGGCACAGAAGAAAGGGATGCAGGATCCTTCAGAGGACTTCAGAGGCCCCATGTAGCATTTGCTTCACCCACTGGAGAAAAGGGTTTGTGTGGACAGAACTACATAAAAGACAAAAATAAGAGAGAAGCTAAACATCTTCCCAGTGTCTCCACGAGTAAAAATCAAATGTGACCCCAAGGGGAAACAGAGGTTGCAGAAGGAAATATACAGAATGGTCGCTTAATGTAAAAGCATAAACAAATCACTCATACTTCCTTACTGAACACCTTTGAGGGGATGCAAGAGATCTGGGTGGATGGGATAGAGTAGGGCGTGAACACCACAGCAGAAACACTTAAGAATCTGAAATAGTTATGGACAAATATGACTATCATTAAATCTGGATACACAGATTCCTTTATCAGTGTCTATTTTCTCATATGTACAGTACCTAATAATTTTAAATCATAATAAAGAGATATCATTAATTTTGTTTATATTCATATCTCTATTCCCAGAGATTCTGGGAGCTTTAGGTAAAATTGTTAGCTTTAGGTAACAATTTCTGTGAAGAGAACTTCAACATAAAATGTGTATTTTACAGTAGAATCCAGATTTAGTCAAAACTTCTTCACTTTATGAATCAATACATTGTGTAGCTATGAAAATAAACGTGGGTGAGATGGCTCAGTTGGAAAAGGTGCTTGCCACCCAGGCTGATGACCTGAGCTTCATCCCTGGGATCCACATGGCAGAAAAGAGAACCTACTCCCCCAAGTTGTTCTCTAATATCCACATGCATGCACGCTCACCCCCTGATAAATCATCAAAAAGTAATAAAGAAGAGCACAGGGATCACAGTGGACCTGACTTCAGGTCCGTGACTCTCACACTCATGTGAGCCTGAGTAGGTTTCTGTGCTTTTTACCTCTACTTTAGCTCTAAAACAATGAGAATCACAACTACACAGAGCTATTTTGCATTCACCTCTTCTTTTTAAATTAACATATAATGATTGCACTCACCAGTAGAGTATGCAATTTCAGTGCACCATATACTCAGCAGACTGGGGTGACTGCCATTCTCAACTGTGTCTTTTTCTGGAACCTTTAGTTCCCTTCTTCTAGTTGGTTCTTCATAGAATAGTGAGCGATGGTTGGCTATAGTCACTGTTGTGCTATATAATGTTGGTCCCATTCCTCTTATCTAAGGGCATGTTGGTACCTACTATCTAGATAATATCCAGCCTCCTAGTGTCTCTTCTTGGAAATCACTATCCCATTCTTCTGAGATCAATATTTTGGCCTCCCTATGTGAAGGAATATGCTAGATTTGTCTCTACTTATTTCACTTAACAGATGCCCTTTAGTTCCATCTATTTTGCAGCAGATAACAGGATTTAATTCTTTGTAAGGACAAATCATATTCCATTACATATATTATCAATTTTCTTTATCCATTTATCCCTCAGTGGACCTCTCGGCTGATTCACATCATGAGGATTGTGACTAGTGCCACACTAAACACCAGAGAGCAGGAATCTCTTTGATGGGCTGATTACAAATTTTAAAAAAAGGAAATTCAAATACAGTATCCATGGGGTAACATCTCCGATAGGGAGAACAGTGGAGGACAGATACCCTGGAGGGGTCTCCCAGAGGCTCCAGGGAATAAATGGGAAAGTTGGATAACAGCTATCAGAAGAGGTGAGTGACACTCAGATATGTCTAACTTTAATTGCAAAACAAAAGGGGACCATTACAAAGCAGGAGAAAAAGTTCAGTCTAACCTGGAAGGACTGGGACCCCCTGTACCCAGTAAGGAGTACCCACAGTGGATTGGGGAGCCACAGCTTAAGACAGAGGGCCTCAGACAATCTGCACTGCACTTTCAGTAACACATTTTAAAGAGAAAAAGGAAAGACAAAAGGTGTATGGCTAGGGCGCTAGAGGCAATGCCAGGAAAACTCTTTCTTCTTGGTACTCAGCACTCAATCAGAGCAGTCTTCGGATGCCATTTCCAAAACACCCTTGCTACAGTGGTGGAACCATACTCTCTCAGGAAACTCAGAGTAAGTGTCTCGGGATGACATGCTTCAGCTTGGCTAGCAGAGCACTGCTAGGCTGTGGGGAAGAAGCTCTGAATCTGAGCTGTTCAGTATTCGGTAAGGTGGAAAATTAGTGAGAGCCAGAGTCTGCAGGAGAACTTAAACACGGGCTCCGAGCAGCACACCACCAGATACCAGGAAGGACTGCACAGGAATACTGCCGGCATTTGCAACTGGACTCCCGAAGGACTGCCCAGGGGTGTGATCAGCATCTGTGACCCAATATTACAAAAGAGTGCCCAGGAGTGTGACACAATTCTGAAAGCCAGGGAAAGACTGTAGAAGCTCTGAACCTAGCAAACAGATCAGACCTTCACATTTCCTTCTTTTATTTAATACGCAATGTCAATTTAACAGGCCAACACTGGTCTGCTTTGTTTTTGTCTACTACATCATCATTACCATCATCATCTCCTTCCTCCTCCTCACCCTCTTCCTCCTCCTCTTCCTCTTCTTTCCTTATCCTTCCTTTCTGATTTTCCTTTCCCAGAGAACAAAGCTGACTTGGTTTGTGGGGTCTCTGTGAGTCTCATTCTCCTAAAAGCTTTGGTGTTCTATATTATCTGATTGTCTTTCATTACCTTTCTTTTTGATCTACCTTTAGCAAAATCTACCTCATCTCCCCTATCATTCTCCTTTATATTTACATTTTCCTTCATTACATTTTGCCTAATAATACAATGTTATCATTAATCTGACTTTTTTCCCCCTTTCAACTCATACTCACAGTAACGAACACACCAGTATCATAGTACTGTCAGCTCTGCTTTATTCCCTAAATGGTTGGTGTTATCAAGTAATTGATACTTATTTGACTATTACTGTATTTTTCATAGTAGGCCTACCCTTTGATAGTGATTATTTTCATAGACAGCATTTATTCCCAGGGAAGTCCTGAGGATCAATCTGGTCCCTGAACACCACTCCAGAATAAGAACTCAACCCTACAAACCAGTCCTCTTGAACACTATGAACACATGCTCTAAAGAATAAGAGTGACTTAAAATTTTAAAGTTCAGTCAGTGAGCTAACCCATCACCAAAGTCTAAACGAAAAAACACAAGAAGCATAAAAAGCATTGGCAACATAAAATTACCAATTTAACAAGAGTGAATTATATGAAATCTCAGATAAAGATGAAAAAGAATGATTATATTTACAGTAATCAAACGGGATTTTAAAGAAAACTTCCTGAATGGATTCCAACACAAAGAAATGCCAAATTAAATAAGAAAGTCAATAAAGGATACAAAAGTAGAATTCAATGAAGAAATAGAGATACTGCAGAAAACAAAGGCGAGCTGAAACACTCTGCATGAAAAATGAGGTAAGTCAGATAAAAGTGTCCTGCAGAGCCTGGACAATAGAAGACTTCATGGGGAGCACAGAATACAGAGTCTGAAACGGGAGGAACTGGAACATTCAGTCACTGACAAAGACAAATTAATAAAAAAGTATTAGCAGAACATTAAAGATCCATGGGGTGCTCTGAAAAGGCTGAATCTATGAATCATGGGCAGAGAAGAAGAAGGACTCCATGCCAAAGTCAGATAAGACATTTTAATAAAATTATAGAAAATTTCCCAATATGGAGAAAGAGATGCTCTTTCAGGTACAGGATGCACTTATAACAGCAAACCAGTAAGATCAAAAAAGAAAAGAACATATTGAGTTAAAACTCTAAATATATGGAAAGTATACTGAAATATTTAAGAGAGAGAGACAGAAGTAACAGAAAGGCAGGTCCAGAAGAATGATAGCAAAATTCTCATAAGAAATATTAAATTCAGGAGGGCTTATAATTCTGAATGACTGCTATATCCAGCAAAGGTATCTCATAATTGAAGAAGAAAGAAAACATTCCATAATAAGGACTGACAAAAAGAATCCATGACCATTAAGCCATTTCTACAGAAGATCTTGGAAAGAATCCTTCAGAATGAAGAGCAAAAACAAACATACCCATGAGGCCACAGGAAAGAGTAAGCTATGCTGGAATAATAGTTATACAAATGAGGACTAGGGAAATACCAAAGATTTAGAAATAACAACATGGTAGGAATTAAATACAATCTTGCAATAGTAACTCTGAATATTAATGGTCTCAATTTGCCAAATGAGAAGGTATAAAGTAGCAGATAGGATTAAAAAACAGAATCCATGTATTGCCTCCAAGAAATGTACCTCAGTATCAAAGACCTGTGGCCTTAGGGTGAAAAGATGGAAAAAGGTATTTAAGAGAGCTAGGAAATAGGCAAGCTGCCACTACTCTAACAAAACAGAACAGACTTCAAACCCAGATGGATCAAAGAGCTTAAACTCTGAAACTGTCAGAGGAAAAATCAGGGGAAACAGTTCAAGATCTAGGCATAGACTGAATAGGACTCCAGTGTCTTAGGAAGTAAGGCCAACAATCCATAAATGGGACCTCATAAAATTTAAATAAAAGTTCTAAGGAAATAGTTAATCTGAGCAGTTCAGGAGCAGGAGAAAACTTTTGTTTATCTGTATATCTTCAGAAGATTAAATATCTAAAATATACAAAGAGTTTTTTACAAAACAATAAGAAATCAAAAAACCCAAACAATAAGTGAAATAATGAAATAAAGAGTTGCCAAAGCATGAAATACAAATGGCCAATAAATATATGACAAATAATTCAACTTCCCTAGCCATAAGACAAATGCAAATCAAAACTATTCTGAGAGTCTTTCTACCCTAGTTATAATGATAGTCATTATTAAAAACAAATGACAAATTCTGGTAGGAATGTAGGCAGAGGGAGGCCTTATACACTGCTGGTTGGGATGTAACTAGTCCAGCCTCTATGGAGAACAGAATGAAGCTTTCTCAGGAAACTAAAACTAGCTCTTCCATCTGACCCAGCCATACCATTCCTGAGTTTGTATCCTAAGCACTCCATATCAAGACATCACAGACACAACTTCACATCAGGGTTCACTGCTGCACTGTTCACAATAGCTACACTACGGAATCAGTCTAAGTGTCCGACAAGAGAGGAACTGTAGAGAAAATGTGGAATCTGTACATGGACATTATTTTCTGCTATAAAGAGGAGTGAAGTTATACCAATTCCAGGAATATGGATGCAACTACAGAAAATCGTGTAAGTGAATCAAACCATTCTCAGAAAGGCAAATATCACATCTCTTTTCCTAATCTGTGGCTCATGGATTTTATGTAGTACATACAATCATGTCTGTGTGTATGACATGAAAGAAGCCATACTATCTAGGGGACTAACGAGATGGGGGATGGGCAAGGAAAGAAGGTAGGGGCCCAGGAGGATATATTCAACATACAATACATTCTTATAGAAAAAATGTAAAATTAATAAAAGTACCTACATAAACAATCAGCATCTAAAAATGCCAGCTGGACTATGTGCACCATCTTCACTCCCAACTGCCAGGGGCAAAGACGCCTTCCCTGGAACTCCTTCTTCTATCCATCAATTTTTCCTGTACAAAAGGAGTCCAGCCCACAAGAACCAATGATTGTGGTGCGAAATTCTATCACAAGCCGTGTAACTCAAACAGTTCCTCATGTGGGCTGAGCTAGGTGTACAAGGAGAAGGGAACGATCTATTCCTTGCACCTAAGTCATAGCATCGCTCTGTCAATGGCACAGGTGACATTTTAATCTCCACTTTTCTCTGACTCCATTTCTCCTCCATCTATGCTCTATCCTTGTGGCCCCAACTAAGATACCGAACGGTTACTATTAGAACCTTTCTCTGATCCTATTACTTGGGAACTGCATCCAAGAGAATTTTAGGGACAAGAAACATAAGCCATAGTGACTTTATTAAAAACCCCATTTGTAGTGGAGCTCTAATGGACCTAGTATCATTGTGACCAGTCAAAGGAGGACAATGTTGACGGGTCTGCTCTTCTTTCTTCCCCCGGGGGGCGGGGGTACTTTTGATTTGCATTTGTCTTATGGCTAGATAAGCTGAATGATTTTTCATATATTTATCGGCCAATTGTATTTCATGTTTTGATAACTATTTCATTTTAGATGTGACTATTCTATCAATTCATTTAGTTTTCATTATATTGTTATTGTATGTTATTGTATTGTATGTTACAGTAATCTCAGTTAATTTTTTGATTCGCAAGTGTAAATGGAAAGATGATTCTTGTCTTCATTTCAGAAAGTAGCAGTACAAGTCACAGGCAGGTGAAATTGCCCCAGGTAACAAAGACGGTGGCTCATATATATTACAGAGCTGTTCAGGAGATGTGCAGATTAGCACTCTTGAAATTTAGCTTTAAGAATGGAACTTTTAAAAACCTTTTTAGATGAAATGCCATGCTATGAATGATCTGACACCCTGTTCCTCATGGCATGATCACTGTCCATAAAAGCAACTGGGTAAGCCAGCAGTGCCTTCCAGGAGTGGAGATTTTAGTGAAAGAAATGGAGAGAAAGAAACATTAATTTTATATTAAAGCACACAGACACAGATCCTTTGGAGTAAAATATAAAATCACGTCGACTATTTAGTATATAACGTGAGTTTTTCAAGTCATTTTTCAGTGTGGAGCTTTAACCTCTGAACTCTGCAGTTAGATGTTCTCTGTCCCCACAGAAATCCTGGGTGGCACTGGCTTAGGGGACTAGGTAAAATTCAAACCCCACAGTGGACTGGAGAATCCCCTCGGCATGGGTCAGGTGTGTCTTTTCTAGTACTCTGGTCCAGTTTTCACATTTCAAAGTTGGTCAAAAGAGGCCAACTATGAAGTGATTTCTGAACTTTCTAATGCTAAAGACTAGCTTTCCCTTCATTTATCTTCCAGTTTCCAACAGACTGCAGTTAAACACAGCCCCTGAGCCACTGCTCCCATGTGCACAGCAGCAAAAAAGCAGTGTTTCTGGGCATGTGCGCCAGTGTACAGATGAGCCCAGTGGTCCCTCACACACTCACCTGCTGCTTCCTTCCTTCTCAGACATCTGATGACCTGCTGCACAGTATTGAACAGATTAAGTACAGTTGGCCATCTATGTCCAGGGGTTCAGCATTCATAAGGAAATCAATTACAGATGGAAAATAATTGTGTCTGTATTGAGTGCATACAAGCCTTTTTTTTTCTTGTTATTATTCCCCAACCAATACTGTATAACAAGTATTCACCTAGAATCTATAATTAATTTGGTATTGAAGTCATCTAGAGAAGGCTTAAATATGCAGGGTGATATATAGAGGTTCTCTGTATATACAATGACATTTTGTTTAAGGGACTTCAGCATCCACAGTTCGGTAACCTTGGTGTGGGGGAAGGGTCCAGGGATGACTGTGTAGCTTCTTTCCTCATGGAATTGACCATGATCTGGGACAAACACATGTTAAGTACACATATGAATGATACTGCACAGTCTTCACTGACTTTTTCCCACTATGCTCCATTTTACTCTGTGACCTTCCTCCGCCCATAGAGGAGGTGTCCTTCCACAAAGAATAACTGTCATGAAGGACCAGAATTCAGTCCTGTGGATTCATGGCTAAGTTCAAACCTAACCATTTCATGGGGTGAGACAAACCCAAAAATTGCTGAACCAGTTTCTTCTTGCCCCCAAAGGGATAAAATATATTTCTGGATGATGGAAGTGGAAATTGGGAGTTGGAACAGAAGAGTCAGATGTTGTCAGAAATCTCTAAAGACCTCTCCCTTTCTCTGTCAACTCCTACCCATTGGGGCTAATGTCCAGAAGACATTTCACAGAAAGCTTCCCAACTTGTGGCTTTTCTTTTATAGTCTTTCTGCCCCCTCTTCCACAATTTTCTGATCTTTGGTGAGGAGGAAATTTAGTGTGGCCTATTGTTTGTTCACAACCCTGCATTATTTTCTTCCTCACTTTAAAAAAGGATTGAAATGCTCTTGAACCGGTCACCAAGACTGTGAGTGATGTGGTCCAACCCTTTTGTTCTCCTCTTATTGCTGCTCTAGGCTGCTCCTCAGATCCTCCTGCCTACTCCTACTTCTTAGGAACTCTTGGTTCACGCTACCCCGTGGCCTTTGCACAGGCCCTTCCCCCTGTCTGACCCCATCCTTCTCGAGACTGGCCTGCCTTCCTCCTGGCTTTACTGAAGTGGAAGGACTTTCCTAAAGCTCCTTTGTCCTCTCTGCCCATTGAGGTGGATTTGATTGGATTTTTTATGCTGACCATGAACTCATCTGCTGATTCCCTGCCTTTCTTCTCTAGTTAGCTATAGACTCTCTCATGAGACATTTGCCCTCATTGTCTAGACAGCCAGCCCGGGAAGGAAGACAGAAAAGAAATGAATAAGTAGCTTTAGATGAGGCTTGGGGACATAGTTTTAAATGGAGATCCTGACATAGTCTTATGGAGACTGAAATATTTAACCTGAGAAGGAACGGATGATGAGGAGTTACAGTCTTGTATGCATTTCACGAATGGAAACAGCTGTAAAGGGCAAGGCAGCTGGGAGCCTGTCTGCCATGCGGTGTGCAGTTTGGCAAAGTGCAGACTTATTTAGCGGTCCTCTTTGGAAAGATCCAGCCACCTGTTAGCTAACTTACAAACACATCCTGATTTGGAAATGCTGGCTTCTGTGAAGCAGCTTTTGTACTGTAAGTTTTACACCGCCACACCACCTGTGAGGTACCAAACCCAGCAGGTTTTAGCATCCCCACTGGAACTCAGTAAAGTCCCTTCCCCATGGAGCATTCTAAAACTCTTGAAATGAGGGAGCACTGGCTTCTGGAGGTCTTATTCATGGCATATGGTCCACAGCATAAGGACTGAGAAAGAGGAGAAGGTGTGAAAAGAAGACAGCCACACTCCCTCCGGGCGCTGACCTGGGACAAGAACCTTCACTGGCTTTGTATGTACAGGCAGCAACCCTGAATGCTGGGACTCAGACCCAACCTGCTCTTCCAACAGGGACAGAAGCAAAAGAGGAGTAGAAAGGTGAGGGCATAATCTCTGCCAAAAACCAAACTCTGAACTTAAACTAACCAGGACGACACAGGAAAATAGCACAGCAAAGGAGAAGAAAGGCGCCATCTCGTGTGCAGTTGTGACAGAACCTGGGACATTCTCCTGCAACGCCTGTGTCAAGCAAGGCTTGGGTCTCCTCTACTGCCCAGCCCTGTGCTTAGAGACTGCCCATCTACCCTTGAGGAGAAAGCTCATTCATATACACAAGAAAATACTCATTTACACACATAGAGAAGTTGGTTAAGTCTAGAAATTCAAAATGCTCCCAAAGCACCAACTTGATGCCACAAGTGGAAAATTCAACACTTGACCTCTTATGACAGACTGCGGGACGATGACGGGACATTAAAAAATATGGCCACAGTTACCCTCACTCTGTGTTTAAGGCAGACACAAGACAAAAAGTTTCAGCCCAGTGTGGCAGCACACGCCTTTAATCCTAGCCCTGGGGAGGCAAAAGCAGGTGGATCTTTGTGAGATCTTGGCCAGTCTAGTCTATACAGAGAGTTCCAGGCAATCTGGAGCTACAGGGAGACCTTGTCTTAATGCTCTCCCAGATAATAATTTTGTGTTTAGACACAGACACGGGTCCTTTTCTTGAGATACCTCATTATGTAAATAAAAATTACAAAGATTTCAAAAAAATCTGAAGCATAAAACATGTCTGGCTGCAAGCACTTCAGACACCACACATACACACTGAGCATTTGTTACACGCCCACATACTGTTCAAGATGGTAGGAATTAAATAGATGTCATACCACAGACTCATCTTCCACGACTTAATAATTATTGAATAACTGGTGGTGGTGTCTTCATGGTACATGGGTCAGTGAAAAATATTTCACAAATAAATGAAATAGCCACCATTTATTATTTGCTACTCTTATGCAAGTATATAAATGACATTATAATTGGTGTATCTGTATCTAATTTGCAGGAGAGTAAATTACATTTTTGATGCAGAAATCCCACATTCACTCAACAAATATCCCTTGCAAGCCACATACATTCTGAGGTAAAATTACTAGTGATCATTTCTGATGTGACATGCAGCTTAAATGAAACGCTAAAGCCCTGCCACACAGTCATAAAGCAGCCCGAGCTTTACGTCGCCTCTCACTCCACTGTGCATTGTGCTCATTTTATTTCTGCTCTTGGCAAGATTTAAAGAAAGGCTTTTTTTCTTTCCTCTACAAATGTTTGCAGCAGCTATATTACACTGACTGAACACACCCTTAACTACAGCACAAATATATACTCCCTGGATTGCCTTCTGAAAAAGGAAAATGTTTATGATGTGTATCAAAGAAACACTGAATTCATCAGTCTAAATGTTACTTAAAACGTCAGATGAGTTGGATAAAAATCTCTATCTACAATTCATTCTGAACAGTGTCAGGTTATTACTTTGCTTTCAAAGGAAAAAAAATATATATTCTCCCAAATGTTCTGGCTCCCTTAGAATATAATGTTCAGATTAAGTCACGTATCACTACTACGGGCTTACCTTGTATTATGTGCTTCAAAATACACATTTCTGGCTTGGTAGTCTCTCATTAGAATGAAATTTTTACTTCACGTTCCACAACAAAATAAAATATTAGACCCAGGTAAAATCATCAGGAAGAATGAGGTGACCTAAATGGAAGTGTATGATGCCTCTCTCTAGAACCCAGACAGGAAACTGAGGTAAGGTACAGGAAAATATCCCTAGACAGAGACAGGGCCACACAGACAAGAAAAGTGATTAAATGCTGGGGCAACCAAATCACAGAGCTATTTTAAATCTAAAGAATTTTTTAGGTAAAATACCTTCCTATTTTTCCAACCCTAAAATAAATGAATGCAAGGACAAAACCATGAATTCATTGTTTATTATGTAAATGTTCTGACTTAGGCCAAAGAACATGCTATCAGTGGGGTTACTTTCTCTGGGTGGCAGGCCACTGCACATCTTGGAAAACTCCAAGACCTTCTTATTAAGAAAATGGAGCAATGAAGCAAATAAGATATAGTGACCAAGCTAGTTGGAGGCAGACAGAATGAAAGCACAGGCTTCTAGGTTCACTGTCTTGCTCTCCATCTACAAGCAATGGAAAGTGACCAAAGTACTTAATGCTTCTACAACTCTAATCTGCTTGTATAAGCTCCTGTCAGCAATGATAGCGACTGAATGGGATCATGGACATCATTCCAGAGCCAGTCCTACATCACGTGATAAGGATGTGTCCTAAGGAATATGCCATTAATAAATTTTGTGGTTGTGCAAAAACTGGGGAGTGTGCTTATACAAACTAAGATGTCTATCATTAGATGATACAATTTCATAGAACATAGTTCCCTGATGGTGGAAATGTTACACACAGCATAAGACTGAACCTTAAGTTCTGCTGTTCTAGAAACTGAGACTGGGGAACCTCTGAGAAATTATTCCAAAGGTGTTTATGGTATTTGGCAAGTACAGGAAGTTCTTCCACCCAGTCTAAAACACCACGTTTCTGAAATTGCTCCTGAAGCAGGCCACCACATAGTGACATCCTTAAAACACATAGGTAGCAGCCACTATGAACTTTATGCACCCGAGAAAAGCATACAGGCAAAATACCAAGACGGCTGGGTCGGGCATTTGCTAATGGCAGACCTGGTGCTATTTAATTAACATACTCCATCTGAAAATGAGGAAGAATAATTAACTGCTTGAATCCTCTCACAACAATAGTGGAGATTCATAGAAATTAGTGTAAATGTGACAGGAACAGGGGAGACTGTTACCATGAAGTACATGACCTTTCCCATTATTTGTAAAGAAGCGCAGAACAGCATTTCCAAACGTGCAGTGCCAGCTGCTACCCTGTGATCTCTAAGCAGGTGTGCCTAAAATGCACATCCTAAGTCCCACCAGTGATCTACTGGGCTACATACAATGTCAGGCAAAGGTGCACGAACCACCTTGAGGAATCTGAACTAAAAAGCTCAAGTCTCTGGAAGGCTGTGACTACCTGAGAGAAAGCCAGAAGAAGCTGCTTTCCAGGTGTGTGGTGGTGGTTTGGCACACTTCGTTGTTTCTGTTAATGTTCAACATACTTCTGGAATCCACAAACTACCCACAGATGCCAGCCTGACCACAATCTGAGAACTCTCAGAACCTCCACTAAAACCAGCCTCTCACTGCAGCTGTAACACGTTCAACCTCAGAGACCACACAGGATGCCAGACACAGAGCTATGTGCCTCAGCAAGGACTGCTTTCCTGAACAATGACCTTCCCACGTTCCTTCCTGTACTCTCACAGGGTTTTACAAGCAGTTATCTTCCAAGGAGAATCTTCAATGAGGAGTGATTGACACATTGTACCTTCAGTTTCTGGTGCACAAAACTAAATGAATGTCAGAGCTAGAGAGGTGGCTCAGCAGTTAAGAGCTCTGGCTACTATTGCAGAGGACCAGGGTTCAGTTCCCAACACTCACGTGGTGGCTGACAACTCAGTTCCAGGGGATCTGATGCACTCTGCTAACCTCTGTGGGCAGTACATGACATGGGTGCACTTACACACATGTAGGCAATATGCCTATACACATAAAAAATAAAAATAAATAAACATTAAAAGTAAATTAATGAATGTAACATTAATAATATTTGAAAACAAAATCTTACCATAGCATTTAACACTGCTCTGTTTGTAAAAGGGATTCAATTCTGGTGCTGGTAGTAAAGATCAGAGGTAATGCACTTGCCTAGTATGTGTAAGGCCCTGGCTTCCACCTCCAGTACCGGAAAACAACAAAACTGAATATATTCAGATTTCCCTTGACTAATGCAAAGATGACAAGCATTTGAGTCATGAATATCTGGATTCAAATTTATTTCCAACCTAGGATTTCATTTTGTCTTTTTCATTTACTAAGTGTTATCAACTTGAGCAAATTATTAAGTCACAGATCAGGTTCTCCAACTGGGTAATATCACGCAGCCTAGCAGGTCTGGAAGAGGCGTTTAACTGAACTTCATATGAAGGGCAATTAATGTACTGCCAGGCACCAGTACCTAATAGCCATTCATTCCCTTTTCTCTTTTTTCCTTTTGCACACTCTCTTATAGCTTCTATAACAGTCCACAGTAACCACAACTTGTGCAAATCTTCCAAAAGGAACTTCTGCACTAATCATGGTTCCTAGTCTACAGCATGCTGATAATGTTTTACCATTGTCTCACAGGGAGGAGTGGGAGAAGAGGCCAGACTATTAGTGCTATAATGTGATACCACCAAGCAGAACTAAGAAGAGTTCTATAAAAGTCCTCATCACACAGGTACTCTACAGAGAAATAACTCCTAGGGCATAATAGTAAAATGAACAAAATCAGCAGTAAGTCACGGGGGGTTTGTTTCCAATACTATTTAGTGATCAGCTCAACAACTTTCTGAAAACATATAGGCCAGCTCCAACACACCAATGCATCTTATTCCCTCGAGAAGTGTTTGTCTCCCAAAGAATA
Organism: Eospalax fontanierii; assembly: GCA_035773235.1. Taxonomy (NCBI): domain Eukaryota; kingdom Metazoa; phylum Chordata; class Mammalia; order Rodentia; family Spalacidae; genus Eospalax; species Eospalax fontanierii. The sequence continues at coordinate 34,803,973 of CM069547.1, forward strand.
TGAATTCTAGACATTACCAGTCTACTCAGAGAGTTTGGTTTATGTGGGACCTTAGAAGAGATGCAGAAAGCACATTCTAAAGTTCTGCATGGTCCTGAAATGTGCCGTGTGTTTTAGTTCTACTGGGCAAGGACCTGTCTGTACAGAAGAAATCAGTGGCGCAGAACATGGCAGCACTGTCCATAACGCATGACTTCACTCTCTTGCCTTATATGTACATTTATTACTGAGTTACTTCTGTGTTCTCTGTAAATCCATCCTCACTGGAAGACATAGAAATAAGTGACAGTCACATGTGTGACACTCTCCCTTTAGGAGGAAACTGAGGCAAGAGGGCAGTCAGCTGCCCACAGTTAGAGGAGGTGGGGCTGGTACCCAGGTCTTGTAGCTTATAGAATGTTTCCTTTTGCAAAGCCTTCAAGACATTATATTTTATTTGTTTATTCAATTGTTCTGACACTGACTTGCTTCCAAAGAGGTAATAAAGCATACTGGTGTCTTATAAGATGTTTTTGCAGCATGTTCTGGAAGTGACATTTAATGACAGGTCTTGCACTGGTATTAAGTTGTCTTTATGACAGCAGAGCCATCATATCTGAGATTTTCTTACTACTAGGGCTGCTAGGAATGAACTGCTCTTAAGGGCTTTCTGTAAACCTGCCAGGGGCGGTGCGACAGTGAATCTGGCTGCATTTAAGCAGGCCAGTCTTTAAGTTAAGGATGCCTCTGCAACTTCACAATAAGGCAACGAGGCTCCTTGAGACTAAAAATCCATGTAATGCCATCAGAGCCTGTCACTTGAACAGCACTTAGGACCCCATGTTTAGAAGGGTGACCCTGGGAAAGCCTTTCTATCACAGTTCTTGTTCTGTAGGTGATCTACCAGAGTGGAACAAAACATGTGAACAGAGAAGATACAAGTAACGTGTGAACTGTGAACCCACCATTTACTTTGCAGCATCCGTGAAGCCCTAGTGTGCAGGATTTGGCCAGCCATAACAAGCGGGGCTCCATACAAGGCTGACTTGTGGCATGTTGGGGATCTGGCTGCCAGATTGGCCATGGTTTCTGCTAGAACCAGGCCTCTTCTAGAGCCCTACCTTCTATATCGGCCAGATCAAGGAAGTGTGTGCTGGTGGAATGGACAGAAAAGAAAATCTTAAAAAGAAAACAGAGACAAAGAAACTAACACAGTTGAGCTAGTTTTCAGAAGGATTTCTGCTGTCTAATAATAAAATATACATACATACCAGCTATAAAGCAAGAATAGAATAATTCAATGATTCCAAAAACTAGTTAATACTTTTATATTTGCATTTAAAACTGGCATTGCACAAGATGAAGAATTCAGGTTAATACTAAAAAACTTAATTTCTCTTTATTTAGGACATTATTCAGAAAATTTGAAGGACAGTAGGAAAGGGCAAAACATTTTCTTTCAGTATCTTTTGGGACACTTACTTCCTGCCCTTTAACAAAAACCCTGCATTTTTGTTTTGACCAGCATCCCAAAGCCCGTCCTAGATGTCACATAAGTAGCAGTATGGGGCCCTGAGCAAGATCGACTCTGAAGTTCCCTGCATGGACACTGGCCTATTCAGACCCCAGGACAGGAAGAGGGTCCCCAGAGTGGAGAACTTTCACCTTCACTGCAGGCTGGTGAAGGGTCTGGACATCTGGCAGCTGATTTACGATCTACTCCCTTTGCCTGTCCTGCCCGCCCCCTGCTTTTTTTTCCCTTGGTTCCTTCAGCTGAGCTTCTTACAGATACTGGCTTTGTGATAGGCATACTTAACTCTGTGACCAAGTGCGCACCAACCCAGCCTGTGATTGCAGGAAGAAGCATGGAAGAGCCGTTCCTAAGAACTCTAGTGGAAGTAGAAGAATGACAAGATTTATTTAACTTCTGTCTGCCCTCTCCCAGATTTAATGACCTCTTTGACTAGAGGCTGGAATTTCTGCAGACCTCACCTTTTAAGGCACTGTCTGGTTCGGAAGGAGGGTCCAGCCTTGGCAGCTAAGAGGCATTGAGTTTCAAACAGCTGTTTCCAGTGAGCACCGGCTGAATGTGGGCTGGAAGCAAGAGATTAAAACCTTATGCCAGAGTCCCATGGAGAAACAAAGTCCAGGGATTTCCACCCCAAATCTTTTCTGTCCTTTCTTCCTCAAAATCACCATCTGAGTTGTAAGTTACATCAACCTTAAGTCCCTTGAACGGAACAAGGCATTACCCAAGAGGCAAATACAAGAGAAGCAAAAATGTCGCGTAGCTTAACCCAGGCAGTTTAAGCAAGAGCCCAAATGCCTGCTAGGCAGCAGGGAACTCCGCCTTTGACTACTCTGCTGCCGTGTTCTGAATGACAACAAAGATGCTGACCTTGAGCCCTGTGCAGGTGTGCTGGATGCCACCTAGAAATACTGCTTGTCAAAAGAGAGCCAGAGCCTTCACCTTTATTTTGCCAAGGGAGAACCTGAGGATTAGAATATGCTTAATTCTTTTATTGTTGGTGCTGTGTTGTTTTGTTTCCATTTTCTTACCAAAAATAGAGAGAAAAATAGAATGGAAAAAAATGGGTAACTCAAAATCTCCTCAAGGCAAAGGCCCTGGAATTTGAGCCCAAACCTGTTGACGGCAGAGCCCTTCCTCCTGCAAGGCCAGCCCCCCTCTACGGCAGTTTCACATGGAGTAGCACACAGATTTCAGATTCCATGTCTCATTCTGACCTCAGCTACACTGAAAATAAACTTTTCATAGGTCATAAATTTTTAGAACTGGCCATAATAAACTGAATATCTATGTACAAGTCCCAAAGCAAAGATAACTGGGCTCAACGCTTTACAGTGCTTGCTGGGGTTCACTGTCAGGGCTAAGTACTGAAGTGGTGTTCTGGAGAAACATAAGACCAGCGAAAACTGCAATGAGAGGGAGAAGAAGAGCTGAAGTCAGGGAAAGATCTATCCACACAAAGCAGCCAACCGAATATGCCAGCTTATTTCCCTTCTTAGGAAGGAAATTTCAAACCTTCAAATGAAATGTGCTTCTTTTTCTTTGTGCTCCCCAATGCAATAATTATGGCTGGAGAGTATGAACCAAGGAGTGCAGTTAAGAGTGGATGGGGTCTGAATATGATCAAAATATATTATATGGAATTCTTGAATCAATACTAAAACAAAAAAGCAAAAACTTTCAAACTCAAACAAAACCACTTGCTAAAACCACTCTCCACTGGAATGCCGTTACCTTCTACAATGTGTTAATTGTAAGTTTACAAGATATATACATTGTAACAAGCCAAGGTTTACTGTGAAACAGTTTCTTTTACCCGCCCATATCTACAGAAGGCACTGTAGCCACTGGGAATAGAAAGTTTAGTTAGACAATATCTTATTGTTTGAGGACCTTGAAAGGAAGGACTTGGAGGGAATTGTGGCGTGGTGACCAGAACACCCAGGAGACAGGAGCAGGCTGGGCTAGCAGGGAGGAGCTGAGGACTCGCTGAAAGTCTCCATCTGGAAGGGGGATATGTGGCTCAGTAGCAAGGCAGGCCGCTAGGCCTTGAGCAGCGTCTACATGCAGAACTCCACTCTTCCTTTCAGTTTGAGCAAATCAGTCTGATGCTACTGTGTTAATTTTCTTCTGTAGAAAGAAAACCCTATGTTGTCTCCTCCTTTCCTCCCTGGAGCTCCAAAACAAGTACCCTCTCAACTCACTGAACTGTGCCTGTCTAAGAAGCCTCCAGACCAAATGGAGTGGAGGGCAAGAGAGCTGAAGAACTCCATCTTTCACCCATCCCTGCTTTCTTGCTCATTATCCTGTCAGCAAGGAAAAGACCCTGTGCCCAAGTCCTCTCCCACCATCTAGCCTCTGGGCAGTAGGAGGTCTTCAAAGTTACCAGACAGATCATTCTAGATCATGAAAGAGCCTTAGGGAGGAGAGGAAAGCCTCTACTTGCTTTGAAGCCCTTATCATTAACTTTATAGATAGCTTGGCATCACACTTGAGCATGCTAAGGTTTAAGCTCAGTCATCAGCCAGAGGACCTCTGTGGTCCTCCCTTATTCCTGCCCAGGTGTCTGCCTCTTCCAGACTAGAAGCAGTATAGAACAGAAAGCCAGGCCCCTAAAGCTCCTGATCTTTTGAATGGGGAGAGGTTAGTTTTTATTTATTTGTAATGAGGCCAGCATCTATGTGAGCACCTTTCCACTACACCTGCTCTTCCTGAAGGACACAACTAACTTTACTGTGGTTGCTGGAGGTCCCGCTACAGAATGGTAGAAAAGGGAGGGTAAGAGGTGACAGGCCAGTTCTACATAAGCTGTCACGTGAGAGTCCCTGTACCCTGCCCAGGACTCCTCTGTCCTTAGTACTCTAGTGAGAGCTTCCTTTCTTTCATAAAGGGAAGGAGAGGGGAAGGAAGAGAAGATAGAAAGGAAGAGTGAAGAGAGACAGAAAGAAACTCTTAATACCATCAGCCAGCATGATGCTAATCTTCCAAGAAGGCCTTTCTTACCCCAAAGGAATAAAGTTCATGGTAAATAGTAAATTACTAGCAGAGTCCCAGTGTTGGAATTTCCAATTACCTTGGATACTAATGACCATAAACAAGCAAATGCAGGACTTTCTGTTAATGAACTTATTTCTAGCTTTCTAGAAGGCCCCCGAGCAGTGCTCATTTTCACTGCCTGAGGACTCTAAGGCAGTTGTAAAGAGAAAGAGAAAAGCCAAGAAATTAACTCGCTTGTTAGTAAAAGGATGCCAAGGCCCAGCAGCCCCCTTTCCCTAAGCTTGGGGTCCTTTTGAAGGCATGAGCAATGTCCAGGGCTCATGGGCTTCCTGTACAGTAATGTGCTCTGATTGGTGAGTTGGTTTTAGCAGTGGGTGAGGCTTTCTTGTTTGGCACCAATATACAAGAACAAAGTCATAGACTTTTATAACCACATCCCATTATCAAAACCTTGTTAAGGACAACAACGTAATTAAAAGTGAATGGAAAGCAGCTAGCAAAGCAAGCCCTATTAAGCTGGCATAGCATGACTCAGAAGGGAAATGAAAAAGGCTTGGGGGTGTGCAGAGATCTAAGATCATTTAAAAAGCACAAAATAATTTTTCCAGAGTTTCAAGTTTTAACATACCGTTGTGAATAATTACAACACGTGGATGCTGCGTGACCCAACCAGGCTCCTCATGGTAGAGCCAGTTTTCTTAACTTGAAAGCATCCTTTTCTGGTGATGCTCAATCCAGGACTGGCTGAGTCTGTGCTGTGAAGACCAAACACAGCTCAGTGTTGGTGGGGACATCAGACAGCAGTGCTGTCAGGCTGCAACAGTCTGCAAGACAATAGCTAACAGCCAACAGACACACAAAGCCATGAAAACTCAATGAGATTACGAATGCAACTGAAATGATTTCCATCGTGGTGAGTCCATTTTGGTTCTTCTCTTCACTCTGGCCAGTTTCAGCATCTAGTCCATGTGTAAATGGGCCAGCAAACAGTGTATGTAAATGCTCTGTGCACTTTCCTTTGTCTCAGATTTCACTTCTGTGCTTTCAATAAATTCTGGCTGTCTGTGATTTACCACTCACAGTCTCTCAGTGTCTCCAACTTCCTGCGCTGGCAACATCTGGTATAGATTCAGAGACAGTGACAAAGTCCCTTTAATTAACTTATATTTCCCAGGCACATTCCCAGTTTCAACTTGACCTTTTGGGAGACTGCAAAATTAAAAGCAAAAGATAAAACTAAACAGAGACTGGGGAGGGGAATGCACAGTGCTTAGGGCTCCAGGCTGTGGGAAGAATCCAGGAAGATACTCTAAAAGACACACAAAGCTCCTGATTAACTCTAACAAGTACTACTGCACACTGACTCCCGCTACTGCACACTGATCTTTGACACTGTTTGCAAGGAGTCCCTCTACCTTCTGGCTGACTCCTCTGGGGAACACTGGCAGAATAAGGTCAAGGCTGTGTATCTTGCACTAAGGCAGGGGACAGCATTTCCTCAGGCTGTACACTAAAGGTGTGTCAGATCCCTTTCTCTTCCCCACAGTCAGGTGGACTGAACCCTATACGTATATAATTCTTCTCCGGAGGTAGCTGATCTTGCACAACCTATTTTGGAAGCAAATTTTCCAGATTCTAATAGTTATTCATAGATGATACTTAAACAGGTAGAAAAAAAAATACAGCACAATAACAAATCACTGCTGAGTCTATTTACTCTGAAGCTGCCTTTTAAATCTTGCCAAGTGCTGGTACTGTGTGCAGTCCTAATTGTTAGGATTTAATACAGCATTTATAAATCTGAGAGAATGTGTCTTTATAAATTCTCCATGGACAGATCCTACCCAATTTATATACTAATTATTTACCAATTACACATGTCCCTCAATTCTGAATTCATTGCTGAAGAAAGGAACAAAGACTTTCAACCTTATTTGTAACAATTACAGAAAAAAATGTGAATTTCAATATTTCTCTTTAAGGTTTTCAATTGTCACAAAAGTTATAAGGTTGAATGGTTTAATACTGACTTTATAACATTGCTAGTAAATGTGTTTCTCCAAAATGATTAGTAACTCTCAAGCTCAAGTTACTTTACGTGCAGAATTGTTCACCTGGCTCTGGGCTCCCTGTCTTACACTGTCCTATTATAGGTGGGTTATATCCATGGGGACTGGCCTTGAAGTAATGGGCAAAATTTCTCTCCCACACCTCTTTATCTTTAGGAATTACATTTAAGGAGTGAACAGCCCTCATTTCACTCTGATAGGACTCTTAGTTCCATTCATTCAACCAACCAATTCATGAAGTACCTCCTGAGTTCAGTACCACATACGCCATAGGCTGAGGAGCTGGGACAGAATCTTAGACAGCTGAGCAAGAGAGAGAGGAATAAAGGTCCTTGTATATGGTGGTAAATGCAACAACAAAAAATGCCATTAACTCACTGTATGGGCATAAGTGTATGTGTGCATGAATGTGTGTGTTTGTGTGTATGTGTATGCACTGTGTGCTTGGATGTGTTTGTATATGTGTATAAATATGTGTGTGTATGTGTGTGTGTGTGTGAAGTCTTTTGGGAAACTTAACAGGACTTGGTAGGGGTTGGGGTTAGCTCATGCAAAACATGACAGCCAGAGTTATTTGGAGTTAACCAGGAGAGAAGAAAGCCTGAAAGCAGACTAGGCTAGAGGGAGATGAGAAAAGTGGAGAGCACGAGCTCGCCTAATCCCCAAGCACATAATGCTCTAGATTACAGACCTGGTCTTGCCTGCCATGGGGGATGGCTGGGACACTGGAGAAGGGAAGAATGTCATATGATAGAGCTCAGGGTTTGGAAAGATGACTCTGCCAAAACAGATTATGGATTGGTATGAAGGAGAAGAGGAAGAGATCCAAAAATTAAAAACAAATAATGCCTGTTTAAGAAGATGTAAATGTTCACTTCCCTGATCTAAGCCCAACAGGTTACATACATGCTTCGGAGTATCCCACTGTACCCTGTACACATGCAGAAACAAAACAGACAAAAATTCTTAGGAGAATAGACAGAGACAAAATGAATTCTTCCTTTTGAAGATAGCGCATGATTTCTATTCAATGTTTTAGTTAAAGGATACGATACACACTGAAACTGAAGTCCAAGAAATGGTTTGTCCTCCAGAAATTGTAAATATCACTGTCTCTGAGGGGGAAAGAGACTCTGGACAAGCACAGAAGGCATAATCACATCTTTCCAAGTCCTTAAATAGCACTTGCCCCCAGGCATGCTGTGGAGAAGCCATAGCTGGCAGTAGCAAGGAGCAGACACTGCTTCCTCCTCAGGAGGCAGATAGCAAGCCATAGAAGCTTCACGCATGTAGGCTCTGCTGCCAAATGTGCTGCTCTGCACCAAGCAGTACCATCTGCAGCTGGCTTTGGATGTAAGCCAACTTCTTCAACTCTAGGAAAATCCAGAATTTATGCAGTATAATCTGAATATAGCAGATCTTTATTGAACAATCTGCCTGTCATCTTTATTAACTAAATTACATTTCCTTTTCAAAAAAGATTTAGTTATTTTTTTTTACTGTGTATGTGTATATGCTTGAACATATATATGTGCATCAAGTGCATAGCCAGAAGGCCAAAGGAGGTACAAGTTCTCCTGAAGTAAGAAATATATGCTCTACATCATTTCCTTTTCTTATGTGCTTCCTCTCTACTAAATTTTAAGTATTTTCTACTTTTTTTTTTTTGAGATAGGGTTCTCATATGTATTAGCTGACCTGGAACTCACTACGTAAACCAGGCTGCCAGCAAGCTCAGAGAAATCTGGTATCGTCAGTCTTAAAAAAGGGAAATCATCTCTTTGGGAGCTGGAGAGGTGGTTCAGTCCTGTCTTGCAGGACTCAGGTTCAGTTCCTGGCACCACATGGTAGTCAACAACCATCTATAAATCCAGTTCCAGGGGATCTGATGCCTTACATCCAGGCAGGTAAAACACTGAGACACATAAAATAAACTAAATAAATCTTTAAAATAAAATAGACAGCATCCCTTTTCACTTTCACTTAACTGGGAAAATCGTTCAAAGTTAGGCCCAGTGTAGTTTGAGCTAGGAACTGAGGGGTACCAGGCAGGCCTGGGCTAGATTTTAGAATTTTCATTTGTGGTTTCCACACGGTAATACAGAATTCCTTTAGGAGGATAAAAGTGCCAGAGAATCTGACCTTACTCCTCCATGTCAGGCTAAATTTTTCTAAGCTATTTTTTTTCTACCATATCTCCTAAGAAATGCAAAATTAATCCTACAACTATCTATGTATCAATATCCATTCAGCAATATTAAATTACTCCAAATTCACAATCCATATGAGATTAAGTTCATTTAGCAATAAAACTTCCACTTACTGTGTTTTTGTTCTGCACTGTCTTAATGATTCAAACTGTAACATACTAGCATTTAGGACATTTTAAGATTTATTTCTGAGCCATGGCTGCATGCAACAGAAAGGAGGACCTATGCCATTCATCAAAGGACAAAACTAGGATTTTGTGTTAGCAACAGTTCTAGATTGTTAATACACAGCCCAAGAGTTTCAATGTTGAACAAATACAGAAACTTTCAACTTTCATATACAATCAGTACTGCCATTCTTACTAACTTTGCACTGATTATAGAAAAAAAAGACAAACTGTTATTTTGTTTAAACTTTAATGTAAACAGGAAGTGAACATACAATCTAGTCCATTAGAAGTTCAGGACAGTAATTTGGGGAACAATGACCAGAGAGGAGTAAAAGAAGACTTTGGTGATAATGGTAGGTAACATTTGATTCTTGATACTATTTTACATGTATATTTCAGTTATGAAAATTAATCAACTAGTATATCTGTAATTTCAGCACAGGTAGCATTGGTCAAAAATTAATAATCTCTCCATGTAGCAAAACTTTGCTTTAGGTATAGAGCTGAACAAAACTCAGCAGCACAGTGTAGTTGGCCCTTCATAGCCAAGAGTTCTAGAAGAAGAAAACCATGTATTAAAACTATTCCTCCTCCCTCCAAAGCTGATTGTTTTCCTTATCATTATTCCCTAAAATATGGGTTATTAGCAACTGTCTGTATTAGGTATAAGTCATTTAGAGGTGACTTGAAGGATATCTGGAAATGGCTGTAGGGTCTACGCAAATCTTGTGCCATGCTATTTAAAGAACTTGAGTACTGGATATTAGCTATCCATCAAGGCCTTAGAATTTGACCTCTTCAGATCTCAAGAGACGATTTTGACTATTCCCAGCTTGGAATAATCTTGGAACCTGGACTGAGAAGACATCTGACCCTCTGTCTTTTTTTTTGTTTGTTTGTTTCGTTTTTATTTACAGGGTCTCCCTAGTCCCAGCCCACCTGAAACTCACTAGGTAGACCCAGACCCGGCTGTCCTAGCTGTCACAGAGATCTGCCTTCCTCTGCCTCCAGAGGGTTGGGATTAAAGGCAAGTGACCTACCCTTAAGAACTGTTACTGAGGCAGATATGCCTAGAGTCAATGAGGTCAATAAGACTCCAGAGCACTCTGGAGAAAGAAATGGTGGGTGGGAGCAGTGTGTCTTTGTACCTTTGCCCCTCTCACACTCCCACACTCCGTTTGACATCTTTCACTGAGGACTGTTAGGGAAATGTATCCCACACTGCAGTCTTTCCTGGCTCACAAGCCAACTCTAATTTTCTTTTTCTTTTTTGGAAAGACATCTTTCTTCTTAAGGCCTATTTGATTCACAAGCTGGGGGTGTGGTGAGGTTTGCTTCTTCATATCTCTTTCCTAGCAGGTGATTTGTGAGCATGGTTCTGCCTTAGTCTTTTGAAACAGATGAAATCTGACTTGTAAGCACACAATGAACTGACAAGAACACTATCAAATGAAAATGAAAATGGGTAATAGGTATATAACAGTGTATACTTTATAGATAATATATACAGATGTTCAGCTGGCCTCAGTGCATGAATATTTTGGACCCACAGAGTCAGTGAGCCACAAATGGATAATTTAAAACAAAACAAAACCATGGGGTCTGGAAAGATGCCTGAGGGCTTAAGAGCACTGGCTCCTCCTGCAAGAGACCCAGGTTTAATTCCCAGAGACGGTGGCTAACAACCATCTCTAACTCCAGTTCTGGGGGAATCCGATGCCCTCTTCTGACCTCCATGGGCATTGCGTGTCATGGATGCACTTACACTCATACACATCAAAACAAAACAAAAAACGAACTAGTATGTGCACAAAACATGTAAAGACATTTTTCTTGTCCCCATGCTCTAAACATGTCTTATTTGCAAAGTACTTAAATTATAATAAGTATTATGAGTCATCTGGAGGTGATTAAAAGTATAGAAGATGTGAATATGTTCTATGTAAACAGACTCAGGGATTGAGCAGCCTGGGATTGTGCTACTTAGAAATCATTTATACTAAATTGAAAAAAAGTTCGTTTTGAAGCACCCATTTGAACATGCCTAGGAGCTTAACCTTATTTCTGTAAAAAAAGATTTCTCAAGTAACCACATAGTTCAAACAAGAGGAGTTTGAAATATCTTACTGAAATGTGTGACTGTGGGCACAAGCCCTGCACAAGATCAAGCCAACCAAAATTCCAGCATGGTTGGTAGAGGGACTTCTGAAATTCCACCTTTATCGGAGGAGCTATTTCAACTGATGGTTGCTGAAGGAGGGATGCATCATGCACCAGTAGATGGTCCTACAACCATGCACACACAGGCAGCACTAAATGGACTTAGTGAGTTTAAAATTACAGAAAGGAAGAGAGCACATGAAGTTGTGAGGGAAAAGTGTAGGGGAGATGGGGAGAAGTCGGAGGGGGCGGGAATCTGATCAAACACATTACATGCATATACAAAATTCCCCCCAAATTGACAATCCTTCTTGTTTACTTACAATATTAAAAAAAATTAAAGCAAACAAACCAGAACATGGATGAGCTTGATAAAACATTGTACATACCTCTTATCCTGTATACAAGTTGAAGTGTTATTTGGAGGAAAAACAATGTGGCTTCATAGGCTGAAAGAAGTAAACTAATCAATGTAAGCAGCAAGAAAAACCCTGCCAATGGCTTCTGACCAAGCTCCTGCTGTCTAGACAGAACAGGAACCTGGAGTTTGGTCCTCAGATCTTGCTTTCTATTGGAGCACCACAGACAGCAAGCACCTAGGTGTTGCTACTCAGGCACCAAATGGACACTGTAATTCTTAGACCAGTCTGTGGGTCACTTACAAGGAGACTCAAAGCATCACTTCAGAAGGCTCAACATCAGACACTCCCTTGCTGTTCTCAACACTTGTCCTGCAAAGTACAAAGTAGATTCAATCAAGGCAACTGAATCTACATTTGGAGATTCAGGGTACTACAAGGTAGTTTTGCCATTAAAGTTTGCACACCATGAACCTGATTAAGCTCAGAGGGTTCTTTTTGCATGATAGCAGGGTTATATGCACCACCTAGAAACAGCACAGATAACTTGGTACAGGATTCTCTCAACTGATCCATAAAAGGCATATTATCTAATGCATACTGAAGCTTTTCTTTTATACAGTAATATATGGAATATTGCTAGGGTATGTGATATGTTGTGAATCTATGGTATGAATGAAGTGCATATGAAAATGTTTAGATTTAACTTGAAGTGGTCACATTATTTTGAAGCACACCATATATTTTTCTAAACAATTAAGTCAAGTTTTGAAACTCTCTTCATTTCAAGTGATTAATAAAATAGCTTTACAATGGCACCCCAAAATGTTATTATGATCTATCAACTATCGAAATTTGTTTCAGGACCACCTGGTTACTGAGGTCCTGTATATCAAATGACACAATATTGGCACAGCACCCTCCCACAAACTTCAAATCAGTTCCAGATGTTTGTTACACTGTACACCTTATGCATGATGACAAGTAAAAATACGTATATGTTCAGTACAGACAGAATTAAAAAAATACTTCCAAACTGCAACTGGTTGAATTGTTTGTACAGAATCTTACATATATTCTATTAAATGTGAGAAATTGTTTAATGAGTTCAAGTCTCCCCTGAATAATTCTAAATATACAGAAGAAAAATTCTTAATTCTTGTATTTGTGTGTGTGTGTGTGTGAGTTTGTATGAGTGTCTTTTTAAAAGACAGCTTTTTCATATGAAGATTTCTTTTATTTTCTTCTTGTTTTGTTTTTTTCCAATAGGGTGTTAGGAAGCTCAGGCAAGTTTGAGATTTTGAGTGAGTGCTACCAGGCCCAGGTTCACATGGAGATTCTTTTTAATTTTTAAAGATTTATTTATTTTTATATTACGTGTTTTATCTGCATGCATATACATTCTCCAAGTGCATCCAGTGCTCACAGAGGTCAGAAGTGGCATCAGATCCCCTGGAACTGCAGTTACAGGCAGTTGTGCGCCACCCTGTGGGTGCTGGGAACTGAACCTGGGTCCTTTGCAAAAGTAGTCAGTGCTCAGCTACTGAGCCATCTCTCTAGCCCCTCACATGGAGATTCTACTAAGATATATACTTTAGAAATTTAATACATAATTTATATAGCAAAACCCCTGCTCTAATAGCAAAACTGAATACTGTCATTTAATTATAAGCTATGGATCAATTTTGCAGTTGAGTGAATCGGACAGATCCTGTGTTAACAAGTTTTTCTACTTATTTGCAATGACTGGTAGGAGCACAAGTTTTCACCTATCACCACATTCTTAAGTCATCACTATGACCATGCTTTCAAGGAAGCTACTTTGCAGATTTATTTCTGAATAATAAAGCAATTGTATTATGTAAGAGGTTTACCTTTCCAGAATTTAATTTAAACCAAAGTCATTTTAAAAACCACAAGAACTTCTACTTGAAAAAATCTGTATAATTCAAACATGCAAAACCAATTGTTTGAAATTTAATAAAGCATTTTCCTCTCAAGCTCAAACCAGAAGCAGCACAGAACAGAACTCAATGTGTGAATTACAAAGTTATGAAAACAGAGGCCAATAATCACCAATGCAGAGGTCTGCTTCACAGTGACTTCTCTGATGCTTTAGCAATATATTTCTAAACGTCCCAAGAGACTGCCTTCTGAGCTCCCTCTTCTCCAACTCAGTAACTCAAAACAGATGGATAATGTTCTGGAATCTTAGCCTAAATTGTTCTCTGAAAAAAAATCCTCACCTGCTATCCTTCCTATCAGCCAGAATTTCATTCTAATTCTGCTTGCCTGGATATTAAAAATTTCATGGCCCATTTTTAAAAGTTTTAGATCAAAAGTTTTTCCACTTGTATGGTCTGGTGAATACATACTTTCTGTACCCCTTGGCTCTCCTGCCTGCTCCTTCCCTCCTATGCACCCATCGAACCACTCAAGCTCAGCCCGGGTGGAGATGGAAGCTCGCACTCAGGGTATATATATATATATATAGTCTCTGGCCACACACAGTGAAGGCCATGTTCATTCCGGTTCATCTGCAGAGTGAATCCCAGCCCAGCGCGAAAGCCTTGGGAAAAGTCTTCAGTATTGTCAAGGCACTTCACTTCCCTGAGGCTTGGGTCTTCTCACTGGTAAAGTGGGGGTGATGATACTTGCCAAGATTGTGGCTATAGTGTATGTTAATAATCCATGCAAGCAAATGGCAGGGTGTGTGTGGGGGGGTGGTACATAAAACATGCAAATCAGTTGCTATTATTATTCTTTGGATTGCTACCCTCTCATGAGGCTGCAGCGGAAATCACTTTTAAGTACACCAGAACATACAATTATTGATCTTAAAGAATCTAGCATCAGAAGTTAATTTGAAGTAGGTTTAATCTAGTTTTCTCTTTACAGCCCTGGAAATGAGCAATGATAGGGAAAACTTTCTCCAGGGCAGGTTGCTATAGGGCAACAGGCCAGCAGCTTTCTTGGGAACTTTACTCTGCAAGAGAGTCTATTGCAAAACTGTTAATCCAATCTTCATACCCTTCCATCTCTGCAGAGCAGATTTGTGTCTTAAATTCGAAATTCTTTCCTAAAGAGGACCACAGGAGATAAGGGAACCAGAACAGATTGAGAACATTGCTGTAGAGACAGAATTCCCCAGCCTCAGGTGTCATTTCCCATCCACATAGTCATTCGCTCCCACACTGGAAGCACTTGGTTCTGCGAAGCAGCCTGGGACAGACAGTTACTGGCACTGCTGAGACCCAGCTTTTACCAAGTGGCCAGGTTAAGGGTAGATGCCGATGCTGTGCCAGATCACCAGCTCCTACAGAGCCTTAGGACTGCCTACTTCATATCCCATATCCTTTCAGTGTGTTCCACATGCAGACTAGGTAAGTTCCAATTACATATTCCAAATTGCAGCTGTTCCCTACCCACTAAAGAGGGAGAGAGGGGTCCTGGGGATTTGAGATCTGAATAAGCTTTAGATTTGGTAAGAAGCCTAATAAATCCATCTCTCTGCAATGCTGGAGTCCTTGCACTGCACGTGTGATAACCTTTACAAATTAATCTCTCCAAATAGTAAGGTGGACTTTCTGGAAAATGGAAGCTTTATGAAACAGAAAGTGTGATAATCTGTTAATAGAAGCTGGCCATCATCCACAGCCCATTTAGTCCTTGGCATTGACGTCAACAGTTGGTGCTAAAAACACTGATAATTTCTGTGTAAATGTGCACCTGTTCTTCCCTGATTCCAAAAATTGGTATCTGATGCCATGAAATTATTTCTTTTATAGTTATGTGTGACTCTCGTCATTTATAAAGGACAAGCTTCCAGTTTGGCTTTAGAAGTTATGGCTTTAGAAGAAACTCAAAATTTAACATACAGATACTATGAAGGAACCCTGTCTGTTTTGTTTAGACATTAAAGCAAACAGAATGAAACATTTAATTTAAGCAATTAAAATTTAAAATCTTTTTCAGAATATCCAGGAAAAGGAATAACATAATTGACTGAGACTAGCACAATACACTATTCTTAAAGAAAAAAAAATCTACTTTTAAAACAAGACTTTCTATTGTCATATATATTTTTATTTGGAGTATCAGGCGCCAAGACTGAAAATTAATTAAAGAGTTTCCCAAGGAATAAAGGTCTCTAAATTCTTCTGAGATTTATTTACCAAAGCAGGAGTTGCAGAAGCCCAAGAATGAGTATGTCATTTGGGGGAAGACTTAAGAACTTAACAAGAAATGCATGGATAAATTCTAGATTGGAGGATAAGAGTTCAGTTAGTATAAGCAATAGATCAGTTCAGAAAGAGAAGGATCTCAAGCAGAAAATGTTCCAGAAACAAGCAAATATAGAGATTACTTTTCAGCATTTTCTCTACCTTATCTTCAGAAACTCATTCATTCCCTCTTAGTTATCCTTATGAGAAACCAAGCAAAGATGGTTGTCCTTTTCTGGATAACAAATCATTCACACATTTCCAGATATTAAATGATCTCAGCCTGAGTCCTGCAAGTGTGTACACGTTCATCCTTACCTTTACTTTCTAAATTGTGCATACCACATAATAAACTCTCCAAACACTGCTTGTTGCTCTGAACTAGTCTCCATGAGCACCTTAAATTGTGAAGCTTAAAGCTCCATGAGAAGAGGATGCTCATATGAAAATCCTCAAGGAGATTTAGGAGAGAATGTGCATATGAAAATCCCCAGGGAGATTCGGGAGAGGATGCTCACATGAAAATCTCCAGGGAGATTCAGTTCAAAACTCAAGAAGCTTCAACTGTACCAAGCAAACAGGTATGCAAACTGTACCAATTTCTATCCTTATCTCTGCATGCCTGAGTGTCCTTCCTAACTTCCTTGTAAAATTCAAAGGCAAGCCATCTATTAAGTTTTCTTTGACTTTGGTCACAATATCCAATTATCTTTGTCAATAGCTTTCCTGATACACAGTACAAAAATGAAAAAAGAATTGGTTGTCAGTTCCACAAAAATGGTAGTGGAAAAAATGGTGGGTAAAAATGGGCTCAGAACCACATTGTTTTTCCCCTTTAAAAGAATTATCCTTAAATTTGCAGTAGGATGGCACACACAACGCTGTCCTTAGTCACAAAAGGTAAAAAAAAAAAAAAAAAAACCCAAAAAAAACCAAAAAAAAAAAAAACAAGATTTAAAAAAAACTCACGCTCTAGTAGTAACCCCCATGAAAAATAAAGATTGAAAAAGTAACTCCGAGTCTTTTTTAAAGTGCAGAAAGTGCATTAGACTAACAAAACCTTCAAGTCAGCCAAGGAGTTTCCTCACCCAGAAAGGAAATCCACTTGAGGACCACCGCATGCTTCTGGTCCAGGAGACAAATATTTTCCATCAAAAGGGCTTATTTCTCCACAAATTTTCATCAGGTTCCCCCAAAATCGTCCCTCCTCAAGGAACTTTACCAAAATCCAGTGAAACATAATTCCCCACCCCAAGTGTTTCTCAGATTACAACAGAGCTTTGGAAGTTTTGCCCCGCAAAACAAACGAGGCACAGGAGAGACCTGGAAGACAATCATAAAAGTCTCATTTAAATTCCTGGAAAGCACGCTTCTCCAAATATACTATTCAGCTCTCTTAGAAAAACATCACTTGCTTTGAACCAGAACCATGAGTTTAACTTCACTTGGGTCGCCCAGCACAGTCACCGTCAAGTCCAGGAGACAGATGTCACATTCCTTGAACTAGAAAGAATTCATCAAGTAACTCTTTACGCGGTGGGAAGGAAAACAAACCAAAAGCAGAGTTTTCCCCTGCCAAGTGCATAAGAATTAATATTCGGCTTTTTGGGGGGCGGGGGGATTTGAAGATCCCTCTGAGCCTAAACATAGCTACAGAGAACAACAAAATTCAAAATAGGACGCGCTTTAAGCATGCTGTTTTGCATGAGGATAGGTTGGGCGAATCTGGTAAACATCTCCACTTCTTGCAGTAACAAATCAAATGCAAAGCAGTTACTGAGCCACAGGGTGAACTGTGTTCCCCTGTCCCCAAAGCGCAAGCCCTGCCTTTCGCTCACCCTCTCCGGAGTGTGGCTGCTTCTCCCCAAACCACGCTCAAAGGTCCCCACACAGGCATCTGGCTTCTGGGCTTTGGGCAGACCCTTAACTCAGGGTGCAGCAGGGGCCCAGAAGGACGACGAGGCAGGTAGCGGACCCACGTTCCTTTACTAACCTGGTCCCTACGCCTCACCCGCCGCGCCGGAGATAGGCGCCTCCCGGATCCCGAGGCGCTGAAGTCGGAGCCGCGCTTGTCACATTTTATTCCCCAGCAGCCGCTCGGGCGCGCGCACCACGCGCTCCCACACTCTCGCAGCCGCCCTGGGCAGCAAGGACCGGGTTGGGGGCGCACGATGCGCGCCGCACAACTCGGGGTTCCGGTGGCCATCCGCCCCCGCCGCCTCCTAGCGTACCCCGGGTTCGCGCCTACCCGGCGCGGGCGTCCCGAGGGCTCCGCTCCCCGGGGCCAGCGGTGCTCCGCGCCGCCGCCGGCTGCAGCCTCGGGATGCGGGGCGCGCCGGGCTCGGCCTCCCAGTCCGAGTGTGGCTGCGCTCAGCCTGGCGCCGCGCGTCTCATTGTTCCCGCCGGCGCGGCGGTGGCGGGCGCGGGCTGCCCGGCGGCCCGCCGTTCGCAGCCCCGGGGCGAGGAGGCGCCGGTGGGCCCGGGAACCGAGGCTGCGCCGCGCCCCGCCCCGGAGCTCGCGCGTCCCCTCCGCCCCGCGCCGTCCCGGCCCCCGCCCTCCGCCGTTCTCCATCCTGCAGGCGGGGTCCGGGCTCACCTAGCGGCCGGGCTCCGGGAAGTTGCTGTGCCTCCTCCCGGTGCCCCGGGCCAGGCAGCTCCGCGGACGGGCTAGCGCAGGCGAGGCGCTCCCGGAGACGCGAGCTCTGCCTCTAGCAGAGTGATCGCGGACTTGGGCTGCGTGGGGCGGCGCGGCAGCCGAAAAAGGCGTGCTTCTTCCAGCCGCCGCCCCCCACAGCCCGAGCTGCCAGGAGGGTTACCTGTACTGTGTCTGCACGCCCCGTGCCCCGCACTCCCGGGCAAGCGGGTCCCCGTTGGTGGCGGGGATGCAGGAATGTGGAAGGGCTGCGAGGAGAGAGGGCGGCCTGGGAGCCTGGCCCCGCGGAAGTGAGTCTTTGTGTACCCGCCTGGAGCATACACCCACCCCCTGCAAAGCCGTAGGCCGGGCTACCTGCTCGCTGGAGGGCTGGGTGGGGCGCGGGGAGCACCGCATCCTCCCGGCCTTTCGCTCTTTGTTCCTCCCGCTCCGGCCCCGCCGGCGCTGCCACCGGCCTCTCCCCGCAGCTTCAGCGAGGCGCCCCGCTGAGCGCGATGGACTTGGAAATAGGCCACCTTCCACTTGGGAAGGGCTGCCCTACCAGTCCCGGGACGGAGCTCCCCACCTGCGCAGCACCACACTCCCGACCCAACCCTGGCATGGAAGGCAAAGTTCTGGCCTCTGGGACTCCAGAGACGCTGGGAGGACCGAGCCCCCAGGAGAAAGCAGGGCAGAGGGCGGGTCAGCTGGACCCGCGGGCGGGGTTGCTGGGAGTAGCGGACCGTGTGTGACTGCCTGCTCCCGTGCGGAATGCCCATTTGTCACTGCGACCCTCCTATTTTCTAAAGGCATCAGCAGCTGTCCCAGGACCAAGATCGCCCCGCTCTCAGTCTGTGGGTAAACACACTCTTCTGAACTTCAGAGTGATTCTGGGCGGGCCCAGGTGGACTGGGTGGGTCCACACTCAGTTGGGTTCTCTAGGGGATGCAGAGTGCTACCCATTCAGCCGCAGGAGTGGGACTCTTTCTGGAGCAAGATTTTGGTTGGTGATAGTGCTATGGAGTGCCTCTCTCCAAGAGCCTGTGCTCACTCTATCCACCCTCAGGTTTTAGCATTTTGGAGACAGTCTTCACTAAAAACATTATTTAGAAATTCATAAGCATGTTCATTTAACTAGTCGAGGTTTTAAATTTAGAATTTATTACCTACTCTGTGCTTGGATCTAGGCACCACGTTCATGAGCAAAGTTCACTCTAGAAGTTTTCAGAAATTTGAAACATCACAGCAAACTTAAAAACAACAATGTAAAATTCACTGTGCTCAATCAAGTGTAGCCCAAAGATGCTGACTAGTATTCTTTCCGTTGTATTAACTGTTTCTGGCACTTGGAATTCTGAGGAGCTGCCTGAAGGGACAGTTTGTCACCCAGATTAAAAAAGAAGTGTATCTCATTTATGTGAAATATACTGGGTATAGCTAATACTGTCCCTTGCCCCGCCCCCTCCCTCCCAAGCCACCATGTGCATCTCTGACATTGCACTAATGCAAACTGTGGCCCTGGTCTCCTCGCCCCTGTAGTGGGCACACTAGTACTACCTTGAAGGTGTGCTGTACGAAGTGGAGAGAGGCGTTAGGAGTGTCTCCTCTAGTGTCGGTCGCTAGTAAGTTGGAGAAATTTTAAAAATGGATAGCAGCATTACTCCAACATTTGCTCTTTTTTTTTTTTTGTAGATTGTGATTGCATTAACGTCATCCTGGCCTTTTTACCAAAATGCTGCCAAAGCTGATGTCTAAGTGACTATCATAAAGAAATGTTAGTGAGTTAAGAATACCCAAGTAACACTGAGTTTGAGCCTGTGGGACAGTCACTAGCTTCAGACAAATAGAAAATCACCGCTTTGTAGAATTGTAAGTGGAGTTAGTTATTTAGAGTCCAGTAGAAAACGAGGGGCCTTACCTGAACCTTATTCGTTGCTTCCCAAATAAATCATGAAGGTACTTTGTATGCAGAAAGCTATGCCCCAATGATGGTTTCTGTCAGAGTGTGATGGTCAGTGAAATATTTTCACGTTTTACTTTGGTTGCTCAGAGAAATCCCAAACAAGAGTAGACTGATTTTATTAATTGAGGTACCGCAGCTTTGAGAGGAATTCCTGAATTTCACTGACACTTTCTTTAAAAAACATTAAAACAAGAAACCAAACCCAAGAAGCATTTTAAAATCCACTTGCTGTATCTGCTCATGATTGCCTGCTTTTCCTTCTCTCTTAAACTTGCTGCTCCTCCATCACTGTTTTTCTTACCCACTGCTTCCAAGAAAATATCTTCCCATTAGGATCTTGAAGCACAGCCAAACCAGGATGCTTGTCCCAGGAGCCTCTGAGAAGCACCAAGGATGAAGTGTGAGCCTGTCCTAAGGGCACCATGGCTGCTGCTTGGCTATTTTTCTAACTTAATTATCATCCCTAGAATGAGCAAACAAACAAAGTCTCTTTCTTTTTCTCATTCATTCATTCATTCATTCATTCTGGCATTCGCCTTTCACCACAGTAAATGCACAGATTATCTTACAATTGGGGAAATGGGTTGACAGACTTCTTTTTGATCTTTCCTCTAAATTAATACCTTCCAGTCCTGATTGACGTGAGGTTTTCATGTCAGAGAATTAAAAAGATACTCCTTTGCTTGGAAAAAATTGCCTATATCTGGGTTCTTCATCCTGAGTCAATGAAACAAGTTAGTATGAGAAATGAATTTCATTTGGAATCGATTATGCAATACTAAGATGGGGCAGAAACAGTCTTTTCCTGGTCATCCATTGCTTTTGGCTGTTGTTTTAAGACAAAGTCTTACTACGTAGCTAAGATTAGCTCCAGATTTCTAAGTGCTGAGATTACAGTATAAGGCAGCACTTAGAAAAAAGAAAAAAGAAAGAAAGAAACAAATGTTATTTAGCAAGTAGAGCATGATTATGAAGAAACAATCTTAAGGATTGTATTGGAGTATGTGTAGACCAGCTGAGGTCCCTCCCAGCTTTGCTTTTGTATTTTCAGATGGGGAGGAAAAGAACTTTTAGCATCAGACATAACAAAGATATCATTTGCAGCATCAGCTGCCCACAACAGAGATGACACAAAGATGCAGTTGGTGGCCTTTAGGCTTATCAGAATCCACAGTCTGGTAAAAGCTAGCCATCAGCAAAGCTGTGACATCACAACTTAGCTTCAGCAAGCAGCATCACCAGACAGGAGTGGAGAAGGTGGGCAGAGGGAACCATCACTTCGCAGTCTTCTTTCAGCTCCTGGTCCTACAGGTGAGTCTGAAGATGAAGACATGGGGTTTGCCTCCAACACTGATACTTGAGTGCTACTTTCTGAGTTTCAACAAACTGATCAGTGGTTTAGTTAATGGTCATCTCATCACTGCCCACAAGTAGCTGAGCTCACTCACAAACTCAGGATTAAGGACAAGGATGAACTCCAGGACCAAACAGAGGGGTCCTGCCCCTGGTTAATGGCATGGCAACAATGAAGAATCTCATTGAAAATAGTAAAGCTTATGTTCTGAGTTGTTTCTAAAACTTAATTCATGTAATCCTCTAAGAAGTTATTTTTTACCCACAGAAAAAATGTAAATAAAATGCATATCTTAGAGTTCCCTAAATACTGACACTTAACTATGTGTAGTTTATTAACCCTATGTCTCATTTCTATTCGTAGTTTTCCTTGAGCTATTAGAAAGTAGTTGTATATATCATGTCCATTTTCCCTTAAATTCCTCATTTTGTCCTTCCTTCCTTCTTTCCTTCTTTTCTTTTTTCTTTCTTCTTTCTTTCTTTCTTTCTTTCTTTCTTTCTTTCTTTCTTTCTTCTTTCTTTCTTTCTTTCTTTCTATTTATTTTGTATTTTGAAACAGGGTCTCCCTGTTTCCCCAGCTGGCCTGGAACTCAGTATGTTGACCAGGTTGGCCTCAATTTCTCTCTCTTTCACAAATATTTTTGTTGGCATATAGTAATTGTCTATATCTGTAGTGTGCAGTGTAATAATCCAATACATGAATGTAATGTGCAAAGATCAGACAAGGTAAGTAGGATTTCCATCCCTCAAACATTTGTCATTAGGGGCATTCTCATATTTAGTTATCTTGTCACTTTAGTTTCTCTCCTCTTGGACTTTTCCTCCATGTACTTGTGTTACATGAGCTTAGACTATCTACAGAATTCAAACTATTTTGTAAAATGATCCACAGGTCATACTCCAGTGGTACTTAAGCTTTTAGCTTTTCCTTTACTTTGTGGGCAGAAATGCCACAGAGCATCATTCCCTCTAAGTGCATCATTTTAAAAGGCCGTTGTATTTATTTCTTCAGCATCAGATAAGGTGAACTTAGTTACCTGGTACACGAAGACAGCCCCTGTCTCTTCTCTTGCAGTGAAGTGCTGTCATTCCTTCATGGTTAAATGGTAATTTATGTGGATTGGCTTTGAGGTTACTTCTCCAAATGCACAACTCGAGTTTTAGTTTGCATTCAAGAGTCTTCAATGGTCACTTTCCATGTTTCTATTGTATGGTATAACTGGCGTTATTCCCACAAAAAGGGAGTTTCTTCTCCCTCATTCATACAAAGCTTTGGGGCAAGTGTTTTTGTCACCCTGTTCTAAGTGAAAGGCCTCAGGGCAGGAAGGAAGCTGCCTTGGTACTCACAATCTGTTAATGCAAGTAACTTGCACAAGACAATACTCTGAAGCAGTTTTCCAATCTGAGAAGTGAAAATAATAACTTCATGCCCTAGGGTTTTTGGGGGGATTAAATGAGATAACGGTTTCAGAATGCCTACCCGTCAATGGAGCATATAGCAACCATCAATACATTGCAGCCTTTAGAAGGACTGGAGTTAGAGAGGGTAAGAATGAAGCACACTGTGATTTTCTACAGAGCAAGGCATGCTCCATGCCTAACTCATTCCAGCAACAATTAGATGAACGTTAGTAGTCTACCTGGCTCAGAGCTAACATCTGAAGTGAAGGAGAGAACAGGTACCTCTTCTTGCTACGTTTCATTTTCCTCAGTGAGAGATCAAGACAGATGCATGCTTCTCATCAGTCACAAGTCTTTGTAGCCAACTGTAGGGGTAAATTGGCAGAGTTTCTCTCTGCCTCGAGGGGCATGCCTCCAAAAATGTGATTGACAGAGATGAAGCCAATAGAGTCAAATACTTTGCAACCAACAGTGACTTAAGGGGGAGGGTCTAGCGGGAAAGCAGTGAAAGCTGGGTAGTAGAGAGAAAAAAAATTCTGAAGACAGAATGGTGTAGTTGAGCAGGACCAACTGACAAAAATGGAGAATGCTTCTGGGAAAATGATTTATGTGATCCTGCTAATGTGGGGACCAATGGAGGAAAGAGTGTGGGCAGAGGAAATTTTGACATGGTGGACTGTCCCCATAGGACTGGTGTGTGTGGCGGCCATTGCAGAAGTTAACATTATATACACACACATCAAATAGACATTCACAGGGGAGAAATGTACCCTGTTTACTCTGAGGGTGGGATTAGTATCCACTCTTGGGAGAGTTTATCCTCTGTATACCTTTTATGAATTGATCCTTGGGTTTTAAAGCCTTCCAGAGACACTGTACAGAATTTGGCCTTTTGTCAATCTTTTCTTTAGGAACTTGGGCTAGATGCAAGTCTTGCCATATTTGTCTATAAGTAACCCAAATAGACCTCCTTTTCTGTTTTGTCTCATTTATACTTCTTTTAGGTTGTTCTGTTCTTCTACAGACATACTTTACATGTAATCTAGGTTGCTTAAATCTGTCAAGGCCTCTCCTGCCTTGTAAAGATCTTGTCCCACTAGGGGACTTAGCACAAACACTAAACCTCCATATTAATTTCAAGGTCCTTGTTCCATGAAGTCCTTTATTAAATCTCTAGTGAACACGGTCCCATCAAGCCTGTGAACGGGCACCATATATTGCTTTCCTCATCCCCAATTCTCTCAGCAGTGCCTGTCTCCCTTTTATTGTCCCCAGCCTGAGATAAGTCTCTCGGAAGGCACAGCAGTGGCCAAGCCACTTGTGTGTGTATATAATGTTAACTTCTGAGTGTTTTACAGATGTGAAAACCAGTTGAGAGAGGTCAAGTACACCTGAAGAAATAAGAATGGAATGTAATTCATACAGAGTACAAGGGTGAATTATAGCTGTGAAATTCTGAGGAGCTTTATGGGCCTAGGCCTATAGATGCCAAAGAGTAAAAGGATACTTTATATAATTGTTAACTAGCAATTCCAGTACCAGGCGTGGGTTTCTCTCCCTGTGAGCTATTGGCCAGGGGAACCTTAGAAGCCTCCTTCTACAAAAAAGGCAATTGCCACCATTATAATGCTGGTTACACAATGGAAGTGAACGGTAAGGCCCTATTACTGAAGTCATGGCATGGTTTGAGCATGGAAAAGAGAGATCTAGCTGGAACCAAGATGGAAATTCCCTGCAAATTGATGGCTGGCCTTCATAGTGGTAGAGGACGCTATGCAGACCGCTATGGGAGAATGGTCCTGAAAAGCTCTGCTTAAGGACAGATCTTGCTGTATTAACAGATGCCAACCAAGATGTTCCTGCTTGTGTGATAGAAGTTCGTCTAGTATGTGCCGCCAACATCTTTATAATTGAATTTAAGGCCCACTACTCAGGGAGGGAATACACATCTGATACTAGGAGAAAGGCCAACCCCAGTGGTGATGGGGAGTTATAGACCCCCATAAAGAAGCTACTGTAATTGTTTTCAATATGAATATGATGCACCTACTTAGGTACTGCCTAAGCATTTGTGTTTGTGCCCATAGGTTAGGTCATTCAGTATTTGTGTGGATGTTACTTTTGTCGTTGTTGTTTTTACAGTTGTGTTTTATAGTAGAAGGAGCATCACTGAAGCCGGATGATAACCCATGCCACAGTGGAAAGAACATCATCCTACACTTGTTATTCCCTCCCAAACCCCTTGTTCCTGAGGCTCAGGGACTATTGAGGAAGGGTATGGCAGAAAGTTTTGTAAGAGCCAGAGAGAAAAGCGGTGGGCTATAGGGGTAAATTTACAGAGTTTCTCTCTGCCTCAAGAGCTATGCCTCCAAAAATGTGATTGACAGAGATGAAGCCAATAGAGTCAAATACTTTCCAACCAATCGTGACTTAAGGGGGAGGGTCTAGCGGGAAAGCAGTGAAAGCTGTGTAGGAGACATGGAAGGGGGAGGGCAGCTGGTCTCCATCTTGGCAGTGTGTGTTGGAGGTCCACTGCACTTCTGATCAAAATGCTGTCTTCCCCTTAGGAAGTTTCTGTCTCTCTCCCTGGGGATGAATCCTTTGTAAGTAATCCTGAATAAACTGGTTTCTCTAATTGGAGAGCACTCTCCCTTTGCTCAATCAGTTCAAACCAAGTGGGGTAGGGCTGAACATCGGGCCTCACTGCTAGAGGATAATTCTTAAGACACCAACCCTGCAGCTCCCAGACCCCAGGCTGCCATCAGCACCCTCTGAGTCCTCCCGTTCTTCCACTCCAAATCTCTCTACTTCTGTCTACCTTGAGCCTCTAGAGCAACACACCAAGGGAAGTATCCTACTGTCCTTTGGAACACTCTAACAGACGTTGCTTATTTTCTTTTGGATAGTCTTTGTGTATTCCACACAGCAGAATGGGTACTGATCAGAAAATTATCAAAAGAACATCTTGGGACTATTCGATTGAAGACTAGTGAAGACATTTCCATTTTAAAAAGTATTTTAAGAGAACAAACATTCCATATGTGATGTTTTTTGATTACTTTCTCAAAGGTCTCTTCCTAGCAAGCAAGCAACGTAATTAATTAAAACCCACCTTCTGGTTAATTTTCCCTTGATTAGCTCAGCAATTTCTTATCCATCTCTCACAAAACACTAATCATCCTAAGGTGGAGCAGACTGTACTGACACCTGATTACCGTGGAGTTGAAAACACCATGCCATTTCAAAAGTCTAAATCCTACAGCAATTTACACTTTTTTTCAGTCAGTGATAGAAATGATACAAAATAGCTTTCGTTATAGAAACTAATGGATAATAATGGCACTAATTTAAGACTTCAGAAGCATGAATACAAAGTGGAAACTTTGGACCAATTTAAAAAAAAAACTCACAGTTTTTAAAAGAAGCACTAAGTCTCCTGATATTCCTCTTGTACAACTCAAGTTATTCTTTCCAACATAGTTCTAGGTCTCATCTAACAGTTTAAAAGCATACTATTTCCCAAGACTATTTTCACATAGCTGAATTGATGGGAAGTCCTATAAGAAACAGATCACAAAACTAAAAGAATCACTGATGTAGCTTACACCTGCAGTTCCAGCAGGTAGATGACTGAAGTGTACATGGATAGCCTGGGCCACAAAGTAAGACCCCTCTCAAAAATAGAAGAAGAAAAAAAAAGCAAACCAAAGTCTCCAATAAAATGGCATCATATTACACACAGAAAATAATTTTTAAATTTTTGAGTGGCTTGGCTAGAGGAAGCCAATTACTGTGTGACTAGCACAAGGACAGGGACAAGATCAATCTTTCCTGCCCTTTTCACTCAGCTGTAATGCATGGTGGCAGTGCTGATAAGACACATGAGATAATTCATTCTGAAAATGTTAGCACTTTAAAAATTTCCTGTTGTGGACTGAAAAGATGACTCAGCAGTTAAGAGCACTGTCTGCTCATATAGAGGACCTAGGTTCAATTCCTGAATCCAGTTCAGGGGGATCTGATACCCTCTTCTGAGCATTCACAACACGGATGCACTTATACACGTGCAGGCAATACACTCACACACATAAAATAATAATAAAAATATTTTTCAGAATTTTAGGTTGAATCAGTGTGAGTTTCGTATGGAACATCACAGGACTCTTAAAAGTTTCACTCACCCAGGTCTAGGGACCATTTTGGAAGAGGGGGTTGAAAGAATGTAAGAGCCAAGTGAGGAGGTGCATGACCATATGGAAATAGAATCCTACAGGCTCCTGGGACCCTGCTCATATGAACCTGCAGTAATCATTTTGGAATGCTCAAGATCCGTGCAAACTCAAGCAGAAAAAAAAAGCCAAAAAACTGCATGGCACTGGAGAAATGGGTAGCAGACTCCAACCTTTGTTTAAGAAATAAAATGTTTTTAAAAATAAAAGTTTCCTGTTTTGTCCTGGGTTGACGAGGACGCGCCTCTCTATTGCATCACTGAGTGGAAAAGAAACAAGACACATCCATTATTTGATTTCTCCAAGTAGGACAATATATGCTTTTGAACACCAAGTGCAATAGTGTAGGCTGGACTGGCCGGGTACTGACAGGTTCCTCCCCGAGGCCTCTTCCCAAGTGAGCAGTGGGAGACCTCATGGAGGCCTTGAAATCTTTCAGAAAAGGATCCTGAAGTCACAAGTAGTATTCTCCTCATCCAGCAGCCTTACCCCTGCATCTGTGGCTTTGCATGCTGAGGTTCCAGTTACCTGCAGTTAATCTTAGGACAGAAAATATTAATTGAAAAATTCCAAAGATAAATAATGCATACTTATTACTGCAGGGTATTACAATAATTGTCCTATTTTATTTTTAGTTATTGTACCTAGCTTATAAATTTAACTTTATCACAAGTAGTATATGTAGGAATAAATGGTGTATGTATAAGGCTTGGTACTATGTGTGGTTTTAGAATCTACTCGGTATCTTGGAACATAGCTTCCATAGGTAAAGGAGAACACTGGAATTCTCTATGTTAGTTGGTGCTTCCCCTCTCATCTTTCACCAGTTCACAGTGGACTTTTCACGAGGCTCTGTGACCTGATATTCTAGCACACTGCTTGCAGAAGCAGCTATCAAGTTCTACCCATTTTTAAGTCAGATGTTAAAGTGATTTGAAATAAATGTAAAATAATATGATTCCTCTGACTAAATGTCTTAAAAGTATACTTAGATTTTCATTTAAAAATGTGATTTGGGTTAATATGGAGTTGTCATATTTATTGTTTTTTGTGATACTGATACTGAGCTTTGAAGCCAGGAGCTCCCACATGCAAAGCAAGCATCACTGAACTACACCTTTAGCTCTATTTATATACTTATTTTAGTTTAGGTATCTACTTTATTTGACACATGGTACAGCTAAATTGCCTAGGCAGGCCTTCAACTTGCAGTCCTCGTGCCTCTGCTTCCCAAGTAGGTGAAGCATACTCAGCTGGCTTATTGTTATTATAAAATTAATCAAACATGTTTCAAATTTTCCACTTTTAACTTCCAATGAGGTAAATCTCAATAGATATGTCCACATAAATGGCAGTGATTTGGAGTCCTCAGTAGTGCTCTAAGTGGCAAGAAGCAGTGAGATGAAATGAGCTGGTGAACTGTTGTACTTAGAGCTGGTGTTCTTTGCCATGAATGGGTTCTAGCCCTTTGTGAATCCCTGGCTAGTGAAACAACCCTAGTTCTACAAGTCTCCTGTCAGCCCAAAGTCTCCTAAATAGTTGCCTAAAGCCTTACTGCCATGCCTCAAGGGCCGGTGTGGTTCCTCTTCCTTCCTCCTGATACCAGGTTTCCCTATAGCCTGCACTCAGGTCTTCTCACCCAGCCTGGCCTCCAGTCTCTGCTTTTCATCCAGCCTCTGCTCCCTTTGAGTGTGACTCTTCTCATCTTTCCCATCTCAACCTGCATGTCATTCCTGCAGAAAAACCTTGATGATTCCTCAAACCATGGTAAGTCCTCATCAAACATTGCACCATAGTTCACAGTGCCCTTCTGTCCACCATTTGACAAAAGTGGAGTTACATTAAATCTTTACTGAATGCTTTCTGTATGCTAGGACCCATTCTAGGAGAAAAAGTATAATCATCTACATTTTGGGGAAATATGATCAGAAGGTCTTCTTCATGGGTCTTCTGGTCTTCTGTTAGGAGACATGGCACAGACAACAAGCAAATAAATATAGAAATATTCTATCATAAATTAGTTAATAATAGCTACAAAGGGAGCTGGAGACATGACTCAGTGGTTAAGAGCAAAGGCTACCCTTGCAGATGACCTGAGTTTGGTTCCCAGCACCCAGATGGTAGATAACAGTCATCTGTAACGGCAGTCCCAGAGGATCTCATGCTACTTTTAGAGAGCTGGGAGCCTAAGCCTGTCCTTTTTAGGCTTTTTCCATATGTTTTTGGACTCTCTTTTCCCTGTTTATATCAACATAGACAAGGATGCCAACCTGCTGTTGAGGGACTGATCACTGTAAAAGTCTGTTTCTCACATGTCACTCACCTTCCAGCTAGACACACAGTGGCTTCCTCCTAACTACACTGGCCCATTGCTGGTATAGCCTGACTTTCTTCCTCTGCTCTCTCTGTAGCCCTTCTCCATAATCCATCATGCAGAAGGAAGAATGCCACAGGACTGACTTGTCCTCTTGGATATTCCTCCATAGGACCCAGCTCAAATCATCTAAGATGATGTCTCATTGTCTAGTAAACCCAATGGCCTCTTCCCCAGGCCACACCACTGAGGACATGTGCCTGCTGGGTACCTGGAACTGGTTGGGTTTTGACTGGGGTCAAAGTCATTGCTCTGATCCCAGCTTGTTATTCCACCCATGAGTCCACTGTGCATTTTAAATGTGCAATGGCTGTAGTCCTGATGGAGGGTGTGCTATAACTATGAACTTGTGTACTGATCTTAGAAATATTGTCTGGATGTGTTTAGAAAGAAGCAATGGGATTGACTTGACAAAGCTTGAATGGAAAGCAGGATCTAACAAAAAGCTTAGAAAGGACAGGCTCAGACTCCCAGAACTTTAAAAGTAGCAGCAGCACTCAGTGCCCTCAGTGCTCAGCCTGGATTGGCCTGGATCAAACAAGGAAATCGGGCTGGACACCAGCAGTGTTTAACAGACACAGCTGCTAAAGATGAGCTGACTCCTGTGTGGAAACTAAGTTTTAATTTTTCCTTCTTGGCTAACAGGCATGGAAAGGGTCCTATAGGTGAGCCACATGAGCATGACTGACTGCAGTGCTTCCACCTAAGTATACAAACTGGGAAGCTGAAGGACAGGTTCAACTCTTCATCCCAACACCCATCAATCCCTCACATCCTGAATTCATATCATCTCTGGAAAATACTACTTCCTGCTTTAGCTGCTTTGCATCAGGGTCTTACCTCACTTGAAATGACTGCATATTCTTATGCCCCTTCTTTTAACTTTCCTCAATTCAGTCTACTCATATTAGACTAAAATATAAAACTGCATAAGCATAATATGTATGTATTTCTCTGCACAGAGATACCTACATTTTGTAGAAATATACCAATTTACCAATCTGTTCTCTCCTCTTTAGAACACGCTTTGCTTTTCTTTTGTCTTCAGAAAAAGAACTAAGCATTTTTAGAGCCTACCATGGTTTGGAAGTGTCCACCAAAAGATTATGTGGTGAAGATGATTGAACAAAATGGCCTGTGGTGTGATTAGGAGGTGGCGGATTCTTTGGAAGATAGGACCTAGTGGAAGGAAGATAGGTCCCTGGGGGTGTGCCTTTGAAGAGGGAATTGGGACCCTAGCCACTTCTTTTGTTTTTCTGCATCCAGGCTACCATAAGATGAGCACTTGTGCAGTCACAGAAGCTGCGGGGACAAGTGACCTTGGGTCAAAGCCTCTGAAATAATGATCAGAATAAATCTTTCCTCTTTCAGGTTGATTTTCTCAGGTATTTGTTGCAGTGATATAAAAGCTGACTAACACAAAGCAGCATCTGGAGTTTTCATCTGATAGTTCAGAATTCATTGTCAGTCTTGTTTATGCCATTTCTCAAAAATATGCAGTTCCTTACTGTGTTGGGGAAAATGATCACACTAGTCTTCAGTTTCACTCTGTTTTTATTCTTTTTCAGCCCTGTCATTCTCAAGCACTATGTGAAGGTGCCCAGTCTGCCAGGGCCCCTCACTGAGATGCTGCCAGATGTTCTCCAGTTTGAGGGGGAAGCATAAATCTGATCTATCATCTGGATTATGTAGTTTGACAGCCCTAACATAAGATGGTACAGCATTTTTATTGATGATGTCACATTGCCTTGAAACTGTGTTTCTAGGATTTATTGTGGTAAAATGTATGATATGAAAGTCTAAGTGATCTAGAAATAAAACTGGTGATGTTCAACCTGATTCAGGTCTGAGAAGGTAAAGGACACCTACTGATTCTCACATGCACGTTAGAAAGGGATTGTGGCTATTTAAGGATGAAATAACATTACATTTCCTTTCAGTTTATTTGTATAACTTTTTAAATAGCTGCCATTGACTCCCACTGGCTGGGGTGACTGCATTCTGTAATGCCCCTCAGAATGCTGAATTTGGGAATACTGAGCTGTTGTTTTTAGAGGAAGATGGGCATGCTTCCTGTGAGTCTCTGGCCATGAGGTTTGCATCAACACATATCCTTGTTTTATGTATCTATTTTATTCAATTTGCAGTTGATTCATTTAAGTCAATCAGCACTCAGCACTAAGTTCATGCTTGAGTGAAGCTGTCCAGCATGCACTTTCTCCATAAGGCACCTGCAGCCCCTCTGTGCACAGCGGCACTACAGCAGCATGCTTGTGTGCCAGTTTACACAACAGAAATGAGGAGAGAAATGTGGCACTACCTAAACCACCAAAGGACACTTGCTTATGGACTGAGAGCTTCAACAGGAAATTGGGGCAGCTCCTTCTTAAATATATCCTCTCTGTGCTATGGCCCTGCTGAGCACTGTGTGTATCTCAGAAGAGCCTGTGGGGAGTATTCACCACAGTTCCCCCTCCTTGCTCCTTAGTACCCCCAAAACTGATCCAAAGCTACATCCTGAACTCCCATCATAGACTTCATCTTCCTTCAAGATTACACCACTGTTATGTGAACAAGAAGGTCCTCTGGTCTCTGCAATCCTTGAGTTATGGTTTGAATGCAAAACACAGGCTTAAGTGTCTAAACATTTCATAACCAGCAGGTTGTTTAGGAAGGTCATGGAACTTTTAAGAGCTGAGGCCTACCTGGAGGAAGTGTATCTCTTGGGGAAAGGCTTTGAGGGTTCCCACCATAGTCTCTCTAGGCTTCCAGATCCCCTGGGATGGAATAGACCTGGACATACCTAAAGCTCCAGTCACCATTGCTGCCAGCCACTTCTACCACATGCTTCCCCCTGTTATACACTGTATCCTCTTTAAACCAAGAGTCAGGATAAAGCCTTTCTCCTTTAAATTGCTTCTTTTGAGGAATTTGGTCACAGTAATGAGAAGAGTAATGTACCTGGCATAGGAACTCGTCTTGCTGTACTAATGTCTATTACATTATTAAGAGAAAAGGCAATTCATAGCTGGATAGAAGACACTTGTGATATTTACAAATCAACAAGTAACAGAGAGAACCCCCATAGAAAATAAACAAGAAGACAGACCACACACTTGATGAGAAAATGGTATAAAAATGAACAATAATTCCTAGCTTACAGTATGTTATTTTGTTCCATTTTCTGCTTTGTGGTTATTACTGATATATTGGTTGACTTCATTAAGTTTGAATATATTCCTCATATGATTTGGTGTCATTGTTATTGCAGCAGTTTGCTTTCCTCTCTCTGAATGGTACTGGGGATTGAGCTTTCAAGAATAGACTGCTCATTAAGATCACTGAGTAAAACCAGCAAAGATTTAAAGCCACAGACACAAGAACTGTAGCACAAAAACAAAGGAAACATGCCAAAAAAGCAATGTGGTTCCTCCAAAAGACTGTAACTCTTCAGCTGTAGAAGCTGAGGGTACTCGAGTATCTAAAACGTCTGATGAAGGGTTCACAAGCTTATTGGCAAAGCTGTCAGTGACCTCACAGACAAGACACAAACAGAAAATGAAGTGTGGGAATAATCCAGGACATGGGTAGGAACGCCACAGCACAAAGGAGAAAGTCTGTAAAATGGATGAGAAAAGGCGCCACACATATGGAAAAGCCAGCAACATGGAAAGAAAATTCAGCAAGGAAATTGACATTAAAACCAATGTCAGAGATGAAATGCAGAGCTCAGTGGCTCAAATAATAATCAGTGTGATACATTTGCCCAGTCAGAAGAAAGACTATTAAACATGGAAGATATGACTGAGGAAATACCCAATTCAAAAATCAGTAATGAAAAATAATCATACCTGCAACTTCTAAAAACTATGAGATATGACCAAGAAATCAAGTCTTAATTTCCTTGGGGACATGGTGCAGGGAGAAAGAACTCAGATGACAAAAACATAGAAAAATTTTAATTGAAATCATAGCAGAAATTTTTCAAATCTAGATAAAGAAATTGACACTCAAACACAAGAAGCATTTAGAACTACAAAGAGACAAGACCACAGAAGAACCTCACCATGACATATTACAGCCAATGTGTTATAAGTACAAAGCAAAGAAACAATGTTAAAAGTTGTATGGAAAAAATGGCAACTCACTTACAAAGGTAGAAACATCAGAATAAAATGAGATCTGTTACCAGTAACCCTTAAAACCATGCAAAAATGTATTTCAAGCACTGAAAGTGAAAAACTGCCAACAAAGATTGTTTTGTTTGGCAAAGCTCTCTTTTAAAATTGATGGATAAATGCCACTCATGACTACCAAGCCAACACTGAACATGGCACAAAAAGAAACACTGAACTGAAGAGAGAGAAAGAAAGTTCCAGGCAAAGTGCAGGAAAGAATACAATTCTCAAGAGGGATGGATGGACAAAGGAAATCTAGGAAGAAACCGGTTATTTTTAACACAGTAAATCATCAGCAAACCCTAAGCACAGGACAGGGAAATAAATCAATGGACAATACCCAACAGATCAGAAAGTCAACCAATAAAATTAAAGGAACTGGTAAACATCTCTCAATAATAACCTTAAATGTAAATGGCTTAATCTAATCAATAAAAACCATGTACGCTAGCTGACTGGGTTAGCCTGATATATAGAGATCCTGTATCAAACAATAATAAATTAGAGATTTCAAATAAATAACCTAATGATGCATTTCAATGTCTTCGGAAAACAAGGACAAACTAAACTCCAAAGCACTAGATGACAAGAATAATAAAAATTAGTTAGAAATTAATAAAATGGGGACAAAAAGAACAATACATGGACTCAGTCAAGCAGGTGGTTATTTGAAAAAACAAAAGGATGGACAAATCCCTACTTATTCTAACCAAAAGAAAGAAGACTTAATTTAATATAGTTAGAGGTGAAACTGGATTTTACAACAGATTCCACTGAAATTCAGAAAATCCTCAAGGACTACATTAAAAACATACATGGCAATTAACACAGACCACAGCTGGTTAATCTGCCAAACATAAGAGACTGTGGAGTGTCTAGCCCTAAACACCCCCTATTCCCAAAGATCAAGGATCTTTGCAGAAGAGAAGGCAGAAATCTTAGATTAAGAGCCAGAGGTAGTAGATTAATACAAGGATATTTTGTTTCCTGGCACAACAGGGAAGTTGCACATATGAATCTACGGTGCTTACGACAGCATGCACAAGACCTGTGCAAGCCCAAGTCAGACAAAAACCCAGTATGGATGGTGGAGCTGGCCAAGAAGTCCTAGTTCTAGCAACTATTGGAAACTAATTGTTCCTAAGAGAGAGAAGGTCAATTTTCTTTACTCTTTACTAATGTGATACCTGGTAGGTTGACCAGATGCCAAGTGATAGACCCACACTGTAGCACATTTGAGGAACACAGATTAGACTCTATTAAGTCTTTTAAAAAAGAAAAATAATGCTAGAGGACATAAAGGAGCCATAGGGTGTGGATGAGGATGGGTAATGTGGTCAAAATATATTGCATATAAAATCTTCAAAGAATCAGTACATATGTATATTTTTAAAATGTTTGGAAGCTCTAAGAGAAGTGGATACATTTCTAGTCATATATGATCTGTCAAACTTAAATCAAAAGCTTGTAAACAGCTTAAAAAGATCTATAGCAGTCAAGGAGACTGAAGTAACAGTCTCCCAACAAAAAAAGACCAGAGCAGGACGAATTCATTGATGAATTCCACCAGTATTCCTCAACAATTCCATAGAACTGAAAAAGAAGAAACTGCATGCATCAAATTCATTTTATGAAATCAACATAGATACAACATAAAAGAACTGTAGTGTAATTTTCTTGATGAACACAAAGTTCTCAATAAAATTCTTGCACATCAAGTTCAAGAACACAGTAGGAATGTCATACTGAAAATAATAATTCAATAAATATAACACTGCAAAAAATAGAACAGAAACCACATAATCACCTAAATAATGCAGAAAGATGTGACAAATTTCAACATTGCTTCATGATAAGACTCTTGAAAAAAATAGTGATAGAAGGAATATACCTGAACATAATAAAGTTCATTTAAGTCAAAGCTATAGTCATCATTATACTAAACAGAGAATGACTGAAATCACTTTAAAAAATCTGGCAAGAGACAAGGATATAGACTCTCTTTGATCTATTCAGTACCATGTTTGAAGTATTAGCTAGAGCAGTAAGAAAAGAGAAAGAAATAAAAGGGGTACACATTGGAAAGAAAGAGTCAAACTCTACTTGCCAATAACATCGTCTTATATGTAAAAGATCCTAAAGGTTCAACTAGAAAACTGTTAACCTGATGAACACTTTCAGCAGAATAGCAGGATATAAAAGCAACATACACAAAGAAAACTCAGTAACTTTTCTATATATAAATCAGTGAACTTGCTGAAAGAGAACTCAAGAGAAAAATGCCATTTATCATAGCTTTAAAAAACACCTGGGTATCACCAGTCTACAGATTCAATACAATCCACATAAAAATCCCAATGACATACATCACTGAATTAAAAGAGAAATTCTGAATTTCATGTGGAAGCACAGAAGATCCCCAAAAGACAAATAAATACTAAGTGGAAGGAATAGCACTAGAAATATCACAGTTCCTGACCTCAAATTATACTACAGAGCCATAGTAACATAAACAACATGGTATTGGCAGTGAATAGACACAGATCAATGGAACAGAATAGAAAACCCAGAAATAAGCCTCTAGCACAGCCACCTAATCTTTGACAGGGTTATCAAAAACATACATTGGAGAAAAGCTAATTATTCATCAAACAATTCTTAGAAAACTGAATGTAAAAGAGTGCAGTGAGTCCCTATCTCTCACACTGTGCACACTCACACACACACACACACACACACACACAAAGTCTATTCAAGTTGGGTCAAATACTTTATTGAGGACTCAGAACTTTATAGAGTAAACATTGGTGGCATACTTCAAGATTGGAAAGAATTTTCTGAACAGGATTCTCATAGCACAGGGCATAATCACAAGAACTGAAAAATGAGATTGAACGAAGTTAGAAATCTCCACACAAAGAAAGCAATGAGCAGAGTGAAGAAACAACCTACAAAAAGGGAATAAATTTTTACTGAATATATATCTGATCGGGGATTAAGATCTAAAATCTATTATACACAGAACTGTTAAAATTAAACACCAAAAAAAAAAAAAATGAAACATCCCTTCAGTACATGGACTTTGGAGTTGAATGAACAGTTCCCCAAAGAAAGATATTCGAATAACCAATAAATTAAAAAAAATCATCATTCTTAGCTGTGAAGGAGTTGTGAATATTAAATATTAGTTGGCTGTGCTTGCATGAGTGTCTTCTGAATTCTGAGTCCTAAATCTGTATTTCTTTTTCACCTCTAGGAGTGTAGAGTCTAGATTACTGTAGGTCTGTCTTGTGACTAGGTGATCCTTCCCACTTCCTTAGGAAGCAGCAGCTTGCACTTCCTTCTTTGTTTTGAGTAAACGAGATATTTCATGTAGTTGCTTTGTTTTTCCACAGAAATTTTAGAATAATCTTGTCTAAATCAACAAAGACTATTTCTGGGAATTTAATAACATCTCTTTTCATATATCAATTTGGAATGAATTAACATTTTATTTTAGTATTTCAATTCATGACTACAAAATAAATATTTCAGTATTTATAGCTTTTAGGAATTTTTTGGTTTTCTGCATATAATTCCTATATGGGTCATGTTGGATTTATTCCTAGGAATCTCATTTTTCAAATATAAATTTCTGTATATTCCTTTCAATTATATAGAACTGAAATAGATTTCTGCATGCTAATCTTGTACCTTATAGTCTTACTGGATCCACTTATTAGGTCTAGGAGTTCCAGGTGGATATTTTTTGGATTTTCTATACAGATCATCATGGCATTAGTATATATGGACAGTATTACTTATTTTTTCATAATCTGCTTTTCTTTTTTCACTTAGTTAGAACTTTCAGTACAGTCAAGTCACAGTGGTAGTAATGGACATCCATGCTTTGCTTCTGAAGTTAAAGTATTCAGTTTTTCACAATTATGTATGATATTAGCTGTAGGTTTTAAAAAATGTTACCTATCAAGTGGAGAAAGTGTCTTTATAGTCATGGGTATCTGACAGCATTTATCAATGAGTATTGAATTCCATCAAATGTTTTATGCATTAATTAATGTGATGATGTGGTTTTATTTCTCTAGTCTGTTAACAAGTGATTTATATCAACAGCATTTTTCTTACATATTAAGCAAGACTTGCATCTTAAATAAACAGTATTTGGTGATGAACTAAGACTGTCAGTCTTTAAATATTGTTGACTATTAGTATGATGCTAAGAATTATAAGGGATGTTATTTGGTATTTTCCTTCTTATTTTTTTATGCTGGTTTCATGAAACAGATTAAGAGATATTGCCTTCTCTATTTTCTGGAAGATACATCAAATTTGTTTTAAGCTTTAACACATTTTCACAATGGACCTTCTTGGTCTGTATATTTATTTTTAGGAACTTTAAATTTTAACTATTTAATTATTTAAAATTCAGTTCCTTCACTTCTTCATTATAGAAACTATTCTCATCACCTCTCTAATACTGGGTGTATATGGCAGCTTACAGTCTTTGAGAAAGTGTTTTGTTTCATCTAAGTTTCCAAAAGTTTCATATAGACTTCCCTGTATCATCTCTTTGCTATTATTTCACATCTGTAGGATCTTTAACATTGTCTCCCATTTCATTCCTAGACTGGTAATTTGTGCCCTTTTTCAGCCTTGCTGGAGGTTTGTCATGTTTGAGACCATCCTTTCACTCCCTGGCCACTGTGCCAGGGATCAAACTCACATTAACACACACAGGAGGGAAACCTTTACCTCTGAGCTTTGTGCACAGCCCTTTCTTTGTCTAGTATCCTGATTTGGAACTTTTTAGCCTTTTGTCTATCTCAATGTAAGTATCCTGGGCTGTACACGTCACTCTTATCCAAGTCACACTTGGGTTTCTCTTCATTCACTTTTAAGTAAGTTCATTCTCCTCCCATATGATATAGTCCTAATGTTATTAGGATTGTTCTCTTTGAACTACAAAAAATATTAGAAGTGTTTTGTTTCGTTGTTTTTCTATTAACTGTTATTTATTTTTGTCACTGATTCTATTATGACCAGAGAACATGTTCTTAATGAAATAAGTTCATGAAAATTTATTTTAATTGGTTTGATGGCCCAAGATATTTTTATCTTAGAATATGTTCCTTGAGTGATTAAAAATATTTTTTTCTACTACTGTTGAGTGCAATGTTCTAAAAAGTCTCATAGACTTTTGGTGGTTGGTGGAACAGTCTGTGCTACCTTTCTGTTTAGCTATTCTATCAGTTCTAGACATGATTTATCTATCACTGGAGATTTTTCTTTTCAGTTGCATTTCAGCATATTTCACTGTTGCTCTGCTCATGTACATCTACGATTGCTATGACTTCTTGATGGATTGAGTTTTTATGTGATGTTTTCCTCTCTCTAGTTTTCTTTTCCTGAAAGCCATTTTAACTAATATTCAGTAGTGATTTCTTTAATTTAATATTACATGGTACATTATTTTTCATCTTTTACCATTCAGCTATGAATTCATTATATTTCACCTACAAAGATCAACCCACTTTTAAAAATCTCTATTCTTTAATTGATATATATATATATATATATATATATATATATATATATATGCCAGTTACATTTAACTGATTGTTAGGCTTAAATCTACTATTCTTATTCCTATGATCTGCTATTTTTTTACTACTTTTATTTCACTGGAGTATAATAATAAATTCTCTTAGAATTACTGTTTTATGGATTTTAGTGACCTATAGAAAGCTTACATTTTAAAAATTCTTATAATTTCCCCATTTATAATTATCTTACATGTTTATCCAGCATAAATTGAGGACTGTACTAGACAGTATTGTTATTTTGCTTCAGTTATCAGACATGATAGAGAAAACTCAAAACGATAATAACTATTGAAGCATTTCATGTCTTTGCTGTTAATATTTTCTTTTGTTATTCTGATGGACATGATTCTTTTAATTTCCTTTTTGTTTAAAGATCTTACTTTAATCTTTTTTTCCCTCCAGGGTAGATCTGTTGGTTGTAAATCATTTTTTAATCTTGTTTCATTTGAAACTATGTCTCCTCTTCATCTTTGAGGAGCATTTTCAATGAATGCAGGATTCTGGACTGGCAGTTCTTTCCTTGCAGCACTGGAAAAGTTCCCTGACACTTTCCATGGCTTCTTATCAGGAATTTTTGGCATTCTGCAATACATAGAGAACTCAATCTCTATTCAGCCATGAAGCTTCTCTCTCCCTGCTACTTTTCCCAGTTCCAGAATGTGCTGGGGGATACAAGATATCAAGATCTTACACATCATAGTGCAATACTGATCTGCCATACAAGACGTGCCTCCTGGTGCAATAGTGGCCCAGCTGTTACAGGGTAACTAACCAGTTTGTGATTGGATTTGAGGCCTGCTTTCCATGCCCGATAATGTAATCTTAGTCAAAAGCCCTTTTCTGGGGAGGTTATGGGCCCTAGATTAGAACCTGATATTTGCTAAATGTTCAAGGTGTCAAATTACCCTCTAAAGATTTATGTCTTCACCCATACACTTGGGCTGCTCTTATTCTTGGTTAGAGAAACTTCTGTTCTGCAGTGAACGGAGGTCAAGGGGGGAGATATATAACTGTCAAACTCCTAAGAATACGAGACTCAGTGTTCATTCCTAAATGGGACAACTACATTAACCCTTTTCA
The DNA here is from genome assembly GCA_035773235.1 of Eospalax fontanierii. NCBI lineage: Eukaryota > Metazoa > Chordata > Mammalia > Rodentia > Spalacidae > Eospalax > Eospalax fontanierii. The sequence goes on from CM069547.1 coordinate 34,844,481, forward strand.
CCACCATCACCAAAGCCTGAGGAGCTTGGTGAAAGAGAAGACAGAAAGAATGTATAAGCCAGAGGATGGGGAGGAGTGCAGTGGGATGCTGTCTTCAGGACCGGCCATGGCTGTCTTAGTCATGCACTCACAGCAGCTGGAGCGAGCTTCTTAAGACCTCCACATGATCAAGACAGCACAAATCCCTCTGTCCATGGGATTAGATGGTCTCTAAGATCCACCAGTTGCTGAGAAGCTAATGGCGACTGATCATTTCTGAGGGAAGGAGCATCACTCTCTTCTTTCAGGATGTGGCTGTTGGTAGGTTTTCTGCACCAATGTACATACACATGGGCAGAAGTAACTAGACTTTGTGGGTTATCCAAAGAAACAAAACAATACAAAAAGGACAGGAATTTCAGAGGAGGTGTCTTAGAAGGGATATGAGAGAAATTGGAGGGAAAATGAGGGTTGAACATGATAAAAATTAAATTGTGTCCATGTATGGAATTCTTAAAAATACAGAAAAAGAAAGTTTCTGTCATTTGAATTGCTTATCTGCTGTTTGTAATGTGTCCTCACTTCTTACTTGCTGTGAAGATCTTCCTTCCTCTTTATTAGTTTTTCAGAAGTTTGACTACAATGTTTCAAAGTGTGGATCTCTTCCAATAATGGTCAAGAGACCAGGTCATTGTCTCCTTTATTTATAAGTTTGTGGGGTTTGTACCAAATTTCGGGAGTTTTCACTCATTTTTTTCAATGTTCCCCTTCTCATGTCTCACATTAACTGGCTGTGATTCTGATATTTGAATTTTAGATAATTTCCTGTAATCCCATATGTCTGGAAGGGGCTCTATTTTTTTGTATTTCCAGTTTCTTTGCAGGGCTGGATGTTCTTATTTGGAAATTTATACTGTCTATCTTTATGTGAATTGATTATTTTTCTCCCTTTTCTTGATTCCACTGTTGATCTCATCACTGGGCCTTTTGCTTTGAGTTGCATGCTGTTTGTTTAGTCCCAACATTCTCACTTGGCTCCATCTTCTAGTTTTCCCTCATGGATTTTTTTTAAAAAATTGTATTCAGTCTTTTCATATTGATCAGTGAAGTGTTTGTGTGTGTGCACACATGCATGAGTGTGTGTGTGTGTGTGTGTTTAAAATTCTATGTGTGTGCATTTGTCAGTGGAAGACAGAGATGAACACTGGGTGTCTTCCCCAATATCTCCATCTTTTTACTGTTTTTCACCTTTTTGAGACATGTTCTGGCATTGAGCCTGGAACTTGCCAATTGCCTAGACTGGCTGGAATGCCCCAGAGATAGACACATCTCTGCCTCTCCGGTGCTATGATTACAGATGCATTCTACCATGCTGAGCACATGAACACTAGGGACAGAACTTGGGTCCTCATGCTTCTGGACAAGTTCTTTGCCAATGGAACCATGCACCTAACCTACAAGGGAAGCATTCTTATGACAGACAGCTGCTTTAAATCCTTGTCAAATAATCCTATGATCAATATTATCTTGGTTTGGTGTCTGCTGTTTTTTTTCTCATTTAGTTTGAAAGTTTTGGGGTATCCTGTATTATAAGACTTTTTAAATCAACCTTCAGTATTTTGAGTATAGCATGCATGATCTTACAGAAAACCATGTACTGGTGACTTCTTTGATAGTATCTCACTGAGATGGGAAGTGAGTGGTGAAAGCTTTTATTTTCCACTTGACTCTCTGGACTTAGAAATAAGGTGGAAACCCTGTTATTTCTGCACGAGTGTGGAAATTTGGGTACTCCATTAGGAGTCTACTGATACTACTTTCATACCCGAGGACATTTAAAAAATGTAAGTATTTTGGGGTCAAAAATTAAGTCATAAGGCAAGATAGAAAATATGTATGTGACCTTGTATCTATCCTTTATTGTGAGGATAAGACAATGCTGTGATAGTATAAGCCTTTGGATATACAAAGCAGTCATTTAAGCAGGAGAAAAGCTCTACTTAAAAAGCAACAGTGACAACCATTTTGTTTTGATTTCCCCAGAAGCTGACTTAGAGATAAATACAGGTCTGTTTAGAATTGATCACAGAAATTGCCAAGAGAAAGGGGGAATTTGAAAGGACAGTTCCAAGAAGAAAACTATTATGAAGTCATTAATGACTAGATTAATGACTAACCTAGGCTGGCTGGGAATGTTTAGGATCTGTGCTATTTGTGTATTAGTTCCTGTTGGTGTTCAAGGGCTGCCTGGTGCTAACTGAGAAATCTGTAGTTATCAGAGAAAGTTCTCAGGCACAGAGATGAAATGACATTTAGAATTCAGCCTGCTGCATGCCAATGACAAACCTGAGGGATAATATGAGCACAATACCAACAGCAGCAGCAGCACTAATGGATGAGGTATTTGGAGGGCACCTATAATGATTTATAGGCCACATTTTTGTACCCAGCATAAAGTACGTGGAAGAAAAAAAATGTCTCCTTCAGCTGGAGCCCTCCTTCTATGATGCTGGCTCCTCCATACTTTGTAAGAACACCTTTCAGGAAGGATGCTTATCTTCCCTGGGTCTTGTTTTAGCATCCTCATTGACCTTTTTGAATGCCTTCCATTTTTGTCAAGGGCAACCCCTTATGCTGTCAAGAAGCCTCATATCTCTCTCCTTATGGTGTCATTGGCAAATCCAAGCTGAGATATTAGCAGTTGCTCTCTTACCACCTCAGACTGAGCATAGTTCTAAAAGGGAAATGAAAATATAACAGGCTAAGCCCCTAAGAGTCACTGTCCATTGCAAGGTCACAGAAGAAGTTCAACTGTGATTTCCTCAGCTCTTGATAACATCTCTCCTGAGACCAGTCTACTTCTGGTTTAAACATCAGTGTGGCATTTCTAAGCCACATTATTGTCATGTGAATACCTGACTCTTCACATGTCCCTTGTAACTATGCTCCTGAACCTGGACTTCACTCATTCTTTTATTGAAACAGTATGTCCAGCATAAAAAGGGGAAGTAGAAATCAGAACCCTCCATTGTTATCTTATCAGAGAATCTTGTCCTTTCATTTCTAGTCCTAGAATATCACACGCATTCAAGTTCTCTCATTGTTTGCAATAAGAAAAGCACATTACTTTCAGTTCTTCATACATACATATGCTTACACATACTTTTAGTATGCATACATGTACTTCATGTGCATGCATACATACATTCCTACACTGACTTTGGTGGAGGGCAAAAAGAGGTCCTAAGGTCAAATACCCAGATCACAAGAGGAGCACATGGGTCAGGAAGTTGTTTACATTACTACAGTAACTTTTTGGTCACAAGGTAAGGTAAAAGTTTTTAGTCCAGATTTATGTCCATATTTGTAAAGTAATTCCTACATCCAGGAGAGGCAACTGCTGTCTGATGATTTTGTTAAGCAGGTGTATTAGTTACTTTTCTGTTACTATAATCAACACCATGACTAAAGGCAACTTATGGGAGAAAAAGTCTCCTCATTTCCAGAGGGATAAGAATCCATCATAGCAAGGAGGCATGGTAGAAGGCTGTAGCAGAAGCAGGAAGCAGACAAAGTTAATTGGATTTGGGGGTGAAGCTATGAACCCTCAAACTCTGCTCCAAGTTAAATACTTCCTCCAGTAACTGCACAGCTCCTAAAGATTCCATTATGTTTCCAAACAGCACCATCAACTGGGGACAACATATTCAAATACTTGAGTACACGGGGATTATTTATCTTTCAAACCTCCACAGTGGGTGAGTGACATGAGAAACTTAGCTCTTAGGACCTGTCCTTCTGACGTACATGTCTGCAAGGCAGAAATCTATCCTTTCTGAACCACTGGGTAATCTGGAAGAAAAAAAAAAGCACTTAATGCTGATTTTACATCTGTCAAGAATTCAGAAATAATATATAAGGGTATTAGTATGAATTGAAAATATAATTGTTTAATTTCATATAGGATTCTTTCCTTTCTAGGTACCTTATGATGGTTATAAGAGGAAACTTTCATTTCCGTTTTACTTGCTACAAGCTTTATAAAAATGTAAAAATATGAAGAAACCAATCTAAATGTATAGAGGAGACAGTGTCCCCTATTTCCTGCAGGATAATAGCAATTTCATCCTTCCTGTGTGTTTTGTCTTGGATTGAAATGTGAGACTATAGAACCAGACAATAAAAGTCCTTTTAAGTGCCTTAAGTATGCCTGTCAAAATACTCCCATGGTTAGAAACATCTGACCTACATAAAAAGTCTGAAGAAATTCATTTGAACATAAAGACTCTCTTTTAAGTTCCCTCTCTTGGTTACGTCTAGTGGCAGTCAACAATGGCATTGCTTTTTACTTAAGGAAGAGAATTTAAAGACTAAGAAACCAGGCCAGGGCTCCCCCCAAACCTGGATTTGTTTTAAAGAAAATCACTTTTGGATAAATACGATGCATTTTGTTTAATATTCTTTTAATGTTAGACCAAGAATTGATAGACACATGAAATGGGTTCCAGGTTCTTATCTCCCATAACCAAAGTTTTGAGTGACTCGGTAAGCTACGCTTTTTAACATAGCATTTGCATTAGTTTGCTATGGTTCCTATAATAAATCACCACACACTTGCAGATTTAACCAACAGAAGTTTATTTTGGCCAAGATTTAGAGGCCAAGAACCAACAACCAAGGTTTGAGTAAGACATCATCATCCTTGAGTTCTAGGTATATTTGTTACTTTCTGTTGCTGAGATAAAATACCATAACCCAAAGAAACTAAGATTTATTTGACTTACAAGGCCCAAGAAAGAGTCCATAGTAGCAGCGGAGCTCTAGCAGGTGGCTGGAGCAGGAAGCTGAGGATCACATCTGAACACATCAGGAAGCACAGTGAGAGCTGAAAGCCGGAAAGGCTATGAGCTCTCAAAGCCTGTTCCCAGTGACGTACTTCCTCCAGCAAGGCCACATCAACTAAAGGTTCCATAATCTCAAATTGTGCCACCAAGTGTGGACCTGAGCCTGTGGGGAACATTTCTCATCACACCACAACACTGGGGCCGGGGCTTTCTTCCTTGCCTTTTGGAATCTCTTGACTCCAGGTTTCTTTTGATTTGGATTGGTTGCTCTGCTCTCAGCCTTCACCCACATCTACTTCTTTTGCTCTGTGAGCCTTTTTTAAATGTGTACTTCTTGTAGTTTACACTGCTCAGATATTTATAGCCTTCCTGAGTGAATGTTTCATTCGGAAGTCTGCAGAAATTATTTTTCCAAACGAAGTCACATTTTTTAGGTGCAGAGGTGAAGTAATGGACATATCTTTTATGGAACCACTATTCAATCTACCTAAGAATAGTTTATTTTTAAAGCTATATTTCCCAGAATTAAAACGATAGGAAAATAAAGGTTATATCAGAAGAGTAAATTAATTTTAGTTCTTTGTTTTTGTTTCCCCTTTCTGGTATTTCTGTTCTTGGAAAAGGCAATCTTCTTAATACATTTGAATGTTACAAATCCTTGCAAAGTCAGGAGCAGAGCTTTAAGAATGGGAGTCAATTCTATAACCCTAGAGGTCAGAGAGCCTAGACATCTCCCACCTCTGATCAGCTCCAGTCAGACTAATCAGGAGGAAACATCAGACTGTGATTGAGGAGACCAGTGTCCTGTGACCATCCATTTCACCTGATCGTTCATCTGTAGGGAGCCATGGCACGGAGTAAAGGGACTGACTTGACTTTATGGCATGTAACATAAAAAAAAACAACGCAATTTCTGAAACACCTCTATGTTAGGGATTCTAGATGCAGGGACTGGGTCAACTGCCCAGCAAGAGTGCAGAAGGAAAGTGTTTCCCTTATGGATTCCCACAACAGACTTCTGCAATCAATATGATCCGCACGCTGAAGCTGTGTTTCGTGGAGTTTCTAGACAGCAAACAAGGAGTTTCTGTGCCCAAACCCTCCGCACACTTCCCTAGGCCGTCCTGCTCCAGTGGAGTGACTGACATCATGCACACCAAATCACCCTGCTTTCCCAGGAGCTTCCAGGGCAGTTTGCTGAATGCCCAGGTAGCTGGCTAATGTCACTGGGGCTGATACAATGTTCTACTCTGTAGAGAGTAGAGGGAGAATATGCATTTTAGTTGCAAACTTCTGTATCTTGTAAATTTTGTAGGCAAAGAGCAATTCCATCAGTTCTGTCATAGGTCAGGATTTATGCTTCTCGTTCCTGTTTACAGTTCTTGAAGATAAATTCAAGTCCTTCCCGAGCCTACTTATATAGCCTGGAGTATGGGTTCACGATTTACAGACAACAGTCATAGGCCAACTTATGATTTTACAAGGTGTCTCTTTTATCCCAGTGCCCTTGTTTTCTATGCTTATAAACATTCTGTTCTTGAAAACATATGGCAATATACCTCAGGGGGAACAATGGGTTGCCAATATTTTAAGGAATAGAAGAAAAATGAAAATGTGAACACAGCTCAGTAGTACAGTGCTTATCTAGATGTACACAGGTCTGAATTCCATTCCCAGCACTAAACCAAATGAACCAAACCAAACCCAAAAGTAAACAGAGGGCAAAAATTGTATCATAGTCTCTTGTTCCCTGCTAATATTTGTGCAATGAATATGTTATGATTGTCAGTGTCACCTTCTATTATAATCATTCACTCATGTGGCCCGTTTCTTTAGCTACAGAGGAACGTAGATGAGGCTGGATTATGTCTTAATAATATGAAGGTCTTCAGCCTTTGGCACAGAGCAACTTGAATCCCACTGAATCTGTGGAGTAGGAATTCCCTCTGCTGCCTGACAGAGCAGGTACCAGGTCTAGGTGGCTATTGAATGTAGCTAGAGTGACTAAGGAATTAAATTTTAGTTTTTTTTGTGTTAATTAACATACATTTAAAATTTAATTAGCTTCCTATAAAACACAGAAGGTAGAAGATGCTAATGAACAACAAAAACAATGACAAAAACAGCTCAGATTTGAGCTTTGGAGTAGATATGATGTTCTCAAGTGTGTTGTGTGTGTGCCTGTGTATGTGAGCATTTGTGTGTGACTATTGGTATGCTCAAGCACAGTGCAGGCATGGGGGCAGAGGACAACCTCACATATTAGTTCTCACCTCTCATCTTGTTTGAGACCAAGTATCTTTGTTGATTTTCCACTACCAATGCCAAAGCAAGTAGATCACTCTCCATGACATGAGTGGCCTCCTCTAATCACTGAAGACCTGAATAGAAGAAAAAGATTCATCTCCTCTAGTCAAAGGAAATGCTCCACATATTGTCAGACTTCCCTGCATATCCACACTGTGTAACTACTCTGCAGATTTTGGATTTGCTAGCTTTTATGATTGTGTGAGATAAGTTAAATTCTCATCTTTAATCTCTTTGATATTATTATATATAACATGCAACTACTAAGTTTGCGAGATATATCATACACATGCAAATATAATGCCATCTATAATGTATATACATATGTATTGTACTGCATATATTAAACAGAGGGGAAGAAGGAGATGGGGAGATAGTTTATATATATAAATATATATATTACCTATAAGTTCTGTTTCTCTGGAGATCCCTGACTCATATTCTGGTAACAGAAATGCTTCTAGAGGAAGGGAATTCTAAGTGTAAGTTTTCTGAATTGTTTTTGGGTTTCAGGAATTGTCTCTGTAATCTTAGATTCAATTATGCTAATGACTCTTTTTTCAGTTGTAAAGACAGTCTTAGTAATCCATGATGAGATCTGCCAATGGAGATGTATAAAGTATCTGCCTTGAATACTTCTAATCACCCCCCTGTGATAAACCAAGAATGGATGACTGCCTAGATAGTGCTTTCAAACATTTTCAAAAACAAATGCATATAATAAGTTTGGGTGATTGTTTCCCGAACTGAAGGACAAAGTGATGAAAGAAAATTGTAAGCTCCAGGGTTCAGCTTCTAAAGCACCTTATTCATGATCTTAATGTTTTTGTGTATGTTCTGAGGACACTGTCATCTCTAGAATCCTCAGAGAAGAGGTTTCAGAAAAGCACATGTAGATTTGTGAATTACAACAGAGTCTGGAGTATCAGTCTCAAAGGGTGTCTTCCAGGGCAGTGAAGGGCTATTGATTGAGAAATAAGCGATTCTCTATAATCTGGAGACAAATGGGAATCCTCCTGGAACTGGGAACATTGAGCTCCTAAATTCTTCCTTGGGAGAGGAGGAGGTTGTCTTATCTGAGAGGAGGCAGCTTCCCTATGGCATCCTTCTTCCAGTAGAAACAGCTACTGGGTCCCAGGGGCAACAGCACAGTCTTCCTAGGGCAGCTGCTGGCAAGGTCTCTTTTAAGGAATTTAGTCCTTTACAAATGGAAATGGCCTCTCTTCAGTAATTGTGATGCAAAACAAAGCTGATTCTCCTCAGAATCCACCCCTCCTTCCTTGTTGCTTCTAGCTCATTACTTTCAAACCTAGTGGGTCTCTAAAGGTAAGATAGAAGTGTAACCATGAGGTCTACAACATTCCAAGATGAATCACTTTTGTTTTCTGTTATAGACAGAAACCTAGGGAATATGTGTAGGAAAGGACAGCAAGGCTGTGGAATGCTGGTGCAAGAAACAGAACATTGCATCGGGCAGAATTTATTAATAGGGCTCACTAATTAGAGACTTCACATGGAGTGCTGTAGTTTGGGGAGCTATTAATGGCTATAAAAGTTTGTTAAGTTGGTAAGCTGATACACCCATCAAAGTTAGCCCCCAGTAAGCACCTGGATCTGCCTGACCTGCCTTGACTCTGTGTGGAGGACAGCCTCAAAGGCTGAAATTGGAATGTTTGTGCTGATTGTCATTGGAGATCTGCTCACTCACCTGGGAGGATCCAGAAGACATGCCTTCCACCAAGATCATGAGAAATGAATTTGTAGGGGGACCCTGGGAATCTCAAAGTGTTCTGTGATTGCTCTCCCCGCAGCCTGGATCTTTCAGTGGGAGTTTCAGGCACAGAATTGGGGAACATAATTCAAGAACTTTTTTATTGTATTTGTGGGAAAAGATTTAGTGCATTGTTTGTTAAAAGACAGGAAGGACTGAAGTACAGTCTCATTTTGTCTTTTCTTGGAGATCACTTTGGTGTAGTAAAGCCATGCAAATGCAGGCCAAGCTGATAAGGGCTGACTTGTGATGGATAATTTCATGTCCACTTGGACAGTTTTTCTAATGTGAGTCAGCCTGATACCATCAGCCAAGCTCTAAATACAACAAAAAGATAAGCATGCCTAAAGGAGAAACTTTCTGTCCACAGCCTTCAGGTGGCAATGTGACATCAACTCTTCTAAGTTTCTGGCCTATGCTTGCTTATTTTGTACTCTCTTTCCTCTTTGATCATGTGAAACAACTCCTTATTATAAATATCTGCATATTTTCCCTCTCATTTCTGTTTTTCTAGGAAATCCCGACATATCAAATGATTTCAGTGTTCGAAGAAATTTGATAATCAACAGTTGAAACACATTGTAAGAACTTTATTTTTATTTCCATACATTTCTATATGAATGCAGATGTGTTTTTGTTTATTCCTGTAATGACTGTCAGGTTCAGGGTTCGAGAGACGCAGCAGACAGAAGGGACCGGACTCCACTGGCAGCTAACAGGACCCGACTTTATTGAGAGAAGACCAGATGGGACTAGCTCCTCCGCACCCACGAGTGGAGAAACGCTAGCCCTCCTTGGGGGCTAGCCTCCCCGAAGAGATGGGGGAGGCTAGCCCCCTCACCCCCATCTTGGGGCTGGGGCTCCGGGGAACCGGGCTGGCGTGATCAGCACCAGCAGCAGCAGAAGCACAAGCAGCAGAAGCAGAAGCACCAGCCTCAGAAGCACAAGCCCAAGCACAAGCCCCAGAAGTACAAGCACGTTGTCCAAGTCCTCAAAACCTTTTTAACCTTCAGTCCCCTCCTGGCTTTTAGGGGACGGGGGTTGCCATGACATCTGATTGATGTTTCAGGCAAGCTTCTGTCCAGGAAGTAGTCCTTTTCCAGAGCTGTTCGTGAATTCCTTGCTTATCTGCCAAGGAATTTGGGATCTGGAACCGGTTTGCAAGGCTTAGATAAGCTCTGGCTCCAGGTTTCTTCCAGAGTCCGAAACTGTTGGGGGTCTCATTCACACCTTACAATGACCACTGGTAAGAGATGGTGGAATGGTCATAACTATATAATTCTAAGAATCTAAGGAGCTGGAGAGATGGCACAGTGCTTAGAAGCACTGGCTGTTCTTACAGAGGACCCAGGTTGGTTTCCCAATACCCACATGACAGTCACTCCAGTTCCACGGGACCTGATACCCTCTTCTGACCTCTGTGGACATTGCATAACATGGCTGCATTTGCATACCTGCAGGTATAACACTCAAAAATATATAATAAAAATTAAAAAATAAATAAAATATTTTTAAAAAGAGAATCTAGATGGTCTTGAGCTGTGATTTGAGAAACAAAACAAGAAGTATGATCTACAGAAGAAAAAAGTAGGTTAGGTGTTATTTATTAAAACATCTATTTGTCCTGTGGTAGACACTATGAAAACAGTGACTAGAAAGTCACAGCATGAGAGAAATCTCTGCACAGCTGATAAAGTATCAGCTAACCAAAATATCAAACAACTGTTAAAACAGAGCTGCAAGAAGACATATAACCCGGCTTTTAAAATGGACCAAATACTGAATGGAAGTTGCCCTGATGGTGGGAATTGTACAGTCTCTTGAAATGTTTTCTTCATTTTTTAAACGTGGTACAATGGAAGAGGATGTAGGTTGGTAGTAGAATACAAGGTCTGCATGTGTGAGGCCTTGGGTTCATTCCCAGCTACCTCTGCTTGTGTTAGAATGGCAAGATGTGCAAGCCCAGTGATCTGAGACTCTCCGGGACCCATAAATGAAAGGAGAGGTCAACTCCCACAAGTAGTTCCCTGATGTCCACACAACTGCTGTGACACATGTGCACCTTCACACACACACACACACACACACACGCACATAATTAATAAAAGGAAAATGTTTAATTTGGTACAAAGAAGGATCTCACATACAGTAATAATAATAATAATAATAATAATAATAAATAAGATGGAAAGTTTAATTTCCCTGGGTCTTAGCTGTTGCTATCTGAAAATGGGAAGCTGAGACTTGCTTCAGCCTCTTTTTAGGCATGCGTGGACAAGCTTGAAGGTTAAACTAACAAAACAGGAAAAAAGGCAGGACATCACATGGGTTCTTGGGGAAACTGTTATTACTCTATTCAATTGTCAAACTACTGGGCACCTGGATTGCTCATTACATGGTATAATCAACTCATTTATTGTTTAAGCCAAGCAGCAAAACCATTCTGATTCAGCTGGTTAGTAATCTTCCATAGTGCCTGAACCATAACAGGGGAATCAGAAAAGCAGGATAATCACACGCTGACACATAGGGATGTCCGGTGCTGGGAGAGATGCTGGCTGGGGATTAGTTGGTGGGATGGCTCTGGTTCTCACCTCCCCAGTTTTCCTCCTGAGTTATTTACAGACTGAAACAGGATGATTTTCTTCATATTTGATGATTCTTATTAAGATGCTTCATTTTGCTATTGCTTCATGGCTCAGATAGCAATGATGAACTGAGACAACCCACCTTCTCCAGGTGAATGAGCCCAAATGAATTAAACTTTGATGGTGGTATAAACAGGTCAAAGTCATTTTCTCGTCATGTAAATCTGAAAGGGACAGGGCATCATAATAAAATTTAGTTTTTATTCACCATATAAAATCAGATCTCATGATTGAAGAAAGGATTTGTATAATAGTACGGGGTAAATATATAAATATTAGAGAATACTGTTTAACATGCCGTTAAAGTGTGTGAGTTGAACTTGGCATGGTGGTACTTGCCTGTAATCTGATCACCAAGGAGATTGACCTAGGAACACCAAAATTTGAGGAAGCTTAGGCTACATGGCAAGATCCTGTCTTAAATATCCATTTCTTTTGTTGATTTTTCTGTGTCCTTTTCAAGTTACTGTATATTACTAATTACTGAGCAATGAGAGCTATATGAGGAGAGAAAGCAAGAGAGAAGGGTTGGAAATATGAAATATGAAGGAGGGGCATTTGAAGGAGTATATATATATATATATTAGTCCATTACAAGAAATTCAAGACCAATGTCCAGGACTTAAAAGAGCTCAGGCCCTGCTTAATGATATAAAGATAAACCCTTAAGAAATCCTTCTAATCCACTAATCTTAAATATTTCACATCTTCCTTGGGTCATTTTAACAACGACATTATAAATCTATTACTGGAGTACAAAGTTTATCCTCATTGCTGTCTCTGAAAACAGGAAACATTAGGGAAAGATGCAACATCAAGGAATGAGAGTTGAAAAGCAGTGTGTGTAGACAGGTACATGCAAACTTTGTAGACAGAAGAGCAGCTTTAAATTAAAATGGTTTTTACTGTCCTACAATGACAAAATTAAGGTAACGGTAATAACACACGGACACATGGGAGAAAGGATAAAGTGCAGGAAGAAAAATTCCAAGTCTAGGCAATGAGGAACAGCATTAAGGCAGAGAGGACAGATCAAGCTTGGGGTGAGGTTTGTTACTATCTTGTTTCCTTTCCTAATTAATTTTAATTAATAGACTTTATCCCTGAGAGCAGTTCTAGGTTTACAGAATATTTGACCTAAAATTACAGAAAATCCACAAGTTCCTCTTTTCTTCTTTGGCTTCTCCTAGTATTGACATTAAGCAGTGTGGTATATTTGTCATTTTTAATGAACAAATATGGACACAATCTTATTTAAGTCCATAGCTAACAGGAAGGCTCACATCTGTTGTTTTATACTCTATGAGTTTTGACAGATTCATAATGTCTTGGCATCACCATGACGAATCATGGCAGTAGAATTCCACTGCTGACTGTTCTCTGTGTTCCTGTAAATGGAAGCGAGGCTCTTACTTTTTATCTGTGATAAAACCTTATGTTGCCTATGTAAGACTTTTAGGAGAAAGAAGAGTTTTATTATTACTAGATCAGGAGAAGATTAACTATATCTAACCCAAACTAGGGACATTCAAATGGTGCCAGGTATGCAGAATCACCTGGATCCTTGCTTCTAGGGGCAAAGGCACAGCACCTTGACTTCCCTCACTTGAATGTCCTCCACATGACCATTGATAGCACCATCGCACATGGCTCACTACCTACTTGAGTTTCTCTCATCATTCTCTTCTCAAATGTTGCTTCAGTACACAGCATGCAGGTTTTTTGTTTGTTTGTTTGTTGCTAAGAATGTTAATTGATTTTCAGCAAAGGAGAACATAAAATTTGGACTCAGAAGACCTGAATCAATGTCCTAGTTCATTACCTTGTTACCGGCGTATTCACAGGTCAGTAGATTAATCTTTGTTTAGTATTTTGTTGTGATAGAGAGAAAGCTAGAGTAGAACGTAAGGGAATGAAATTCTGCTCCTAATTCCTACTCCCAAGTTACAGGGATGAGTGCAATTTTAAGTTCCCTGGGCTCCATGGCTAACCACTGCTTCCTCTTACCCTGCTGCCTGCTCCCTTACGCAGCTACATGCTGGAGACGGGGGGGAGGCTGAGGGACAAGGGATGTGCATATGAACTATTAATCCAATGGCTGCAACAGAGACACATAGAAACAGTTATACAACTGGTGAGGTGACACATCATATTAAGGCACTTGCTATCAAGTCTGAAGACCCGAATTTGATCCCCCAAATCCACACGGTGGAAGGAGAGAACTGACTCCTGCAAATTGTCCTCTGACCTCCACATGGCTACAGTGGCACATACCCCATACCTTAAAATAAAAGAAAGAAATAGAAAAATAATAATGGTGTGCAAGCAGAGCCTAAAATGAGGATGTGATGTGAATCTACCTGTGATAATGAGTCTTAGGTTTCAGTAGAAATAGAGGGTGGTTGGGATGGAAAAGACAAGTAGGAAGACTGTTCATTCTTGGCAACAGTATGACATAATCACATACAAATAAATAACTTGGCTTTATAATGAGATTTTTCTTTCCCTATGAAAGAACTCTTACAATAGCATCCTGACATCATTAGACAACTGATACTCCAAACCAAAAAAGAAATATATCATCTTGTTCTCTGAAAGATCCCTATTGCCTCCGGCAGAACATCACTTACCTGTTCACCTCTCAAGTAGCTGGTGATATGCTGGCTTCCATATGATATGTTTTCCTAATAGTCTACACCATTTAATTAAAATGCCCACCTTAAACATCTTGTGGTTTAAATGTCTTCTTTAAGAGATTCTCAACTACACTGTGGTCAGAATATTCCTGGCAGCTACCCCAGACCATGCTATGTGCTTGCAGATGATGTCTACTATAGCGCTTAATACAGAACTTTAGTCTTACAGTATGGATCCAGCCTTCTCTACTTAGCAGGGTGAGACTTCGGTCAAGTTAATCTCTGCTGGGTTTCAATTTTCTACATAGAAAAAGTAATACAGTGCAGATCTGCAATGCAGGTGAAGTGTTCTTCATACAGTGAGCATTGTATGAAGGACAACTCTTCATGTTTGCCATTATTTAAAAAAAAAGATGGGTGAGCCAGCAGGGCCCCAGTGGAAGCACCCTTTAGGAATAAATGCCTTTCACACAGAGTGTGGCTTTTCTGGGTCCACTGATTCCGTTCCTGATAAATGAGGCTGAGGCTGGATTAGCAACTGTCACTGTGACAAAAAAGCTGACAGAATCAGTGTGTGTGGGGGGAGGAGGGAGGATTCATTCTGACTCACAGTTTCAGAGGGTGTGGTCTATGGTTGGTTGGCCCTGTTACCCTTGGGCAGAACATGTGGCATCAGGAACACATGAGGTGGAAGAGCTTCATCTCAGCAGAGACAAAGGGAGCAGGACTGACATTCAAAGAAACACATACTGGCCCGTTCTCTGTACCCAAGTCTTACCCATTGCCTAGAGTTTCCAGAACTCTTAGATCAGTACCATCAGCCAGGGACCAGGTATTTAGCACATGATCCTGTGGGGAACATTTTATATTCATACTGTAATAAGGATTAATAAATCTGCCTTATGACGACTAAGTGGCATAGGCACTGTTTTAGAAGTCAAGGCTACTCTACTATGAGGTTAGTAACAGCAGTAGCAGAAGCTAAATGCTGATTGTATTTGGAGGATTGAAGGAGACAATGCATTGGAAGTGTTTGGCCCCAGGCTGGTCCTTGACACAGAGTGTTACCCTCTGCTTGGTACATACGCCACTCCACTTAGGAGCTACCTGTACCTTGAGAGCAAGCTCTCTACTTCCATCTTCTCTGTCTGATGGCACACCAGCCCCTGGAACATTTTCTCTCAACTGTCCAGGTTCTCTTCACCTTGTATCATTCTGTAAAAAACACTAAGATTTTCTGTGCACAAGACAGCTTTCTGAGAAGTTCAGCTTCTGAGCACATCATGAGGTTGTGTGATGTTTGCACAGATCAGGCCGCTTTTCTTCATGACTATTCAGTGACAGATGAGCTGCCTGGTTTCTTTTCTAGTTTACGCTCCATGTTTGAGCAGTCTGACAGGAAGAATGCCAAGTGCCACTCAACAGAGAACAATCAGGGAATATGCTTTAAATCAAATAACTAAGGTACATTCTTTGGTAGATTTTCTTTTCATCATACAATTAGATCAGTATTCTTGACCTAGAAAACAATCGATGACACTTGTCGTGGGGTAAATTATCTCCTGGGATCCATTAGGCCAGGGCAGTCTGCCCCACTACAGCAGAGCCTGAGCTCAACACGGGCCTGGGAATTATCACTGACTTTGTTTTTTTATTAAGTTATGAGAGTCAGTTACAAAGGGAGAGCAAATAAAAGAATGAGGAAAAGACTGAATGACAGAAATAAAAGACCAAAATGAGGGTTGAAGAGATGGTTCAGAGGTTAAGATCACTGGCTGCTCTTGCAGAAGACATAGGTTCAAATCCTGGCACCCACATGGCAGCTAACTGCAGTTCCAGGGGATCTGACACCCTCTTCTGGCTGTGGGCACTGCAGGACACCGGGGCACTTGCATGATGCAGGCATAACATTTATACACACTAAGGAAAGAAAGACAAAAGTGAAGTAATATAGTTGAAATTTCAAACACATCCACAAATGGTAAAAGAAAAACAACAAAACTCAAGTGGACAGTACTTCCTTCTTTCCTCTCTTGCTCAGAGTCATTTGTCTTTGGCTAAGTGAGGCAATGTCACAGTTAAACAGCTAACTCAGGTTCCATGTATCATGACTCCCTGGAAGCTCTGTGCATTTATTAAAGCTTTTTTAATATCTTCCCACCACAGAATATGACATATGGATCATGTGGGTGAGTGTTATAAGAACATTTGTGTAGGCTTCAAAATAATCCAAATGTTAAATTGCTATCAAAACAAGAGAGATTCTATAGGTCATGGTAGAGCATGCCTTTAATCCTAGTGCTCTGGGGGTAGAGACAAAGGTATCTCGGTGAGATCAAGACCAGCCTGGTTTACAAAGTGAGTTCCAGGTCAGCTGGGACTACAGAGAGAACCTGCTTCAAAAACAAACAAACAAACAAACAAACAAACAACTCATAACGGAAGGAAATGATAGCCTATACAGTAAGAGTTTTCTAAAGTGTCTTGGGGAGGCTCTCAGAGCCAGGAGACAACCAAGTTAAGAGAGGTATGTTGAGATAGCGAAGTACAGGACCCTGTCCTGAGGGAAAGGATGTCAGTGAAGACTTGTGTGGGAGATTAGGGCTAGAGAAGAAGATACTTGTATGTATGTGGGTGTTTGTGTGTGTGGTGTGTGTGTGTGTGTGTGTGTGTGTGTGTGTGTGTGTGTGTGTACCTGGGAATTGAGCTTTTGTGTTTTCATTGCCTTCATAAACTTGCATCTTTTGAAAAAAGATAGCTAATGAGTTTAGGTCAAAATCTACTAAAGGAAAAAAACAATTTTTACTGTGTTTCTTGTGTCTAATTTGAATCAGTTATTGAGAAGGCCTCCTTTTCTGTTTACTTATTTGTGTGAATAAAGGTGTGTGTGTGATTAAAAAAAATCTTCATGATCCACTTTAGTAGAATCAACCTGTCTTAAGAAAACTTTGAATAGTGAAGAAGAAAATCTAATAGTCACCCCAGAAGTGGAGAGCTTGGCAGGTGGCGTGAGTGTTATAGGTCAATGTTACATTTTAAAATTCAATCTGTTATTAGTGAGAACTTGAAAGAACTTCAAACACCTTTCAAATGTGTTTAAACAAAAATAGATGATTACTTGTGGAAAGCTGTATTTTCTATTTTTAGATGTAGAGCTCTTTTAGTCTAATCTTTAAAAAAAATACAGTGTTACATTTTGCTTAGACATTGAATAATACTTCAAAGCAGTTGCTAAACTCAGTCTTAACTGTTCAATTATATCATACAGTTTCTTTTTAATCTTTAAGTGATATATTTCAAGGGTTAAAACAGAACATTCTCTTTTAAAAACTATTTTATTTTTTATTTTATTAGTATGAGTATTTTGCTTGCACATATATGTGTACCATGTGGGCAGTATACACAGAGGCCAGAAGAGGGTGCCAGATCCCTTGGAACTGGGATTACAGACAGATGTAAGCTACCACGTGAGTGCTAGGAACTGAACCCAGGTCCTCTGGAAGAACAATTACTCTTAAACACTGAGCCATTTCTTAGCCCCTTAACAGTTCATTTTCATAGACATGAAGTTGATTTGATCTACCTGGGTCATTGTTATGAAATATATATACTTTCCATGACAGTGGCTCTCAACAAAGACACAGAGGCCATAAAGCACCCAGCTTCCACAGCTGAATATTCTTGGGCTTGTTTGGTCCTCACATATACCAATGCCCTCGAATAAAGCAGTTCATTAACTTACCTTGCTGTTTTTCAGAAATGACAATGCCTACTTTGTGGTTTTTTGTCAGGGATGAGATGATGTGTATTAATAGTTGATCTTTGCTTAGTCACTGTTCTACAAACAGGGCTATTATGAAGACTGGGTTTCTTTCCTCCTGTAGTTGGGTACTTCAGTAAACTTCTCCTTTACTGTCATTAACTTCTAGCTGGAATTTAAAATGTTCTTCCATTGTGAAATAAGGAACAAATACACTTAGATTGAGAATGGTCTGGAGGTCAGTTGGTGGCTGTGATGA
The DNA here is from genome assembly GCA_035773235.1 of Eospalax fontanierii. Lineage (NCBI taxonomy): Eukaryota > Metazoa > Chordata > Mammalia > Rodentia > Spalacidae > Eospalax > Eospalax fontanierii. Next base: position 34,862,685 of record CM069547.1, read on the forward strand.
CTGTTGCTTAGGTTTGGGATTTCAAATGTTTCTAATTCCTCTCTCTCTAAAATGCTGACATTCTGGATAAGCATATCCTGGCTATAGGCCACAGCCAGCCCTCTGTTTCTGTGAAGATGGTTTAAATCAATGTAGTCACCCCTGCTTGTTTGCCATTGCCTGGAGCTGTTTTATCTGACACAGCATAGAGGGAGTAAGCTCCTTCCAGATCCTCTGTCTTACAGCCTAGCATTTACCCTCAGCCCCTGCTGGGAAAGTGCACCCGGGGCTGTGTAGGCTGTAGCATTACACGTTTGTGTCTAGTTATTAGCAGGTAAAAATTGGCATCAAAAAAGAATTAAAACACTAATCAATATCAAAACTCTAATATGAGCCAACAACTCCTACTAGGTACAGTACACACACATACATACACACACACACACACACACACATACAACCTTTTCCCCTGACTCCCAGTCTCATCATTGCTCTAAGGATTTTCCTTCTAGTTGATGGTAGACGCAGATTAGAAAGTGAGCAAACATAATCCACCATGGAAAGAGCTATGATGTAAGAACTCTCTGTAGTCAGTGGTAATGGTCAGTGAAATTGTGTTGTTACCACAGCAAGTAAGCACATAGCTCAGGAGATGCACATTGTCCTCAGAAAGTTAGCATTTGCTGGAGGGAGTGGACATTAACTCATGGAATACTAGCCATGGAGAACAGTCTCTCCATTATGCATCTGTAAGGATGGATTATAAGGTCATGGTGATCATAGTCTGAAGGGCAGTGCAGGGGTAAACAGAGTGCTGTGTGTGCTGCTAGCATCTGAAACAGCTCCATGGAGGATGAAAATGTAGACTACCTCTCAAATTCTGGGTTCTTTATTGTACTGTGGATTTACTACTTATTGATGTCTTCAACAAATGTTTTGACAGCATGGCTTGATCTTGAAAGTAATAGTTGCTATAGCAATAAGAACTTTATAAATAATTTACAAATAGATTTCTTTGTGGCTTTCTGATATGTTTATTTTCATAAAAGATATTTTCTGACCTTATGTTTATGTTTAGGATACACTGAGGAACTTATTATACCTTCTCAAAGAACAAGAATTATGAAGTCTGTATATTTCTTTGCGTATTATTTGTGAATTTATAGATATGTATCATCTTCTTATTTTTTTTTTCTTATGGAACTAAACAAAGACCTCATGTGGAAAATAAGTAGCTGCTGTTCCTTCAAAGCTGTCTGTGACAGAGAATCAACCACTACCCTTTGCTTGTCACAGAGTCAAAAGCAAGTAAGGTTACAGAAGTTTATAGGGGAATAAAAGTGCAGACTTCGGGAATGGAGGCTATTGTCCCTGGGCCAGCTGGAGATGGGATTAGCAGGAAGGAGACTTCCTGTGAGACTGGTGTAGGAGCCAATCTGACATTCTCAAATTGGCTGTGGTTTAGAAGAAAGACCCAAAGTAGTGAAAGTGCACAAATCACTGACCAAGTTACTGACCAGTTACTGCTCATCCAGGAACATGCTGAAGGGATGCTGGTTGGTTGAGGCTGGTTTATGTAGGTCATCTTTCAAAGTTCTTTGAAAGTGGTGACTACTTTCTACTTGTTCAGTCTTTGGCTTGCAGTATGGATACTTGTAGTCAATTCCATACCTTAATCCTGCTAGTTTTCTTTCAGTCGCATTTATTTGTTTATAACTTTGAGTCCGGGTCTCGCTATGCTTCTCTAGCTAGTCTGAAGTCTTAATTCTTTGGCCTCAGCCTCCAAAATGCCGGGATTTCAGTTAGACACAATCCACATTCATTTTCTTTGTGTTTATATTGAAGTGTGAGAATGGGAGCTCACCATCTCTCACACCCAGAACTTGCATAGGTTTACAGAAAGCCAAGATAATAGATTTACTTTTTTTATAATCTGAAGAAAATTTTATTTCAATGTGTCATTCCTTCATACCAGATTGTATGCATATTGTCCTGGCTTTTCAGCTTAATTCATTTAGGTTTAAGCTTACTTTGTCATTGTCACATACCTTTAATGCCCTTCCATTTTTATTTTGAATTTTATATGCAGCTGAAAAATTTGTGGTTCTAATTCCTTAGAACAAATTCTTTTCTTCCTGTCTGTGTACTTAAATTGGCAGAATGATCATGAAACACATCTACTGCTTTTGCAGGAAAAAAACATCCCTATTCCTGTAGCTGTTTGGGGAAAGTGTTCCCAGTTCATGACTCATCCTTTTGGTGGTCTGTGTGCTTTTAACTGGCTTTTGTCAAGATCTACTGGAAGAATATAGGTTCATTTCAGCCAAGAAATATGGCTAGATATATGGAACTGGGCTCTGAAACTAATAGGAGGCTTTCCAAAGGTCTAGGAACTAGAATAGGAATCTAGAAGAAGGAGACGATTTAAAGAAAAAAAAATATGACTAAACCAGAAACCATGATGCTGAACAGACAGTTAGATAGAAGAGGAAGAGACCCAGCTGATAGAGAGAAGCCAGGGAATGGATGTAAAAGGAGTAAGATCCCCAGAAACTAAGGCACTGGAAGTGTGCAGTAGACATGCAGGCTTGGGAAAACTTAACCCTCAGGGTCTTAAAGCCCCGAATTGCATGGCTTCTACTATACAAAGTTAACATCTAACTCCTTTATAAGCTCGTGTGCAGAGGAGAGCAAGGACTTCGGTTTGCCTTGGTATCCTCTTATGTCTGGCAAAAAGCAAATGTTAAGTCAATTTACTTTACATAAGTAAATGTTGAATTGACAAAGGTTTATAATTTTATGATTCTATCCAAGTTATTTTCATTGACTTTGGGATTTATTATCTACTTACCTGATCTTCATGTCTGGTACAGGCTGAGCTTTTCTTTCATGTAACGATTGCTTATAAAAGTATAGAAAAGATGGATTCCAATTTTATTTTTTAATGAACTCAATATAGTTTGTCGTCAACAAAATGTCTTCTTTGTAAGTAGTTTTTTGTGTGTTTCAGGAAATGTAAAAATTATGTAAAAGCTCTTACATATTAAGTGGCCTTGCCTGTAACCTCCATCTTGGTAGATTTGTTCCAGTTTTTCTAGGATCTGACCACTTTAGATTTAATACTGAGAATGGAAGTTTCAATTATAAAATAAGATAAGAAAGAAAGTAAGAAGGGTAACCAAAAATGTATGATTCTACAAACAAAAATGATAATTTCTGAAGTAAAAAAACCTCAATTCTATGTCAAATAAAATTGAAGGTAAAAAATGTAAATCAGAACATGAAAGTTAAAGATTAAATTGTAACATAACAACCACTAAGAAGAAACTCTAATTCTGTGTAGTTTAATACATGCAAAGTTATAAAATCTGTATAACTTACTTAATAACTTTCTCAGGGTCTGGCATACTGGAAGAATTATATCCTGTTGAAGTGACAAGCATTCCCAGGTATCAGAACCTTCCCACTGCACACTCATCACTTCCTAAAGCCCATTTGTTACACAGCCAACAGCAGGCTCACCAGCCACTCGGGGACTCAGGGGAACAGACTGGCTTTGCATAGCTTGTATAACTACTGAGGGGAGGTGACACAGTACTGTAGTTCAAATCCTCCATTTTAGAGGCAGGAAGTAATTCTTATTATTTCTCATTCTTGCTTTATGACTAAAGCAAATGACATCTACTTCAAAGGGCAAAGGGAATATAATGTGCTCAAAAGAACAAGATCCAAGATGTTTCTACAGCACTAATGACTTCCTCAAAAGGTAATATTTTCATTGGCCATGAATAAAGATCTGCATACAAGATAGCATGCCTATGCATGGAAGTCCCTGGAAGTGCTACACACTCTTTCTGTTGATATACAATCTTTGCGGAAAATGATTTCTTTGGTAAATGCATTACCATGCCTCCTATTATTCTACCTATGCTCTTCAGTATTTATTTTTAATCGCCCCCTTGACTGAATGTGCATTAAGGCGATTTCTAATTGAATAGCAAAGAAAGAATACATTAGAACAAAGTAGGAAAAGAGTGTAACAGAAAAACAAATGTGAATAACAGAAAAGAAATAAAATGTTTAACAGATTAAAACCATCATTCATTGATTTCAGTGTGATACTCTGATTACAAAACAGAGATGTTTTGGTGACAGGGAAAACAGTCAACTCTGTAGTGTCTATCAGAGAAAGCTAATGTGTTAGTTAGCTTTCTGTCTTGGTGAGAAAACACCTGAGATGATCCATTTACATGGAAGAAGACTGTTTTAGATCACTGTGGCAGATGCTGCAGTTTGTAGCAGAGAAGGCTGCTGCTCACTTCATGCAGCCAGGAAGCAGTACAAGGGCCCACAAATGGGGCCTCCTGACGGTTCCACCTACTCTAATCACTCCATGGACTGGCCATCAAGCCTTCAGCACTCAAGCCCTTGGGGGATTTCCCAGATTCAAGGGATAGCAGTAGATAAGAGTGGAGATCAGTGAAGAGGAAAAAGACAAGGGGCAAAGAGGAGCAGAGATAAGTTGATTGTCTCAAACTTTCCTGGCCCCTTGACAGGGTACCTGTCTTACTGACTTGGACTTTCTTGTTTTCAGACCTATAGCTCTGCCTAGAGTTCTGCAGCATCTTTGCTTCCTAACAGCCACTCACGAGCCAGCTTCCCAGACACTTGCTGGGACTGTGAATCAAAAGATATTTTGAGAACAAAAGCAGCATGTAGACAGATGTCTGTGCCTAGGAAGCCTGTCTTCTCTCCAGAATCCCAGAATCCAGACCTTGAAATCTTGTCTACCTCAGTCACTCTCCAGTCCCTTCAAGTGCAGTTTAAAATAAATTTTATCCAGAGCTGTCAGGTATTCTCAGAGGGAACACTGGTCTGCTACAAACCCTGTCATCAAAGTCCAAAGAAAAAAATGTCTGTAAATGGTGATTTCTAACCTCAGCATTGCTTGTGGAATTGGCCATGATTGAAAGTATTTTACATTCTCTAAGCATGTCTTCTGAGCTTTTTAGAACAGAAATCATAATAGTAGAAACATTTGAAACTTAAATTTGGGTTTGTAATTCATTGCTTAAAATACATAGAAATATAGTTTACAATTATAGTCTTAAAAATATAACCATTTTGTATGCCCAAAAATTATCTGTCACGTTCTAGGCAATATAAGTAAAAGTTAGTAGAAGTTTCCAAAAGGCTCATAGTGGGAGCTTGGAGTACTTGGTATAATTAATTTATATTTCTGTCACTGAAAGAGTGACTATCTGTCAAAAATGTCTGTCTGACTTTCATGGGAGTCTATATAACTCTCAGAAAAATAAAATTCAAGTAAGAAAGAAAGTTAAGCAATACATTTAATTATAGAGAATTCAGAGGAAACCCTAATATTTTTTCTGAAAGTTTTCCAGATTATGCTGTTGACCTTAAAACTGCTAAATATATCTCTAGCTTAGGGAAGCTAAATTCTGGAAGACACTGCTACAATCATCCTGAGTTCTTCAGAGTAATTTTCAGTCTCTAAAAATAAGAAACCTTTGATAAGAGAAGGAAAGAAGATCTGGAGAGATGATTCAGCAATTACAAGTACTGGCTGTTCTTGCAGGAGACTGGGTTTGGTTCTCAGCATCCACTCGGTGGCTAACAACCATCCCTAACTCTAGTTCTGAGGGATTTGATATTTTCTTCTGTCCTCTGTGGGCACTGCACAACATGAGTGCACTTACTTAGATGTAGGCAATACACATATACTCATAAAATAAAAATAATAAATAAAATATATTTTAAAAAGAGAAGTAAAGAATGATGATTAAGCACATGATATGTGTATGCCTTTACTGATTATTTAATGACAACAGCACCCTCAAAAACAAATAGTTGCACACTTTGCCCTCCAAAAGTTAATTATTAAGAAGATGATGCAGGTTTCACTGGACAGCAACAGTGGAGCTGAGGATCTCCATTAGTGCAAGGAAGCACAGACTTCCCAAGGGCCTGTTGCCTGCACTGTTTCTAGACCATTCACTCATGTCCCACTTTTCTGTTCTAACCACGTTGATAGTCCCCCCTGCCCAACCCCTGTTTCTATGCCTTAGCAAGTAACAAACAAATCAAAACAGCTCTTGGACTGAACTGCTCTTGGTTGGCTTCTTTCTGGTGATGTGACCTCTTCCTTCAGAAATATGCCTTTGTTTTCTGAAATGCAAATTGAATTCTGTGGAGGATAAAAACTCTGTCTCTTGCTTTCTGATTTGCATATTGGAATGACTCCTGATCTACATTTTGTATACTTGCCCACCATGATGTCTCTGGGACATTTTATAATTAAGGTGGGTTGCTTTTACCAAAGTTTTACTGGGTTTTCAGTATATTAAATTAACTTTTACCTTTGAAATCAAAATTACAATGAGTAGAACAAAGCTATGAATAAATGCTTAAAGATTATTTAGGAACCTGAAATTTGCTTGGTAGATTATTTGAAGCCTTGGATGAATCAAATACCATTTAACAATTTCTAATAGCATGCTGTTTTTTATTTAAAGTAACTTGGAATAGACATGCTTTCTAATAGTCCATTGTGGCTCAGTTAATTAAACTAGATAATTTGTGTCAGCACTAAAGGAATATTAAAAGCTAATACTTTCAAGGTTGCAAAAGCAGTCAGTGCAGTAAGGTTGAAGTTATAGATCAAGACTCTGGCCCAAGTGGTCACAATGGTCACATTGCCCAGGACTACAGAGCTACCTCAGCTCCTCTTATTGGATGAAAGTCATTATCCCAGCTGACACCATGCATTTTACCTTTTTAGCCAGATAAGCATTTAAAGATAATCCTAGACAGATGGTAAAAATAATGAAGTCTTCCAAACACCAAGATTGCTGCTTCTAAATAATTAAAAAAGCTCGTCTCCATTTAGGTATGTGACTGATTAGAGATTGTGGTTTAAGGTGGAAGATAACCTTCTGTAGCTGTCTTAATCTGAGTCCATGCCTTTAGGGAATTTGGGCAGTTGTTCCTTCTTTATCCTTCCTGATCCTTCACAGGCAACCCGATCATCTGCTGTACAGTTTGAGAGTTTTTACAGTACAATGTGGTATTTTTGTCTCTTATTTGTATATATTAGTTATATGTCATGGATTCATTTATGTACATAATGGGTTTTGACCACACTCATACCACATTACCTCCTGGCATCTTACCATTTCTGCTGCTCTTCCAGAACTAGGCATTTTTAATAATTATGCTGCAGTGATAGCTATCTGCTGGACCCTGTACACCATGAAATGTAGGCAGGCCAACCTTGAACCTCTTTCTCCTTATGGTCCCATTCTGACAGAAGCTTCTTCTTGATCACGAGTATCTGGCATTCAAACTCCCTTGTTGACTTTGAGCAGTGATAATGTGATCTCACCTTGGTGCTTGTCCTTGTCAGTGAACATAAATGAATTTCTCACAGCTCTGGAGGCTGGGAAGTGCAAAGTCAAAACACTAGCAGCCTCAGTTTCAGTGTCTGATAAGGGCCTGGCATCTCCTTTTAAGATGGCTGATTAAAGGCTAAGTTGTCAAATGGTATAAGACAGAAGGGCAAATAGTTCCAGTTGGTTCCCTCTAGTCCTTTCATAAGAGCACTAATCCAGTCATTAAAGGGGGGTTGCCATGACCTAATACCTTCCAAATCCTTCTCCTCTTAATACTAATGCCTTGGATATTGTTTCAGAAGATCTTTCAGAGGGGAACAAATATCCACACCACGGCATTGCTCTGGCATGTGTAACTTTAAGAGAGTAAGGAAATTAGCACCATGTGGAGCAAATCTTTGATCAATGGATATCAGAATCAGTGAATATTGTTTTTCTCCCTTTCTGTGAATAGAATTTTATAAATGATAGCTCTGTAAAGAGCCCCCAAAAAGACAGAAACAGAAAAATACAGTCAGACTTGCTGGATAAGAAATGGTAGCCAGCTCAGTCACACATAACTGCATTATGTCTTACATTACCTTCCTTTCCCTCAGTGCACGTCTATGAGACCTTACTTGTCAATTAAACCATACAACATAAGCTATGCCTCAGGTTCCATTCCCTGAGTATCTAAGGGTAAGAACATTTGGAATACTTACATGTTTAAACTATAGACTTTGAGTTGATTTAGAGGGATCTATTCAGTACATTTTTGTTGGTGCCCTGGGAAAATAGCTGCTAGCTTTTGGCAGCAGGTAGCTATACATTTAGAGGTCAGGGTCTTTAAAATATAATATTTATGAGACAAAACTTGTAAGTGTAGCAAGTTTTTGCAAAAGTGCTCAACAGCAGAGCTTATTGGCAGCAATCTTCAAAAGGTATAACAGAAGTAAGTTTGAGAAATTTTGGCTCCCACATGGAGGGAAAATTATGAAAAAAAGGGACTAGAGAAATGGAGGTTACATAGTAAAGGAAAACAAAGGGAGTGTATAAAATGCAGGGCTGTACAGAAACTACAATTTTCCACAAAGTTACATGTGCGGGGCCAAGGAGCAGGGACATGTATATTGTAGAAAACCTGGATCTCATCCTGCTTCACACTGACAAAAGCTCGTGCATACGGTCCCCTCAAAAGTGCACAATCCTGTGAACAGCATATCTAAAGAGAGACTATTTTGTAGGGAAGATATTACAAACATGTCATCATTTAGAGCATCGGCTATTATTCAAATAAGTTTATTTTTGTTAGGGAAAGATTATATTTTTCATCAATTAAAAAACAGTGTTAATATTCTGCTGTTGTAACAAAATGCTTAAATAACTCAGCTTCTAAGAAGGAAAAGTTTATTTTGGCTTCCAGTTTCAGTCCATGGTCAGTTAGCATTGCTCTTTTGGGGAATGGTGAGGTAGCATAGAGGACTCTCCATCCCAAGGAGGCCAGGAAGCAAAAAGATGAGAGAGAGAGAGAGAGAGAGAGAGAGAGAGAGAGAGAGAGAGGCAGAGGCCAGTGTCAGGTTATCTTTCTCTTCCAACTAGGCTCCCCCTCTTAAAGGTGCAATCAACTACCAGTAGTGCCTCAAGGTGGTGATTAAGCCATTCATAAATGGCCTTTAGAGGACATTTCAAATTCGAAGGATAGCACATACCATTTTAAAGAGTATCCTATGGTTGGAAACGAAGGTATTTAAGCAGGAGATGAAGGAACACTGGGCTACGTAAAACTCAGTCTGAGGTGACTCAAGTGAAAGATGAAACCAGTCAGTACCCAAAAGAGTGACAAGAAGAGGGGAAATGAGAAGAAAAGAAAGAAAATGAAGAAATACTGTCAAAAATGGAGAAAGACTAGGTAGAGTAACTTTCAAAAATATTGTCTTAAATACATATTTCATACTAAGCAAAAATGTCATGTTCTAACTGGATTCTGATAAGTAGTCATAGGACTTAGTAATTGTGAAACAAATTCTGGATATTTTAGGATTGAATAAATAAATACATCAAGGACAATGAGCCTCAGTTTTATCCCTTTTGGAGAAATAAGCTCCAATTCAGTTGAGAGTGTCTATCAGTTATCAGCGTGTACTCACTAGACACCGTAGCCATTGCCTATTGCTGCTGGGCTGGCCACTGCTCTGAATACTATAGGCAGTTGTAGCATACTGTTAATATTTGAGTAACTACGCATAGATAAGGTAAAGTAATATGTGGCACAGGAGATAAAAGGTGGCAACTGTACAGACTGTGAAGAGAGCTTGTAGGGTAGGATGATGCTCAAGGTGAGTGGGTGAATGGAGGAGGATGTGACTATGCACTGATGTCCACCTTGTGCACACTGAACACTTCTGTACGCTTGAGGCAGCACTCACATTATGCAAGGTACTTATTAAGAAAGTAGTCTTAGCTTACTATAAATTTAATAATAAAATTCCGAAATTTTACACTTTACTACCATTTGAAATAAAATAGCTTAAAAGACAAATACATCGTGCAATGCCACAAAAAATTTTGTCTTTTATGCCCTTATTGTAAGATTTTATTTAAAGACTTTAAAATTTTTAAAATCTTTTTGTGTTTGGTTAAAAAGCAAAACAAACATACTCATTAGCCTCGGCTGTCACAAGCTTAAGGCATCAACATCACTGTTGATATCAACACACTTTTTTCTAAGGTTATATAACATTTCCTAGGAAGGTAAAGTCTTCAGAGTCAATAACAAAAATGAAGTTGTTATCTAGAGTGACAATAATGCCTTCATTTCCTGAAGAACCTGCCCAAGGCTGTTTGATAATTAGCATATATATGTCTATTTATTTATTTATCTATGTATCTATAAATGTAAGAGTACACTTTGAAAATTCAGCACAGTAAATGTATAGGACTATAACATAGTCTTACAAATTACTTGATTATATAATGCTCTGCATATAGTGTATTTACACACATATGTATGTATCTCACGATATAGATACCTATACATTTATGTATGTATGTACATATGTATGCATATATATATATATATATATATAAACTAGAAGCATAGTAGATTTATTCCATTGTCACTTCAAATGCGAGCAATATGTTGTGCCAAGATATAGCAGCTACATCACAGGGTAGTAGGATTTTTTAAATCTCCATAATATTATGGGATCAATATTATATATACAGTCTGACATTGACTGAAATGTTTCTATCCAATATGTGATTATATGCAGAGAATTAAGATTAAAAGAACCTTGAGGAATGGAATGGAGTTGGAGGTTTCTGTCTAAACTCATGATATGTCCCTCTGTCTCTCTCTGTCTCTCTGTATCTCTGTCTCTCTCTCTCACACACACACAGTTTATATATTTTAACTCTCTGATCTGGGAATAACATGTCTCAATATGAAGGACTACTTAGATCTTGAATTCTAAACACCATTATCTAATAAAATGGCCTTATTTGCAAGAAAGCTGATTCTAGGATTGTGACAAGTGAGAGGCAAGGTAAGAAAGAAGGCATCCTTTTATATCAGGAAACAAGGAAGCCATCCAATAATGGTGAGCACATGCAAAAGGCCTTAAGAGACAGTAGTCAAAGGCACACCCATTGGTCAGCTCTGAGACAATGTGAGAATCACAGTAAAAATAGAAAAGGATTATTATAAGATGAATTAAGTGAGAAGCCATCAATTTGCACCAATATAAATAAATAAACTAGAAAGAAAACTCCTTATTGAATGGTCAATGAGTGGACATCAGATGGACTACAGATAATTTAAATTAACATTGAACTCTAGGATACACACCAAATGGATGAAATTTTAATTATGAATTTATGAAACTCTAACTTTTTTTTGGAAAAAACGTATAACCTGTCAAAGGTAAAATGATGCATGGTTAACAAACATTTGCCATTTATAATGCAGCCAAAGTGTTAATAAACAATATGCAAAAAGTTTCTATATTTCGGTAAGGAAATGGACTAAGAAAACATTTAGACAAAGAGGTGAATAAATTGTGGACAAAAGACAAGTGGCAGTGGTTACAAAAAGACGCTCAGCTTCACTCATAAAATGGTAAATGGGACTATACTGAAATAATACATGTATAATACTTCAGAAAGACTCACCTCACTCTCAGAATATACACTAGAACTTTGTCTTTATAGATAAATTTCCAGCGATTAGTAAAACTGCAAGCTCATACACACTTTCAGTGCCTTTGCTACGCGTAGCACTTTGAACTCAAGGTGCCACTGAAAGAAACAGTATGTTTATCTGACTGGAGAAGTTGTTGTTCAGGATGAAGGCATCATTGAGCAAAGATAACAAAGAACAATAGTAGTATTTGTACTGAAAACATACAAACTAGAAGATCTTTAACTATTTATACCTTTACCTGTCTTCAGAAAAATGCTTACTCAGTGTAATAAATCTATTAGGTAATTCTTTAAAGAAATTAAGTTTTTGAACTAATTCAATTCCCTCTAGTTTTTTTTTTCTTTTTAACACCAGGTAGGTATTATTGTCCAAAAACATACTGAAAAATTACACATCCAATACATGAGTTCATGTGTATAGCTGAAGGCTATTATATAACAAGAAACCCTGCCAGACAGGAGAAACTTCTCTTTGAGTTGTTCACCAGGGTAGTTCAAAAGACTCCCAAAATTACACAGGTTATTGCTACAGTCCTTGATTGCCTCCCCGAACTTGAAGGTAAGACCCTGCTGCTGAAGACAACACATATTTTAGACACAGGACTTGGAGCAATGGAACTGGAACTTACCTGGAAGCTAACTCCCTGAAGGCTAGCTCTCATACTTTGGAGAACTTTATGCAAACTACTACTACTACAACGATTGATACAACAAACTATATTGGGGCAGTAGTAGCACTTTTATCTTTGGGCAATCAACAGTTACTTAATTGGATCTAAAGCCCACTCAGTGCGAAGGAACTCATATGTGATAATTTAAACATATCCAAATCCACATGGCTAGACTGCACATACATCTTAGAGAAAACACCAAGGATGTCACATCCCTGGGCAAATGTAATTTCTAACCACGTATCAAATATGGTACAGACAAATATGTCAGTCACCACTCATCAAAGAAGTTTCTTTTGCAACAGACAGAGACTATTAAAGAGTTCTACAACTGGTCACACACAGAGATTAAGTGCCTGTGAATGCCCAACCCTAAGTGACACATCTACAAGGGAATTTCTAAACCTAAGGCTCATAGAACATAGTGAATGCTATGTATAGAATACTAATGCATCTCTCAACTCCAATCAACGAAGCTCCGTCATTTAACAAAGGACAATGAACCCAGGGCTCAGGTACCACTGTGGAAGATGGGGCAGAAAGATTGTAAGAACCAGGGGAGGAGGGACATGACCTTATGCAAACAGTCTTATAGACTCCTTGCTCGTATGAACTATAACAACGGTGTCAGCATGCACAAAACCCATGAAAACTTAGACAGACGAAAACTTAACACAGAAATGTGGAAATGGGCAGCAGGTCCCAATCTTAGCTGAAGAATTATTGCGCAACTGATTACTACTGAGTGAGGAAGAATTGATCTTCTTTAATGGAGTGACTCTACATAGACTGACTAGACCCCAATGGATGAACTTGTATTGACGGATATCAAGGGAAATTAACTTGACTCAATAGACCTTAACATAAATGACAAAATGTACAAAATTCTGTGGGGTGGGGGGTGGGGGCTATGGGAAGGTGCTGATGGGGAAGCGGTGTCAAGAGGACTAAGATGTTGTACATGAAATACACACAAATTCAATAAAAGTATATTTATTTTAAAAAGAACTGACCAAACTCCAAATCTAAGAATGTTAATATAACTGTATATCACAAAACAAAATGAAATTAGGTACACTCTCTGAGAAAACTTAGAGCAGCCAGGAGGGTGATCATGTTCGTATGTAGGGTGCCTATCTCATTAAAGTCACCCATGAGGCGTGAAATTAAGCCTGATGGTGAGAAGCCCTGCACATATGCACAGTGCTTTAAGTCTTCCTAGCATCACCTTAAAAAATGTAAGCAGAAAAAATTAAGGATTACCAAATGTTGGAAAGAGTAATTAATGTGAAAATAAGTTACTCTAAAACCCAAGAAAAACAACTAAGCAAACCAGGAGTAAACAGGGAGTGAAGAGAATTTTTACCCATCTAGTTAACATTCCTAGAAAGATTCATGGGGATTGCAGATAGGAAACAAGCTCAAATTTGGAATGCTATGAAAGAGCAGCTGTGAGTTAGTACGTGTGTGTGTGTGTGTGTGTGTGTGTGTGTTTGTGTGACACAAAAAGAAACGGAGACAGACAGGGACAAAGAAACAGAGACAGGAAAGGTGAGAGAGGCAGAGACAGAGACACAGAGAGAAAGAGAGATATAGACACAGAGAATTTATTCATCTATATTAGATGACTTTCCCCTTTCATTGCATCTGGGTCCCCAGTATATGGAATGATACTTCCCAAATTCATGGTTGGGTTTTTACTCTTACTTATTGTCTCTTGAAATAGCCCCATAGATACATCTAGAAATTCATTTTACTAGTTTCATAGGAGCCTTTCAATATAATCAAGTTCATAAGATTAATTGTTTCAACTCCATCCTTAGTCAGCCTGATACCAAAACACATTTCCTTAAACCCGAGCATTCTATCCCTGGATCAGGCCCTCTCATAATGCAAAATAAATTCAGTCATCTACAGTTGTCTCTATAGTCTTAACATTTTCAGCATTGTTTGTAAGTCTGTGTTCGATATCTCCTCTGAACCTTAAGGCAAACTCAGCTTTGAGTCCATGTTAAAAAAAAAGAAAAAGAAAGAAGGAAAGAAAAGAAAGAAAGAAAGAAGGAAGGAAGGAAGGAAGGAACGAAGGAAGGAAGGAAAGAAAATCAAATACTTTTGTATGGTAAATAATGGGGTTCTCTCTGAGGTTTTTTTTCCTACTGGTTCATTCAGTGGCAAGTCCCGCCCTCTGACCAATAAGGGGGCAGGAAGGTGGGGAGAAAGGAGAGAAAACATGGGCGGGCTGCAGGTAACCAGTAACTTTGTAAATTGTCCTAAATAAATCATTCTCTCTAATGGAAGATTAGTTTCCGTTTTTTTCCAGCCGGATTAACCAGACCCCGCCCGCTAAGGCGTGGAGAATAAATTTCATGAGACAACTTTCAACAGGCAAAGAATAAATATTGCCATTCCACAGGGAGGAACAGATTATCAAGGAATTATGGGACCAAAGAAAGACTGAAGCTCAGCAGGGCAAACACTAAATCTTGTAGCTCTAGATCTGGCTTTTGGGAATATGGTACCATGAGATTTGATATGTTTTGGCAGCCCCGTCCAAATGGTCTTGCCATTTGTAGCCTGTATCCTCTGTCTTACGCTAACTCACTCACTGCCTATAGCTTTCCTTGGAAGAAATTCCAAGTTCTTTGTGTTCAGCATTCCTGGACCTGTTTTGCAGATATGACTTCATCCTTACAGCTTCACACATGACTTTCAGGGGCTGTCTTCAGGAGCTCCAAATCTGTAACAGCATGGTTTTCTTTGAAATCTGGGTGGGAGCCTTGTTGTCCCATAAGAATTGCATTTTCCATGTCTGAAAAACTAACATTGTGTGACTAGAGGAGTTAGCTGTCAGCTCAATGTGTGCTCCTATACCATGACTGCAGTGGCTTCTGAGTGCCTAAGTAGCTAAGCACAGTAAAACTAATCCTGTAGAAATAACTCCCAAGGCACTGAGCTTGTGATGGATAGGGTCTGGCCAATTTCTGATATGTTCTCAAGCATCTTCTTTAATGTTTATAAGCAGAATAAAGGTACTAATCTTTTCAGAAACCTGACTTCCTTAGCTCCAACTTCATATTGGCTTTTCTCACTCTGGTGGTTTGAATTAGAAATGCCCCCACAGGCCTATATATTTGAATACTTAGTCCCCAGTGGGTGATCCTCTTTTGGGATCATAGAACCTTTAGGAATTATAGCCTTGGTGGAGGAAGCATGTCACTGGGGCAGACTTTGAGACTTCACAGCCTCTCTGCTTTGTATTTGCCATTGAAGATGTGCTTCTGACTCCTGTGACCATGCCTGCTGCCTGCTACTTACTGCCTCCCTGTCATAACGAACGCCCATTCTTCTGGAACTATCAGCCACAAGGAACTATTTCTTTGTATGTTGCTTCTGGTCATGGTGATTTATTACAGTGGAAAAGTAATGAATACACTTAGCAAACTTCAAAAATCTCAAAACGGTTTGCTTTTGCATCGAATTTTCAAGGTAAGACCTAGTTCAGAGCAGCTGACAATAACCATGCTACATCCAAATGCTGGACTGTCTTGGAATTCCCTCCTTCAGATTAGTTTTTTTCCAACTTTGAATTTAGCGTTTCAGGAAGTATAACGAGGGGAAATTGCACAGAAGGTTTGTGCTACATGTGAACAAACGGCCACTAGTACAGTTCCCAGTGCAGTACTTGCTCCCATCAGACATTTCATGAACACAGTCCTTACTGTTTCCATTTTTCTCTGCATTCTGGTCTTCTCATCCCAAGGTCCATTAAGCGCTGCTTACAGTTCTGTAGGGATTCTCTATCTTGTATCTTTAAGCTTCTTCCATATTCCTCCTACAAATCAGTTTCAAGGGCATAAGAACCATAAGGGTAGGTTAGATTCTATCAATGACTTATTTTTCTGGTACTAAATTTCTCGGTTAGTCAGACTTATATAGTCTGAAACAAGTAGCTGGAAGGAGAAAAGGTTTATTTGGGCCCATTGTTTCAACTGTTCCATCCAGCAGGGTGAGGAAGGCAGAGTGGAGCAGAGCAGCTCACACCACATGGCCTGGGAGTGAAGCAAAGGCTTTCTCCTTTCCCATTTTATTCCACCTTGACCCTCAACCTATGGGATGGTGTCATCCAAATTCAGAAAAGGCCTTCACCCCTCAGTTCATCCTGCCTGGAAATGCTACCCCGGATAGAGAAATGTGGGTTTTCCTAATATCCTAGGGGTTTCTCAATCCAATAATGTTGACAATCAAGATTAACTATCATAAAAATGGATATGGCTTGGGAAATCATTCTGTAGAAGAAAAAGGCAAGGAAATGAGAATGACAAAATATTTCAGGTTCAAAGAGATTAACTAGGGGGTGATTTAATAGATTCTAGAGAGAAAATAAAAGTGAGGTGATCATCAGATATATTCACGAAATCTTTCCAGTGCTCCCAGAAAATACATTTCAGACTACTGTGACATGTGACAGGTAGTGAGCACACAGGCCTAAGGTTAAGATGATTAGAAAACAATCTTATGTTTCTCCCTTGATATATAAGTGTAATCTGGAAATATCTAAGTATAATGATTATCTTGATACTTTCAAAGTTAACCATAATAAAAAGCTCAGTAGCTAAATACTACTAAGATATTGAATGATCCTAGGGATAAACTTTTCCAAAATCCAAATTACAGATCCCAGAAGAAGTTCTTAAACACAGAGAAAGGAATCCTAAGCCAGGTGATACAGTAAAGGGCACAAGAACCAAATGAAAGAAATGCAAACACAGAAACAGTCTGAACAAAGGAAGAAAGAAACATGGTCCGATAAAGCCAGTCCTAGAAGCCATGAGTCACCAAACAAATATCCTGCACCAGGTGTGGGATACTGCCTTAGATGCTGGTCACGGAAGTTCCCAAAGCTACCCAGACAACAAGACTCTCATTATTCCTCCTGGTT
The DNA here is from genome assembly GCA_035773235.1 of Eospalax fontanierii. Classification (NCBI taxonomy): domain Eukaryota; kingdom Metazoa; phylum Chordata; class Mammalia; order Rodentia; family Spalacidae; genus Eospalax; species Eospalax fontanierii. The sequence continues at coordinate 34,879,865 of CM069547.1, forward strand.
GTCTGCCAGAACTAGATGATAAGACCATATTACTGAAAACACTGCACACCTTGATGGCAAGACCTAAAGAAACCAAGCTGGAACTGAGAGAAGCTTCCTTCCTGACTGGTAGCTTTCATAGTCCTAGAAGTTTCTATGCCACTTGCAAGGGAGAAAATACATTAGTGATCTTAACTATCTGCAAATGCTGTGAATTGTGCTATCAACAGTCCAGCTGAGATGTACCCACTTGTGCAGTACTGGCTTGACTGTAATGGGGCTAACTGACTGCTTTCTGGTTGGATTTGAAGCCAATACCACAGGAGAGACTCCATGTCTGGCCTTATAAACTCAGTCAAAAACTCATGCTTGAGGAAGTCATAGGCTTTGGAAGGAATTCACTACTATTACTTAGTTAAATGGACATAATGTCAAACTGTCTTCTAAATATATTTATTTCTATGGACAGATACTACTTTCTGCTTTAAGAAGAGAAGCCTCCCTTTGCACTGGGCAGTTGTTTATGTAGACTGACAGCTTCCTAAGAGGTTGAGAATAAGGGACTGTTTGGAGCTCAACCCTAAATAAGACATTTTTACTTCTGAGGCACAGGGGACACCACAGAAGAGAGAGGAGGAAGAATGTAAGAGCTGGAATATAAGGAGAAGGGCCGTGAAATGCCATCGTCTAAGCATGCCAGGGCTATGGTAATCATGACCTCACAGCAGCTGTGTTTACTGCACTGAACCTACATCAGACAGGCCCTGCCAACAGTCAACTATGAATGGCGACAGGGGTTCAAAGGGTCCTAGTCCTTATTCTAGGAAGGGAGGGGTCATTGTTTTTAGTTTTTGTACCCACTGGTGAACTCTCCAGACTCCAGTAAAAAGCTGAACACCCATGGTCACATAGACACAGGAGATCACAAAACCAAACTTAAAGTCAAGAATGCGGAAAAGAGATTTGTAGGGAAGAGAAGGTCTAACAGGAGGAACGGAAATAAGAGAGGGCTGGTGGTGGGGGCGCATAATCCGAGTGCATTATGTACATGTAAGAAATTGTCAAGGAACAAAATTATAGCTCAAAATATAAAATAAATGCTTGTTAGTCTATAATGGCACAAATAAATAGTTGGATAAATAGGCAAATCTGTGCAGAGCATTTCTAAATAACCACAGATATATCACCGTTGGAGAGATAAAGCTAATTCCTTACTTTTTGAAAAAAAATGCTATCTATTATTATCAGTAAAGAAGTGAGAGAGAGCATGCGTGTGAGGGATGTCAGGTACCTATCTGCCATGATGCATCGTGTATGGAAGTCAGAGGACAAACTTGCAGGGGAAGTGCTCCCCTTCCACCTTTGTTAGGGTTCCATGGCTCAAACTCCAATCACTGGGCTTGCATGGCAAGTGCCTCTACTTTGAATCATCATGTCAGTCCTTCATTCTTTCCTTCTAAGTGTGCACTACATACACTGACCCCTTCCTAAAGATTACTGTATGAAAAGTGAGAAGCATAGCTTCTCCGTGGAGAACCCTGACAGGTTAAAAGCCAAGCCAAGCCTGGAGCGATGAGTGGTGGTTTCACCTTTGATAGGACATGAAGAGAATGGCGCTTTACCTTTGGGGGTCTCCTCACAGTACTGCGCAGCTCCACACCAGTCTTTATAATTAGACAACTTACAGCTGTCATTCCACAGCACAGTCCACAAAACTGTCAGGGTCACTAAAGCCAAGAAAAGTCTGAGAAGCAGTGACAACCAAAAGGAGCCTGGGGGGATGTGATGACTCATGGTTATATGGTTTGGGGAGACAAATCAAGGACATTATGTAAAAACCAAGGATGCCTAAATAGAGTAGCAGTCCTCTGTGTGTCCTAAGCTCTGCATCTGCAGATTCAACAAGCTTAGACCAAAAACATGAGAACAAATTGCACCTGTAGTGAAACATATTGCCTTTTTGACTTATTATTACCCAAAGGACATATAGCACTCATAAATAATAATTTTGTATTATTTATATACGATGTAAATATAGTATTGAGGAAATGACAAGGAAAATGTCTGAGCATGTTCAGTTCACTTGTGACTTCTGCCTCCTCCTCCATCTCCCTAACCTCTTCTCCACTGTCCCTTTTCACCCCCATCTTTTTCTTCCCCTTTCATATCTGATGTGTTCTTTTGCCTTCCCCAAACCCCTGCATTAAAGCTTCTTTCTTCCATATTCTGGGCCCATTTCTTCCTGACTTCTGACTGCATTTGCTCTCATCTAAACATACATAGAGTTAAGGTTTAGAAGCCAGGACTCGCACATGAGGGAGAACATGCAGTATTTGTCTTTCTGAGCCTATGTTACCTCACTTAATGTAGTATTTCATGACATTTACATTACAATACATATTATAAATAGTCTAGTGATGATTAAAGTACACGGGAAGGTGCGTGAAAGTTCTGTGTAAAAGCCGTGCCATCCTATATGAGATTTGAACATATTCAAATGTTAGTATCTACTTCAATCATGAAACCAGTACTGAGGCATAACTGTGTGGACTTTAGCAATCATGAGCCAACTTTGGGTCATTATTTATGATGAATACACCATAATAATATACGATACTGATTATAGGGGAATCTAAGAAGGACACATGGGGAAAATCTCTGTAGCCTCTTTGCAATATTTCTATAAACCCGAAACTATTCTAAAAGTTTGAAAGATCATTTTTCAAATCAAAATAAATGCTATACTCTATCTTGGATGGTCTCCCACTCAGAAGGGATGGAGAAACTCACAAAGCTGTGAGAACTGGCCTGAATCCTGCTTGACCTGAGTCAGGCATGATGCTTTGTTCTACTGTCCCCGGTAGAAACTGCTCCTCACAGGAAATTCAAAGAGCACTAGGAACCGGGTCATTTTTGCACCTCAGTCTTGAGCTAGGGATCCTGTATTCTTTCCTAAGATCCCTGGAGGCTTGGTTAGTTGTTATTGACCTGTTGCTCTTGGCTGGGCCTTTAGCCGTAGTCACCTTAGCTCTTGGGTCTACTTTGACCTCTTTCCTGACTCTCAAAATGGATTTATTTATGAAAATAAAGAAAAGCATGTTATCTCTGAAAGGAAACTCAGATCAGAAAATCAAATCCACTCATTTTATGAGTACAGAAACTGAGATCCAGAGAACTGGATCGTATGCCAACAACTGGTAGCTTGGCAGTGTATTCTCATTTTCAAACCTTTGGGAATGAAGGCAAGAATATGCCCAGCCTCTTTCTTCCTAGTTTCTAAATATACATTCAAAAGAAAAAGGTAGTCAGTGCTCAATTCATTAGTTAATGCAAGAGAGTGAAAAAAATGGAATTAATTTTGAATTTTAAGCCTGGGTCTATATTTGTCTTTAGAAATAAGTCACATTTTTCTTCAAGGAAATGAATTTGAGACTACTAAGCATTTGAATGAATTGTTGACCATGTTATCTCCCTTTAGATAATCTGGTTAAAATTTGTAGAGGTAATCTCCATGAAAATAATCTAAATTTAGAGTTGTGCTTTGGATAAGATATTGAAGATTCTCAAAATAATGTATTCTAGAGCCTTTACATGTTATCCTTTGCTGAGCGTAAAAATAAGACTGAAAATGAGGACATTACTGAAGATACTGGTCTAGAGGCATGGAATTCTCGTCTCTGCTAACTGGCCTTGTATTTGAAAATATCTGTGCTGCAGTATGCTGTTTTTTTCTTTAACAATATCGTTTAAAATTTTCTAGACTAAAGATAAGGAAGAGGAAGAGGAGGGTGATGCAGAAGAGAGAGGAAACATGATCTGTACTTTATTGAAATAGTTGACTAAATCTCATGACACACTTAAGAAACAGAAAATCTCAAACTACCACGCACAAAAATAATTGTTAATAACAGTAACATTTGGGGACTAGAGAGATAGCTCAATGGTTAAGTGCGCTTGTTGCTTTTGCAGAGGATCTGAGTTTTTAGCATCCGTGTGGGTGACTCACAATTGCTTGTAACTGCAGGTCTAGGAGATCCAGCACCTTCTTCTGGCCTCTGCAGCCACCTGTGCTCAAGTGCATGCACACACCCTCCACATAGCTAAAAGTAAATATTAATCTTATAAAGAAGAGTAATACTTCCTTATGTTTTTAGTGTCCTGTGGCAATATTGTCTGATATTTTCTCAAGCCCCACAAAACCAATAAAAGAGGGGTATAATTACTCACATTTCAGAGGAAACACATTTATACCTCCCAATCTATGTTATTTCTTTTGAAAATATTCCTCAGTAATGAGAATGAACATGATCTCCATGAGCAAGCCATGATATAATGTTAAAGGAGGAAGACTTAGGACACACTGTGTGGCTACATTTATAAAATTTTTAGGAAAAGGTAAAACTAAGCTATGAGGTGAGGACATGGTTATCACTGGAGGACAGGGTCTGCAGGGAAGGACTTTCTTTAGTTCTTGAATGAATCTCGTACTTAGCCTAAATGCTGATAAAATCTGTGGAAATTAATCAGGATAATGAAAATTAAGATACAGCCACTTGTCTTATTGATATGTGGCCCGTTTCAATGAAAAGGTTCACTGAAACAAGTTAGTCTGAACGTCTTTGTGACAAAAGGATGACTATTAACCTGTGGTCCTCAAGAAAGCCAGTGTGAATTGTTAAAGGAACTTAAATTATGATTGCACAAATGAACTAAGATGTTTTCCTGGATTGCACGACTATTCCTTTAGATATAAGCTGTGGAGTAAGCCTGGTCTTTCCTAAGTAGTGGTCTGAGAAACCCACTTGCTCTAAGTTCCAGCAGTGCTAAGCATCTCTGTTAGTTCTCTGTTACTTTGACGAATACTTCAGATGAATACTTTAAAAAGGAAACTATTTTGGATCATGGTTTTAAAGGATTCTCTTCATGTTTGCTTGGCCCCTTTCTTCTGGGTCTGTGGTGGGACTGAGCAGTGAAGGAAATTGCTAGCCTCCTGTTAGCTATGAAGCAAAAACAAAGGAAGAAGAGAGGCTGAGGTCCAACATCCTCTTCAGAGGCATACTCCAGTAACCTAAAAATAGGTCATTCCAACAGGCCCTTACTCTTAAGGGCTGGGTCTATTCCCAAGAGCACTGCAGGCTGGAAACCATGCCTTTAGCAGGTAAGTTTTGGCAGACATTCAAAATCTACTGCAGCAATCTCACCGCACTCTTTCCTGATGTTGCATTTCAGAAGCGTTTCAGATCTATTGAAATGAAGGACACTGTGCATAAACTTGGATGGAAATTTTTGCCTTGATTGCTTGGGAATGTTCATTCTGATTTCAACCACAATAAAATTGTTTTGTGGGTACAGTATTTTCTTGAGAGGACAAGTCAAACATATATAGCAAGAGAAGGTCAACAGCATCCTATGGTTTTATGATGATAGAACCTCCATAATACCTGGGATCAAATTCACCTCAGAAAGAAGCTGCTGTTCTCTGGAGGACATTGTATATTTTCATTAATTGAGTTTGACCTTCCTTAGACAAAGTAAGTGCTATAGAAAGAGTAGAAGTGTTGACAAGAGAGTGAATAAAACTGACTTGTTTAGAACTAAAAATAGTTCAGACTCTATCATTTCAATTTTTCAAAGAAAGGCATTTAAAATTGATCTTGAAACATAGTATTTAGTATCATTACACAGTGTGCACGTTTTAGCAGGTTTGAAAATACTGAGCGGATATACTGGAAGCTCTTATCACAGTATACCACAGCACATTCAAAAATCTGTCCATCATTTGGTTGTTGCTATAGTAACAACCTAGTTCCAGCTGGAGCTAACAGGATTGCTTGCTGGCTCCCACAAAACAGAACTATAAGCTTGCTTTCTTCCATTGTCCAGCTCCATCTTGCCGTTTCTGAGAGTTAGGTTGGAGTGGGGTGGGGGCCGTGGCCTGAAAACAGTAAGTATGGTTCTAGTGGACATGAATAAGGGCGTGTCTATCACAATGCCTCTAGTTTATCAGCTACTTTATGTAATGATCTCTCTGCAGGTGAATGCCTTAAAATTGCTTCTGAGACTTCCACTCTAGTAAACACGAGCTTAAAAAAATAATTTAAACTTGTCACTAGTTCTCTGCCTCTGAAAATTCTGTGACCATCCAGAAAAGCTATTTTCAGTACCTTTATGCCCAGAATGGGCCTCAGATGCTACTGTGGAAAGTTCCTGCTCATGCCATCCAGCTGGCATGGGTGGATGGCCTCTTGGAGGAGAAACATCTGCACTGAGTGGAGAGGAAGAGGCCTTCCTTTCATATGCCTGACTCTAATCCACCATCCTCTGGTATTTCAACATGTGGCTTTAATATTCTAAGTCAAAAAATCAGAGGTATGCCTGACTAGTGTCCTATAACAGAGCTCAGGGTAAGAGTCAGCAGAGTTCTAAAGAAACTCAAAGGTCATGATGAATTTGTCTTTAGATCTACATGGATTCTTGCCTTCGAATGTACTAATTTACAAATGTCCAGTGTGAAGAAGAAATTTTCTTTGTACAACACATCTATGGGTAGAGATTATTTTTCTTTTCCATCGTTTTTTCTTCTTGAGATAGGGTCTCCTTGTAGCCCCAGTGGACCTAGAACTCACTGTGAAGACCAGGTTGGTCTTGATCTCACAGAGATCTGCCTACCTCTGCCATATGAGTGCTGGAATTAAAGGCATGTCCCACCAAGTCTGGTTTTTCACCTTTTAACTATCTACAATCATAATCTCTAACTTCAAATATGAAATAAATATTTTGTTTTATTGAAATGAACTGAGTTCTTAAATTTTTAATCTTGAAATAATGGAAATGTACAAGAAATTCATTAAAGTAGAAAATATCCTGATTAAATGTTAACATATAATATAACCATATTCAACCCCAATTTTTTACATGGAATTCTATACCAAGGAACTCTCAGTTCCCCTTATCTATCTATCCATCTGTTTGTCTTTATTAATATGTTTTTGTATCTATCACTCACCAATCATCTATTTATCAATATGCCTATCACCATCATTTATTATCTATCATTTCTATTTTTCATAATGTAAAATTTTTGTGTGTTTCACACAATGTATCTTAATTATATTTAGATCCCCTTCCACCTCTGTACTCCACTGGATTTCATTCATTCTGTCATAGATGTAGATGTTATGTCCTGTCAAGTCAAGTTTGTGCACATGCTTGTCCCTTGGTAAAAATTCATCCACTTGAGTCTAGAGTCAGTACCTTAAAGAATATCAGCTCTCCCTCACCCAGCTCCCCCACCCAGTCATCAGCTGCCAACAGTTGCTCAGCTAAGATTGGAGCCTTCTGCCCATTTCCCAGTTTTATGCTGGGTTTTTGTCTGATTGAGTTGCATGGGTTTTGTGCACGCTGTTGCCGTTGTTACAAGTTCATAAGTACCCATTGTTATTATGGTCTCAGTGACTTATGAGTCATTCTATGGACTCGTTCTATGGGTTATAACCCATTTCTATCATTATTCTATTGTCACAGTACCACAAATTCAGCTACTGAGAGCCCGCCATGGTGCCTCTTGTTCCTTTTGCCTCATGGGGGTCGTGTTCCCAGCACATTTTATTCTCTGGCATATTAGAATACTCTTGACTCACTCTGCATGTTCCCAGCACTTTCTCTGGAAATTGTCACTACCCTAAAGATCTCTGATTTCTTTTGTTGAAGAATAATATTTAGAAAAAAGCATGCGTTCAGTAGAGCAAATCATCTTTGCTATTTCAAAAATCAGAGAAAAAATTGTTTTGTTCATCATTTTTCCTGTTCTTAATAAAAATTATCCTTCAGAGTTAGAACTTTGAGAAAAGATATTTGCAGTACATATTTTGAAAAATGTTTATTTCCTTTATGACTATTGTATGTACATTGTCAAAAAATTTAAAATTAATATAGGATACAAATAAAAAATAAGTCTCCATTACCAATCACTGTAATAAATTTAGTTTTACATAGATATGGCTTATTCTTTATGTTTTATACATTAAAATTGATAAAAAGCATACTGTACACAGTCATTTGCTTTTCATTATTAAATTTTCACATTTAATATGTCATTAAAATATTTGTAAAATATCTGCAGTGCTCTCTTAATGGGTTTACAATATTATATCAACTCTATTTCCTGGGACTTTATTATATTTCCTGCTTTAAATTTTATTTGTAACTTAACAAGTATTTTTGCTGTTAAGTATATGGTCTCATCTCTGTTTATTGCATATTACATTTAACATAAGAAATATTTATTTTACTATTTGTTCATAAAATGGACTATGAGTGCTTTGTTTTATACTTTAAATCTTGGGTGGGAGCTTTCTAGAATGTTATATAAAGACATGACTGCTTCTCTACACGCTAGGTTGGGGACAAGGCTAGTCATCTCTCTACTTTGTTCTTACCAGGATACTTTATGTATATTTGCTATTGTTTGGATCTTCAATGTCCCATAGAGATCCAAGTGTTAAAGGCTTGGTCCTTATCCTGAGGCCTTATTGAGGTGCAGTGACACATGTGAGAAGTGGGGCTTAATGAGAGATCCTAGGTCATTGGTTGGGGCAAGCTGTTGAAGGAGATTGCAGGCCCCAGGACCTTTATCCTTCCTGAATTTTCCTTGTTGCCATGAAGTAGGCAGTGCTTCAGTTCCAGGCACTCCTACCACGTAGTGCTGTCTTGCCTCAATCCAAAGCACTGGGGCCAAATGACCTTTGACTGAGATCTTCCAGGCTATGAACCCATTCTCTTGATCTGATTTGTTGATGACCACAGGTATTGGCTATGCTGATGAAAAGATGCTTACTACAATTGTTTCACTGACATATTAAAGTAATGATTTTTGATAAGTTGGTAATACTTTTTTTGTCAATATTATGAGACTTTCTCTACATTTTGACAATTTCACAATAATTCTTCATAAAACCATTGATGGTATTGTGAATCTCCTTCCTTATTGCTTTCTCTTTGCTTTGATTTTTAAAAGAAATATTTATGTGACAAGCTTCACTTAGCACAGTAGACCTAAAAGGAAACATAACATCATGAAAGTTTAAATCCAAACCTCAGTACTTCACAAAAATGCAGAGACCAATATCTGTAAATGTTGCTTTTGCATTGAATATGTTCCCTGTCAATGTAAAATGCCTCAATTTATGTGCCTTACAGGTTAGTGCATGAAACTACAACAAATACAATAAAAACAGTTTATTTTTATTTGTGGGCACAGTCCTTCAATCGAGTTCTACACAAAAGCATGTCTTTGAACATGCGTGCATCCAATGCATTATGATATAAGAGTAACATTCAACAAAATTCAATTGCTCTCACCTCAACACATGCATGGTTTAAATATCATATAATTAACTTGAGAAAAGCTGAAAATAGTTTAACAACTGCAGTTTATTCACCTGTACTGTCACATCCTAGATGACTATCATGGTAAAAAAGAAAATCTAATCCTTAAGTGTTTGAAAGATTCCTAATGTCTCCTTAAGAGGTGAATATATAGATCACAGGCTTATATTTCTCCAGCTGATCTAAATTGAAAATGTTCCCTTTGTTTAAAAGACATCAAAAAAATTAGTGATCAAAGCCAAGTACATTTCCCCATCCATGACTCACAGTGGGCATAGTGGGTGTCCCTTTTGTTCAAGCATGTATCTGAAGAATGCCATCCACTAGTCTGGGCAGTTCTGTTCCTCTTTCCTTGACTATGTTTGATGGAAAAAAACAGAATTTTCCTGCAAAAGTGGCCACACCATGCTTCTCTGGCCACCACAGCTGTCCTCATAATCACTAGTGAGCTGCTGGGTGGCTGGCTGGGCCACCAGAACCAGGGTGGTTTGACAAGCCCATGCTGTCCGTCATCTGACTACTTTCAGCTACAGAATTCAGGGAACATTCGGTGAACCAGTGTTGCAAAGCTGCTTTTTCTTTTGACATGGCGGCCACTGCATCTTTGTCAGTTGCAGCCTTGGTATCTGTTATACCAGATAATCTCTTTGTGTGTAGAGAGTCTCACTGTGCTCTGAAATGAAGAGCCACAGTGCCTATATTGGTGATGTTACTTTCCTGAACAGTAATACTGAAGTCTCTTCTAGATCTACCTGGCACAAACTAATAGCCATGGCTGTAGACATTACAATCCTCGTAACTTCCATAGTTTCGGCTGAAAACCCATGCCTCATCCTCTCAAAGCTAGTCCCTCTACTGATGCTGACACACTCTTTGTCAGTCCAGGTTTGTCACAGGGACTTGCTGCTTTCTGGCCATAAGCTTTTCCCATCAATCATAGTGAGATTAAATTTGAATTACGTAGTCATTAACTACTCTTAAGGGTTTTGATATATTAATGCTCTCTTATTTCCCGTGTTTCTTTGGAGTCTTTTCAACTATTTCCTGTAATGCAAACTGCATGTGTGTCTTACTCCAGATCATCCCCTACAAGCTTATTGGCAGTGTGGTTTCATTCAGTGTACTTTCCAACCCAGAGAAGACTATGTTCCTCCTTGCTAATCTGAGGGGAGTTCTCTAAACTACGCAAACTTCTCTAGATTATATCAGGACCTTTGTTGCAGCACTTACACAATTCAAGCAGGACATGATTTGAATATTCCCCCCATCTGTGTTCCATTATTCCTCTTTTATTTCAGGGTAAATCAGACATTATTTTCTTATTCAATTTAACAAATCCTAGTCACTCAGTCTGCCTTCTTTGGTGTGAATGAAGCAAATTTTGAAGTTTTATAAACTGTAAACAAACCACTGCTCTTCAATGGACCAATCAGACTGGGGTAAACCCTGAGATTCATCACAAACCTTGTCCACCTTGCATGTTCAACATTGTTTTTTCAAGGGTCCCAGGATTGAAATGGACCATACTCATGACCTCAGCATTGCTCAGAAAACTCACTGCTCTTGAATTATCAACAATCAGTTATTGTTTTGTAATCATTAAAATATCCATGAATCCAATATCCCATAGGGAAAAGACTGAGGATCAGAGAGTTAATGGGATTAGTTTAGGATCATAAGGCCAGTAATCCCAGCAGTTCCATCTTCAAGAAATATACAAACGAGGGGCTAAAGAAATAGTTCAGTGGTTAAGAGCATTTGCTTCTCTTACAGAGGACCTAAGTTCGGTTCTCAGCACCCACATGGCAGCTAACAACTGTCCATAACTCCAGTTCAGGGAATCTCATGCCCTCTTTCCTCTGTAGGCATTGCATATATAGGAGCACTTACATACATACAAACAAAACATTTACAGACATAAAAATAAAAATAAATGAATAACTAAGAAAGAAATACATCAATGAGCTGTGTCATGACACCCACACAGGAAAAATGTCTGATGGAGTTTACTTTGCAAGGCATGCTGTGAGCATTCCATGCTGTACTTTCTCTGCATGACTTCCTGGAGGCAACTGAACATATACCCTTACGGAAAAACAACTAAACTTTTCTCAGGCAAAGTTGTCAGTATGCATGTTATCATAGAAAGAATTAAACAGCTGAAAATGAGTCAGAGAGATTCCACAAATAAGGAATAATAGGAATGCTGTTGAAGAATTTCCGAGATGACAAGCCTAATAAAAATGATCTCCTATGGTTTATTCTCTGAGCAGTATTCCTTAAACCTGAATAACCTCCTTAAAAGACATATGAGCTAGAACCAAATGTTCAATTCTGAGCCAAGTCAAAGATGTCTTTAATGATGAAAAATCATAAGGCCTGAATTTCTTGAATTTAAAAAGTAATAGACTATGAACTTAGCATGCAGAAAGGTCTGTGTTCAGTCAACTGCGTACTCATCAAGGTCAAAGTTATTAAGAAATTAGATATTACATATTGTCATATGAATGTTTGCAATATAATTATGTAGGTACTGTTAGTACTATCTTTAGTATGGTCAATTGGTATAATGAGTTAAAGCTATGTTTCCTACTTTCTATGTCTTAAAATATATAATACTGAAATGAAATCACCTCTAAAGGTCTTAATGACAGATTGTGGATTCTATGAAAATTGATACATGAAACTGATAATTTGTGAAACTCAATGATCATGCACCTAAACATATTTACAGACCACATTGCTGAGGCAAAAATAGATTCAGGCTGAGGCTGGGTGATGGAAGCGGTATGTCACTCTTGAATGCTCTCACTCCCCCACAGAATGTGTCTTGGTGTTAAGTTTATGCAGCCATACAGCAAAGTGGATGCAGATATAGTCATTCTCCACACTTCTGAGAGAGCCAAGTTGCTGCTTTGTTGGGGAGAGGCAAGAAAGACTAAAGAAACAACTTCTAGTTGAGACCTTGGAATCATTACTATTTCTTTTTATTGGTATTGGGTGTCAAATCTAGGGTCTTCTGCCCAGGACCTTGGAATTATTTTTCTGAGCGGCGGGATGGCTGGGGCACTCCAAGGTGATGAAGCTTAGAAGAGTGCATGAATATTTGATGTTCAGAGGAGTCACAGGGAGGGGAACAAGACCAAATTCACAAAGCTGTGTAGAGTTAGACTTTCTACAAACATAATCCCCAGGTGATCTGACACTTCATTTTCTACCTACAGTGAAAATGTTTTCGTGCTTTTGATCTTAAATAAAGCATCAACAGACATATAGCCAGACAAGAGAAGGGAGAATTGTGCTTTGTTTTATTTGTAGTGTTCTGAAGAAACCCCAGCCCCAAAGCCTAGCCTCTGATCCCACACAGTTGGAAGATACCCAAGCCTGTGGCTCCTACTCTTCGAGCACTTAGGTCGGGTTTAGAAACCACACAGACACACTCATCATTTCAATGAAGAATGCTCAGTGTTAAGATAATGTGTGTAGTAAATGCCTGAATGGGGCAAAAATATAAAAGACACTAAAAGGCCTTTATTTTATGTGCTTGATCAGTTGTACTTTGTGTATAGTTTTTACTTACAGAAGATTTTATGAGAGTCAGAGTTTGTCTGGGTAAAAGGTTGGCATTTTCCTATCCAATACCTCTCCTGATGCCACCTCCTTTAAGATCATAAATCCTGGAAATAAGGAATATTAAAAGAACGGCTGGGACCTTTTGCATAGGGGATATTCTGTCCCACAGGGATCATTTGTGTGGCAGATCCACTACTGCAGGGTGAGGAGGGCTCCCGCTGCAGGTCAGGACACGAGTCCTTATACGGAGAATCAAATGAAACAAGGGGAGGCCTTCATCAACATGAAGTCCATGAAGTTCGTAAGTCCTAAAGGCCCCTCAAATACTTGCATTTAAAGTCTACTGCACCTGATCAGAAATATTTCAGGGCCTCCTAAAGAAGAGGCTGGGACTCTGAACACTGTGGGGTCACTTGGTCTGGAGCCAGGCAGTGCAGGCTGAAGAACTCTGGCATGTCTGGCTCAGCAGAGCTGACCAGAGCCGACAAGTGGTAATCACTGGCTGATTGTCATTCAGAACAGAAACAAAAAGGAAGAGATTTTACATGCCTGAAACCTTCTCATGTATAATTAGGTCCTCAACAGAGGAGTCATATCAGAGAGGAAACATCAGTCCTGAGTCTGATTCCCCTGGCTCTCTCATGGAGATACAGAGAGGAATGTTCCACAGATCACATTTTTATGAGAACAAATGGCTCTGCAGTGGAACAGGGAGCAATGTGGTGTGAATTACTAGTTCTGTTCACAGCGTATCTTTGCAAAATCTGTCGTTCGACTAAATAGATGTTCCTTATTCAAGTGTTTAGATAATTGTTGTTTGAACTTGAGTATTTAACAACATGCCCTGGAATCACACCATTTCTGTTAATATTAAGATCCTGAATATGTAAAGATCAATGACTACAGCAGATATTGGGATCACTAATTCCCATTGACTGCTCCAAGTCCCGAACTCAGTCCCTGTCCTAGTCTGTATTCTGTTGCTATAATCCATTATTCGAGACTGGGACATTTTTAAAGGATAGACCTTATTTTGGTTTATGTTGAGGGAGCTGGGAAGTCCAAGATCAAATTTCCATAGCAGGTCAAGGTTTTGTGACACCTGAATGAAAGGAACAAAATACAAAGGGCCAGGGAAAGACCTGCTTCCTGGCTAACTAGCCTAGTCTAATGAAAGTAAATACCTGTACATGAGAGAATTATGTTACTCTGTGCAGGAAGACTCCAGTGCAGTGATCTAAACTCCTACCAGCAGGCCCCACCTCCCAACACTGCCAACACAGGAACTAGACCTCAATATAAGTTTTGGTGGGAGGTTGAATTCATACTAGAGTAGTCCCTCCTGGGACATGTATCAATAAAGGAAGCCAGTCCAGCTTCAGGTATGCCTAAGAGGTGCCCACACTGACTGATGACCTGGAAGTGGCTGAAAGGACTCACCATCTCTTCTGGGAAGACACTGCAGTACTGTCTCATTTCACAGCTCTGTGTAGGACCTCTTCCATTGCATCACAGCTCAAACTCCTCTTCTGCCCCTTCCCAAATCCTCCCCCACAAGAGTGCTTCTGGGTGTGTCTCTAGAAACCACATGCATGCCAATGTCAAAGTCTTTCCCCACCCGAAAATGCAACAGTTGCTCTAGGATCAAGCTGTCAAAAATGGGAGGTTGTTATACACATGTTGGATTGGCAGGCTCAGCTTTACTACAATGTGAGGTCGTTCTGACTTTCTGGGTATTGTTCAACTTGACAATGCCCAGAGATATTGTTGCTGCTACAGCTCCTGGGTATTGGGATGCTGCTTGCACCAATGGGTTCAAGTTAGGCATACAAGACATGGGATGGCTCCATACCGCAGCAGAGAGCTGTTTAGTTTAGAATGTTACCAGTGTAAACAGTGAGAAGCCTTGATCTAAGAAATTTCAATGAAAGAATTCATAGCAGAATTTTTCTAGAAAGCTATATTGCGGCCATTGCTCTCCACAGTAAGCATGCATCCATCTCCAGGCTTTCTTGCTAAGACTCTTGCCTGGGCCACATGATGACTGATGATTCCGTTTGTATAGGGCTGTTTGAAGGGACCTGACATGTTACATTAGCATGTTTCTAGATGGTATTTGTGCTGTTAAATGGGGAAACCTCACTTTGAGAAAGACTGCACTGGGCTGGCTGTCTCTTGCCTATAGCCACACTGTTTGATGAGTACACCTTGTGCTGAGAAAAGCGATGTTTCTTGAGCCCACACTGAGCCTTATTTTCTTGTCAGATACCCTGTTTTGACTTGGATAATTGCTTCCCAAATACAGTCTTGAGGCAAAGGGCAGAGGACTGCAGTTCATCTTTGATGGTAGAGAGGTATCTGGAGGGAAGCCTGACTGCTGTGAGGGGAACATCAGCAACCATCATGCCAAGACATTGATTGGTATTCCTGAAGAGCTCAGCAGCCTATAGGTCCCATCAATGGGATGGGACAGAAGGGACCCCATAGGGTTTGTCTTGCCAAACTTTCCTTCTGAGGACTAAGCAAGAGGTCATGAGGTGGCACATCACTAGCAAGTAGCTGGGTAGGTATTTTGAGTCAAGCCCCGACAAGTGTCACTCTGCAGATAGATGCCCAGATGAAAGTGCCAAGCATCAACTGTTGGCACAGTGAGGGGCCTTCACAATAGGAGGGATAGGAAAAGGAAGAATGGGTCACCATAGAACTTTTAAGATTGTGGCAAACTTCTGTTTCTGCTTTGAGTGAAGGACATATCACTCCAGGAGCTCCAGGGGTTGGCTTCTATTTTAACTAAATTGCTCAGAGAATAAACATATAGGTGGACAGGAAAGGTACCCAAGGAGCTGCTGTGGCTGCTCCAGCAGAACAGGTGACATTGACTGGGGCCTTGAAGGTAGCAATAGGAAGATAAAAGCCCTTCCTTTCCTCACAATGCTCTGAGGGCCACCTCAGGTTGGGGAAAACAAACTACTCTGGTAGACAACTGGAAGATTTTTAAGAGGTTTGCTTACTACATAACCAGTGCTTGGAAATACCGTTGTTAGGTTTTCCAGGGCAAGAGCCTTCGATAAGGATGCACATGAAGCCCCCAGGTGAATACCCCCATGTGCTGGGAGGTATTCCCAGAATTCCCAGCTGTAGAATGTTCTAGCTTCATATCTGTTACTGTGACAAGTACCATGACAAAAATCAACTCAGGGAGGTAATGGCTTACAATTCCAGGTTTCAGTCCATATTTTGGGGAAGTTAAGGCAAGAGACTTGAACGCATCACTTCCACAGTCAAGAGCAGTGGGAATACGAGCATGGATCCTCGCTTGCTTGCTCTCAGACAGCTTCTTCCCCTCTTATGTTCTTCAGTATTCTCTCAAATGGTGCCACACACAGTGGACTGGGTCTTCCCACATCCACTGACTATCAAGATAATCCCTCACAGACAAGCCCACAGGCCAGCTTGATCTGGATAATTCCTCATTAAGACTCGTTTTCTAGGTGATTCTAGGTTATGTCAAGTTGGCAGTTAAAGCTAACCAGTACATAGAGTAACAGGGTGTTTGAGTAAATAATTGTCCCCAGTTTGTTCAAGCAGAGATGTTTCTAGAATGTGGAAGTTTGAGAACTATAACCAGGAAGCTCCCAGGCAATCAAGGCTCGTCATTCTTGCTAGAGGAAAAGATCTGGAGATAGGTTAAATGTGTGCTTTCAACAGTCCGCACAAAAAACACACTAAGCTCCTCCAGGAGTTAGGGACTGGGTCTCCATACCTGTGGACCACCTAGCTTCTGATGAGCTCCTGTGTCCTATACTCCCAGACACTTGTAATTTTCCTTCTGCAGAGTAGTCATGATCCACAGAAACAGGATTGGTGTGGCAAGAGAAAGACACAGGAGGCTGTGTGTACAGAATGCTAACAGGATGATGCATAAGGCAGCAACTGGCACCTCTGTGTCTCCACTAATTCTTTAGGCTAGATATTCCAGAATGAAAGCACGTGCGGCTTCTGAGGATTTATTTTGAACTCCCCGAATGCTGCAGAAACTGAAGAGTTTCATCTTTCCATTTGTTTCTCTCTGTTCTCTGTGCTATTTGATATACCCGGAGCCTTGTGAGTGCAGGTTGTTGATGGGGACTTTGCCCAGGGTTTGCTCTGGTGGGCCAGGGAAGAATGTGGATGGACTAGCAGATGCAGGCCCTCAGTCATGAGTGCTGGAAGTTTCTGGTGAGCTTCTAGTTGTCACCCCGTGGGGATAAAGTCATTGTACCCACTTTGCTCACAGCATTGCCAAGAATACTTATGGGTATTTTCAATTGTGATGGCAATTTATTAACAAGTAACAATTTTTGTACAGCGTATGGCAAACTTTGTTTGATGCCTCTCACAAGAGTGGAATGATATGTGGTAGAAAGTAGATTAATTAATGCAATTTGCTGCTGTGTCACAGTAATTTACAAACAAATTATACCTTTCCTTCCTAGGGCTATGATTAGTGATCTTCCTGAAGAAGTGTAATTTTCTTCCCTAATCAATAAAGGGCCATCATGAATGTGAACACACAGAATTGGAGTATAAGGATTATTTAGGCCATTGTATGTTTTCCCAAGTTAAGACATTTATAGGAAAAAGGGAAGCAAGAAACAAAAAAAATCAAAACACCACAAACAAAAAGCAACCACAAAATTCTAGTGGTGTGTTTGCATTTAACTGAGTGATAACCTGGGCTTTATTTCCACAAAGAGCGAGGCTATAAAAAAAATCACATTATGTTTATATGTTCCTCCTTGAGCCAGTGTGTATGCACATACATTTTAATATATGTATGTAAATATATGTTCCTCTAAAAAAGGAGTTTGTGACCAGCCAGATGGCTCAGCAGGTAAGGGCAATTGCTGCCAAGCCTGATAACCAGTGTTCAGTCCCTGAGACCCACATATAGAAGTAGAAAATCAACTGCTGCGGCAGGTTGCCTACATGCCTCCGAGCACGTGTGCCTCATATATACACCCACATAAATCAATGAATAACTTGTTTTTCTTTTACAAAAGGGAATTCATTGAGGTAAATGAAGCTCCTTTCTATTACAAATGCCAAAAGATGATGTTACAAATCTATGTTAATTACTGCTATGGATGGAGTTTGACATGAATCCCCAAAGAGGACAGCAGCCAGAAACAGCCAATTTCCTATGAGACATTGGGAAATCATTCATGAACATCTCAGTTCCACAAATGTTTGTCATATTTGTACTAGACTTGGGTGGATATATCTTGTTCAGCTCTAAACTAAGCTGAATACAAGACTGTGCATGGCTGAGAGGCAGGCACCAGGCTTCCAGGAAAGACGAGTCAGTGGGCAAGTACAAGACTGAGCCCTTAGGGCTCTGACCCACCCCAAGGGCATTGAGAAGTCTGGGGAATCTTGGTTACCTGGAAGAAATGCCTAAATTGAATTTTGAAAGAGGAGGTAGGAGAGATTATAGAATTTACAGGGGGAGGAAGCTGCCTGTGTGGAGACCTGGACTTCGGTAGTGTGGGTATGGTGACATAATCTGGCTCCAGGGATGGATGGTCTCCTGAATGCCATCTACTTATTGCATGCTCAAACTCCTGGTTAACACAGGTTATTATTAAAAAAAGGACACATGTTTTAAACATTTCATTTCACATTAAAACATGTAGATGTATTATGTTTATCCATTTTTTTTTTACAGTCGTGTCTTTTCCTTATTATATTTGGTTAAACATTTTCCATCTTTTGTGAGATATGCCCTCTCTTGAAACTTGTTTCTCTTTGGGGCATATTTTGGCTTACAGTTTAAGAAGGGAATCAGCTTCCTCAGCTGCTATGCTGAGGAAAGCATGGCAGTAGAAGTTTGAGGCAACTGGTCACACTCCATTAACAATCAGGAAGTTGAGAATGGACAGGAAGTGGGGCCAGGCCATAAAACATATAGCCTGGCCTTGGTGATCTAGACTCTCCAGCAAGTTTCCACCTTCTGAAGGTTTCACAGCCATCCAAGACGGTGCCACAAATTGGGAACAAGGTGTTCAGGCACATGAGCTTATGGAGGACATTTCCCATTCAAACCACAGTGGCATTCAATCCAGATTTCACACAGTCACTTTTTAGCCTTCTTATTCTATTGATGTGTTACTTTTTAATGAAGTTATATGGCTAGGTAGCAATAACAGGAGCCATGAATGATGCCCACTGGTGCAATGTTGGCACAAATATGGCAGTAACCAATCAGTTTCTAATTGGATTTAAGGTCTACTTCACAAGATGGAGCCCATACCTGACAGCAATGTCAGGCCTAGGAACCTTGGCTAGATAGGTCACAGGCCTCAGGGGAGAGTTTAATACTATTACTCTGCTAATAGATATAAATTGACTCTTAATTGTTTACTGTTAGATCCATAGATTAATATATCTCTCTGCTTGCTCCAGAGAAGCTTCCCTAGGCAGCAGATGGTGATCAACACAGAAACCCACAACTGACCGAGATACAGAGAATGGGAGAGTATAGAGAACTTATCCCTGAACTGGACACCTAAATCAAACTTCTGCCTCCAAGGTCTAGGGATTATTGTAGAAAAGGGGTCAGAAAAATTGTAAGAACCAGAGATGGTAGGTGACCATAAGGAAACAGAGTTTTCCAGAAAGCTGGCCAGCTCTCATATGAACTCACAGCAATGCTGACAGAATGCACAAGTCTTAAGCAAGGCAAAATCCAAGCATTAGACATGTTGGAAGTGGGCACCAAGCCACAGCTGGTTACCCTATGTTTGTGGTAATTCCTCAAGCAAGTTCCTGAATCTTCATGAGATTTATCTTCTGTTATTCAGAATGACATGATATGTCTTATCAAAGTCTCCAGTATACTTGCTACATTTTACTCCTTTGGTAAAATTAGTATGATGTCATCAGTAAGGTGCTCATGGTCTCTTCAGAACATAGTATGAGAGATGGCTGGCTAGCCCGGAGCTAGACGTACACTCTTTTGTATTACATATAGATGAAAACTCTGTCCCATGTTTCTGTTAGAAGGGATGCATTTGTCTGTCATTTTGTCAATGCATTTTTCTGACCAGTGGATGCATAGAATGCATCTGAGACACTGTCACAATACAATAGCAAAGATGCCGCAGGTTGCCATTGGGATGTTATTGGCTGAGTTTGTGATAATCTACTGTCATCCTTTGGTGCCTGCCTGGATTTGGAGGATTAAACTGGTGAATTAATAGGAAGATCTTAGAAACCAGCCATGCTATAATATATGTATTTTTAAGTACAATACAGACTTAAGAATTTTCTTAGTATAAAAAACTACTTTGGAAGTACTCTAGTGTGACAGGAGAGGGTGATACAGTGGCTCCCTATGTCAGTACCAAGCTCCTAATGATGATAGTAGGTTCCTCATGACAATCAGCAGACTTCTCACAATGAAAACTCTTACATGCTAAGGAGCTAATGTGCTTTCGCTGCAACTCACACATATATCCTCCCTGGTGTCATTTAGAGAGCAAGAGCAAGGACTGCTGAATGACTGAGAGAACCATGGCTTCTTTAAGAGGCTGGCTCTAAGCCAGACCTTTATTTATTATTTGTCTTCATTACTACCTACCCACACTTTAATAGGGAGAATGCATATCTGATCAACTTGCAACAAAGTCATTGAGACATTTGGATATTTTGCTTTCCTCCCTGTATGTATGATTCATTCAAGCAATATTCTTCCAGTCTGCCACAGCACTGCAGCATTCTTCCACCTGGGTACTTGTACTCTCCTTGAGCTTTGTGAAAATATGAGCATTTAGTCCCTGGACCTGGAAAAGTGACCATAATGTTTTACTGGAACAGCTACACTCTCTCCTCTCATCATCTACTTTTAATATGTATTGACTATATAGATTAGGCATCACCCCTGTTACCCATCTGTCATGTTTATAAGACACTTTCTATTACTCTCATAGGATTGTGGTTGCTAAAATTACCCTGTCATCATTATTAAGATTGCTCTCTCTTGATTCAGATATTTAACTCCACCACTCAACCTCTATCAGTTTGGGATTTTATATCATCCTTATTGCTGTCAGATGGCTCAGTTCTGTAATATCCATCAGCTGTACTACAGATCACCATCATTTTAAAGATTCCTGATCAGGTACCCGCCCCTTAAACAAGTACATCTCTTAAGGCCTCAGTTAATGGCATCTCCTATGATGCTCACAAAACACAAACAATTAGTTGGATTTCTGGCATGGTATACATTCCCTCTACCACGTCCATTTCTCTGAATCTTTCAGCTTCTAGTCCATATTCTTCAGTTTTCTGTCTGCCATGTACAGGTGCTTTTGCTTTCTCTAAACTTCCAAGGAATATTCAAGGAGGACATTAGCTCTGACTAATGAGTTATTTACCAGGGTACTAAACCCTACATTATGGGAGAGTATCTCCATTTCGGCAAATTTTCTCTTAAGCAGTTTCTGTCCCCCTGGATCTAGTACCTTTAAGAATACACCTATGTATGAACTCCTGGTAGGGCAAGCTGGTGAGGTCTTGCAGCTTTTGGGGGGTTATAATGCTTTCTTCTCTTTGATCAGAACCTTTCTGGAAAGTTTGTTAAGACTAACTCCTACTTATTGGTGAATATCAAAGAGTGGTGAAGGGACAGGCAATAAGAAGTTATGTGTTGTCTTTCAGTGCAGTGATAAACTCTTTGTTTATCAGCAAGCTTAGGGGGGGTCATCCTAGCCTTTACAGGACAGAAATGGTTAATTTAGCAGGTACAAAGATTTCAGAGAGATCCAGTATTTTAGAATTCTAATTTAGTAACTCCCATCCCATGACGCAGGGCTCTGTTTTGTTCCAGGCCTGATTTTGGAATATAAAACTTGTTGAGAATCCAGCCTCCTCTGAAGTCCTGTTTATTTGTTTGTTTATTTATTTATTTATTTATTTATTTATTTATTTATTTATTTATCCATTTATCGATACTGGGATCAGACTCCAGCACTTTGTAGGTATAGATAAGTACTCTATGACTGAGCACTTATGTCCCCAAATAGAGCTTTGCTGTATGACCTGGGACTGACCCTAGGCTGTTTGGATCTTTAGCTATGGAAGACAACAGTTACTCTATATCATGCCAAGGAAGTCCTACGTGCTGTCAGACTTATCAGCTTCACCTTCTATTTTGTTTTTGTTTAGCACAATGATTGCAAAAATCTCTAAATAATTCCATAGTTCTTATGATTTCTGCCTTCCTGAAATTTCTCAAGTATTGAAGTAATACTCACCTCAATATATTTTTTCCTTTGGTATCCAAACCTAGTTCACTGAGAAGGAATTTTTTTTAGCAAATTCACCCCTTCAGGATGCCTGTGGCTGTTCATGCTCCACTTAATAGCAGTGATAAGATTCTGGTAGCCAGCTGATGGGGATAATCCCTGACTAAGTCTCATTTAGAGTCAATATTCTCAGACCACTCTTGTTACAAAGTACTAAGCTGGGTTGCTCTGGGAGCATATCCAGAGGCAGAGATTTATTTTCATGGAGGTGTTTACAGGACGTGTCCACAGGAATGCAGTAGAAGGAAGTATAGACTGTAGACGGGGAGGTGAACAGAGGAAGTGACCTTCTGGATGACCCCATAGGGAATTCTACAGTGAGGATGGTCCTTCAGATCGGTCTTTACTAGAACAAGGTGGCAGTGGCTACATTTAAATTGTGGACTAAACAAGCCCTTAGAGGGGAAATCTTCCAGGAAGGAGATGTGACCTCAGATGCAGGTATTGTGTGAGCCTAGGGCAATTCCTTTGCTGTTACTCAGTTGAGAGACAGTATCGCCTCATACTCCCAACAGCTGAGGAATGCAAGTGCTGAGTCCTGAGGCTCTGGTGGGATGATGCAGCTTCTACCAGAGGACTTCAAGTTGAGAAATTAGCAGTCAAAATTTTCAGAAAAGTCAACAAGTCAACCTGTCAGAAGTGAGACGAAAGTCTTGGAAGGTTGTTGACAAGTTTGTAATGCCAGGCTGATGTCATTGTGGCTGCATATTTCTACATGAAGCACATCATATACATACCATAAAAGATGTCCAAGGTTGGAATACAAGACAAATATAAAACAATATAACCTGTGAATGGAGGTAACTTTGCTATGTTATTTCTAAGTCTTACTATGATTTTATTATGTTATCAATTTACCATTCACAAAAACACTCAAACCTCAGGGTCATTCTGCAAGCTGAAAAAAAAAAAAAAGCAAGTGCTTTCTTACTTAGTGAAACCAGGGTAAACAAATAGAGATTTTCTTATGTAATTTTCATAAGCATCAGAATGTGGATACAGTTATTATGGATGCAAAGAGGAGCTGATGGGAAGCTAATGAATAAAAGAGGATAATAGGCTCCATGAACAGTTAGTCTCCATTCAGTCTCTAGCACAAGGTTAAAAATGGAATATTGGGAGATATGTGGGGGACTGGAAGACGATGTAGGAAGTAGATATGATTATATTCATTGTTCACATGTATGAAAATTTCAAAAGCAAAGAAAATTTAGAAATATAAAAACATTTAGAGAGGCAAATTTCCTTATTTCTTCTGGGATATAGAACCCCAAACATTTCAGGCTATTGACATTGTTCTTGGTTACCCTCCAGAACTCGACAGTAAGACCCTGTTGCTGAACACTACAAACACGGATCACAGAACATAGAGAAATCAAGATGATACTGACCTGAAAGCTTTATCTCAACTGGCTAGCTTTCATAGTACTGGAAGGTGCCATGCACGCTGCCAGATGAGAAAAGTAATCATCGCTGTTAGGCAGCTGTAGCCAGACAAGCTACAGTAAGACTGTCCTGGGAGCATATTCCCACGGGTGTTCTAGGAGTAACCAAGCACCTTCTGATTGGTTTTAATGATTTTCTTTTTTTGCAACTTCAGGTTATTCCTCTTTCTCTTTGTTCAAAAATAAAGCAGGGATGATACCTGTTACATAATGTTTTTGATGATTTAGGATTTATATGGACGATATATATAAATGTACTTTTTGGTAGAAGTTTAGGAAAAGTGGAAAAACAAAGAAAATTGTTCTCTAATTGTATCATATTAATACATGGATGGGCAAATAGGCCCATCGAACTAGTAAGTTACTGTCATTGAGATTTCTACCACTTCTATGATTATATATATGTGTGTGTGTGTGTGTGTGTGTGTGTGTGTGTGTGTGTAATATGATATCTCAGTGATCATAGATACAATTAATAGTTGTATGTTATTTACTTCATGTGGTAGTTTGAATGAGACTGTCCTTTGTAGACTTTAGGTCTGTTTGGGACTTTTAGACTCTGTTTGGGAAGGTCGTGGAATCTTTAGGAGGTGTAGCTTTGTTGGAAGAAGGATGTCATTGGGGCAGCCTTTGAGGGTTCAAAACCTTGCCCTGCCTCCAGGCTACTCTCTCTGATCCCTGTGCGTGCTTGAAGACATGAGCTCTCAGCTTTCTGCGGTTCTCAGAGAAGTTTCTTTGTCATAGTGGATGGTGGTTAGTGCAGGAACTCATAATTGATCAACTATGTCTCTGAAATGATGTTCAACACACGCCTTCCCCTTAATAGGTCTCCTTTCAAATAACTTTCTATTGGACAACTTCCATTTCTTTGTTATTTTTTTCTTCCCTTGACTTATAAATCTTGATCTATCCTTCTCTAAAAATGTGTATCAGATTGGGTTGTTTTCATTATTTGTTATTTTTTATTGAATTTTTGTGATTTTCATATAATAGAATTTGATGGTACTTAGATCCCCTCGTCTATCAACCCTTCCCTTTACTGCCCTGCCCAATTTAATGTACTCTATATCTACTCTAATATATGTGTATGTACTCTAATAAATATGTACTCTAATACATACACACACACACATACACACACACACACACACACACATGGCATATAGAGTCTAATTTGTTTCCCCAAATATCTTTCAGTGTGGGTCCATCCACTAGAGCCTGGTTAACCTACCAAGAGCCCCAACCTTAAAACAGATTGTCTCTCCCGTTCTTAGCAACCATTGGTTACCAAAAGTTCCTTTTATACTTCCACGTGCCTATTCTGGGATTTTGTCTGGTTTGAGCTTGTATGGAGCTTGTGCTTGCTGTGTCATCATGGCTGTGAGTTCATACGAGTAACTGACCAGATGTCTAGCTGTTTCCTTGTGATCATCCACCACCTCTGACTCTTACAATCTTTCGTCTCCTTCCCAAATGACCACAGGGCCTTGAGTGGCAGAATTTGATATATGCATCCTATTCAGGGATAAGCATTCTTCAGCCTCTTGCTCTCTTCATCTTGGTCAGTTGTGAGTATCTGTGTTAATCGCCATCTGCTGCATAAGGAAATTTCTCTGGAGAGAGGTGAGAGATGCAGTAGGTTATTAGAAGTCAGTTTAGTACCATAACTATTTAGTAGAAAACTAGTATTAGGCTTTCCCCTATTCACTGTGTCTGGTCTGGCCTGAGGTTCCTAAGTCTGTTATCAGTGTTAAGTATGGGCTCTATGCTATGAAACAGACCTTAAATTCAGTTTTTCATTTCCATTAGCTTTACGTGCTTATCGACTCCTTCCAAGACAGGGTCTTATTTTAGCATTCCACCCTGTGACAGACATAAATTGATTCTGCCTTTGCTGCCTTGCTTTGTCTGTTTTCAGTACTAGACTTACTCTTGGCCATTCAAGTCTGCTCACAAGTGTCTCACTTGGAAGCTAGATCAGTGCCATGAAAACTTCACTCAGTTTTGGTGTGTATTTGGCTTGAGCAGCTTAAGTGTCCATAGGCAGTGTGCCACCACAGGGGACAGGGCGCTGAGACTTCCAAGGTTACTTTGTCTTTGCAAAGAAAAATCTCATTTTTAGGACCTGTACTGTTATGGAGTAGAAGGTGTTCCTCTATGCCTTCAATTTACATGCTGAAATCTATATTTCTAGGATCTCAGGATGTGACTATTTAGAGACAAGGTGTTTGACATGGTAATTTATTAAAAGATGCAGTGGTTCCTAAAGCAGTAAAAGAACAGTGCTCTTATAAAGGAAAAATTCAGACACAGAGACATGCCTCCAGGGAGAAAGAATACAATACGACAGACAGAGGGAGAAAGTGGCCACTTACAGACCAAGGGGAGAGGCAGCCCACTTATTCTGGGTCTACATGCAGTGACTTGTGAATCTGGAAACCTATCTTGAGTATTCCCTAAAACTTTCAGTCCTAAATCTTGAGGAAAGACACAAAGTTTATTCTTTTGATATTGAAAGGAGGGAGGGGCTGTGCTTGAGTGTGCTCCTTAGGAGCCACGTTAAACCAAGCACCATAGAAACTGCAAAGCCTTTTCACTAAAACCACACAATTACCTTTGCGCTTTTAGTCGCGAAAGTTTAAGAGAGAATTAAAAGCGTGTCTTTGTTCTGTAAAAGCTCCTACTTCACCAGTATTGTGAATGGATCAAAATAACAACCCTAATCATATAATAGCATGGAACTACATAAAAACATGCCAAAGATAAGTTTATAATGAATCTTTTCTTGTGTGTGTATACAGATATAATTACTTATGTCTATTGTAGGTTCATTATAACTTAAATCCTTCCTCCTCCTTATCACTTAATCTGTCTGCTTCCAAACACTACAGAAGGCTGTATGAAATAAAGTTCATCTCCTCGAGTGAGTAAAAACCTTTTGAGGAATTATTATCATAGGAGTGAGGATGTGATAAATGCAGCATTTTCTATAACAATAACAGTAACTATAACTATATGTACAGAGAAGACCAGAGACAATTCATGGGTAGTTGGAAAGCCTTTCAAGAAAATAAACTGTTAGGCTGTGCTTTGAGGTGGAGAAGAAAAATTTCAGGTGTTAAGTTGGTAAAAATGTTTACAACTAGCCTTATGCTGCAGTCCTTGAGGCTGGACTCCAGGAATGGAATGATGAAAACTGATGTACGCAGAATAACCGGGCATGAACATGAGGTCCTCTTCAGATGTGGAACTCTATGATCCCACACCCAAGACAAGGTTGATCTTTCATTGAGCTTTAAGTGAGAGACATGCCCATTTCTTGAGGAAAGCATTCACTTCTTGCAGGTAAATCGGAAGAGTAAAGTGTGAGCCATCTTATTCCTGTGTCCGATGACCAGGAAAGACTGCCCACAGGAAACTGGAGGCTGGCAAGTTGTTTTATGTATCTGCAAGACTTTCCTAACTAGAGTCTACCAGGTGCTTTGACATTATAGGCTCTCAATTTCTCTGCATCATAAGCATTTGTGACTAAAAGTACACGTGATGTGAAGACAACAGGTCCCTTGCCTATCTTTGTTGCACAAACATCATTAGCACCCGCTGGGCTTTCTGTCTGTCTGGAGCTTTGTTCTCCCCTCCTGACGCTGTCTTTCTTAATGCAGGCCATAAGATCCCGCAGGAGGCCATGTCCTTCTCGCTGGTGATTTCTCTTTTGGACTCCTCTTTATTACCGGGTGAGGCCTCAGAAGGTGAGAAGACACAGTGCTCATGCTGGTATGAGTTCTACCTCAGAGCTTTAGGAATGCTTCATAGATTTCTGCTCATTTTCGGAACTGCATGGGGCAGAGCTGAGTTTTCTAAAGGCTTTAATACAGTCTAAGTGCTGGAGGAGAAATTGGGTCTCGCTGCTGTTTCCCTGCAAAAAATTTACTGTTTCAGTGGTGGGTGGTCGTGTATGAGAACGGTAATAGACAGGCAGATGAGAGAGGAAAGGAGAGTCTACTGCACATCTTCACCATTTGTGTTTTATAGAGCAAAAAAAGAGCTCAAAGGACAAAACAACTAGATTTTAGATCTCGGTGAACTGTTGCAATGCTGAGCCTCATATTACGCTGTTCGATGCTAACTGTGCTCTTCCAGGTATTGACGTGAAGGGTAGGAATAAGAAATTATGTGGGATTTAAGTTAATTTTAAGAAATAAGATCTAATTTATTTTCTGCCTTTCTATAAGAGATCCATTTACTTCAGACAAAAACGGAATACTGGTTTTCACTGGCCCTCTGCCCTCTGGTGCCATCCTCCTTCAGGGTGGCACAATGGTGGAGAGATGCAGAACTGGAAGTCAGAGCAAGGCTGCCGCATGCTCATTCTGGCTCTGGGCCTGCAGACTGGGTGTCGGTGTGTTCAGCTCAGCAGTGAAGGGCCTTGGAAATTAGGGGAACCAACGACAAAAACTACTTTGGAAGGTAAGGAAAAGCTGGTTGGGGTGTGTAAATAATAGAAGATGGGGAAGTGGTTATGTTACCTTAGAAATTACAGAAGCAAAGAGAGGCAGAGTCTACTACAAACTCAAAGAAGACAGAAAAACTGCAGAATGTTTAGAGGTTAGCAAACAAACACAGTACCCTGAAGGAATCAGGGTCCCAGAGGGGTGGTCTGGGGGACAGAGGGATTGAGTCCATCGGCGAGGGTTAGAGGAGAAACAGGCAGTGAAGTGACATCTCGGGTGCATAAAAGGTATGAAAACTACATGTTTTTCCTCATATATGTAAGCATGTTTATATGTAAACAGATGCATGTGTGGGCATGCTACAATATTTAGAAACCAGAACAGGGAAAGGCAATGGAAAAAGGCATACTGAGTCTCTCTCTCTCTCTCCATATATATGCACACACATATATATATATATATATATATATATATTTATATAATGCTTCCCATAAGTCTTTTGAATCTTATCTCAAGATGTAACCCATTTTAAATATAAAATAACTCCTTAAGTGGGCAGTGTCTATATGCGGTTCCATATTGGGCTGCTAATTTACTGGGAAACCTGAATTTTGAATTGTATTTTTCATTGTTTGGATAGTTCTGTATGCTGTGGATTTTGTAAATATGAATAAACTTGGTTTATTGTATTCTAAAAAAGTAAAGATTTCCAACATGTAGGAAAAAAGTGTAAATAAGTAAAAATAAATAAAAATTAAAAGTGAGCACCGTTTATTTTATCTCAATATAGTTCAAGGTGCGTGGATGTGTCATCTGAATAATGACAAGAACAAATTATTTATCTTTTAAAATGCAGGTCTGATTCACATTCTCTTTCTCTGTCTCTATCTCTATCTCTGTCTCTTTCTCTCTCTGTATCTCTGTCTCTGTATCTCTGTCTCTGTCTCTCTGTCTCTGTCTCTTTGTCTCTGTATCTCTGTCTCTGTTTCTCTCTGTCTCTCTGTCTCTGTCTCTCTCTCTCTCTCTCACACACACACACAGGATTACTCTGTAGCTGCAGCTCACCTTGTAGACCACACTGGCTTCCGTCTCATGGCAGGCCTTTCACTCCCAAGTGCTGGGATTAAAGGTGAAGGCCAGCACAGCCTGTTTTGCCTTCTTGAGATCTCATTCTCTCAGGAAGCACTGACATCAGCCTATTTGTGTGGTGTGTATGGTTTGTGGAACACTCTCTTTGGTCAGTCTCTAGTTCAGAGCCTGCACTTGAGATGTGTAGAGGATGACGTTCACAAAGCCATTCCTGGCTTTACCACCTCTGCTTCTTTGACAATGCAGTGTGTACTTATCTTCTTAGAATCCTTTTCATGCTGTACAATGTCCAGAGATCAAACATTGTATGAATATGTAATTAATCATATCCGTTATCCTTCAACAACATATTGTACTTTTTTGTGTGTCTTTGTGTATTTCAAAAGATACTTTTATTATATTTAAAGAAAATGATACTGTATACAGTTGAGTACTGCTTAATGTTGAGGGAAGATTCTGAGAAATGCAGTATGAAAGATTGTTTCATGGTCTGAACATCACAGATGTTATGAACTTAAATGGTAAATATACTTCTCACTGGCATAGCATGCTCCTAGGCTGAATATTGTGTGCAGGTGTAATGTAACGGTAGGGATCTGTGTATCTACCCATACCTAAGCATGAGAAAAATCCAGTAAAGATTCTGGTTACAGAAAATGTTTAGCTCTGTTGTAATCTCATGGGACCACCATCATATAGGCAGTCTGTGGTTGATCAAAATGTTACTCAGCACACGATCACACATGTTTATGCATGTACATTCATGATGTGCAAAATTACATAATTACATTTTTACATTTGGTATTTTTGTTTATCCTACCCAATATGATTGCTCACACATCTTTTCAGATTAACATATAAACATTTTCTCTTTATTTTAATACAGGGAAAATATGTGTGCTCTGTGAGTCTGATCTCTCTGGGTTAGGCATGTTCATTGCTGTCTTAAACCAGAGCAGATTTAATGACTGAAAATCACCATAAGTCTGAGTCTGTTAATATCACTCCTGGAGAGAGAAAAGGGCTTTGAGGCTCAGAAGGTAATAACAATTGCTGGGATGGAGGGAGACTGTTTGATGGTGTAGCTGCCTGCAGCTGCTCACTGTAGGTAACCCCTTATCAGTGATCTTGTAAGTAACCTCAGTAAATTCATTGATCATCCAAGTTGGACATGGCTGAATCATTGATTAGATTTATCATCTCTCTCTCTCTTGGGTAGACATAATAGACTCCTCAGAAAAAGTCACACAACAGCCTATAGAGCCATCCCTTTTAAAATGTCCCCTAGGTGCTTTGCATTTAGCCTTACTGTAAGCAATATGACTGACACACGTCTTATGTAAATATGAACTTATTTTCCTTTCCTTAAATATAGTTTCTTTTGGTTTTATGTATATGAATGCTTTGCCTGCATGTATGTAAATGCAGCATGTGTGTGTAGTTCCTGTGGAAACTATAAGAGTGTGTAAGATCCCCTGGATATGGACTTATAGACACTTAATAGCCACCATGTGGGTGCTGGGAACTGGGTCCACAGCCAGTGCTCTTAACTGCTGAGACATCTCTCCAGCCCCAAATTTATTTTTATCTTTACATTCATTATTTATTTAATATTTGTTTATTTAGCACATTGCTTTTATTAGAATCTGCTTAAAGCTCACCAATGCTGTGAAGCCCCAAATAGCCAGCTTCCCAGATTAGACAGAATTACTGTTCTCTCTCCTCTCTCTGCTCATGTATTCCTATTTGTATTCTCTGTCTTTCTGTGAGTACCGTTGTTCCAACTTCCAAAGATTACAATAAAAGCTAACGTTTACATTACAGAATAGCAAACTGAGTATGGTTCCCCAGTAAAGTCTGTAGTGCATGTGAAGCGTTTCAGAGGGAGAACCTTGACAAGTAAAAACGGATGACGTAGGTATAGGCCCTGCTAGATGAGCTTGCACATTGACTTTGGAAGTTTTTTATGTGACATATGTAGATCACAGAATGAATTTTGTATAGACTATCTTGATTGCAGCAAGACGTTTAAAATAAACAGCATGTGTTTGTAACTCTAGAGGAACAAATGCGTTCAACACTAATGTCAATAGGTAAGGGTGGACCTGCTTGAGCAATTCTATTTGATGAGTAGAGGTGAATAAAACAGCATCAACCAGGAGGCATTTTGAGATATGCATAGGATTCTGACTCTGTCCTGCTGGCCAGGCTTCCTAAGGCTTGCAGAGATGTCAATACCAGAATTACTGTCTGCAACTGCTGGGCTTCTGGCTTCTTGGTCCCTGACACGACATGACAGAAGAGGCTAGATTTAGTCTATTCTGTTTCAGAGACTTTTAAATGTCCCTGAATTGATTAGAATTCAGGTGTTTGAATACTTGGAAAACATACCTGCTAGACCTTAGTGTTTCTCTATATATTGTTTATATCATTACAAAAATTTAAATGTATTTTATGCATTTATTTTTATTTCATGTGTATGAGTGTTTTGCTTGCATGCATGTATGTCCAGCACATGTATGTCTAGTACCCACAGAGACCAGAAGAGGGCATCGTATTCCCTGGAACTGGAGTTATAGATGGATGTAAGCATCATATGGCTATAAGGAACTGAACCTTTGTAAGAGCGGCAAGTGCTCTTAAATGCTAAGCCATCTCTCCAACTCCTACTGTAAAAAATTCAATGTTGAAATTGCTGTAATTTCACAAGTAGATGTAAGGAACCCTGGTGAGAGTGTCATACCCTGTTTATATAATTTCTTTCTATATATATATTATATGATATATATATATATATATTATATCATACTACCAGGATCTGGAACTTATTGTTGTTCAGATTTCACCATCTTCATATGTGTTTGTCTATGTGTATTTAGCTGTATCTAATTCTGTCACATCTGTAGACCACCACAGCCAAGCAGAACACTTCCCTCAGACGGATCTCTTGCCTAGGCCTTTCGTAATCTCAAACACCTTCTTCCCCTCTCACTTTCCTAATGACTGGGAATCATGGGCTTATTTTCTATCTCTACGTTTTTGTTATTTAAAGAATACAGATAAAATCATACAGTGTGTAACTTTTTGACATTTTGTTGGTATTTTGAGATGGTCTCACGATGTAGACGTATACCCATTGGTATCAACCTCATTATAATCCTGTCTTAACCTTCTGAATGCTGTTATTATAGGAATGTTCCATCATGCCTAGCTTGCGACTTTTATTATTTAATTAATAAATAACTAATTGCTTTTTTTAACCTCTTGAAATTAACTTTTTTTCACTTAGCACGAATCTCATGAGACCCATAAGGTTGGTACCAATAGTTCATTCCTTTTAACTGATGAAGAATATTCCACGGTATGGATGTACCATGATTTACTTAGTCATTCAGCCAATGAGAGATATTTAGATTCTTTCAAGTTTGGAGCAATTAATAATAGAGGTGTTATGATCAATGTATTTGGGGTTTTGTGTGAAAATGATTACACTATTACACTTTTGGGTTAAATGCCTAAGAAATCAAACATTTAAGTTCATGTTTGTAGGAAATTACTCTTCACTTTTCCAGAATGGATTTATCATTTTATATTTCCATTAGTAACGCATGGAAGATCCTTCTCCATATTTCAACATTTAGTCTTGTCATATTACTAATATCATTCTGTGGTAGCAGATGTGGAGTGGAAACTTTCGTGGTGTTTTTTGCATTAGCTTGACACCAGCGGAAGCTGTGCCTCCTTCCTCGCACCTGCGCTATCTCCACATCCTCCTGTCTGAGATGTCTCTTCCTGGCTTTTGTCCCTCTTTTGCCTGGATTGCTTTTTGATTGTTGATTTTTTGAGAGCTCTTTATGTACATATGAGCCTTTTGTTGCAAATATAGTTTGCAAACAATTTCTTCCCATTTGTGGCTTGTTTCGTCTTCTGGAGTTTTTATAGAACAAAAGTTTTAAGTTTTGTTATGGTTCAGTTTAATTTCTCTTTTCCTTTATTTTTTAAACCAAAAGAAATTTTACGTATTTATTTACTTTTATGTGTATGTATGTGTATTTTGCCTGCATGTAAGCGCATCCATGCATGCAATGCCTGTGGAGACCAGAAGAGGGTATCAGAGTCTCTGTAAATAGTATTATGGACAATTGTTAGCCACCATGCAGGTGCTAGGAACTGAACTCAGGTCTTCTGCAAGAGCAGACAGTGCTCTTAAATGCTGAACCATCTCTCCAGCCCATTTAGGATAGTTTTATGCAAACTGAAAATTGTCACAATAGTGCAGAGTTCCAAAGCACTCCTCACCTGGTTTCTCCTCCTGCTAAGGTCTTCACCACTGTGGTGAGTTAGGCACACTCGAGAAGGCACTGTTGGATTTACTATGAATTAACACCGTATTTCATTCGAGGTCACATAGTTTCCCCTAATTTTAGTTTTCCTGTAATGTCTCTGTTCTGTTCCAGAGCCTAAATCAGAACATCATACTATCTCTTAGCCTTGATTAGTATGTGGCAGATTTTCAGCTTTTCTTGGCTTCTTATGACCTTGACAGTTTTGAGGACAGTCATACATTTTGAGAATATCTGTTAATTTGCATTTGCTTAATATTTTCCACCTCATTTGTCTAGAATTGTGGATGGATCTTTTATGAAAATAAGATAGCATTAAAAATCAACTGTGTGCTGAGTGTGGTTTAGATTTTGAGTAAGAATCATAATGTTTACGTCGTGTTATTATTTTGTGTGTGTGTGTGATGGAGATAAGGCCCAGGGCTTCACACATGCTAGGCAAGCTTGCCATCCCCGAGCTGCACTGTAGCCCCTTACAATGTCTTCAGACCTCATTAACAGCTTTCTCTGCAGTGACAGTAGAACAAGACTGATTACTTTCCCAGTTCTCATGTTAGCTTCTGAAGACTGTGAACACAAGCTTATTATCTTGAGTTTGCTGTGCAGTAACCAACTTTGCATTTTTACTAAGAATGAGAGGATTCCTGTTAGAAGAGATGGTCAGTGACATCGTGTCTCATTGCAATGGTTAGAACTCTGAAGCCTGTAGAGACCAGGAAGGAGGAAGCAGGATGGAAAAAAACAGCGCATTGCAGATGGAAGAAAGAACATAAAAACAGAAGAGCCTGACATCTTCGTGGCCTTGCTAAGCCAATGCTTGACTTGCTGCACTTTAGAACATTTTATCATGTGAGATAATTGCTAGAGAGTCCTGTATTAAGTCAGTTGTAGTTTCTCTTACTACAGTCCAAGATAATCTACCAGCCACTACAGATGTACATGCTGAAATAAGGTGCAATATCAGCCTTTGTGGATTCAAAGCTTATGTATTAATTAATGACATACAATTGTTAATATCAGTACTTATGGTTTTAATGTCTTTTTTAACACAACTGTTTTTTTTGAAAAAGAGGACTTTGGATCTATATTTGTAAACATTAGTTCATTGATTTGTCTAGTCTTTTATTTCTCCATCCATTTTTCATCAATTGTTGAGTATTGACAGCAGACTAATGTTTAAGTTAAGCACTGGAGACAGAAACGTGATTATTGGATATCTGTGTTTCTGGAAACTCAGTGCAGGGGAGGAGTGATGTGACCTCTGTAATAGGACCAGCAAGGTCCTATGCTATAGATTTTCAGAGAAAAACTCAAATGATTTCTACAGATTTAAAGGGGAAATTTTGTGAGGTAGTTGTTGGAGGAAGAACATCAATTCAGTTTTCCCCTCTATGTTACCACAATTCACCTCTCCACCAAGGGTGTGTGGTTTCTCCCATCCACCCAGCAGGGAACGTTGAACGACCTGTAGGAGCTGGTGTCCTTAATCCTATTCACTTCTGACACTATCCACTTGGGGATAGCATCAGATCCACAGATTGGGAACTCAGCCCCTGAGACTGATCCTATGTGTCAGATGTCAATTAAAATCCAGGCCCCCAACACTTTTGAGTTGACAAGTTATAAGTCACAGGTTCCCACTATCTCTCTCAATGAATTTGATACAACTGCTAGAGCAACTGATACAAGTGAAAAACATTGTTATTACTGCAACATAGAATACCTGCCTACGACTATGAACAGTCAATGGGAAGAGATGGGAGCCTGAGGCCTGAGGAAACGGAACGAAGACTCCATATGTCTCTAGGGGGCCATCCCTAGGCCAGTCTACATGTTCAGCTATATAAAGCTCCTATGGTTTTATTATGGAGACCTTACCACATGAGCCTGACATATTAAACTTCTGGACATTAGTGACAGATTAAATCTTTGGCCCCTCTTCCCTTCTTTAGAAGAAATGAGAAGTTAAAACCTCAAATCCTACCTTGGTCTTTCCAGTGATCAGTAGTTTCCTGAAACTCCCCAAGGCATCAGCCATCCCAGTACACAAGCAAACATGTTACCTTGAGTTCCCCAGGAGCTGAGGACAAAAGCCAAATATATATTCTACATTATCACTGGTTAGAATCAGAAAATGAGAGGCGGGCTTTTTGGAGAAGGGCAAGCAGTAAGTGTGGTGGGAGATGGTAAGATTGCGAGTTCAGAAGTAGGTTGGCATTATTAGAGGGCAGCAGATTGCCAGGACCTTGGAAAGCCAGCGAAGGGGTTTGGATTTCATTTATAATTAAGCTTATTAATGAGTAAAATTTATGCAAATTTATAGTGGTTATAATGGTTTGTCTTCTTGTTAGAAAAATGTTTATGCTTGGTTATAAAACGAAGATATCATTCAAATTTCATTGACTTTGGGGGAATAATGTTTTTTTAAAAAATCTGTATCATTTTAGTGGTGAGGT
The DNA here is from genome assembly GCA_035773235.1 of Eospalax fontanierii. NCBI lineage: Eukaryota > Metazoa > Chordata > Mammalia > Rodentia > Spalacidae > Eospalax > Eospalax fontanierii. The sequence continues at coordinate 34,915,935 of CM069547.1, forward strand.
ACACATCCTCATCTTTTGTTCCTCTTCCTTCTTTTCTTCTTCTTGTTTTTCTTAAGTAATTCTGGTATCTAATGTGTTGCTTTCATTTAGTTTTGTTTTTCATATTTCAAAATCGTGGATATTTAACCTATCCTTATATAAGTCCAAGCACATACAATTAGGACATATTTTCTTTCTATTAGATAACAATTTGGCATCCAAAACCATAGTTAGTTTTATATAGCTATGAACACTTGAGATTTAGAGTACAATTTCCTGTGTAAAACTTATTTAGTGATGGCATCATTGCCTTTAAAAATTATATTTGAGTTTATGCTAATGGCACCATTCTTCAAACAGAACATCTGGGGAATTGGCAAAGCAGATGGAGGATGGATCCTTGATAGATGTGCTACCTAGGGCAACACTCTGAAAGCATCTTGGAATCTTTTTGTTCTATGAATCTTAATGTATTTTAATGCCACTGTTGGTTTAACTTCTCTTTTATTGTATAATAAAAACCAGGAGAAATAGTCCAATGAGATTTTTAGAAAAATCTATGCATTGGCTAACATGGTAAGCAATTTATGACAGATATATATATATAATCTTGTGGGTTAGGCATGTATACACTGTCATAAATGTTGGGGAGTGTTCTTGGAATAAGTAGGAATCAGATACATGTGTGAGACACACTGTGCAGTACTCTGTGTGGATCTTTTCCTTTTCTGTGACACCAAGGGAAGAATTCCTCAGCAGAATCTCCATCATTTTCTGTACTCGCTGCTGAATGGAATCCGATCACTCGTTGTGAAGCTTGCTACGGTTGGTCCGTTCTGTAGGAAGGCAATGCTGGGTGTGACATGTTTCCAAACAATTATACAACAGCTTGCATTTGAGAATAGTTGACACAGTTACTTTAAATTGGATTGGTTCAGATGAAATCTTTACTGTGTGGTAGATTTAATTTCTCAAGTTCAGATTAGATAAATATACTTTAGAAACTAGAAGTCCTGTGTTGGTTTCTAGATTGTGTTTGTCAGATAATCAGGGACTGGGCTAGTTTGTCATATAGGAGGAATATGTTTCAGCATCTGCCTCCTCAGAGAACTCTAGTGGGGACTGTGGGAGAGCTGGGTAGTGTCTGGACTTGCACGCGCAGACTGGGTAGCAGCCATCAATTCAAAAGGAAAGGTCTTCCTGCATTTTGAAAGGACAGCAGAGTTTTCTAAGTTTGGCTTACTCCCTGTTTCTATCTTAACTAGGAGTCCTGCAGAGGGAGATCTGTTTGAGGAGGTGTTCTTGCACCTTCCTCTCTACTGAAGGAAATCTGACTAAAAGCAATCGCAGAGATCAGAAGGTGACATAATTCCAGGCCGAAAGCTTTGCTCCCATCTCCTGCCATGAACTCGTGTCCTTCATTTCACTTGATGTCTGGTGTATCCACCTCTGTGATCTCAATTATCTTTAGACCAAACAAGAGTAGGAAAATTGCAGCATTTACCTTTAATTGAGATATACTAGACTTGCAGGGTTTTACTTCTGGATAGCAAGATAAGATCAAATCGATAGAAGGCATCTGTTTTCCATTTTGTTACTATGTAAGGCTTGGTCTGCTCATGGACAATGGAAAACAGTGGTAAAGAAAGAATGTTATTAAGTGAGCCAGCTGGTCAAAGGAGGGCCTTCTGCCTGGACACTTAGAGGCCGTTTACACGGACCGAAGATTGCTTTCTCATAGGTGGGCAAATGATCCTAGTTTGAGCTTAATTGTTTAGTCTTGTGATGCTTTACAGTTCTGAAAACTCTCCTAAAAGTTCACTATTTCTTCAGTCTACTTTCAGTTAGATGAGTTTGGCCAGGTCCTATTCCTGACTTATTGTACCAGGGACAAGCCGGGTGGGGAAGCTGCCCCAGGATGATCATCAACCCCATCTGGAGAGAAAATACACATCACCTAATTTGGGTAGACGCTAAGGGTCAAGTGAGGCTCATTAGGAGTTGAGCTAGAGACTTGATCTTAAAGCTCCTCTTCAGATTGGGTTCGGATTTCTCCCAATGATACGGTAATTACAAAGTACGTGGATTCATGTGTATGTGTGAGAAATTCAGAGAAAGCAATACTTCTTTTTTGGCTGGATGCTTTGTGGTGTTTTAGGACTCAATGAATTTGTACCACAGGAAGTGCAAACACCATAAGCATTTTTTTTTTTTACTATAAAGGCAGGATGGTACTTTTCTCATCACTACAAACACCTAACCAAAAGCAACTGTCAAAAGGGGCTAGAGGCTTATTTGGGCTCACAGTGAAGGGGATGGAGAAGACATCGGAATAGGTGGGTCCAAGAGGTCAGAAACATACTCGTCTCCCTTATCCAGATCTCAGTAGAATTGGAAGGAGAAGCAAACTGGAAGCCTCCAGCTAGGCCCCACTTCCCAAGGTTTCCACTATCTGGGGACTGAGAGTTCAAACGTGTGATCCCGTGGAGGACACTCCACATTCGAACCCTGAGGCTTCGTGTTCAGAAACTGAAGACAGAGGCAAAGCCAAATGCTGTTTCTCAGAGAAAGTATATGTTCATTACGGGTATTTTATAATGAGAGAAAATCTCTTCAAATGAAGCATTCAGCTGAGAAGGATTCATTTCTTGCTATAAATGCAACATAAACCTAAAAACCTGCTATAAGCACCAGCAACACTTTTTATTTGAGTTTATTATAATCTTACATCGAACGATGTTTATTTTCCTTGGAAGTGTACAGTTGGCATTTGGGCAACTGCTGATTTTGGTAATGTTTCCAATATTGAAAATAAACATTAAAAACCAATTGAATTCAAGCATTAAATGGGTACACTAATTACCATTTTTGAAGGTTCTTCTGAATTCCTAAAATTTGACCTTTTAAAAGCTCTTCAGTTTTAACACTGGACTAAAGGCAACCTTAAAAATTATTTTAAAAATTCCTTTTCAGCTCTGGCCATAAAGAGGACTGGATGCGAGTGTCATAAGTGATGGGGCTGTGCATCTTTGCAAAGTGGTGGTTGCATACAAGACTGCAATAATTCATTTTTAACAGGCAGTTATCAACAAGGTCTTACAGTACAGAGTGAGCTCTCGTGTTTCACAACCCTATTAGTAAATCTTGGCAGAAGCTTCAGAATAGTCTGGCAGGCCTTATATCCTGTGACCAAGATCAACACTCAATTTACAACCTTTCTCCTAAATATTCCAGTAGGAAGTAAACCATTCCTTCTGCCCCTGATGATAGCAATGAAATTTACACAGGCTACCATATTGGCCACTGATTGACTTGGCATCTCATTATATAAATGTGTTAATGAACTTGTTCTAGCCCATCAAGGCTATAATGCACTGCTTTCACTGTGCTGTTGGAAGTCATTAGCAGAACTGTAGTTTCTATTTTGTAGATACATAGTGTGAGTTATAGACTGATTCAGTTTGTACTTTGAGAGTTGCACCCATTACCATAATTATGTAACATAACCTTCCTTTGTGGCATTATTAGAGTCAAAACTAGTCCAGACACTGATCATGTCTGCCAAATAGATGGTTAGACAGGTGGTCAGACTGAATCAATTTGCACAGTTTCCCATCTGCTGTCTGATTCATTCTGCGAAGTTGCTGGAAATAGAGGAGGTCTACAGATGACTGTTACTAAAACATGACCATAAGTGTATGTTTTCTATCAAGAGATGTCAATGTGAACAGTGCCACACTCATGGCTGCAGTCCATGTTTGTTAGGAGGCTTGAGATAAATGCCTGTGGTCTAACATTTCCTGACATCAAAGATTGCCAAATATTGGCCCAGTCAGTAAAAGAGAGGGCAGTATGTTTCAAGACCAGATACGCATTTTTATGGAAGGCTTTATAAACTGCTCTGATTGGAGATAAAGACTCTCCGTTAAGCCAGGAGGATCTTTAGAGACCTTTAAACGATAATCACCACATTTTAGAGATGGTAGGTATCTTCCACTAATCCCAGAAACACTGTGAGTTTCCCATTTTGAATTGTCCTGCCTGTGGGCCAGACACACTGTGAAACTCCACAGATTTTAGGAGTGTTTCTGCTCCTTGAAACGCATGGCTTGTCCTCCAGGAGAATCCACAGTTCTTTAAACTGCTGAACAGTGACGACACTTATTTTATTGATTGGAAAAAAAAACTATAAATAAGACAAGAATGAAGTTTTTCATGAGAGTTTCAATGTAATTAATCAGCTAATTCTGGCAAAAGTGGCTTTGAGGACAGCAAGGACAACAGAGAATATTATCTGTCATTAACCATATGGGCAATACAGGAGTAGACCTTGGTGAGATCCTATCTCACAGCTATTTAACTCACAGTTATCAAAGCAAGCAAAACCAAGGGAAAAAAGACATATGGAAAAAATGGAACTCAGTTAAACATGTTTGTGTGTGTGTGCACATGTTCATGTGTGCGAATGCTGCTTCACATGGTCATGCTGTTCATATGGAGATCAGAGGAAACCTCAGATACTGGTCCTTGCCTTCTACTCTGTTCGAGACAGGGTCCCTCGTTTGCCGCCATACTAGATGGTCCTGGAACTTCCAGGGATTCCTGCCTCCATCTCCCATCTTCCTATTGGAGAATTGAGGTTGCAGACATGGATTATGGGGATCTGAGTTCATGCTTATGTGGCAAGCACTTTATCTACTGAACCATCTTCCAGCCCTGAAACTGGAGTTCTTGGGATTATTCCTGGGAATTTAAAAGGGTAGCAATCTTTGTGAATAACAAATCAGTGGTCACTCAACCTTTTAAACATTCAATTCCCCATGTGATTTGGAAACTCTAGCTGTGTGTATTCATCCCAAAAATCTGAAATCAGACACTGGAAAATGCGTTTGTACCCTGATACTCCTGGCAGCGATCTTCACAGTACCTCAGAGTTAGAAGCAGTCTAAATGTCCATTGGTGGATGGACAGCTGAACAAAATTGGCACATAGGTAAAAGAGAATTGTGTTAGTCTTTAAAAGAATAAAGATCTGACACATGCTGCAATATGGATGAAACTTTAAAACATGTACAGGAAATAAGTCAAACTCAGCAGACAACTATTTTAGGAATTCGTTTGTAAAAAGTTCCTAGAGTACTAAAATCCACAGAGAAGAAAAGAATAGAGGTGACCAGGGACCTAAGGAATGAAGGATGGGCAGTTATGGTATAGTGGGTGTAGACTTTCAGTTGGGTGGATTAAAAATTCTGGAGACAGATGTTGGGGATACTGCTCCACAATATAAGTAAGCTTAATGAATTATGCTTTAAAATGACTAAATTTGAAAACTTCATAAAAATACTTTTAGGCTCATTCAGAGCTGTAGATAGAGAATGGTGCTTAGGTTAGTGGACCTAGGTTTGCCTTAGATTCTCTAGTTGACTCTGACTGTGACTGACGCCCCTCTTCTTCACAGGCCATGACCCAGACTCTGTTCTAGAAGTGTGTTCACTAAGTTGTATATTCTCTTTAATTAGCAAAAATTATCTGTTTGAATCTCCCTTGATAAGGCTATTTTCTGCTTTCCTCTTCAGTTCTGTCTGCCATCCTTTGTCTCTTGTCAAAGCTGTTAGAAGGGCAGCAGATCTTTTAGGGTGCAAGTAAGAAAATGAGTGAGGGACATTTGTCTTTAGAAGGTGTGTTTATGTGCCTTTTCGGTCACATGTGTGCATTGCTTATGTACAGATCACTGCCAGGTGTGGAGATGACTCCATGACAGCTCCCAGGGCTGACTCATGTCATGAGGCACAATGACCACGATGAATCAGCAAAACGTCCTGTGGCATCTGGCATAGAAAATGTATGATGTGGAGCCAGAATCACCGATCAGTTACAATTCAAAGAGAATCTAAGATTAGTCACAGTATGAAAACCCAAATGGCTCTGGAAGTTTATAACTCATCTTTCAAGAAACTTAATTTTCCCAAATTTTAGAACTTAAAAGATTTATATGATATTACTAGTATGAATTATAAAGGTAAAAGCAGCTTTTCTAAGCTATCAATGATTTACAAAAATCACCAATCAAGCAATGTAGAATTATATTTCTATTCTTTTGAATAGTGGCCAATGATATCTATATTCTCAGAACTTGGAGATGGAGGCAGGGAGAGCCAGAGACTGTGATCATTCTAAGCTACATAGCAAGTTAAAAACAAGCTTGGATTAAATGAGACTTGGCTCAAAAAATGGGAAAGAAAATATAGAATTATAGGGATAGGAATATGAGGTCAAAGAAGATAGGGATAAAATCATTGAGGGAAAGTATTATAAAACGTGATAGGCAGGAAGGAAAACAAAATAATTTATAGAATTTTTAGGATATTTTGTTATTTACTTTTTCTAATTGTATTTTTGTTACTTTTCACTGATATTTCTACTTTATATTTGAGATTTCATAATGGAGTGCCTAAAGCTCGTAGAAAATTTTGGAACCTATCTATGATGACTTGACCCACTCTTCTAGTGAAGGAACTTTTCTAGGCTTGGTTTCTGCACACCTAATATAGATAATCAGGAACTTGGAGTGTTAGCTCATGGTCAAGAGCACTGACTGCTTTTTCAGGGAACCCAGATTCGGTTTTCAGAGCCCACATTACAGCTAACAACTCTGTAATTCCAGTTCCAGGGGATCTGAGGCCCTCTTCTGGTCTCTGTGTGCATTATACACATGGATGCACTTACATACCTGTAAGTAAAACACTCACATGCATAAAGAATAAAAGTAAATAGAAGAAAATTTAAAAAATGGATAACCAGGGAGCTGGAGCAATGGCTCTGATAAAGAGTGCATACTGCTTTTGCAGAAGACCTGAATTCAATTCCTACAATGTATATCAGGTGCCTCAAAATGGCCTATTTCTCCAGAACTAGGGAATCTGAAACCCTCTGTGGGCACCTGCATTCATGTGCACATTCCCACACAAAGATAAACACACACAGACACATGCACATACACATAATGAAAAATGAAACAAGTCTAAAAAATAGGTAACTGCCGGGGTCATGCATGCCTTTAATTCCAGAACTCAGGTGGCAGGCAGATCTCTGTGAGTTTAAGGCCAGCCTGGTCTACATAGTTAGATCTAGGCCAGCTGGGACTACAGGGAGATCCTGTCTCAAAAAGACCAAAAATAGATAACCAAGCCATCTCAAAGGACTGTGATAAAATAAGAGCAAGGCAGTATGTGTGCTATGGCACAAAGTGGGATTTCAATAAATGTTTGTTTTCTTTTCTCACCTTTATACTCTGATGATATTAATTAGTATTTAAACTTTAAACTTTATATCTTTTTTCTTTCTGGCTGCTTGTGTTTTTCTGTCTCCCAATGAGTTCTGAGTTCTGGAAACCCTACTGTTTTTCCATCTTTGACTTTTTCTGCTCTGTACATCTTGATTCTACTGTCAGAAAATCAAGACATACAAGTGTCCTTAATAGCTACCTTTGATGGAGACAGAGTTGAAATGCCCTAGGATGATATTTAGAGTCCATTGTTTAAAACCCTGACTCAGCTGAGGAGCACTCAGAGGATAGGGTTCTGAACTCACAGGACAGCAGGCATCACTTGGACTGTAGGGGGTTGGGGTGGGGATTCAAATGTCCCTATAAGAGAGATGGAACAGGGGTCCTGTGGGGATTTTTTAATTATTGGCTATGCTGATATATCTATCTAACATGAAAAACTGGGAAATGGCTTGCTGGGGAGAAAGCACTGAGGAGTGAGAATCCTGGATTGCTTTAGCTGCTGCTGAGCTTTGGATAAGACTTGTCCCAAAGATTTATAAGTTGGGGGAGTGGTTCCTACAGTGGAAGTATCAAAAGATAGTGAAGATTTTAAGAGGCAGATTAGTGTAAAGTGATTAGATCATCTAGGGCTCTGTTTTCCTAAGGGATTACTGTAGAACTTGTAGGACTCTGGTCAGTCACTTTAACCGTGATTTGTTGCACCAAAACAAGCTGTTAAGTTTCTCTGGCTTCCTGTCCTGTGTGATCTCTCCCTCTCACCTGCATTCTCACAGAGCCAATGTGGATGCCTAGCTGGGGAGTTGCAGCCTCTAAAGCTGGGAGATAAGTAAAACTAAGTCTCCTTTCTTTAGAAAACGCTCAGACATTTTATTATAATTCACACACACACACACTCACACACACACACACACAGAGTGAGAGAGAGAAAAACAACAATAGACTAAGGAAAACACTTATTAAGGAATATGGAGGTTCTCTCTCTTTTAAAATAGTTTTACTTATAATTTCTATTTTCTGTGTATGAGAGTATTTCCTGCAAGTGTACCCATGTTGTGCAATGCTTGTGGAATCAGAAGAAGGCGTCAGATTCCCCTAGAACTGGAGTTAAAGACGGTTGTTAGCCACCACGTGAGGACTGGGGAATGGACCTGGGTCCTCTGCAAGAGAAGCCAGTGCTCTTAACCTCTGAGCCATCTCTCCAGTCCCAATATGGAGGTTCTCTCGAAGATCAGGTGTGTAGATTACTAAGTCTAACTTTCCCCCTTTGGCCTTCTTAATTCCCATGCCTATCTGAGATGGTTAATTTTGTCTGTCAACATGGTTGACATTTTGAGCCATTTGATCAAAAACTATCTGAGAATTTTCTATGAAGGTGGAAATTTTCTGTGAAATTAACACTGATGGATTTAGATTGGACTGTGTAATGTGAATAGTCTTCATCCAAGCAGCTGAAGGCCATAAGAAAAAGAATGAAGTTTCCCTAGCAAAAAGGAACTGTGACAGCAGACTAAATCTGGGTGGTCTACAACTCTTCTGTGGGTCCTTAGCCTACCACTGAATTTTGGACTTGCCCACCCTTATAATAGAGTGGTCCACTGAAAAATCAGATCTGTCTTTACATAAGTACACACACAAAAATGCACATGGCCCAGAACACTCTAGTATGCTGTCCTATGACCCAATTCAAAATTATTACTCTTCATAGAATCTCCCCAGCTCCCAGTTAGCCACTGTTTGCCTAGTCCCTCCTGCAATGCTTTCTGCATCTGACTATTCAGGACTCTGCACTTGATTCCTATTCATTTACATCAGCATCATCTACCACAAATTTGTCAGTTACTTGGGGACCAGATCTTATATGTCATCAAATATCCTGAGACTAACACAAGCTGGTACTCCAAAAGATGCTCAACAAATACTTACTTCCTGAATTAAAAAGAATAACAAAAGGGATGAGGGACCATGTGCATGTGTGTTTGTAATTCCCATAGAGATGATAATGCATGATGCATAGCAAGCGACAAGGCTAACACCATACACAAGTTTTTCTCAACATTACTATGAGTCAAATACTATTCTAAACTGCAAATATCACAGAACCTGCAAGAGTACATGTAGAGTTATTGTTATTAAATTAAATGTCTCTGATGAAGATTTATAAAGTTAACATGTCTAGAGGTACCTTTCCCACCATAAAAAAGCAGTCAAAAAATCTTGAGTTTTTAGTCCCAAGACAATTTAGAGTTTGCCGCTGGATGGAGGGACAACGAGAATGCAGTGAGGGTCAGAAGCAAAGGGCTGGAGTGATATCTGGAAGGACAAGGGCAGCTTTGCTTTCACAGGTTTCTGCTCAGCTTCTTGAGACCCCTAAACTCTCACTTGGGAAACCCAGGGCTTCCTAGTACTTGCACTCAACACGATGCAATTTGAAATGATCACACAGGCTAATCAAAACTCAAGAAGGCTTTGGAGAAAGGCTGGAAGAAATATAATAGGCTGGGAAAAAACAAGGTCATAAATCACACATTGTTGACACTGTTCAGTTGAGAGAGATGACTAAAATGTGCTTGTGATTTATTTCCCTCTTTTAAAAAGTTGCTTCTTGCACTGTGACCATAAGCCCCTTAGAAATAAGTTGCTAACTTATTTGTCACTGCAGACTGGGCATATGTCTTTAGGAAATCCCACTCTCCTGGGTGGGTGACTTCAAGTATAAGGCAGTAGAAACTGGAACAAAGAGAAATCCCTGTACACTAGGCGTACTGGATAAGCAGATCCAGAGAGACAGTACCAGGGGAAGTTTACCTTCAGTTTCTGGCAATTTCTTGCAGTATTGTGTGTGTCAAGAGGCTGCCTATGTTCTGGTACCTAAGGCTGGGAGCCTGAGGCCTGTTGTGTCACTTTCCTCCTTGACCTAGGTAAGACCCTTGGTTATATGTCTTCCTACGCAAAGCAGTTTTTTGATCCAGTTGGGGGAAATTGATAGGAGAGAGGAAGTCACCCAGGGTAGACCAACAAGAAGGCAGCTGCCACCCTGGCTTCCTGAGAGCTGCCTGGAGCCTACAGATAATAAAGTCTTGCAAATGATTTTGCTTTGTAATGTTTACCAAAAAGGGAAATGTGGGGAAACAGGATTTATGTTTTAGAGGGGTCCTGCCAACAGCCCTCCACCCTCATAAATTGCTAGGAAGCAAGTTAGAAAGTATAAAAACAAAAAGCAGAGCTGTTAAGCTATCGGGCCATTGATAAGATGCTGTGGGCTAACTTAACCTCTTCGGTGCCTGTCCAGATGCGTGGCAGCTGTTGGCAGTTCCACCCTGAAGAATATAGGGCACTTATTTTGGGAAACATGCTATCTGTCAGAAAGCACTTCTGATGAGAAGATACAGACAGATGATAGCTCAGTTACCTGCCTTGGCAGAGTCTCACTGCAGGCTGCAGCAGCCTCGTGTGATCAGTGATTACAATCAAAGGTTTTACCTTTTCCCTCTTCCCGTGGGCATGCTCATCCCTTCCCAGCTCTAAAAAACCAACCTAGATGTTGCTCAGGTAATGTTCTTAAATGCATAAAACAAAATATTTACTCATTTTAGTAGAAAGAAAACATAGCCAGAATAAAACCTCTTTACTGGTAGCTTTGAGATTCTTGTGGAGTGGAAGTCCCCTGCTTTCTGCCGCTCCCTTAGCCTACCCCAAAGGAGGAGCCTGCTGGCCTTGAAAAAATTTGCTGACAGCCACCAGTCTGCTCTGAGAGCCATGATCCATGGAGCATTTTAAGTTTGATTTCTCTCTCTATTGCAGAGCAGGAGAGAGGTTTTCTGAAAGTCTCTAATTTTGCCATTTGTTAAACAGTCACAGAAATATAGACCTTGAAGAATATCATCAATAATAAAATGTAGCCTGCTATAAGTTTTAGTTTTAAGTAAAAAATAGGTCGACTCCATCTAACCTAACAAGCCACATAGACTAGCCCAGCCTAATGTGATATATTCAGAATAATCACTTTAGACTACAGTTGGGCAAAACCATTGGTAATCACAAAGCCTGGCTTATAATCAAGTGGTGACTACCCTGTGTCATGTAGTGAGCATGCCCTATGTGATGTGTAAATTGTCTTCAGGTAGCTCACAGAGATGGGATCTCAGCACTCAGTGGAGGTAAGAGTTGTGGTAATGCTGGGTCCAGGAGCTGTGGGAACATCTGCAGGACTGTCTAACACATCAGGGACTGGGCCATGGGTGGCTTCAAGAGGAAAGAGAGTCAATGAAGTCTTTTAAAGAAGAAAGTACTGTAATCCTTTTCTTATTATGGAAAGTTGACTATAGCGCTGCATGGAGAGAAGACTTGCCTGGAGACAGCAGATGAAAGACTATCTAAGTTAGCATAGGCCAACAGATGGGAAGAAGTGGGCAGATACTGGGAGAAAGGATTGGCCTGAGTTTGCCCACAAGCTGGTGAATAAAGGAAAGGTGGCATGTCAACCTGAGTGTATGATTTTCCTTGGGAAGAGTTATGACACATGACCTTATAAATGGCTGCATGAGTTTACACATGAAATCTAAGGTGTCTCTGGATGGATAGACAGTGCCCTGCAAGTAGTAGAAAATGCATACACAGGGTGTGAAGTTGGAATGTGATCCTGGTGCTAACTATATAAATGATATTTAAAGCCAGTGATGGTCCATATAGGGAGAGCAGAGGAAGAAGGCTAAAGATGAGGGCAAGGTGATTTAGATAGCTCTCAAGGAACAGAAGACGGAGAAAGTAAGGAATAACAGAGAGAGATCTCTGAAGGGATGAAAAAGCACATACTGCGAAGGCTGATGCCAAGACAGACTCAACTGCCTCATGGGCCTAGAAGGAATCCTAATTATTAAAACACCAAAAAAAGGGCCAGAGATGTTGGGTATAATGCAAGGTGGGCCTAGCCAGGCCACCTGCTAGGAGGAATAGAGGAATGGTTCCTGTGGGTATGGCGTTCTGCTCTGGCTAGTTGTGAGACCAACATCTGGAAAGCACCTGCCTACTTGGGGACAAACTTACTATTGGCTATATTCAGGACCCCACCCCTTGTCATTGGCTATCCAGACCTATAAGATCCTCTGTATGTATTCAATAAACGAGTTTGCTGTGCCACGTGCTTGGCCTGCTTCCCATCCAACTCCTGGAGTCTGCGGCTTGAATCTGCATCTACTTGCCCCCAAACCCTCGGGCTGGTCCCCTAAAGTCCACTCGGGCTGGCCCCGAGTGGTGAGACACGATGATAACTGACACAATGATACAGAGAGATGGCTCAGCAGGTAAGAACATATAAATCTCTTACAGAGGGCTGGAGTTCTATTCTTGGCACACAACTGCCTGTAACTGTGGCTGAAAACTCTCTGTAACTGTGCTCTTGGAGATCTGATGTCCTCTTCTGGGTTCTGTAGTTACCTGCTCTCAGGTTCACAAAGTCACACACAGACACCTAGATAGACATACCAAGATAAAATAAATCTTTCTTTTAAAAAACAAAAACATTAGCTTTCAATCTGTTTGGCTTTCAGTCTGTTTCCAAGGTAAATTTACTCCAATGACCTACAAATTCAAACTCTGAAGACAGGTAGCCGCTTCTGTTCTTCTTGGGGTGCTTATATTATAACAAATATTCTGCTCTAGCTTACATTCTGGATCTGGATTGTGTACCTCACATCCTGGGGCTCCAACCATTTTTCCCCCATTATCTTCCCAACAAGACTGTGGGCTAGGCACTAAAAAGACCTTGTTTCATGAGGAAACTACAGAGTAGAGATTCAGGGACTAAAGCCACACTGCCACTAAATATGGAAAAGTGAATACCCTTGCTGGCTTACTAATCATTAGATCTTGACTAAATCTCAGAGTCACATATTTTTATCCTAAAAACAAAAGTGATATGAAAATTATCTGTGAAGAACAGTTTCTCTTTCTCAGTGTCTCCTGAGTAACATTTTGTAAAGATAGAATTTATTATGTAGTTGTCAAACTGTACAGTCTAGTCCTTGTGATATAAGAAGTTTCTTATAAATCTGGTGGTTCACTTCATAATGAAAACACACAGAAGGCTTCAAAAAGCCTGGGAAAGCCAGGACAATCTTCATCCATCACATCAGTATCTGGGGGCATGGACTCAGAACTGGGATTTTATAAAGCTCCAACATGTTGGTAATTCATACCTGTGACTTGGAATTACTGGTTCTGAGCTACTCTCAGATAGAACCTGCAGCAGTCTACTGCCAATACTGCCCTTATATATCCCTAATAATAGAGATCAGAGCTTTCAGGGGGTGATCAATTTCATGGTACCACAGAAATACAAAAGACCTCCAACCCCCTGCTTCTGGTGAACATCCCTGTCCCATCTCCTACCCTAGGGTTTTGTGGTACCTGTGTGTACCATGCATGCCTCCCCTTCAATTAGAACAGTGGGAAGGGGCTCAGAATTTTACCTCTACCCTTTTAGAGATTTTTGGTTTGGGCATGAGAATTAAATAGACATATGCAGATCAACAAAAAAATCATATACATTTACTTAATATGGCTTCATTAGGACCTTGGAACATTCCTAAAGAGACGATAGGCTGAAATGAGATGCACACAGCCACACGGAATTAGGCAAAGCATAGTGAGCTAGGGAGCACCATAAAGAGAAAGACTTCAACTGGGTGGCCACTTGGGTGAGGTGTGGTTAAGACAAGGACTGTCCTAGGCTGGCTCCTACTGAGTTCCCTTGACCTCGACTTCTTTATCCAGATGACATGCTCCTTTTCTTCTGGATAGGGAGGATTTCTTTTCACAGGAATTCTTTTCTTGCTTTTAAGGAAGAGCAGGAAGGTCCAGGCGATCTTGCACCTGATTATATTTAAGTCTCTTCATCCTAAATGGTTATCGTTACAGAGTTTATATGACCATATTTAAAACTCTTTCCTTGCCATATAATATAAAAGTGGAGGTGTTTTTTTATCAGATCTAATCCCAAATCAGGTGATTTAATGTTAAAGGGAGAGTATTCTGCCTACCTGCCACCCAAGCAGGCCTTTGAAGAGATAGTTGACAGACAGTAATCTTTCCTGCTGGCCTTGAAAAGGCTATGATCGATTCTGTAGTTACAGGGAAGCAAGTATAACTAAGCACTACATGCAGCTGGCAGAAAGCCCCGAATTTCAGAGAATACCTCAGGCCCAGCTGACACCTCAGTTGTAGCCTTATCAAAGTGTAAGCACAGGATTCAGCTAAGCTATGCCTTAACTGTTACTACATGGGCATGTGAGATAATTAATGAAGACAGTCAAATCTGTGGTGATTTGTTATACAGTCTAGAAGACTGGCATCCAATGTCCCTGAGCTGGGTCTCTGAATAACTTGTCATAACCAGAAACAGGCGCTAGATGCTGACCATTCACTTTGCGCTATGGACAGTGCTGGGGGGAAGCTGAAACATAGCAGGGAGCCAGCGACAGACAGCACCAACTGACCACCAGTCCCCTTAAAACGCTAGGCATACGGTCTGCCCACTTATATAATGAATAAAATAACCTACAGACTAAATAGAGCAGAGTCATGGTCCAAAAATAGAGCTCATCCCTGGACATTGTGGACACTGAGGGTATGGAATCCGATTCAGGGACATTTCTGTTGATAGTCTGAGAGCAGAGGGCCAGGAAGTGCAAACAGTGAGAAATCTCAGGGCCTTCGTCTGTCCCCATGAGGATGTTGATGTGCTGCCTGCCTTTGGTTGAGGATGAGGATAAATGTTTCCTGAATTCTGCCTTTGCCATATTTTACTTTGGTAAAGGATAACTGGGTGGCGTATGATCTTACTATGGTTCCCTGTGGTCCTGACATCTCTGATTAATTTGACCTCAGCAATTGTGACTTCTGGCTTCCAAGGACAATTTTGTCAGTCTGTGCCAGGTTACCTGGGGCATCTAATCACTCTGAAAGAGAAACTGCAACTTTTTCTATTTTAAACAGTAAGTGAAACTAAAGCATGCATATGAAATTTTGCTCAATTTTTTGAAAGTTTAAGCACTGAAGGAAGAAGTAATCAGATTAAATAATTTGGGGGAACCTTGAAATTACCTAGTTTTATAAATTACCAAGATTGAGATAATTTAGCTTTTTATTATAGAAATTTTCAAATTTGTAACAGACTAAAGAGAGAAATACAATGAACTTTGTTATAGCTTTAATTTTGTCCCTATTATGACATATTAAGATCAGGTATCAGATGGGCCCTTGAGGAAATGTCTAGAGCATTGGCCTCATATGATGGCTTAATCTCTTCTGAGAATTGATGGATTAACAAGTTGCTGGGGTATCTTGAGAGTGGGTCTATTATAAAATTCAGTAGCTTCTTCTCTAAGGCATGCTGTCTGACTTCCCTACGTGATGGCCTGAGATTCCTTGGGACTCTGTCAACAAGAAGAGTCGTGAGATGTGGCCCTTTGATCTTGGACCAGAAATAGACAAATGGCCTCTTTTCTTTATAACTATCATGTCTGTGTACTAATAGTAACAGAAAACGGATTAAGTAAACCCAATAAATCTAACTCCAAACTTCATCGATCATCAGTTTATGGTCAGCGTGGTTTCATCCTTCTCACCCGCTTTTCCTATCCTATCTTGGAACAGAAAAGATAGTGTTGTATCCCTTCTACTGCTTAGCAATGGTTCACTGTTTTCTCTTCATGTAGGGTAAAAGTCAGAGCTGCCACACATGGCAGGTGAGCAGCAACAAGCTGAGGAGAGGCAAACGTTGTGGACCTCAAGAAACACTACTCCCTGAGTGCCAGCTTCTCCTTGTTGCCTCTTCCTGACTTAAGTTTTCTTTTCTATTTTTGAGACAGAGTTCGTCCATATATCCCAAGCTATCCTAGAACTCACAAACCTCTTGTCTCAGGTTAATAAGAACTGGGGTGCTGGGATCACAGGTATGTACACTGCCATGCCTAGCTTCTCTTTGTCTTCTGAGTCATAACAGATGTCTGTTCTAAAGGGCAGAAAGATATGCCTATGTAGGGTTAAACATATTCAACAAAGATAATATAAGGGAAACAGATCAACATGTTTATGTTTTGCTACAAGAAGACTATGTGCTCCTTTCTGTAGGGGCCAACGGAGAAGGGCTGTATCACAGAGGTATATCCCGGCAAGGAGTACCCGTTTCACCTCTGCCTTCAAGTTGGCCCTCAAGATAAATAGCTCTTCTCGCTTTGAAAGACTCCATCACGAAAACTCCAGGACTTATTTGAACCTCCATCTCTTGCAGCTGAATCTCTTCACTTTGCCTATTTCATTGGTTTCATTTTGATATGATTTTTATGGTTTTAGGATCAGTAGTATTTTACTTGGGGAAGAATATTCCACATCCCTGGTAAACATCACAACTGCCTACTTTTACATTAACGTATCTAATTCTTATTCATTTAGGGATTGATTGTTGGCTTTACGAATCAACTATCCAGCCATCTTCATAAATCTCTGACTCTCCTCCAAGTTTGCACATCCCTCTTAAGGTGTCAAAGTCTAAATAGAGAAAGATGCTGCAGAAGAAATCGAAGCCATTTATGACTCATATGGGATAGCACTGTCGAAGAAGAGCAGCCTGTTTGTAAAAATTAGACTGTGCAAAATGTCATGGGAAAGAGAAGGAGGTGGTATCTGCCAGGATGTAAGATTGTTTATCTTCGTTACCTCGGAGACCATTTGAGAAATGGAGTTTGAAGAGCACCTTCCCAAGTTCCTGACGTGTGGAGGCAGAAACAGAGGAGGGAGAACTCCTCTGCTCTGCACTGCCATTATGAGCTCTCAGCATCACCCTGCGCCCTTTTCTGTCAAGTCAAGGCCAGTAAGTTACATACTTTTCTCACTGCTGTGCAAAACTATCTGATGAAAGCAACTTCAAGAAGGAAGGATTTATTGTGGCTCACAGATGGAGGGTACAGTCCATCAGAGTGGGGAAAGTGGGAGTCAAAAGCATCTGTGCTGGTGGAAGTACTGGACAGCTGGTCACATTATATCTTTGGTCAGGATTCCTGGTGCTCTAACTTCCTTCTTTTGATTCAGCCTGAGAGCCTATCCAAGGGATGGTGCCAGCACATTCACAATGACTCTGCTGTCCTAGTTAAACCTCTGTTGAAATACTCCAAGACATGCCAGGGGGTGTATCTCCAAGTTACACTCAGAGCTGACGATGAAGATTAACCATCTCTTATCAACTGGAAGTAGTTTAGGATTTGGGGCTATGGTTTCAGGCAACTGTCCACTTTCTTTGTGACAGAAACAACCCCGTTGATGTAAATGAATAGACCTTGATGTATTCCAATAAAACTTCACTTATAAAATTCTTTTTATGATTTAAAAATGTAAACCTATTTTTACCTCAAAGGGTTTAGAAAAACCTCTGTATGATCAGAGGTGCTACAGGAGGGTCCCAGCTGTTAAATCCTTATAAAATGTTCTTACATAGTAGCTGCTCAAAGCTAAGAAGAACAACTTGCCATTTCTATTTTTTTTAAATAGCACACTAAGTGAGTTGAGAATATACAAAATGTATATGAAGCAGTGAGTTTGGTTCCCAGTACCTAAAGGAGAGAAAAAAAATATCGTAGTAGAAAAATTAATACCTCACTAACACAGGCAGAGATTATCAATCATCTATCAGCTAGTCACTCTTCCTTTACCTTTGAGCTGGGTCACGGGTGGGACTAACAATAGCCACATACCAAGTCCAAGTCAGCTACTTGTTTTTCTAAGGCCTTCAATATAAAAAGAGGTTTACACAATTTAAACCCCATGAGGTCCAGGTTCCTGTTATATGAATGCTGGCCATTGCCGTGTTTAAAAAATCCATGTTGTGCCTCATAGTTCAATACACACATATTTTTCAGATCTATGGGTTTATTTACATGAAATATAAAATTTAAACATTTAAATTTTGTTTAATTACATAATTATTTATAGTTATTTTCTGTACCTTCAGAATCTGCTTAAAGCTTGACCTTAGCACTGAACACATGCAGACTCTTCCTATTCAGTATTTCCTAAACAATACAGTATGGCTACTATTTGCATAGTCTTGTATTCACCATTATAGATATCTAAGAAGTCTTATAGGATATGGAAGAAGCATATAGGTTTGGTCATTTTACAGGAGACACTTCTGCATCCCTGGGTCTCTGTATCCATTGGGGTCCTGGAGTTAATCGCCTGCAGATACAGGAGGATAACTGTGCTTTAATGAAAAACTGTTGCAATTTCTCCAGAATTTCAGAGCTAGGCACATTTGGAAAATATTTGCTACAAGTACCTTAAGAAGAAGATCCTTGTCCATGGATGTGTGAGCAGTCCTAACCTCTATCACAGCCCTGTCACTTGCTCCCCTGTCTGAAGTCAGAACCTGAACTATTCTTTTGTGGAAGCAGAGTTCAGAATCTTGTTGGCACCTGCCTGACTCACTGTTGACTTGCTGAGGGCTTCTGAAGGCTTTAAACAATGCCTGCGAATGGAAGCACATAACAAGATTTAACTAGGCTATGCTGCCTCTCAATTTGCAGTTCAGAAGAAACCATAAGGCTATTTGGTTCTTGGAAAATGAGTCAACTTTGCCTGACTGGAGCCAGGTGACTGCACCAGATTGGTAAACGCAGAGATCAAATAGTGAATTACTTGGTGAGACACTGAACATCAATTGAACTACAATAGGGGCTTTCCTTACAGCTGGTGGTAGTCATAGAACTATGAACTTAGGTTGGCAAGGTCCACCCAGACAGTAAATATGTGGGAGGTGGTTCAGAAGAATAACCCATGACTGACATTTTTCACTATATTAAGGCTAGAAAGTCAATTATTTGACTCTGACATATTATTTGAGGTTGAAATATTAAGGGAATTCAAAATCAATAAATGACCCACCTGCTGTTTTATAATGACATATGGACATACATAGTAGTCTTTTACCTCTTCTTATCTTCTTATCTCTTCTCTTTGCTTTTTTTTTTTTTTAACTTCCACAGTGTTGGGAGTGGAAGCCAGGGCCTCATATACACTAAACATGGTCACACATCCAACACCGGGCTGTGTAAGAGAGCTAGATCACCAGGGTCTATCCACCATCTAAATCAACAGGCAAGTATTAAGGATCCCAAAGGGTGACTCCTTCAGAATCACTGTCTGGGAGACATCTTCTTTTACTTTGAGGAGAATCATAGTCAATGGAGGCTTCCTGAGGCAAGAGGAGAATGTTCTAGAAGGTGGGTTTCAGAAAACACTTTATGGAAGATTATTACCTCCAGGGCAGAGTGTAGGAGCCAGGTGTTCAGTGAGAAAAGGCATTGAAGTTGAATTACCTGTGTTGCCTCTCGGAGGTATGAATTTGAAACAAAGAAGAATCTCTGGTGCTGGGAACACACCAGGGCCAACAGATCTGACTGCAGAGAGAAACTAGTTCTTCTCCTTAGGAATTAGAGAAAAAGTTAGACATTTTAGACAGGAACAGCTAGGGAACCTCCCACCTGTCTCAGCTATTAACATCTTAAATTGAGGGACTCCCATGAGCTCAGTTTTTCTTAACTTTCCTTCACCTCTCATTAGCACCTAGGAAAGAAAGAAAAAGACTTCAGATCCTGCAAGTTTGGGAAAGAAGTTGTTGCTAAAATTGGGCTTCTAGTTTATCTGTGATGGTCAATAATTAAACCTAATCTTATCTTCTATCTCCTAAAAAATACCATGGGTAATTGAAAATTTACTGTATTGTTAGTCTTAATTTATTACTTCTCCTGCCTCTGTCCTTGCTCCTTTCTCTCCCTACCACTGAACACAGTCATCTTTATTCATTTCGATATTTACAGAGCAACTGTGCTGCAATAACAACAGTTTCCAGGCTCTGTCAGTGAATTCTAGTAACTTCCAGCTCACATTTTAGACTGGTCTCCCACTGTGACCTGTTTATTACACTGACTACCAATATGTTGCTCAATTCTTTTCTTTTCTTTTTCTGTTCTTGAGACATCCTCTTCTGGCCTCTGTGTGCTTTGCATAACACAGGTGCACTTACATACATGCAGGCAAAACACTCATACACATAAAAAAAATTTAAAACATCTTAATTTTACTACATTTCTGGGATTCCCACCTAACGTTTCAGTATGGGATACACTGATTGTGGAACGGGCTAATCAGCATTACTGTTATCATGGTAAAATAGCTGTAATCCTCTCTTCCAGCTTTGGGAAATATAAAATGCATTGTTTTTTTGTTGTAGTTGCTCTACACTGTAGAATCCAAAACTCCTCCTTGCTGTGTGACCGTATTGTCATAAATAACAAGATTTCGTCCTTTTATGATGAAATAGTATTCCATTCTTATGAGTTCCACATTTTCTATTCATCAGCTTGCAAGTGCTTAAGGTTGATTCTGTGTCTTGTCTTTTGTGAATAGTACTACTGTAAACATGGGGATGCAGATATCTCTTAGATATATTGATTGATTTCCTTTGAGTAAATGAGCAGTAATAGAATTGCTGGTTATACGATCGTTATATTTCATTTTTAAAGAAAGCACCACATAGTTCTCCATAATTACTGTACCAATTTCCATTCCCAATATCAGTGTGTAAGTTTTTCTCTTTATTCATAACTATGCCAACATTTGGTATCTTTAGTTTTTTGATAATAATATTCTAACCGGAGGGGAGTAATATCTCCATAAAGCTGGTTAAGGTTAGCAGAGAGTAGAATAATGTTTACCAAGGGCTGGATAGAGCAGGGGAGAGGCAAATGGAGAGGTTGGTTCAAGGGTACACAATCACAGTAACTGCACCTGCGTTGTGCAAAGCACGCAGAGGCCAGAAGAGGATGTCAGATTCCCTGGAACTGGAGCTACAGATGGTTGTTAGCTGCCATGTGGGTGCTGCGAACTGAACCTGGGCCTTCTGGAAGAGCAGTCAGTGCTCTTAACCACTGAGCCATCTCTCCAGCTGCACTAAAGCATTTTAAAAGCAGATATTCAGGCGGAGGAAATGACTCAGTGAGTAAAGCTTTTGCTGCACTAGCCTGAGGAGCTGAATTTGATCCGTGGCTCCCACATAAAAAGCTGGATACAGAGGTGCTTTATTGCAACCACAGTGCTTCTACACCAAGATGGGAGGCAGAGACAGAACTGCCTGAAAGCTCATGCAGTGGCAGAAACAACCAGAGAGATCCTGACTCAATAAGGTGGAAGGAGAGAGCTGAATCCCCAAAACTGTCCTCTGACCTCCATAAGATGAGCGACGTGCACACGCACACACACACACACACACACACACACACACATACAATGGCACCACTGTCACAGGTCCATATGTGCAAGCTTCCTGTGGCCTGAAAGCCTCTGCTCCTCTGTGTTCATAAACCAGCCCTGGTTCTAACAGTTGTTTTGCCCCCTCTTCTCCAATGGTCCCCAAGCCGTGGGTGGGTGAGGTTCAATACAGGAGTCCTATCCAGGGATACATACTCTGCAGTCTTTTGTTCTTTAAAACTTGGCCGTTGTGGCCTCCTCTGTACATCACACTCTGTTGTATATGGAAGCTTCATTGGTGAGGGTTGAGGAATGCATTGTTTTTCTCTCCACTCCTCTGGAATGCTCCATTGG
Source organism: Eospalax fontanierii (assembly GCA_035773235.1). NCBI lineage: Eukaryota > Metazoa > Chordata > Mammalia > Rodentia > Spalacidae > Eospalax > Eospalax fontanierii. The sequence continues at coordinate 34,937,853 of CM069547.1, forward strand.
CCTTAGATGTAGAGATTCAGCTGCAGATGTGTCATCTAGGACTGGGCATCTCTTAGACATACACTCTCTGTGTTTGACCAGTTGTGGAACTCTGCAACAGCCTCTATCTGTTGCACAAAGAGGCTTCTTTGATGAGTGATATACTGCATGTTTTTCTGTAAATATAAGGATCCATGTTTAGCTTATGGTAAGAAATTTCATTTGTCTAGAGATATGCCTGAGCTAGTATTTTCTCTAAGGTCTTTGTCCTCTCCCACCATGGTCATCTGGCTTTGTTTACAATGCCACCCATGAGTTCACTCCTATTGAAAGGACTTCACATTCGATTAGATAGCTGATGATTAACCCCAGGTAACAGTGCTACGACTGCACCAATAGAAGTAGCTTGCTGTGCTGATTGTCATGGGAGTTGGGCTTTAGGGCTGGGCTGGACCACGGACTGATCTTCTCCCTTGGAAGAAGTTTGCACAGTATCATCTATTATGAAAGTCAAACTTCAGATAGAAGGGTTCCAGGTGAGCTCCCACTCCACTGCTCAAAGTCCTGTATCCAAAGTATGTCCTGTCTTCAGCAGCAGAGTCCCATCTATTAGTTCAGCGGGATAACCAAGAGTATTGGCAACAGCCTGTGCCATATTGGGAGTCTCCAGGACCACCCCCTCCAACACACTCTTTCTGGCAGTGTGTTCCTTGCCAAACAGCCCCCAGGCATATATATGCACCAGTGTTTAGACACTGTGCATTCCTCATGTGGTTACTGGGACATTACATTTCCTTCTGGGCTGCCTAGTCCTCCAAGATTCATTTGTTGCTGTTGTTTTTCCTCCCATCTGACCTCCTTCCCCAGTTCCAGCGCCCCCATTATCCCAACCCTCCCCCCAGTAACTCCCACTATCCTTCCTCTCCTGACTTCCCTTTCTCGAGCACCATGGCCCCTTGCATGTCTCTCTCGCCTCTCCTCCCACCTTCCATGGGTAACATCTGTTCCCTACCATCCCCTTCTTTTGGGTTCTTTCTTTTCCTTTACCACCGTATATACTTTCCCTTTTCCTGACTCCTGGTGTTACTTCAGGATCTATACTCACATATAACAGATTGACTCTACAATCCACAATTGGAGGACAAAATAAGTTGCTTGCTTTTCTGCACTTGTGTTACTTCAGTTAGTAAAATGTTCTCTAACTCCATCCATTTACCTGCAAATTTCATCTATTGTTACTGTTGCATAGAACTGCATTGTGTAAATGCCCCACATTTTCATTATTCACTTATCAGTTGATGGACGTTTAGGTTGTTTCAATTTCTTAGCTTTTGTGAAGAGAGCAGCAACAAACATGGATGTACAAGCATCTCTACAGTAGGCTGAGTCCTTTGGGTATATGCCAAGTCCTTTGGGTATAACTGGATCATATGGTAGATTCATTTTTAATTTTTTGAGAGTTCTTCACACTGTTACACTGTGACAAGTCTCAGTCTCTGGCTTCACAGTAGACATGCTTCTATGATCAGCCTGAAATGTCATATGCTATGAATCTGTGGGAAAACTCCATTGTATATTTATTGACAAATGAGAGGGAAAGGAGAATGGCTTTCTAGTGTAATGATTCAAATAGTTTTGACCTTTAGCGTCACCTGAAAGTTCTCAGAGTCCCTCAGGGGACACTGAGATTCGCAGAGCAGACTTTGAGACCAGCAGCTGTGGGTGACAGAACAGCAAATGGCCAGACCCTTCTGCTGAAGGGCTGGCATCCCAGGCTCTTTCACCTCTATGTGTTGTGGGTGAGCGCCTGGCATACACTTTGCCGTTTCCTGCCGTTGTCAAGTGCTTAGAGCTTGCCCCAGAACACAGGCTCCCATATGACCGCTTCCTCTGGCGGATCACGGGCAGCACAGCAGTCTCCAGGCTGTCCTCCTCTGTGCATACTCATTGTTCTGTATGCTGTGTCTTGTCCACCTCAGAAATCTGTCTCCGTAGTGTTCATAATGTTTCTTCCTTCTTCCTTCCCATTTACAGTCTTTCTAACTCCAACACCACACCATTTCCAATTCTGTCCTTCAGTTCAGAGGTTCAGACCAATTTACTGAGCAGGCTTGGAACTGATATCTAAGCCTCCAGCTGCCGCTGCCTCTGTTGCAGGCTCCTGCCTTTCCTATGGACACTGTTTCAAAACAAAAGTCTGTCTCTTACTCAGCTTAGACTTCCTGAATATAGTTGTTGCTTGTCGCATAGCTTAATTTTCTGAGGGACAAGCTGGATTGATGAACTGTGGATGAACACCTCTGTCCCAGGCCGGGTGGTGTTTATTTATCCAGGATTACCTTGTGCGAGAAAAAGAGGAGCTGGGAAAGTGAGACTCTCCTCCCACCCAGCCCACTGACCTTGGATGCAAGACGGGGAGGGGCTAAATGAACCAGGGTGCCATGAGGTGTGTCCTTTTTCCTTCTTCACCATTTTTGGTCTGACCACCAGGAAGTCGCCAAGATCCAAGCCTGGTTGTGGATTTACTGGTGTGATCTATGGGGTCGGGGAGGGCGCCCATTCTTCTCTAAGTAATCCCTCACCCATTGCTCTGTTAGTAAGCCTAAGTAAATTAGCTAGAATTTGCCAAACTGTGACTTGGGGAATTTGTGCCTCACATGCTATAGGCACTTGGTTGAAATGTTCGGTCGAATCATTTGTAAGCTAGAGGCTTTCCATAAACCCAAAGGAACACATTGGAAGCCAAAGCCTTGGTCATGGCAGGAAGCCCACAACCCAGGTTCATAACAAATCCTCCCCATCACTGCAGTTCAGCCCACTAATGCTGTCACTTATCATGCAATAATTTGGCAGAGAAGTTTCCTGTCTTTATTGTCATCATTCTAATCTTGGACATTTAATCCATCCAGATTTTGAAATAGGAATGAGAAAAGTTGTATTTTAGAAGCTTTCCAGATATTTAAAAAGTTACAAAAACCATTGCTGAGGACGTACAATTATTCAGTGGTTAAGAGCATCAGGTGCTCTTGCAGAGGAACTGAGTTCAGTTCCCAGCACCCGCGTGGCAGCTAACAATCAACAGTATCTCCAGTTCCAGGGATCTGATGTCCTCTTCCGACCTCCCTGAGTATTGCACACGGGTGCTACACTTATACAATTGCAAGATAAACACACAGAAAAGTAAAATAAAAACAAATTTATTAAAAACAATTTAAAAAGTCCATTGTACAAGGACAAAAAGCACTTTTGACAGCTCTCCTGGTTCAAACCAAGAAAATATTGGTTTATTTTATTTTTATTTTATGTGTATGAGTGTTTTACATCATACAGTGTGCAGGGAGGTGAGAAGGGGGCATTTGAACCCCTGGAATGGGTCAGTTTTTAGTTGCCATGCAGGTTCTGGGAGCCAAGCCCACGTCCTCTGCAAGAGCAGTCAGTGCATTTAATCACTGAGAGATGTCATCCAACCCCACTAGCGAGTACTTCTGGCTACTTACTCAGTCCCATCTTTTGTTGTTGTTGTTTTTGTTTTCCAGACATAGTCTCCCACCTGGCCTGAAATTCGATAGGTAGACCAGGCTGGCCTTGATCTCACAGAGATTGTCCTGTCTCTGCCTCCAGAGTGGGGGGATTAAAGGTATGCACCACCAGAGTGGCATGTGGGGAGCAGAGTGTGAAAGGCACTTTTACAAGGCTTGCTCAGATTTGGAAATATCTAATAAACTAGGAAATAAATGGCCAGTTGTTGTCCTCGCACATCTCTTTAACAGGATGTTCCATTTAAAGTGCTGGAATCCTGTTAGGTCTCTTTCCCCTCTCTTTATCTATGGTGAAGCACAGTATGACTTCATCTGTAAAATGAATATTAACAAACAGTAATAAAGGCTATTATCCTAAAGAAAGAAAACTTCACAATTTTGATCCTAAATGTCACTTTGGCATTCTTGTGTTCATACACATTACTCTGACATGCTAAAATTCCCTCTGTGAATATATTTGCATCTAATTTCTGTTATATTGATTTTTAAACCAACACACCATATAAGTCATGCATTTTCATATAAATATTATTATACTGTGTTCATGTTTACTCTAAACTCCTGATTCTACCTCCCTTCCCCCTTTGCCCTTTTCTCTCCTCAAATAGATCCCTTTCTGCTTCAAGTTTTATGTATACACACACCTTTGTGTGTGTGTATGCATATATTTGTGTGTATATATACTTAATGTAGATTTTTTGTATAGAAAAAGTATGCAATATTTTTTTCTTAAATCTATGAAACATCATGGAGATGGAGAGAAAAACGAAGACCCACTTTGGGTTAGATGGGTCAGGACCTCAGGGTGAAGGATCAGAAATGGAGTCAGAGATACTGGAGGGAACCCGGAGAGATGCTCACCAGAAATCACTGAAAGAACAGGAGTCTGGGCCTGCCTGCAGAACCTTTAGAGGATGCTTCTGGGCCAGTGGGTGCAGAAGTTCATGCTGGAGCTCTGGTAGGAAGCTAGCTCCAGAAAGCCCTAACTCTAAGCTGTGTCTGCAAAACTCAGTGCCTAGCTGTGAAAACAGGATTATCCAGTGGCCAGGTCTCTATAGAATAGGGTTTACATCTTACAGGATGGGCTGTCCTTAAAGTCCCTTTCCTACTTCTGAGGCCCTGAGTAACAAAGTCTTCCATCCATTGATTGGATTGTACTTCAGTCACAAGACTGACTTCTCTACATCTCGCTTTGCATTGGTTTGATCTGTCACGAAGCATCACTATTTAGAAAATATTTTAGTTATTTTTATTTTGTGTTTATGAGTGTATTGCCTGCATGCATGTAAGTGTACCCCTGTGGTGCAATGCCCACAGAGGACAGAAGAGGGCATTGGATCCTGGAGTTAAGATGGTGGTTAGCAGTCATGTGGGTGTTGGGAATTAAACCTGAGTCCTCTGCAAGAGCAACCAATGTTCTTAACCAGTGATCCACCTCTCCAGCCCCTCAAACATCAGTTTTGCATGAATTTTAGTCTTGAACTTTGGTAAACGAAAAATGCAGTACTTCAGAGGAAAAGAAACATGTCATCATTTTGGTTCTAAAAAGTCCTCTCCATTGCAGCCTGATCTAAGCACATGGGTACACACACACACACACACACACACACACACACACACATACTTGTGCACATGTACACACACACGGACACACAGTCGTCTTGCTTCATAAAATAAGAGGAGGCTTACATTACCCACTCACCTTTCTTCATCTAACTGCATCAACTCTGTACGATACTCAGTGTAAGCTCTATGAAGCTCAATAAATAGCCCCTTTCAAAGCTGCAGCTTTATGAATGTAGGCTTTGTTTTTACTAATGTTGTTTTTCTTTATTTTCTATCCTCTGCTAAAAATAAAGAAGCTTTCTCCCTCTCCCTTCCTTTTCCCCCAGTTTCTTTCTTTCCTTTCTCCCTGTTCTTATCTCTTTCTCCTTCCCGCCCCTTCCCTTTCTCCTCTCTTGGGTCTTCCCTCGTTCCTTCCCTCTCTCCCTCTCTCATCCTGTCTCTTGCCACAGTCCCTCAGCACTTGACACACAGCCGGGAATCATGTTGGCACCCACCGCACGTGTGATGCATGAGCTCATCCATGGGGGAATGCTGGCAGAGAGAGGTTTTTACATTCCAAAACTCTAGAACCATTTGGCCACCAATACCAGTGTTGGGTTTCCTCCATTTGGGAAAGCAGCTGAAATCTTTCAAGCTGTCACTTCTCGTGACTGGGTTTGTTATTACGCTCCAGCACCTCGCTTCCACAAGGAGGCGAATCCTCAGCTTTCTGTGCATCAACCATCAGATGTGCCTGGGTCTCAAGTGTGCTTCACACAGGTATATATATTAATAGTCAGGATGTATGTGTGGGCTTGTTACGGTTACACAGTGCCCAGAAGGCGTGCCCTGTGGCTCCTGCCCTGAGAAACACTCTTTATGCCTCCTTTGCCACCATGCCTGCAGTTGACTGGCTCTGCCATGGTTTTGTAATAGACCTCCAGTTTGCAGAAGTGGCCTCATAAATCAAGCTGTGTGTGGCAGGACAGGAAGGAAAGTGACAGGCTTAGTATTATCTGCTGGGAGGGATTATGGAAGGAGCTTAATTAGAAATTGGGAGTGACAGATGGAGGGTACTTGGCTTTTGTTATTTTATTATTGTTATGCCCAGTATCCTCCCATCTGAGGAAACCCAAAGATAAGGTTGTGTAAGGCTTCATATTCCATCAAGTGTGGGTCCCAGCAAGAGGGATCACCTGCAAGAAAATCACGTGAGGTCTCTTTTGCTAATACTGCTGTATGGCAAATATATTTGTGATGTCATTCAGACCTAGCATGTACAAAGAAGCCACAGCATGTCCATTTTGACTGAGCATGTCGGTAATAGACGGTTGTTAAAAGTACAAAGCTGAACCTTGCTGATTGTTGACCTCTAACCTTCCCCCAAAGGAAAGAAGATAAAAAGACCTTGATTCTGCATAAAATGGTGTTTTCTTGAGTAATCTGGGAAGGAGGAACAGTAAGTTTTTCATCATAGCAATAAAATTCAAGAGCCCAGATTGTTGACAAATGGGTTTCCAAATAACACCAGTTAAGCAAACTCATATGTACTTGGATGGGATGGACTCATAAAAATTTATGAAACCTGGGTGAGTTTATAGTTTGGGGGGAGTTGTTCTCCAGGCACTATTAGGCAGTAACTCAAGCTGTTTCCATGTCATCAAAACAGACACACAAAGAAAGGTGCATAGCACACCTAGGCATTAAAACACTTGAAGAACTCAATGTAATGAAGCCCCTGAACTTCAAAAACAAATTCAGTACCTAAGGGTCCTCCAGATCTTCATCAACAATAAATCAGCACACACTGGCCATCTTGCCAGAACAGGTAAAGGAAACACTATTTTAGGATAAAGGGAACTTGCCTGGGCCAGTCGCTCTATTTTGAGAGACAATGCTCCCTGGGGGAAGTGTTGGCAGACCTAGGAGACCTTCAGTTATCACAAATTTGGCCTGTCTTCCACACTGCAGCAATCACTTTGAATTTCTGGGCTTTGAAACCTGCTTCTTTCAAAGGCTGAACAGAGGGCAAAAGATTCGGGAGAGCAAAAAGGCAGAGGTTGTAGTTGTGAGCTACGTTTGTCATTTTGTTGTTTGCTGGGAGCAAAATGTGACCACTTGCAATTTGAGACTGAGGTGTAGGAGTTCAAGGTCCCAGTGAACACATGTTGATGAATAAAGTATATCTTATCCAGAGAGATATATACATTGACCTCCACTAGCTCAGATGGCTCTTGCCAAAGAAGGTTGGTGGGGCTCCTGTATCAGCAGATGAGAACAGCTGGCTTCCCATTCTTTCTGCAGGAAGCAAACATTTACACAGAAGCTACATTCGCATCCTATGGGGTCTTCTTTGTGCATATGTATAGACCAGGAGGAGGAGATCTGATTTGGAATCAGTGCAAACTGATGAAGTAATTCTTTTAAAACTAATGTGTCTGGGTAGAATAAAAGGATGCTGGACTTTTAATTTTATGAGAACTGCTTTTTAAAAGCTTGTTTGTTTCTAGGTGTACATTCACTGGTAAGTTACATTTATGATCTCATTTCAATTTTCTTCTCTTTTTCTGAATGATAGAAAATGAATACTTATTCTGCACGTTCTTTGAGGATTGAACGGTGGGGAATGCTTATTCTATGGAAAGTCTCCAAAGCAAGGGCAGCTGCTGATCTCAGTAATTTTTGTCTGATGACACATAGATATTTAGAAAATCTATCATTTTACTTCATAGTGTTCCTTATTGATTTTATTATCCAGGAGATTGATAGAAAAAAACATAAGTTTCAAAAGAAGGTTATTTGATAATTGAAATGTATAGCTCCCTTCCCCTGAATTATTTGGCCTTCTTCCTCTGTAATGTGGCCACTTTCCTTCCATGTAGTTAAGAAGAGTCCATCCTGTTGAAGACTATTTAGTAAACTATATCATAATTTGAGACAAGAAACCCTTATCCTATAATCTAACCTTAGGCCTATTTTCATCTAATCCACAGAGCTAAAGGATAAACAAATGCATTTATACATCTCTTTCAACATGTTAGAGAAATAAACTTTTCTAAAGTACTGCATTTTAAATGATTCTGTTGAACAGTGATAAAATATACAGGCCATAACTCCTACTGTTGGAATGGTTTTGAGTGTTGCAGGCATTTATAGTGCCATGTGATCATCGCTGCTGTCCACTTCCAGAGGCAGCTCTTCATCCCAAACATAAACTCTGCACCTTTAACCAGGCTCCCTGTGCTTCCTACCTTTTGACCCTTGGAAACCTCTATTCCACTATCTTGCTCTATGAATTGGACTTTTCTAGACTCTCATACAAGTGAAATCATGCAATACATGTCCATTTGTGAGTAGTCTTTTTCATAGAGAATGCTTTTAAAATTCATCTGTATTGTTTATGTATTGAAATTTGATTTCATTTTAAGGCCCAGCAATATTTTATCATACATATATATTTATACATGCACTTGTTGATGAACATGTGGGTTGTTTTGATCTTTCTGTTATTGTGAGTAACGAGTTCATATACACTGGAGGATACATAGAGTTTGTGTTCTTGCATTTAGTCTCTTTAGCTGTTTATAGAACTTACTATGTAGACCAGGTTGACCAAGATCTCACCAGACTGCCTGCCATTTCCTCCCAACTGTTGGGATTAAAGGCATGCACAACTATACCTGGTGCTGTGTTTAATATTTTTGGAGAGTTGCTTGCCCATTTCTCTAAAAGGCTGTAGCATATTGATTCCCATCAATATAAGAATGCATATATTTATTTGAAAAATAGTCACATTATTTGCAGAAGTCAAATTCTGATTTGAGTTACTTGCTTTATGTTGTTGAATTGTGGGAATTCTTTACATACTTTAGATACACTTCTTTAATGGGTATACACTTGACAAATCTCTTGTCCTTTTCTGAGTTGTTTTTCTGTTCCTTTGATGGTGTCCTTTAATGCACTCATATTTTGAGAAGTCCAAATAATCTCTTTATTTTGGTAACTATTGTCTATTCTTTTTAAGTGATTAAAAAAAATGAAACCCAGGAGCTAGAGAGATGGCTCAACAGTTAAGAGCTCTGGATGCTCTTGCAGAATACCCAGATTCAATTCCCAGAACACACACGGTGGTTAGCAAGTGTCTGTAACTCCAGTTATAGAGCATCCAATAGAGCATCCAATGCCCTCTTCTGACCTCCATGGACACTGCATGACATGAGTACATGCAGGCAATACACTCATAAGCATAAAATTATCAATAATAATAATAATAATAATAATAAGTGAAAACCAAGTATTTATTAAATATTTCTAATGTCCCTTTGAGAAAACAAACCTTTCTCTGTAATGGGATTAATCTTAGCCACAAGCTGCACAGAATGACCTTGCTAACCTGCCTCTGTATACTCCTCCCTGGAACCAACCTCAGCTGACACAGATAATTCTGTTGATTCTTTCCACTCCTATTTATTTATTTATTTATGAAGTCTTTATTTATTTAAACCTTCACTCCAGTCTATGTTATTTACTGAGTCTATTTCCCCTCATACCTGCCTCCCCTCCCTCTTCTCTGGAACTCCAGTCAGTCCCTATTGTCCTCCTTAATAACTGAATTTGTTTCACATAATGAATTCTGCATTTAATGACTATAGTGGATATAATAATTCATGATTACTTTTACATTTGCCCTTTTCATCTCTTTTCTTCCCCACTAAACCCCCTCCCCCTCCTCTCTATAAATGTCTTTCTCACATCCATGTCTCTTTGTTTTGAGACCCACTGAGTTTAGTGACTCTCTGTGCGACCATAGGTTTGGAACTAATCACTGGAGGCTAGTAAGCGCACCAGCTCGAACTCACCTGAAGTCAATGATTACTCCTCCCCTAGAATTCATAGTAGTTCAGCTGGGAGGGTAGGGCTCCATGAAGCCCTCATTCATCCGTGATTGGCTGTGGTCAGGCCAGCATTGTGCAGGCACAGTGCAGCTAGCCACATCTGCTATGAGATAAAAATAATTGACTTTACATGTCCAAAAGAAATGATGACAGATTCTTGATACTTCACCCAAGCCCTCCAGTAGAGAGTGACCTCAGTTGTAGGTCAGGTGGTGTAGGTGAGGAGTGTAGTCAGTCTGCTGAGAAACACTGTCTTTGAGTGATGCAGAAGATACTCACAGAGCCAGATCCTTAAAGGATCCAGCTCCTGATTTATCCACAGCCTGCCTGCATGGGAAACTTGCATTAGACACTGAATATTAGCATCATGTATTTATAACACACATTTTCACACCCAAATATTCAAGTATTTATGAAAGTTATATTTTCTAGATTAAAGTTTGCTGCTTTGAAGTATTTTTATTTCAGTCAGCACACATTGACCTGTATGCTTTTTAAGATAGAAACATATGAACCTGAAATCTTAGTGAATTGTTATGGAATGTTGCAGTATATACGCATCTGTATTCATTTTAATATATTGCTTCTGAGAAGTTCTTTTGGGCTGACTTTCCTTCAATTTTCAGATGGTTTGTTGCTTGTCTATTAGTTCATTTTTTACATTTTTCTTCCCAGTCCTCGATTACATGGGAGTTTTCATCTCCTGGAAAGCATTTGGAATAAAATGTTGGAGGCCTTGCTCTGTCTCTATTGATGAGTGGGGTCTGCCTGGTATTCAGTCAGCACACATTGACTTGTTTATAGCTTATAACAGTTAATCATGTGTGTTGCAGCATTCAGGAGGGGCGTTGCCACTCCTTCCATTTCTCTCCATGGTTCTTTCTTCTCCTAAGCACAGTTCACGTAAGCAGTTGCTCACCCTCCGGGTGAGTCTGCTGAAACTTTCATCAGAAGTTTGTTTATTCAATTCTAGCCTTACATCCTCGTGGCCGTGTTGCTTTGCCATATTCACCATCAGTGATCAGCTGCATGACTCAAGCAAGTAGCTCAAGTTGACCTGGTGGAAACTGAACTGATTTCACAAGCTTCAACACAGTTTTGCAATCCTGGCCCAGATCCAGAATAGGAGAATAAATGCTAGATGTTACAGCAAATCAAGCCCCATGTCTTATAGAGTCACATAGTAGAATATTTTCTTACTTATGAAAGTCTAATTAATGATTTAGGTTTTTCTATATGCAGTCACTCAGAGATTCAGGGTAACAGAGTCTGCTATCATCAGCATGTATCTTCTAGTTGTCAGCATCTAGCCAGAGGAGCAGGAGAGAGGGAGGGAGGGAGAGGGAGAGACAGAGACAGATACAGAGTATCACCATTTGGACAAGCCTGACAATTTTGTGCATTTTTCCTTGGCAGTTGTCTGAGTAGCAGCCAGGGAGATTACAAAGGCGAGTGGGAAAAGTGCTTGGGTTATGTATCTAAAACAAAGGGAAACAGTTTTGGCGTACAAGCTCCTTAGTCTCCTCACCATGGGTAATATGAGAAAGCCATTCTCCCTGCTATAATGTAGTGGGAGAGGCAAGAGAAGCATGCAGGAAGACATCCAAAAATAATTATGAGCTAAAATTTACAGTGCTGACACTAGATTCAGGGGAAGATGTGAACAAAGAGATCTGTGTGCTAAATTAAGTAGGAAAGATCTTTCTGGTGATGAGACTGACCATCTGGTCTAAAATTTCAAGTTCTCTTAAAGACTAACACAGAGAGGAGAGGACTGGCTGATGTAAAGCATTATATTTGTATAGTTCAAAGTCGTCAATGATTTTCAACATGTTCAAAGTCAAGTCCAAAGTTTCCCCCACAGCGATGTGGAAACTCTCTGCTGTCTGCCTCCTGTGTGGACTTTGGTGTTTATAAATTTTTCTGAAGCAGAATCATCTTTCATCTGAAGTCTGAAGGCTGTTTCCTGACTTTGCTTTCTGACATCCAAAGGTCAGATCCTGAAATGGACCTTCAAGGGCCATCTATCCAGAAGATCCAGCATAGGATACTGTCCACAGTCTCATGATTTTGATGCTTCTTCATGAAGACAGCCTGTATGAAGTATTTTCCTTGTCTGTTTTATCTTTCCCAAGAGTTCATGAGGGCTGGAGTCTTCCCATTGTAACTGATCTATGTTTCCTGTGCTTGGGAAAGTATCTATCCTGATAGACACTGAACAAACATTTCTTTGGTACAAATAAATGAATAATATATTTTGGAAGAGATTCAAAATGCTTTTAGTCTAACTTCTGAAGCTACACAGTGTCAATAATTTCCTCCAGTTCTGGGTCTGCTGCTTGTGAAATTCTAGGTTTTGAAGTGCTTCACGACACACCAAGTATGGTGATTTTAAATAAAGCCACTGAATGTTCTGTTGAGCCAGATTTTTCTCACATGACATTTGGGGCAGAGACCATGAGACTGGGACTTGGAAACCCTGTGCTGTGGTCCTGGAGATGTTTTGATCATATCTCTGCAACAGAATCCTGCCAGCTCTACAATTCAAGGAAGAGGTTACTCTGCATGGCCTCTTTCTAAGACTCTGACCACATCAAATGTGAGAGAAAATGAAGCCACTGAGGCAAAGACTTCGTACAGTCTGGAGATTGCAAAGAGGATTTTACTCACAGCTGCTAAAGGTCAAATTGCAGAGTGCTCACAGATCCACAGCTATAAAGTCAGAATAAATTCCTTGCCTCTCTGTATGTCTCAGGTGGGAATACCTCATGTGACTGGTCAGTCAGAACAGCATTGGGGCCTGCCAATAAATTGTCCCTCCAAACAAATATTTCATAGAAATGTCCAGTGAAAACCCTATCTTGTACATGTCTTAGGGACATTGTTTAGGACTGTACTCATTATTGTGAGGAGACACAAATTGAAATTCTTTGTTTGTCAAGTAAATGCCATATCCTTTGAAAACCTTGTCAGCCTTTTGTTGTTTTATTAAGACTAATTAAGAAGGATGCCCGAGGAGATAGATAAAACTGACCCTCATTTGGGCATTGCACATTGAATACAGTGTCAAAGCATCACAAGGTATTCCATAAATGTGTCTACTTACAGGACACTTAAAAGTAAAAAGTGAATTAAAAAGGGACAGATATGATAAAAATTCTATTTAAAAATGGCTTAATGAAGATTTATAAATCATCATTTATTCTTAGAAGTGAGGCCATTAGTAGGCATAGGCATGTGTACAAAGGAGCCTAGTGTAGGTGTTTGTTCCTAAGGTCTGTCCAAACAGTATCCGAGAGCCTTTTTATTTGAGCTAGTATCACATCTTGCATTATAAAACATAGACAGAGGGAAAGAGGATCAAGGAGCAGTAGAAAAAAAAGTATAAGATGGAACTGGGGACAATTGAACCCAGGCTCCACTACCCAGTCCTCTCTGGTATGGACTGCAGAAGAGGTCACCATTTTTGTTCTAGTCCTGAACACATACTGGTCCATAAGACAGAGCAGCTGATGGATCCAGAGGACTGGAGTACTGCTCCATTCCCATGCGCTGACCCACAGGTAAATGGCATAGTGTGTGAGCCACGGCATGACCATGGCTTTGCCTCTGCTGCCCTGTCTTGCACTGGATGGTCTCCTGTGATCCTCTTGTGATCTTCTTGACATAGGAACATAAAGAAGAGAGTCTATGAAGCAGATTTCAGGTTATCAAGTGACTTACTTGTCCCTTTAAGAAACAAATCTGTAGTTTTATGAAATGAGTTTTCTACTGTATATAGGAAGGCATCATCTCCATTTTGTAGTCTTTGAACCTATTGATAATATAATAATGAAATTCCCAATTCCGCAGGTACAAATCCATCTTCCTATTTATTTGTTTATTTATTTATATACTCAGGAGGATTATAGCATACAATCAAGAAGGGCCAAAGGGATAATGTAGCTTGTTCTCTGTGCCTAAACATTAGGCATTCTGAGTCAAGGTAAGCTTAACTGTCAATTAGACACCACCTAGAATCGCGTGGGGAAATTATGCTAGTAAGGAATTATCTAGATCAAGTTGGCCTATGGCCATGACTGTGGGGCATATCTTGATTATTAATTGGTGTAGGAAGACTTAGTCTATTGTAGGTGGTACCATTCCCTAATCAGAGAGTCCTAAGCACATGAGAGAAGAGAAAGATATCTGAGAGCAAACAGATAAGCAAGGATCCATGTGTTTGTTTCTCTCTACTGTGGATGGTGCTAAGTTCCCACCTTGACTTCCCCAATGTAATGGACTATAGCTTAGAATTTTAAGGCAAATAAATCCTTCCCTACATTTTTTTTTGGAGGGAGGAATCAGAGCATTTTTCACAGCAACAGAAATGAAATTACACAAGGTTATTACCTTTCCCCTCGTTCCCAAGGTTTCGTTCTTAGGAAGCCATACCTTTGGAAATAGAACAGAATCCTGAGTATGGATACTGAGTTCCTTCTGTAGTCGCATCCTTATCTCCTGGAAACACTCTTTGACTGACAGACAATAAACAAGGCCAGCAAGGTTTTACAGAATCACCAATACACAGTAATGGAAAGAGCCTGGTATTATGGAACACGTGCAGTTCCCAGCAGTCCCTGAGCCACGTTCCTGCTGAGCCAAGGGGCCTGTCTGTGTTCTATAGCATAGGAATGAGAAGGCGTAGGATACAGGGCCGATCCCCTGCCATCTTTGTAGCAGAGAGACGTTCCCTGGTCTGTAACTTGGTTATTGAGTTGATGATTATTTTTAATCATTATTTTTATTATTTTTAAAATTATGTGTGTGGAGGGAGAGTGTGTACACATGCCGATGTCAGAGGTGTCAGATCCTCCTGGAGCTGAAATAATAGGCAATTGTGAGCTGCCTGATTTCAGTGCCCGGTACCAAATTCCAGAACAGTACATACTCTTAAAAACTGAGCCATTTCTCCAGCCTCTGACTTGGCTTTTATCACTATGGTACTTTGTGATTTCCTCAATGCATAAGCTGAAATATTAACTGAAACTCATAGAATAAGGTTTGGCATAGAATGGACAGAAGTGGTTTGAAAAGTCCTGCTGGAGAAAGACAAGACTTCCCTGGTTCAAGAGGTCTGAGTCACTGAACAAGACAGTGAGATATAGGAACTGAATGTATTTGCCATCTCAATGTTCACAAAAACTTGTAAACAGTAGTGGTCTTTAAGGTGGGCCAGAGGCTATGTAGGCAGCCAGAACTTAGCAAACCTGTTCATGTTTTTAAGAAAAGTTTCTAGCACAAACTAACTACTTACATGAATTAATACAAAAAGGAACCTCCTAAGTTGATAAAATAGTGTTTTCCCATACACAAAGTGCCCAAGAATTTGCTAAGTAAGGTATTTGTTCAATTTTAGAATATAATTGGTAGTGCTAGATTGCATATTTTTCATGCATTTAATGGCCCTAGGAAGAGCATCTGCACATGATATGATATGTTTAAGAAAAGGAACAGCTGACGACATGGGAGATAGAATCAATTTGGGAAGCATAAACAGAATCAGTTTCCAAAAATATATTGGTCTAGGAGCTGGAGGATTCACCTAATAATGTGTGCTTTAGTGTGCGTGAAGCCCTGGGTTCCGTCCCCAGCGCCAAGATCAACGAATAAGTGAAGGGGAATTAGAGATTCCTTATGTAGAAAGGATTTCATTTTCTAGACAGTCTCAGAGAAACTTAGAATCTAGGTTAGAAACTTCTAGAAGACAAATGGAATCAGTGTGGTGCTTCAATATCTTATAGCCACAATCACTCTGAGAATAGATTTGGAGAACGGATGAGCTCACAGGGCAGGGACCATGTGAGTGTGGTAATTAGGTTTCTGAAGGTGTGTCTGGACTATGAAATGTGAATGCATTGTTTGAGCTCTGTAGCCCACAAAGTGTGGAAAAGCTGAAGGATTAGGTCTCAAGTCTGGGTGGGGAGCTAGCAGGGACATTGGAGGGAGGTATGGTGGATGGGTATGATCGGAATACATTGTCTAATGTATGAATTTTTCAAAGAATATGCAAAAATATTATTTTATAAAAGGAAGAGTGAACACAGTGGTTCTGGGGACCCAGCTTGAAAATAATGCCTTTTATTGATGTTACTAAGCTCATTTGTTAAGACTCTGGTTCCCAGAAAATGCATCTCACTGGCCTAGTTTGGGTGATTCTATGACTTCTCATAGAGCGAGGTTCCCCTTGGCTGTCTCACTGAAGGTAAAATAGAACCATGCATGTAACTGTGTAGTATGTACATGATAGCCCTAGGGATTGCCATTCCCATTTGATGAATGCCCTGACTCCTAAAATAGAAATGAATGTGGAAGGCATGGGACAAAATCCGCATGTAGAAGGAGAGCGTCCTTACATGTCAGGAAGGCCACAGAGGGTGTTCAGCCAAGTGTGATTTTTGTTGAATGACTTTTGTAAGTTTATAGAGTTGAGACGCCATCATCACAGGTAAACAATACAAACAAAAGAAAAGAAAACTAAAAGGATGTTTCTAAAATTTCTGCCAGTTGATTTGATCCTTGCCAAACAAAGACCTAGAGTACATTCCTTTCCAAACAAAAGCAGACAAATACTCAAACACACCTGCAATTTTCTTCTCTAGTTAAATTGAGTCCTAAGAATCCAATACTTTTACGATGGAGAGTTGCCTGCCGAGATCTGCCTTCCACACTGTTTACAGATTGATCAGTAATTCTCTGCTTGTGTAGGCAATTCCTCTATGTTAAATTTTCTTCATTTTCAGGTACAGTTTCAGCTTTCAGTTTGGTCTGCCTTTGACAGGGACATCTGTTGGAACTTTAAAGAGTCTTAAACCATAGTCTCTGGGAGCTGCCACATGTGAAGAACATCTAGTGCCTACAAAATACCCAGGGCTTACTCTAAAGACCTTTGCCCAGAGTGTGTGGATCAAAGAAGTGACAGAGAGGAAAAATTTTGCCTCTGGGTGTGAGCATGGTGGGAGGTAATCCACAGAACACGGAGAAAGAAGACCAGGGAGCTTGTTTTGAACAACCTGCCTCTGAATAATAGCAGCATCCTTTATGGAAGACCCAGACCCTGGCTTTCTAGGAAAAGCTATAAAAGAGCAATTAGAACTAAACAGAGAGTACAAACTCTCACAGAGTGTGGCTTCTCCAGGTCTTATGGACTGTCTGTCCCTGTGATCCTCAAAGGTATACATCAAAGTTGAACTGAGTCTTATGAAAACAGACTGGAAAATCAAAATTTTCTTTCAGAGTTTGTTATTTTGTACCTGGGTGTACGCGCGCGCGTGTGTGTGTGTGTAAAGATGCTATGAAAAAGCAAGGAATGGAGGGATAATTTCAAAATCCAGGACCTTGTGAGTATCAGGAGATGATAACAAATGACAATAACGAGGTGCTGCAAAGGCCTTGTTTAATTTTTGTGTTATGACCTGGGTTTCTTAAATTATTTATTTTATTGTAATGAGCTTTTATGGTATATGATATCAAGTATGTATTGTACATTACTTCTATTATGTTATAGGGGACGGCATACAAACTATCTATAACACATTTTGATGTTATATGGAACATAAATAAAATGCATTATATGATTCATAAAACTTGTATTGTACCATTTGGGTTCAGGCTTGATTCGGAGTGAGACCCAGCAGAAATGGATGAGAAACTCCTGCCTGGGTGTGTTAACAGGCCCAGTTTATTCAGGGCACGGGGCTAGCCTTCAGACTTAGGAGTGGAGGAGCTAGCAGTTCCTTGGCTGCTTTGTGGGATTTTAAAGGGAGGAAGGTAATTAACAAGAACTAGCCTATAATTGTTGTTGGGAAGCTTATCTTCTCAGGAAGTTTATCTTATCAGTGTTAAGGAGCTGCAGTCAGTCCCTTGTGACAGATGCTTGTGAATTCTGGAAGTTAAGCTGGAGTAACCAAGGTGTCTATCCCTCCCCTCTGAGTCCTGGAACTGCTGGGGGTTTTCTCTTCAGTCACATCTTACATCTGTGTATATCAATAACTATGTAAAACATTTTACAACAAAACCCCACCACACTTCATGATCACCTAGGATTTATCCAAGGAATGTATGAATGATTTAACATTAGACACCTATTTATTTAAATCACTATATCACTCAATAAGAGACAAAAATGGATTAGCTCAACTGATATCAGAAAAGCAATTAAGGAACGACTGCCACTGTCATGTCTTTGAAACTCTTTGCTAAACTTGAAAGAAAATTTCCTTCATGTCATCCATCACTCATCAGAAAATGACAGCAAACCTCATCTGTAGTGATAAATCTAAGAGCCATTTCTGGTGTTCGGGAATTAGGAAAGATGCCCGTGGTCACCACTGTAATGGAAGGCTCACCAACAGCAAAAGGAAATGTAAGGGAATAAAGGAAAATGAGTCTAATTTTCAGAGAATTGATAGCCTTTTAGAAATTGTTAAAGGAAATATGAAAATCTTAAATGTAATGGCTAAATTCAAAATCGCTAAGCAGAGCACCTTTGCTTTGTCTGTCTCGGGACTAATCAACCTGAAATGGGATGATGTGTCTCTTTCACACAGTAGCCTGAAAACCCATATATTTAAAAGTCTGTTGAAAGACCAAAAGAAAGAGACTAACTTTACAATGTGGTATTTCTGAACATAATACTTAATCTTCATTGATTGAACAAATATTTACTCATCCCATACAATATACTAAACTCTCCTACAAGGAAAGAAAAATAATTCTTGTAATGGAGGAGCCATAGACATTAAACAGAGGCATATAAATAGGTAGAGAAATATTCAATGATAAATGTTATAGATAAAAAGTATCAGTGGAAAAGGATTAGGAATGTTGGACAAGGTGCTGTTGCTGTTTAAAAAATATGTTCAAAATCATCACGGTGCTTGGGGGTGGAGCTCAGTGGTAGAGTGCTTGTCTGGCGTGCACAAGGTTCATAGTTCAATTCTCAGTCCTGCAAAAGCCTCCTCTTGCGGCAAATTTCACTTTAGGAGCTGTGGTGGCTGCTGGGAGGAGGCTGTTCAGACAAGGCATGGTGCCTGATGGAGATCCAGGAGCACTGGGGAGCAGGCAGGGAGCTCACCTGGGCTGGGAAGCCTGGACACAGAGCTATGAAGGCTGCTGTAAGCCCCTGGTCTTGTCTTTGGGAGGGCCGGACACGGCATTGCCGCGGAACTCAGTGGCAGATCAGCAAACCTGGGCAGGATCAGACTTGCTGAAGTCATTTGGAAATGAAGTATGCAAAAAGAAAAACAGAGAGGCCAAAGGGGAAGGAGGAAGGACAGAGAGTGATGGTATCTATTCTCAACCGGGGAAGTGATGTCATTTACTGAGGACAGGTAGGGGTGAGGTTGGGAGCAAACATAATAAGTGGTGAGGAGGGCAGTTCTCCCCCAAGTAATCGTTAAATACAATACCAACCCTAACTTCACTAGAATCTTTCTAGGCAATCTAAGGCTAGCACTGAAATTCAGCTGGAAACAGAAAATAAGTCAACATCTCACAGACATATGTACACCATCTGCACAAATTAAAGAGAAAATGATAAAAAATCACACAAGAATAGAAGAGATGATTTGCAATGTCAATAAAAGGAAGTGTATTGAGATCCATGAGGTACAAGTAAAGTCCATCTATCACCATGAAGAACACGCGGACTTCTTGCCCAAAGGCTGGAGATGTAGCTCAACGGCTGAGTGCTTGCGTTGAGGGCCATCTCCAACACTGCTGGAAGAAAGAAAAGGTCCAGGAATATAAAGACAATTCTCCAGGGGAGAAAGTCTAATAACAAACAAATTCATGAAAAGACAATCTCACTGTTAATGGATTGTTGCTTTTGATGGAGAAATGCAAATTAAGTTTCACTTTTATGAAGAAATTAAAAAAAAATGTTAGGGGTTTTGTTTCCTTTTGGTTTTGCTGATAGTGAACAGGCAAATAACAACTAAGTGACTAATGTACAGACACGGTTTCGGGTTATCAGGGGCACCGGGAAACAACTTCTCGAAAGAACGGGGTTGATCTATTTTTTAAGATATACTAGAGTTTACTCTGTAAAAAAATAAACCTTCAAAACATTATCGTTTGACCTACGATTTCATTTGTAGAAAGAGCTTCCCTGAGAAATACTCAGGCACATTTGCTACTGAAGTATATCAAGACCCTCACAGCCTCACAAGTTTGATGAACGTGGCAGCGAGGGTCACAGTTACCCCTGAAGGGGACAGATATCCTGTTGACGCAGCACGGACTCTGCAGAGATCTTGATGGGTGTGTGGCTCCCATCTCATTCCATTTCTCTGTTTTTATGGTTAGTGCTGTTGATAATGGGACTATCACAATTATAATAAAGCTTCATAGATGAGGATGTAGGTATGAAAATGCTAATTACCATATTAGCATAAAACAGCAGTAAATGAAGCTGGCACCCAAAACAGAAGAATCAGGTACATACTGGCTTGTTTCCATCAGGCAGTGCAGGCCAACTATTTTGAAGGGGACTCAGAAAGTCATTTATGACATAGTTATATAAAATTTTAAGTTAGAGAATTGCATAGGATGTCATTTGAAAATACGTTTACTTAAATTTATTTATATAATTTTGTCTCTGTTTTGGATTAAGCAGTGGCCTTGTGGTTTTGTTGTTGTTTTTATTTCCTATGTAAGGCAGCACACAAAGTAATGTATTCCATGGTGGCATCTTCACATATGTGTCATAATACTTTGTTACCTCTGCTATTCCGCTGTGCCCCAGCCCCCTCCAGGGGGTTCCCCTCCTCCTCCTTATCCTCTCTTCTCCTTTCGCATAGAATATTTTCTATTGCCCTCTCTGTTTCCCACCAGTAAGAAGACTAGTAGAAGACTAGTAGCCAGTAAACTCATCCAGGGATCTTCTGAATGCCAGCTATTGCCATTGCTTTTGGTTGTCATCAGAGCTTGATGGTAAGATCCTATTGCTGAAAACACCACACACTTTAATTGTGGGGCACAACGAAATCAATCCAGAAGAGTCTGTGAACCTTCTTTCCTTCCTACTGGCAAGCTTTCATAATGTGGGAAAGTGTTTTGAAGACTGATGAGGGAGATCAGTCATCACACCCAGCTGTGAACACTGAGAGCTCCAATAATGGCTGCCCTGGAAGATGGACTCATTAGTGCAATAGTGACATGACTACTATGGGGTAACCAGTCACTATCTGATTGGATTTGAGGTCTGTTCCACAGATCTGCTAGTATAAACCCATTTGAGTGCTGGTGGCTGGAGAGCATAGCGATATTACCAGTTTGCTGCCTGTTTTGCATAAAAAGAGCAGCTTTCACTGGCCAGCTTGTTAGATGACTGGAACAATGGAAAAGTCTGATTGCAGATTTTAGATTCCTCTTGGAATAAAGTCTTTCCTTTGCAGACTTGTGTCAGAAAGGAGGAGGTGAATCTTTAGAAAGATTAATACACATCCTAGTAATACTAGAAAAATGTACAAAGTTATAAAGTGAAAAACCATATTTTTTAATCTACTACCAAATCTCATTTCCAATTCCCACAGTAACTAATTCACTACTTTTGCATCTGTTTTAAATTCTTTTGTAGTTACTGTATTTCAAGGGACACATCGCTAATCACCTTCACTGTTCTATAACAATACATTCCTACTGCTGATTCTCTTCTGGTTTTGGTGCTAGAGACTGAACCAGGGCCTATACACTGAGCTACACTTCAGTCCTGGATGCTTTGGTAACCCTAACGTTAGTTACTATCTATTGATTCTGCACTATGAAAGGTAACGCATTTCCTGGTGAGATTTCTTCCTGTGGAAGTGTGGGTTTCGCCATATTTTTGTGCTTTTAGAGCTGTAAGATGCCTTCTTCTTCCCCGGATTCTAAGGATACTCTACTCTTGTTCTGTTCCTCTTCTGGTTGTAGGCATTCGTCCACCTCAGGTCCACAGTGTGTGGGTGCGGAATGTGCTGGCACAGCATTATTGTTTTCATATTTTTCCATCACAGAAGATTGCATCATCTTTCTCCCCGACTTGTTTGTGTACTGATGCTCTTATGATCTATCCACTGAGCTCACTTTGAAGGTGTGTGTGGGACAGGGCCTACAGGCCTTTCTCAGAGATCCTCTCTGACTCCATTGACCCATTTAAGTCCTTGTCCTGAATGCACCACTCTGTGCTTTTATTGAGCTTTTAAAGAATATTTTGTTATTTTTATTTTGTGTGTATAGATATATTGCCTGCATGTATTTAAATGTACCCATGTCATGCTGAGCCTGAGGAAGTCAGAAAAGGGTGTTGGATTCACCTGGAACTGGAGTTATAGATGGTAGCTAGGCCCCATGTGGGTGCTGGTAGTTGAACCTGGATCCTCTGCAAAAGCAACCAGTGCTCTTAAGCACTGAGTCAACTCTCCGGTCCCTAAGGTTAATTTTACTTGTATGAGTGTTATGCCTGCACATGTGCAAGTGCACTCATGTCATGCAGTGCCTTCAGAGGCCAAGAGGGCATTTGGTCCCCTGGAACTGGAGTTTTAGATGGTTGTTAGCCACCACTTGGGTGCTGGGGTTCAAACCTGGGTTCTCTGCAAGTGCAGCTGGCGCTCTTAACTGCTGACGTGGTTCAGCAGTTAAACTTAAGCTTTTTATTGCAATGACTTTTGTAGTGTCTTTTAATATCTAGAAGGACAAAGTTCACTACATATGGATGTTTTCAGGATTGAATTAGGCGATTTTATATCAGAATAATTTTTAAAGTTATTTAAATGTAATGAAAACTTTTAGAGATTATATTAATTTTACAGACTAATTTGATGAAAACTGACCCTCTAAGAAAGGAAAGAAGATTATTTTGTATATGATTAGTAGAATTTAAAACTCTCTATGAAATCTCAGGATTTGCTATCTTAAAATTTCAATTTCTTGTTCTTTAATAGTTTGGGGGCTATTGTTAGTCAATTCCTATTTTACTTGTATTTTCTAGATGATTATTACTGGTATAGAACAATACTATTGATTTTATAAGGTAATATTTTATTAACCAACTTGTTGAAATCTCCTCTAATTCTAACAGTATGATTTCATGTTATCCCCCAAATTACAATTTTATTTCTCTTTTTTCTCTCCACTGTGTATTTCTTTTTATTTGCATACAATGTTGAATTACCTACTGCAAGCCTTGGTGTTTAATGATAAGACAAAAATGATATTTTTAGAATATATGTTTACAGCTCTTCATTGAGTGTGATTATTTTCATAGGAGTTGATATGAAATATGGATTGTTTTGAGGGTATTTTGTAATATTTTTGGTTAGCAAGCTTTCTATTTTTAAATTACAGGTGGCTAATTGTATTAAAGTTTGCTTATAGGCCATCACTGTTGTCTCTGTCAACATAAAATGATGACAATGACCCCCCCCACCTCTCATTCCCCTTTTCGTGTTATCCAAGTAATTTATATAGTATTTGACTGATAAAATCATCCTTTTTTCTTGGTTTTGGTTGATTTTAAAGTTTAAAAATGATAATCTTTGAGGTATTCTGATTATAGAAATAATATTCAAACCAGAATCATGTATTATGGTTAAGTCTTCAAATGAAAGAATGTAATTTCTTGCTCAAATGCAAAATTCAGACTAAAGTAAGATCATTTTATCTTTTTATTTTGAAATTCTTTAATATTGTTTTGGATTTTTTTAAGTTTCTCTGTGTTTATTCAATGTTATTTTGCATTGTGTTTTATGTTCCTTGATTTTCTGGTAACATTTTTATTTCTTTCTGACTCACATCACTCTCACCCCCACCCCTTTTTTTAACCTTGAGATAGTTTCTCACTATGTAGCCCAGGTTAACCTTCAATTCCTGGTTCTCCAACTTCAGCCTCCAGAGTTCTGGGATTACAAACCATGTACTACTTTGTTGGTCGGGTATGTAGATTTCTTAATGGACAATAGCTTTTACATCTTTTAATTCTTTGATCTATCTGTACAATAGAATGTATGTTTTTTCCTTGGAAAATGTTTCTGCTTTCTCACCACAATAATGATATGAATATGAAGTAACAAGGGTTAATTAAGTCAATTAGTCATTTAAAATGTATACTCAAAATACACATGTAATAAACATATAATTTTTATCTTTTGGTTGTGAACCTAACCCTAACCCTAAACAAGTAATTTTTTTTATTTGTGAAATAAGTGAGTCTACAAATTTTTCTCTATATGTGTAAATGCGCACGTATATATATGACCATACATTCACATGTGTTCACGTGTACATGATGAACATACATTCACATGTGTTCACTTGTACATGATGAACATACATTCACATGTGTTCACGTGTACATGATGAACACACATTCACATGTGTTCATGTGTACATGATGAACACACATTCACATGTGTTCATTCACATGTACATGTGTGCTTGCCACAATTTCCTACCCCATTACTTATAAAATACACTTGAATGAAATTTACATGTAAATCTCTTGACTACCTAAAATTATCTTTTCTTATCACTACGTGCTTGATTTTGAATTAATCTTTGTCTTTTAGACATTTATAATTCTAATTTGTTGACAAACTGATTTGGTTCAGATTCTTTGTACAAAATATCTTTCCTCAAATCTTTGATGTCCTTTCTCCACATTTGATAGAATTAAAGTTTCCTGCAGAAAACTCTGAGAGCATTCTCATTGAGATTTACTTATTAGAAAGATTCCATGTTATTCAGAGTTCATATTCTTAGTTTTTAATTTTATTTTGTGCATTTGTTTGCCTGAATATAAGTGTACCCATTCATGCAATGTCTGCAGAGATCAGAAAAGGGTTTCAAATGCCCCGGAACTGGGGTTTCCAATGGTTCTTTACCACCATGCAAATGCTGGTAACTGAACCCAGGTCCTCTGCAAGAACAGCCAGTGTTCTTAACCTCTGAGCTATCTCTCCAGCCCCTAGTTTATATTCTTAAGAGACAACATGGCACTAAGGTCAGACTAAAACCCCATTTATATGCCATTAGAGAAACTATCAGGTAAGATTAGAATAGATTGAAACAAGATACTGTTTCAATTATAGTAATTTCAAGTCGAAGTCAACCATTGAAATACTAAAGATGTGTTTATAACAGGTTCTTGGTAGGTTACACATTTAATATTTAATAGTGATTGTAAAGCACTGACTATGTGCCAGCTGTATAAGAACAGACGGGTTCACTATGTGCTTGATTTTGAATTAATCATTGTCTTTCAGACATTTATAATTCTTTCAAGGTTGCCAAAATGTCATGACCTCCACATTGAGGTAAGCTAGCCCCATGAGGCTCCCATAACAGTTTAAGCAGCTGTGAATTGAACCACCTCCCCAATCTTGTTATCATTACTTCCCTTTTTTTCAAAATTAACTTCAAATATTTTGTAAAGTGTGGGAAAGAGTTCAGGAAACAAACCAAGGAGACTTAAAGATGTGAAGAGTAGTGGGAAGTTTGGACAATTTTCCCCAGAGCAGCATGTTTCTCTGCACAGAGGACACCCCGAGGGTACGAAGATGCTTATGGTCACAGACCAGCCACCTGTGGACACAGGGTGCTTGGAGAGAACAATGCAGGGCCAGAAACAGGGCCAAGCCTTCCTCTCTCAAACTTTAGAACATTACAAACACAATGTCACTTAGTGGGATGGTTGCTTTCATTCAGTGCTGGTGGCATCTAGCACACACCTGGAGAAGCACTTGTCCTTCTTTCTTGAGCCACTGACTCCTTGCTAAATTCACCTCACATCCATTTTGTTTCTTTTTCCCAGTTTCTCCCTTTGTGTAATACACAAGTGTCTTGGCAAACAGGTACATATTTTCTTTCAAATGCCAAAGACCTTTTTTTTTTTTTTGGTAAATCTTCTCTTGTTAGAGAAATGACAGCCTGAAAAAGATGAATGGTCTCTGACTAATTAGCTCTGGGAATAGTGAGTGAGTGAAACTCTCAGCCTGTGTTTCTCAGCTCCAGCACATTCCTGTTGTTTATAAAACCCTGCTTTAAAAATGAATATCCAGACACATGCCTGACTGCAGCAATGCAAACCACCTTATCCGTGTGCTCCAGATTTCATTATTCTTCCATGAAGTAAATCTTCATTTTATTTCTGCCTTTCTTTGGTATGTCCATGCACTGGTTACTTTTACAAGAGGAGCGAAGTGGACTGTTGTGTTTACTGAGCCTTTGTTCACTTAGCCTTGTGCTGCAGAAGAGGGTAAAAAATTTCCTTTTAAAATCAAACATCACTTATAAAACAACAAAACAACAACAACAACAAAGCACATGACATGGAAGTCCTGGAATGGGGTAGTCTATCATCTTCATTATTTCTTACTGCCAGGAGGAGCCCAACTTAATAGCATTTCTCTCACAGGCATGGCAGTAAAATATGTCTAGCTGAAACATGAGGAAAGCCAGAGGTAGGTATAGCTAATTGCATTTATGTCAGCTGTCGAGAATAATCGATATGCCCTTGTTTTATTATTTACGTCTGGCCCAGCAGATACAAACCTAATGCTCAATATTTTTCTTATCTTGTTTTATTGCTAGAGCTATAGAGGAAGGATGATCCAAATAATTTTGCACCCCACACTAGAAACTGAGCAAACTATCTTCTGCAGCCTGAGTTCACCTTTCCTTCTTCAAATAATCTTTTGTTCCCAAGCCATGCTCTCATTTGGAACTTGAAGGTCAGTTGCCATTTTAAGTTTCCAGAGGACACTCGTTCTCTGCCCTCAGATCCTGGTTCATTAACATGCTACATTTCTCAATAGGAAACAGTTATTCTCTTTTCTTGGTAAGAATGGCACTAGCAGCTGAATAACATGATCATTTGAGGTCCTGGGCTTCTGTGATTTTTAGAAGGTCCCAGCACTTGTGCTGAGAGTGGTGATGTCTCCTAGTTGGATCTCAGGTGACCAGGGCTATACAGCCCCTTAAGTGGTAGGTACTATTGAGGGCCACCCTTACCAGTGGTCCAGCTCTGCAATGTCATGCCTTTGTTGAGTTCCCTGGCTCCGTTTCCAGCAATGGCCAGGCCTGTCACTGAGCCTGTCACCCATGGCCACCACTAGTGTGATTCTAACTTGTGTAGGTACTGCCTAGACAGTGATGTTTCTCTTTAAATTCTAGCTTCTTTTGTGGCAGCCAATAAATCTTCCAGCAACTTCTCCCATGGCTGAAACTACTGCCCCTCAATGTTATTCTCTTACACCATGACGAGGACCATAAAGCAGAAGAACAAGAATTAATCTCTGGTTTTTGACTCAGAAAGTGTGGTGCTGCCACACAGTAGGAGATGATGGATACAAAATGGACTTAGAACCAGTCATTGACTCCTGCCTCCTTCTTGAACCTTATTTGTCCGACTTCATCCAGAGCCACCTTAACAAGGAATTAGGTGTTTTCCTGGTGGAGACCACAGCTTGCATAGCTCATCCTGAGGGAGAGTATCAGGTCCCAGTCACAATGCTTCCTGTCTCCTTTGTTCTGGCTCAGGGAAATCTATATTGCAAATGAGGCTTTTGGAGGGGGGGATCCCCTCCTCTCTAACCCAGAGCCAATTCTAGGTTGCCAATGTGAGGATGTGGAGTGGGCTCATGGATGCTGGTGCTCAGAGGCCCCCAGACACCTGAGTCTCTCAGAATCACTCTGGACACTGTCCCCCAATCAAATTTGTGTCATTACATTGGTGATGATGTGTTTCCATTGCTTTGTCTCACATTATTTTCTACCAGCTGATTTTTTGTTAACTTTAAGTGCGTTCTACTCTTTTCCAAGCACAGAAGCTCTGTGACGAACGATGGACAGAGGTGTATTTTTCAATATAAGCAACTATAGCTCTAACAGTTTTAGAATTTGTTTTACTGAGCCCTTACCAAGAGCCATCGACTGTTATAGACATATTTCTCACCTAGTTCTTACCACAGGAGGAAAGAGGCACTCTTGATATACCTCTTGATATACCTGTTCCACAGAGAAAGAAACTAAATCAGGAAAGGGAAGGCCCGTGCCCGAGGGAACCTTGGTGGCATGGGGGACGATTTGATGCATGGACCTGGCCTTTGGCCCCAAGTGAGTTCAGGCTGAGGGCACACAGATGTG
Organism: Eospalax fontanierii; assembly: GCA_035773235.1. Taxonomy (NCBI): domain Eukaryota; kingdom Metazoa; phylum Chordata; class Mammalia; order Rodentia; family Spalacidae; genus Eospalax; species Eospalax fontanierii. Next base: position 34,965,973 of record CM069547.1, read on the forward strand.
TATTTCAAGGGAATCTCCACAATTTAGAGCTTTTCTTTCATAGTCCTGGGTCACTATAACATATTGAGGGCACCTTCATCTGAGTCCCCAGGGTGCTCTCACACAGAGAGGCCCTTACAGAACTTCTTGAGGGCCCGTATCTCATCTCTTGTCACACAGGATGCCAATGGCTGTTTATTATATCTGCCCTGCATTCTGTTTTAAGAATATTTTTAGAGAAACAGTTATGTAAGATTTTTTTAACTTGTGTATGCTTGTGTGTGTGTGAGAGAGACAGAGACAGAGACAGAGACAGAGACAGAGAAAGACAGAAAAACAATACAGGGTCTCTGTATGTGTATGTGCAGGTGTGTGTGTAGGTTCACATATGTGTGTGTACACATGAGGCTAGAGGCCAACTTCATTCCCCAGGAGTCATCCACCTTGTGTTCTCTTACTGAGATTTGGGGCTATGTGGCTGGCCAGTGAGCCTGAGAAATCTTTCTGTCTCTGCCTCCCCAGCGTCGATGACAAAGATGACACCAATGCCACCATGCGGCAGGCTTTGCACGTGGTTCTGGGAGTGAACTCAGGTTTCCATGCTCACGTAGCAAGCACTTTATCCATTAATCTATCCTTATTCTCAACTTTATGAAGTTCTAGTTATAAAGTTGACTAGTTTCTCTGTAGAGTTCTAGCATGTATAACTATGTTTTTCAGTCCTTTTAACTATACTGTTTTTTATATTTCTGTAAAGTTACCCTATGATTTTTCTAATTTGAGGATCACTTCTTCCTATTTTCCTTTAAAGAATTATTATATTGGTTCATTAAGATATTGTAAAAATATGCACAATGCTTCCTATAATTTATGCAATTTAAAAACCACAAATGTTATATTAATAGAGCAATAATTAAATAACTCTTTAATTGAGGTGTTTTTGTAACATTTAATCATTTTTTAAATAATCATGTGGTATTTTGGATCCTTTGATTTTTTTTACCTAGAATTAATATTTTATGGATTTTTATTATTTATTCCCAAGCAGAATTACTCATCATGATTTTAATTAGCGTGTAGTGAAGAACAGACTGCTGGTACTGAGTTCTACCCATTACCCACTCCTTTTCTCTGATCATAGTCAGCATATAAAACTGTACTTGTCTAATGTTTGAGATGCAGAAGTCAGGTTTCCTTCCTAGTGTTGAGAAGGGCTATGTGTGTGTTCTGTATAGTTCATAGATTCTTTGGTCAAAATAGGGGAGTCCAAAGTATTTGGACTCTTCAAAACACTCCAGGCTGCTGATTACCCTGGGGACAGAAGAACTGTTCCTTGGCCACCTGAATGAAGGATACTTATTTCCATTTAGAGGACCCTCATCACTGCCCACTTGGACTTTCAGGCACACTATTTCCTGTGAATTGCCCCCATAGGCAATCCAAGATATTTTCAGTTTACAATGAGTTTATTGGGATTTGACTCTATTATAAACTAAGGAGTATTTATACTTAAATATGCATAGATACTTTTAAAATACATGGAGCTGGTGTGGCATTGCTTCCTGTTATCCAAGCATTTGAGAGTTTGAGGCAGGAGAACCACAAATTCATTGCTAGCCTGAGCTGCATAACATGATTCTGTCTCAAAAAGGAACAAACAAAAACTCCCAAATAATGCAAAAGGACCACAACAAAACTACCAAAACAAGCAGGCAAAAAAGAAAACATCAACAACAAAAAACCAAGTAGGCAAAATTGCAGAGGCAGTCACTGTCAACCCCAAGTGTGTCTGCTGAGGAAGAAATAAAAGGCGTTGACTGTTCAGGGAAAAGCTCACAGTGTCTACTTGCATACAAATCTGGAGAAGAATCTTGCCTCTTACTATTGACTGTCAGTTCTATAAAATTGCTCAAGGTAGAACTTGACTTTGCAACTTTTTCCACGGCAGTCAAAGTACCTGTGTGAATGTGTGCTTTCAAAACCATAATCCCTTCTTAGGGAGCTTGTTCCCAAATCAAAGAAAAGTATCCAAACAAAACTTTGAGATTTCTATCACTGCTTGCAAGATAAAATGCTGAAGTTAACTTGGACTGAACAGGTAGTGCTCTTTCAAGTTTTATCCAAGAAATTCTTCCTTTTAATGAAAACCAATGGATATGGGCAGAGAAGCTGGATTTCTAAGCTATCATTAAAAGAGAAAAGAATAAAGGCGGATACAAGGCTATGGAGTTGCCCTCACTAGATCTTTGATAAAAAGCAATATAGGAAAAAAAGATACAAGGCTGGGCACCCAAAGAAATAAACATTATAATCTCCAGAGATCTGAGATAAGAAATAGGCATTTCTTTCTTGGCTTTAGGCAGAGTTTTCAGTTGAAAGGGGAAGCTGTAAAGAAAATTGATTCGTTAGATCTTTTGTTCTTTTTGACTTTCCTTTTTCTCGTTTCATTTTCTTTTCTTCCGCTTTCCTGCTCCAAACAAATGAAGGCAACTATTGCAAAGTTGAGGCTCTATGCGCTCACATCTCTGAGGTCTGTTTAATAGCCTTCCCTACGGGCACAGGGTGTCTACTCTGCTTTGACCAGCAAGTCAGGGGGCATTTCCTGAAGCAGTGAACGGAAGAGATGAGGGGCAGGATGTGAAGCTGTCACTGTGCCCGGAAGCTGCCCGGGAGGAGGGATGGTTCTGGAGCCCTAACTCAACCCTTTGCTTGTTCCCTGCCATGCTCTTAGGTGTGTCCTGCTTTCTACGGAAGTTGTAGGAATCCCTTCTTCTACCCAAGCCCTTCTACCCTTCACCTTCCTGTCAAAATAGACTATAAAAATCAAATTCCTTACTGATTCTGGTTTGTGAACTAAGCCTGTAATTTCTTATACCAGTAGTAAAGTGTGGTGGGGGCCAGAACATTCTTTACAATGTCTGCAGGACATCACTTACTTTTTAAATATCCTTCCTGAATGGAATCAGAGTGTAATGGCTGGGTCCTGTCCTAGTGGGGTGCTGGTTCCACTGAGACCTCAGCAGGTTGGAGACATAGTCTGAGGGTCTGCTGTATGCTCAACTATAGCAGGGAACATGAATGCTGCATGTGGAATGCTGACCTGACCACATGGCGTGAGCACATAAACATTTGGCAAAATGAGCAAGCTGACTTCCTGACCTTGACCTTGACCTTAGGTCACAAATGCTTACAGAAGAAGGACTGATGATGCTTCCTGCTTCCTGAGCTCCACGTCAATATACTCTGCTTCTGTGACTTCCTGGGTGTGCCTTGCCTCCTTCAGTCTCCCCTTATGTCCTCACCTTCATAGTCAGACCTGTGTTGACCATATTATTTCAAATTCCATCTCCTGTTCCTTCATCCAGCAAACTCCAATCTATGTCTGTTGCTGTCCCATTTCCTGCTTTATTTTCTTGATGGTATTTGCTGTTTTCTAAGGATATCATTTAAACGACCTCTGTCTTTGACATTACAATAAGCTCTCCATGAAAGCCAAACATATGTTTTCTAATTTATGTTTCAAGAAACAATAGTTTGAGGTCCTAAAACAGTACCTGACAAGGACCAAGAGCACAGTAACTATTTGCAGAGAGAGTGGGAAGAAGGTTGCTTCTCTTCATGGCAGCCTGGTATTAGGTAACAAACCTAAAGCACTTATGAAATGATGGTGAGTTTTTGCCACCTTTTGACCTCGTCTGGTTATAATTTGGATTTTAGAGAAGATCAAAGTTGAAGCCCTGGCTCCTCTACAAACAATGTGCCTTCAGCAAGCTCTTGAACTTGACCTGTTCTTTATCTTTGCATCCAGGGGCACTAGGCTAAAACAAAAGTGACTTCAAAGTGCTTGGCACAGAAGAAATACTAAAACTGCTCTTAGCAAATCATTTGACCTTAAATCAAAATTTTTAAAAACATCTTTTGAAAACTCTGGTCCTGGGACCATCCACATGGAAGTCACTTCCATCAGTCATTTCCTTAAGGGACTTCATAAAACGAAAACCACTGTTGGCTAAAAGCCACCAGTGATGCCTGTGTCCCTGTGTATGGCAGACCTGGAAGCTGTGAATCTGTTGCCGTTTGCAATACTGATGAAGGTATGAGAGCTAGAACAGGGAGGTTCTCTGGGTGGCTCCCTGTCAGGGCGTGAGCCCTTCACACCAGAGAACTTCCTATAGCTGGGGTCAGAATGATTTTGGAGAAGGGAAAGTTGGAGAGATTCCTAGTGTGAGAATGATACCACACTGACATGGAGAGAGGAAAAGGTCCACATGGAGATCATGTGGGCAGATGATGGCAGAGAGCCTAAATATATAGGGGGCAAGGTTTGCAAAGACCAGCATAATCTTTCAACTGCATTCTTGCTGACTCTCTGGTAAAGACCCGGCAGACACCTTGATTTCAGCCTGGAGATGTTAAGCAGAACTAGCTAATTCCAGTCAGACTTCTGATCTATGAGGCTGTCAGATAATAAATTTGGGTTAAGTTTAAAAGTTTATAGTGATTTGTTATGCAGCAATAGCATTTTAATCCAAAATACAATGTAGCACATTCAAAATGAATTAATTTTATGTTATGTAGATTATTCCTCAATAAAGCTGTTAAAAACAGTACAAATAATATGTTACTCTATTTCCATAGGCAGGCAGAATGCATGAGTTATAGCTGAACAGTTATTCTTAAGAAAAGATTCTGGAGTGACTAACATAGACCGAGCAAACTATTTTAATTCTAGTATCTTCTTTGGAGCTTCTTGAATGAATATATACACATTATATACTGATGAGTGTGCACTGCAGGCCCATTTATATAAGACAGAAAGCAAAATTCTGTTTGGAATAGCATGAAATCATTGTCTCAGTTCTATGAGCCAAGGTTTAGAAGATTCAAGTTATGAAAGGAAAAGACTCAAGGGGCTGGAGAGACGGCTCAGCAGTTAAAAACACTGGTCACTCTTGCAGAGGACCTGGGTTTGATTCCCAGCACCTATAGGGAGGCTAACAACCATCCAAAACTCCAGTTCTAGGGAGCCCTCTTCTTGCCTCTGGGGCACTGAATGATAAGAGTGCACTTACATGCATGCAGGCAAAACAGTCATACACATAAAATAAAAATAAATCAAAAATTTTCTAAAAAATAAAATGACTCAATATGAAAGTTATAGATTTTAGTCGATGAAAAGAAATCATTGCATTGGTATGAGGAATATTCTGTAATATTCAGGGCTGGAGGCTCAGATCCAGTTTTCTGCTCCTGTGGCAAAGAGCAGAGTCTTCCACAAGAGGTTCTGAGGGCCTCCTGCTAAGTGCTGATCTTAATAAGAACCATCAACACTTGCACTCAGATCTTGAAAATGCTTGTTCAGTGATGGGCAGAAAGATCTGATGGTTGTGAGACAACACCAGACTGTTCCTGTCAAGACTGTAATCTTTGCATTTACATGCTTCTTTTTTTCAGAAGTGGCTGTTACTCATTTTGACTTTCTGTGTAATTACTTAGTATATTCTATTTTAATAAAGATGTATAGCTATTTTTGTTTTGGCAGTCTATGCTGATTTTTCTCCCAGAGAGTGATTAAAGGGGTATCATGAAGTTTTCTTATTTCCAAACCTCTATTTTGGCTCACAATATCCTCTTCTCTCCCGACCCCTCCCCTCCAAATTTCTGCGGTCCTGCCTCCTTCTTAGATCTCTTCTTCTTCTCTCTCTCTCTTCTCTTCTTCTTCCTCCCTTTCCCGTCACTTTTCCTTTTTCTTCCTTTTCCTCTTTCTCTTCCTCCCCATCTTCCTTCTTTTAGCAATATAAGATCTCATGTGCTGCACAAAAGCTTCTGAAATAAACAGTGTCAAGGAATTCTGACCCTATCTTACATCAGGGCTTTAGGACCATTGCCATTCTTCTGTTTTTCACACTCCTCTGAATGAAGTCTTGTCACATATATTTGTTAAAAGCCAAAAACTAGAGATAATTTTCTATATCATTTTCCATCATCCCTTTCTCAGTTCTTGAACTGAGGCTTCTCCTTCTGGTCTTTCATGTGAACACACTCATAATTTTCTGAAATCCTTTTACACCAAATTACATTTGGACTATTTCATCTATCAACTAAAATATCTTTTATTGGGCTTTTGTACTTTTCATACAACAGTTCTCAATCAAATTTAGATCCCCTCCATCATCCATACCCCCACAGCCCGTCCACCAAGCCTCATGTACTCTGCCGTACATGCTAAGTCCCATTTGGTCAAGCAATTTTTTTTAAAAAAAGATTTATTTATTCTTTAATTACTTAAATGTGTGTCCACGTGTTGTTATGTGCATGTGCCCATCTTAGTTAGAGGCAGTGATCGCTCTGGAACTGGAGTTACAAACAATTACAAGCAGCCTGACATCAGGTCTTCTGCAAAAGCAGTTTACTTGCTCTGACTTACTGAGCCATCTCTCCAGACCTCAGATCTCAGTTTCATCATTAGTTTTTGTTTGTTTTAGTTTTGGAGAAGCATCTTGCTATGAAGTGCAAGCTGGCCTTGAACTTGTGAACCTCCTGCTTCTACTTTCTGAGGCCTATGATTACAGAATGTATATCTATCTATCAGTGATCTTTGAAATATTCTTTTAAACATCTAATTTTTAATAGTAGTTTTATAGTTTAATGTGAAATTACTACCATCATCCTGTATGTTTGAATATTATGGAACATCGAGAGTGAGAAACTGCTGTGATTCAAATAGTCATGTCAGATGAAGAGGATGATCAAAACCCAGTTTCTTTACTGGCAGGCTCAATGGAGTCACCTCCAGAAATCTGAGTCCCAAGGCACAGGCTTTTATACACAGTATTTATACAATGTATTTATAGGCTTCTTATCATTATTTCCTAATCATTTGTAGGGTAAATTTACATGGAGTTTTGCTCTGGTTTGATGGACACTCCTATGGAAGGAGGGACCACGCCCATGGAGGCACGCTGGATACAAGAAGTGGCAAGACATGCCTCTGAGAATTTAACTGATGGAAATGGAGCCAATAGACTCAACCATTTTCCAACCAACCAGTGACTTGAGGGGGAGGGCCTAGGGAGAAAGCAGTGAATGCTGGGTAGGCTTTGGAGAGCCATAGACATAGGTTAGAATTCTGTTCTGGCCAATTAATTATTGTATGTTCATTGGCATAAAAATTAGTCCTTCAAGGCTAGGTTTCTTGATCTGTGCCAAGGAAGAGGTTAATGTGGGGCAAATGCTTAAAGTAGTAAAGTTTCTCTTTGCTGCCCAGATGCCAGTGCAAAGTAAGCACCAACCACTGTGATAAAACACCCCAAATCACTGCTCATCAAGAAAGGCCAATCAATGGGGCTGCAAAGGTGGCCTAGAGGTAAAGAGCAATGGCTGTTCTTCCAGAGGATCCGGGTTCAGTCCCCAGCATCCACATGGTGGTTAGCAATTATTAAAATTATTAACTCCAGTTCCAGGCCCTCTTCTGACCTCTGTGGGCATTACATGACATGAATGCACTTACATACATGTTGGCAATATACTCATATACATAAAATACCAATAATAAATAGAATATTTAAAAAAAAGAAATGCCAATCAAAGTCAGAATGACATATCACCTCTCTCCAGTTAGGATGGTTATTACCCAAAAGACAAAAGATGACAAGTGCTGGTGAGGATGCAGAGAAAAGGGAAAGTTTACATGATCTAGATGGGAATGTACATTCGTATATTCAGGATGGAGCTTCCTCAGACAGTTAAAAATAGAACTTCCATATTCTTGCTTCAATTCTCAATAGGGAATCAATTTAGGTGTCTGTCAACTGACGAATGGATAAGGAATGGTGTTACATATACATAATTGAATACTATTCTGCCATAAGATATGACATTGTGTGGGATGAACCTAGAGGGCATTGCCTGAAATGAACTTAGTCGGGATCAAAAAGACAAATCCCATCTATGTCACTCGTATGTGGAATAAAAAAAGCTGACAGTAGTCAGTAGAATAATGGTTTCCAGAGGTTGGGGTAAATAGGACGGAAGCAGGGATGGAGAAAGATAGGTTCAAATTGCACTTATGAGATAAGATGTGTTGTACTACTTTGCGTAGTGGGGGACTGTAGTCAGTGATGACAATGCCTGTTTCGAAGCAGCCAGAAGAGAGGAGTTTGAATATTTCATTGCAAAGTGGTAGTTGATCTCATATATGTTAATTACAAAGATATGATCAATATAAAATATATACATGAATTAAGGCATCACACTTTATCCCTGAAATTTGTACAATTATTATATGTCAATTAAAAAATAATGTAATTGTTTTTCCTTTTACTCGTTCCCCTTCGTTTGTGCCTGCACCTTTCAAAAGGACCTTAATTTATTTGTCTAAAATAAGTGTATGCTGTAAAATTAACATTTGTGTACGTTTCTTTAAATTCTAAGAGACACAGAGATTTACATAGTCCTAACTAGAGTTTTTTCAACTAACCAGTTGCTCTGTGATACTTTTTAGTCAAAATCATTCACACTCCCATCTTCTGTCAAATACCAATCTATTCTTGGTTCTCATGGCTTGTCTTTTGGGAATGGCATATAAACCACACAGTATTAGGTGTAACCTTTAGAGATTGGCTTCTTTTACTCAGTATAATTGCTTTTGGACTTAATTACATTTTTGAGACCATAATAGTTTTTATTCGTTTTTGTTATCCATTATATAGTTTATGCTTTCACTTGTTGAATACATTTTGAGTTTGAATGATATTTTCTGAACACATGCTTATATGTGTTAAAACATATATGTTTTTACTTATAATTATTCCAGGAATTCATGGAGCCCTCTTCTGCTTGGTTCTTCCTTTTATAATCTTTTCTTCCAAGGACTTTGCATCAGGAATCTCATAATGTGTAAGGCAGAAGACATGATGCACTTCTGCTCCATCATCCCCATTTACCTTTTTCTTATCCATTCCAACTAGAGTTGACCATGCTCTGTGTTCTGTGTTCATGATTAGATGGCTCTCAAAGTCAGTCTTTCATTGCTATGAAAAAATGCCTTAGAAAATCTACTTAAAGGACAATTTCTTATTGAATGTTTTGAAAATTTCATACAACGTATTTCCTCACATTCACACCCCTTCCCCTACCTACATCCCCTACTGCTCTCATGTGTAATTTTATACACACACACACACACACACACACACACACACACACATACATACATATATATATATGGCCTATAGAGTCAAACTTGTGTCTCCAAATGCCCTACACCTTCAGGGTGGGTCCGTTCCCTGGAGCCTCATTAACCTAACCAGTGACATGCTATTAAAGAAAATTGATTCTCCATTTCCCAGAAACTATCAGCTGTCAGTATCTCCTCAGCTAGGGTTATGGTTTCTTACCCACTTTTCCACCTTTATGCTGGGATTTTGTCTGGGCTTAAACTTACATAGGTCTTGTGCATGCTGTCACCATTGCTGTGAGTTCATATGAGTAATTTCTCAACTGTCTGAAAAACACTGTTTCTTTGTGATCATTCACCATGTTTGGCTCTTGCAATCACACCAGCCCATCTTCACCAATGATTCTCAGACTTCGGGGGGCAGCAGCTTGATGTAGGTGTCCTGTTCAAGGACAAGCATTCTGCCATCTCTTACTCTCTGCATGTTGACCAGTTGTGCTTCTCTGTGTTAATCACCATCTGCTACAGGAGGAAGATCCTTTGGTGAGAGTTGAGAGATGCATCAATCTAGTGGTACAAGCTAACTTATTAAGAGTCAGTTTAATACTATATCCACTTAGCAGAATAATAGCAGTAGGTTTTGTCCTATGATCAGTTACCCGTCTAGCCATAGGCTCCTAGGCTTGATATCTATATCAATTATGGACTCAGTCTTGTGAAGCGGACCTTAAATTCAATCATAAAGTAGTTGGTTACTCCCAAAACATTTGTGTCATTATTGCACCAAACTTAATATGAGAAGCTCAGTCAGTAAAATAAAAACCTCAGAGAAAAGTCAGTAATAGGATGAATCACATGGAATAGGAAATATCAACATTTGAAGACAATGTAGAGAAATTGAATCATATAAAGAAAATGTTTAAATCTAAAAAAAGTCAGGAATAAATTGTAATGGATACTATAAAAAGACCAAATCTCTTCCACCGTAGGTATGTAAGGATAAGAATTCCAGATCAAAGGCACAGAAAGTATTTTCAACAAAATCATAGAAGAAAATTTCCTAAATCTAAGTAAGGTAATGTCTAGCAAGGTCCAAACATCAAACAGACAAGACCAGAAAAGAAACTTGCCATGTCACATAATAATTAAAACACTAAATATATAGAATAAAGAAAGGATACTGAAAGCTGCAAGAGAGAAAGAAAAAATACCCCATATACAGGCAGGCCTAGCAGAGTAACACCTGACATTCAGTGTAGACACAGAAAGCCAGGAGGACATGGGCTGATCTACAAAATCTTGAAGACAACAGTTACCAGTTAAGGATATTATACTATGGTGGTTTAAATGAGAATGTTCCCCATAGGCCCCAAGTATTTGGACATTTTGTCCCTATTTGGTGGTGTTGTTTTGTGAGATCTTAGAAGGTGTGGCCTTACTAAAGGAACACGTCACTGGGACCGCTTAGAGAGTTCTTAGCCCTTGTCAGATCTCCAGTTGTTCTCTACTTCCTGTGCCTGCTTGAAGATGTGAGTCTCTGCTACCTGCTACTGCTCCAGTCACCTCCCTCCACCATGCTTCCCCACCAGGATGCACTCTAATTCCCCTGGAGCCATAAGCGCAAATAAACGCTTCCTTTTATACATTCCCGTGGTCATGGTGTTTTACCACAGCAATATAAAACTAATACATTATATCCAGGAAAACTATCATTCCTAATAGGAGAAAAGAAAAAATTCCCCTGAAAAAAGCAAATTTAAGTAGTTTATGTCCATTAACCTCACTCTACAGAAGATACTGGACGGAAGGATACTTTTTATATACTTTACCTGAAAGAAGATTAAACATACCCAAGAGAACACAGGGAGTAAGTGAACATTTCAGAATAGTTAACTCAATGAGGGCAAGGAAAACAGTACCACTACCACAACATGACAGGTATTAAACACTGGTCAGTAATAACACCCAATACTAATCATCTCAATTCCTCAATAAAAAGACAAAGGCTAAGTGATTGGATTAGAAAAACAGGATCTACCTCCTGTCTTTAAGAAACACATGTTATCATCAAAGACTGATATCACCTTAGGGTAAAAGGATGGGAAAGGGTACCCCAAACAAATGGAACTAAGAAACAAGTTGGTGTAATAGATATTTTAATAGCTGAGAAAATAGACATTAAGCAAAAAGTAGTCAGAGGGATAGAGAAAGACAGTTCATACTCATTAAAGGAAAGATATATCAAGAATATTCTACAATCCAAAACATATATGCACCAAACACAGGGACATCCAATTTATTTAAAAAACACTCTTAGATCTAAAATCACAGAGTCCAACACAGTGATAGTAGGTGACTTCAGTACTCCACACTCACTAATAGAGAGGTCATTCAGGCTAAAACCAGAGAAGCCCTACAGTTAAATGATATCATAAATCAAATGCACCTAACAGACATTTATAGAACATTCTACCCAAACACCAAGCAGCCCATGGAACTTTTCTGAAACTTGATCATATATTAGGACACAGAACAAGTCTCAATAGACTTAAGAAAATTGAAATAACATTCCATATCCAGTTGACCACAAAAAAATAAATCTGAATATCAACAACAATAGAATTGGGAAAAATACACAAACTCATGGAAACTAAACAATACACTACTGAATGAAAATTGGATCAAGGCAAAAATCAAGAAGGACATATAAAAATTTCTAGAACTGAATTAAAAAGAAAACACACACATAATGTATATGACATAATGAAGCCAGTCCCAAGAGGAAAGTTTACAGCACTGTCTGCACCCGAAAATTAGAGGCGTCTCATGTTAATGACCTAATGATGCACTTGAAGACTACAGAAAAACAAAACAAACTATTCCAAAAGAGTAGATGAAAACAGTAGAATTAAAATGATGGCTGAACTTGATGAAATATAAACAAAAAAACAATACAAAGAATCAATGAAATGAAGAGTTGAATCTTTGAAAAGATATACAAGATCAACAAACCTAGCCAAATTAACAAAAAAGAGAAAGAGATAGATCAAATTAAAATAATCAGAGATGAGAATTGAAACATTACAACAAACACAGAAAATTCAGAACATTATAAGGAACTAAGTACTTTAATAAAATGCTATATTCTATGAAACAAGAAAATCTAAAATAAATGGATGAAATTTTATATATGTAAGACCTATCAAAATTAGACCAGGATGAGGTAAATAATTAACATAGACCCATAAAAATCAATGACAGAGAAGCAGTAATTAAAAATCTTCCCACTAAAAAAAAAGTCCAGGACCAGATGCATACAGGACAGACCTCTACTAGACCTTCCAAACAGAACAGAAATACTTTTCTAATTATTTCATAAAATAAAAAAGGAAAGGATACTTCTGAATTCTTTTTAGGAAGCTAATACTAACCTGATGTCCCAAACAGCCAAAGATCCAACAAAGAAAGAAAGAGGAAAGCTTTTTGTAAGGGGGACAGGGTGTTACAGTTTCAAAAGGATCAGTTCATGGTAGACCTGATACAATGGGATCAAGTTGGGAAGGAAAGGGTTTACTTGGCTTACATCTCCCTGGTCACAGTTCATCATTAAAAGAGCCCGAGGTTGGAACTCAGGGCAGGAACCTGGAGGCAGGAGCTGAAGCACAGGCTTTGGAGGAAAGGTGCTTACTGACTTGCTCCTCTGGCCCATGCTCAGCCTGCTTTTTAATACAATACAGAACCACCTGCGTACTGGGGAGGGAGCACCACCCACAGTGGGCTGAGTTCTCTTCTATCGCTCAACAATCAAGAAAATATTCCACAGACTTAGCCACAGGCCAGTTCAACAGAGACAATTCCCCAATTGAGGCTTCCTCAACTCAGGTGTGTCAAGTTGATACTAAAGTTATCCAGCACAGGGACAATTTATCACATACATTAATAATGTGAACAATGCTGAAAGAAGATGTTTAAACCATGAAGTAAAACTGAAGTGAAGTAATCCCTCCCAATATGAATGTGTATTTCTTTTCATTGAAAACTAAAGAAAAAAAAAAACACCAGGATAGAAAGCACCAATTGACTTTTAAGATGAGTTATGCATAATAAATTGGTGTAAAAGAAAGAAAGATATATCACAGGATAAATGAAACATACTCTTTTCTTTTGAAAATATTTTATCTTTTATTTTTATTTTAGGTGCATGATTGTATTGCTTGCATGTGTGTAAGTGCGCCCATGTTGCGCAGTGCATGGAGGTCAGAAGAAGGCTTCAGATTCCCTGGAACTAGAATTAGAACAGTTGTTAGTCTCCTGGAATGTGGCATGATGTGCAAAGTTTGCTGTGGCCTGGGAGGCAGGCAGTGTACCAGGATGCAGTCTGTTACAGTGGCCATAGGTCCTTATGCTAAAGGATCTAACTCTGCTTCCAATCTCCTATGTTTTTTCTTCCATTGATTTAGTTAGGGATCTGTAGAGGCATAAAAATCAATAGCATATATGTGTCTACTCTCTCTCTGTTTCTCTCTCTCTCTCTCTCTCACACAGACACACACACACACACACATACACACACACGATTTACTGATTGGATTGGCTTATTAGATAACAGTGTGAGTAATCCAACAAAGGTCATCTGCAAGGTGGAGAGGCAGGGACTCCAGTAGCCATTCATTCATTCTTGGACAATGGGTACCAATCTGATTCTGAAGGCAAGGAAGCTCTCTGAAGAGTTTCTGGTTTTGAGTCCACACTGAAAGGTTGACAGAGCTGGAGTCTGATGTCCACAGAGGCTAGCCCAGGAGCTAGATAAATTTTCTCAAAAAGAAAAGGAGTCTGCATATCGACTGCCTGCTTCCTCTTTCCCAGCAGGGCCCCCTGCCCACTGCTTGATGTCACCCACTTTCACGGACTATACTCATCAGTTACTGTCCCACATGCCAATCCTCTCTGGAAATGCCACTGCCCGAGACACACACAGCAGGGTGCTTTGCTAGTTCCAAATGGCTCTCAACCCAGTCAAGGCGACAAGACCAACTTTCACATTTTCCCATATTAGCCTCAACATGAATCTGCAACTCTTCAAATCATTCTCTTTGTCAGTCATGTCAACTGGAAACTTTTCCTATTTAATCTAGGTGACAACCAGAGTCCCACATAGCCCTGGTTTATTTTTAGACATTTACTAATACAATCTTTCTTTGAAGGGCACATACTTCAAAAGTTCATCTTTATTTGATCAAATGTATAGAAACAAGTCTTTGAACAGATGGCTATTCAGAAAGTCTGATAAGAACTGAACTTCCTGTATCCATTGGAGCCAACTTAACCCCACCTTTTAAGACTTTTGGGAACTACAATAAGCAGAACAGCTCAGCCTTGAGCAAGCAGCAGGCCACAGGAGCATGGTCATAGGTCCTTCTCCAACTTCCTGTGAAGCACTCATTGACTTGCTGATCCAGAAACACTATTCGCTTTTTACTAGTTTTCAGACACTGGGGACTCTAAAAGAAATACAAATCTGACCTTGTCCTTGAGAAGCCCGTGGTCTGGGAATAGAAAGACACTAACTTTAGTTCTGTTACGTTCCCACAAAATTGAGAGTGAAATCGTAGCAGACAACATGCTTTGCTTCAAGCAGCCAGCCGCGGAGCTTGTTTTTAAGTTTTATGAGCTAAAATGTCACAGAGCTGGTGGGGATGATAAATGAGCTGCCTGACTGAGGGACTGCCCCCAATCAGGATCTTGTTCCTCTTGCACATGAGTCAGAGCCCTCAGAGTCAGCTACCCAAGGACAGAGGTGTGGTCTCCAAAGAGGCAGCTATCTATAGAAGTCTTGCCACTAAAACAAAGCCAGGTGTATTATCATGATTATCCTTATTATTTGGGTCTGTATTTCCCTAGTCACTTCTTAGGGAAAAGGTATAAACCGAACAGTGCCATTGATAGTAACTGATGTATAATCAATGAGAAATTAACCATATTCTGTTTGTTAGGGCACCCTCTTTCCTTGAATAGGTAATGACACTTTGATTTAAATTTTTCTTTCATACATAGTCAGCTAAGGAATTCATGCTGGTCTTAAATAAGCTTGGCTCTTCATCTGCAGTAGCTTCATGATTTTATTACAGGCTGTTGAGTGTAGCCTGCAGAGTGGGGCCTCCTAAAGGTTATTTTTGTTCAGATGTGCTGCAAGTTACGTGGGAGCAGAAGGTTTGTACATTACTTGGGGAAAACATAAGAGAGTGTCTGACTTTGGGAAAATTCTGGAGCATCTTAAGATAGAAGGATCTGATACCTTCCAGAAAATAAGAGGTTTAAGAAGGGCTTTGAGATCAGACAGAATTGGAACTGTAGCTTGGCTCTGTCACTTACTATGGGAAGTTTGTTAAACCATGAGCATCTCAGAGTTGCAGTTGCCTCCCCTCTCAAATATATACTTACATTTATTTGTAGATGGAATAAAGAAGGAATAAACAAGATAATGTCACTAGCCACACAGAAGACTAGTAGCAGTATCTGTCACTACTGAAAGGGAGGAAAGTCAGGGCAGAGCAGGACTAACCAGCCCAGGGTTCAAGACTTTGAATGGCTGGAATTGTCCGGTTTGAAGTAAAGAGTCAGTAGAGGATGGTTGAGGGCTGCAAAGAGGACTAAACAGGTACAAACACTTGCTATTAAGCCTAACAACCTGAGTTCAATCCCCAGAGTCCACATGATGGAAGGTGAAAACCTATTCCCTCAAGTTGCCCTCTGACCTCTGCAGGTATACAATTGTGTATGAATACACAGATCTGAGTGCTCACTCATACAGTAAATAAATGTAAAATATTATGTGGCTAAGATGTGAACCAGGAACCTCGTTTTGACAATCTCAGCTGCAGTGAAGGGTTTACATGGTAAAGAGCCCAGGAAAGAAGGAAGACCACAGCTAATCCTCCCAGGCACAACTTGGGAAGCAAGGAACAGGAGAACATCAGGCATTTTAACAGCTTTAATTTGAGTGCAAACAAATAATCTGCTCAGTAGACTGTAATCGTGTCTATTTGTTAAACAGGCCCAGTAGGACTGGCACTTGGCAGCACATTATCAGGAGCTGAGTTAGTCCAGAAGATTCTTTCTGTATTTAAAGTCATAAGACTTCCTCTCTTTTAAAATACTGGATAATTTGAGTTTTGTGTTAATTTCTCTCAATTAGGCCTAATTAGTGTCTCTTCACTGTGCCATATGTAATGTTTGCTTAGCCTAGCAAGGTGACAAATTGCTTTGGTTTATTATTTAGTCTCAAGGCTATTTGTAAAGAAAAACAAGTATCCTTTTAACAAATTAAGGTTACCTAATAAGGATCACATCTAAACAAACTATTAAACAGAGACGTGTCAGCACAGCCATGATCACCTACAAGGTTTTGTTTTTAATGGACATTTCTGGTTTATAACGTGTGTCTTTAATATAAAATATATCTTTACGAGTAAGCCATCTACCTTAAATGCTTATCTACCTTAAATATGCATATCATATGTTGTCACTTATGATTATCTGTCAGAGCATTATTACAGCTGGGATGAGGATAAGGGTGTGTCTGGGTGGTGTGAAAATAAAAAACACACATTATCTCTCTTGTAGAGTTTTAAAAATCCAGTGGAAATATTTAATGCCTCAAGTTGATCCAGTGTTGTCCTTTAAGAGGGTAGGTCAGATTCTGAAGGACTAGAGGAGGACAGTGTCAAGCTCCAAGGAATTGAACTGGGAGGTGAGAGGAGGCCCTGCTCTTGGAAAGCTTCCTGGAAGATCAAATTTGAGTGGGTCTGAAGGACAGGTAAGATGGGTATTCTAACTGTGGTTAACATAAAGTTTGATTCTTCTGCACTTTTGCTTAATTTCTTGTTTTTTTTTTCCATGACCATCATTTTAGTGACCATCTTTTTAAAAAGAAGTGGTTTTATATATTAGGTTGGAAATTTGGAAAATATAAGTTTAAAAATCAGGATAAAATGACAGAGAGGCAAATAAAGTCATTAAGTCATTCCTTAGTATCTATGAAGGATGATTCCAACCTTTCCTCACATTAAGATCCATGGAAGTTCAACCCCTTAAATAAAGTGGGGTACAGAACCTATGTACTTCGATTATCTCTAGAGCCCTAACAAAACCTAACATGGTGAAAATATGATGCAATAGTTGTTATATTGTATTGTTTATGATGAAAATGACAAGCAGAAAAGTATGTATTCAATACAGAAACAGCCTCTACAGACTTAACTATACAGACCACAAAGAGTTGTATGGCAAGCCCCGGAGACTGAAGGTCTGTGAAATGGCAGGGGGCACAGTAAGGCGCTGGCCCTCCTTTATAACTTTAGATTCAGCATAGAGCTCAGCCCTCAGAAAACTCAAGTTTTGTTTACTAGAACTTTCTAGTAAATGTTCATCTTTTAAGAGTTTTGGTCAAGTTTCTTGACACTGTGGAGGTGGAGCCTGCAGAGAGATGACAAAGATCATTCCAAATGATAAAGGATTCACACTGTGCATGTGTGCTTCTCTTCCACTCTTAGCCGTTTTTGTTCCTCGTTTTTGTTTTTTAAGTATCATCCTAATAATCTAGATGAAAACATGTACACATCAGTGATTTCTTAGTAAGATTTTGAAAATGAAAAAGACTTGAATGAAATGATACCAAAGCATTTGGAGATGACGAGTTTACTATCCAGAGACACTGTGTCATCTTGAGGTACTTGTTAGACTGCACATCCCTTTTGAAAGTTTGAATCATTAGACTGTCCTTGAGAAGAATCAACCTTGCCTGGGTGCAGTGAGACTTCTAGAAAGGAGGGATTAAAAGCTGCAAATAAACAAGGAGAGGAAGAAATGGTGCGGTTGCTGCGGGGAGGGAACCACTTTACAGGTCTCCCCACTGGGAAACCTGAGAGCAGAGGAAGAAATAAAGTTGACCTAGGAGCTGTTTTCATTGGGGAGCATGGTTGCCACACACAGTGCATGTGACAGACCAGTAAGCATCATGATGCTTTCTAATGATGCGCATATTCGTGCTTCCCAGATGTTTACCTTTGTTAGATAAATATAACAATGATTAGGTTTTGTCTATTGTATTCATGGATTATGGATTGGGAAGATATGACAATGGTTTCAGGAAGAGAATTCAAAGCACTCCAGCTCCCTACAGTGTTGCCACTGTGATCAGTTGGTTACAGAGACAGGGAGAGTGTCAGTGGGAGAAAAGCAACCCAGCAGAGGAACACAGAATAAAGAGTAAGTGATAGACTGCGGTGTGCAGAAAGGAAGACCTGGGTTTACACTTATGATTTATTTTAGGAAGAGATCTTTCAGGAAACTATGCTCCAGTGGACACATGGCATGAAAGGCAACTAGGCAAGTGGAGGAAAGAACAGAGTTCCCAGAGAGGAGAGAGTATGTGTGAAGTTCAAGGCGCTGATAAAGTTCATTTTGAAGAATCTACATATTTAGGTGTAGAAAAAGATAAAAATGGGCATTAATGATTGCGAGCAGGTAAATGTAAGAGAATGAAGGCAGAAAGACCTAACTAAAATTATGTATCCATCCAGTGGTGGAATTACTGTTTTCCAAGGAACTGGAATCCTGTCTTTTCCATTCCTTATTGCATGGTGCATATAGGAATAATGATTAATCTCAACCTCACAGGAAAGTTTTGTGAAGATCTGAGGTGGGAACAGGTGTGATGGACTCAGGACTAGGTGGACAGCATGCTCTATTTTCACATGATGACATTCCATCTCAGTATCCTCAGAGTACCAGTTGAAAGAAGCTGATAGGTGCCAGAAATAATGGAGACAAAAGCAAAATCCACAGACACGCTTTTCATAGTAGCTGCTAATATGAGTTTCTTAGTTTCTATTCTGAATGCTACTTTGGGCCATAATTTTGTTTATACTCATTACTGAAAATTTCTCAGCTGCTTAGAATTTTGTAGCAGAAGTTGTGAAGTGTAGGTGTAGACTTCAGATCTTATTAAGATGAAATAGATGCCAGAGGTTTGAAATGTAGAGTTAGTTAGAAAGTATGAGTTCTAAGATATCCATTCTTCTTCCTTCTTCTTTTCTCCTCCTTTTCTAGAATGTTTTTATCTATTGTTATTAAAAATTTCACAGTTATGGTTATGTAGCTTAAGCCAGTTTTGAACTCATAAACTCCCTGCTTTGCCCTCACATGTTCTGGGATTACATGCATTATCATGACACCAGACCTTTATCATTTTAGTTTTCTTTTTAGTTAATTATTTTGAGACAGGGTTTCATCATGTACTATAGTCTGGCCTTGTGTTCACCACCCTGAGTCATGTGTTAGACAGCTAGACCAAGAATACTCTTTTCTGATGTATGTTTGCTAATGTATGTGTGTGTACACACTCACACACATGTAGGTTTGTACTCTTCAGAGCATCCCAGAGGTCCCTATTCCATTTCTGGGTTCTTTTGACATTTTTTTAAATTGAGTGATCAATTTCCTCAACTATTTCTTCCATATCTAATATTCTTTCTTCTCTTCCTGTTCATTGAATACTTTTTTTGATCCTTTCCTCTGAACTTCATGTTTGAGTTTCTGAGTTTTTCATTGAAAGTTTATTTTAATTTGGCTTTACTTTGGAGAGTCTATCACCTATTGAATTTATGTCTTGAATTGTTTTATTTACTTCATTCAACTGTTTGTGTTTTCAGGTTCTTCACTTGGTCTTTTACTCATATCCTTTTTGAGTTCCTTGAAGATATTTACAATGACTATTTTGAAGTCATTGTCTTGCGTGTCAGCTACATTGCCATTCTCAGGAAATATGATGATGGGATGCTAATTTCTGGAGAAGACATTTGCTCTTGGTTTGTGACTTTGCGAAGAGACCTAGGTATCTGGACTTGTCAGTTATGATGTTTCTTAGTATGGGTAGGAGTTCTCATCTTTGCTATATCTTTGGTTTTTTGTTTCCCCAACTTGTCATGTTATGATACAGGTGAGTGGTGCTTGGCGTTCAGTCTTGGGGCTACTTTGTGTTGATGTGTGGATGGGTGGGGTAAAGGACGTGGTCTCAGTTCAGCTACCGATAGGTGCTGCTCCTGTGTCTGAGGTTCTAGGACAGGCTCCATGTGGTCCTGGGGCTGCATGGTAGGCTGCGTGACTGCTAGGTAAACACATCAGCAGACAGATCTGTTTTAATTTTTGATTGGAGAGATGGGGGCTATTCCAGCTCAATGGTAACCAAAAAATGTGCTAATGTAACTCCTGACTGTGTCTGTCTGGGGTGATATACTGGCTGCACAACATCAGCTATTCCTAGGAGTGTGGGGGTGTCTGCAAAGGCCGGGGAAGTTCCCTAGAACTGACCAAGTTGGGCCAGTGCAAACGCTGTGCCGCCCCAGTTAGACCTCGGTGAGGGGAAAGAAGAAAATAATGGGACCAGAGTTTTTCAGAGGTCTGGGGGAACTCACTGATCTAACAGGCGAAGACTGCAGGGCCTGCGTGGTCAGAACACTGGCGTGTAGACAGGGAAGGCTGGGTTGGGGAACTCACAGATATGATGAAACTCACGGGTGTGGGAGGTACATAGAGCTGAAAAGGAGAGCAGACAGCAGACTGCGGCAGGTGAGGAGCTCTTTGGTTGGGAGAGCTCACAAGTGTGGGCATGCAATGATCTACAAGGTCTGAGAACTGAGAGAGTGGGGCACTCTCACATGTATGTTTGTGAGAGAAAATGTGCATGTAATTTTGCCTGTGTGTGTGTGTACAGAAAAGACTGATTATTCTCTTGTTTTTGAATCATTGTAATACCATTCATAAAGAAGAAAATGGCTTCTTTTATCTTTCTCCACATCTTTTAGTTGCTATGGAGAAACTTTGCCAAAATATTTTACAAACAGAAAGGAATAATTTAGCTAACAATGAACTCAAAGATCAAGCAAACGTTAGTCGGGACTCCTGAAGAGAATGGTCTAATCAGTGAGTTTGAAGGCTGTTTGACCTATAAATGGACACAGTAACAGAGCAGCTCTCAAAGCCTGAAGTTTCACATGTGGTTCTTTGTGTGTCACCAGTGACAAACTTTTCTATTGGAGTTAATGCAACTTGGAAAATATCATTTTGTAAAAATTGGAACAGAGATGAAAGTATTAAACAAGGGTAATATATCATGCACATTAAAATGTATGAATGTTAAATATATTTATATAGCAGTAACTTAGGCTGAATTACTGCTTAATCAAACTATTGTGGCTAGTGAAAAAGCAATAAAAAAGTAAATTGCTTGATGATATTTAACAGACATGCTTATAAATTACCTAGACTTCGTTTCATTACTTTCAAGCTATTACAGTAATTAATTACTGTCCATAGTCTTTATCTTATATTAGATGAATTTTCCTATTGCTTGTCAATCCTTTTAAATGATCTAGAATTATTTTGCCATTTCTTTGAATTTAGAGGTCTCTGTGGAATGAAATGAATTCTTATACAGACAGTGGCATCCTACCAACTTTCAGGTAAACCAGTAAATCACTTGAGTTTGAAATTTCAGCAGACAAACTACAGCTTTATGGTGTTCACTTCTGACTGCAGAGGCTGGCATAGGTGAGCTGAGGTATGCTGTCCTTTGAGCTGCGCTAAGCTGTCATTTTACATTACTGGAGTGTACCTCCTTAGCGACTGAGGGGTCACTAAAGAACAAAGTTAAAGACAGTTCACTGTAAACGTGGGAAAACGAATATTGAACTCTTCTGGACTTCAAAAGACAAGTGTTTGTGCTCAAGGAAAGAATATGGTTATTCTATATCTTCTCTATGGACTCATTAGTTCATAGATTGCCTGACATCTCTAGGCTCCCAAGTAGTTAATATTACACAAGATTGCACAAGATTTTTGAGACAGGATCTCCCTACAGCTCCAGTTGTCCTGGAACTCGCTATGTAGACTAGTCTGGCCTTTAACTCACAGAGGTCCGCCTGCCTCTGCATCTGGAATGCTGTGATTAAAGGTGTGCACCACCATGACCAGCTCAAGAGAAGGCACTATTTTTATCATGACAATATTCAGAAGAAATTATTAACTCTTTAGAAATATTTATGAGTGTAATATTCAAACTTCCTGAGCCTAAACTTTATAAATCTTTTTTTCTTGATGTGCTAACACCAAAATAATTTTCCATGCATATCACTTTCAGAAACTACTAGTCTTTCTGTCATATCAAATAACAAAAATACAAGATCTTAATGCCACTCCTTCAGCAGCAAGCTAAAAACTGAATCCAGTTATACTTCCAGAAATTACAGATTAGAGTGCTTTTGAGCAAACTTTAAGTGAGAACACAAGGAATATTTTTTAAAGTTTGTGAGGCTAAGATGTTGTGTACATAAAGGCATTCTGATCATTTCCAGCTTAACTAGGTTATAACCTGAAAGCACCATGAAAGGGTTAGATCAAAAAGAAAAGGAGAACAGAACAGAGCAGAGCCCCATTTGCCCTGCTTTTCCTACAATGTAATAGCATTTGCCTGTGTTTCCATTATTATATAATATAATATGAACTGGCCTAACACAGACTGATGTACAGAGCTCCTAAAACATGGATAAACCCAGCAAACATACAGATCGTTGAAGCCATGAAAGGTACCAAAAATTTGCATATGTCAAAACTTGTAGGATTTAGTTAGAGGACAGATAAAAAAGGCAACTGGAGAGATGGCTCAGAGTTTAAGATTGCATGCTGCCTTTCCAGAGGACCGAATTTGATTCTCAGCACCCATGTCAGGTATCTTACAGTGACTTGTAACTGTAGCTCCAAGGAGTCTGACAGCCTGCAGGTAGTCACATACGTGTGGCAGAGAGAGAGAGAGAGAGAGAGAGAGAGAGAGAGAGAGAGAGAGATCAAGAAAACAAGGTAGTATGAAATGTTAAATATTTTACTGAGAGAAAGGCTGAAAACAATGATCATAAATATTATTCCAAAAAAGCAAAAATACAAGAGATTAAATCCAATACATATGAGAGAGCAATAAAAATGAATACATGTCAGTTAACTAAGAAGTAAATATTATATAGGCTATTAACAAATCTGAATTTTTTTTCAAGAACTTAATGAAATTAGTATTAATATGCATCTAGTAAAAACTAAGAATTTAAGTAGAAAAACACACAAAACAATATAACACTGGCAAAAAGGGATGTTACGACCTAAACTGAACTTACAGGCATTGTAGATATCACACAAAAGTATTACACATAAGACTACTGTAATGAATTTGAAAATTTAAATGCACAAAGATGTGAATTGTACTGTACTTTTAAAATTTAAACTGGAATAGTTTCCCATGAAAAAAATAATATAACTAATTTGCTTCATAAAAAAATTATATATATATATATATATATATATGTATGTTAGGGGAAAATGACTCTAATATTTCACAAAATCTTCCATGCAACAGAAATATTTTTTATATACCCAACATAGCTTATGAGCAAAGTATGCTGTTTAAAGAGTTTAACCAACATGAACAAGAATAATCATTGAAAGAAAGAAATTTTGAAATCTTCACAAAATTCTAACAGGAGCAAACAAATTCATCACTCTACAAAAGACAGCATATCACTATAAGCTGCATTTCTTCTAGTAATACATGCCTGTCTTCCTTTCAAAAAATGAGTCAGACATCTGGTGACCCTCTGAGGCCATAGAGTGCACTGAGACTTTGGGTCACACTGCTGGTTGCCCTCTGAGATCAGGCAGTGCATGGCACCTTCAGATCCTATCATAGTCCACCTTATGAGGTCATCCTCTGTGCAGAGAATTTGGCTCCTACCCCAGGACACGCTTTGAGTTCAGGGAGTGTAAGGAGGTTTTCAAGCCCACCCCAGGTCACCCGTAAGGTCTTGGGGTATGCCTAGAGGAAAGCTCAGTGCATGTCTCCACCCAGAACTTATCCCCTTCCTTAGCTCTTCTTAGTAATCCCCTAAGTCCGTACTTCAGTCCACTCAAGTTCTTAACAGTTGAAGCCCATTTTATTCCTTTATCTGTACCTTATTCTCTTTCTTTTAACTCTCCTAAAGAACACAGACCTGCCCTGTTTTACAAGAGCTCTTTGATGCAATCTATGGAGACATGAGGCTATTCTACATTATCTGAGGGCAAACCTTTATTCCTCTACTTTCAATAAAAACTGTCATGTTTTTTAATCCACCTTTTCTTTACTTTTTTCATTTTACTGCTCAGACTTCCAGGTACATTCCTCTTCCCTACTTCGTATCCAGTAACCTAACATTAATCAATAATCATAAATCATAATTTATCACTAATCAAAATCATAAAATGAATTATTTCTTCTTATTGTTTTTGCTGAATTTTTTTTGAATTTTATACAATATATTTTAGCATATTTAGACCTCTCCTCTATCTTCACCCATCTTATATCCCCACTTCCTGTTTTCACGTACTCTGATATGTACTCTATAATATGCTTACTGAGTCAAGTTTATATCACCCAAATGCCCTGTGGTATGGGTTCATTCAGGGGAGCCTGGTTAACCTACTCAGTGTCATACCTTTAAAGAAAACCAACTTTGCCTGTACCAGCCGTTGACAGTTGCTAATAATTCTTTAGCTAAGTTTGAGGCTTCTTTCCCACTTCCCGTCTTCTGTGCTGGGATTTGGTCTGGCTTGAGTATGTGTGTGGGTCTTGTGCATGCTGTCATCAGTGCTGTGAATTCATATGAGCAACTTTCCAACTGTCTGAATCACTATGCTTGTTTATGCTCATTCACCACCACTGGCTTTCACCCCTTTTGCAGTGAGAGTTGAGAGACACGTTGATACTCTTTCTGTTCCCTGTCCCTCCATGTTGCCTGAGCCTGAAGTATAGAGGCTGCATGTAGATGTTATACTTAGATTGAACACCTTACAGGCACTTATCCTTTGCACTTGAATGCTTGTGGAACTTTATAATAGTCTCCATCTGTTACAAAAAGCAGCTTTCATGAATGGTGAGAGATATACTTGTCTATAGCTATAAGAATACATATTAAGAAAGCAGTAAGAAATTACATGAGTTTAGAGATGTAACAAAAGTAGATTTTTTTTTTTTTGCTAAGATCTATTACCTCTCCAGTCATATACCTTTGGATACGTATACAATATAAATCATATGTTCCCTCCCACTGAGTGGGTCTTAAATACAATTAAATAGCTGTTGATTATCCTCAAGGTAAAAATGCCACTACTGCACCAGTAGAGATTATTTGCCGGGACAATCATTTTTGTGGTTCACAGAATTTACAGCTAGAAAGGAACACTGATTAATTTTCTCCTTGAGCAGTTTGTATAGTATCTTCTGATGCTGTGAGAGTCGGTCTTCATGGAGGAGGCTTTTAGCTCAGTTCCAGCTCACTTGCTCCAAGTCCTGTGTACAAACTATGTCCTGCCTTCAACAATAGGGTCTTACCTTCAAGTTCTGGGAGGCAATCGAGGACTGTAGAAATAGCCTGTGTTTTGGGGTAGTCTCGGACTATGCTGAACAGCAACTCAAAGGGAGGTTTCACCTGCCTGGCTCTGTTTGTGGCTCTATAGCATATCTATCTTTCTATCTATCTATCTATCTATCTATCTATCTATCTATCATCTATCTATCTATATATCTTGTATACATATACATATTGTATATCTATTTTTCAGTAAGTTTTTGAACTACTACATTTCCCTTGTTTTTGTTTTACAACACTTAAGCATTATCTCCCCTCTTTCTCCCTGTGCACAGCGCTTACCATTCCCTCGCCAGTTAAAGTATCCCCTATTTCCCACTTGTCCCTTGATAATACCTGTCTCCTACTATCCTGGTCCCTCGAGACCTTCTTCCCTATTACTCCATGGTTCCTTTCACTTTCCTGCTTCCTGTGGTTAGTTACATAAGGATGTATACTCATATCTAAGGATTTGGAATGAAGATCCACAAATGTCAGATGATGTCACTT
This sequence comes from Eospalax fontanierii, assembly GCA_035773235.1. NCBI lineage: Eukaryota > Metazoa > Chordata > Mammalia > Rodentia > Spalacidae > Eospalax > Eospalax fontanierii. The sequence continues at coordinate 34,992,127 of CM069547.1, forward strand.
ATTTTTTTGAGTCTGTGTTACTTGGTATAACAGTTTCTAATTCCATCCAATTACCTGCAAGCTACGTGATTTCATTTTCCTTCACCACTGAGTAGAACTCCATTGTGTAAGGTATTACATTGTAGTGTCCATTCAGCGGTTAAGGGATGCTTAGGTTATTTCCACATCCTAGCTATTGTGAAGGAGCAGCAACACACATGACTGTGTGAGTGTGTCTGGTGGAGGGTACTGAATTCTTTGGTTATATGCCAGTAGTATAACTGGATCATATGGTAGATTTATATTTAATTTTTTTAAAGAGTTCTTCACACTGATTTCCACTGTGGTTGCACGAGTTTGCAGTCTTACCAGAAATGAAAGAGAATTCCCTTTTTACTGCCTCTTTGCCATCATTTGTTCTCTTGATCTTAGCCATTCTGACTGGATAAGATGAAATTAAAGTAGTTTTAATTTGCATTTTCCTGATTATTAAAGATGTTGAACTATCTTTAATGTATTTCTTAGCCAATTTTATTTTTATATTTTATTATATCTGAACTCTCTGATAAAGAACTTAGATAAATGTAAAATAAACAGAAAATTTGAAGCAGTGTTAAAAAATACCCCCACCTCCCAAAAGAACCAGAGTCTAAATGGATTCTCATAGAATTCCGCCGAACCTGCAAGGAAATGGTACAAGGACTTTTCAAATTTTTACATGAAATAGTGATTACAAGAACACTTCCAACCACTTCTTATGAAGCAAGTATTATCCTAATACTAAAGTCAGATCAACGCACAACAATAAAAACATAGACTGGTCTCACTGATAAACGTAGTGGCATAAACACAAAAATCCTCAATAAAATTCTTACAAACCAAATGCAAGCACACATCAAAAAATACCATGTATCATGATCACATATACTTCAATCAGAGATGCAGGGATGGTTTAACAGATACAATGAAAACTTTGAAAGACAAAAGGTCTGGAAAGATACATTTCAGGTTCTGAGAGATCACAACTTAGAAAACAGAATCCTTCTCTTTGCAACCTCCAAGAAACACTATTAAGCATAGTCACCATCTTAGGTACAATCTGTGAATTACACTAGCTACAATAACAACCTGCCTAGCAAGATATGGCCATGGCAAAACTAGCATGGGGTAACCAACACATCTGTACTGGATTTGAAGCCCGATCCACCAAAGGAAACTCATGTCTGGTATAGTAAACCTAGTCAAGAGCCTATGTCTGGGAAAATCATATGCTCTATGGAAGAACATATTACTGTTGTGTTGCTGACTGAGCATTCTATCAAATTGCTTTCTCACCTATATGCCCACAGATAGTATTTTACTTAGACTTTGACAAGAGAAGCTTCTTTTTGCAGCAGATGGGGATTCATACATACTCGCAACTCAGCAAAGGGTGGAGAATAAGTTGACTGTGAAGTGTGAACATCTACTTCACTTCCTCTGGTGGCCAGGAAATCTCATGCAAGAGGAACAGAAATAATGTAAGAGCTAGAGTTTTGAGGGGAGTGCTACAAAACAGGCTTCTGGACATGGCAAGAGCAAGATACTCATGAACTCACTGCAGCTGTGGTTGCCTACACAAGACATGCACAGTGGAGGTCTCATGAGGCCCTACCCCCCTCTTAGGGACTATGGATAGTCAGTGGTTACTGACGGGGAGGTGATGTCATTTTCTTTGGTGGTGTAGACAGTGTAAGTTTCCTTTGCTCCAGTAAATAACCTCCTTGGTCATGCTCATGTATATGCAAGCAACCATAATTAAACTCAGTGTATTCAAATCCTTCCCAAAGAAGGATTTAAAGTAGAAGGGGTGATTGTTGGGAAGAAGGTGGGATAGAGAGAGATGGATGTGAGTAACGGTGGAGAAAAGGACCAAAAGTTGTTGTATAAATGTAAGAAGTTTTCAAAGAATAAAAGAATTAATGCATTTCACCATTTTAATAGTGCATAGTAGAAAACATAAATGATCATTTGGACAACATAAAATGCTATTTATCATTTTAAAAACTCAAAATATTAGTAAACTAAGCATAAAAATGGGCTAGGAAATTGCTTACTGGGTAAAAGTGTTTAACCCACAAGCCTGATGACCTGAGTTTGCATGCCAAGAATCTATGTAAAAAAGCCAGATTCAGTGGCAAATATTTGTAATCCCAGCATCTCTATGGTGAGATGGAAGGCAGCAGTACGAGAATCACCTGGAAGCTCAAAGGCATTAGCTCAGGATAAATAAGCAATGTAGCAACAGAAGTAACAGAAAGACAGGAAGAAGGCTCCTCTCACTTCCACTCATGCACTCTGGCATATGCATATCCCCATTCACATACACATCATACATATACACATACCATGCAGACATACACTCAGACACATACATACACACACATAAATCATACACATCATACATATACACACACCATGCAGACATACACTCACATATCATACACACACATAAATCATACACCCCCACATAAATCATATCTATATAAACAAATATGTGACACATATATACACACAAATACACTCATACTCAAACACATGTGCATTCACACACACATATACACACATATCATTTGCACAAACATCTCAGACATACATACATACCATACATATATATCACATACAAGCATACACCAACACTTGCGTGCACCCACATCTCACACACACACTTACATGTCAGACACATACCCATACATATACACATCATTCACACATACACCACACATGTGTACACATAACATAAACAACATACACAATAATCTAAGGATAAGTGGAAACTTTCTTGATTTTACAATTATCTAAGTAAAGCTTATCAGATATACCTGACCATCAAATGATGGAAGCATTTCTTGTGAGCTCAGCAATGTTCTTAAAATTAATGAATTTATTTTATAAGATTTCTGGTATTTTCTTATTTTAGCAGAAGTTCCTTGTTTTTAAGAAGGTGGAAATCTGGTTTAATGGCATCAATCTGTTTCAAATACCTAAGAGGGAGTGAGCGTACAGAAAGTATGTTAAGGCTCTATAGAGAAAACCAAAATTCATTACTTAAAACAGTCAAAGAACACTAAATTCATAAAGTCATATACCATGTTCATGAACTGAATAAACCTATACCTAGAGACAACAATCCCTCATATATTGATCTATAACTAAATACAATGCAGCAAAAATCTCCAGAGGAATTGTTTTGTGAAAATCAAAAGCTCATTCTAAAAATTAAACTGAGATGCAAATCTAAAATCGGCATAATATCTTGAAGAAATGGCAGCTATGAAGGTTATTATAAACCCATAGTGATGAATTCACCTTACTTTTGGCTCAAGGACAGAGAGTGAGACAAACAGAAATAGTGCTTGAAACAGGCTGTGTCTATATAAGCTTGATTTATTACAAAAGAAACACTGAGATACACTGGGTAAGAAAGGCCTATTCAGTAATACTGGGCAAAGTCTACTGGTTATTCACACCCTAGAAAAAGAACATTGACCTCTGCCTCGCGTCCTACACAAAACCAATTTCAAGTAGACTGTAGAGCTAATGAAAAATGATAAAGCAAGATAGCTTCTGGGAGCTAGCATAGGAAAGTAGCTTCATAATTTTAGGGTATGTTTGTTAAATAAAACACAAAAACACCAAGTACAAAGTGTAAAGTGAACTGCATTATGAAGAACTGAAGACAAGTTAAGAAAGTGGAAGGGCCATCTCAAAGAAAAAAAAACAATAAAAGAATATTGAGAATGTTAAAGTCACTGAAAAAGGCTAAGGCAGTTTGACCTGAGCTCACCTCCATGAAAAATGGCCTTGCCTATCCAGAAATACAGGACCTAGAAGAAGAATCCCTGAGCACTGATGACAGAGAAGGAGTGTGAGAAAGATTGATGCCATTTCTCAGGTCCTGGCCAGAGCAAGAGCAGCTCTGTGCGGACTAAAGCCACAGAATGCAGGACGACGCTCAGTGACGGTGTTGTTCAGCCTCCCATAGACCCCGTGGCTGTGCTGTCTCACAGCACTCATAGCAATGGTGGCTGAATATTCAGGGGCCAGCAGGTGACAGCTCAAATCAGGAAGCAAAAGGACAGAAGGAGGAAGAGGCTGTATATCAAGCTGTATATCAACTCAGGCTGTATGTCCAGCTTCTCAAAGAACTACCTTCCAAAGGCAATCCTGCAGTGTTTCAGGGTATCCCACAAGACTACCTCACAAAGATTCTACTACCTCTCGGTAGTGCCACGTTGACCAGACCTTAAACACAATGTACTTGGGGGATATCCAGCACCTGTCAGAGTACCGACACACTTTATTTGTGACATTCTTGGTTATATACTGGACAGAGGTGTAGAGTCACTTGAACTTAGGTGTGGCCCTTGTCAGGAGACTTCTCTCTGGAGGCCTCTTCAAATATTCCATGACTCTCTTTGGGGACTAGCTAGAAGTCCACAAAGCTCTCTGACTTATTTTTTTGACAGCCATAAGCCTGAAACATGGGTCAGCTTCCTGTCAACTTGATTTGTGCAGAAGCCATTGCACATTAAGAGGCAGTTCCTTCTCTATCAGCCTGTACATATTTCCTGCCTGTGTGACTACTCTGTTAGCCAAGTAGATTTATTCAAGTACCAAGGTGATAATATTCTTGAATTGGTACAAATATTGAATTAAAAGAATCAATCAAACGTATTCATGGGGAAACTTGAGTTAGAACAAGCAATTGATGGAGCTTTCAAGGTCTCAATGGTATTAAACATTTCATATACATATTTCATAGAGAAGAAATATTACAGAGCTTAGAACGCATTTGGTGAGGAGGGAACATTTTCCTAATACACTTTCCCAAAACTCCTTTGTCAGAGGGACTGCAAAATACATGGCTTTCATGTACAGATTAAGAATAAAAATAGTTAAGCCAAAAGCAGCCATGATGGTTGCTGTGCTGTCCCTTACACCTAAGGCACTTTTTATGATAGGCTTCTTCTCTATTAGGTGCCTTTATTTTTCACACGTCTTTAAATTAATATCTTTCTCCCAGGTCGCCTTGTAGAACCATGAATTTGGACAATGACTCTTGTTTAATTTAACTTCTTTCTTACGAGAAAAGGCATTGACAATGGCAAGTTCTGTGCAGACATGTACAGGGAAAAATCTACTTACACGTGTATCCACGCATTCTCTAGTTTCATTCTTTTTGTTTTTCTTCCTCATTAGATGCCCAAAGCACTGAGAATGAGGTTTCCTGCTACAAAAGATGTTAGTATTTCAGTTCCCTTCTTTTCTTAAATGAGTTTCTGCTTGATATTTTGAGATTGGATGAGACTCATAGTTCCAAGTCCTGAAGTTGAAATTGAGAGATGCCCACCCTTCGTGGTTTGCAACCTGAATTCACTATGTAGATCTCAAAGAGATCTGCCAGCCTCTGCCTCCTCAGTGCTGAGGTTAAAGGTGTGTACCACCATGTGCAATCGTGTTGACATCTTTCCAGTTCTGGACTCTGAATCACCAATCCATCTCTTCCTCTCTAAGAAAGCATTCTTCTGGATTGAGCATAGTTTCCGTTTGGGTGAGATTCTCGTCTCATAAGCTGTGGTCTTCTGGCCTTTGTGCTTGTCCCAGTCTTTTCTTACATTCTACACAAGAGTACCGTCCTTTCTAAATGTGGTTTGTGGTAGGGTCTCTCAGTGTTGTCCAGGCTGGCCTTAAACTCCTGTTTTCAAGAATTCTTCTTGCCTCAGCCTCCAGATTAACTGGGACTACAGCTGAGCGCTTCTGTGCTAGGCCAGGAAGCTGGTTATTCTTGTGATTCAGAACATACAGAGTCTCCACTGAGCGTTTTATAACCTGATATTCTCAGGAATTTCCCAGTATTTGCTCAGTGACACTGTCATCAGTGCTGTTAGCTCTTTGTGAGTCACCAACTCGTTAAGTCCCTTTGAGTGATAATACACTTCTGTTGCCTAGCCAGCAACACAAACATCACATGACTTAAGTAAGCAGCTATGAACATGTAACCACTTAGCACACAATAATCTTACACTGAAAATTCATTTTAGATTTTGCAAAAATCAGTGGAGGATCTTTGTACTATTTAACATTATACTCAAAAGCATATTATAGAAATGTTTTCATTGTTTCTTATTCTGTTACTTTTAAAAAATGATTTGTTTTATTGTTTATTTATATGTTTCCATCTATCTATCTATCTATCATCCATCTATGCTGTGTGTGTGTGTGTGTGTGTGTGTGCACGTGCACCTCTAGAGGAATAGCAAGCACTGTAGACCATTGGAACCATCTTTCCGGTCTCTTGTTTTTGTTCTTAATGTTTTATCTCTCTTTATGTTCCCTGTATTGGATGGAGTCAGGTGATTGATTATAGCTGTCATTACAACTGTCAAGTCTGCTGGTTTCACTGAGGCTGACATTCTTCTAGGCTAGCTCTAGATGCAGAGTTCTTCAAGGCCATAACAGTGTAGATATATGTCTACAGGAAGGGTGAAGCAGGCTTTGGAGAGTGTTTTCCAACCTCCCAGAAGACTTTGGGAGAACTGCTTTAGGAGTTTCCTTTGCTGGTTCTGTTTTCTCTATTTCTCCTAATTCTCTGGATTGGAATGCAAATAGTTAACACCTACTGTTCCAACCTGTGAATGTGGAGAATCACAGTGCTGTTCTGAAGGGCAGCACTAGCTGATTAGACAAGGTCAGAACGCACTGAAGTGTGTTCCTTTTTTGCTAATCACATCATCTTATATAAGAGTTGTATTTTATGCTGTGAATTTTTGGACATTGATAAGTAATATTAAATTCAAAAAGAAGAATTCAATATAGACATTTTAGCCTGCAAAAATGTACTTGAAATATTTAAAAGCCCAAGAAAGATGACACTCAGTAAAATGAGGATTAGAGGACTTGTATACAAAGTAAACAAACTTGAGCTTCATTCTGAGTGTTCCCACCAAATCCTCAGGCTCATTTCCTTCCCATCATCGTGTCCCCTCTGTAGGGAGGTCTTCTTTTTCCTTTCTTTTCCTCTATTTCTTTATTGTCTTTTTCACACTCTCTTTAATTTGTATTAAAGGATCCATGGCTGGAATTCTAGTTAACAATCAGCACCTTGACCTGGCTAGGCCTTTTGACTCAATTAGTCCTGATGGAGAACAAGGAAGAAAGACACTTATGCAAGGTTCTTAAGGACTGAAAGCAGGAGCACAAACTAGAATGCTCTTGGATCTATCTACACAGTGATTTACAAAGTAGAGGCCAACGTTTCAAATTACAAAAAGAAAAGGGATTATATTAGCTGACCATCAAGATTTTGGACTGATGCTGACAAAGGCTAAGCGACTTCTCAGTTCAAGACTGTGTAACTATGAACCATCCCTGAAAGCTTTCTTGGTAGGTAGAGGGAAGTTTCAGTTTAGTTGTTTTGCAGAACAACAGAAACAAATGGTCTATGAATGGTGGGATGGCCTGGTGCTTCAAAGATGTCAGCTTCTATCCAAGCGCATGTGCAAGCAGCTGAGTCTCAGGTGAGGGTGCAGATGCACCTGAGATGCAGTGAAACCTCTTGATTTCATTTTGAGTGCTCGAGACTGAAATTATTCCACTTTGTCTCTTATTTTTTCTTCTTTTCTGAGACCGGTAACATTGGGCCCAGCTATGCTGAACTGACTCCCTATGTCCCCTTGAGTACTGGGATCGCAGGAGGCCACAGCATGATGGCGTTGATTTATTTCTTAGTATATCCCACACTGGGATGAGAAAGAGTGGAAAGCTATGAAGGCCAGAAGAGAACAAATGTGTGCTTTGCTGGGTGCATATAACATGCCCGTGCTGTGAGAAGAAACTGCATAAAGGCTGTTTAAAAACAACAGGGTTTGAAGTTGAAGGACTTACTTCCCAGATACGGCCAGAAAAGAATTCTGGCCAGAGATAGGAGTACAGTTTTGCCTCCTTTGAGAAAGAGGTCCCACATGCTCACCTGGCCATTGCCTTGGGCTGGACCAGCCACTGGGCTCTATACTCCTTGTTTTAGTGCCAAAGTTCACCATTTTCTCTCACACTTGCCCTATGAAAATCCAGGTTTCTGAGCACAGCTGCTACCTGCATTGTCCCTGCTATGCAGTCTCATCGGACATGTGTTAGACTCATCTAGGCAAATGCTTCTCCACAAGGAACAAACCATTTCTCTCTTTCTCTGGAAAGGCAACGGAAAATGGAGGTGGATGTAAGAATGTGTCATCAGAGGCCAGCTGGCCTGGGGAAATCAAGGTTTTGCACAACAGATAGAATATTTCTCTAAATACTTAGTTCCTGTGTATTTTAAATGTATTGAATTCTTGCATGCACATGTACACACACACAGAGAAAGAGAGAGAGACAGACAGAGAGAGAGAGAGAGAGAGAGAGAGAGAGAGAGAGAGAGAACATGCACATGAGACACACACACACACACACACAGAGGTAGCTTGTCAAGGAATCTGTTGCCTTGAATACAGTACATGTAAGGAAAGCTGATTATGTTCAAGAGTGAATTTGACAGTTCTGTTCATTTTCTGTGTTTCTTTTTTTATAAACAATCATCAGTTTAATAAGAGAACACAGTCACTGAGAAACTCCTAAGTGTCCAACATTCTGGTGGGCATTATTTGGATGGCAATGTTGATACAATGTAGTCGCCCCCAAGATTACTTTTAATATAAAAATAGGCATGGGCCTAATTAAACAGTAAACTAGTGAAAAGAAGACTCTTTCCTGGTTTCTTTGCAAATCAGATCATTTGCAAATCAGCTCATTTGCAAACAGCTCATTTCACTCTAGTGACCTTCCTTTCTGGAAAGTTTCCTGGAACTACTGGATGGGCTCAATAATATCTCTGCATTATTTATTGTTTTGGTATGTTAAATTTAATTCTAATTTGATCAACTTAAAAGAAAGTTCTTCGAAAGTCACACTCCAGATTTCTTCCTGCATGCCATGCCTTATCTATCTGTGGAGGCTGGGAACTGAATGGCCTTCGTGGAATTCCAGTGGAGCACTGGACCATGGGGCCGTTATTTAGTATTTAGACTTGTTAGCCTTACCCCATAATGTCCTCGAGTTTTTTTTTTTTTTGGTGGGTGTGTGTGTGTGTGTGTGTGTGTGTGTGTGTGTTTTATGCATACATGTGTACTTCCTTGTGGAGGCCAGAAGAGGACATCTGGTATCCTGCCTTGCCACTCTTCTCTTTATTTCCTGACACAAAGTGTCTCTTTATACCTGGAGCTAGGCTGGGAACCAGCAAATCCCAGCAATCCTCTGCCCCTACAGTGCTGTGGCAACAGGCTTGTGGGTGGTTACACTCACCTTTATGTGGGATTCTGGGAACTGAACTCAGGTCCTCATGTTGTATAACAAGCCCTCTCAACAGATGAGTCATCTCTCCAGCCCCTATTTCTCTGTATTTTACAAGATATCAGGACACACAATTAATAATGGAAAATGAATTTATTTTATAGTGTCAAACCTGGGGGATGCTAATTTCTTCTCCCACAGCGTCACTGGCCATCTCCCAACTTGTAGAAGCCATTTGACAAAGTCTGGATATATATAAATTAAACGATGAGATAAGCTAACTGGTCCTTTCTGGTGGAAGTGGGAACATTTTAGCCCCATGTTGTCTCCAGTCAGCTCTTTCACTGAAGTCTAAGCATACAACAATGGGGTCTGAAAGATTCCCCCAATTTGAAAAAAAAAATGGGTCTTTGGGAGATGAAGGATTCTTACTGGTTCTTGGCCAGGGTAAATTTCCTGTCTCTAACTCCATTTCTTTGATAGGTAGACAATGTAAGCCTTTTGTATCTCTTCTTTGGAGATACGTTTCAAGATCTAAACTCCTGGATTTCCTGTTAGATACACTACTCGTACAATTGAAAGAAAATGGGAGTCTGATGATGGAAGGGGAGGCACGAGTGTGGAGTTCATAATTCTCAGAAAAGGTAATGACCAAGTACCTGTTTCCATCTGGCAGGGATCCAGGCTCACTTTCAAAGAGACTAGAACGTTTCAGAAAGGACAGATGTAGATGAAACCCATGTATAGTAAAGCAGGGGGAATTTACTTCTGCCTAGACAGAATGAATAACGTTTTCGGATGAGATGTTGGAAGGTATCAAGATCATTGTAAGAAGGGGAGCCAGTAAAGGCAAATGAAACGAGGATGTGGGAAAATGGAAGGGCTGAAAGAAACCCACAGCTGATCCCAAGGGACATTGCTTGGAGGGCTAGATTGACCTTAGTGGGAACTCTGCCAGTATTTGTATATTTTCCTATTTCACCCTAAAGTTCTCTTGCAAGAAAAGGCATTCGGAAGAGTCTATCTTTTCCAGAGACTGTTTGGAGACACAGGGCTGGCAGCTGGCATGATAATGAGCTCATTTCAATAGAATAAATCCCATTACAATTAATATTAAGCAGCCAGATAATGATTCATGAAGCTCTTTTCAAAATTCAAAAAGTGCTTAATCAAAAGGAGGGGGAAGAGAAAGGAATAAATAGAAATCATGTCAGAAGTTGATTATTGTTGGCTCTCTGTAAGCTGGAGCTGTGGTTGCCCAGGCTGACTGATGCTCAGGTGTAGTGCACTGATTTATTTTACTAAATAAAACTTTGCATTGGGCTGATAGAAGAAAAATATATCACAAGACCATAAATACCTATGGTTTTGACTGATTTTTTTTTTCTGATTACACAATGGCCCCCATGTTAGAAGTTTGCAAGTTCATTTTAAATAAGGGGTGGGAACAGAGAGATAGATGATGGCAGGAGAGTGTTGGGGGAATTCTGTATATATATATATATATATATATATATATATATATATATATATATGGCTAAAAGTACCTCCTTTGACTGGTCCTGGAGACTACAGTAACTACTTCTATAGACGTCATCCTCATTAGCACAAAGCATACAATACAAGGTACCCTCCTGTCTCCTTTTAGTCTTTACAGCAAATTCAACTAGTCTTGCATTTAAGGCTGAATCTTGTTTACAGAAAAGTCAACTAAAATAATTCTTCTGTTTTTAGTGTATTTTCTAGGAGATCAATCCTATTTTAGTTGCCTCTTGCTGCCCAAGATGACCTTGTGACTTGTTGGCTTAAGCAGCGGGTACTTAGCTTAGCTCAGAGTACTTCACAAAGATGTAGATTGGCATCTGCGTTTATACCAAGGCTCACACCAGGCCCTGATCACACTTGTGTTTGGCTGACCTGAGTAGATGCTGTCAACTCAGGAATCACTTCTGACACAGGGACCTTCTACAGAGTTGCTCCTAGTGGGGGCAGCTTTCCTCCCTCTGAGGAGAGGACAGGAGAGTCCTACTTCCTACTTCCAATGGGGAAGTAGTAGTCTTTTTGTGAATCAATTTCCAAAGTCAACTTTATTTTTTTTCCCCATATTCTAATTGTTAGAAATAAGCTGTTGGTGAGCCCTCACTCAGAACAGGGCATTAAACAAAGCAGGCGGGGACCATTGTGGGCTATCTCAGAGGTGTCTAAGTTGCATGTTGTAAGGTTCGTAAATGTGCGTTACCGGAGGAAGAGCTCTCTGGGTGCAAGGGTTAGTCTTACAGCATCTTGCACTTGTTGGCCATTTTTGTTCCTCTTTTCTGGGTACCAAAATGCAAACAGTTTCTACATTGTTTTAACAAAATGGGAGGGCATGCTAAGGTATACTCAGCCTAGAACTAATAGCAAAGGTCACTCTTTAACCATTTGCTTTTTACCTTCCTCCCTTCCAGTGTTCTTCATTGAATGAATATGCACAGCTGCCCTGAGTCTGCATGTGGCCAGTATAACCACGTGTGGCTCCATTCCTTCCCGTATCAATCCATTTCTATTTGTGACTTTCTTACCCAACTACCCTACACTCCCCACTGTCACACACTAGATTGGAGTGTGAGCTAAGAACTTCAGCTTGCACCAGGCTAGGTCATAGACATTCAAAACAGACTCCACAGAGTTTCCAACAGTGATCATTAAATAATTTTGTCTCTTATTACTAACCTGCTGCAAGTGGGTAGAACCTCTGATTCTCCTGCCCAAAGAACACTACATTGTATTCCCATTCTTAAGGTCCATCCACTTTGGCCCTTCACCACAGGCCCCTTTCCCAACATACCTGCCCTTTCTAGATGTCTTCTGTTCCACAAACCCATCTGTATAGATTCTTTTTCCTTTGATTATTTGCCTATCTTCTCAGTTCTTCCTTACAAAGGGATAAAAGAGCCATTTTTACAAAGGTCAAACCCACTACACAGAAGAAGGAATTAAGAGGTCAATAGAGATACAAGGCAGAGTGGGTAAAGGAACACCCTAGGAGGTTACACTCACATTGACAGCTTTTGTAACTCTGCTTTTCACATTTTTTAAGAACTTATAACTGGGCAGTCAGTCCTGGTTAGGTAGCTAGCCACATCTGATTCTTTTTCCCTCAATCAGGAGCTGCCATTGATCCAGTCAGTGGATTCTAGCACACAATATACAAACAAACAAACAAAAGCATGGAGGTCATGGAAGGTATCAAGTTCTATGGTGTGGGCGAAGACAAATTTCCTTAGAATGAAGTATGGCGAGGACCGCCTTGATTGAGTCAAGCCAAGTGGGTTCCTAACAAATGCAGATGAATAAGCATTGTACACATTCAAAATCCAGCAGGGCAAAACCTAAAGTTATCTAAATGAAATGAGGCATAAGGGTTAGATTATCAGCAGGACTTGTGCATACATTCAGGATGCAAGATGATCAGATCTTAGATATTAGAAAATGTGTCTTCATGGGAAGACTTTCTGATCTTTATCAACACAGAGCTAAAAGGATGATGCTTATTTCAAGTTTCCATACAAATTTGACAGCCTAAAACAGCTACTCTAAAAATCCCCTTAAAACAATAATCATTCTTTGTAGAAGTTTAGCATGCATAAAACATTTTAAAATGTACTAATTCATTTAATCACTGCAACAACTCAGTAAGGTGGTACAGTTTTTATTCTCTTTTTAATCATGAGAAAATTAAAGGTTATAAAAGTTTAGTTGCTAGCCTACGTTTTAAAAGTAAAGTTGTCAGCTCAGATATAACATATGAGGAGTGAGGTTAAACAACAACAAAATATGTCTGTCTTCAAAGTGTACTAGAGCCTGGTATACTGACTTTAAAGCTTCAATATTGTTGGAACATCAAAAAGATTACTTCTTAAAAGGCTTTAATCCAACCAGGAAAATATGTCTCTGAAGTCAAATTAATTCTCACCCTTTCAAACTAAATAGCTTCCTAAGAAATAACTTTTTTTTTTGAGCAGATTGTCTGTGGTTGTAAAAGCTTAGACAGATGCTGAGTTAGGAGGCAAGGAACATATAGTTCGGGATCTACCATTCCTAGTGTGTGGCATGGTGCTGAGTCAGGAGAGAAAGATGGGAAATTCAGAGAATGTGAAATGAAAAAGGAGCCATTCACCCCAGAGTTTGGTTGAAGTTTCTCTCCAAAGGAAAGCCAAATATTCAGAACAATCTATAAAATTTTTGTGAAGATTGCTTATTTACAGAGACCAAAATCTTTTTCAAAGAGATGTTCTGAATAATACTTAAAAGAACACAATAATATTGTCATAGCAGTTGATTGGCTCCCAGAACTGGAAGATAAGACCCTATTACTGAAGAGAGGCCACACTTCCGACACAGGACTTGGTGCTGGAAAGACCTGGAAGCCTCCTCCCTGAAGACTATTTCTCATAGTATCGTAGGGCACTATACAAACTGCCAAGGGAGAAACCCAATCAATGATCCTACCCGGCTATAATCTTAAAAACCAATAATTACTGGTCAAATAAATTAATGTTATTGGTACAGTAGTGACACTTTTATATTAGGGATAATCATCAGCTGTCTATTGGGAAATAAGACCCATTCAATGGGAGAGAATTCATGTGTGGTACTATAAACATAGCCAAATATATATGGTTGGAGAGGTCATAGATGCTAGAGAAAAGACTACTTTTACCACTTCCTTAGACCAACATAATTTTTTTGCTGTATTCGAAATATGCATCCTCATATTTACAGACAAGTGTACCTCTCTGCACTCATCAAAGAAGCTGTTTTTTGCAGCAGATGGAGATGACTGCAGAGTTCTACAACTGACCAAACACGGAGAATAAGTGTCTAGGAGACATTTAGACCTAAGTGACACATCTGCAATGCAACCTTTACACACAGCTCTCAACTCGAGAAACTTCCTTATGCAGAAGAGAGTGATTAACACAGAAACCGACAACTGGCCAACGAGCAGAGAACAAGAGGCTACAGAGTGCTCATCCCTGAGTAGGACACCTATTTCATATTTCTGTCTCCCAAGGCTCAGGGATCATTGTGGAATGGGGATGGGTAGAATGATTGTAAGAGCCAGAGGTGGTGGATGACCACAAGGAAACAGTTTTCCAGACAGCTGATCAGTTACTCATATGAACTCACAGCAGTGTATACAAGTGTATACAAGTGCCATCCTATCACATGGCAGCATGTACAAGTTCCATACAAGCTCAAGTCAGACAAAATCCCAGCGTGGACATGGGGAAGTCGGGAAGAAACCTCAACCCAACCTAAGGAATTTTTGTCAACTGATGGTCCCTAAGAGGGAGAGAGACGGTCTCTTATAGGAATGGGACTCTTGATAGGATAACTGGGCTCCAGTGGATGGACCCAAACTGAAGGATATTTGGGGACAGAAATCAGACTCTATAGGCCATAATACATCTATCTATCTATCTATCTATCTATCTATCTATCATCTATCTGTCTATCATCTAGCTATCTAAATAGAAAGGATGGGTGCTCAAGGATGTATAAGACACACCCAAGTTCCTGCATATATGACCTTGCAGGCTTTTGAAATCACATTGCAGAGATTTCTTGTGGAATTTCTAAATTGCTAAAAAATATTTTCTTATTTTTTAGAGCACATTAAATTAGGTGGAGGGCAGTAAGAGAAGATGCAGATAAGGAAGGGAATCAAAATAATATTGAATTATATTGTATGAGAATTTTCAAACTTTCAATAAAATTTTTTGAAAAAAAAAAAAGAATTAAAATAGTCATCCATAAGGTCTAAGTACATATGCCAGAATACGACCTTTTTCCTTTCCCAGTTTTGTAGAGGAATCTCACAAACAAGAATATAAACTGCATTACAGTGATGTCTTTAAGCTCCTTGTGGAATCTGGTAACTCATGGTTTTACTTTATCAGACTATCATCCTACACAGTGCTCCTCAGGAACCATTCCATGATCTCATCAGGCTGAAAAAGGGAAAGACAGAGAAAAAGCAGAAGAAATTCCACAAGAAATCTCTGCAATGTGATTTCAAAAGCCTGCAAAGTCATATATGCAGGAACTCTCTAGAGAAGCCCCACTCATACTTGGGTGTGTCTTATACATCCTTGAGCACCCACTCTTTCTATTAATGCTTATGTTGCTAAAAAAATTTTTCTTATTTTTTTATTAAGAATCTCTGCTTCATACTACCTGGTCCTGAAATTTTTTTCTGGGATAAAGTCAAGAATCCTGCCTTCACCTGAGTAGATGTCTCTGAAAAGAGCTCCTCATTCAGGCTGCTGCGGGCAACAGTGTGGTGCTGTGTCCTGACTCCTGCACTCGACTGTCACTGTCCAGGTCATCTCCTTTATCAGTCTCTTGCTTCCTCTTCATAATGAGTGAAGATATAACTTAGACAGTATGGGTCTTTTAAGAAACAGAAGGTAGACACCAGAAAAAGAGTAGAAAATAACAGTTACTGATCTTTATTGTCACTAAGTAGTTTGCTATCTCTAAACAGGTGGCAGGATACTTATAGAAGTTCATGAGGCTGGGTCAACATAGGAGCAAAGGGTTGTGTGGAAGTGGACGTCCAATCCTCTACCTTCATGGTGGTACATGTTCATATGTCCTCCAGAAGCTAAGTGATGAGCTGAGTGTCCCCACATTCTATCTGGAACAGAGATAGAGCCTTTATTTTCCTCTATTCCTTCTCATGAAAATGAATGTAATTCTTTCCATGAAGTCTAAGAAAAGGACATGGCAGTTTGCATTTCAAATGAGTTAACCTTTCAGTTATAAATAAATCCCACATTTATAATTTAGAAGCCAGATCCTTTAATGTGATTTTTCAAATAACAATTTATTCATGAATTTCCTTTCTTTCCAGAATTCTGTGTATTGTATACTGGAATATTTAACTATGAGTGTTCTAATTTATGACAAAGGCTATAATTATTTCCATGCTAGGGAGCTGAGACAAGGGAGATAGGACCTCTGGGCATCAAGTCTACAGTGCTTGAATACCAGTGGGTGAGGGCTCTGGAGGGACATTCTTCTTCATTTAGCTACCACGATCCCCCCAACACACCTTTGTTTTCTTTTCTTACCTTCTCACCATTATGTATGCACTCCCTTTCTCCAGCCCAAGAAAGAATTCACCTGTAGATAGCCTTCGGATAGCTTTGGTTTTCTGAAGGATTCAGTGCAGGAAAGTGTCGCCTCTACTTCTGACTATAACATCAACGTAGGACAGAGTTTTCCATCCTGGCCCCTCTTTCTGCACAGAACAGGGTACAGCAATAGGAAAGGATCTCAGAGCAGCAGCCAGACAACACCTGTGCAGTTGAAGTATCTGGGATCCTTGCTTTTTCTGGAATCCTGACATTATGAAAAGGAACCAGGCTTTATGTTGCCACCAGGATTCTATCAGGATCAATTCACAAGAAATAAGAACAAAACTTTCTGTCTCCTTGGTAAGGAAATGAAGGCACACTCCCTTCACAAATCTGGGGAGCGTTTCTCTTCTGAGTGCCATTACATGTGAGACCCAGAAGCCAGTATTGCGCTATAAGGAAATTACTCCATAAGAGAGTAGAGGAGCTGAGGTATAGTACTCTTAGTAGAGGATGTACTCAGTATACATGGTGATCTGGGTTTCCTTCCCCATGCTGCACAATAAACAATGAAGGAAGGAGAGAAGAAAATAGAAGAAGTTGATGTGATGCCTCATGACAAGAAATGCTGGGAAAAGGAACCATATTTACTGTTAGTGGGAATAGCTGGTGGAGGTGCTATGGGAATCAATTTAGAGATCTCTTAGAAAACTAAAAACGGACTGGTGAGATGGATTAGTGGGTAAAGGCATTTTCTGCCAAACCTAGAGAACTAAGTTTTGCTCTCATAACTCCAAATGGTAGAAGCAGAGACCAACTTCCTAAGCTTGTCCTTTGACCTCTACAAGTGTACAGTGGCACATGTGCACCCGCATCTGTACCCACAGTATATATACACAAATAAACAAACCTGAAAACAGGACTATTACATGACATAGCTGTGCCACCCCTGGGCATATACCCAGAGGCCTTTATGTTCTATCCTACAGAGACTTGCAGGTGTTTGTTTCTTCTTGCACTATACACAACAGCCAGGAAATGGAACCGTAATGATTGCCCATAAATAGATGAATGGATGATGAGAATGTGGTAAATGTGCACCGTGGGGACTTATTCAGTCATAAAGGAAAACTGAAATTATAAAATTTGTAAGAAAGTGAATTGGAGATTGGGAAATACTCTCCTAAGTGAAGCAACCCAGGCTCAGAAAGACAAACACAGCATGTTCTCTCCTAGAAGCAGATTCTAGCTTCTAATTCTTATATTATGTGTATTTATGTGTGAGAGAGTACGGGCAGAGATCAGGAGACTTAGAAAGGGCTGATGTAATGGAAAAGGAAGGGATGATAATAAGGGATATGGAGGGGAGGACCGGCCAAAACTAGTATTATGAAGATGGAGAAGGAAACCTGTTATTTTGTATAGTAATTTAAAAATAAAATATATTAAGAAAAATAAATATGTGATCGAACCAGGCATAGTGGCACATAACTGTCATTCACCTACTTGGGAGGTGGAAGCAAGAGGATCAGGAGTTCAAAACCAGCCTTAGTTACATAGCAAGTTCCAGGCTAGCCCTGGCTACATGAAACTTTGGGGTCAAAACAAAACAAAATCTAGAAGTGTGATTGAATTCCTCCTTCAGAAGAATGTAGGATGTCTAGCCTGACTGTACACTGCTGCTTGTCCTGAGCTTCATCTTTCCTAGCACTCACCCAGCAGTGAGCTAATGTAGCTGTGTTCTTATATGCACAACAGTTATGATAACAGCTACTGCTGATATCAGGCCATCGGTGGCAAGTCTTGTTTAACTATGATGGTATATAACACTTTTAGCTTTGGAAAATACTTCCCCAGGCTAGCAAGAGTCTAGATAAGGTGACAGCATAGCTCATCCATTGGGAATATTTGTCACTGTGTTGAAATGGTACTTTTAGAACCTATAAAGGTTTCCAAAGGTCCTTGAGAGTCCACTGCATTTGCTTGTGTTTCTGGAAATTTCAAACCATAATCATTTGCAGCGTCAAAGCGAACCATCCCGGAGACAGAGCGCTTTCCAGGTGAAAGGCTGGCCATGAGACTTCCACTGGATTTGAGACCTGGGACTGCCACCATTGAGACTCAAGACTTCCTCCAGTGCCACCTTCAGCACATTGGGTACCGTGTGTGCCTGAGGAAATTCACGTGGAAACTATGTGACCTGTTGCTGTGAATTTTGTAGGGAATGTGTTAGCACCATGTAGATAGTTAGACTATCATTGTTTCTGATATGATTTCACCCAAACACTCAGAGAAGCTAAGGCGATTAAATATTTATCCTGAAGGTGACAGAGGCAAGAAATATGAAATTATTCTTCAAAAATATAAAATGTTTTTGAAGTTGTAAAACACCATGTATAATTTATATGTTAACTCTGAAAACATTTGTGTTTATTTCAAAATGTTTTGAGCAGATTCTTTCTGCGCAAGGACCATACATTTACTTGAATCATTTACGCATGAAAAGGCAACCCAGGTCGAGGATTCCCATGGGAATCTAGGAATAGTCTCATCCAAGAAGTGTACTTTTTGAGGTACTGGGGAGCACCCTGACACCCACCTCTGGGCTGCCTGTTCTCTCAGGGTCATAATGAGCTGCTATGATCTGGCGCTATGTGGGGCCCCGTACAAAATGCTTCACTCTTCGGGTCTACCCAGTGTCTGAATTCCAGTATTTAATAGTGAATACCTATGACCATTCATGACTCGAATAGCAAGTCTATTGTTCAGGTTGCTCCCCTGAAGCCAGGAATCACCCTGGGCCAGGAAGGCAGTGGGCACTGACCACTTGGCATATCTGGTGGGTTTGTCAGGGCCAATGAATGGGACAGTTGATTTCCAAGGCAAAGTTGTACACAGACAGCAGATAGCATGTAATAATAATGACCCATGTTACTGTCCACTATGAAAAATAGAAAGCAAAACTTAATAATTTTCTCCTATATATTAATGAAATGAATGGAGGTAGTTAAGGATTTAAGGCTAAATTCTAGATTTCTGTGTTCCCTTTCAAGGCTTGATGAATATAAGTCTCCCTTAAATGAGAACAAAAGATTTTATTATCCAAAGTAAAATAACATTTACCAAACAAGGCACAATGGATTTTAGTGATGTGTTCTTTCAGTACAGGCCAAAAATACAAAGAAAAGCAATTTTTGTAATTGCTCTCGGGTTCAGAAGCATTAAAACAGAATAGACTTTCAAATCTGAGTGACATTTTCTTTTTACAATAACCAATAACATTATTGTGGTGAAACACATGATGTAATTTCACCATTTCAGCCTTTTAAAGTGTACAATTCAATGGCATTAATCACACTAACACTCTTGTACTGTTTCTGAAACTCTCTGACCACTGAGCACTGACTGTCTATTGTTCCCCCTCTAAGCTCTTGGTAAGCTGTGACTCCTCTGAACCAGTCTAGTCTAGATATTTCATAGAGGTAGAATCATGCAGTGTTTGTTTTTTTGTGTCCGATTTTCTTCACCCAGTGGCACCAAGGATCACCGATATTGGGGAGTATATCAGAACTTCAGTTCTGTGAAGGCTGAGTGACCATCCTTATGCACACACCTCATTATCTTTATCTACATGTCGGTTCCTCACCGCATTTGGATGGCAGCCACCTCTTGGTTGCTGTGTAGAAATGTGCTATGAACATTGATGGTGGCCCTGTTTTTTTTTTTTTTTTTATGTGAATACATCTGAGGCCAAACTTGCTTGGCCATATTGTGACTGTGCATTTCCCTAGGTGAAGAGTTACCAGACTCCTTCAGCAGCAGCTCTGTTTTGTGTCCCTAGCAGCATAGTAAAGCTCTATCTCCACATTCTCTCTTGTTTTTCTATTTCTTGAGAGTTCTGGCCATCCTAGCAGATGTAAAATTGTATCTTGTTATGTTTTTGATTTACATTCCTATAATGATAAATATTATGGAGGATTTTTTTCATGTGTTTGTATATTATTTGTACGTGCTCTTTGGAGAAGTGGCTACTCAGTCTTTTGCCTATTTCTGAAAAGTGGGTGCCCCTGAACTGCAGTTCATATGTACGCTTTGTCTTTTGTTGTTGTTTGTTTGTTTTGGTTTTGGTTTTGAGATAGGATCTTGCCATCTGACCCTGGCTGGCCTGAAACTCTCTTTGTAGAACAGGTTCGCATCAAACTTACAGAGATTGGCCTGCCTCTGCTCTCAGAGTGTTGGGATTAAAGGTGTGTACCACCATACCTTGCCCATATATATTCTTTTCACTGAAACCTTATCAAATACATTATTTTTCCCAGTGTGTGTCAACTTCCCCTTTGTTAACATTGGCCTTAAAGGCATGGAACTCTTTAATATAAATGAATCACAGTTTATGTTTTGATGTTTTTATTGCCATTTGTGCTTTTGTTGTTCTATTTAAAAAAAACAATTGCCAAATTCAAGGTCATTAAGCTTCTCATCTATTGGGGAAATATAGACATATTTATAACTATAGCTATATCTACATATCCAGTGCTTCCTGACTTTAGGTTTTCAATTTAGATCTCTATAAAATTTTGTGTGTATGTGATAATGTGTGAGTATGTACATGTTTGTGTGTGCGGATATGTGGGCTAACGGGTGTGGGGAGGCCAGAAGAGACTATCAAGTGGCCTGTTCTATCATTCTCTGCTCTAATTACTTGAGACAGAGTCTCTCAGTGAACTTGGAGCTAGGCCAGCAAGTTGCAGTGATTTTCTGTCTCTTCCCTATCCCAAGTTACAGCACTCAGGGCCATACCCAGAATTTTTTTTATGGTACTGAGGATTTGAACTCTTTATGCAGTAAGTGCTCTTATCCACTGAGCCATCTCTGCAGAACAAATTTAGTTCTTTCATGCATTTTGAGTTAATTTCTGTATATGTTGCAAGTTAAAAATCTTCCCTTATTTTTTCCTTGTGGAAATCCAAATATTTATTAAAGATCCCAGTCTTCTGTTTTGCATGATCTCAGCATACTTATTGAAAATCAACTCTCTGTATTTATGTGAATGTATTCTACTTTATTGGTTGGTCTATAGAGTTGCATACATGCCATACAATAGTTATTTAAGGACTGTAATTTTGTAGTATGTTTTGAGAAAAACATGTGAATCCTATAACTTTGTATTATTTCAAAGATTTTTCTTATTTTGTGCAATTCAATTACAAGTGAATTTGAGAAACAACTTATTTGTATAAAAAAGATGCTGAAATTTTAATAAGGATCTTGGTGCACCTTCAGATCACTTTTGGGTAGGATTGAGACTTTCACATTAAGTCTTTCCACCTAGGAACACAATAACTCTTTCATTTATGTAGATTTTCTCTAAGATTTTTTCCAGCAATGCTTTGCAGTTCATATGCTATTGTTTGTTTATTCTTAGATTATATTTATTCTTTTGTATTTTATTCTTGGTCCCATTGTAAATAAAACTAAATTGTGTTATAAAAATATAGAACTGATTTCTGAGTGTTAGTCTTCTGTTCTATAGCTTCATTTAGTTCTTTTAAATTTGTTGTGTGAATGTGTGCAAGAGTGTGTGAGTGTGTGTGTTATCTGAGTGTGAGTGTTTGTGTGAAAGTGCATCACTATATGTATGTGAATGAACATGTATGTGTGAGAATGTGAATATGTATGTGTGTGAGAAACAGTGTGCATGTGACTGTGTATACATGTGTGTGTTAATTCATTTGTGATTTTCCATGCATAGCATCACTTGAGAGTAGAAAGTTTTACTTCTTCCTTTCTAATGTTTATGTCTTCCATTTATTTCTGTGCCTGATTTTCTCTTAGATCTTTAAGTATGGCCTCTGGACTCAAGGCCTATCATTCTGAAGATAAATTCATCAAGGATACTACTGATGTCACACTGAATACAAATGCTGTAAGAGAGAAGCTGTTTTTCTCACTATACTCCAAGATTCTCAGAGCGACATTGCGTAGTCTAATCTAATGTGTGGCCACGAGCACCTTTTGAGTTTATCCTTATTCAGTCATAGAGTTTCCTGAATGTGTTTTCATGTACTTCATAAAAGCTTAACTTTTTGATATTATTCTTCAATATTCTGTCAATCCAGTTCTCTCCTCTTCCTGGGATGGCCAGATGGCTCACACTGATCTTGCAGAAATGCTCCTAGATCCTCAAGACTGGATTCACTTTTCTTTCTTCTTTTTCTTTCTTTCTTCCCAGGCTCAAGAAGTAACTGTTTCAGCTTCAGCTTCATTGATTCCTTCTTTTGAAAAATATTTTATTTATGATTTTTATTTTATGTGTATGAGTGCATTGTCTGCATGTATGTAAGTTCATGCATGTTGTGCAATGCCCACAGAGGTCAGAAGAGGGCACAAATCCCATGGAACTGAAGTTATAGATAGTGGTTAGCCATCATGTGGGTGTTGGGAATCAAATCTAAGTCATCTGGAAAAGCAGTATTCTTAACTGAGCCATCTCTCCAGCCGCTTGATGCCTTTTTTTCTTGTTCAAATAAGCTGCATAAATGCTTTAATAATTGTTTTCTCTTTTCTTTTAGTCTTTTTGAGACAGAGTCACTTTGTAGCTGTCCTGGAATTCACTATTTAGACCATGAGATTAAAAGCATGCCTCACCACATTTGGCTTTTATTTTTGTTATTACATTTTCTGTTGAGTTTATTTTTTCTCATTCCCTTTTTTTTTATATTTTGTTCTTGTCTATTAATACCTTTGTACATTATCATTCAGGTTTTAAAACTTCTTTGCCAATATTCTCCTTTGTCTTTGGAGCATACTGAGGAAGTTCTTTAGACTCTTTCCCTGCTCAGTGCACCCATGGAGTGTCCCCAGGGATGGTTTATGATAATTTACTTTGCTTTTCCAATTGGTTGTACTTTTTTATTTCTAAAGAAATAGGAAAATAGGTGCCTTCTGACTATTGGCTCTAGTGTGTTTTGACAAAAATTTCCCTGAACATTAAGAGTTTAAGATCCAAAGACTTGTCTATTGCTTTTCTACCTTGAGTGGATTTCATATGTGGTGAAACAGAGAGATAAGCTTCATGCTTCTGTCTTCCAATAGCCTGAAACAGACTCTCAGCCAATTCTAAAATCAGGTGTGCTCTAGTTCTGTAGAACCAGGGCCCAGGGCCCATGCTGGGAGCACAGGCTGCCACCTTAATATGCTATTGATTTGGGGAGGTAACAGGGAGAAGGAAAAGAAAAAGCTCAGCAAAGCTTTTATACCATTTTCATGCTGACTTTTCTCTGATTCGGCATTCTCTGGGTTGCTGTAAAGTTTGACTGAGTTCTGACATTGCTGGTTTTGACAGTGTCTACTTGTTCTCATGTTTCGGCAGTGAGGAGGTCAAGAGCTTGGAGCTGCTGCTCTGCCAATTTGTTCTCCAGAAATGATTTCCCCTTCCTGTCCTTTTTAAGAAAGAGGCACTTACTTTTAAAAGAGCCTATACCCCACACAAGTTCTACTTTCTGCTGTAATAATTAAAGTTTTATCATAACAGTCATGTCTATTTATTTGCTATTATCTATAAGTTTATTTTTCATGCAGTGATAGTGAAGCTGAATGATTTTAACAAAGTCTTGTAAGTTTCAAAGTCTAATATTTACTCTCTGGGCCTTCACACAAAAAGTTTGATGGCCTTCCCTTTCAAGTTAAAGCTATGCCCTTAAGTTGTTTTCCATTTAATATATAGAAACAAAATTTCAAATAAGGTCTTTGTACTTTTAGCATTCATTAGTATATGGAACAGAAACTAATTTTAAATGGTAACTAAATATTACAAAAAATCAGTGCCATTCATATTAACAACTTTGATTTAATGTGAGGTTCTTTTGATGAGATGAAATTGGTGATACGGGCTTTAAGTAGAGAAATTATTTACCTCATTTTAGATCTTGATGACTTGATTTCATTTTAGTTTCAGTTGTGAAAATTACTCTTTGAATCATGGTTATTATCATTTTCTTTTTATTTTATTTTTTTTTCCTTTTAACAATGAATTGGCTACAAATGCTTGCAAAGGCCCTTGACTTTGAAAGCCCAATCATTTCAATCATGCATCTTTTCTTACTAGGTTTCTTGAGATACAGATTCCTAAGAAAGGGCATTATGTAAGAAATGTTCTCAGAACACTTCTGAGAATAGAGCTGTAGAAACGGAGGGGTGGGGGAAGGCAAGTAGTCAAGAGGAGTTTGATCTCCTTACAAGTTCTGGTCATGGTCTGGAACTGCAGGGTATGTGGCTCTATAGGATCTAGCTCAGAGTTTATGCAAAGCAGAGATCAAGGAGCTGGGTTTTTCTGTTTATTCAGATATAGCTTAAGCATGCCAGGGCATGCTATAAGCACTTATGCTCCCTGTGGGTACAGACAATGTGGCTCCAGTAGCCTGACAGCATACCCATTAGGAGAGCTATGGACATCAGCTCTGAAAGACAGAGTACAAAGAGGCTAGTGGTGGGGATGCTCTCACACACTAATAGGAATCTCAGAAGTGGGCAATACTATGTCCACTACGTATTTCTAGTAGTACAGTGGGAAGAAAAAGTACAAAATGAAAAATAGTCCTTTTTCATTGTTCTCTAGTTACAAGCATGAACAGAGGTCAGCTGGGCTGCAATGTAACCAGTTCTGTGGTTCAAATTTTCAGACACCAAGTGGGTGTACTACAGCAAACTGTGGAGGGGCTTCATTCTCTCATTCCCTCTTTTATTCAAAGAGTAACACAATTTCCATGTGTACAGTGACAGATTATTCCTATTTAACTTTGAGAGTATACTCTGTTTATATAGCAGTTCATCTGTCTTTGGGACCTGACCTGTTTCATGACCCTGGGGCAAGAGACCGGGCATGACTCTATCACACCATGAAATTTCTGTGATGCAGGATCAGCATTCCATTCACTATATGTCTTAAGAAATTTATCACTATAAGAAATATCTTTCATTTATGAGCGATCCCCATTACCTCTGCTGTCTTTATGTCTGTTAAAGTACGTGCACTAGGGCCATGTCAAATGAAGGATGACTGTCCCAACTTGACATTACAAAGTAGCAACTCCAGGGCAGACAGAAGAGTTCTCAACATAGTAAAAACTGAACATGATTATTTTGAGTGATCACTTGGCAACATTTGGAGAAAAAAAAGTTTGAGCAGAAATGCTGGGATGGAAATTTTATGACTTTGCATTTTTCTGAACTATTATTGTAAAACATATACATTTAATGAAAAATATTTTCTGTCAGCCAGTTTTGGTGACACATGCCTTTAATATCAGCACCCAGGATACAGAGGCAGGTATATTGTTGTGAGATCAAGGTTAGCCTGGTTCACACAGCCAGTTCTAGTCAGGCCAGCTGGGGCTACAGGCTTTAGAGAGAGAAAGAAGAGAGAGAAGAAGAAGAGGAGGAAGAAGAAGAAGGAGAAGAAGAACAAGAAGAAGAAGAAGAAGAGGAGGAAGAAGAGGAAGAAGAGGAAGAGGAGGAGGAGGAGGAAAGAATTATCCATTAAACATTGTAGCCTATGTCTATAATCCCAGCACTTGGAAGGCTGAAATGGGAGGATCATGAGTTCCAGGCCAGCCTGGGCTACATAGCAAGCAACATATCAGCCTGAGCTACATAACAAACCCTGGACTCATAAACAAGAAAAGAAGGACCATAAGTAAAGCAGGATGACAGAAAGGAATATATGTTTGATTTAAGTGCTGTTCTGCTGCAGTGATAAACTGCCATGACTGTAAGCAGCTTGGAGGAGAAAAGGGTTTATTTTGGCCTAGGGTTCCAGAAGAATTGAGCCCATCATGGTGGGGAAGGCAGGAGGAGCATGAAGCTGACTCATCACATTTTCATCCTCATTGTTCACGAGGTAGAGTGAACAGGAAGTGGGGTCAGATTATAAAATCTCAAAACTCTCCCCTACTGACATACTTCCTTCGGCAAGGCTTCACGTCCTAAAGGCTCCAAACAGCACCACCAACTAGGGACCAAGTGTTTAAATATGTGAACCCAAGAAAGACATTTCCCATTCAAACCATCACACATATATAATGACGAACTTTGGGCAATGTGATATCAGCAATGTGTGGGATGTGTGGATGGGTTCCGGGATGCCAAAGCACTCTAGACTTTCAAGTGTGTGATTTATAGCTATTAAGAAAAGAGCTTTATCTTCTATTTCTTCAGAATATTTGTATATCACATAGGGTATATCACACAGTACAACGTAATAGGTTTTGAATGTTCTAACTAGGAGGAATTTAGGTGGGATAGAAGCACAAAAATCAATACATTGGTTGCTAAGTAGGGAGCTGACAAGATTATGGGGTGTGGCATCAGGTTCAGGGTGTACACAAAGTGCCTCTTTACAGTTGAGGTGGCCTTCACTGGACAGCTAGTGAGCCTGCTGGTACCTTTATCTCAGACTTTCTAGGCTCCAGAATTCTGGTTGTCATAATGGCTTGCCATCATGACATATCAGCAGCTCGATTTTCTTCTCTATATCAGTCACTCGATCTTAAGTGTTTTGTTATAGTAACACAACTATACTAAGAAAACTGCCTCTTGGTGCATGAATGAAAAAACTATGAATATTAGTAATCAGCATAAAAGAAGTGAAGTGTCAAGCCTGTAGAGAAGTGAACAAGTCAGTAAATTCTGTAAGAGTATTTAAAATACGGTTCTCTTTATATGATGTTTTATAAAATGAAGAACTGTAGAGTTAAAAACAAGTCACATTAGTGGTTGCCAGGGGTTTGAGGAGAAAGACTGCAGAGTGCCTCATGCAGGACACTTTTAGGATAGTCAACCTGCTTCTGCATGACACTGTGGCACTGTAGACAGGATCTTGTACAGATGACAAAATAATAAAGTATACAACAGAAGAATAAACTTCTTAACCCAGGCAAAATAACAAAATTCCAAATTAGAATGTAGACCTGCTAAAAGCATGTAATTGTATAGAGGAGAATCAGCAAAACACATTTTATTTGAAAATGCCATAATTATACCTATTATTTTATATGCTAACTAAAAAATAAAAACAGGAATCAGGTGTGGTTAATGCCAGTATGCAAGGGGCAGAGGCAAATGGATCTCTGTGAGACCTAGGCTTTATGGGATGGTATATGAGGTAAGGCACAGGCTATTCAACTCTGCAGATCAGAGTTCAGTCCCAGATCGTGCTGAACTCCAGAGGCTTGTTTTCTGATTGCTACACACATGCCTCAGCACATGTATACCCACATTACCACACACTCATCATACACACACATATAATAAGAAAATGAAAATATGCAAATGTATATATGTAACTTGTCCTCACTGAAGACAGTGAAGAGAAGGAGTTATCCCAAGTATTTTTGAATTTAATGGAGACTCTAAGTCTAAAATCAAATGACATTCCATACAAATTCTATGTTCTAGATGTTAAAGCTATTGCTTGTGGAGGTATGGGCTCACAATTCTGAAATGACTCTACCAGTATACTGAAATTGAATAAAAACATAAATAAATGGGTGGAAGGTAGCCTGAGCCAAATTTCTCAGCATCAGAGAAGGAAAATCTGGGTGAGCTAGAAAGAATCATGTGCTATTAAAATGAAGTTAGCTTGGGGATGAATCTCTTCTTTGCTTCTCAGTCACACAACCCAAATCCATAAAAATATAGACATGCATGCATCTATCCAGATTTTATTTTTATAGTCAAAGCAATGACACCTCCACTGAACAAACTTGCCTTGTACCCAGTCTTTCTTCCTAATATCATTTTCTATAGATGCACAAACAGGAGATCACGCCCACATGTGTGTACATACACACATGCATCTGGACTTATGTGTGAAAATCATACTGAGTATGAGACTTCCTTGCTAACAAAGTGAGTTTGAGGCCAGCCTGGGCTACATAGTGAGACCCTGTCTCAGAAAACCACAAAAATCAGCAAAAATCTGTAAAATTCAAATATTAGTTCAAACATGAGGTGTTGATCAATACAAAACACCTTTTTCTTAAATTTTTTGAGTTCAATTTTAACTGAAAAATTGTGTTTACCAAATATCTGGCAAAACAGAAAGTACTAGTTTTTCTGCAAATAAAGCGTAGACTGCAATATGTGCTATTTGTCATCACAGCAGCCTTCCTGGTATTTCATACCAGAGTTAAATGAAGTCCACTCAGTTATATTGTTCTTGGAAATCCCATGAGGAAACATCTGCAGGTAGATAGCTAAGACAAGAAGTGCAAGGGGCCAAGTACCATTCAACTTTTCCTTTTCCCAGGGTCATTAATTAAATACACCACACCCCTTCTGACAGGAAGGATTAGTGAGAAATTCAGAAAGCCACATGTCCATCCAAGTAGACTCCAGGAGCCCGAGAAATGATGGTGGTTCTGTTCATGCTCCAACTAACATGTCTACCTGGCTTGTTCCAGATCCACCACCTGTTCTCGTCTATCACATGTTTTGTGAATGCAAGAGTTAAACATGATGATGGAGCCCCTCTTTGCATGGACCAGTTGCCAAATGGTTCTGAGTCTATACAGATATTCTTTCACACTGATTTTGTAAAGAGATTTAATCAGACTGTTGGGAAGTCATTGACAGTACACTGTTTTCTGCTTCTCTATTTGACAGTGTACAGAAGGAGCTTATTGCTCTTCATGACCACCTGGTAGGGGACATGACCAGGGAAAACAAACATCTGTGCATGCTGCTACTTAAAAGGAAAGATTTATTTACTAAACTAGGGTCTGGAGAAATGACTCAGTGATTAAGAATACTGCCTGCCCTTGCAGAAGACAGGAGTTCAAATCCCAGGACCCATATGACCACAAACAGCTGTCTATAACTCCAGTACCAGGGATCTGATGCCCTTTTCTGTTCTCTGTAGGCACTGTCTGAGATGAGTACACTTACAAACATGTAGGCATAACTTAGCTTTAAAAAAATTATTTGGTAGTCCATTCAAATTTTCTTTAGAAGAAATATTTAAAGAAATTCCCTTTGTATTCTGAAAGTCTAGAGATTTTCCTATAAATTAAATTCAAATTATTTTTCTGCTAAATATATATTTAAATTATGATAAACATTTAAAGTACCATTATGAAGAAACTTCCTGATCATTGAATTTCATTCTGCTCATAAAGATTGCTATAACTTCAAGTAGCTGTAACACGAACAAGAATGAAAGAATTCAGATGACAATCTTGAAGAAAAAAATTAAATGAGAGTCACATATTTGAGCAAATCTGTGGATAAATAATAAGCATATGTTGTAGGCTATTGGGAGAACAATAGGAGAACCTAAAATGTCACACACATGATACTTTTCCTTAATGGTGACTTCAGACATCAGCAATTTTTTTCATTCCTGTAACAAGATAAGACAGAAACAATTTCAGAGAGAGAGAAAGGATTTCCCAGTCACTGTTTAAGGGAATATCAGACCCTCATGGTAGGGAAATAAGTCTGAGCAGTGGGTGACCACTGGTCCATGGCAGTGGACACTGGAATATGGCTTCTTCACATGTTGGTAAATCAAGAAGTAAAGACGGTATTGGACACAGGAACCTTCAAGTCCTGTCCCTAGTGACTTACATTCACCAGTTAGGCTACATGTCCCAAAGGTGTCCTAATCTCTCCACCTACCTTCAGTCTGTGGAGGCATTTCAGATCCAAAGTATGACAGAATCCAAACATTAAAGGGGTTTTGATTCTCAGAAGAGTGGGAAAGTAGTGAATAATTTCAGCCTACTCTCCACACCAGTTTTCCTTCATGTTAACATGAGGACAGGAGGAGAGGGATGATGAAACAGACACTTGCACAATAGCCGAGCCACGGGCCGTATTCAGAAGTCAACAGTTTCTTTAGTAACGCTTTCAGCACGGTGCCTTCAGCTTGTCATACCTCTCACTACCCGTCTTTCCTCCTCACACGGTATGTTATTCAATGCCATTTCCCTTTGACCCCTCTGCCACTCCTGTATGTTGTCACACACCCTGTCAGAGTAGCTCTTTGTTTGTTGTATCCTGGAGACTTTCTTGCAGATTTGCAGAAAGACCAGGGAGGGTTCCAGACAGCGCAGTAAGAGGAGTGAAGGAGGAAATGGCCCTAGCCTTTTATAAGAACGGCAACTGGAAGGAAGGAGAAGAGAGGAAGAGGATATAAAGACACTTGTGCTGGGGGTGCAGGTTTGCCCACCGATAGAATCTATCATATAAGAAATACAGGAGGATTAGGTAAAGGAACTGCATAGGGGGAGGTTTAGATGGCTCAGTGATTAAGAGCCATCTCTTGGCTGCTCCTCCAGAGGACGTGAGTTCAATTCCCAGCACTCACATGGTGGCTAACAGTCATCCTTAATTCCAGTTCCAGGGGATCCAACATCCTCTTCTGACCTCCATGGGCACTGCATGGCACAGGTATACTTACATACATGCAGGCAATACACAAGGCATTCATATACATTTAAAAATTAACTTTTTTAAAACAAAGAGAGGAGCAAGGGTCCAGTTCAGTGATGGACTGTTTGCCTAGCAAGATAGAGAGAGAGAGAATTGGATAAAGAAGAGGACAGAAAAAAAGTCAGAGGCATTGGTGGAAGAGGAGACACAGTTAGATTCATTTCACATTATCTCCCCAAGGGATACAGCTTAACAATGGAAATTCTGTTTTTCTTTTTCAAACTTCTGGATGTTCGGAACAGTTTTTTAGAGAACTCATTTCCATGAAGACTGAGCAAGTGGGTCAATTCCTTGAAAGGACAACTTACTACTTAATTATACATGTGCATTAGCTATGTATTTAAATCAGTCTAAATGGCCTGAGATGTTCAGTCGTTTTTTTCAAAAATATGTATTAACGTAAGATTTTTCCTCAGTAAAGTCTCTTGAGTGCTGTAAAAATACAATTGGTAAAACAAAATAGTCAAAACCCTAAGACTCAGTAAACTCACTCCTCGATGCTGTACATCCACTCTTGGATTCTGTAACCCCAGTCCTGCAAGATAGAGGCAAGGGGAAGTGCTTGTGTTGGAAGGTGCAGATCTACTTAAGCATACAAGCGTCTTCAGTTAGCTGCTGTGAAAAACTTCAAGTTTCCATTCAGTCCTTTTGGGGACCTGCAGGTTAAATCCTACATTAGCTTTCTCTTGGGTTGTGCCTTTTGCTTCTTGTTCTTTCATTAAGAGCTGCTATGGCCTGAAACAGCTGTTCTTCCTGAGGAAAACTCCTTACCACTGCCACGTCAGTCCTACTTACCTGTTCTTTACAACTCGGCTCAAATTTAAATCTTTCATTATACGTAAAACAGTTTGGGTTAACCTGGCCACACTCAACATGTGAGAACACTTTCTTGGGATGAATGTGCACTTTCTAAAGGTGAAGAGATTACATCTCCTTCCCTCAATCTTTTACATCTTCAAGTGAAAGTTGCAGTCCAGGGAGCCCCATCTCCCCTTGCCACCCCAGCAGTATAGGTGGCTACTAACTAGCACAGATCTCTTAATCAGGGAAGTCCTCTATTCTTGGCAGTCAGTGTCATACACAATTTTGTTACTAGACCACAGTGCTGGCATGTCAGCTAAGAGAGGGCTCAGGAGTAGCTGCTAGAGGCCTTCTAGTTTTTCTGCTCTTCTCACCATTTTCAGTACAGTGTCAGCCAACAGCATACTATAAGCATCAGCCATTTCCCTATACCATCCAGACACTATTGTCTCATTCTGATAATACAGCTTTGAGTCCTCTGTGACCCACAGAGGTCCTGGTGGGTGACATTGTTCTTGAAATGTATGTGTGTTCTCAGCTCTGTCTGCTGTCTGCAGAATGGTGGACTTAGCACAGGGAAATACAGTGAGAGCTACAGTAGATGGACTGTGTGAAACGCTGGCAGTGTGTGTGGTCAGCCACACCTGGGCACTGGGGCCACAAGGAGTGGTTCTGGAGAAGCTTTTTACTGCACTGATGTCTGTGTTCCACAGTTAGTTGCACACAAAAACTGCTAACGTTTTCTTCATCAAACAGCCATACTGTGATGACTCTCAGGTAAAAAAGACTTTATTTTGGAATTATAGAAATGAACATTATGGGTTTGGGGAGATGATTCAGTGGTTAAGAACAATGACTGCTCTTTCAGAAGACCTAGGTTCAATTTCCAGCACACACACAGTGGCTAACAACCATCCATAACTCCAGTACCAGGGGACCGGGAATCCGACACCCTCTTCTTACTTCTGTGGCACAGCATGACACAGATGCACTAACATACATGCAGAAGATATATTCACTATTCCTACACATAAAATAAAAATCATAAGTATTTTTTAAAATGAAGAATATATTCAGGGTTATGCCCACAGAGTAATTCCAGCATGTCCTAGTAACAGGAAGGGCAGAGTTTTGTTGGCAAGGAGAAAAAAGGGGTGAATGATTTTCAAAGGTGGCTCCTCTGACAGGCACCTGCAGCTCTGCTCTGGGGTACACAACAGGTCCTAGGGAAAGTGAGTCAGAGTTTCAGCAGACAAGCAGCTTCATGTCGGGTACCAGGTGCAACAAGAAGCCACCAGTCAGAACCAGTGGATTCCCTGGAGCTGCATTCGCAGGCAGTCCTTGGGGCCAGGCTGGATTCCTTGGGGCCAGGCTGGCTGCTGATTTTTCAGTTT
This sequence comes from Eospalax fontanierii, assembly GCA_035773235.1. Taxonomy (NCBI): domain Eukaryota; kingdom Metazoa; phylum Chordata; class Mammalia; order Rodentia; family Spalacidae; genus Eospalax; species Eospalax fontanierii. The sequence continues at coordinate 35,025,284 of CM069547.1, forward strand.
CCATTTTAGTTGGGGTGACAAGAATGACTGCATTTGTATACTTAGTTTTCACAGTGCTATCACAGTGCTAGGCACAGAATAGATGTTTAATTTGTTCCTCCCAGGCCCTCTCCTTAGGGTACCCTGTCTGAGTAGAGCTTCAACTGGTCCTGTCCAGGCAGATAGCTCCTGAGGTCTGTCCCCTGACTCTACAGCCTCTCTTGAGGAGGAAGAATGCTCCACAAGGTGACCAGACCACTGTAGGTTGGCATCTTTGCCCTGAGGCTGGAGAGTCACCATATATAAACCAATTCCATACTCAGGCTCAGAATGAGTTAAACCTACCTGAAAGCATATAGAGCGACAGCAGCTGCTATTTGGCTTCAAGGTGACTCGGGTGCAGGAGATATCTCAAAACTATTTTCCCTATTCTATTAATCAGATTATCTAGAACTATGTTAAAGCTTTCCAAAGCCTTGATAATTGTTACTTTCAAAATTGACTAGATTTCAGGGAATGGAGAGCTATCTCAGTGTTTGAGAGTGCTTCCTTGCTCTTCCAGAGGACTGGACTTGGGTTCCTATAACTCACCTTGTAACTACATCCAGAGGATCCAACACTCTATTCTGGCCTCTGTGGGTACATGCTTACATGTGGTATACAGTCACACAGACACTCAACATACATTTGAATAAAACAATAAATTTTTTGGCCCATATTTTATAACCTTTTATGATAAGGGATTCTTTTGATAATTATGAACTACAAGTCTTTCAATAGAAGCTTACATGCATACATATGCAGAAAAGTGATATATCATTTTTTATTAAGTAACATTCGCTACAACCAACTTTTGTATCCTTATATCATGGACCCCTAGGTAATACACATCCTCAGTGCCACACATATGTACCGTTGTCCTGATGTGAGAACCTGGAGATCTTGCCTATTTCTGTTTTTTATCATTACAGTCCATATCACAGATGATATTAGATCAATGCCTCGACAGAGCAATTCCCATACAAACTAAAGGTGACTCTTCTCTTGGGGACAGCTCAGAGAAAAGTACTGATGCACATGACCCCTCGTCAGCATCCCAGGTGTACAGAAATATCTCTCAAGCAAAATACCAAGGGTCTTAGGAAAACGTGAAATATGCATAGGTAGAGGGTGGTGTACCAATGGTCCCGAGAAACAGTCCTAGACTGAGGAAGACCCTTTAAGAAGAAAACTGTCTTCAGATGTTCTCAGGTAGCTATTTCTGACAGTTACGCTAATATAAGTGAGCAAAATATGTGTTTTCATAAAATGCTGGAGACTCTGAAAGTAAATAGCACCCTTGTGGATCTACTCATCTTTTACTCTTCATTGTAACAAGTAAAAGATACCAAACATGTACTCTTAATCCATTCTGTAGGTCTTTGGTCTTTTTATCCCTGTCTTTCTGTCTTTGACTTTCTTTCAGTTTGGTACATACATGTGTATATGTTTATATGCATCAATAAAATTTTAAATAAGCTTTTGGTTGATAGAAAATATGTATAGGAAGTCACAAAGACATTCCTGTGAAATTTTATGAAATACAAATATTCATCTAAGTTCACTCAAATGAAAAACATATGTTACCAGCATGTCATAAAACATTCTTGTTTTCCACCTTTTTATAATGTACCCAACCTCTTCCACACAAAAGTTAGGTTGGCTTCTCTTTATACACCAAAAGGTATATCAAAAGTCTTTCTTTCAGCTTTCTTTTGCCAGTGTTACATCTGTGATATTTATTTATGAAGGCTAGTGTGGGCTATTACTTGTGAGGTTATCACATTTCATTATATTCATATCTTGCTATTTCTTCTACTACTAATATATATTTGTGGTATTTTCAATTTATTACATGACTGATTCAGTTATGAATATTTTTACACATATCTTTTGAGAAACATGGTCATGTAACTTTGTTGGGTGTGTTTTTAGGAATGTAATTATTGTTTCATGAAGTATATAATATTATAATGTTGTCATTTACATATCTATGCATACATATGTATGCATTTTTTGAGAGAGGAGCTCACTGTGTAGTTCAGAAATTTTCTAGGTATTCCATGCTGTCACCAAACTTTCTATCCTCTTACCATAGCCTTCTGGGATTAAGTGCTGGCATTAAGATAAATATATTTTAATATAGGTTACAGAAGAAAATCCAGAGTGGTTGCATAAATCTGTGTTTCTTGCAATGTTGGATAAGTATTTTAATGGCTTCACATCATCACCACTGTTTGATATTATCATGTCTCTTTTATATCAGCCAGTTGTGTGGGTGTAAAGTGTTATTATGCTTTTTCATTTCAATGATTATTAATGAGGCTGAGCACATTTATTTATCCTGTTTATTGCCACTTTGGTATCTACTTTTAAGATGTGTCTAAGTTCTTTATGTAAAAGAGTATTGTTCTAAATTGTTTTATGTTGCTGTGATAAAAAATCTGACCAAAAGCAACTTGGCGAGGAAAGTGTTTATTTCATTTTACACTTTACATTTTATCATGGAAGGGAGTCAGGGTAGAAGCCAATGAGGAACAAGGAATGCTGCTTCGTGGCTCATGTTCAGCTACTTTTCTTATACAGCCCAAGCCTACCTGCATAGGGGTGTCACTACCTATGGTGGGCTGGGACCGTCTATATCAATTTTAATCAAGAAAATGCCCCACAGACGTGCCCACAAGCCAGTCTGACTGATAAAATTCCTCAGTTGAGGCTTCCTCTTTCCAGGTGTGTCAAGTTGACAATTGAAGCTATGACAACCTACTTTTGTCAACTTTGACACACAAAGCACATCACTTAAACCATAATATTTCCCCTCTAGTTCATCACGGATCTCATGCCAATGTCATAATAAAAATTACAATTTAACTTTAAGAGTCTCACAGTCTTTTAAATGTTCAACCCTTTAAAATGCAAGGTCTCTTTCAAAATCCAAAGTCTCTTTACTCTAGGTTCCTGTAAAATACAAAATAAGTTATATATTTTCACACATTTGCTTATTCCAAGAGAGAAGAAGCAGGACACAGCTACAGTCAGAGCAAAGCAAAAGCAAAATCCAACGGTGTAAAAATCTCAGTGTCTGGAACTCACTCATGATCGCCTGGGTTCCGATGGGCTTGGGCAGTCAGTCATGCTTCTCTGGCTCTGACACCCACAGCACTTAGAGCTTGCTTAGTGTGCTCAGGCCTGCCCCACTCCACCCTTGCCCCTGCCCTTGGGAATCATCTCATGATCCTAACATCTCCAGTGTGCTAGGGACTCCACTGCAACCGAGGCTGCTCATTTACCAATGTGGTCTCTCCTGGCCTCTTCAGGAACTCAAACTTCACCACATAATGCCTGCATCAGCACTATAGTTGAGGTCGCATCTTCACCAATGAATCTCTTCCTTCAGTTGTCAACATGGTAATACCAACCAATCGTTATGTGGAGAGGAAAATAAATTTTGATTTTTCACAATTTGTGAGCTGTATACGTAAGCCTGAAAGATAAAAAACAATAAAATATCTATTGGGCAAAATAGAAAAATGCAATCTTTATCACATCTAAATGTATTGCTTAGCTAAAGGATTGTATTTCCTTGCCACTCTGAGCTAGAACCTTTGCCATAAACTATAAAATTGAGATTGCCTATTTCTGGACACACTATTTTTAGTTTGTTGAAGCCCACAATTTGTCTGCCTTCACAATTCTTCCACACTGTCTTGATTGTTACAGCATTAACAAGTATAAATATCAGTGAATCAAATCCCACATGTGAAACTCAGAGTTACCTTGTGAATTTACCCACAGAATTTCCTTATGAGAGGAGTGACACATTTTGGAGAATGATTATCTTTGATTCTGCCCACCTCTCAGTCATCTTAAACTGTGAAAAAGGTACACTGGATCTTTAATTTATGTGAAATGTTTTTCTTAGTTTTATGGTTATAGGACATATTGTAAGGTCTTTTCCCTAGATATCTGATGTTTCTGTATGTTAACATAAATGATATGATTTTTAAACTTTTAAACTTTTGGAGACTGTTTTACTATGTTGCCCAGTCTAATCTCAAACTTAGGGGTGCAAAAATTCCTCCTACTTCAACCTCATAAGTAGTCTGGACTGTACGTTTTCACTACCACATCTCACTTTTAAATGCTACAAATTAAATACTGTATAATTTTCTCTTGTCTAAACATACTGGACTTTTCATAATTGTCCTTATGTGTAGCAAATTTGCTAAATTTGGTTTTAACTCGTGAGTCTCCACTGCCTGTTCATTACCCATATTCCTTAATTCCGTCTCTTCTTTGTAACCAGGATGGTTTTCAGTTCTTGTTCCCTATGTTTGTCTTATTCCCATCAGTGACAAAACTGGACAGCAGCAAATTAAGGACTTACTTCTCACAGCTCGGGGGACATAGTCTGCTGTGGTAGGGAAGGCACAATGAGTTCACTGTAGCAGGGGCATTTGACTGGGGATCTTCTCATCTCAACAGCATCTAGGAAGCAGTTTCTACAGGGCCTCTCTTTGGAGCCACCCCTAGTGGACTAGACTGGTCAGGTAGTCTCGTGTCCAAAAGATTCCATAGCCTCTCAAATCAACATCACCAATTGGGGACCAAGTATTCAAACATAAGGGTCTATGGGGAATATTTTGCATATAAACCAGAGTATCCTCTTTCAATTTTATTCATATTTTATGCCATCACTAAAAGTGGCTAATATAGCAATCACAGCTATGTATTATTCAAAATTATTTTGAATGTTTGTGTTTATTCATGCATAGTTTCCTTTGCCGTACCATGAAAACAGTGTTCAAGATTTAGTATTAAAATGGAACATATAATCATTTATTTTTTAAAGCATACTAATTATTTTCCAAACAAGGAACAAAGCTGATGTATGCTTCATTTTAACAATATATTTTGTTAGCTTTGTCAAGTATTTTCTATATTTAATACATTTTAAGTAATTGGCTAGAGATACTGACTTAACAACTAACATATTACAATTTTTCTAACCTTTTTCTAATGGAGAAAGGTTTCCGATTTGGATTTTTCCAAAGAGTGTTTGCTATCCACGAAAGAATTAGAGACACAAAGTAGAAGATGAATATTTTTTTAAATAGTTCCTTTTGTTGAAATGAAATTGTAGATAAATTACACAATGGATCTAAATACCTAATTTTAAAATGATCAATAAACTTTCCTAATTTAAGTATGGAAATGAAACAGAGGAAGTATAATGACTAAAATTATGATGTGATAATCCATACATAAGTAAGGCTCAGCCACAATTACAGTGATGGGCTTACTTTATTTACACCTCTCTGTATAGTCAAATGACTAAGAAATTGTCAGGTACATGTGGCAAGTACCTTGATCCTTCCTTGGTGATGTGATCATCCAAAATACAGGGCATTTTTGAAAGTCCTGGATAAAACTAAAGAAAATCCAAATTCTCTTCAACTTATTTGGTACTGCCTTTTTAGAAAGCCAAGGGATGACAAAAATTATAAATTTTATGAATTATTTATAAAAAGAGTTGTACAAATCACATAATTTTAAATAGATTTCTTGGTGTTTGATTTTTTTTTTCTTGTACTATTTGAAAGTTGGACAGATATCATGTCAGGATGCTTTGCATTGTACGGGAGGAAGGGAAAACATGCCTAGAATTCAATCAACAAATTTTAGTATGACCATCTAGCTGGTATGACTTCTCAAAATCACCACAGAAAATTACATTCTTCATCCAGAATCACAGCAGAGTAGATTGTTAAGTAGATGATTTCTAACTGTCCAATTAAAGTTGAGAACTATACATTAAATGATTGAATATTTGCAACCATAAACACATGATAATGTGGCTCTAAGTTTTAGGAGAGTCCTCAACATCATAGTCCCATATTGAGCTCCAGGGCCTCTAGGACAGGGGAGAATGAACTGTTTAAAAGCCTTCAAAGGCTGGACAATCACAGAACTAAAAATTGGATAGTCAGTAGTTTGATGTGATTTTTCTAAATAGTCAACATAAGAGCATTTGTGAATGTTATGGCTAAATTAAGTCCCAATAAAATTTCATATGTTGATGCTCTATTCTCCCCTCCCCTACCCCATTCCACAGAATGAGTGTATTTGGAGGCAGGGTTTTCAGGGAACAAATCAGAAAAAAAAATTGAAGTCATAAGGATGAGGCCCTAATCCGCTTGGATGTGTATCTTTACAAAAAGGAGGCAGACAAAACTGTGTGGAGAGTGAAGGAAGAGAGGCCATCTCTGATGACATCCTGATCTTGGACTTCTAGCATCCAATCCTCAGAGAAATAAATTTCTGTTTCTTAGGGAACCCGTTCTTTGGAAATTTACAGTGGCATTCATAGGAGACTGTTTCAAGCTTATAATTTATGTGTAGTAGATTTTAATTTATTAGTTGTGCTGTTAGAATGAGATAACGTAGATGGACGTGCATATTTAAAAGTAGTTTTTATATCAACTTTTACCAGACAGTCAGCATTTGATCCATGCTAACTAGGAGACCAGTGAGTCTGTTTCTCCGGCTACCGGGAACAGTCATATCTATCGGTCCCACCAGCTTAGACTCTTCTCTGATCTATCTCACTGAGCAGTGTTCAGCTGGGAGGAGGGCAAGTGTTGATCTCCAGCGTGTGTGTGTTGGTATTCTATGGAGCTTTCACATCTGCTCTTGTGGTTTTATGACTTTTTTCACTTTAAAAATTTATTTTAATTTTGTGTATGAGTGTATGAGTGCACCCGTGTCATGCAGTGCCCACGGTAGCCAGAAGAGGGATTGTTGTATTCTCTGGAACTGGAGTTGTTAGTTGCCATGTGAGTGTTGGGAACCAAACCCAGATTCCTTGCAGAGAAGCCAGGGCTCTTAATCTCTGAGCTATCACCAACCCCGTCCCTGCAATCCTTCAAATTGTAATAACTTCAGTTAATGTGACATCTGCTCTGTGTTTTTGCTCTCTATTTTAGACAGGCTGCTACATCTGTGCGCCACATTTCTGGCATCAGCAGATGGAAACAGTGGGCAGCATGCCGAAGTCACAGGGAGTAAGGATCTATCTGTCCCACATATCAACTTCTGTAAGAATGGGTCTCTTTCAAAGGATTATATATCCATTAGTCTATTTTTACTTGACACACGAAAATAACACATATTTGTGTGGTACAATGTGATAATTTGATACAACATGTAATGATCAAATCAGGGTAGCTAACATTTCCAGCACCTTGAACATTGATCAGTTCTCTGTGTTTGAAACCAAGAACTTCTTTCTTGAAGTTCTCTATAAAGTATGTAGTCCATTGTTTGTGTAGAACAGTGATCCTGCAAATTGGACACTCAGGTACTATGCCAGCATAGTTTGTCTTTCTTCCAACTTGGAGAAGAATAAGTAGGAAGCTGGGACTGTAGGCAGGTGCTGCAGTTCGTCAGGAAAGGACACGCACAGGGGTGTGGGGGTGGGCATCCACAGTGTGGGGGTAGGGGGTGGACATCCACGGTGTGGGGGTGAATGTTGTAGAAAAGCCCAGTATTGATCCAATCTTCTAAAAATTCAAAGACTAAATGCCAGAGACTCAAGAGAATTTTTTTCAGTAAAAGAACATGAAACAGAAAAATACTATTCAAATTATGTCATCATTCTGAAATTGGGAGCTGGGGTCAGTATGAGAGATATACATTTTTCATATTAAGCAGTAATACTGAGGCAGTAAGGGAGCAGTTAAACTATTTGTAGCAACAATTCTTATTGTACAGATTATGGCAAATAATAGCTGTTACTTTGACCATGTTTTTAACTAGAAATTAACAATTTCTTTGGTACTATTATGTATTTTATTTTATGTTTTTTTATTTTATTTTTGAGACAGGATCTCCCTGTAGCCCCAGTTTACCTGGAACTTACTATGTAGACAGGCTGGCCTTGATCTCAGAGAAATCAACCTACTTCTGACTCCAGAGTGCTGGGATTAAAGGCATGAGCCACCATGTCTGATAGTTCTGTTTTAGTGTCACATGATTCACTGTATTACATGTTTCTTTGTTGATCTCCCCCTGATGAAGGAATAACAAAAACGATGCATGGGTTCAGTGATGATAACATGTAAGGAGATATCAGTCAGGGGAATCAACCGTGCTTTACTCTGTTAATTTGCAGTAGCACATCACGAGCCTGCATATTACTGCGAGGTTGGACAGGCACAATCATAGTTTCTCAGTTGTTCACATGTTGACTGACAGGTTGATTTTTCCAGTCAGAGTGGAATTTGGAAAGACAATACTCACAGATCTTATCCACGCACCAGGAGAAAATATTAATTGTATTTTCTTCTTACAGATAACAAATGAAGGCTTAGAGAGGGAAGTGGTTTACCACAAGAAGTAACCACTATGTGGCAGCCACAGCAATTGAATTCAGCTCCAAGTCAAATTTCAAACCTTCCAGAGGGCGTCATAGTGTTTGTCATAGCAGGATGTCAAACAATACAATTACATCAGTACGAAAAGAATTTGTCAGTCACAGTACTGTTCTGTGGCAGGAAGTCATGGAGCTCTTAAATATTATACTATAAAGGAACCCTCTGAGACAGGCTGATACATCATGGTTGTTTGTGGGTGGGTGATTTTATGGAAAAGTCCATGTCTAAATGTTCACAATTTGACTCATGTTCAATAGAAACCAGCAAAGCAGAAAGTCTATCAACATTTATTTTAATGATAATTGCTTTTCATTTTTCTCTTTTCTCTTATTTTATTCTTTCTGGTTTCTGCTGCTTTTTCAAATATTTTTGTTGATTGAAGAATTTCATATAATCATTTCACTCATAATCAGATCCCCTCACTCCCCTTCCTGCCCCACTGTACCACTCCTCCACCACCTTCTATTATTATTGCTTTTCTAAAGACCTATCAAAGTCTCATAATGGACGGTAAATTGAACAATATTTCTCATTGGTCCAATAAGATATATTACTAAAATTAACATAACTAAAATGTGGCTACCAAAAATTTATAAATTTTGTTTCCCTCACTGTTCATAAATTTGTGATGATTTGGAGAGACCATATTGAAAAGAAGGCAAATAGAAATTCTGAGGAAACTAGTTTCACTGTGGTGCTCAAAACAGGGAAAGGCTGCCTGTGAGGACAGGAATCGGGAAGTGGACTGGGAGGGGATAGGCATCACTGGGGGCGCAGTTAGAAGACACATTCTACAAAGAAGCCAAGGACTCCGAGCTTTGTGCAGACACTGGAAAGCCCAACTTGTTGAAGCAAATGAGGCAAAGACTGGAATGGTACTCTACAAAATGAGAGGTCCGCCCTACATTCAGACAGGACTGAGTGGGCTCAGCGAATCAACCGTGAAAGAACTAGGGTCGGAGTGGTCTTCGGTTCTCTGTGCTGTGAGTTAGTTTTATGTGGTTGAACAGGAACCTCAGATTTTTAGTAGTCCTTAGGAACCAGCTCACTAAGTCTGTCAGGTAAGAATGCACAGAAGGAAGAAATTTCTTAGTTTCCTTGAAACCAATAAAATAGTGAGAAGTATTTATGTTCACGAGTAGATGTTAAATCTAGAGCACATTCTTGCCAAATCATAGGGCACCTGGCAAGCTCCAGCTCCAGCTGTTAAATATGAGGACCTATTACTGAATATTTATGATCTGCACCATTCTTGGAATACTATAAAATGAGTGTCCTCCATTTTATGACAGATATTTCTATATCGTGAACACACTAGCAAGTTTCAGTAGCATACGTCTGTATTTGAAATGAGCAAAGAGCAAAGAATATGTGTGTATGTGCATATATATATATATAGAGAGAGAGAGAGATACAGAGAGAGAGAAAGAGAGAGAGAGAGGAAAATGTACTATTTTTCAATTCATGTAGTTCTACCTGGAATTGAGTTCCTCTTTTGAGGAATATTCATATATAATAAGATAGAACCATCAATCTTAAATATTACCAAAATTAATTTCCAAAATTACATTTTCTTGGCCCTCCTTTTTTCTCTTATGACCCATTATTTAGCTTTGACTCACTGTACACCAGAATCAGAGGCCAGAAACAACAGGGTACAGTTTGGACTTACTTAGTTCTCCTCCTTTATTTCTTACCTCAAAAGGAGACGAGTTCTTTGACTTTCTGTCATGAGCATAAACTCACTGCCATTTCAGCTTGCAAACTGATGATTTCTACAGTTCCTCCTAACTCTTGTTTGCTCAGCTGAGATCCATGCATGAGTAAAATATGTGGATTTAGAGATGATTGACTTTAATCCTCACAACTTATTAGCTACTGACATTGGCCAAATTATTCAAGTCTTCCTGTCTCAGATCCCTGGTGTAGAAACGGGGTCAATAGCACCTCATTTATGACATCAAAAAAAATTAGCTGAGATCGCTGGTACACCACACTGAACACATGCTGCAGGCACAGACTGAAAGCCTGCTCCACCTGAGTGCCTTTATCCCGAAGCCACCTGTCCTGTTGTCTGTGAATTCTTCACATCCTGTCATGGGACAGTGAACTTTCATGATTTTCAACTTCAATTCCGTTATGGTGACTCAAATTCTAACCTAAAATAGTCTTCCCAAACCCAAATAATTTCAAACACTGATTTATCTCAGTCATTTTATTACATTTATGTATTTATTTGTACATTTATCATATATGTATTATATATCGTATGTGTGCATATGTATGTGTATAAAAGAGAGAGAGAGAGAGAGAGAGAGAGAGAAGGGGTTAGCAGACAGTTTGCAGGAATCTGTTTTCTCCTTCCACCATGTGGTTTCTAGTTATTAAATTCAGGTTATCAGGCTTGGTGGCAAATGTCTTTATCCATCAAGTCATCACAATGGCTTATATCTAAGTAATTTATTCAAGGCCAGTCAACAACTATGTACTCTTGGAAAGAGTGAAAAAAGTAAAAAGGATAACACTGGGCCCTATGGAGAAGGCAAAACCCATAGTATAGAGAGGCACCTGCCTGGTTTTTCCCTTCTATAATAGCTCAGTTGCTGTGGTGCCAAAATTGCATTTCAGGTTAAGGACACTACTATTCTCTCTTCCATTCCATTTTTATGACTGCTGAGGCCAGGAAGTCTCCCATTTACTCAAATCTGACTCAATAGCTGATTAAACCTAACAAATTACTTCAAGGATTTTCCCAAATTTTAATCATAAATAGAAGGCATCTTGATTTAGATTCAAGAGTGAGTAACTTTCCATTTACTTCAATTCCTTATAATCTGATATCTTCCAAATAAATCATAGGGCTCTTCATAGTCTGGAAAGATTTATTACCATAGTTAACACACACACACACACACACACACACACACCCCTGTATGTCTATCATCTATTTATCTATTATCTATCTATCATCTATTATCTATCTATCTATCATCTATCATCTCTCTATCTCTATATCTATCATCTATTATCTCCCTATCATCTATCTATCTATCTCTCTATCATCTACTTATCATTTCTCCATCTCTCTATATATCTATCATCTATTATCTATCACCTATCTATCTACCTACCTATTATCTATCATTTCTTATCTACCTATCATCTATCTATCTCTCCATATATCTGTCTATCATATTGATCATCTATGTATCAGTCATCTCTCTGTCTCTCTATCTATCATCTATTTTCTCCCTATCAATCAATCAATCTATCTTTAATTTCTCCATCTCTCTATAGACCTATCATCTATTATCTATCATTATCTCTCTACCTACCTATCATCTATCATTTATTATCTATCATCTATCTATCTATCCATATATCTGTCTATCATATCAATCATCTATCTATCTAATCATCTATCTATCTATCATCTATGTATCTATCAGTTTCAAGAATTGGAGTCAACATGAAACAGGCAATGATAGGGTCAATTTTCTCCTGTCTTTCAGAGCTAGAAAGAGGACTACAGACTATGTCAGGTGACATCAGTGGCACAGCTTCTGGTGTCTCAATCACTCCATATTCCCTTCTAGGTGTGACACTCAGCTGGAAGGGGAGTGTGAAAGAGACATGCTAGAGGGGTACAATTGCATGGTGCTAATAAGGAAACGTGGGGTTCTCTTGGCAAATTGCAAAATAGCAAAGGCTGGATAAAAAGCGGTTACTCTTTTCTTCTCCACCACTTCATATTTTAACTTCTTTAATCACTTCATTTCATGCTGTTCTATCTTCTGCATAAAGACATAGAGGTCACAATTTATGAGGGCTTGTTGAGCTCTGCAGCTGGTTTAGGACAAAGGGGGAAATAGCCAAGAGATCTAACACCCACTCAGCTGCTTTTCTAATCTGGGCTAAAGACTATGAAGGACTGAACAGAGCAGATGAGCTTAACATACAATAGTTATAATTCTGGGTGGTCTCTTTGGTTTGATGCAGAGCTTGAGCCAACCTTTAAATATGCAAGATCAAGGTTAAACTCAAAGATTTGGCAGGAACCAGCACCTTAGTTATTCTGACATATTTTAACTGTGAATCCTAAACATTTTTTAAAAATTAGCAGTGTCTTCCGTAAGTGTGAATTTGCTTTAATATAAAGTATTATATGTGTATATATATATATATATGTGTGTGTGTGTGTGTGTAGAAAGATAATATACATATAAAGTGTTTTAAGTGTTCTATTGCAGTTATTAAAATGAAATATGAAGTACATGCCTCTTCAGACAAGTACAATGACTAAGCAATTTTCAAAGAATGAACTTAAAAATAGTTAAAAATAGAATTTCAATTTTGTTCTTGTGTTTCAACAAATTGCTTTAACATAATCTGCCCCAGCCATGTGGACTGGGAGATGGGAGGACTTGGTATCCATGAGAATCTGTTGTAAATCGATGGCCAATTCAGGTATGGAAACTGAGAAGCCTCCTGGGAAAGGAGAAAAGACAATTCAGTTTGGAGAAGACATAACCGGCCCAGAGCTGAAGATTGGGTTTACAGCAGCTTATATTTCCTCTGAGCTGCCAGATCTGAACCTGAATACACACCTTCCTCTGGTAAAAGATTTCTCTAGAAATTGAATTGAGCTAGTAGTGCAGATGGAGGACAACCGGGATACAGCAGGGTCAGTACCATACAGACCAAGAGGAAAGACTCAGATTTTAATGCAAACCCTTGGTGGTTAAGGGGTCTCAGAAGAAGGAACCAGTTCCATCTACTTCTTACCAATTTAGACTTAAGGAAAGGAATAAAACTTGGGGAGCCATGAAACTTAAACAACTGACCCCTTTATGCATGAGATTTCTGAGGTGATAGGAATAACCCCCTATTGATTAGATTAAAATTCAGCCATAAACTTGACCTAAAACGGGGCTGGATGGGAAGAGCATGATTTTTTTTTCTCAGCAAGGGAGGCAAAAAGGATTTATTAGAAAGTATATTTTAGTCCATGATGCCCCAAACAAGAATCCTTTTGGGGATGTGAATTATGCAGTCGTGGCATGAAGTCAATGTAACATTTGAAAGGTGGGGATTAAGTTATGTACTCGTTGGTTCAATTTTATTTAAAGTAATTGTAAAATACACATAACAAAAATTTACTATCTTAGCTATTGTTTTAAAAGTATACAAATTTTTATTATTTACATTGTCAATAAAATGAATGAATTCTCTTAAAATTTTATATCTATCACACATTTATTATCTTATAATCTTATAATGTCTAATTTTGCAATCATTAAGGGAGACATTTGGTTACATTATTTATTTACATTATTTTAGCAGCTAGAGTTATGCATCATATGTTTTGTAACTGCCTTGAGACGCCTATAGTCAATGTTAACATGCTTTTAAATATAGACATATTTTTAAAAATCAAATGTGTCAATTAAAGATAGTTAATTGAAACTCTAGTTTCTTCTTACTTTCTGTGTTGTATGTGTGGTGTGTGTGTGTGTGTGTATGCATCTGTGGCATATGTGTGTATGTGTGTGTGTGACTGTGGCACGTGTGTGGGGGGCGTGGGGGAGCCATGTATGTGTGTAGTACGTGTGTGATGTCTTCCACTAGGAATGTCTTCTTTATTGACTTGAGACGGGGTCTCTCTCTGAACTGGAATCTCATCCTTCCATCAAGGCTGCCTGATCAGCAGACTGTGAGGATCCACCTATCTCCATCATCTGGAATTATAGGCACAAGAAGGCATGCTAGCTTCTTACATGGGTGCTGGGAATCTGAAATCTGGTCTGCACATTTGTAAAGCAGACTCTGCTAGCCATTGAGTCATCTCTCCAGCCCCATGGTATTTTTTAAAACTTCAGAACAAGCTTAGCCATTTTAAGTGCAATGCCCAGGACTGCTGCATCATTTCTTTTTATAGAGCCATCATGTCTTCTAAAACTCTATTCCCTTTACATAAGAACCTTCAATCAATTCCTTCCCCCAAACCTCTGGTAACCAATGTTATGCTTTATGTGGCCTTGACTGCTCTAATTTCTGCATAAAAGTAGAATCACAAAGCCTGTGTCTTTCTGTGACTAAACTTTTACTTAGCATAGAAGTCTCAAGCCACTTCCATATTGTAGAATGCATCAGGCTTTCAATTTTAACCCTGAATAATATTGCAACTTATCTTTCTCTTTTTCTCTCTCTTTATACATGCATGAATACACACGTATGACACATTTTGCTTATTTATTCCCTCACCAATGGGCATCTGGGAGCTTTTTACTTCTTAGCTGTTATGAGCATTGTTGCTTTGGACAGGGAATACAAAGAGCTTTTTGAAATCTTGTTTTCACTTATATATGAACCCAGAGTGAGACTGTTATATGCCATGCTAATTCTGTATCCTGCAGTTGGTGCAGTTTTTAGTCTAAAATAGTGAATCCAGGGTCCACTTTTTTTACGTCCTCATCAATGCTTGAAATTTTCTACAGTTTTGTTGTTATTGTTTTGTTTAGATTTACCTTTACTGATAGTGATGCAAAGTGTTATCTCATTGTGGTTTGGGTTTGCATCACTCCACCAGAATTATCAGAATCTTCTCATAAGCTTGCTGCCCTTTTGTGCGTCATCTTTAGAAAACCGAACAGAAATACTGTGCCCAATAGGGTGGCATCTCCGCTGACAGCAGGTTCTATGTCGCATCTTTAAAATACAGTCAGTGCAGCAGTTGAAACCGGGTTCTTCTGCTCAAGAGAGCTTTGCTGAAAATTAGTTCTTTTGTTCCTGGAACACAGGTACAATAAATAAGGATGAAGGAAAGAGAATTGCTATCAGGATGGAGAAAACTGGAATTTTGTACTGCTTTCCTGTAACTTCCCCTAATTGTGGTGTCTGAGATTCTCTGGAGAAAAAGAAAGGCAGAGAATGTGTCAAGTTGTGTAACTTTTCTCAAGTAAATAGCCGATGCTATCCATCTCTCTCGTCAGGAAGAACTGCCAGAGAATACTAATGGCCGGGAGACTGGAGTCATTGATCTTCATCAGGCAAGTGTATTATCCTGAGCGCACAGCCCCTGTGCCTGGCCTCTTCCCACATCCCCTCTGCTTCCGCCTTCTCTCTCCTGCAACTTTCATTTTAACATTTAAGTCATTAATCAAGGCAGTGACCTTGACTGTGAGTCTAAATTTGTTGGTTAAAAAATGGAATGGAAATCTGAAGATGTATAGCCCCCAGCAGCAGGAGACCCTGCCTGAGTTCTTGAGGATGGTGGAGCAAGCAGGAGCCCAAAGGAGTGACACCAAGACACCTACTTTGCAAGCTCTTCCTACCTGCCAGAGGGCGCAGTTCCATGTGGAATCCCAGGGGTGGAACTCAGAAAATGAGTGTCAGCCTTGAACACCTTTTATTATCTCAATTTGAAGAAGGAATGATTATAAAATCAGTAGATGAGATCTACATGAAATGTAAAATGACCCCCCCGCCCCGACTCCTCATCTCCACTCTTTCTAGTACTGTGTTTCTGCTGTGTAAAGTGTATTGACTTTGAGTTCAGGCTGATGTGGATTCGAAACAGCATTTTCATTAATTCGTTGAGAATTTCCTACAATGTGTTCTGATCCTACCCACTCCTCCCCCCAATTCTTCACGAACAGGAACACATCTGCCTGCTCCCCCTAACCTCTTGTCCATTTGTGTTGGCCAATGGTGGCCAACCCCTCTTCCAGCATGGTTGACTTACCAGGGACCACAGTCTTAAAGAAAACTGAGTTAGATGTGTGTTTTAATCCCAGAGAAGCCTAGCAAATTTCAGGCAGTGGCAGGGAGGAGGGGGCACCTGGAGGGACTTTGCTGCTGAGGCCCAGTCCTCCAGCAAGTTGTCTCAAATGAACTAACTACAAAAAACAAATAAACAAAAAAACCTTATTTGCTGTGTAAACATAGCTTCTTATCAATGCTTGGCCTGTCCTTTAACAAGCTTGTTGCCCATAAGGAAGTTATTGGTACCAGTAAAGCTGGGTTAATTTTTAATGTGTTTGTTTCGATTTAACTTTTATAAATCTGGTATCCAAAATCCTTAATTTACAAGAATTCCTGTGAAGTTTAACATAGGCAAGATTCATGGAAGGACGTGTGCAAATGTCTGAAGCTAAGAGATGCTGTTTGCTTTGAAAAACATGGTGACTATCAAGTCAGGCACACAAAAATCTGGGATTGGAGTCTGTACAGTGTGTCATTTTCCACTCGTGTATATTGTAGATGATCTACCATTAGCCATTTCTGACACTAATAACGTTATGAAATTTTATGAATAAACTTGAGTTTAGAATAGAATTTCTTCAAAATACACTGAAATAATCACAGTGGGGTGTGTGCATGTGTGCAGACACAGGTGTGCACGTTTATGTGCATGGGAGGTATGTATGCATGTGTGGTTTTGTGTGAATCTATGGCATCATTAACAGGAATCATGGAACAAAATTCCTTCTCTAATTACAGAATCTTTCGTTAGAAAACTAAAGATGGAAAATCTTTATATACATTATGGGAAAATGCTTTATTAGGGAGACCAATGTGAATGACAGAAAATTTAAGTCCTTTATGAATAGCTTGATGCTTCTTGAAATAGCACTCTCCCAGTCAATAGAGGACAGCAGTACTGTTTTTTTACACCTGAAAATGCTGCTATTGGTGAGCACAACTTTATCCTCACTTGTTTATGTGTCTTTTACTAGGAAGACTCACTGAAATGATGGCTTGGATTACTTTGTTTAATATGTTGATGGGACAGTTCACTGGATGTACTCTTGGGACCTTTCTGACTGTTGTCTCTAAGATGCTGTTGTGCCTTTTCTTGAGTCCACCATCTTTCCTATCTAGGTTGTGAAAGGAAAAATTGATATCTGTTCAATTTAACAAATTTGCTTAAGCCAAAAAATGGTTCTAAAGTCAACCCGTATTCCAAAAATATGGTTCAGGCTGCTGTATTTTAACACATGTGTCACTTATATGTGTGGTCAGCAAGAGGAAGTGACACAGAAACAGCTCTGTATTTGCCTTATCTGTACTTGGTATGCTGAGACACTCCCATTCTATAGACATGGTCTAATCAGTTGTCATTATGTAATTGGCTAAAGATCAAATCTGCTGATTGGCTGAACCTTAGTTGTTTTCGTTATAAGGGTGCATTCTTATGTTAGGCTATAATTTGTTTGCAAGTCAAACTAAGGTGTTGTTCACTCTGAATGGAACACACGTAGGCCAAAATTTATCACAAGATATGGGAATCAGTTTAGATCAAAGTTAGTTGATAGGGTCTAAGGCCAGACTGAAGAGACACAGCCAGTACTGCAAAGTCTGTCTGTCCCTCCTGCCCTAACCTCCCCGTTCCTTGTGAACTTTTCACTCTGTTTTCTAGTAGGCAGTTGTTTATTAAATTTAAATGAACATTCTCGCTCTTTGGGGTAGAAGTATACAAACGTGGATCTGCATTAACCAGGACATACCTAATGGGGATCCATGGTTGGTGAGGACTGTAGCAGTGGTCCTGAGTAAAAGATGACCTCAGCTTGCCATGATAGCCTGCTGAAACGATGTTCTTCATTTTCCTGTCTTGGGTTCATGTTTCTGCAACTACCGGGGTCAGTTGTTTCTGGGTGCTGTTCTTTTGTTTATTTATTAGGTTTTCAGGAAAAAAAAAACCACATATCAAAACTTTTCCCATTTTAAAGTTTACCATAAAAAATATGCATATTGTTGAGTAGGATCTTTTAAAAGTTAAGTTAGTTCTCTGACAATTTCATAGACTTATATAACACAGTATTTACCCTCTACCCTTCCACTCTCTCTTATCTTCGACAACTCTCAACCACTCCATCCTTCTAGCCGTGCTTTACCAGATTCATGACTTTTGGGTTTGCTTTGTGACCCATTTAGTTTAACCAGGGTCATATGTATCACAAATGGATTGGAGCTACCCATCGGAGTCTGGTGCGTCGCCAGTGGGTATACAAATAAAGTCATGACTCCTCTTCTCTCTGACTCTATTTGTAGGAAACAGTTCAGCAGTGAGGGTCAGAGCCCTACAAGTCTCTGCTCTGTCCTTGCCTGTGTGTTGATGGGTTTGACTTCCTGCAGACTCAATATAATCATTCTAGGATATTTTATATTGTGAAATATAAAGAGAAACAAGCCCTTTTCCCCACTTCTCCCAGTACCAGATATATCCCATTCTGTTATTGTTTTCTATGAATTTAACACTTTAAATAATTCATGTGGGTGGAGTAGTGTAATATTTGTATTTTTGCAGGTGACTTATCTTGCTGGCATAATGTCCTCAGTGCTCATTCATGTTGGACATTTGACAGGATTTCTTTCTTTTTGAGACTCAATAATTCCCAGACAAGTGCTAGATTTGCTTAGCCATTCCTTTAACTGTGGAGACAAGGCTTTCATTAACTTCAGTGTCCAAATATCTTTTCAAGATCCTTTTTCCCTTTTTACGGTACCCAGAAGTGGGTTTTCTGGAAATTCTGTTTAAGTTTTTCCAGGAAAGCTTCCCAGTTTAGGTTTCTATTAATAATGATAATATCTAGATATTATATATAGATATAGATAATGATTAATATCTATTAATAATGATGCCAACTTCTTCTTCATACCCTTGCCTGCATGGATGTAAGTTCACCCATGTTGTGCACTACCCACAGAGATCAGAAGAGGGCATCAGATACCTTGGAACTGGAGTTATAGAAGGTTGTTAGCCACCATGTGGGTGCTGGGAATAGAACCCAAGTCCTTTGCAAGAGCAGTCAGTGATCTTAACCACTGAATCATCTCTCCAGCTCCCTTTATCTCTTCATACAGGCTTCTGTTTAGCTTTGGGTGTTAGGTAATGCAGGGCTCATATAATGTAGGTGTCAATTTTTTTTTTTTTAAGTTTTGTAATTCTGCAGTGATGTCATCTGGTCCTGGTGTCTTTTTGTTGATCAGTTACTGATAACAAAGTCAATCCCCTTTATAGTCAGACCAAGAGCTTTAACTTCTTCCTGATCCAGTCTTGCTGTTTCTTATCTCTGAACAGCTGTAGATTACTTTCTCTTAGTATTTAATTGGTATTTTTTTTCCAGTTCTGTTTGGAAAGTTCATTAAGTTTACATAGATGAGGCAGAATCTGATTAGAAACTACACCAAAAAAATTTGTATAATGTAGCAAGCTAAGTTTGATTTTAATAATTTCATTGAAAAATTCTTGAAGACAAATGATCCAAACATTATTGCTGTGGTCAATACTGAAGTCTGTAATTATTCCTTTTAGTGACTAGAAAGAGGTTACAGAAATATCCATTCATAAAATGCTTTGGGTCTAACATGACTTTTCCACTCGAAATTGCAAAAATCATTTAGCAATGTGCAGATTCTACAAAATCGTACTCCAGAATTTTATTTTTCTCTCCCTCCTCATTTCAAGTTACACTTTACTCAGTTTTTGAGTTGTATTTTGATAATACATACCAACTTAAGACTGTTATAAAGTGTTTCCTGGAATGTTTTATAGTACCATCATCGCAGGTTATATGTTTGTTTCAAATGTAGATCTCATATGTATGTGAGCATAAAATAGATGTTAAGCAGATTTGTGTGAGTCTCTGTTTCCTTTTAGTAATCTGAGCTTAAGATCTCGCTATCCTGAGATGCATATATCTGTTGCCCCCGGGGACTCACAGCTTCATGCTGACAGGCAGCACTTGATTACCCCCTGCATGCAAGTATACCAGCAACTTTTACCTCCTGTCATGGTCACGGTAAATATTCTCTGCACACTCATTCTGGCTGTACAATACCTGACAATAGCTTGTCTCCCATCATTGCAAAGACTTTTGTAAAATTCTCAAAAAAATAATTCATTTTAGTTTGTTTAAAACTCTATAATTCCCCAAATCAATACAGAAAACTGAATATCAGAATTTTGAGAACTGATAAAAATGATATCAGAATACACCAACATTAAACCTTGAGATTACATTTAGTCTTAACAATGAACTCATCAGTATGTGTCTTGGTTGCAGTCTCTTTCATCCAAGGAAAAGTATGGGGCTTGACAGGGTGAGCTGTCGGCTTCTTCATCTTTCTTTTTCTTGTATTGACTCTTTTGGTGGGGTGCGTTTCTGCTACGGGGACCTGTCCGTGCCTCAGCTGTTCGCCTTCTCTTCCTCTGCATTGTAAACTGGTTTCTGTTGTCAATAATTGGTATCTAAGATGGCCATGCAAAGTGTCTGCCAAAATTGATGTGTGTGTGTATGTGTGTGTGTGTATGTGTGTGGTGGGGTGTAGGTCAGAGATTGCTTCAGATGTCTTTCCTCAGCTCTTTTTGTAGACTAGCCTGGCTTTTCTGGGTCCTCAGTTTGGGATCCTTTTGTCTCCGCCTCCCCAGCATGAGATTATAAGTGTGTGCCTCATACCATCACAACCAATTGTTTTACATGGATGCTGGCATAGAACTCATGACAAGCATTTTACTGACTGAGCTCTGCCCCTGCCCCTGTCTCTAATTGCGGTACTTTTTAAGTGTTAGAGAAGCCATAATTAATAATGTAGCCAGAGCAATGGACAAAGCCCTGAGCTACTAGAAGCAAATGTGGAGGCATGGACATCTTATTTAAAACTAAGGGCTGCTTTGAATCACACATTTATTAAGTTATAAAATCTTGCTTCTGATGCCTTTCCAATGAAAACGCAAGCAGGAGAGGATTCAGGTGCTGTGACCATGTCATTTGGAACAAAAGGGTTAGCGGGGACATAACACCCCTTCAATCACTCCACACAGGCAGTTCCCAGCTTTTACGTCTTCTCTATGATGTCCCTCTTTGTTTCCTTTCCGGTCGGTGTCCACCAGCCCAACAAAGCAAGGACTCAGCTTCTACTGCTCATTCCACAGGAGCAGCAAAAGCGGGAGCTTGCAGAGGACACACAGCTGCCGAGCTTTCCTATTCTCCTGCGTGACTTTCTGGGCGCAAACATAAGCAGACTTACTTGTTTGTATGTCCTCACATACGCTTTCTTCTGTCTGACCTCCCTGATTGGAACTGAAGGGAGATTAAGAGAGATGTTGGAGGCAGTGCATTAGTCTCACGTAGAACTGGCTTCTTGCCAGAGTAGTTTATCTGCCTCCCAACTAGCCTGTGAGTTTTTAAAGGCCCACAAGTCTTTTTGCATTTCTTAAAAGTGTATTCTCAAAGATTTATTATTCCTCAGTATTTCATTACAAAAAAAATGTAGAACGTAGATCATTTCTATTTGATTACTCAAGCACATGATTATTAGACTTGTCAAAAGTCAAAATATACACTACATGGAGGTTTATCCTATTGCGTCTTCATTTTTTTTCCTTCAAAAGAGTTTTCTTGTGATACTCAGGAACAAAGCAAACTTGTTTAAATGGAGAAAAAGGAAACCTTCAAACTGTGTCATTTCTCTTATATTCAATGTTAATTTAGAGACCCAAATCTTTAACAATTTTCTATACTATTATGATTTATTTGTTCGCCTTTAGTATGGACTTGGATGGTGGATAAGACAGTGATTTCTTTATTTCCCTTGGAAAAGGCATAGAAGTGAAGAAGCACAGCTGGCAGATGCATATGGGAGCTTGGCAGAGGGACTGAAGCAGAGTGGTGGCTGCCTTTCTCTGTCCTTGCTCTTATGCTGTGTCTTTTTGTTTTGTTTTGACACAATATATTTGCAATATACTATGTAGAAGCCAACAAGTGACCTTTGGTATGGTTTCTCACCTCTGCCCATTGGTGATGGCATCCAGACAGCACTGAGGACCAGGGCGTGTCCAGTACTGTGGCTGGTGCTGACTTCACCTCTCATGGGCAGCTTCTCAGTTCTGACTATGCTCCCTCTGAAGGGTGCCTCGTTCCCAGCACACATTTATGTCATTCTGTTACTGAGATCCAGAAGAAAGGTTGAGAACAGTTCATACATCTCAGGAGATTTGTCTTTGTTGTCCTTCTCAGAGAACTCAGACACAAAACTTCAGAGGTTGAATCAAAGGTCAGCCTTCCTGGAAGACATCCAGCTGTTGTTCTCAACTCTTCTGTACTTCACACGAGCATGTGAGTGCACGTGCACACACACACACACAAACACGCACACACACACCTGTATGCATGCCTTCTACCAGAAGTTATTTATCCCCCAATGTGGGCCACAGTGCTTGTGTGGAGGTTATTCATAAATAATCTCAAGAACTGATTTCAACGCTAGGTCCACCTGTAAGAATGTGAATGTCCTCTGGGACTTGGTTTCATTCTGTAGTAGAATATGGTTAACAGTAGTACTTACCTTTTAAGGTTATTGCAAGACTTAAATTGCCACACACATTAACAGTACTGAGAATCATATTATAACTATGGCAAGTCAGGGAATATTAAGCATTATTGCTTTCTGTTCTCCCACTTTCTCCTTGACTTGTAAAATTAATTCACTTACATTATGAAATCATCAAAATAAACCTTTGAGTGACAACAGAAACCCTGAAGGATTTGAAAGAGGGATATTTGGCTAGAAAATGCATTAAATAAGAGAGAAACTTTGTAGAAATATCAGTTGATTTCAGACTTGAACAAATCAGATAAAGGTGCAATAAGAGCTATCTCACTCAAAAAACTACCAAAATCAAAACAGAAAATTCTAGAGAATAAGAATTTTACCACTACAATGATAATTTTATATTTTAATTCATTAGTTTTCAAATTAGATGCAAACAGAATAAACTAGACCAAACCAGATTCAAATATATTAAATCAGATAAATATAATAAAGGACTCTCTTGAGACTTAGGATTTACTAATTTCTTTTACTTCAGAACAAGACATTAATTTTCCTGGACCTCCATTTTTTTTCTGAAAGTTGGAAGCTACAACTTGCCCACTTGCAGCTTGCCCACATCAAGTGATAGCACATCTGCAAATGCACTCTCCAATGCTGGAGTTCTGCTGGAAGAACTGATCTTAAAATCTACCATGCTGTCTGCCCATCAGCAACATTCCATCACTCTTTAAAAATTTAAATCTGCGATCTTTATTCTGCCTTTGGAAGCCTTCCATAGTCAGACTTTTCCTAGTCAGCCTATCCTTGCCCTTGTTTCTTCCTATTCAAACAGCTCCTTGTGTCACACTGATCTTCAGTCTTTATTCTTTTTCTTTAGAAAGTCCTGTTATCCAACTTGTGTGAATACACTGTTAATTGTTATCCATTCTAAGTTTTATGTGTTTCATAATAAGAATGTGCTTCTTATCATCTATATTAGACTTTAAGGAACCCAAGATGGCCCAACCAGGTGAAGCCATAGCTGAGAAACCCAGGCCTCTTGGGGTATACAGGACATGCAAATTCCATTGTCTTCAGAATTTCCCTGAATACAACGTCATTTGGGTTTTTTTTCATACCCCATGTTTACTGAGCATCTATTTTCTGCCAGGTGAAAGGACAAATTCTCTTGAGCATGAAAGGTGAGCGTACACTGTACTCAAGCCAGTGGTTCAATTGCAGGGCAGATGTATGCACAGAAGAGTCATTTTTATTGAGTATTATATTTCTTGGTTAAGGTCCCAGACTTGTCCTCTTTAATAACAATCTTCTTCATAACCACGTCCCATTGCTAAACTTTGAAATAATTGAAGGCTCTTACTCTTTTTCTTATTAAATATGCCCTTCTATTTACAATACATATATTGAACTGGAATTGCAGTTTAATAACCACAAAGATGATAGCCAATATGGATGGAGTGTGTACTATAGTCACTTGCTAATGACTTCATGTATTATCTTGTTGAATCTTTAGCACCCTGTTCTGAGGTTCAGACCTCTGAGAGTGCTTGGGAATTGATGTCTTCACTTGTCAGTGAGTGTAAGGATGAATGTAATTTCTAGATGCGAGAGGAGAATAGGTGGGGAACAGAGTCCATTCTTCTCTAGTGCTGGATTCTATATATAGTCTGATCCCTCCACCTAAGGTTACATTATCTTGTCTGGAGAGTGTGGGATAGTCAATCGAATTGCCCCGAGTGCTTTCAGAGACTGCGCTAGCATTTCACACATATTTTTTTCAAAGCTTGAATTTGGAGAATAAATGTTTAAGACTCTGGAAAATGAAGGACACAGTTCATGGTATGGCAAATTGCAGATCCAGGCATGGAATCTCACCTCCCTGCATAGCCAGCCTAAGGCTGTCTGCTGAGCTATCAAGTTGGGTACTGATAAATGCAGAAGTCTTCTGTTGACTCAGAGGGTCCTGGACTAGTGCTCCTTTCCAAGTTACTGTGAGAGTATTAGCATAATAAGCATGAAAGTGGTCTGAAACAAGGAGCCAATAAGCCTCCACTGATTAGACCAAAGGATACAGCACATTTCTCTCTAATGTTTTGTTTCACATGAAGAGAAAAGATATGGTTTCAATCTCTATCTCAATAATTTTTTCAGGAAAGGACAAAGTTAAAAAAAAAATTAAACTAATTTCCGAGCATGGGTCACTCTCTTCATAACACATTTTTTGCTGTATTAATGGCTTGTTAGCATTTTAGCAGAAAAGAGAGATGTTAATGAGGCACTAATTGCCCCCACCCCCATTTAAGCAACTAATTATGGTTAACAGATATGAATCTATATCAGCTTTAAAACCTAATGAATTCACCCTTCTGAAGAGGAGTGATTAATGAATATGATCTTTTTGCAACAACAAGAAAAGGTCACCCTGACTATTGAGAGTAAGATGTTGAAACGGTTGCAGATTGCCCAATGGTTTTATCTGAATCTGCTATTTAAATTAAAAAGGGTTGTCTCCTGGTTGCTTTTATAAGCAATCTGGAGATTCAGCCAGCTTTCTTAACTCCTGGGCCAAAGAAACCTTTGAAAATTTCAGCACTTCTCTCTCTGCTCTGAACAGTGTGGGCTTTCTTTCTCTCTGTAGGATTGGTACCTCATTTGCAAGTTTTAAGAGAGCTTTGCAAGCTTGAAAGATTTGGGACTCCAAGGCGGGAATGAACCAGGAACTCACATCTGTCCCTGTTGGTACTGCCTTGAGATTCCATGCCTGTTTAATGTCCTTGTCAATGACTAACGGTGTAGCTACCCTTTGGCTAAGAATTAATTATTTTTATCCACTTTAAAATTTCTTGTGGTTTCAGCTTCCTATGCTTAAGTTTTTTCAATGTCCTTCAATGTTACCAGAAGCTGAATACAAAAATTAATACAAAATTATCTTAAAAAATAGAATAAGATGAGATGGAGCACATTCAGGACACAAAAGGGCATGAATGGCCAAAGCGCAAAAAATAAGAGTCTGCAGAGTGTGGGTCCTTGGACAGGACTCCTAATTTAAACTTCATTCACCCAGAAATCAGGGACCAATGCAGAAGAGAGGGCTTGGAAAGACTGTAAGAGCCAGGGAAGGAGGTTCATGATGATATGGAAACAGAGTCTTATAGGCTCCTGGGACTTTACTTATATGAATTTACATCCGGGGTGTCAACATGCACAAGACCCATGCAAACTCAAGCAGACGAAAACTCAACACAGAACTGGGCAAATGGGCAGCAGGCCTAAGTCTTAGTCAAAGAACTATTGGTAGCTGATTAATTCTGGGTGATGGAGAACTGATTTTTAAAGGAATGACTCTAGATAGGATGATTGGACCCCAGTGAAGAAACCCCAGGGATGTCTGAGTACACTGACTTGACTCAATAGGCCTTAACACAAATGACAGAATGCATGAAATCCAGTGTGTGTGTCGGGGGGTGCTATGGGAGAGTGCAGATGGGGGAGGGGGCATAAAAATGATTAAGATGTTTTGTATGAAATACACAAGAACAGAAGAAAATGTATGATAATATATGTAAACCACACAGAGCATTATGAGCACTGAAAATTGGCTCCCATATGTATTCTCCAGTTTATTATTTTTATTAGTTTTTATCTATTTTTACATCTTCTAATGAAGATACTACTACTTTCAGTAAAAAATATAATAGAACATTAGATCAATCAAACTTCACACACACACACACACACACACAGGAATAAGGGCTGGAAAGATGGCTTATTGGTTAAGAACATTGGCTACTCTTCCAGAGGATCCAGATTCACTACCCAACACTCACATAACAGCTAACAACCACCCTTAACCAGTTCCAGAGAAGGGAATCTGATGACCTCTTCTGGCATTCGTGGGCACTGACTCATTGGTGCACTCAAATACATACAGGAGAATGGAGAGATGCCTCAGTGATTAAGAACACTGACTGCTCTTGCAGAGTACCTGCGATCGATTCTTAGCAGTCACATGGTGACTAACAACTGTACTTAACTCCAGTTCCAGGGGAATACAATACCTTCTCTGACCTCTGTGGCCACTGTACAGCATGCTGTACTTATACACCAGCAGGCAATACACTCATACACTAAAATAAAAATAATGAAATGAAATATAAAAAAGTCACACATGCACATACAAATAAATAAATAATAATTTAAAAAGCAGCAGTCATGGTGGTACATGCCTTTAATTCCAGCACTTGGGAGGCAGAGACAGGCAGATCTCTGGCAGGTAGAGTTGAGGCTGATCTACATAGTGAGTTTCAAGTGAGCTGGGACTACAGGGAAACTCTGTCTCTAAAATCAAATTTAAAAAGAAATGAATGTAAAGTAGTGAAGGTGGTTATTCTTATTTTAAGTCTTGGATTTTCTAATAGGTTTCCCATCCTGTTGGCCTTTATTCCCACAGCTGATTGTGTATATGCATATAGCTTCTCATACAGAGTCCTTCAATTCACATCTCCTTCCAATATGAAGCAGTTCAGTTCCATTCAGTCTTAACATCTACTAAGATGAGCCGACCATTCCTCCACAGTATGGGAGTCCAAAGAGGAATGCTGACTGGTAAGTTCATGGGCTAGGCTTTCCTGTGAGGTATCCCTGTGTGATGCAAGAATGTGTACAGTCTTTTCAGGTGCGGCCTCAAAACTGGGAAGTCCTTAATAGTGAAGCTAAGCGGTCAGTGGTTTGTGCTGATTTTACTGAAAGTGCTTCTGCCTTTGGGCTGTACTCAATAGAAAGCAGGAAAGCCATAGTTTCTATGTCCTAGTGTTATAAGGAGCCCCTTCTCCTTCAGTATTGCCTTGCAACTTTCTGTCTCCCAAAATTGTGAAAATATAACCCTGGAGCTGAAGAAAAGAAGGACGTGTCAAGAGTCAAGAAGATATCCTGAAAATCTAGTACTGCTACGTCTTATGCTTGAATCTTTCCTCAAGTATCAGGATAGCACATGCCCCACCTATTTAACCCAGGCTAACCTGGAACTTCTGTAATCTTCCTGCCTCTCCTCATTAAGTAATGGGATTACGTGCATATAATATGATGCTAGATGTGAATTCTCTTTCCACTGGAGCTAACAGGTATCCAAGGAACAAACTTTAAGCCAATTTCTTATTATCTAGGCTAGTGAGTTTTACATTTCCCTGATAATCTTGAAATCTTAATTGATTTGCATAATTTCCATAAATCCCAAATTGGATGTTTGCTGTGTTGTAAGTACATTTTTACTCCTTTACGTAATTACATAATCAAATGTGCATGTACAAATACAACACACAATACGTGCCAAAGTATTACAGTGTTGTTTTACCCTCCAAGCTAAATATCCAACTGTCTAGAAGATTATGAGACTCTTGAGGTTGGATACTGTGCTTTATCCTTTGAAATTTATTCTTACAAGACACAATGAAAATGTTAGCACTGGAGACTACTGTGTAACAAAAGATGACAAGTGAACCTTTGGCTATCAACTTCATGACTTAAAGAAATCATTTTGTTACCTATGCAATTGTATTTATGAGTATGAAATAGAACCAGATATCTGATATCTGAATCTGGGTTCTGGCCCATTATTAACTGCGTGGGTTTGAGCAGATTTGAGTATTTCTTTTTACTTCTGTTTTGTCATTTGTAAACTTAGGATAACAACAGACATTTAGACTATGGTAAAGATTGAGTTAAGTCTACATAATGGTACATATACCATTTAAAGTTTATACTCTAAATGGTAGTTTTTGGTATAAATTCTCACTTTGTCATACTGATTATTTTAAAATTTTGCACATTTCTGTTTGGTTTTAGGAGGTTTAAATAAGTTTTTGTTTATTTGTTTGTTTGCATGAAGACAAGACAGGTCTTTCTGTAGCCACAGCTGGCCTAAATCCCCCTGACTTTGCTTTCTTAGTGCCTGGATTAAAGGCATGTGCCACCACATTGACTGTGTTTCAGCTTTGAAGTTAGAGTTGAACATTACACAAAGCAAAGCAAAACATAAAAAGTTAAAACTGTCTGTTAAGAATATCAAGAAACTACCACTAGGGTGGGAGATTATAACACTGGTTAAGGGTTTTCCCCTCTCTCTCTCTCTCTCTCTCTCTCTCTCTCTCTCTCTTTCTCTCTCTCTCTCTCTCTATATATATATATGTTACATATATGTATGTATATATGTATATATTCATCTGTATGCATGTGTCATTTTCTATTTTTAAGTTTTAATCTTTCTCTTTTCCATTAGTGTAATTTTCAAAATAATGAGATTCATTATGCCATTTTCATATATGTATATGATGCATCTTAATGACATCACCCTTTACCATTCTATATGCTATTAGCACACAAATGCATATGGAAAATGTGACATGCATACACAATGAAGTTTTATTCAGCCATAAAGAAGACAATTATGTCACTTGCAAGATGGATGACATCGGAGACCACCATGTTAAGCAAAATCAGGCAGGTGTAGAAAAGTGTCATGTTTTATTTCATATGCTGAATCTAGATTTTTTTTTAAAAGACAACAAAATCAGAGGGAAGAGGACTACGAGTCAGTGCAAGGTGGAAAACAAGTTGGGTTTCCTACGGCACTGTTCATTCAGCACATTCTTACCTGTCACTCTATGAAGTAAGTAAATGAGAAGTTATGTTCCCTGTAGTCGTGTCCACAGAAACCTAGAGACTCAAGGTCAGAACCAAGAATAACACTTTTAAAAAATTGTAATGAGGATACTGAACTGAATCCACAAATCTGAAGGAGTCTGACTCACCCAAATCAACATGACAGTATGTGCAAGCTGGAGACAAGCTGACATTCTCCTTTCTTCTCATTTCTGTGGGGAATGTTAATCACAAGTTAGACAAGAAAGCTACAGAACAGCAAGTCAGTCTCACCCTGTTAGTCAGAATGGGACATTCATGGACCAGATACTGCCTGGCAGGCAGACTCTGGCTGAATCCGAAGCCTAGGTTTTCTTCTATAATTTTATCTTACCACTTCCCAACCAATCTGCCCATTTATATGTGTATTATAGAAAACTGAAAATTGGAACTATTTCAGTGGAAACTTGTGTCTTTTTCTATCAGATATTTTATCAGACAGGAATAGCTGCCGTTTTCTTCCCATAATGTATTTTCTGAATCAAAGCCACTAATACACAATCCTAAAAGTCTGGGGGAAAAAAATCTACCTTGACAAGTTAGCCTTAAAATAATCAACTGCTTTTGGAGTAGAATCGGTGGACTGTAGTCTAATGCATATTTTATATCTTAGTTTAATCCATCTACTGATGATATAAATCTTTAATCCTCAGTACCCCACTTGTTAAGGCAGAGTTTGTAGAAAGCCTTCCAACTCAGGATTATATAGCCTAGTACTAAAAGGGGTCAATGCTCTCCAAACATTTAGCTATTTGCACCATGAAAGAATTGGGTTGTGTTAAATACTCAGGAAGAGAAAGATTATAGGATTTGGGTCACATTTTATTGGGTGGTTAAATAGAAGATTAGTTCTTGATTTTCCTGGAGGCTCCACTTGCAATTGTTTTCAAAAGCTTTACCTTCTGAGAATTAATGTGACAGTTTGAAGCATTTCAGTGTCCAAAATTTCATCCTTCAGATTAAAGCAAATTGTTAGGAGAGACTCATGGGCATGTTTTGTATCATAAGGTAGATGAATATATCTACAGAGACTCAAAACTCAATACCTTCTAGCAACCCATCAATGGGAAGCTAATTTCACAGTACTAGTATGAAATGCGTTTGACTCTTGTTTGGAGTAATTCATCAAGGAACATCTGGTCCTCTCATAAAAGCTTCGCAGTTTCAAATAACTTTCCAGCTTCAACCGCTCTCTATCAGTATTCTTTTTCGATTATTAATGTTATGGACAAGTTTTGTATTGCTTAGTGCCAACATGGAGAAGTCTGTTTTCAATGTGTCTAATGTTGCATGAGCGAAGGACTCTGTTCTCCTGAGAGCTTGGTATCTCCTTTTGGTGAACCTGACTACAGGAATGTTTGGACCTCATCCATATACATCTGTGTGGAATCTCCCAATTCTTCTCCAAGTCTTTTTAGAGTTTCTTTGAAGCTTTCCTGGTTTTAATATTCATTTTCATAGTTATTTTTGTTACTATTTTGAGGCAATAAAATTAGTTTGTGGTTGATTTCAATCCAGTAGGAAAGCAACAGAAGCTAAATGCACCAATTCTGATATAATTTGATAAGCAAATCAATTTTCTGTGAATAAATGAGTTCTGTAAGCTTGGGGCCAGATCTATTGGAAAATAAGCCCTATAGCTTATGGAAGCATGTCTAATGATGGATTTCAAAACATTAAAAAAATATTTTGTATATTACTACTTCCCAGAACCCTCAAAACTTTATGGAGTCATTTGAAAGAACATAAAATAAGAAAATTAAAGTGGGAATATAATGTGGGGAAATGAAGAAAAACTATGAAGAAAGTGAAACCTTTTGTTGAAATTACTAAATAATAGCTGTATCTGAGCAAAAATATTGGGACTTAAGTTCACTTGAAATTCTCTAACCCCAATGACTGGGAAGAAACAAACATGGATTCCTCTTTAATTTGGTATTTTGAGACAGAGTCACACTATGTGGTCCAGGCTAGCCTGAAACTCACTATTCTGCTTCTATCTGTCAAGGATGGGCTTATAGCTATAAGGCAACACACTTTGCTTGGGTTTCTTTTAAGAGGACAAAAGAAAATATTTTAAGCTGTTGGCTCTATTAATCCACTGAGAATTTAAATCTTGTGAAACATATACTTATATGCATATGCATATTTAATTCAGTGATTTATCCCTCATAAAACAATTGCTTCAATTACAAACAGCCGTGTAGAGCACAAGGTATTTCACATGGACTAATTGAAACAGGCTGGCATATAACATTTTATTTCTAATCTTCCTTCTGAATTAAGTGGTACGGGTTGATAGTTACAATATCATCATCTAATTAAGGCACACTTTTTGCATAGTCATTAT
Organism: Eospalax fontanierii; assembly: GCA_035773235.1. Classification (NCBI taxonomy): domain Eukaryota; kingdom Metazoa; phylum Chordata; class Mammalia; order Rodentia; family Spalacidae; genus Eospalax; species Eospalax fontanierii. Next base: position 35,057,123 of record CM069547.1, read on the forward strand.
AATAAATATGTAAATATAATGGCAATTGCAGCTGTAAACTCAGGTCATAAATGTGAGTGAATTTATAGGGAGTTCCTGGAATAATTCATGGTGAAGTACCTAGTTCCAGTTTAAAGACGGAAATTAACACTAGAATTATAAGAACCTAGACAATATAGGCTTTCTGACTCTTAATATCACAACTGAGGCTGTGTAATATAAGCTGTCAGAGCATAGACTAGCAAGCAAACATGGTCTCGTGTAAAAGGCTACTCCTCGAGTCAAGATTCCTGTCCCTAGAGCATCTAGTTGGTATCACTGAAAATGAGCTTAGTTTTCCAACTCAGAGCGTTCAGCTTGCAAATGCAGGGAGGATGGAGGATTTAGAGAACTGACCATTTGGCATGTCCTAGTTACTGAGTCTGCTCCTCCACCTTCTGCCATTGTTACTGTTAGGCAACCCTCCCTATGTACATTCAGCTGACATGCTCACTGTCCCTTCATCTCACTCTTTAAGGATTTTGAATTATAGTTCCTTGGTATTCCTGGCCATTGGGTACTACATAACTTTTGTTTCTCTATGTGCTGCCTGATTATTTGTAAATAATCATTATTCAGTTCCTTTCCAGTTATCTAAATTGAATTACATGTGTGCTTATGTTTGGTTGGTTTTTGTTTGCCTTTTGCTGGGTCCTTGAGTAGTATTCTATACAAAAGTTACTAACTAAGGCTTTATACTTTCTATTAAAATTTTTCTTTTTCAAAATTTGCCTTTTGAAAAAGTAAGACATTAGAAAAACAAGAAAATGATTAAAAAATAGCAGTTTTAAAACACATAGTAGACACTGGTTAGTATTCACACACACTTTGTTTCTTTAAAGCTCAACAAAACCTTTGCTTTATGAAGTGTCCTCTCTGTTTTCCACACAAAAGAAGGTAGAAAGGTGAGACTGTGGCTCTGTGTTTGGATGAGATATCTCATATGCTTAATCAGGAGGAAAATGTAGTTCAACAGAGAGTGGAGGAACTTGAAGAAAATGACATGAAAGATGGACCAGTGAGGACCAATGACATGTGGGAAAGGTCTGTGGGCAGAAAGTAGGGGAACCTATGCAGAGAGGAAAAGAGTGGAGTCTCCGGGCAAAGGCAGAGGGGGACCCACAGGACAGAAAGAGAATGGGAAAGCGGTGATGGAAAAGAATGGAGGGAAGGAAGGACAAGGGAAACTAGACCAGCTCCACACATGGCGTGTGGCCTGGTCTTGTAGTCTTGACTTTTTACTCAACACTGAAGAAATGGGAAAGAGGCAAAGAGACCTTGAAGAAGAGAAGTGAGACTGTAAAAGAAATACTGAAATAAACTGGAAGAGAGAGATAGAGATGAGAGAGAGAGAGAGAGAGAGAGAGAGAGAGAGAGAACATGCAAGAAAGAGGAAAGAGTAATTGCTAATCAGGATAATTTTTGTAACTAAAAGCCAATAACTTGCTTTTATTTAGTATCTGATAAAAATAGGATGAAAATGCAGTCTTAGTAGAATGAAAAAAATATTCCAGAGGCAGGAAGTATTTTTGAAATGTGATTATATCATCCCAAGCAAATAAACACCCAGTTTTAAATCACACACTGCTGTTCAAGAAGTCTTGGTGGAAACAAGGTCAAGTTTACTTGCTGTCCAGTTTGGTAGCAAACTGTTTGGTATTTGAACTTCCCATGGGGGAAGAGTTGCAAAATATTTGACATCTGATGCTTGACATTTTCAAATTGAGAAATTTTTATTTAAGTTTTGGTATCATTTGAATATTGATTTTATTGCTTGCTCTTTTGACTTTTACCCTTTACTTTCATGACAATTTGCTTATTATTTGAATGTGGCGCACTCGTCATAAAATACGTAGGTACTGTTAGAACCATCTGGAAGTCTTAGGGCATGCCTCACTTGGAACTGTGCTGGCTACAAGGCCTGCATGAGGCATCTGCATGAATGCCAGGTTTCCATCTCTACATGGTCATTCTTGTACATTGTTTCCATTCAGAGCAGTGGCCCTAGGGGTTGTTTTGCTCCACATTATTCCAGTTTTTTTTTCCGCCTGTTGGACATTTATTATTACTTCAGCTTGTGTCCCTACCAGTCCACTAACATTTAACTTGCCATGGTGACCAGAAGCTTGCTTTCTGTCACCTCTGGAGACATTCTCAAACCTGTCTCACCCATTCTACCAGCCTTTTGACACATGTACCTCTCCTTTCTGAAAACACTTTCCTACCTGGTGTCTGTGGTTTGAATGAGAATGACCTCCTTGGCCTTCAAGTATTTGGACATTTTGTCTCCAGTTGGTGGTGCTGCTTTAGGAGATCTTAGTAAGTCTGATCATGCTGGCAGAATCAAAAAATTGGAGGCGATACTCCACTCCTAGTACCATTTTTTATCCAGTTAGCTTCTCTATTGCTGTGATAAAACACTGACCAAAACCAGCTTACAGCACAGTTCATCACCAATGAAGCCAAGGCAAGAACTCAGGGCAGGAACCTGGAGCACAGACCATGGAGGAACACTGCTTACTGACTTTTTCCCCTGGCCTGTGCTCAGCCCGCTTTCTTATGCATCACAGGACGGCCTGCCCAGGAGTGATACTGTCCGCAGTGGGGTGGGCTATCCTACATCACCCAACAATCAAGAAAATGTCCTATAGACATGGCTTCAGGTCAGTCCGATGGAGGGAATTTCTCAGTTGAGGTTCCCTCCACCCAGGTGTGTCAAGTTGACAAATAAAGCTATCCAGTACTCTGTACAGAGCAAAGTGTTTCCGAATGGCATTTTCATTCAGCTGTGTCATGTACTTGGCCGTATTGGTTCCCCATTCCTCTCTTCTGTCTCCACTTCCCTCTTATGCTAACTCCCTTCATCTTCCCAAATAGTCTGTCTTCTGTTTCCATGCTACATATATTATATTAAATAGGTATATCAACAATAATGTAGAAACATGCCATATTTACCTTTTGTGGGTCTTCTTTTCTTTATTTCACATGAAGATTTCTAATTCTATCTGTTTTCCTTAAACCCCAGTTTCCCAGTGGCAGTACCATGATGTTTTTCTAACTTTAGATCTCTAGGATGATTTGAGATCAGATATTCAGACACACCTCCAGCTTTGCTTTTTCTGTTCTGAATTGCTTTGGGTATTTAGAGACTTTTGTGAGTCCATATAAATTAAAGGTTTTTTTTTTTCTATTTCTTTAAAGAGAGTGTTGTATAGTTTTTTAGTACCTTTTCTCAGTTTTATCCAGAACTCCAGAGAGGAATGACTGAAGTAGTCCAGAGTAGAATGATATAACCAGCATATTTGAGAGACTAGAAAGGAAGAATGGCTCTACACTAGAAAGATGTTTCTAAGAAAACAAACATGGGAGCCAAGTTAGAGAGCCTTCCACTGGCCAAATTGGAAGAAATTAGAGGAAATAAAAATATTATTAAAACATATTTTCAAGGTATGGGGGCAGAGAGGGAAGGAAATTCTTGTAGATTATCATACTTGTTGCTTTTTGCATCAGGATCTAATCAAGTTTCATGAACTGTATTTGATTATTAATGTGAATAATTTTATAAAATGATGAAGAACCTAAATTAGGTCTTGAGTATGTAATTCTCAGACTTAATGAGTAAGAGCTTTCCTTCATTTTCCAGCAAGAGGACACTGAGGCTCTGCAAGCTGACTACCTGAGCCTCTTTTGGGGTCCAATATTAGGCTTAGCAGAAAAGGGACACAGTACCAGGAATGAAACAGAAAACCCAATCCATTGGCTACAGAGCCACCCTTTTGGGTAGCAGATGTAGAATGAAGTTTGGCATATCAATTTTGAGTACTGTCCCCCGCACCCCCAATAGTGTTGTTGAAACTTACATCCCTTGACTCAACCATGCTTAGTGGATAATGCTAGGAACAAGAAACTTACTGAAGATTCCAGATGACATTTTGTGATGGCGTTCCATTAACATTTAGGACTTGCACATATTTTCCTAAGATCTGAGGGAAGTATATTTTGCCAGATGTGCTAGTGTTCAAAATCCTGGACTGCAGAGAGATGAGGAGGAAGGAAGCCTGTGCTGGTGGGAGGTAGACTGTGTGAATTAAGGTTACCGGCACCTCTGTGCCCCGCTGTATGTCAGCACTAGCTGGGTGAATGTCAAATGAGGGTAATTTGCTCCTTTTTTTTCTTTTCTGTAATTCAAAGAATGAATTGTAGAAGCAGACAAATGCATTATGCAGTTTTAAAAACTGAAGAACCAAAAATAACTCAGGGTGTGACCAAACAAAGAAGATAAAGATGGTCAAATTTTTCTTTTTTCTTCCTTCTACATAGGTCTCATTTATTAAAATGAAAAAAGAGAAAAATTTACAGTTTTCTCTTCTTCTAATTAAAAACAGTTATTTTTAACTACACAAAACAATCTTCAAGGACAGTAAGTAAGACTAAGGAGCACGAACAATCTCATGACTTTATAATGTAATCTAAATCTACCAAGAATGGTTTAAACATATTTAAGGAACAAACCTCTAAATTTCCCTTATCTGTACTCAAACATGCACTAAAATCACAGTGAAGTGTGTTTGGTCAAATATAGGTTGTCTCAGAATAGTTTGGTAAAGAGCATCTCTTTTTATTTCTTTTATAAGTTCTTGTTCCTTTCAATAGTTTGATAATCATTGCAAAGAATAGAACTCTGCATAAAGCAAGCGTGATGCAGGGGCCTGAATTCATCTGTGATTGTTCAGCTTCTTGTGATGCCCTCTACTGCCATTGCTAATATTCCTGGGGCAGTAGTTATGCAGCTGTGGAAAGTGCAGGGCATAAACCTGTTAAACTGGGTTCCTCCTGTCAACTAATTTTCTTGTTATTTATCTGTCTCTTCTCATAATTCTGACCCCCTGGTTTCAAGACAAAATGTGGACTTCTTTGAAATTGACTTTATTTGATCACAAGAAAGCAATACCTATTTAAGTCTATTTGCTAAGCAATGGTATGTCAAGTCTTAATGGAATAGCTCATAACTATTTAATGACCTTCTGATTGCTACAGGCTATTAACAGGGACCCATTATGACTTTTTCATCAGGGATATAGATTTATAAATAGAGCCATCCTTTTATTTTAAGCCTAAGGAGAAATTCATAAGGTTGGTACTCACAGTCAGGTGATGCCCAGAGCGACAACATCCTAAGTCAGTCATAAGCTTTGGTTTGCTGCTAACTTTTTGAGGCTATAGGAATTTCCTACTGAGATAGCAGCATTTCTGTGCATCATCACTGCAATGCACTCCAGTGCCACTGTTGAACCTGACTCTAGAGAGAACAGCTGTTGTTTGTCCTCACTTTCTCCAACATTGTGATTATCCCCATGTGTCAGCATAGTTGGTTCTCTATACCATCTGGGTCCACATTCACAAAGTCAACCAACCACTGGCCCGAAGTGTTCAGAATAAACTGTGTCGATTCCAAACACATCAACTTCCTCTCCCCGACTGGCATTACTCCTAGGACAATACTGAAGAACAACTATTTCCATGGTATCGACATTGCGATAGGTATAAGTCATGCAGAGATGATTTATGTATTCAGGTGAATCTTCCTCGCTTCTGTATAAGTACTGTGAGACCAAGGGATAAGAACATATGGATTTTGGTATCTGAGACAGAGGACCTGGAGCTAACATCTTGGAGATTCTAAGGGGCAACAACCCTGTTGACTAGGCAGGTTTATGATAGAATCTGCCCAGATGAAATGGCAACATAGGTATGTGATTTGCATTCATGAAGCCCTAGATTGCATAAGTATCATGAGAGCTGGGGGAGGGAGAAAAAAGAGGAGAAGAAGACAGAAGAAGAGAGGGAACTAGGTAGTTTCCACCATGTGCCTTCTGCTTTGCTTTGTTCCTTTAGAAGCATAGCCTGATCTTAAGTCTTCTTCCTGTGCTTGGATATTCAGCATTCTCTGTTCCAGTTTGAAACTCTACTCCATAGCTGACTAGTTACGTTCATGCCTTCCTTATGACTTCTCATGAGAATATCCTTATTGTACCCTATGCCTCTTGGAATATGCTCAGTAGCTGACTCAATACTTTCTCACAGAGGCTTTAATTCAAATTCAGTTTTACAAGCTTATTGAGTACCTATTCTGAAAAATAAAAAGGTATAGAATAAAAGACATGACATATTAGTGATTTTGATGCTTGAATTTTTCATTTTTCCTAAGATCCTCCAGTTCCATCCATGTTGTAGTAAATGACAAGATTACATGTACTTTATGGCTATAATTATCCACTGTGTGTGTGTGCGTGTATCATGTTTTCTTTACAAATTCACCTATCAATAGGCATCATGATTTATTCTGTTTTCTATAATATCACATGTTCTTACTCACACATTAAAGCTGAAATGTTGAACTCACAGCAATACAGAATAGAATGATATTTACCACAGGTTAGGAAAGGTGAAGAGAAGGGGATGAACAGTGTTTGACAGGTACAATGATATATTAGGACAAAATCATGCTTTAAATATTTCTAGCACAGGAGGTAACTGTGGTTGACAACAATTAATGTACATTTCATAGCAACTAGTAGATAGGAACTTCAGGGTTCCCAACACCTAGAAAAAATGTATGCCTGGGGTACTGGTTATACCAGTTAAGCGGATATGATTATTACATATTCCATACATGTACTGACATATATATCATTATATATATTATCATTATTATGTTATCTTAGTTAAAAGAATTAAAACATACAAAGCAAATAAATGATTGATAATAACAACAGTAGAAATAAAAGAAAGAACATAGTCTTTGGAGGAGTCCAATCTGCTTTTTCACTGCCCTCTGACATTTACTGACTGAGACATCTTAAGATGGAAATGAAGACATAAATTAATGAAAAAATTTGTATATGTTTTGTTACTGGAATGGATGTACCAGGAGGGCAGGAATTCTGCTCCTTTCTGTAATTTGGTTCCTAGGCAAATGCTTGACATAGAACAGTTGCCCAATAAATGCTTCTTCTGTCTTATTTTGTATGGCCTGTGCTGCTCCACAACACAGAGGGTTCAATGGCATGTTGGAAATAGTCCAGTCTTCAGATTGTTTGATGCTCTGGCCAAGCCACAGGTCTGTCAGTCATTATTCTTGGACTTTCATTAGACTAGGACACTGTTCTTTTTCACTGGGTGCCATACTCTGTAAAGTGACCCATTCCTTGGGGATAATCTTTCAGATAGGTGTATGTCTGACAGCCTAAAAGCTGCTTCATAGCCTAGTGTGTTTTTGTGTGCAACCACAGTTTCTGTGAGTTCATATGCGCAGGGAGCCCCATCATATGCAGAAATCACTGTTTTACAGCAGTCTTCCACAAGACTGGTTCTTACAGTCTTAATACCCCTCCCCCTTGACAATGATCTCTGCCTTGGGAGAAGGGAGTTTGATATATATGTCCCATATAAGGTTGAACACTCTAAAGTCTATTATTCTCTGCCCATTAACTAGTTCTGGGTCTCTGTATTAATCTCTACTTACTTCACAAACAAGCTTCTTTGATAATGGTTGACACACACACTAATCTACAGGTATAAAGATTAGTACTTTGGGAGCAGTTTAATATAATGTCCAATTAGCAGAATAATAGTAATAGACTGTTCCCTAAGGCCTACGACTTACTCAACCATGGGTTCTTGGCCCAGTTAATAGTATGAGACATGAGTTTCATCTTGAGGAGCAGGGTTTAAATCCAATAATAATGTGATTGGTTACTCCCATAACAACCTTGCCACTATTGTACCAATGAAGAGCTCTTCAGTGCTAGAGTTATTAGAGTCCATCAGCATTGCCTTGATTTTGCATAGATCCTGGGGATTGATTTAAACTTAGTCTCATGCATGCAAAGCAAGTATTTATCCACTAAGTCCTCTGTTCTACCCCTGACTTGGATCTTTTTGAAAGTCATAACTATGCTGAAGAAGTATATTTGTTAGGGCTGAGGAGGTGCCACAGGGATTAAGAGCACATACTGCTCTCACAACAGTCTCAAGTTTGGTTCTTAGCACCCACCTTGTGTGGCTCACAACCACCTCTACTTCTCCTCCAGGAGATCTAACTCAGACCTCAATTGGTACCTGTACTCATGTCCACAAACCCACACAGACACATACACATAGCTAAGGATAAAACAACATACCAAAATAAGTATGTTTACTGTTTTTCTTGTCACTTTTCTTATAGGTATTTCACTCATTAATTAGAACTGTTCAAGGCAAACTGGGCACTTTCTTTATCACTGACCATTAGATATGAAATTTGGTGCAGTAAATGCTGTTTTCCATAGTGACATAGATGCCCCTATTCCCTAAGACTATGTTTCCTGCAGTCACTTGACAAGTAATGGCAGAATTCAGCACAGGTATATATGTTTCTAATGATTTGGAGACACTAAGTATTCAAACTGTACCCTCGTCATTGTGTATGAACAAATACAGAATGACAATCACTTAACCAAAGGCACAGGAAATTGGTGAATACAATAAGATTTTAAATTCAAACTGAATAATTTGTAAAGTAATTGCCAGGTAGGCAACAGTGCTCTTCCTATGTTGCTTCATTCCCATCCTAGAAACACAACAAGAAGATCAAAGATGAGGCCAACTCCGGGGCTGGACAATGTAGGCAACATGCCGAGGATTTCTTTTCCATTATCGTCCTCACTTTTAGGCTTCTGATATATCACAGCCATTGAAGTATTTTAAAGATAAGTTCAGCTAATCATGTCCCAACTTATCTTATGTTGTCACATTTATTCCCTTTTGTGGAAGCAGGAAAGCTACTTTAGCATGAAAGCCATGAACAGTTTTGTGCCCGGTATAGCTTGGACACTGATGAAAGCTGTTGTTACTGACAAGGACTCTGGTGCATATCCACTGCAGCCAAATGAAAACTCCAATGAGAAATATTTAAATAATTTCATGCCGTTTTTAATACTGGTAATGTATGATTTGTAACAGTTTTGAATGTGGTAGGTATATGAGTGAGAACAGGCAGTTGATATATTTCTGTTTGAAATACATTTCCTTAGTTCACTTGCCCAAATACCAAAAACATTCTTAAGAAGAGAGGCAGAAGTTTAGTGGTAAAATTAGCACTTAACAAAAATATGCATTGTCTTCCAGCCTCTCCTGCACGTTAACAGCTCCAAGATCTGTCTCCCAGATCTGCTCCCTGAGGCACACACATAACTCTGAGGACTTTGCTTGGTTTGCTTCTTCTTTGAGTGACTTGTGGTCATTGCAGTTCATCCTTTCCCTGTTGAACTTATTATATCTGGTCTTTTTGTTTGTCACCAAATTCATTTCCACCCTGCACTTACTAATTTGACCGATGCATCTATATCCCACAAGGCTTTTCAGTCACCCTCAATGTGAAGAACTGCTCCTGCACACTTCCACCACAGGGAACTCTGCCATATCTTCTGCCTTGATGGACCAAAAGCTCCAGAGCTGTGAGCCAAAATAAACTATTCTTCTCTCAAGTTAATTCTTTTGCCAGGTGCTTTGGTAGCTGTAAGGCAAAATTAATTAAATACATAGTGGGATCTTAATCCAAACAGAAACTGATTACTGTAAATCAACTGAACACATACGCACATCTAGATGCTTGCTTCTGTCCTTGGTAGCTTCTGCTTGATAATTTAAATTCTTTCATAGTTTAAATTCTTTCATAGTTCTAGACGCCAACAAGTCATGAAGGGCATGACTTTACATGCTGGTTCATGCCTCTGTGCTCACTTTCTCATTTAGATTCAGCATCCTGTGTCTTGCTGACTTGACCCCTCAAACCCCAGTTTATGTCTTTCTAGCATCAGAGTCCCTAATATAGAGTACCTGCTCTTTGTCCTCCAAGCAATGGCAGTATGCCCAGGCCCTCTGCCTGCATCAGCAATGTCTCTTCACGGACAGTTGGCAGTAACCCCCATGGGTAACACAGCTAGTTTCAGAGTCCTGGCCAACCCCTCTGAAGTCCTTTATCAGAAGGACCTTGGACTTTACCCGTTCTTAGTTCAGCAAATTATTAGCAACTTTAAGTAGATATATTTCTGTTGTATGGCTATTTCTTCCTAACTGAAACATTCCATTCTGGAGCCAAGCTTCATAAGGCTCAGGAACTTCCAGAAACTTCACAAAATTTAAAACGTTCCTCCCTGGGGTTCTATCAACTACTCGGCAGAGAGTCTCTGCCCTACTGAGCTACCAGAAAGGTATGTAGAGAACTCCAGGATAGTAGTTTTTGTGAGTTATTATCCAGGCTGGGGTGGACTTTTTGGTGCTGTAGTTATAAATGAGTCATTTATTGTAAGTATCCCCTCACCCTTACTCATATAGGAATCCCCAATAAACTATTGCTTTTCCAAGTTGGACTTTGGTGGAATCATTACGTTGATCTGTCCTTGGTTGAATATCTGGGGTGAGTAGATGCTCGTTCGTGTCTCCACAGGAAAAACCACCCGACACTTTGTTCTTTCTTTATTCTTTGTGTCTAATCTAGCTTTTCTATTTGTTTTTTATGAAAATGTTGGTTGCTTACAACTACTTCAAAGCAGTCAGTAGAATCTGGAGTCAGACATGGTACTGATGTGCCATGAGGTTGTCTCAGTATTAGAATCTGAAATAAAGGCTTTGAAGGTTCAATATTTCTTATCAGAGTGTGGTGCATCTTAAGTTCCATTTGAAAGTCTGCTGTTTGGTGTTGTAGATTGTTTCTCTCCTCATAAATCTGTAAGCGTGACTACTGAAAACTAGCTGAATAGTTGAAACTGTATTTTTTATGCTGAACTTTATTTTATATTAATCTGGAAGCCTTTCATGTTTATACTGTATGTTGTCATTCCCTGAAGTCACAGAGTTAGGAAGAGTATCCAGCTGAAATTCTGTTTGCATATTTAAATCTCCTGTGTTATACTCTGTAACCAACCTCATGCCTAGTAAAATCTTATAGTAAGCTCTGTACACTTCTATCATAAGAAAAATATATGTATATGTATATATATCTATACTACGTGTATTTGGAAATATACTTAAAAAGCTAAATTTAATTGTAATCTAAGGATAGTTATTTAGAATTAAAGTTTAAAATCCATTGGCATAATAACATATGTTCATATTTACAGAAACATGTAAAGATAGCACACATAGGATATATACCTTAAGTTCCTCTGTTACTAAATTTTACTTCGTGGTGAACATTTGTTATAACTAGTGAATCAATGTTTATATACTATCATTAGCTAACACTCTTAATTTATTTCCATATTATTACTTTTTGCCTAATGTTCTTTCCTGTTCCTGAATCCATGCTGAGATACCGTTTTACACTGAATGGTCATAGCTCTTTAGATTCCTCTTAGCAGTGACAGTTTCTGAGATTTTGCTTTGGAGGTCTTAACAGTATTAAGGAATACTGGACAGGCATTTTACAGAATATTCATTAGATGGGATTTGCTGAAGCGTTCCTTATGTTTAGGATAGTGTTATGTCTGTGGAAGGATGACATCATGGACTGAGTATCATTTCATCACATCATATCAAGGTGTACAGATACTGCCCACATTTGTTCTCGCTGCTGGTGTTCTCCTTGATCCCCAGGCTGAGGTAGATTGCCAGGTGGTTGTCCGCATTAGAATTCACCCCTCTTTCTATGCTGTACTCTTTGGAAAGAAGTCATCAGCACAGCCCCACACCAAGAGCTGAGCCGTTGAGTTTTAGTCAACATAAATTACTGAAACTTTTCTCAACTGAAAATTTGTTGCCCTTTTCCTTGATTTAATAGTTCAGTGAATTGTTTATGCCTGTTAGTTCGGATACAGGAATGGATGTGTACATATATTATGTGTTAACTTTAAACTTTGAGTTTTAACAATATCACCATTGGAACTCCAATTATTTCAGCTGTTAAGAGTTCTGTGGACTCTGTCATATACCCATCACTATGAGGTTTTCTTTCTTTGTTTTCTCTCCTTTCTTTTTTTTTTTTTTTGATCTGAGCATGTTTTTCTGGTACCATAGCATGCTCCAGACTTGTTTTGTGTGTTTTGCTTAAGTCTTAGCATCTACCACTTCTTCAAGGACCCCTGACTCTTTTTTATCAGAGAACGATAGTAGAAACAAATTTTGGGTTCCAGGTATACTGGTACTACTGGAATCTCTAGTTTGTAGGCTCTCTCAACTGACAGAGTTATCTGTATCTAATCTAATCACTGTATGAACACATACTTGTAACTTTCTGCAGGTAGACATCTGTGTGTCTGTTCTCATCTAACACATACATACACATGTGTGTGTGAATGTGTTTGTGTATATGTGTGTCTTCGTATGAATATGAATTGAGAATCTCGACATCAGTTCACACTCATGACTGATTTTAATCAATTACTACCTAGGTCTTCCTTCATTCTTTCATTCGTTTGTTCCTTCCTTCTATTCTGCCTTCTTCCTTCCTTGTTTATATGTAAATCTTAATTGTTCAGTCCCAGTAAATACCTATGTCTTTGTTAAAATGATAATTCCCACCTCTGTATACAATAAATGTCATTGGTGCTTATGGACACTTACTTTTCTCTTATTCTTTTTTTTTTTTTTAATTTTGTGTATAATACTATTGTCCCTGTGTGTTTAAGTGCCCTCATGTCATGCAATGCTCACAGAGGTCAGAAGAGGTTGTCAGATCCCCTGGAACTGGAGTTACAGGCAGTTGTTAGATGTCGTGTGGGTGCTGAGAATTGAACCAGCGTCCTTTGCAAGAGCAGCCAGTGCTTTTAACCACTGAGCCATCTCTCCAGTCCCACTCTCATCTCTCCAGTCCCACTCTTATTCTAATAGACCAGGCTTTCCCTCTCCCCCACTTAAGTGCAGGGATCATTTATCCATAATGCAGTTCATTGCTTCATTGTATTCTGCATTACATCCTGGGTTCCTGTCATCTCATAGTAAACCTCATAAACATGAATTTTAACTATGTTCATTTTGCAGAAGAAGCTGAGACATAGAGAGTTTTCATTTGCCTAAGGATTTCACAGATAATATTTAATGGGGTTATATCTGAGGTCAGATTTGTGTTTCTTGGTTTGAAGATTAATATTTTCCTTTAAAAGGAAAACAATTATTACTTAAACATAAACCAAATTTAAGGTCATCTGTGAAGGAGGGCTGGAGAGGAAGATATGCTGCATAGAGGTGGGAGGGGCAACACCCCCTAAAAGACCTTCATCTGCATTTCATTATGTCATGTTTCAGAGCTCAGTCCCTCATAAAAAACTGATCCTTAATGTCTCAGGCAGGTTTATAAATTGCAGTGTTTCCATGGGCAGAAAGAGTATGAAATAGGTGAGCTGGATGGTGAGCTTTCAAAGCAAGGAATCGCTTGCCTTCATGTCAAGGTTCCTCAGAGGAGCAGAACCAGCAGGGTATGGAGAGATCACCTTGCAAACCTTCAGAGGAGAAACCTACTGCGGTGTTTTCTGCATGGCTTATCTCTTGCAAAAACACATGCTGAAATGCAATTCCCATTATGAGATTGTAAGAGATGGGAATTCTAAGAAGTGACTGCTTATTATTATTGATTACTAGCTCTGCCCTCAGGAACAGACCAGCCCATTCATGTTACTAGTGGATTAATGGGTGAATGGGTATTTCAGTAGAAGTCTGAGGTAAAAGCCACTTCAGTCAGGCCTCTATATGATGCTTTGCATGGTCTTGGGGCTCTAAAATCAAGAAAGCCATCATTACCTGTGGGCTCTGAAGCTCCACTGAGACTCATGAACGAAATAAACCTCTTTTCCTTATAGCTTACCCCTTTCTAGTGTGGTGTTATTTATCACAGGAAGTGGACAAAAAGCCCACTTTATTTTTCAAGAACCATGCAGTTCTATAAGAGTATATGCCTGTATTATTTCTAGGAGAATTCAGATTTTAAATATATATTTTTTATATATTAGATTTATCATATATTTATTTAAGATTTACATATTTATCATATGTGGCTGATGATAAGGAATGAACTCATGTAATTATGAAAATGCCGAGGAATGGAGAATCTGTAGTGTGAACCGCAGACTGGAGGCCCAAGGGACTTGAGGGCGCAGACAGTCTGAAGGTCTATTATGAAAAAGAATTCTGTCTTGCTGGCAGAGGCTGGTTTTTCATCCATGCTATGGAGAACAATCTACTTTACCCAGTCGTCAGAAATTTAAATAGAAATTTTATCTACAAATGTCCTTCAAATTGCCACTAAAAAAGGAACTGCTTTGCCTAAGACCAATGCATTTAACCTGTTATGATGCTTAATACTCCTTGTTACTTGATGATATTTAGAACCACCATGGAAACACACCTCTGGGTGTACTTATGGGGTGTGCTTATGGAGAGTGTTTCCAGAAAGGTTTAACAGATCAGAGATGGCCCAGCCTGAATGTGGGGATATCATTCCAAAGGCTGGAGTTCTTCACTGAACAAAAAAAAGACAAGAGAACCATCAGCATGCGTTGCCTGCCTTCCTGACTGTGGTGAACCATGACCTGCTGCTTCACATGCCTGCTGCCTTGCCCTCCCTACCACAGTCCACTGTATTCTTCCTTCAACCAGCAGCAAATTATCTCTTCCTTCCTTAAGTTGCTTCTTGTCATATATTTGGTCACAGCAGTGAGAAAAACAAATGTTACATCTGTGTTCTGTCCTAGAAACAATAACAAAAAGCCACTACAACCACAAGTCTTACCAACCTTGAGCCCTGATCCCATTCTGTTGTGTTGGTTCAGCTGTAACCTGAGGAGAAGGCCCCAGAAATGTTTGAACCAGCATTTTCTAGTATTAGATATTCTTGTGTGGGAAGAAAAAACTTTTCAAAGAAATGAGCATTGCTTCCAATATGTCTGAGCAGCTGTGATTTCTATTCTTAGCAAACAAGTGGATAATTTGCTAAACAAAAACATCTCCACATCCAGGCATCCATTGTTCACACAGCAAAGCCTTAGTGTGCAGAAATCTTCCAGCTGGTTTTGGCCTTGCCCTGAAATGAGTTTCATAGGGAAGAAAGCTGGTGATGTCAGCTACCCCACTGCCCAATGCTCCACGCTGCCTTTGATGACTAAGATGCCCTAGCAGATCTTAGCAGATGAGTTGCAGTATGACTTATTCATATTGTGAATTGGTGAAAATACTCAAATTCTCTGTGAATGAGGCTGCAGCTGACAACCTGGTGTACTGGGCTTTGGTGGGTGGAGAGCACAGCTGTTGAATGAATGGTGTCAGAGACACTGGACTGGCCAGGATACAGGCAAGTGGACTGCAATGTAGGCTCTCCTGAACCTTTTTCTTCTATCCTGGGTTCTGTGTGGCTTAGAATAGACAACTTTATTATAGCTTTATGTGTGTAAAATTTTCAAACATATTAAAGAGTGAATAATAGTTTGATAAACCTCAACCTACTCATCACCTGCTTCAACAATTTATACCCTTAATCTTGGCCCATTTATTAACGTAAAATCCAGACATAGTATTGCTTTATTTCTAAACACCGCAGTGTATAGCTTTAACAGGTGAGATTGTAAAACATTACCATAATAGCATTTCCATGCCCCCAAAAAGTTAATCTCTATATTCCTGTATCTAGTCAGTGTCGAAGTTCTACTTTCCAATGCCAGGCATGATGACACATACCTTTAATCCTATCTGTGAAATGAAGGCTAGCCTGGTCAACATAGTGAGTTCCAGGCCATCTGGGGCTACAGGGAGAACCTATCTCAAAGGAAAAAAAAATTAGAGTTGGGTTGTTTGAATCAGGGCTCCAAAGACATCTCTCTCTCTCTCTCTCTCTCTCTCTCTCTCTTTCTCTCTCTCTCTCCCCTTTTCCATCTCCTGTCCCCAAAGCTATATATAGTATTACTTTAGGAGAACTGGAAGAACTGAGTCAAAGAGAGCTAAGTACTTTCTGTATTAGTGACAGAAAAGCTCTTCAAGTTGTACTTATGCTTGTGATTCTATTTAGAGGGCAGGTTAGGATGACGTCTCTTGTTTGAATCAGGAAATAATTTCAGGGTGCTGTGTGCTTCCCTGGCGTGTTACACCTGGAGGCTCTTGGTACTGAGCTCCCTCTCTCTACAACTGTGTTTGAGTTATAGGTTCCACCGTGCAGCCTAACCTAGCGTTTTAAGGTTGCCCTTTCCTGGTGAGGAGATAGTATTATATTACAGGCCACAAAGTAGTGATTTTCTTAATCACTTAATAATTTTCCTGTCAAGAATTTTCTGAAATCAGTTGTATGGATATTGGAAATATGCTTATATAGAAAAGGTAGGATACATATTTTATTCTTTACCTTTGTCGATTTAAAAAATATGAAGCTGACGTCTCAGTAACTGTCAAGAACAACCAATGATTTCAAGTCATTGTAGACAGGTATTTTTTTTTTCTGTATTCAATGTTGTAGTCAACTGTAGAAGTTATTTTATTTATTTATTTTTATTTTGTATATGAGTATATTGTCTGTATGTATGGAAGTGCACGTGCGTTGTGCAATGCCTGTGAAAGTCAGAAGATGGTGTCAGATCCTCAGAACTGGAATTATGAATGGTTGTTAGCCATCATGTGAGTTCTAGGAACCGAACCCAGGTCCTTTCCAAGAGCAACCAACATTCTAAACTGCTGAGCCATCTATCCAACCTCACTTTTATTTTATTGTATTTTATGCTCTCTTCTAGTTTACTTTCTTTTGTTGCTGTGACAAACACTGTGACTGACTTGGGGAGGAAAATGTTTATTTCATCTTATACCTCTATGTCACAGTGTATCATTAAGGGAGCCAAGGTAGGAGCTCAAGGCAGGAACTTGAAGCAGAAGCCATGGAGGACCGCTGCTTCCTGGCTTGTTTCCCAAGACTTGCTCACGTGTCTTTCTTATACAGCCCAGGCCCACCTACCTAGAGATATACTGCCACACTAGGTTGAACCATCTTATATCAATTAGCAATGGAAAAATGCCTCACAAACATGGTCATAGACCAATATGATCTGTACAATTCTGTCTTCCCAGGTAAGTCTAGTTGTGCCAAGTTGTCAGCTGAAGCTAACTATGACATGCTCAGAAAAGCTGCTTCTGATTGTTGGGCTCTCCCTGAGTTCATGGCTTCTGTGATTGTTGGCAGTCCTATTGCTTTCTAATCAAGTTAGGGGCTCTGAGTCCCTTTTATACCTTTCTTCTATTACACTCAGGGATCACTTTAGAGGGTCAAAGTCCACAGACATTATATTTATGCTCCTACTAAATATCAATGGCTTGTAATTGTTGTGTCTGAGTTATTTGAATGAATAGAACAAGAAATATCTATGTTTCTCATCTACAACACAATCTTTACATGTAAGGCTCAGTGGAACAGGGAGCAGAAAGAATGCGTCTCTCAACTCTCACCAGTAAAACTTCCTCATGCGACAGATGGTGATTAACCCAGAAAGCCACAGCTGGCCAAAATGCAGAGAGTAAGAGAAGACAGAGTGTTAATTCCTGAATAGAACACTTACATCAAACCTCTGCCACCCAGGGCTCAGGGACCATTGTGGAAGAGAGGACAGAAAGACTCTAAGAACCAAGGATACTAAATGACAAGGAAGCAAGAGTTTTCCAGGAGGCTGAGAAATGGTGACAGCATCAATTACAGAAATGATGACAGCATGCACAAGCACACACCAAACAAAACTAGATGTGGAGAAATGGGTAAGATGTCCCAACCTAAGCTAAGAAACTATTGGCAACCAAAGACTCTGAAAGAAGAAGAGTTGGTTTATGTTACGGAAGTGAGACTAGGTAAGTTGACCAGGCTCTCGTGGATGGACATCTGGGGGACAGAAACTTGGCTTGGAAGGCTTTAACTTATGTGACAGAATGCATACAATCCAGTAAGGGGGGTGCTATAGAAGGGTGAAGATAAGGGATTGTATCTGAATATGCTCAAGATGTTTTGTATAACAATTGAAAATTTCAAAAATAAATAAATAAATAAAATTAAAGCTTTGAAATCAACTTCTAATATAATTCAATGAATGTTTATTGAGCACACACACACACACACACACATACACACACACACACACAAACAAATGCTTCTCTGAAACTGAAAAAAATATTTATGGGCTGGAGAGATGGCTTAACAGTTAAGAACACTGGGCTGCTCTTGCAGAAGATGCAAGTTCAGTTCCTACCACCCACACAGTAGCTAACACGAATTTATAATTCCAATTCCAGGGGATCCTATGCCCTCTCCTGACCTCCTCAGGCATTGCATGACATAGGTGCATTTATATACATACAAACCATACACTCATACACATAAAATAAAAATGATAAAAAAAGAAATATTTGTGTTTCAGTGTTTCAGAAGAACAGTCAAAGAGTACATGAGCCCACAGTGCTACTTTTAGTTCAAAATTGGGGTGATTGAGTTCTTCCTTCTGTAATTGATTTTAATATTTATACTCTTTTTTATGCTAAACCACTGTTCTTAACTGCATTAATATAAATACCTATTTGTTAAATAATTTCATAATGATTTTCAAGTATTTTTTCATATATTTTTGTATTGATTTGGAAAGAAAATTATTATTAACAACTATAATTAATAAATGGAGTTTAAAATGCCTTTGTACTTTTATGTGTCAGAGAGAGAGACAGACAGACAGATAGAGAGAATGTTGCTTTTCTTTAGAGCCATGTCAGTAATTTGTATACAGTTAAGGTCATTTGTTTTATTGAATCTATAATTTGCACTTTTATTTGTCTCAGATTGTGCTAGAAGAGTAATGGAGAAATGTCATATATTTCCCAGGCAATCTCTCTGATACCAGACATATGTCCATCTAGATAGGTTTTCTGGGTGGGCAGTTTTCTAGACCCCTCTAAGAGCAGATCTGCTTTACCTCTCTTCCTGTGAAGGGTCGATTGGAATGCATGAGGCAAGGCTGGGGTGGGGCTCAATATAGATATTATAGATCCATTATTTTCTTTTAGGTCAATCTAGTAGAAATTGTATTTTCAACTGGACACTAAAGCTCATCACATGTTTCTCCATTCAAGTCAATGGCAATTTAAAGTTTTCACAGATGTAATTTTACTGCCTGTCTGGAAGTAGGCAACACTGTATCATTCATCCAAATATTGTTCTCTCAGTTCTGAGAAATGATAACTGAAACGGATTTCAGGGTTTCAACTTGCATAAATCCCCTGTGACCTGTTCCCCAGTCTGTAACCCAGAGCCCCACAGTTTTCCCCTGGCCACCCTTTTGCTGGCACTAGGTTTTCAACATCTTGGTCAGTGCGACCCTTGGAACTTCTCCTCCTGGTCATACAGATGAGCAGACATGGAGACTGAGGGGAGGGGTCAGAGAACATGTGTCCACTTCCCTCCTGGCTTGTAATCCCTTCAACTTTCAGTCAAACTGCAGAAGTTGTTCTGTTTTGTTGTCCCTACTGAAATCTTAAAAATTTCAAACAAGTTCCACACCAATTCTCAGTGATCCAGTGACATTCTTTGTCATCCAGATCCAAGGGTTTCAGAGACTCCAAGGTAGCACTGGCTTGTGCTCCCTGAGCATCAGAGCCAGCTTTTTGAGGACCTTATGCCACTGAACAAAGGCTAGGCAGAGGATTGATACAAAAGCTCATTTGCTTAAAAAACATTAAAACTTCTCAAGCATTTTTGGCAGACATAGAAATCTTGGGTGATAAATAGCGCTTTAAAAGTTCCAATTTCACAAGATTCATATCACAGGAAAGTAACTTTACTAGCTGAGAAGGCATCAGCCTCAGCAATGGATGCTTCACTTGACCATAGGTAGAAGACATTCATCATTTCCTATCATTGGACCCTCTGCTTTCTACCCCTGCTCTAGAAATATATTTCAGCAAAGAGCTGTCCAGGTAAATGGATGATATTTCTCTGTGTTAAATTTATGGCTCAATTACAATCAATCTTACACTATCAGCTTCCAGTGTCTGTATATAATTAATATAAACAAAGTAGTGAACCATCATTTCTAATGTCACCCTGTTTCATGTTGGTAAAAAATGGAATCAATGTTTGCTTTATAAGTAATTGGTTCTGGCATATGATCTTAACTTGTCCAGGTAGGTATAATGGTAAAGAAAATTATTTCTTTGGATGTAATTTATTTCAGTTCTGTGAGTTTATGAGTGACACTCACCTCGCTTATTAACAAGTCAGATTAGTGCCCCTTCTGTACATGCCGCCATTCCTGGCAGATGAGTTGGATCCAGGGAAACTAACCTGCAGAGGTTAGCTTCTAAAATCCCCCCC
Source organism: Eospalax fontanierii (assembly GCA_035773235.1). Lineage (NCBI taxonomy): Eukaryota > Metazoa > Chordata > Mammalia > Rodentia > Spalacidae > Eospalax > Eospalax fontanierii. The sequence goes on from CM069547.1 coordinate 35,077,491, forward strand.
CACACCATGGAAAGGGCATGTAGTGGCCTGGCAAGCGGCACCATTTATGAATGTACAGAACAGAGTCACTTGATCACATAAGCACAGCCTATGCCATTCCTGTGCTGTTATGGAGCAACAGCTATAGGTCTAACACATCTATCCTAATCACTCATGAAAGACTTGCACATATTTGCCTTTTAAATCAAAATAAGTCTGCTTTAAAGCAATTAAACATTGACCTTATTCTAATGTGGCCATTCAGTTAGCACAAAACAGGTCATTTAAATTATTTCCTGGCATATATGTGTGTGTGTGTGTGTGTGTATATATATAATATATATAATATCTATTTACCCACACATATATTTAACATCCTAGATTGGATGCAAGGCTAAGCTTATTTACAATGTTTGGTCTGTGACCCTTTAGGGTTTGCTAAAGATATTGGACAGTAATTTCTCCACTGAAAACTTTATCAGACAATCCTTTGTTTGGCAAGATAGACATCTGCCTTTCCAGATTAATGTATTAGGCATTTTTAAATCCTAGAAGCACATTTAGCTGCTTTGCAGAAATTTCAATATGTGCCAAAAGGATTATCACAGATCCATTGAAGGTTTTATTATGTATGTTCATCTGCTTGCCCTGCAAAAGACTGAGACTTATAGCAAATCTTTCTATGTAAAAATAGCAGACCTGGTGTGTTTTGGCAAGGTTCCAGACTCTCTGATGCTAGATGTCACCTTGATACTTCATTCATTCAGTTCTCAAAATCTGTTTCCGCCTGAAATTAAATTGCTCATGTGCAAGTTGACTTTATCTGTGCTGCATTGAAGAATGGTGGAATATTTAATGAAATAAAATTAGATGCTTCAGAATTAGCATAATTATATGAAAATTAAAGACAGATGAAAAACCTGCATCAAACTGTAACATATGAAGTCATCTACTAATGTTTCTAACATATGATGAGCAGGCATATAAATTAAGAAAAGAATGCATATTAGAACTAGAATTTGAATGAAAACATGAGGTAATTTGTTAAATTAATATATTAGGTTGTAAACATATAAAATCTTGATTCAATATTAATTGTTAATTGTTAAGAGTTCATTATTTCCTCCTAAGAATATGAAGAAGAAAATGGAAGAGGGGCCACCACCTTAAGCACCTGGAACACAACACACATCTACTTCAACATTGATGAAGATGGAGCACAGAAGTCTCCCAGAAGCCGTGGCACAGAGTTCAAGATCTGAATTAGTGAATACTTTCTTGGTCTATCAAATAAACATTGTCACAAAGTTTATTAGAAGTTCTTCATATCATGAAGTTTTGAAAGGAGAGGAAAGGAAAAGGACAGCTCAAGTCTTCAATGATAGCTTATTGGTTAGGCATACTATGGTATAGCCACATAAAAGGATAATAGGCAGCCACTAAAATAGCTGATTGAAATGGTTCTGTCATAATAAATGTTGACTGTATATTTAATTGGAAGAATGCATTATGGGATGGCTCTGTAGTATAAGTGTTTTCAAATAAATTTCAATACAAAGAACATTAAAAAGTCTCAAAGTATATATAAAAGTAGCTGCAGGCTCCAGAATAGGCTGCTTTCTCCATTTGGCTTATTTGTGAATTCTTTCTTTCTCTCTCACTCTAATCGGTGAACAAACAATACCTTTGTAATATAAAACACCATATATTTTCATTTGTTTTTGTTATTAAAAAATTATATTTTTATTGAATTTTTGCCAATTTCATATAATACAGTTTGCTGATACTTAGATTCTCTGTACTTCCTCCTATCGCCACCTGCCCAGTTTAATGTTTTAACGTACTCTCATGTGTGTGTGTGTGTGTGTGTAAAATATGGCCTATAGATTCCAGTTTGTGTCTGAAAATCCCCCTCTCAGTGTGGGCCCATCCACTAGGACTAGACAGAGAGTCTCCAGGTAGCCCTAGCTGACCTGGAACTCGCTATGTACACCAGATTGGCCTCAGTCTCACAGAGATCTGCCTGCCTCTGCCTCCTTAGTGCTGGCATTAAAGGCAGTACCACCATGCCTCATAAAGCATCACACAATTTAAAAACAGAATGCCTTGCTCTAAATGACCATTATTATCTCGTTGTCACCTTGAAAAACAACAAAAAGCCCCTGAATAATATACAAATAATTTTGTTCTGTTTTTCCTAATATTGTGTTCTATATTAGAAAATCCTCCGTTTTCCTTAGCCTTGCTAAGATGAATCCTAGTGTTTCTTTTTTCCTCACTTTTTGTTCAAGATGACCTAAATCTCTGGAATAATATGTATACATGTCTCCACAGCTGTGAAGAATTGCAAGTAACCGCCAACACAACTCATCTGGTAATATTGGCATATATTTTTGAGGTCATCTGTTGGATTTTACCATAAATGGAAGCGTGCAAACTTTTAAATTTATTACATTTTATTTATTTATTTTTATTTTATGTGTATGAGTATTTTACCTGAATATACATAAAGGTACTTGTGTTTGCGATGCCTACAGAGGTCAGAAGAGGGTGTTAGATCCCCTGGAACTGGAGTTATGGATGATTTTTAGCTGCCATATCGGTGCTTGTAAAAGCCAATGCTCTTAACCACTCAGCCATCTCGCCAGCCCCTAAATTTCATTTCAAAGTAAGTCATACTTTCAAGGACGGGAAAAATAAAGGCAGAGAATAAAATTCATCTTTATTCATTTCACTATTAGCTATCTTTTAGATCATACCAAATTAAGTCAAACGACGCCATCCAGGCAATCATACTGAAAATATTAGAGTAGAAATTGAACATTAGACAACGGGGAATATGTCAGACCAATCTAGGGACATCCGTCCTGAATAAAAGACAAACGAAGTGGTGTCTGTATTCATTGACTGTGTGTTCACATTGTGCCCTGTGCTTCTACATACTCCTATCCTCATCTTGATGATCCCGAGAGGTCAGCATGTTTGCCCCTCAATTGCTGGGGTTCAGGGAATTTCCGTGGCTTGCTCAATTTCACATTCTAGGTAGTGGCTGAACCAAGGGAAGTCTGACTGCAGCATTCTTGATCTTCATGCCATATTACCCTGGTGACAAAGAGGGAAACAATTAAAACAATCTCTGGCTTGCGTTTTGCATTTCTTGTGTGAACACAAGTCTTTTGAGGTAAAAGTTCTGCTTTGCTTGATGCTAATAATATCCATGAACAAATGTCAGCCCAGGCACAGCGGTAAAGGTATTTAAATTTCAAATATGTTCATTTCTGCAGAGACCTGGGATGTCAATTATTTGTTATCTACATAATATCCTATTCATACCTACAATCAAGAGAATTATTTGTTATGCACACAAAATTGTAGTCCTGCCGATAATCAAATCAGAAGGATTTTAACATGCTGGTGTGATCATCTTTTGCCATAAGAGAATACACTGTGTCCCTGTAGAGTATGCCTTAATTATTGCTCTGCTCTTTTATTTAAGCTATTCTACATGAATGTCATTGAATTGATAGTGAACTTTGTGATGATAAGGCTACAGTTTTCTCAGAGTATATACTACAGATTATACAGTCTCTTGCTTTTTCTAGAAAGACTGAGAAGTGAGCTGACTTCTAAAAATTAGGATCATGTCGGAGATCACATCAGTGAAATTTTCAACATTTTGGAGAATAACATTGAGCACCTTCCCATTTTTTGTAGACTTTTATTTGTTTATGCTAGAAAGTTGGAGGATATCAATAGACTGTTATGAAGGTTCCTGACAAGGCAATGGTGATAGCTTTGTGTGCACCTGAGCCTCTCTCAGGAGTAGGTACAAACATTGTGGGCACTACCTTGATACAAACAACAGCTCCAGGACTGTGGAACACAAGCACCAAGTCAGCCTCCTTGGCACTAGAATAGTGTGACCACTTTTGGCATTCAGACGTATTTATCTTGTCTTTTGAAGAAGTTAATCTTCACTGCTTCAGTTTGATCTAGGATATTCCCAAAATCCCATGTGTTAAAGCTCTGGTATGCAGGTTGGCACTATTGGGATTTGCGGAATATCTAAGAAGAGGGATCTAGTGGAAGGTCTTCACATCATTGGGTGCATGATATTGAAGGAGACTGTGAGATCCAAGACCCTTACTATTCTACTATTGGGCTTTCTGGTCTAGAGCTGAATGGTCTTTCCCCAATTCTGCCATGATGTATAGTGCTGCCACCAGCACAGAGCAACAGGCCAATCAGTCAAGGACTAAAACCTTCAAAACTATGAGCAAAAATAACCTTTCCTCTTTTAAAGTTGATTTATCTCAGGCATTTGTTATAGTAATGGAAAAGTGACTAACACAATTATTCACTGCCTTTTAGTCCTAACATGATCATTACAAACACATTGATTTACTCTTTCATTCAGCAGATATTTATTGAGCTAACGGACCTAAGCCACCATCAAAAGGCTGCAGCTGGGCTTTCCTAGGCCTAGTCTATTTTGACTCCAGAGGCTTGCTTTCTTTCTTTCTTTCTTTCTTTCTTTCTTTCTTTCTTTCTTTCTTTCTTTCTTTCTTCTTTCTTTCTTTCTTTCTTTCTTTCTCTCCTTCTTTCTTCTTTCTTCCTTTCTCTTTCTTTCCTTCCTTCCTTCCTTCCTTCCTTCCTTCCTTCCTTCCTTCCTTCCTTCCTTCCTAAAAATAATTTAAGATTCCATAGCTGCATTGGTATTAAGATGAGTATAATCCAGAGTGAATTTATTATGTACTCAATAGTAGTGTTTTTTTGTCTTCTGATTTTGAAGCAATTTTAATGAAATATCTTCATGGCCCTTACCCTGGACCCTGTGCCTTTCATGTCTAACAGAGAACTCAGACTGCCACAATTGCTTCGTTTTTCTGTTCCATGCAGTCTGGACATCTCACAATGCAAAATGCATTTATTCTAAATGCAATGTAGACATGATTTTAATAATCCCAACACTGTTCAGAAGTCCAAAGTCTCTTCTGAGATTCAACACAAATGATTAACTATGAACCTAAGTATTGGAGACCCAGTTTGAGCGTCTCTTTTTCAGTAGCCAGAACAATCAAAGTTCTCCAGGTTTTATGAATGGCCTTAGACGGACTCCTTAGAGTCCAAAAGTCCCAAGGGACCACTCTTCTGTGACAGTGCCCATTAGAGATCTACATGCCTGGTGCCCATAAGAAGACAAAAAGTCTATCTTCCCTGCCTCATACAACTAACATTTTCTAATCACACTTATATCAGTGATCAAGGGTTTTTCATCAGTATCCAAAAATGGTTTACATCTAAATGCTGCATGTCTAGTTTTACCTAGCTCTCCTCTAGGACAGATAAGTTTCTTTAAATATATACTGATAAAAATAGAGGTTATGTTGCCCAATATTGAACATAAATCTAGTTTTAAAATTTGGGGGAATATTATACAGCTATATTTTCATTTCAAACCATAAAGTCGGACAAATTGTTAGAATGAAATGCTAACCCATAGTGTATACGGTCATTTGTGCTTTGACCAGGGATTTGCACTTCTGACGTTCTTTGCCCTGTTCTTCTAACAATGCTTTAATTGTTCAAAGAATCTTTAGGGGTTGAAATACTCTGTGTTTGATTCCTTCCCCATAATCCTCATTCCTGCATTGCTGTATAAGCTCTGAGAATATCCTACTTGGAGGATGGTTGCTTCTTCCAGGGAAGCAGCAAAGGCCTGGAAGAGCACAGGCGTGCATAGTGGACACAAATGTGTCCGGGTGCTCTCCCATGCTTTAAATCTTGTTTTTCTAAGTAATCAAAGAACATGATTTGAAAACTAAAATTTGTATAGAGGAAGGCAGCAGGAGGTCCCATTTCTGCCCTCTTTGAGTTCCAGATATGTTCTGTTTCCAATATCTCCTGTATGCACCTGTCCTTGCATGGCTTATAATGGATGTATAAACAGCTCCTTGACAAATAAGTGCACACACAATTCATTTTATAATGCTACCAACTTTCCAAATTAAAATTCACATGACTGTCGAGCAGTGTCAATGGATTAGAACTACGAGTTCCTTGTTCTTCCCCTCAGGGTCTCACTGTGATGTATCACTCTTTGGGCCTGAGGGTTCATCTTTCGATCAGTATTTATAACTAAGTTTATAACTAAGGTTCATATAACCAAAGAAAGGTAACAGAGAAAGCATCATACTTATTTAAGTTATTCATGAAATGGAATCCTCCATAAGGAAACAAAGATTTGGTGAAATGGGCAAAATTGTCTGGAGTAGCCTTGATGAAACGCTAGTCATAGAGAAGTTTGAATAAACAGAGATACATGATCTCCTGGTAATTCATCTAATGGTTGCAGAGCAAGGCCTATTTGTTCAGATGCTTCTCTGTGCTCTTAGGCATAAGACAGTCTTTTCTTCTGGGCATAGCAAAGACACCACTTACATGAACAAATATGATCTGCTTCAAGTAAAGGAAAACTTTTGCCTAGATATTTAGATCGTTTTCACAAGAGGAAGGAGGAGAAGAGGGAGATCAGTTTCCCCCTGGCTTTTTCCCGTCTCACATGCCGGGGTGACAGATTTTAGGGTGGCACATCCTGAATTCTACAAAAGCACACATGGCTGTTGGTACAGTGCAATCCTTGCTTTTGTAGCCTTGGGGCCTCAGCTCATTCATAGCATGCTGGGCTGTTTCCCTACATGAGCCCATACACATTAAGTTCTCTTAATAACAGTTCACATCTGCACAGCCAGCATGGATGCAGCGCTCATCTTTAGGAGAGCTCAGCCTCCTTGATGAACCCTCCTGATTTAGCTAGGCTTAACCTTTCCGTTTATTCCATTTGGGACTGTGTTTTCCTTTGGAACAGGTGAAGATGTTGGATCTTAAACTCTCTCATACTCACAATAATAACCTAAAACATGATCAAACTGCATATTATACATTTTCTTAGCTCATCCAGAGATTCATATAGCATAAGTTACCACCTGAGATCCAGAAATAAAGTCCAGTACAGAATCACCGCTGGCTATGAGCACAAGGCTGTGGGACCACACTGGGACAGATCACACAGAGATGAGCCCAGGGTTATTAGGATGTGCTAAAGGCTGAGCATGGATGACTATGGGAGGTGAAAACTGAGTGCCTGGTATGAGTCAGGAAATCCACACTTGCCTGAGTTTAGCCTTTAGGATCTCCCTGTGAAGACCAGGAAAAGTTTTCTAGATCCAGAGGCAGGGTAGGCTTGGGGAAAGAGTATCATTTGTGGAGTATTCTTAGTGTTCTGGTGCCCACAAAATTGATGAGGGAAACTGACTTACTGGAGTCTAGAGGAAGTTCGGTGAGAGAGCTATATCCCTCTGTCATTCCTGTCTCACATAAGAGGAAAGTAAATACTAAAAATCCTCCTCTGGGCATCCATATCCCAGGGTACAGGAATGATGATCTAGTAAAACCCAAAGACTCCCTAATACCCAAGACCCAGACCAAAAGTTCTCCAGCATAATGACAGAGGATCAACAGGTAAGGGAACAGCAAGCCAAACAACTAGCCAGAGCCTTAAACCTGTTGAAGCAAACCATAGCTCAACCTCAAAGAAATCAGATTGTTAATTCTTAGGCCTAATACGAGTGACTGTGGCCTGCACACACAGATGCATGCTGCCATTAATAACATATTCCAATGGGGAAATTGTTTCATAATATTTTTTATAGTTACACAACAAGCAAGGTAAGTTTTACTCACACAGTTGGAGGCATCAGTGTAAGGTTACAGAAATAGCAAAAAACAAAACAGAACAAAAACCTACAGGCCTTAGATGCTTTCTGATTTAATTCTTAGTGTTCAATTGAGTGGAAGTTAATGGTCTGTTAATGCATTCCAAAAAAATTTTCAGTAATGGTCACAAGGATGTTAGGTCATACGCAGACCTAAGTAGTGCCTGACTCTTATGGGAACTACAGATATCCTAGGATAATTTGATCTGGATCCATAACAGTCCAACCTTAAACAATCAGTTGTTTTTTTTTTTGTCAGTCAGCCTTATAGAATATTCACCACTGCTGCGGCTCTTTTTTGGGGAACTTCAGTTCACAGATGACACACTAACAATTGATTTGCCTCCACTTCTCTTAGTGAATCTGAATGTTTTTTATTAAAATGTTACAATTTATTTACAGACAAAAACTGCCTTAAATAGGCAAAGTAAATATCAGGACCAGTTGAAAAGGGAAGAAATGTTAAGTATATTGTCTTGGAAACTTAACATATCCGTGATTTATATTCTTAGGGTTGCAAATGAAAAAAAAATATGTGATCTGATACTTCATGTGAGAGTACAGTTGGAAACTTAAACATCCAAAAGACATACTGGTAATAAAAATAATGAAACAAAAATCAAGAGTTTGGGCAGGAGAGATGACTCATATTAAGAAAGAACTTCAGAGAGATGGTAAATGTCATAGCTCTAAATGCAGACTTCCTAGGGCTAGAGAGATGGCCCAGTGTTTAAGAGCATTGGCTGCTCTTGCAGAAGACCGGGGTTGGACTTCCAGCACCCATATGGAAGCTAACAACTATCCTTAACTCTAGTTCCAGGGTTCTGATGCCCTCTTCTGGCCTCCACAGAGGTTGTATGACACGGGTTCACTTACATGAGTGCCTAACACTCATACACATTAAATGATAAATAAATAAACAATTTAAAACTCAGGCTTCCGTAAAGAAAGAAATAACATTAAAGTAAGATGAAAATAAGTAAAATCTTCGATTTTCTCATCGTTCCTTGATTGATAGGAAGCTACTTGTTCAAAATAGTACTAACATCAATGTATTTGGCAATTGTACTCATTGGATAAATGGAACAACAGTAATGTTTATGAGAATGGAGAAATAATCCATAAGAGACCGTTATAAGATATTTGTATTACGGGGGTTAGAGAGATGGCTCAGTGATTAAGAGTACTGGTTGTTCTTGCAGAGGACCTGGGTTTGGTTCCCAGAGCCCACATGGCAGTCAGCAACCTTATGGAACTCCAGTTCCAGTGAATCTGATGCCCTCTTCTGACCTCCACAGGTACTGCATGACACAGGTGCACATTCAGACAGAATACTCATATGTATAAAATAAATATAATAACTAAAACATTTTTATTAATTATATTTGCATTATCATTATGATATGAGGAGGCCATACAGCTTTATTCAGAAGTGTATCCAAAATGTAAACATACATTGCAAACTCTGGAACAGTCTTAAATTTTAAAAGAGGTACAATTGCTATGTCAACAAAGAATAAGGTGGCAACTTGCAAAGTGTTCAGTTAAAACTAGCAGGAAGATGAGAAGGTTAAAAATCAAAGAAAAGAACAAGAACAATCAATAGTAAACAGTTACAATATGGTGCATTCTATTCAAGTATATTAATCATCATTTTAAATGTAATTGTTTTAAACACAACAAACAAACCATGTATACATCTCCTTTTCTGTTTTTTTTTTAAGACAATGCCTCTTTTTTAAAGCTACAATAACCTTGAACTTTCTATGTAGCCTAGACTGGCCTCAAATTCATCATCCTCCTGCCTCAGCTTCCCAAGTAGTGGGATTGTAGGTATGTGCACAACACCCAGATTACCAAGATGTATTTTATCTATTAAAAACTTTCTCTGTGTGTAATGACAAAGACTATTAAAATTGAAAGGAGAGAGAGAGGTAACTTGATCACACTAATAAAAAGGAAGACATTTGATACATGTGTATCAGAAATAAATACCTCCAACCAGAAGAAGATCAGTAAGAATATGATTAAACTCAAGAGCATCATCAATCAACTGGATTTAACTGGCCTCTTTAGGCTACAATAGACACCTTTGTCCAACAAGAACAATGGACTACACATTGCTCTGAATCTCATGTGGATCAGTCACCAACATCGATTGCATTTTGGGTCATAAATCATCATACCAAACTTAAATAATACAAAGTAAGCTTTTGTAGAAACATGGAATAAAACTAGAACTCTACTAACAGAAAGACCACCAAGCTCTAATGAATTGTTCTACTCCAATGGTAACACAGATGGCTCTGGTTAAACTAAATGGATCCCAAAACCAAACCAAAGTCTATGGATCTACGAAAGGGACTAGGAGGGAGCAGGGGGATTGATAAGGCTGGGAAGAAGGTAAGAGATACAGGGAGCATATCAGAATATATTACACACATGTATGAACTGATCAAAGAGAAAAATAATTAAGAAACGGAATAAAATGTATCAGGAAATTGAAGAAAACTTTTGTAAGGACCTTGGTTAAGTAAGTTTAAATAGGACTAGAGAGATTGTTCAGCAGTTAAGAGTAGGGGTTGCTCTTATAGAAGACCTGGGTTTAATTCTCAGCATTCACATGGGAGCTAACAACCATCTGTAACTCCAGTTTCAGGGGATCTGATGCCCTTCTGACCTCCATGGGCATTTCATGACATGGGTACACTTACATACATGCAGGCAAAACACTCATACACATAAAATAAAAATAATAAATGTCTTAAAATATTTTTAAAAAATCTAAATAAAAAAATGAAAATTAAGCCAACTAAAAAGAAAATACAACCCAGTAGATGTGCAGGACAAAGGGGGAGCAGTGTATGGGATGGGGATTCAGAGTACTGTGTATATGTTAGAAAAGACAAAAAATAATCCATAATTCCATTTTAGGACACCAGAGAAATTATGAAAATATGAATAGCAAGTAAGAAGAAAAAATAAATAATGAAACTTAAAGCAGAAATCAATGATATTTAAGAGCGGAAAAGTTATAGATAAATTCACCTAAAGTAAAGGATATTTCTTTTAAAGGAACAATTAATTGAACTTGGAATAAATGAACAAATTCATTTGAAAACAAAATCTACCAGAATTTACATGAGATAAGGTGAATTAAAAGAGAGTGTAAATACAGCTATATCTATTTTAAAATTGAATCCGTGTTAATAACCTTCTCAATCAGAATATATATGGCTGACCCAGAGTGTTTCCCTGGTGAATCTTACCAAGTTCTAAGGGAGAAGCAATGATAATTTTCAACAAACACTTCTAGAAAAACAGAAGCAGGAAGAATACTTTCTAAATACAAAGCCATCATTGCCTTCTCACTGACCAGAAGAACATTATAAGAAAAGAAAACTGTAGACCATTCTCAGAAGTAAAAATGTGGAATCTTCTACCAAACAATCGAGCAATGATTGTTCATGACCGCTATCTCTTCAGCTCTTTTATGATAGTTTTTACACTGATATTTTAATTGTTGTTGGCATTTACCAATATTTAGTATTGACACATTTAAATATTTTATATATTGATACATTTTTATACCAATGGTTTATGTTATATATTCCAGGTTTCACTGATTTTGTTCTGTGTCATATTTAAAAAGGCCTTTCTCATTTTCATGTGTCTTGTGACTGTTTTACAGTGTTTTGGCTTTATGTTCTTGACCATTTGGAGTTTATTTTATTGCTTGACATAAGGTATATATTCTATTTAATCTGTCCATTGAATATTATTTTCTATATAGCTGCTCAGTGGTCCCAACATCTTATTGAACATGCTAAGAGACCACCTTCATCCTAACTAAAGATCTGTGTGCACAGGGGTCAAGCTCTAGATTCCCCAGCGTTCATTGGTGTGCTGCTCTGTGTATTTTAAGCCCCTAGGCATCAAAGCTCCTTTTGATGTCTGGCAGAGCAAATCTCTCTTTTCAGTGTTCCTGGCTTTCTGTTTTCAGTTTTCAACAAAAGCATTGATTGCATTTTCATTAGATTCATGAGCTCAGGGAGAGTTTCCCACAGTGCTGTTGAATGCTTCTCAGCATTGCAGTGTAGTTGCTCACTCCTCCAACCTTCTACTGTGTCATAAGCAGAATTACAAAGTTTTCTTTGTTTAGTATTTCTTGATTGCTATTAGATTCAGTTCTGCAAGTTTAATCTCTTTGTTGATGTTGCCAATGGGCTTTTTCCTTTATATTTACAAAAAACTTATTATTATAATTATTATTTGAATGTGTGAAAGGAGAAAGACGAGAGAGAGAGAGAGAGAGAGAGAGAGAGAGAGAGGAATTGTTATGTATAGTCAGAGAATAATTCATTTCATGGAGTTATTTTTTTTCTCCTTCCACCTCTACAAGGTTCTGGGGCTTGATCTCAGGTGGTCTGACTTGCACAGCAAGCACTTATCTACTAGGCCATCTTGCTGGTTCCATCTTTATATTTTTAATTGCTTTTGATTTCTATTTATGCTGATTGATTTATGCATATTAATGTTAAATTTCTTTTTTTCCTGCATTGCATTATTGTCGGCAGTAATGTTTGTTTAACCAATGGGAATTCTAGGTCCACGTCTATATAAATCTCTGCTTTCTCATTTGTATACCACAACGATCTTTCTTTCTTTCTAAAGATGAATTGTCTCACAGTTTTAAAGGAGTAATCATCATATCCATTAGAGTCAGTATTTCCCTTAACAATTGTTTATGAAATCCACATTACTACACTGAAACTGAATTTATTGATTATCTCATATGTCCATGACTTTAAGATCAATATGTGTCTCCCTTCTCTTTTAGAATAACTTTTAAAATTAAAATTTTCAATTCTCATGTAAAATGATAGTTTTCATAGACATTTTTAGAGTTAAATATCATTCTACTTTTTCCTGTTCCTCCTCGGATCCTTCCATCTCTCCCCAGCACACTCTTCTCTCTCTCCCCAAAGTCCTCTAGTCCAGTTACGAAAACAAGAGCAACAATAACAAATACATGCATGTAGTGATAGTGAATTTTTCTTTCCCCCATGAGCTCTTATTCTCTCATCCCCATTCCCTGTAGATTCCTCCGTTCATCCACATAGGCCCTCTTCTACCAAGAAAGATCAATATTATGTTCTAATTCTGGTATCTGATGATTATTACTGGTTGCCCATCTTGAAAGAATCTAGAATCACCAAGGAGACACCACACAGGGCATGTCTTTGTGGGTTTTTCTTTATTAGGTAAATTTGGTGGGAGTGAAGACCCACACTAACAGTGAGCAGCATAACCTTGGGTCCCAGGCTGCTTAAAAGAGAAAGTGTGGAAAACAGTATTCACTTTCCTTCTCACTGTAGATGCAGTGTGATTAGTACCCTCCTGCTCCATCCACCATCCTACTCTTCACATGATGGACTGTGTTCCCTGGAATTAGAAGCCACAATAAATTTTACCTTCCTTAAGTTGCTCTTAATAGGTATTTTGTCATATACACTTGTGAAAAGTAACTAATAAAGAAAATTGGTACCAAAAATGTGGTGAATGAGAGTGTCCCCCATAGACTCTAAGTATCTTGATATTTTGTCAGCAGTTGGTGACAATGTTTTGGGAGGTCTAAGAAGGTGTGTCCATGCTGGAGGAAGCATGTCACTAGGTGTGGGCTTAGTAAGTTCGTAAGCCTTGTGGGATCTCCAGTCACTCTCTGCTTCCTGTGCTTGCTTGAGGATGTGAGTGCTTAGGGGCTGCATCTGCTCCAGCCACCTGTTCTGCCATGCCTCCCCGCCATGATGGACTCTTGCCTCTTTGGAACCTTAGGTTAAATAAACTTTTCCTCTTGTAAGTTCTCTTGGTCATGGTGTTTCTATCACAACAACAGAGAAGTGACTAATATAAGAAGTGAGGTTATTGTGAAAAACCTGACTATGTGGTTCTTAAGTCTTTGGAACTCATTTGTAAAAAGAATGTGTAAGATGTTGGAACTTGAAGAGCCCTACATAAGTAGAGCTTGTGTGGGTCATTTTGGGTGGGAATTTGGAAGGCCAGAAGACTGAGAGGAATGAGAACAATGGGAACCTAGTTCATGAGGTTTCGAAGGGAAACATAGACTCTATTTCAAACTGAAGTAGAGGACATTCAGATTATGTTCTTGAAATGAATTGAACTGCGTTCTGCCTGGAGAATCTGAATGGGGCTGAAAGTTAAAGCAATATTTTGACAGAGGAAAATATCAAGGCAGGCTGACATGCAGGCTGTGGATTGTTTATTTTTCACCACTCTTATGGTGAAAAGAAGCAATAAGTGAAGCAGAGGCATTTTTAAAATGTGCAGTTTGGCAAGTAAAAGACCTCAAGCAAGTTAAAACCTACAGCCAAAACTGGCACTAAGAAAGAACTTTAATTATTAAAACTATAATTATTAAAGAGAAATATCCTGTTTTGCACTGAGAACATAGGGAAGAGGCCTTTGGCGAAAGGCCAATCCATCAAAGGTTCCAATTTGCAAAGATAAAGATTTATTTGAAAGGAGAGAACTTGAACTGAGAATGTAACTGAAGGGAATTTCTACTTAAAAACAACTGACTAAGAAAGTGATTTTTCAGAACCCCTCCCCAGTCCCTGCTGAAGCAGTCAGAGACAGATATAGACAAAGTCCAAGAGGTCCAGGCTCCATTAGGACCTACAGCAGAAGTTGGCAGCATCATTCATATGATATTAATTTTTCAGGCATGAATGAAGCAAGATTGAAACTTGTAGACTCTATGTTATGGTTTCAGAGAGCCGCTGAGGCCAGGCAATGTGTGGAAGGAGTAGACTTTTTAGAAAGATGACCTGAGAGGTGACAGGGTGAAACTGTAAACGTGAAACCCAAGTTGCAATAGAAACCCCAAGATGTTAAAAAAATCACAGGATAAGCACCAAAGAGAGGAAAGCTGCATGCATGCGGTGATGCTGGCCCAAGATGGGGGCTGTGTGTCCCTCAAACTGCAGAGTTCAGGAATGTAGCCATCCAAGTCCTTCAGATCCAAGATAATTCTATCAAATACTCCCAGTGCTGGTAATGGATCTGCAAGATTTGGTGTTTTCCTTGATGAGATTTGGTCTTCCTTTGGTCCGATCTTTCCTTGCTATATCCCCTTCCTCCCTTTTGGGAAGAGGGTTAGTCAGAGATGGTACGGAGATACAGTGGTGGGAGATCAGGCCATTCAAAGACTTCCAGGAATGACAGGAAAGTGTCAAAAGAATGGGACTGTGTTCAGGGCCCAGTTTGTGCTGCCAGAACACATTGGTCTTTTCTTACAAAATGCAAGTGCAAAAATTCAATTGCTAAAACTTTCAGGACTCTAGCCCCAGAGTATCACATCTAATCATGGGCTTTTCTGAGTAACAGGCCCAGGGGATTACAGAGGTTGTTGCTAGTGCATGAAGCCCCAAAGCAATTTACACACAGCATGGTCCCCAAATCCATTTAGAATCTATGTCAATGCATTTAGAGTTGTTATAACAATGTGGTTTTGCTCTTGGCATTTGATGTGGTGGGTGGCCAAGCTGGAGTTCTGAGAAATGCAGAGCTTGTCTCCTATGATGAAAATCTATACTGCTTCCCATTGACTTTCAAATGTTCACACTCAAGTGGAAATAACTCACAAGAAGGTGAACCTACATCAGTCTTGGCTGCACAACAAAGCCCTATCTCAAAAACAAAATCAACAAAGTGAAACATACCAAGACCAAAATAAACATGAACAAACGATGGTGAGACTAGAAGGCGACTATGTATTAAAACATTTTTGTAGTAAGAGTGAGTTTTCCAGGGAATCAACTCAAAGTGTGTTTAGAATTTCATTGTTTATCATTTTGGTAAACTAGATCTCCAAAGACAGAGATTCTCACATTGTATGAGTTACCAGTTTTCCTCATTGTCCCAGAAATGCTGATTACACAGATTTATTTTTATAGACATAAGCATGCTTATTAATTGCCCTGCACCAAGAAATCAAGAATAAAGAAAAATATTGATATTATTTAGTTGAATAGTTTATTTTATAAACACTTATTTTATTTAAGTATATACCCATGCATATGAATATTAACTATATTTAGTCTTCTGACGGAATTATATCCAATTATTTACATATAGAATACAAACAGTTTCTCTCTATCACCTTGTGGGAATAATACTGACTGAAATTTTCTATTGAGCTTTTGTCCGGCAGCAAATTGTTACCTGTGGATTTTATTGCAAGGTAAGAAAGGATCCCACTTCCTGAGCATCCTCATGTGATTTCTATTTTAGTGAGATTGCTTTTAGTCTTTCTGGGTTAAACATGGGCCAGATTTGGGGATAAGATAAATATATTGTATTTATGTTATTACAGATTTTAAAATCAGGAGTCAATCATAATACATTAAATAAACGCATGAAATTCTCAAAAAATAAAAAACAATAAAAATAAATGCTATGGATTATGGTTAAAAACAAAGAATGAATACCCAGTTTCACCATCTCCAGTTTTCTTTCAACTTAATCAGTATTCTTCAGTCATGTTCAGAGATTTCCTTAATTGTGGTACGTATCCTTTTTGGCATTTTAGGTAGTATGAACTACCACCTCACCACCTCACGGGTGAAAAACAATGCAGAAGTAGAAGCTGGGACGCCAGAGGGAGGGGATGCCTGTTCCCAGCCCATCGCCATGCCCAGACCTTACTCCTAGACCTCAGCCACCAGAATCAAGTCACAAATGGCTTAGCAAATTTAGGAACACCTGCCAGCCTCAATACAGGACTCTTATAACAGACATGTGTTCTGGAACTTTATCACTGCAGAGCAGTATCTGAAAAAGTGGCCAGCAGGAGTCAAGATGTCTGCATATTCCTTGACATTTTTGTCTCAGGGGCCTCATGTATCTTCCCCTTTGCCTTTGCTCCTTCCTCTGACAGTGGGATTTCCCTCCTGGTGCCCATTGCTCTGTCCCAGGAGAAACAGATTCATAACTTAAGTCTTCTCACCCCTTCCTTGGGTCAGTCCTCTCTCCCTTAGTTGGCTGTGAGCACCATGCTCTCTGAATACTTGATTGCCTCTTAATTTATGTGCTTATTTTGCTTTTTAAACCACAGAGAAAAAGGAACATGTACTATTCATCTTTGTAATTTGGCACCTGGGAGTAATGTTCAATCAATGAATGTATTAAATAATAAGCACATAAATGAGCAGGAGCCAAGACAACCTACATCACTTGGCTCAGGGAAGGTTTCCTTTATTTAGTGAAAGTGGATGGTGACTGATCAATTAATTACCTTAGGTAGATGTCATCGCTGTTGAAAAGACTGAATTTCCCCCAAACAGGTCATTCAGCTGTGTATGTCAGGCCAGTTTGGCTGGAGTTCATTACTACTCTTAAGAAATTATATGGTTTCTTTGCCTTATGTTGAATAAAAAGGCTTTTAATTGATTTTTTTTCAAGAAAGCTCATGACATTTGAAATATTATCATTCGTTGGAAATATCATTGTGATGGGCTTGTTATTGGTGCAAAAGCTTGTGTTCTATTTTTCATGCATTCAACCTTTACATAAATGCACAACAACTACATTATGTAAAGAATAAGAAAACCTGTTCCTTTATAGATACTGGGTAGAAACTAGCTCTTTTTAAATTAGGCATCTCATTTCTTTTTTCCAGCTGCCAATCCCATATCATACAATTCTAGGTCGCATGTTGGACTTTTGTGTGAAGTCTTTTGTGAATTCTCAAACATACAAGTTTTGTCATGACTGATTATTAAAAACTCAAAAATAATCCAAACTAGAAAATATGGATACTTTTGAACTATTTCTTATTTTGGTCAAATACATTTCATTTTATCTTTTCAAGTATAGCAACAGCTCACTGACTCCTGCAGTATTTACTCAGCACTAATTAGACTGAGTCCTGGAAACTTGGCTATGCTCCAGAGTCAGGCACTGAGTCAGCCATGATCCTTCCTCTGGAGTTCACTCTTTATTGAAGAAGAAACTCATGTGAACCAATTACTTGCTTATCAAATTCCTAGTAGTTACATCACTATCCTCTGCCTCTTCTAATTACTCTCTCTCTCTCTCTGCCCTCTACCAAAGCATCCCTCTTGGTGGCAGATTTATCCTTCTTAATTTTAGCACATTGCTTCCTTGGTCTGGTTGGATAACTGATATATAATAATTATATACATTTATGAGGAGGTAGTGTGAAGTTTTAATTCATGCATGTATTGTGTCATGATAATTCAGAGTAATTAGCATATTATCACCTTAAATAGAGGTCATTTCTTTTGGTAATATCATTCAGAACCCTGCTTTAACTACATTGAAATCTGCACTGCATTATTGTTAGCTATAGACATGTAACTGTGCAATAGAAAACCAAAAAAGATTCCTTTCTACTGTAACATTGCAACCTTCAACTACTGTCTCCTAGATGTTGGTGAGTTTTTGTTCTTTGAGGCTTTACTTAAATTTTGGAAACAGATTAAAGAATTTCCTTTTATTCAGCAACTGTTTGTTGCCTATTTCCAAAAT
Source organism: Eospalax fontanierii (assembly GCA_035773235.1). Lineage (NCBI taxonomy): Eukaryota > Metazoa > Chordata > Mammalia > Rodentia > Spalacidae > Eospalax > Eospalax fontanierii. The sequence goes on from CM069547.1 coordinate 35,095,817, forward strand.
TTTAAAGAACTACTAGCCTGTAATAGGATATTTTGTTATTACTTGGGGTTTTCTGGAAGAACAGACTCAAGAATGAAGAGAAAAAGATTCATTAGAATAGCTTATATAATAAGGGCTTGGAAGTCCAACACATGCTGGGCGGTCTGTTAACATGCTAGAGAGGCTTAGAACCCAGGAGATTCTCAGTCCATAGAGATGGATTCCACTATGGTTCTAATCTGGCACAGAAGATCTGGGGGATTCCCAGAGAACTGCTGGTCTTCAGTTTACACTGGAGGGCTGCAGAAGTTGCCTTTTGGTGTTAGAGAAGGTTGGCAGCAGTGGCGGCAGGAAAGGGTAGATGCACTTACCAACAGGGAGCAAAGGCAAGGTCAAAGAAGCCCTGCTTCTCCTTTAGACTTCTCTGTATTTAAGCTGGCACCAGAAAGTGCTTCCCTCTATTGTGAAGAGTCTCCTCCCACTCTCAGTTAATTCTTCCAGGAAGTTACCTCACAGACCCATCTAGCAGTCTCTCTTACTTGATTTCATATTCAACCAAGTTGTCAATCAAGATTAACTATTACAAGTTCACACGTTGTCAACTTGACACCCAACTACATCTTTTTATGACATAGGTAATTTCCAAAAAGGCAATGATAAGATCATTCTAGGTACAATTAAAAACACATTAGTCTTTCCTAGAATAGATAGCAAAGTCCCTTGTGGAATGGTTAATCTTTTAGTATCTTGTACTGTAAATACAATAATGTAGATTTACAACACATAACAATACGTGGTCAAAACAGAGGAAATGAAGCACATATCTGCTAACTGTATACACAAACATATCCTTAAAATATGACAGAAGAATTCATAGCAATCTTCATTTTTGTAGCTAGTCGCATGGAGGTCTTAGCTGGCATGTTTAACTATCTTCTTCAGATACCTGTTCTGTGTTTCCTTTCACTCTCAGTCATCACCTCAGCAGACCTTGGTTCTTTACCTAAAGGAGTGTCTCAAAACTCAATCTGAAGGGTTCGAAATATTTGCTTCGACTGAGTTGTGGTTTCTCACTGATCTTAATCACAGGACATGATAACACCAATTGATATCTTAAAGGATCTGCAATCCAGGCACACTCTTCCTTACCTTACACCTGTAGGGAATGGGTCTAGGGTCTCAAAACAATGACCACACTGTCCAAAACATTTCAACAGACAAAAAGTTTCACTTCTTCGTCAGGGTACTTAGTGGTTCTAAATTAAACAAGCAAGAACATTCAGTTGGATTTCTACTGGATTCTCATTCCTAATGCAAAGGGGTCTTGTGCCTAACTCTTGAGTTGTCAGAGCTCAGTTTCACATTTTAATCTGGTTGGCTACCTTAAAGAAGTACAACTAATTAAGAGTATATGACCTTAGAGCACAGAATACAACCATAACACATACTTTGATTTCAGGAAAATGCTGACCTGAGAAGGATTTTTGTTAAATGATGATTTCTCAATTGTCTTTAAAAATAGTACTTTCTGGGACTGGTGAGATGGCTCAATAGCTAAAAGCACTGAAGGCTCTTGCAGAGGACCCAAGTTTGATTCCCAGCACTCACATGGCAGATAACAACAGTCTTAACTCCAGTTCCAGGAAATCTGATGCCCTATTCTGACCTCTGAGGGCATTGCACAACAGAAGTGCACTTACATACCTGTAAGCAATACCCTCATACATATAAAATAAAAATAATAAATTTAAAAAGTGCTTTCCTTATCTCATTTAAGCCTTGGAGAGACCATAGTACATTTTCTGCACACTTACCACATCTTTATGGAGAAGCCCTTTGTTTCCCTGGTAGTCTGGGTCAATCACACTTACTAACAATGACTCTGGGCTTAGCCAGTTGGCTCAAGCGTATTAAGAACCCAGCATGTTCAGGGGGAAGTGTTAGATTCCAGTTCAATAGAATATTTTTAGATCCTCCTGGAAAGAGCAATCTTCAACTGGAAATATAACTTCAAAGCTTACAAAATAATGAGAATAGGAAGCCAAAGTTTTGCTAGTGAATTACTAGAGGAGGTAGTGGATGACACCATTTCCAGCCCTTCCCCTTGTTCCCTAAACCTCTGAATCTTGGCCATGGGAGACATAGCACCATTCTGATTAAAAGAACATACAGCTTCTGGAGAAGTCTGCCTGAGCCCTCCAAGTTATTTCCACATAGTTAGCATTGTTACTGTGTCTTTAAAAGATCATCCTGATATCTATCAAGTCAGCTTCTTCAAGATGGTTACAAAATGATAAAATCACTGAATTTCATGATCATGAGCGCACTGCCACACTCCTTTGGTTGTAAAGTGAGTTCCTTGGTCTGAACTAATGCTTAGCACATGTCTGAAGTAATTCTTAGCACATACCAAGAAGGTGGGCGGAAGCATTATGTATAAGAAAGATAAGTATCTGTTTAAGTAGGAGAAATGCCTGGCACTTTCCACAATGGAAGTAGCTCAGTGGAAGAGGTCACCCTGCCATCAGGTCACTGCCTTGTCAACCGGGTGAATGGTGCCTATTGGCCACCTGAGTCAGTCTCTGTTCCTGACATATTTGGCACTCAGCAGCAGCCAAGCTGTAGCTAGGTTAGCTTTGCTAAAAGGATGCTTTTGAGCCCAAGCATAAACTCTGTCCTTACCACCATCACCACTTTGTTTATGGGCTCATTGTCCAGGGATTGGAGGAAAATGTTCACTACTATCCACGGAATGGTCATTCTATCTAATTGATTATTGAAGTCCTCTGCTGGGGTCATCTTTTGAGAAACATTTACTTAGGACACAAGTATATTTACATCCTTTGTCTATTTGGAGAGATTTACCTTTAACTGAAGCTTCATTGATCACTTGTCCTCCATGAACCCTAGCTTTAACTGGAGAGCCATGGTGCTATTTGAGGTCTTCTGGAATTAATGTCAATTCAGAGGCAGTGTCTAGTAGGCACCCTTCAAAGTCTGATATTTTCTTTTCTCCCACATATAGTTTTTTAGTAAAAGAGTACAATTCCCTTTGGGGAAGAATAAGAGAAAGATTAATATGTGTAATAAGATTTTTTGTATTATTTCCCTCAAACTCTTTATTTCTGCATCACTATGGAAAGGTGATGCCTACTCTGAGGGGTGAGTTTTCACCCTCAGTCAATTTTGTCTTGGAAATGCTCTCACAGAGTTGTGTCTCTCAGTTGATTCTAGATCCAATCAAGCTGACAATCAAGATTAACCAGAAGAGTCCTTAAAGATGATCCTTGAATGAGACCATTCTTTGATTTCCATAGCAAGCCTAGCTAAAAATATGCTCTTGAATAAGACCATAGCTAATTCAGACACTAGTAGGTAATCAAAATACTCTGAATATATGATAAAGATACAATGTTAACATTCTATATAATGTATTATAAGCATATGATAATTAAAAACATACTAATGTTTACATGTTCGATATTGTATGTGTAAGTATATGATAATTAGAAACATCTTAATGCTGATATGTTATATAATGTATGTGTAAGTAGATGCTTGATATTATTTAACCAAGCTGGAGGCTAAGAGTAGAGTGTTACCTATGCTAGCTACTGCTGTACTACTGATCACAGCTGCAGCCCTTTAATGTCTATTTTTAAATGAACAAGTAAATTGATTCAGCCCCAGAACTCTCAATGAGACACCTTAGGATTTCTTAAGACTTAGGTAAATGCAGAAAACCTCTGATTGATTTTCTAAAAATAATTTGTTCTATGATATTTCAAAAGGTTAATTTTTTGGGCACTCATGATGGTGCACACCTTTAATCCCAACACTTGGGAGGCTAACTGGTGATCTAGTGAGTTCAAAGCCAGCCAGTGCTACAGAGAGACCCTGACTCAAAGGACAACAAAAAAGAATTTCTTTGCTGAAAAAAGTTCCAGAAATTGTAAGCAAGGGCTGAGAGGTTTTCTAACAACAATAATTACTTTAGTCATGAGGATACAGCATGGATTTTTCTCCAGTTCCCACCTGTGAAGATGTGAATACCTTACTTGATAGGAAGGAAGGAACAAGACTGTGAAAGGACCAGTTTTTTAATTAAGAAGATAGTAATTTCATGCTTTATTACTTGTAAGGGATACAGATGACAAAATATTCAGAGTCATCTTTCACATCTATCTCCTTCTGAAAACCTATAACCAATGCATTTGTGATTCTCTTTGTGACTTCTTAAAACTATACCATACCGCTTTACCTTCAGAAGGTCCAATTCATCAGCATCTCCACTGGGATTTGTGTCTGGGGATGTGCAAACCATCACTTTCCCCTGGACTGAGTTCTTCATCTCATTGGTTCTTTTAATGCCTTATCACAGATTTTCAGTAGGACCTTAGCAACCTTTATGTGTTCATGACCTTTACTTTTATACAGGGTCTCCCTGTAGTCCAACCTAAATAGACCAGGCTAGTTTCAATATCACAGAACCCCTTCCTCTGTCTCCCAAATGCTAGGATTAAAGGTATGTGCAACCACACCCAGCTTGTATCAATATATTAGTTTTAAAAGATACCCTGAGTCTAATAATTAATTTAAATCCACTTTTTATCTCTCCACTTGTTACAGTGAGAAAAAATTATATTATTGTGCTTGTTTCCTCCAGTTCACTTCAAAATAAAAAATACCACAGAATAACCTTAAAAACCTATTCTATGAAGGAATTACTTAATGCACTCTCTCAGATGTGGTTATAATTTTCCCTCAGTAAGCAGCCTTTATTTAAAAATAGAACTTAGTATTATTTTCCATGTTGAAAATATTTGGTTATTGTCACAATAGACTAAAATATTTGTGTTACTATTGGTTGGTGTGAAACTGACCCTCAGATGCAGAGGAGACTTTCTGTTTCTAGACTTCTCTGTCCCTATTCTGTTTGCAACCAGAGACTCAGTTACCTAAAAACACATCACTTAAAAAGTAATTTACTGAACTTATTGAAGTCTATTTTTTGATCTACAAACAGTGTTATTTCAATCAAATTCCTGGGTGTTCTTGGCTCATGTTTATGTCCTGAGTATATAGGAAAATAGGAGCAAGATCTGAGCCGGGGTGATGGGGAAAGGGAAGTACATATTGTTCTGTCTTCTTCAGAGGGGAAAGAATAAGTCTGAGTTTCTTTTGTATTACAATAATAAGTACTGGAGACAATCAAATTTAAAATAGGAAATGTTTATCACGGCTCATAGTTTGGGTGTCTAAGTCTATGACACATTGAGTGTATTGCTAATGGAGAGAAAGGAGAAACATGTAAAAAGTGTGTCAAGGAGCAAAATGTTGACTTCAGGGTGGGTAATAAAAGAGTTTGGGACAGATGCCACTGTCCCAATATGTCCTCCAAGGATTTGCACCCAATGACTTAAGGCTCCCCCACATGCTTCCACTCCCAAACTATAGCAACACAGGCTTCGGATCAATAACATATGGGTCATTCCCCAATAATTTCCCAATAATTTATCTAAACCATGGAAACAAATAGAATCATGATTATAATTATCAAAACTTGTTTCCTTCTATTAAGCGCAGTCTCGATATGCTAGAGAGTTATTTTTTCATAGACTTTGTATCTCCTCTCTACTGCCTGCTTGTCAGGATGGAGGTCTACAGCTTTATGTGCTTGCTTACCCAACAAAGTCTAGCATGAAGCTGCCCAATGAATATTGGTGAAACAATAAAAGACATGTATTGATATAGTTCTTTATAGCAAGAAGATTGGAGCACTCATGCCATTATATGAAGTGAAATGTCTGGCACTAGAACCAGAACTAAAGCCAGCCCAGACCCACAACTTAAATTGTAATTATTTCATTTGACAGAAGAATCACTGCAAAAGCATCACACTCAGGAATATTTTGTGTGAATGAGTGATTTTGAAGTAACCAAGGATGCTTATGGGAGACAAAATGGTTGCTTCTGGAGGTCTTAATTCATAATCTATTACCCATGGAAGTACAACCCTTCCTTTCAGACAACGTATGAAATGTGCCTCCTCCTCATTCCTAACCCATGCTCTTACCTATCCCATTCCTCCTCCTCCTTCTGCAAGAACAATGTTGGCGCTAAAAAAAACTGGCCACTGATTCATAGCTTTCATGAGGAAGCAACTGCTTAAATGACACCCTTATAAAGTGAGGAAAATTATTGGGTCCTTGACCACAGCAGTTACCCAACAGAAAGGCCTGTAGCTTCCTCTGGTTTGGAGGGACTGAGCTCTGTCTGTCCGTGTCACACACTTGCCTCATACCCTTTCCTCATGACATCGTCCTACCCCCCTTCCCTTCTTGAGAAGAAAAGTTCTTTAAAGCCTTGAGCTGAATATTAATTTTCTGTTTTTGCTTTGGTTATCATTGTAGCATTTCCTCATGTTCTGGAAAAATCGAAAGGAAGCAAGCATGCAGGAGTTGGTAAAGGGGAAGAAGGAAGATGAAGAGCTATGTAATGACAAAAATGAATATTTCAAGTTGGGAGGGAAGTTGATCCAAACCAACTAAACCTAGATTTCAGGGAATACAGGACTCCCAGCTGACAGAAACATTTACTTTACCCAATACATCAGTGTCTCAGCACTCTCAGATCACCGACTGCGGGACTTCCCAGTGTGAAGAAGTTTCATGCCTAGTTTTCTCTATGGCAAAATTGGCATTGTGGTATTTTGAATAAACACCAGAGTCTTTTGAACTTCATGGTTCTATAACCTGTCTGTGTGCCTGAACTAGGGTTTTTATTCCTGTGGGAATTGTGGATTTAATGCCAGTTAAGTAGTGAAGGAGACTTGTTCTTGGTCAAAGATAGGATAACAGGGAGATTCATAAATCAACTTCCTGCCTTTTGGTAAAAAGTAGGTCATAGATACAAAGATACAAATGATGAGATATAGATTAATAAAGTGTACTAGTTGGCACTGACTGTCAACTTGACACAACCTAAAATCGCCTGAAAAAAAGAGTCTCAGTAGAGTAACTGTGTTTACCAGGTTGGCTAAGGATGTGTCTGTGAGGAATTGACTTGGTTGCCTTATTCAGTATGGGGGGGAGGCACTATTGGTGGTGCCATTTCCTAGGCAGATGGTCTTGGGTTGTATTAAAAAAAAAGTCTAAGTGAGCCAGAGAGGAAGCCAGTAAGCAGTGTTTGTCTATGGCTTTAACTCCAGGTTCCAGCCTTGTGTTCCCACCCTGATTCCCTTCAGTGATGGATTGTGACTTGGAAGCATGAGCTAAATAAATAAGTCCTTTCCTTCCTAAGCTGTTTTGGGTGAGTGTGTTTTATCACAGCCTAGGATGAAAGTAGAACACAAGGAGAGTGGTACTTGTCTCTGCTGGAAATGGATGATTTCTCCAGGAATTCAGGAACTACCTCTTTTCTTTCCACTTGTTGCCAAAGCAATTGTGAATTGTTATGGTAGTGGAAGGCATGGCAATTAGAATGTAGGTGACAAGAACGAAATTAGAAGTTGGCCAGGTGTTGGGAGCCGCAGCCCTAAGATGGCGGCTGGCAGCTGTCCAAGAGGTAGGACTCTATGGGTCTAACTAAGCGTGTGATGATCGCATGAGGCTTGTGTGAGACCGTTTGTCCAATGGGCAAGGGATGAGGGGTGCTTCAGGATAGCAACAAACGATGATTGGTTATCCTATTAATTTTCCTCAACAAGTAGAGTTACTAGTGGTTATAGAAGTTTTCAAGATATATTCCCAACCCATTAATATAATATCAGATAGAAATTATGTGGTACAGGTAACTCGAAATTTGGAAATTGGTACCAACATTGCTATGCGGTCTTCTATTCATAATTTGCTTTTCACATTACAACATTAATTTGGGATCACAAAGAACCATTTTACGTAGGCCATATAGATGCTAACTCTGCTCTACCAGGCCCAATGAGCTTGGGCAATCATCATGCGGACCTCACCACACACGATCCACATGTTTTTAATTCATATACAGAAGCAACTGATTTTCATTCTAAATTTCATGTGAATGCCAGCACTCTTAAGGTTAAATTCCCTATTACAAAAGATGAGGCTCAGCAGATAGTAAAAACTTGTCCCCAATGTCTCCTCCTTCTCCCAGCTCCATCCATCGGAGTCAATCCTAAGGGCCTTAAACCCAATCATATTTGGCAGATGGATGTGACTCATTATCCTGAGTTTGGGAAACTACAATTCATTCATGCTACTATAGATACCTGCTCTAACTTCCTTGTGGCTTCGGTGCATACAGGTGAGAAAGCCAAGGATGTCATTTTACATTGTCTACACACCTTCACTGTGTTGGGCACGCCTAAAATTTTGAAAACGGATAATGGCCCTGGATACACCTCTGTAGTCTTTGAGCAATTCTGCAATGCCTTTGGCATCACCCATATTACAGGCATCCCTTACAATCCTACAGGCCAAGGAAGCATTGAACGTGCGCACCGCACCCTAAAAAACATGCTCCTTAAACAAAAAGGGGGAATCAGGGCCACCTCCGTGCCCTGCGAGACAAACTAGCCATCTCCCTTTCACCTTAAATTTTTAAAATTTGGACACCGAGGGCCATTTCGCCACGGAGCGGCACTATGACTCAAGGTGTTCCAAGGGGCATCCCCTTGTGATTTGGAAAGATGTTTTATCAGGACAATGGAAAGGCCCGGATCCAGCCTTAGTGTGGACCCGAGGCTCTGTTTGTGTTTTTCCACAGGATGCCCATGTTCCCATCTGGGTTCCTGAACAACTGGTAAAGCCCGCACCTGGAAAGAAAGATGGCCATTCACTGGGCGATGGCAATATTGAGCCTAATGCTAAGAATTGAAAGAGTGGCTGGTGAGCGTCGCCAGCTATGGAGCATTGTAAGAGCCTGGCCAAGTCCGATGCCAATTGCAGTGTCCTCCAGATTATTTCCTCCCCTATTTACTACAAATGCAATGCTTGGATTGCCCACAGGGCAATTGGATAGAGAAGCTAACTTTTCTTGTGGCAGCTTTAACCTCACTGGAGCACTCTGTTTTCAAATTTACACTGATAATATTTCCTCTCCCTGTGTTGTATTAGCTAAGCAAGCTCTGGGAAAGTTTCAACCATTTAGTTGGTCCTCTCCTGGTAACTAATAACTCACTTGAGTCTGAGGTGCTAAATTGTACAGAGGGGACATGTGTTTTAACAGAATGCTAGAATGGGTCCATCTATTCTACCGCAGTGATGATGAGAATACCAACTTATTTGCCTATAGAAGAAGGAGAATTATCTGTGTTATTGCAACATAAGAGGGATTTTGGAATTACTGCTGCTGTTGTAGCTGCCATTGCTCTCGTCTCAGCTGCAGGTACCCCTACAGTGCAGATAGTGAATCAACTTTCGGAGAACATTGCCATTGCTTTGGAGAGCCAGAATCAAATCAATCAACATCTACGAGCGGGCATCTTGGTCGTAAATCAAGAGGTGGACTTGATTCAAGAACAATTGGACATAATATCACAAATAATGTCTGTTGAATGTGTCTATCACATGCTCAGCATGTGTGTTACTTCCATAGAATTTGTAAATCTTAGTTTTGCTGCAAATTTGTCAAGAAGTTTAGGTGCATATATTACTGGTACTTGGACTGCACAATGTGATAACCTTACTTCTGTGTTGCGACAGTATATTATTGCAGTTAATGATACTAGGGTATAAATTGCCTCAGTAGAAGATTTTGTGACATTTCTCAGTTCTTTCATACAATGGGGTAGATCTTGGTTTGGGTTCTGGGCCTTAGGTCTGTTATGCCTTTCATCCGCGCTGTAGCTCTGGTGCCTTTGCCCTCTTAGATGGCAACACCACAGAGACACTATCACCATAAAGCAAGCCATGCTGGCTTTGCAGATGGGCTCCTCCCCACAGGTGTGGCTGAATATGCTGGACCGGTAGTTAGTGATGGTAAGTTCTTATACCAGACAGTGACGGGCGACCTCATACCAACCTAAGACAGGGCAGTCAGGCATAAGTACTGATTGTACCAAAGACGGGTAAGGATAAGGTTTGGCCCTGGACGACCTAAGACAGACACATGTCCCATTTCAGCTTAAACAAAAAGGGGGAAGTTGTTGGGAACTGCAGCCCTAAGATGGTGGCTGGCAGCTGTCCAAGAGGCAGGACTCGATGAGTCTAACTAAGTCCGCGATGATCACATGAGGCTTGCGTGAGACCGTTTGTCCAATGGGCAAGGGATGAGGGGTGCTTTGGGATAGCAACAAACGATGATTGGTAGCTGGACAATATATAAGGCAGTGCAAAAGAGAAATAAAGGTTCCTGTTTTTGAAGACTGAACCAGTGTGCGGGTCCTTCTGTCCCGCTGGACGGCAACAGCCAGGGTCACTTTGGCAGTCATCTTAGATTCAGCCCATGTGAGGAGGTACTGCTAGACCACAGGCCTCCTGGTCTCACATGTAAATGATTGGGGCTGGGCAGAAATTCCCTCTTAGCTTAATATATCATTTAAATAAGCAAGAGTGTAAAATAGCAAATGTTTGTGGATTCTATGCATAAGATTAAATAATTTTTTGTTTCCTTTATATATTTGCACATACATACAAATATAAGTATATGCATTCCATAAAAAGAAAGGACATTTTTGACAAAATGCCAAAAGTTAAACCTCAATATTGGGCTAAAGGAGATGGAGATTTTTAATGGTATCTTCAAAAACTACATTTTTATAGGGCTGGGCATGGCAGCATGCCTTTAATCCCTGCACTCAGGAAAGGGGCAGAGGCAATCAGATTTCTGTGGCATCCAGGGTAGGCTAGTTTACACAGAGAGTTCCAGTTAACAAGGAGACTCAGTCTTTAAAAAGTTTTTCAGAATGCTACTTTAAAACTCATGATCCAGAAAAAGCAACTTGCCAGGCAAGATTTGCTTATTTTACAATAGAGTCACAACTGTTCTAAGGGGTAGCTAGCTTCTCTCTTATTGGATTTGAAGCCTGCTCCACAGGTGGGAAATCATACCTCATACTATAAATGTGGTCAAACACATTTGGCTGTGGCCCTACTGGTCTTTAACTAACTTGCCAAATTTCTTCCTAAGTGCTGATGTTTGTACCTGTAGACAAACAACGAAGTTAACCTTACTCAAAGAAACCTCTCTTTGCAACGAATGGCTCTGAACACAGAAATGCGTGGAGGCTCAAGGGGCTAAGGATAAGCAACAGCAGAAAGTTCAGTACCAAACAAAGCATTCATACCATCCCTTCAAGCTCAGGGAACACAGACGATTCTGGTTCAACTCAGTGAGTCTCAATAGTACAAAAACAAATCAAAAACAACAGAAGTCTCAATTCAGGAGGGAGACTTGCAGTGAAGAGTCGGGTCATAAGGATGTGGAAAGGAAATTAGAAAAGTTGAAAGGTTAAAATAATCACGATGCACTTTATCCATGCATGGAATGAATTCAAGAAAAGTCACAAAATAAGTTTTTGAACTATAAGAATAATCTTAAACATATTACTCTTAAAAATACGTCCATTGAGTCAAATTTTGATTATGTCAGACTCTCTCCCCTTTGTCCACTCCCATCACGCTACCCCATCTCCAAATCCATGTCCTCTATTAATATTTATCTTTTAAAATATTTCAATTATTTTTATTTTATGTGTATGAATGTATTGCTTATGTTTTGTAAGTGCACCCATGTCGCACAATGCCCACAGAGTCAGAAGAGGATGTTAGATCCCCTGGGGCTGAAGCTACCAATGGTTGTTAGCTGCCATGTGGGTGTTCAGAATCCAACCCAGATCCTCTGCTCGTAACCACTGAACCATCTTTCCAGCCCCATGTCTGTCTTTTTAAAAGGCCTATGGATTTTAATTTGTTTTCCCAAATGCTCTTAGTTATGGGTCTATACCTTGGAATGTGGTCAGTCTACCAGGTGACATACCAGTAAGGAAAACTGACTCTCTCTTTCCCAGCATATATTAATTGCATGCATTAGTTGACAATAGATCTTCAGCTAGCACTGAGGCTTCCCTTCAACCTCCCCAGTCCATGCTGGGTTTTTGTCTGGCTTGGGTTTGCATGTCTTGTGCATGCTTCCACAAGCGCCATGTGTTCTTATGTGTAAGTACCCTGTGGCACCCTGACAACACATTAAACTGTATTTTTCTTGATTGATCACAAACATTTAGTAGTCATATTTATAGTAGGGCATCACAATGCACACATAGTATTCGTTGAACATCTTTAAAATATGACTGGAATATATTTATCATGTTTCAAGACAGCCATTATGAAAAAAAAACCTGCAGCTGTGATGAACTCTGGATGATGGTCCTTTTAGAGAAGAAAGGTATACCCACAGAGGAAACTGACATCAGTGAAGTAAACAGCTGGCCACTGAATGTGCCTTTCCAACACTCTATCTCAGTCTAAGAAAAAAAAGTCCCAGAGCAAGAGAGGGGTGAGTTCTGCTACCCAACCCAAATAAAGGTTCTCACAGTTGCTTCCAGTCTGGAGCACTTTATATACAGAACATGACAAGCCTTTTTTTTTTTTTCTGCATCCTTGCCCTCAATCTAACAAAATCCCCCAGTAGCCTCCAATCCCCTAAAGCCTATCCATTATCTAGCCCTACATATGCTTCAACTCCCTTGTCCTGTTGGAGTGTCCTCAGTTGTGGCTCCTGGTATACATATACTTATGTTTAGTTTATTATGTCTTCTTCACAGTAAGTTGTGTATTGCCAGCTTATTTCATAGAGTAAAATGGTTGAGCATTCAAAGGGAAAGAGTTTTAAATCCCCTACATGAAACTGTTCCTGAGTCCATCACATTGTATGTCTGAAGTAGTAGAATGGTACCATGGACAGACTTGTATTGAAGTAGTGGACAGGGTATGCATTTGGGGTTATCATCATTTCTTTACTAGCAGCTTATTTTCCTCATTCTTCATAATATTTGTGTCATCTGAATTCTTCAGCTGATAGCATGAGCCAGCCAGGGCTCACGGAGAAGTCATCAAATCACATTCAGGTACCTCAGCAACTCTGGGACACAGACTGATTACTCCACCCTATTTGTCCCACCTTGGAGTAAAGGATGCGGACATCACATCACTGAATCAATCACTCATGGATGTGGGCCACGCCCTGGAGTTAGTGTTGCTTCCTGGAAAGTGGAAAGCCAAGAGAGGCTGATGACTAGGTGAATGACTTCCCAGGTGAAGGTCTGTGTTTGTCCAGGCAGAGTTCTAAGAGGAATCCAAATATATCTCTGACTTCTCTCAACAGCCCGTGCTTGCAGCAGGATGTTTGTGCTGATCATATGAAGGGGCCTGGCTGGAGCTCCAAGGCACATTGTAACTTCTCTTTCTTAGACACCTTGACTAAGAGTCCTCCTGTCCTCTTACTCACTTGCCTCTGCACCAGCCCTTCTTCTTGCCAAGCACAATCTGCTCCTCTGAGCACCGTGTGGGAGCTGTCTAATCATGTGCCGAATCATGGTGTCTGTTGATGAGGTGTTATATTTTAATTAATACAGCCCATAAGCTCATTATCTTTTCTTGGCAATCACACCTCACCAGTGACTTGCATTATGAACACAAATTCTGTTCCCATGTGCTTCAGTGAATCAATGTTTATTCCATTTTCATTCCTAAATTTTTTTCTTTACCCACAGGCAGGTCATATTATCTTTGCCCATTAAATTTCAACTTGTCAAATTTTGTCCGTCATTTTATTCTGAGAGCCCTCTTTGATCAACTAATCTGTTACTCTTTTTGAGCTTTTAAAAACACAGAAATATGATGATCCTTTCTCTAAATTTTAATCCAAACCCTTCCACTTGTATATGTAAACTTCTTTCCAGGTGGACACCAGTCTCTTAATCATCTTAGTCACTTTTATGGTTACAAAGCCAAGTGTAAGTGATCCTATACTGCCATTCACCTCATGCTCCTCAATTTGCTCTTAAAATAGCAAGAAAGACCATTTCACATTAAATGCTAAACTAGTAATATATAATGCCTGTCGCACTTTTACAACCCAACGTTTTAGAAAACTTGTTAAAGTGAAACAGGGACAGTATGGCATAACTTGTGGATCTTTGTGATAATCTGATCTATCTGTGTACATGGAGTACGCTGGAGAAGCTAGCCTGCTCATTGTGTATGCCTTGCCCACTCACCACCATCAAAGCTTCATGGATGGAGTCGCATCTATTTACCTTAAAGTTGCTCTGTATCTCTTCCATTCTCCACTCTCAGAGATCGCTGAGAGCAAATTGGTAATTTCATCAATAGCTGGTACATATTCATTTGGGGCATCAGTCATCAATTCATTTAGGGGATCCTGGAATTCATTCTCTCTGTGTGTCTTTCTGTTTCTCTCTCTCTCTCTCTCTCTCTCTCTCTCTCTCTCTCTCTCTCTCTCTCTCCTTTCTCTTGGTCTCTAACTCTCTGTTTCTCTCTGTGTATGTCTCTCATACACATATCCAGTTTGCTCTTCTAAATGATTATTTCATTTTATTTATGAGGAAGAATCTATCCCTCTGTTTCTAAATTCTTAACTCTGATGCTAGTAGCAAATGGCTGATAAGAGAAAACAAATAAAAACATTAACACATATATATCATATATCCACAGTTGATACCAAGGGGCAAGGTAAATCTCAAAAACTTAGTCTAAAAATTCTACTTGCCTTTAGGTTATGAAGAGCCAGAAGCACAGGAAGGAGAGAAGCGATGAGAAGCAGGCAGAGAAGACACCAGGGGTGAGTTAACTTTGTTCTGTAGGCTTAGGCCCTTCTCCACTGACAAAACTCTCTTACTGTTTAGTGGCTTTTCTCTTACTGGTACAGAAAGCAAGATGCTTTGCCAACAAAACTACTCTCACGAAACTAGAGGACCTGGGTTTGATTCCTAGCACCCACATTTTAACTAACAACCATCTATAACTCCAGTTCCAGGGGATTCAGTGCCCTGTCTGACCTCTACAGCCATTGCACTGCACAAGCGCACTTACACACATGCTGGCCATGCACTCATATACATAAAATAATAATAAATAAAATATTTTAAAAAGAGTTGAGAAGGAAGCCTGGTGTGCTGGTACAACCTTGTAATTCCAATTCACAGGCGCCTATGGCAGGAGCATCTCAAGTTTGAGGCTTGTCTGGGCTGCACAGCAAAACGTTATTTCAGAAAACAAATCCAAATGAGCAAACAGACAAATTCCACCAAACAAAGCTGAACAGGACAAGCAAACCTTAGTCAGAAGGAATTTTCTGCTTTCTGTCCATTAGTCTTGACACTCAAGTAACTGAAGAAATTCTATATCAATATTCTTCCAGCCTGAAACAACAACAATGGTAGGCAGTTGAAGCAAGTAACAATTTTGATTGGATAATGAGTTTTGGACATATTATTAAGCACCATTTTACCTACATTAATTACAGAGCTTTGTTTTTATACTACTTTTAAAATAGATAATAAACTTGAAGATTTCCTCTCAATTAAATATTCACTGAATGAAATACAGAACACAGACACTGGAGCATGACTTAAACTAATGGGATCTTTCAATCATCATTAAGAGATCATTTGCATGAATTTGCTTTTATTTATTCATGTGTTTATTTAAAACAGCTACTGTATGCTCGGCCAATTCTGCTGCTTTATTTTATTTGAAACTCATTGTGATATAGGAAATGTGAATACCCAATATTCAGATTGCAACCCAGGCATCCCCTGTCAGAACCACACTGTGCCACTCTGCCTCCCTGATAACAAGCCTGGGTTGTTGCAATGCTTGTTGGAGATTCCTATACACATGGTCAGCTGTCTTCATATCCCTCATCTCCTTCTACCTGTCCCACTTTGTCCCTCAACACATTCTGTGCTCATTTTTTTTTCCTTATTTCTCTGAGTTTTCATTCCTCAGATCAGTCTTTGAGTCTACTCTTGGAAAATAAATTGTATTCTTAGGGTAACAAAAGAAGAGGATTTCAAATATAAGACTAGCCTCAAAACTGGTTTACTTATGACTTTTTTGGAAACTGACACATATATGAGCAATTGGTCCTCAAAAATGGCTGTTATACATTTAGAAAAGAGAACAAGAAAGGATAATGTTTAAAGGCATAGTAATGAATTTATGTGTGTGTGCGTGTTGTGTCATTTTATGTAAGTCCTTTGCAACCTCCCTCAAGATATAACATTTGAATACAAAATAAATCCTAAATGGTCACTGTCTGAATGTGATTCCACAACTGATTTCTTAACTTTCTTAACTGGGGAATCTGGTTTTTCTTTTTTTTCTTTTTTTCTTTTTTTTTTCCCCATTCTTTGAAAATGTTTGGGGGGTTTTTTGTAAGTATTAAAATACTTTAGAAAAAATGGCAGTTATAAATCATTCTTTATAAATAGCATCTCTGCTTCTTGCCTTACTGCTGTGTCTGTGGTCACCAGAGTAATATTAAAGAGATGCTGTAATGACAGGACATACCGTTTTATTGTTTTCTTCAGATTTAAAGACTGGTATAGATCCTCATTAGGTATAATGTTTGCTATGGAGTTTGCATTCATACCCTTTATCAAATGAAGAAAAATGTCTTACCAACAGTGATTATATTTTTTTTCCTTTGCAATATTAATGAATGATCAATTCTATCTTTTAATTGCAATTTTCTACTTAAGAAATAGACATGTTAAATTAAAATGATAAGGGATGGTTGTTTGAATATATTTTTGAAACCATATTAAATAAAGTCACTTACCTGGAAGCTTCCTGCCACTTACAGAAAATAAGTTATAATGTAGACTGCTGAGGACTCAATATTATAAAGGGATTTTTTTAGTGTGTTTTATATAATTTGTTGAATTTTTTTAATAGAAAAATCACTCATATTTTAATATATATTGTTATCTTAAGGTATTCCTCAATCTAAAATTAAAATTCACATATCATGGGGCTGGAGAGATGGCTCAGCAGTTAACAGCGCTGGCTGTTATGGAGAGGACTTGAATTGGTTCCCAGTACCCATATGGCAGCTAACAAGCATCCCTAGCTCCAGTTCCAGGGGATTTTAAGTCCTCTTCTGACCTCCCCTGGCATTGCATGACATGGATGCATTTACATACATGCAGGCAATACACCCATACACATAAAAGAAAAATACTAAATAAAATATTTTTTTTAATTCACAAATCAGGAGACTAATGCTATTCGTTACCATTCTTATACATATTTTAAGATCTGAAGAGTGAGGTCATATTGAGAATGAAGAAGGAGGTCCAAGGGTGTGCCCTGACGGCAATTTCACATTCTTTCATTAATCTCAGTCAGTTTCACCTAATTACCAACTCTACTAGGATCTACAAACCACTGTCATTTGTTCTTCATTTTTCATTCTGTCATGCTCCGACCTTTATCATTTCTATCCTTCTACTCTGTTCACTTTTAGTGAGCACTGCCTATGTTTGTTTGTTCATTTTGGTAGCTTTCCCAGAGGTAAGTTAGGTCATCAAAAGCCTTTATTCATTCTAACTGATACATATAAAGCCAGACATCTCTAGGAATACAGCTTTAACTACACTTATCAAGTTTTGATATCATATTTTCACTGTATTTCAATTAAGAATATTTTCTTGTTTCAATTCTAGCATGGTCTGACTTTGACATGTGAATTATTTAAAACTTTGGTTTCTCTTCTAAAAGAAGGTTTTTCTTATCAATTTCTTTCTTTCTTATTTTATTATTTTCACTTTGGTCAGAGATTTATATAGGATGCAAAGCTATAAATTTCAAAGCTTGCTTTATGACTTAGCGTATGTCCCACTTTAGGAAATGTCTCACTCCCCAAATGAAAAACAATTCTTTTTGCAGTAACTATACACAGTCCTCTACATATATGTCAGGTAGGTTATGCTGGCTAATGGTACACCTCAACTCTGTTGGATTCTGGTTGTCTTCTCCTTGGCTTTTTAGATACTAGGATGTATACTCAAATTTCCTAGTGTAATTCTTAATTTGCCTCTTTATTTCTTTTCTGTGATTATCTGCTGAATATGTTTTAAAGCAATACAACCAACTATGTACAAATTTATAATTTCCTTTCTAGGTTGGTGATTTATCACTATGAAATTTATTTTCCTCTGTTAATGCTTCCTGATTTAATATTTCTTTGTTTCAAATTAGTTTGCAACCAGAACAATTTTTCTTTTTTCTCCTTTTCTTCATCTCTTTGTATCCTAGTGATCTTAAGTAGCACAGTGTGTGTTTTAATATTTTACATTTGGCCTGACAATTTGTA
This sequence comes from Eospalax fontanierii, assembly GCA_035773235.1. Lineage (NCBI taxonomy): Eukaryota > Metazoa > Chordata > Mammalia > Rodentia > Spalacidae > Eospalax > Eospalax fontanierii. The sequence continues at coordinate 35,114,117 of CM069547.1, forward strand.
TATTCTGTTTGCTTATTTTATTGAATGAAGCTTAGACTTAGAAAACACACTTCATCATATATCATGCACACACATGCCACACACAGAGACCGTACCCACCTACATACATACTACACACACAGCACACTCATACATTCCACGCACAAAACACACACATGCCAGACACACATGCTACATGCATGTGATATATGTGTCTTGTCTACAATGATCACAAGACTTAATATCATCATGCTTTTCAGTGATATTATAAGTGATCTATGGATTAAACACAATACCTATCAAATTCCTGATGCCATAGTTTGAAAAAAAAATTGATGCTGAAATTCTTATGGGATCTTAGGGACCTCAAATATCCAGAACAAATTTGAAAAGAGAATTCAATTTTCTTTTTCACCCTTGGAAACTTCAAAACATATTGAAACGCTCGGGATCAAAAGCATATCTATTGATCAAAGAATAATGAACAGGATGTGATTCAGGTGGCCATGCCAACAGACTGAGACAATCAATTGCCAAGAAGGAAGTTTTATTTTAGCTCACAGTTCTTGAAGTTTCAGCCATGATTGGGGATCTGCTTCCTTGGGGCCCTGTGGTGATTCAAGCACATCGTGTCTGGTTGCACATGGGGCAGCAGGCTACTCATTTTATGGCACCTGGGAAGTAAAACAGATAGTGAAGAAACAAGCATTCCCTATCCCCTGTTGAGAGTTTGTACAATGAACTGAAACTTCCCACCAGACTCCATGTCTTAAAGTTTCCACAAGCCCTCAGTAGCTTTATGCTGGGGACTAGGCCTTTAATACAAGAGCTTTTTGTGGATGATCAAGATCTGAATTCAAGTACAGAGCCCAGAAGTAATCCAGATATATGACCAAATCTTAGATAGGAGCTCAAACCTCCTGATACACAAAGAACAGTCTTAGCAGCAAAACTACCGTGAGAAGATTGAGTAGCTACATGACAAATACGGCCATTGTGTGCTAATCTTACTTGGTATAAAATCAACTCAACATTTATCATTCTTAAATATAGTAATCAAAATGATTAGATTCCTGAAATAACATGGAGGGGAAAGCTTTCATGATCTTGAGTTGAATTCAATACTGAAACCACAGGAAATTGGAGCAAAATTAGACTAATGGAATTACACAAAACCAGAAAATAACAAGTGTTGATGATGTAAAGGAACTGGAATGCTGTGTACTACTACTGGGAATAGAAAATCACACGGCCATCATAGAAATTGTATGACAGGTCCCCAAAAATTAAAATGGAAGGACTAGATGCTTTATCTGTCTCACTTCTAGTATATACCCAAAGTATTTAAAAGCAAGATCTCAAAGAGACATTTAATAGCAACATCATTCACAATAGTTAAAATATAGAAGTTTATCTACTTATTTAAAGAATTTGAAATATACACGCATTAGAATATTATTAAATCTTACAAACTAAGAAAATCTTGTTGCACACTATAACACAGATGACTTTGAGAGTTCTGGAAAATTATTTAGGATTTTCATTGCATGAATTGTGCACAGTATTTAAATTCAGAGAAACAGACAATAGCATGGTGGCAAGCACAAACTGAGGGGATAAGAAAAAAAGGAGCTGCTCAATAGGAAGAAAATTGCAGTTTTTCAAGATGAAAAGATCCTAAAGGGATGCTGTACAATGATGTGACTATATTTAACATGACTGTCTGAAAGTGGTTGAGATGATCCACTCATGATGGTATGATTCGTACCATAATCAATTTTATTTTAGTGCATGGAGGAGAAGGATGAAATCAGCTGCCCTACTCCATGAGGCCCCAGCCAGTTCTCTTGAGACAGTGTCTCTCCCTGAACTGCAGCAGGCTGGCAGCCAGCAAGCTCCAGTGACGTTCTTTGTCCCCCACAGCTCTGGGGTACAGACATGTAGTCACATCAAGCTTTTTTTTTTTCATGGGTGCTGAGGATTTGAACTCAGGGACTCATGCTTGTGCAGCAAGAGCTTTTAATTGCTGAGCCATGTCCTTAGCCCTTGTAAAATATTTTCAGAAAATGAATCTTTGATGATTAAAGAGGAACAGGATTAGAGAGCTCACCATGGTAGTGACTGAAAACAGTGTGATTACATGAGTACTGGGGTTTTTTTAGTGAATCTCCCAGAAGGGCAAATGACGACTGTAACACAGTGATTATGAAGGAAATACATAACAGAGGTACAGAGTGTTGGGATATCAGATGGAAAAGGCAATGGAGAGTCAAACAAGTCAAGGACCAGTTAGCTTCTGAAATGCCTGAAGCTCACCCAGGATTCTGACCAGTGAAACTGATGGGGAAAAAACCCAGTCCCTGTGCCAGGAGCATGTGTGAGACTTGGTGCAGTAGAAGTATAGTGAGAATTGAAATAAGCTGAGGCCCCGAGGAGGTGGATGGAAATCATGTGGCACAGACAGGAGCCAAGAGCATCTGGTGGAGGTTTGGGCATGTGTGTATTAAACAGGGTTGCACTTGAAGAAGACCATCGAACAGCACCAGGCAGGAGAAATCGCTGCAGCCTGAGGAAAAACAAGAGCTGAGAAGCGACATGCGGTGATCAGAATTCATGCGGTTCTGTCATGGAGACCTGATGGCTACAAATCAGCCAGTGTTCTGCACTCCGGACTGCCCTTTGGGAAAGGGTTTACTCAGTGGTGCGTTATGGGATGCAGGTACGCTTGGCACCAATGGGAAACTGAGTGAAGAATGATAACGAAAGGGAGAGACCCCGATTCGAGGGGGAAGGGTGAATCAAAGTGGTCTTGGAAAGTTCAGACAACTAGTGAGATGGAAGTGACAGTCATAGGAGGCATGTTTGATTCTCAAAGTCCGAGAAAGGTGTCAGTGAGACACGGCTGCAACTGATACCAAACCGTCACAGTAGCTTCTCCTGGCCCATCATAGTAACTAGCCTCAGCAGCTCTCCATGACCCGTCATGCCTTCAAAACCAGTAGCATGTAGGGGACTCTTATACATTACCAAGTCCTGCTTCTAGCTAGAGATGGAGCCTCAGGGATGCTCTGGAGAACAGCTTCTGTGTGCTGACCCTGAGAAAATGCGTACCAGAAGATTTCACCTCAGTAATGCTGACCTCGTGTTAAATACATCGATTTTTCAACCAGCATCTACCATCTCAATAAAACAAAGGTTTTACTTCCACTACTTCTTAATCCAAAATATCAGGAAAACAGCCAACAGTCTTTCCTTCCCTTGAAACTTCACAAGACAGGCCTCCATCATCTGTACGTTTTTATACCTTTGCCTCTAGTAGTTTCATGGTATTAGGTTGTATGTTGAAGTCCTTTATTCATCTGTTTGTAGTTGTGCAGGGTGAGAGACAGGATCTTGTTTTATTTTTCTGTATATTGAAATCCAGGTTTCCCAGAATCATTTTTTTAAAGCTAGTGTCTTTTTTTCCAGGATATATTTTGACATCTTCTTACAAATATTAGGTATGCATTGGTTTGTTTTCTTTGCTGTGCTAAAACACTGACCAGAAACAACTTGAGGAGAGGATTTATTTGAGCTTGCAACTTCCAGGGCTCAATCAGTCATGTAAGGGAATCAGGGCAGGAATCTGGAGGGAGGAACTGAAGCAGAGACCTCAGAGGAATGCTGCTTACTAGTTTGATCCCTCTGGCTTGTTCAACACCTTTCTTATAAAATCACAGGCCCACTTGCTGAGGGTCTGCACTGTGCACATTAGCCTGGGCCCACCTATGTCAATTACCAATTAAAAGAATGCCTTACCAATTTGGTCATAGGCCAAACCTTTGGAGGAAATTTTTCAATTGAGATTCACTCTGTTGGTATCAAGTTGACAAAAACTAATCAGCACGCCTCTACCATATTCCACTGAGCTGTATGTCTGCATTTTCTGTCAATGCAATGCTGTCTTTATTACTATGTTATTATAGTATAATTTGAAACCAGGTATAGTAATACCTCTCATGGAATTCTCTCTTTTATTTTCAGGATTTCCTTGCCTGTCCTTTGTCTTTGTGCCTCCATATAAATTTTTCTATTGTCGTTTTCTATGTTAAGAATGGCATTGAAATTTTTACTGAGTCTGTAGATAGCTTCTGTAAACTGGTTTTGGTGGGATGATCATTTTCACAATACAATATTGGTTCTTCCAACCTGTGAACATGGGGTGTCTTTCTGTCATTTAATATCTTCCCTGAAATACTTTTTTTCAGTGTCTGAAAATTTTGATTGTAGCAGTCTTTTGTTTACTCAGTTAGATTATTTCCAGGTAGTTTATTATTTATTTTGTGATTACTGTGAATGTGATTCTTTCAGCATTTTATTTCCAGTCTGTTCATAATAGATATATAAGAAGGTTACTGATTTTTGTGCATTAATTTTGTATTTTGCCATCTGGCTGAAATTATTTATCAGCTCTAAGGGATTTTGGTGGAGTCCTTTGGGTCTCATACATAGACTCATATCATCTGCAAATAGAGAGATGCCCTGACTTCTTTTCCTGTCTGTATCTCATTTATTTTTGTCTCTTGTAGTATTATTCTAGGTAAAACCTCCAACATTATATCAAGTTATAGGAGTAGAAAGAGGAGTTGCCCTTGCCTTATTTCTGATTTTTGTAGGAACTCTTTGAATTTTTCCCCTTTTATAACGACATTGTGTTGGAGACAGTGTACTTGAACACTGCATGAAAGGAAAGCATGCTTGATTATGGACAATGGCACCTGCAATCAATGATATCTATTTGTTACATTTCATAGACATGGGTGTTGAGGCAGATTAAGAATTTCAGTGCCGGGGACACCAGACTTGATTAGCAGTGAGCTCTCTAACCATGAATCATAAATTCTGTCATGCTTAGCCACTTTTCTTCTTAGTAAACAATAGTTCTGCATCTTAACATAGTAGGCAAGATGCTGTGAGGAAGCTTTCATATGACTATACTAGTCAGTGTCCTATTTATGTAAACTAAGGCAATCCAAGGTCTCTTTTCCCTTAGCCGAATGCCTCCTGGTACCCCTCTCTTGAGTTTCAAATTAAATATTGTGTCTTTTCCTTCACATTGCCCTGTCCCTCTTCAAAGACTCTTTGAATCCTTGCTGTGCTGGCTGTAGCAATGTTGGCTATAGGTTTGTCATATATTGCCTCTGTTTTATTGAGCCATACCTCTGTCCCTAGCCTCACCATAACTTTTATCATGAAGGGATGTTGGGTTTTGTCAAAGGTTTTTCCTGCCCTAATGAGGTTATCATGGGATTTCTGTCTTTTAGTCTATTTATATGATCAATAACATTTATTGATTTATATATTTTGAACTATCTCTGCATGTTTGGAATGAAGCCAACTTGGTTGTGATACATGACATTTGTTATATGATCTTGAATTTGGTTGACCAGTATTTTATTGAGAAATTTTGCATCTATATTTCATCAAGGAAGTCAGTCTGTCTGTGATTTTTCTTTTCTTTTTTTTGGGGGGGGTCTTTATCTGGTTTTAGTTCAAAGTAATACTGCTTAAAAAAAAGAAATTTGGAGTACTCCGTCTTTTCCTACCTCATGGAATAATTTGATTAGTATTGGTGTTAATTCTTTGATGTTCTGGTAGAATTCTGTAGTAAATCCACCTAGTACTGGGCTTTATTTAGTTGAGAGACTTATATTTGTCTGTTTATTTGAAATAGGGTCTCTCTATAGCCCCAGCTGGCATAGAATTCCTATAGATGAAGCCTCTATCTCACAGATTCCCATAGAGGTACAGAGATCTGCCTCCTAAGTCTGGGATTAAAGGCATATACCAACACAGTTGACCCATGAGACTTCTTATTACTACTTCAAACTCATTACTTGTAGTAGGTCTGTTTAAATTACTTATTTCATTATGGTCTAATTTTATTATATGAATATTTAATTCCTCATTTAATTCCTCACTGATCCAATTATCATTCTATACTTTTTTATTTAGTCTTTATGAGAGTTTAAGTTATTTCTGTAACTTTAGTCCGTTGTGGTTTGATAGAGTACATGATTTTTAAAAAAATTTTCCTATATTTGTAGAGTTAGTCTGTATTCTAATATGTAATCCATATTGGAGACAGCTTCCTGGACTGCTGAGAAGAACATGTGTTCTTTATTGTTTGGGTGTAATGATCTCTAGATTTTTATTAGTATTGTTTGATTTAGGGTATCGTTGATGTCCAGTGTTTCTCTGTTCAGTTTTGTTCAGATGACTAGTCTGTTGGTGAGAGTAGTCCATTGAAGCCATCTTCTGTCACTGTGTTGGGGTTATTCTGTGGTTTTAAAAGTAGTATTATTTTAAAGGAAATTTGGTACACCTGTGTTAGGTTTGTATAGTCTTAGAATTGTAATAGTCTTTGTGTATTGTTCCTTAAATATGAACTAACCTGTTTATCTCTTTTGACTAGTTCTGATTTGAAGTCTCTTTTTCTAGCTATTAGAATAATTACATATGCTTCTCTTCAAGATCCACTTGCTTGGAATAAACTTTTCCCTCTTTTTGCCCTAAGATAGTGTCTATCCTTGATGTTCAGGTGTGTTTCTTGGGAGACGACAAAACAACAGATCAGGGTTTTTAATCCAATCTGCTAATCTATATCTTTTTATTGGGGGAGTTGAGATCATTAATATTCAGAGTTATTAAAGATTTCTGCTGATTCCTGTCATTTTGTTGATTTTGTAGTGTTTTCTTGGTCCTCTTTTGATAATTCTATAATCGTTTTCTGTTCTCTCTTGGTGTTTAAGCTTCTCTTCAGACTGAAGTATTCTTTCCAGATCATCTGGAGAGCTGGCTTAGTGGTCATAAATTCTGAAAATCTGTTTTTATCATAGGAATTTTTTCTTTCTGTTTTGACTACTACTGGATATAATAGCCTACGCTTACATCTTTGGTGTTTAAGAACTTCTAGAAGACCAGTCTAGGCCCTCTTGCCTTTCAATGTCTCCATTGAAAAGTCAGATGTTATTTTTATGGGCCTGCCTTTATATGTTACTGACCTTTCAATTTTGCAATTTTCAATATCTTTTCTTTTTTTCTGAATTCTTAATGTTTTAACTATATTATGGGGAGTTTCTTTTCTTGTCTTGTCTGTGCTGAGTTCAATAAGCCTGTGGTTACTAGACAAATATCTCTTTTTCTAGATGTAGAAAAATTTCTTCTATGATTTTACTGAAAATATATTTTATGGCTATAATCCAATAGTAAAGTCTTTTCATGATGTTCCCAGACTTTCCAAGGTTCTGTTTATGGATTTTTCTAAACTTCTTATTGTCCTTTACTGTGTGATAGAATTCCTCTACTTTGTCTTCCAGGCCTGACATTCTGTTTTCCACATGATCTATTTTATTGGTGAGGCTTTCCACTTAGGTTTTTATTTGGTTTATTGAGTTTTTAATTTCCAACATCATTTTGGCTTGGCTTTTCTTCAATAATTTTATCTCTTTATTGAATTAGGCTTTTATATCTTATAATGACTTTCATATTTCATTCATTTCCTTGTTTTTGTTATCTTGGAGTTATGTTTATGTCTCTTTGAGTTGTGTGAACATAGTTATAATTACTCTTTTGAGCTGTTTGGAAGTTCTTTGAGATCATTCTCAACGGGATCTATTATTATGGGATTGGTGATATTTGGAAAAGACATGCTGTCTTGGATTTGTATGTTATTTCCGTTTCTGCACTGGGAGTTGTATGCCTGAAACTCATTGGGTGACTGGAAGTGTGGTTCTGTGGATGGTCTGGTGGTCCTAAGTGTCAGCACCAGGAACTAGGAAAACTGCAGAAATGTGGACCAGAGTCTCAGGGTCCTAGGATCCTTACCTGTAGGTGCCAGAAGCTGGGCAAATGGGGAAGTTGGGCTGAGTGATCAGGGCCTGAGGACCCTCTAGCTTGTGGATATTGGGAGCTGGGTACAGGATCACTTACTTTTGTTAAATTTATTTTTCATTGAAATTTTGAGAATTCCATAAAATATATTTTAGTCATATTTAGATCTCCCCCGTCCATCTTCAGCCCCCATTACTGGTACCACCCCTGCCCAAATTCACATGCTTTATCGCATATCTCTGTATCTATCTATCTATCTATCTATCTATCTATCTATCTATCTATCTATCATCAAGAAAGAGATGGATTTGTATCCCCAAGTGTCCTTCAATGTGAGTCCATCAAGCCACTGGACCCTGGTTAACCTACCAGGAATCACACACTTGAAAGAAACTGACTCTCTCTTTCCAGGCATCCGAGGAGTTTCTAACAGTTCTTTGAGAAGGGTTGGGGTTTCTTATCCACTTCCCCATGTCTCTGCTGAGATTCTGTCTGGCTTAAGCCTACAGGGGACTTGTACTTGCTGTCACTGTTGCTGAGTTCATATGAGTAATTTCTCAGCTGTCTGGAAAACTGTTTCCTTTTGATGATTAACCATCTCTAGCTCTTACATTTTACACCAACTCTTTTGCAGTGATTCCTGTGCTGGTTAGCTTTAGTGTCAACTTGACACACCTGGGTTGAGGGAGCCTCAGTTGAGGAATTGCCTCCACTGGATTGGATTGTGGCCATGTCTTTAGGGTTTTTTATTAATTGTTGAGTGATGTGGAAGGACCCAACCCACTGTGGGCAATGCCACCCCTGGGCAGGTTGTTCTGTGTTGTATAAGAAATCAGACTAAGCATGGATCAGAGGAGCAAACCTGGAAGCAGCATTTCTCCCTGGCCTGTGCTTCAGCTCCTGAATCCATGTTTCTGCCCTGAGTTCCTACCTTGGGCTCTCAGTGATGAACTATAACCACATAAAGCCTTTCCTCCCCAAGCTGGTATTGGTCAGAGTGTTTTGTCACTGCAATAGAAAGCAAATTAGAACAACCCCATTGGAGCCATTAGAGGCAGAACTTTGACATAGGTTTCCGATTCATGGATTAGCTCTCTGCAGCCTCTTGTTCTCTGCACATTGGCCAGTTGTAGGTTTCTGTGGTAATTACCATCTGCTGCATAAGGAAGCTTCTCTGGTGAGAGCTGAGAGATGAAGTAATCTATGTGAATAACAGTAAGTCAGAAGGAGTTGCATTAATCTATATCTATTTGGCAGAGTAGTGGTATTAGGTTCTCCTCTGTGTCCTGTGGCTTGTCTAGTCATAAGTGCCTAGACCAGATACCAATGTTAGGTATGGACTTCATCTTATAAAGTGGATCTTAAATCCAATTAGAAAGTGATTCGTTATTCCCATAATATTCATGCTGGTACTGTACCAGAGGTCATATCTGGTTGTGGTCGAAGCAGGGAGGATTAATAGTTGGGTAAGGGTAACGATTATTTTTTTCCTTCTAGCACTTTACTTTTTAATGAAGGTCTAGCTATGGCCTCAGACTTGGGTGCTTCTGCCTCAGCTTCTGGAGTGCTGGTGTTTTATGTGTGTGCCATGTCCACTGCTGTGTGGTACTCCAAACACTATGTACAATGAGCACTGACCAGCTACACTTGTTTATGATTTAAAAGGGCTTTGTAAGTTCTAGAAGTAGATGCTACAGAGATACAAACAGCATGTAACCCATCACAACATTCCACCCCTCGGCTCTCACCCTCTCACATTTCACAAGTTTCTAATGAGTTCACAATTTGCTTTTCAATGTGCCCACTGCTATAGCACAGTTTAGTACAAGCTTGTTAGGCAAGACTGAGCCACAGGGAGAGACCTGAAATGGGGTAGCTGATATACTCTTAGTTTCAGCAGAGCACACTAAATTGATACTTATTTTGGTCATTTTCTGCTCTTAGGTTCATTTGGATCATTGAAGCAGCAAAGTGGGTTCTTCTTCCCCTTTGATCACACAAGGAGAATTCGTAGTGATCACAGTTCTTAGAGGTTTTCTCCCTTGATGTAAGTGTAAGGAGGTTGGAACCTTACTTCTTTCCGCAGAGACTCTGACTTGAAAGAAAGGCCATAACTGGGAAATGGGGCTTTAGCTTATGGGCTTCTAATGATCAGTATTTTCTGGGAAAGGTTATGTTCCTCATGACTTAAGTCTTCGCCTTCATGTTGGTTTCCTAGACCATGTCCATTAGCTTTCTGACACCAAATACCGTGCTTGGCATCACTGCAGTCATTTATAGCCTTGTTTTCCTCAACTTGCTTCTAAAATACCTCGGTCTTCATTCTCACCACTTGTTCGCCCCTCAGCAGTCTCCCCAGGCCTCTTGTTCTCCCTTTGCTCTGTGCTCACACTTCCACTGGGTTTGCTAAGCCCACGAGCCTTGGTATATGTCATTGCATGTATTATGCCCTTAATTCTCATCGTCTCTTTATGCCATTAATTCCACGCACTTGCATGGTGGCCAGTGCTGGCATACAGCTCCAAGAATTACCTAGGCTTCCTTCTTCGTACAGGTGAATTCCTTTGAATAGAATGTGTGGTTTTCAACACCTATTGGTAGCTGCTTCAGAGAGTGCACTGCATGGAAGTGGCCCATGTTCTTTATATCTGCTATGGGGCACTCATCCTTAGGGGGAGTACTGTACTATTAAAAATGCTCCGGTGGGCTTAGAACCAAGGTCCGTGGTGCCAGCACATCACTGCCATGGATGTTTGTGCTTCTCAGTGTTTAGAGCTGGGAGTTCAATGCTGTGCTGAGACATTTTACAGTTACCAGACTGGCCTCGATTTCAGAGATATCTGCCTGCCTTTCCTTTTCTGGGTGCTGAACTAAAGTCATGCCCCCCTGTGTAGCCCCAAACTTTAAGAGCAGCTTTATATCATATCCTAACTTCTGTGGAAACTTCTTCCTGTGCTTGCTGCTTAAAAAAATGTTGACTTTCTTACACACACACACACACACACACACACACACAAAAAAAAAAAGCTATATAACATGCTAAGACTATATCTGCCAGAGGATAAAGGCCCCTAAAACTAAAATTGCTCTGTAATTAGCAGATCCCATTATGAAGCATAGCCAGCATATCAGAGGACTGAAGAAGTTTTCAACATCAGTTATAAGTCATCATGAAGGAGTTTGGTAGAAAATGCCTTCATACAGCCAATTTGTTTGCCTGAAAAGGCAATCCCACTAGATAGGGTATGCCATGGTTATGATGTAGTATCAAGTTGGCAGGGTCTAGAATCACTTAGGAGACCAGCCTTTCAGCATGTCTGTGAGATAATTTCTCCATTAGCTTAGAAGCCTCCCCCTAAATACGAGTGGCAGCATTCCACCAGCTGTGTTCCAGAGCTAAATAAAAAGGAGGAAGTTGGCTGAGCTGAGCACCAGTGGTCACCACTTTCTGCTTCATAACTGTAGACACACTGTTGTCCTGCTGCCATGACGTCTACACCATTATGAACTAGACTCAAGCCATGATCTGAAATAAAGCCTTCCTTCTTTAATCTTCTTTTGTCAGGATTTTGTCTTGGTGATGAGGAAAATAACAAACGCAACAGAGAAATAAAGGTTGAATGTATGCAGTCCATAAGGTCAGACTTTAATTGACCTCTACCAGGGTCACATCACTTTCGTGTTTATACACTGTATTGAAAATGTATTCATGAATCTGCCTCTGTGTAATCAAATACCTATCATGCCACTAGGCCTGGTTAGTTAAAAGAAAAATACTATAGTCAAGGTGCTGTAGTAAAACGGTCTCAGCTGGGTGTGGTAGCACATGCCCATAACCCCAGCATGGGGGAAGCTGAGGACCGACTGTTCTCTATAGGATGTAGTGATTCTATGGCAACTAGAAGCACCCATCTGCTAAGGGAACATCACCAAATTTCACTAGTCTTTAGCAGGAGCTGAACTGAGTAACAGGCCCATGCCTGAGGACCTCACACCTGTGTCTGGGGCCATGAACCGTATGTCGCCTACAGGGTTCCTAGACAGGCATGAACATCCACACAGACAGCAGAGAGAAGCTGGAGCAGAGTTCCAGGACTTTCGAAGAGGAATGGTGGGCTTCAGCCAGCTTATCTCGCATGGTCATTAATGGATATATCTCTGGGTGCTTACTTGGACAGGATATCCTCCAGCCTCAGCTGAGCAGCTCTGAAACTTGGTGAATCAGACCTGCTGTAGACTCACATGGGCACCTCCCTCTGGGGCCATGTGCAACTAGAACTAGTCTCTAGATGTGATTACAAGAGTTACATGGCTGTTTCAGGGTTCATAGTTGGGCCAAGGTTAGTGGCTTCTTTCCCGGGACACAATGAGTATGACTCCTCCTGGGTCCCTGTGCAGATGCTGTGATTAAACCTTTTTTATATACATCTATAGGATATTTGTACTTCATCTTTGGTTAACTGTGTGTTAATTTCCTTAGCATATTTATTGATCAATGTGTTTGCTTTTTAGCTTTTTGTTTTGTGAGTTTTATATATATTCTGAAAATTAATCCTCTGTTGATATGTAGTTAGCAAAGATTTTCTTCAACCTTGCTGGATATCCCTTTAATCTGTTAATTGCTTCCTTTGCTATGCAGATTTTTTTCATTCCATGGAATCTAATTTTCTGTTTCTTCAGTAATTTATGAGCTATGGAATTCCTTTTCAGAAGTTTCATGCCTATGTCGAACTTAGAGTGTTTTCTCTATATTTTCCTCTAACCAATTACAGAGTTTTATGTCTTACATGAAGGTTTCTGGCCCCTACTGAGCTGATTTTATACAGAGGAGTTATGTATCCCTTCATTGTTCTACATATAGATGTTCAGTTTCCTTAGCATCATTGGTTGAAAAGGTTGTCTTTTCTCCGATGTATGTTTTTTTTTAATAGTTGTCAAAAATCAGTTACTGTAATTATATGGGCTCATTCCTCTGTTATCTTGGTCTTCAATATGAATGTCTTTTTTTTATTCTGCTACCATTCTATTTTTGTTACTTTGGCTCTCTAGCACATAGTTTATTTGTTTGTTTGTTTTTGTTTATCATTATTCAATTTTACTAGCTGAGATTTGTATTAATATTGTTATTAATTCTTTAATCTCATACATTGTATTTTGACTGTATTTAGCTCCCCTTCCCCAGTTTCCCCCAGATCTACCTTCCAGTTCCCTGCCATTCAACCCTGTGTCCTCATTTTGTGCTTCCCATATGCTCTTGGATGTGTAGCCGTCCACTGGAGCATGGTTGACCTACCAGTCATCACACCCTTAGAAAACTAATTCTTCTTCTCCCAGCAGCTTTCCTTTGCTACTAGCTACTCAGGTAGGTGGGACTTCAAGCCTGTGTCCTCACTCCATGCTGGGATTTTGTCTGGCTTTAATTTCACAGGTCTTGTGTACACTGTCACAACTACTTGTGGCTTCATATGTGCAGAATCCATGATGTATCTGGAAAATGGTATTTCATTATACTCATCCACTTTCTCTGTTTCTTACAATCTTTCCATCCTTCTCTTCTCTAGAGATCCTTGAGCCTTGGGAGGAGGGCGTGTGATATAGATGATTCACCAAGAGCTGGGAACTTTGCAATGTCTTATTCTCTGCACCCTTACCAATTGAAGATCTCCGTGTTAATTTTTATCTACTGCAAAAAGCAGCTTCTCTGATGAGGTTTGAAAGATGCACTCAGGAATGAGTACAATAAGTCATTGTCAGTTTAGTACTAGGTCTATTTAACAGGGAAATTATATAGGTTCTTTCCTGGGGCTTATGCTCTATCCAGTCACAGGTTCTCAGCCCCAATGATGGTGCCAGGCATATGTTTCATCTTGAGGACCAGTGGGCACATATTGTCAGGCTAGCCATTATTCTGTAATAAAACCTCAAGTCTGGTATGATGATATTTTTAGTACTTTTTCTTTTGCTTGGGGTCACTTCATCTTTGCACGATCTTTTCTGCTTCCATATGAATATTAGGATTGATTTTTATTTATTTCTGTGTAGATCTCATTGAATTTTGATGGGGATTGCATTGAGTCTGTAGATTGCTTTTGGTAATGTAGTCATTTTCACTATTTACTTCTACCAATTCATGAACATGGAAGGTCTTTTTATCTTGTAATGTCATGTTCGATTTCTTTCTTTGTTGTTTAGAAATTTTCATTGTAGAGGTCTTTACTTAATTGGTTAGGCTTGATCTTAGGTATTTTATCATTTTTGAAATTATTGTGAATGGGATTATTTCCATGATTTCTTCCTCAACATGCTTAAGATTGGTATTGAGAAAAGCTACTGATTTTTATATGCTGATTTTAAATCTTCCTATTTATTTCTAAAAGAATCTATCAGATGTAAGACTATTGGTGGGATCCTTAGTGATTCTAATGGTAAAGGATCATATCATTTATGAATAAGAATAAATACACTTCCTCTTTTCCTATTTTTGTTTTTTCATTGCTTTCTCTTGTCTTATTCTCTACTCAAACCCTGAGAAGAAATGGATAAGTGTAAAGAAAATAAACAGCTCCATACATTCTTGATCTTAGTGGAAATACTCTGAATTTATGCTGCAGGTTTGTCATATACAGCCTTTTGCTGTTTAGATTATATTTTCTAGTCTTAGTTTCTACAGAGTTTTCTTTGTCAGAGGGATGATGGACTTTACAAAAAGCCTTTCTGATTGCTATGGAGGAGATCTTGTGATGCTTAAACTTGTGTCCATCAATGCTGGTTTTTATATGCTGGATGATCTTTCCATCCTTAAACCCACTGGATCATGGAGAATCTTCTCTTTGATGTATAGTTGAAATTGCTTTGTAACTATTTTTTGAGGGTTTTGTGTTCCCGTTCAACACAATCACCCTATTTATCTTCATTTTTGTTACTGTAGTATTCTTATCTGGCTTAGGTATTCGAATAATACTGGCCTCATAAAATAAATTCAGTCACATTCTTTCTGTTTGTATTTCATGGAATAATTTCAAGAGCAATGGAATTAGTTCTTCACAGGTCTGGTTAGCATTCAGCAGTGAATGTTTCTAGGTTTCACTTTTCTTAACTGGGATAGATTTTGTTTATTGATTCCATTTGATTGCTTGTTATGGATCTTGTTAAATCATTAATATCTTCTTAGTTAAATCTGGGTAGGTCATATATATCTACAAATACACTAATTTCTTCTAGATTTTTCAATTTAATTGAAAGCAGGTTTTGGGATATGTCTAGTGATCCTCCGGTTTCCTCTGTTCCTGACTGTTCTGACATTCTTTTTGATTCTCATTTTATGAACTTGGATCTTCTCCTTAATTCCTGGTTAATTTGGCTAAGGCTTTGCCAATCTTTTTATCCTTTCAAATAATGAATCCTTTGATCCCTTTCACTGCTCTTTTTATTCTATGTCATCAATATCTTCCTCCTTCTTTATTATTTCTTGCATTCACTGATTATTAGATTGACTTGTCCTGGATTTTCTAAAATCTTAAGGTGCACACCTAAGGTATTTATTTATGATTCTCCATTTCTTTTCCAGTAAAGGCAATTATAACTATAAACTTCCTTCGTACAGCTATTTTCCTAGTGCCCTAAAGATTAGGATATGTTTTGTGCTCATTTTCATTCAGATCTATGAATCTTCTAATTTTTATCATGATTAATTAACTATCTGTTTGTTCAACAAGATGCTGTTCAATCACCATAATGTTATGTTCTATAGCCTGTTTAGTTCTTGAATTCTGGTTGCTTTCATTTAGGTCATATAGGATAGACTAAAACATTAGAACATTTTGTATGAATAGTTTTGTAATAAAACCGAAATATTTTCTCTTTGTTAAAAATTGTTTTGTTTCTTAAAAACAAAGTCTGTTTTAGAGAAAATTCCTTGGAGTGCTGAGAAGAATGTGTGTTTTTCAGATGTGTCAGCGGGATACTCTGTACATGTTTGGTAGGTCCATTTGATCTATCTTGTCATGTAACTTTGATGTTTCTATGTTGGGTTTTGAAATGGAAACCTCTTGATAGGCAATAATGGGATCTGACATCACTTACGCTTATTGCGTTGTGGTAAATCTGTTCCTTTACATCCAGAAATGTTTGTTTTGTGAAACTGGGTATGATAAAATTTGGTGTCTATATAATTTTGACATTACAAAATATCTGATAATAAGCAGCTTATAAGGGAAAAGGTCTATTTGGGCTCACGATTTGAGCACACAGTCCATTGTAGTAGGGAAGGTAGTGGCAAGAATGGCCTTGACTGTGGCAGCAGAAGGTTGTGGTAATTGTTTTCATTTTGTCTGCAGTCTGGAAGCAGGGAGATGATTGCTAGTGTCACTTTGATTTCTCCTTTCCTCCTTTCCATTCAGTCACTCCCCCAAGGCCATGGGATGATCCCACCCACATTCGGAGGAGATCTTCCTGTCTCAACCGTCTCCAGAAAATTCTTAGGTGGTTCACATTCTAATTAAGTTGACAATGAAGATGGATCATCACAGATCCACTCTTGTAAACTTGACCCCAAACATTTCACTTTAAGTTATTATACCCCAAAGTCTCATAATCTTTTTATAATGCAAAATGGATTCAGTTCAGTTCATCTCTAAATGGTATTTAACCATTCCAACACTGTTTAAAAGTCTAGAAGTTGTGCGACTCAAGACAAACATGTTTCTGTGAGCTCCTATAAGATAAAAATAATAAGCTGCACACTTCTAATGTACAATAATATAGGTGACATATTTCTATTCCAAAACTGATGGATAATGGAATATCAAGGAAAGTTCATGCCGAAAGAAAATTGAAACCTGGCAGGGAAAAGCCCAAATTGGTGCTCCATGTTCAGCATCTGGAGCTCATTAGGGACTCATCCTGGCTCCCACGGCCTTGGGTACTCCCAGCCCTCTAGCACTGCCACCTGCATTACATGGGACACCTCTCTCAGCCCAGCTCTACTCATCGTGAAGTTTTCCCGAGTGATATCCTATGGACATCGCATCTCTAGCTTCACACCATCCTTTGTAATTTAAGCTTTACCTTCATAGTTTCGTGCAGTGGCCTCAAGATCTCCTTCCAGAAGCTCAACCCTACTACTCGCTACTAAGTAGCTTTCCAGACCCTGGCTTCAAGTCTCCACGACTCCTTCACTCTTCTCTTCCAGATGCTGGTTAAACCACCATGGTGTGGACAATGGTGCTGAGTTCTGCTGCCAGTTCAAGATGTAGTCAGACGCTCTTTAACAGCGCTGTGTAACCTCTGCGGACCTTCACTCTAGATCCCGGGGAAACATTTTCCCTAAGCAGTTGTTTTGATGTGAGGAAAGTCTTCAATTGCATTTTAAATTCTGTCTCTCTCCTTTAAAAGAATTTGTGCTTCCAAGTTTGATGGTTAGGGCTTTGCCCTCAGGAGACCTTTGTTATTGTCCAAGTGCACAGTTTAATTCTGGCAGCAGAATTTGGCAGCATAGTCCACACCCTGGTGGTCTTACCAGCATCTGGAAGAGAAGAGTGAAGGAGTCGTGGAAACTTAAAGCCAGGGTCCAGAAGCCACTTAGGAGTGAGTTGAGTTTCTGGAAGGAGATCCTGAGAGGCCACTGTATGAAGCTATGTCAAGCACCTGCCTTGTCTGCAACTTTAAGTTTGCCTTTGTTTCTTTCATCACCAAACCCCACAGGTTTTCATATTTTCCCAGTCTTCTCACTCTAGATATAACAACGATCAGTAGTAATCATGTCAGAACCAGGACGATATACTGTCCTAAATTTTTCCCCACCAAGAAATATGGCAAATTACTTAAAATTCAGCTTCATTTAAGATCTCAAGCCATTGGCTGGATGCAGTCATATTCTTTGCCAAAACACAGCTAAATGGCTTCTTGTCTTTTCCCAACAGAGTCCTTGTTCTCCTCTGAACAGTTACAAGCCACTCTTACTCTGTTTAATGTTTCTGTGCTTGCTGGGCTTCCAAACACACCAGAGTGACCCACTAAGGTTGTTTGCAGCATTCTAGGGCTTCTCTTGCCCATAGTTCCAAACTCTTCCACATTATTCCCACAAATTCTGCTCCTGAGGACTACAAACCAATGTGGTCATTTCTATCCCAGCAGCAGCCTCACTCCGGTACCCATTCTCTCTGTTAGATACTTTGCTTCTCTGACAAAATACTTGATAAGAAGCACTACACGGAGAGAAAGGTTTATTTAGGAACACAGTTGGAGAGCACACTCCGTAATAGGGAAGGTGACAGCAAGCAGGAGTCTTCACAGTGGCAGCAGGAGTGTGAGGAGGGTGAGCAATCAGGGAGCAGGGATAGAGGGCAGTGGTACTCAGCTTGCTTCCGACTTTTCCCTTTGTATTCAGTCCAGGAAAGCAGTCCATGGGATGGAGCCAGCACAGCCTGAAAACAGCTTGTCTTCTCAGCAAAACATCCTTGGAGGTATCTTTGCAGACACAGCTTGATGTGTATGATTTTAAGTCTTGTCAAATTGACAATGATTAGTCATCACTGTGCATCTATATTCAGGATGTAATATGGGCTTGATGGCTCATTTCCTTAATGAAAATGAAGTCACCCTCTTTATCTCTTCTGACTAATTTTGGTTTGAATTCTATGTTCACCACTGTGAATATAGGTACACCCATTTGCCTTCTGGTTCCACTTGTTTGGATTTTTTCCATTTTTTTCACCCTAAAGGTATTTTTGTATTTGTCAGTGAGGTGCATATTTTATAGGTAGCAGATCTGTTCTTGCTTGAAAAAGTACAACCTGCTACTCTATGTATTTAGTTTGAGAATTGATATAGTTATTCAAGGTTATTATTGAGAGATTTTATTTATTCCTCTCATTTGGGGGCAAATGTTAGTTATTTTCCCACTATTCATCTACTTATTTACTGTTCCAGTGTACCTTATCCTTTCTTGTGCTTTCATGAATATGTGTATCTTTGTACTGATGACTAATCGTCATCAATTCCTTTAGTTTGTGTTTATTATGGAACTTTTTTGTTTCTTCATCAATTACAAAGGAGAGCTTTGTTGCATATAGTAATCTGAGTTGCCAATTATTATCTTTTTAGCTTGAAATATATTCTCATGTGTCTCCTATTTTTTTTTTTACAGTTTCTGTTGAAAACCCTGTTGTTTTGACCCTGCTACCTACACTCCACAAGTGCTGGGATTGTAGACGGGCCACCACATTTAGCTAGATCGTATAAAAATTTTTAACCATTCATACTCTTTCAATAAAAGTATTTTCAATGTTCAAGTGGTACGAGGTTGTCATAGGATAGAGGTATCATTTTTTTCCTTGTTAGACTGGAAACCTCAGCTATAAACCATCATCTCACACGATCAAAGCATAGAACTTGACCTTCACCACTACACTGAGAGTTGAATGCCATCTTCAGGATCAACCAAACATGATGGAAAAGTCTACTGTGGCAATAAAATAACAGCCAGCATAAAAATCCCCCACTAGGGGGATGGAGATATGAATCATTGGTTAAGAACACTGGCTGCTATTGTGAAAGACCAAGGTTCAGTTCCCAGCACCCACATGGTGGCTAACAATCATCTGCAACTCCAGTTCCAGGGAATCCAAAGCCCTTTTCTGACCTCTTCGTGCATTATATGACACAGGTGTGCCTACATCCACGCTTGCAGTGCACTCATGCACATAAAAATTAATTACATGTTTTTAAATGCCTCCTCTATCTCCATTATTTTTGGAGATAAAATAACAATAACATCATGGTGCTTGCTAAGATATTTGTTATTAACGGGAATAGAAAGGAATCAGTCAGCCTGAGACTTAGTATTAGGACAGGAGAGAGAAAATAGGAGCCAGTAGAGTAAGTAGAAGGAACAATCAAGATTTATGGAGGAGATAAGTCATCTCCAGCAGAATGAAGAACTGAAAGCTAGAGGTGATAAAATGCAGTCCAACATCCTAGGACAGTCCCAGCACTTTGGAGACTGAGGTAGGGAGAAACCAAATCTGGACCAATCTGTTATTTGGCAATTACAGAAAAGGAGGGAACAAGGACAGGGCAAGATAAGGTTGGTTCACTAAACTGAAATCACATATTAAACAAAGGAATATAAAAAGGAAAGAAAACTGTTCCTTACCCGGCCACAAGTGGCCATGCCTGCCTTTCTGCAGGCTGTCACTATGGGCCACCAGTACCACTTCTGCCTGTGTGGTTCTTGCCTGTGTGGGGTGTGTATGCCAAGACTACCTCTCTGCAGTCCCTCTTGGGAAGGATACAGCATAAAGCCTAGTTGTGTGCCAGCCCTACTGAGTGGGATGCCAGGATTGTGTCTGCGTGGTTCAGTCCAACTATGGCTTAGGCCAATTTCCCACCGCACAGCAAATTGTGTGGTTCTGATGCAAACTTTCCCCTCTTTCTAGAGGATACTTTTCAGGTCAGTTCTCAGAGTATGTTCCTGTGTCACAGGAACATCTCTTCTGGGTTCCTAGTGTGAAAGGGAAAGGGCACTTGGCCCACTGATTCTGCAGGGTCCTGTTTAAAAGATTTCTTGGCACTGTTCCAGCAGAGTACCAAGAAGAGACAGTTTCCTCAGCACTGCCTCTCCCCATCTCTGTGTCACTGCAGCTGTCACATATGGCTTTTGACCTCTCTCTCTCACTCTCTGCCTCCTCATACTTTCTTTAAGAACTATTTCTTACTGAAATCACAACTATGATCAAAGAACAAAAAACAAACAACACAGGGAACTCACAGAGGACAAGCATAAATTCATGACTGAAGCTCAAGAAAATACAAATATGGAACTAGATGAAATGGCAAGAATAATGTAGGACTTGCAAAGTGATTTAACAAAAGAGATAGAAATACTGAAGAAAATTCAAGTTGAAATGAAGATGAAATTAGAACACCCAATAAGTCATTCTGAAATGACAGGAGGAAGCCTCAAAAGAAAGATGAGTGAAATGGAATACAGAACATTAGGACTGGCTAACAAAGTCAAAGAACTGGATGGTTCAAGCAAGGACTATGAAAAAAAATTAAAACACAGGAATGGAATATGCAAGAACTGTGGGACAACATGAAAAGACCAACTCTATACATCATAGACATGCAAGAAGGAGAAGCTCAGGATAATGGCATTGACCAGATCTTTAGCAGGATTCTAGATGAAAACTTCCCCAAATTAAGGAAAGATATACCAATACAGATACAAGAAGCATCTAGAACAACAATTGGACAGGACCAAACAAAATTTCCCATGCCATATCACAGTAAAAACACCAGATACACAGAACAAAGAGCAGTTGTTGAAAGCTGCTAGAGAAAAACAACAAGTTACTTATAAAGGAAAACTCATCAGAATTAAAACTAACTTTCGTTGCAAACCATGAAAGCCAAAAGAGGATGAACCAAAATATTGCCAGTTCTAAATGACCATATATACCAACCCAGAATACTTTACCTAGCAAAACTGCCTATCATAGTCAAAAAGGAACAGATATTTTTCCATGACATGAATAGGTTGAAAGAATTCATATCCACCCAACCAACCCTATAGAGAATTCTCAAAGCAATACAAAAGATTGAAGATATGAATAACTATACACAAGAGGTTAAAGAAAGAATAAAAGGAACATACAATTACAGAAAAACAAAACAGGATAAGAATACAAACAAATTAAAATGATAGTAATCAATACACAGTTTTCAATAAGAATCCTAAATATCAATGGCCTCAAGTCCATAGTCAAATGACACAGGCTAGTCGAATATATTAAGAAACAAAATCCATCTTTTGTTGTCTTCAAAAACTCATCTTACCTTGAAGGATAGGCACGACCTCAGAGGAAAACAAATGGAAAAAATACTCCAAGCCAATGGCACTAGAATCAAACAGTTGCAATTCTAGTATCTGACAAATGAAATTTCTAATTAAAACTAATCTGAAGAGATAAAGACAGTCACTTCATTCTGATCAAGGGAATGATTGACATAAAAGATGTTAAAAGCATAAACATATATGCACCAAACTCAGATGCACCCAATAAAAAGATGGACTAAAGACCTGAACAGAGACTTCTTAAACAAAGAAATAAACATGACCAAGAAACACCTTAACAGGTGAGCAACATCCTTAGTAACTAGAGAAATGCAAATCAAAACCATTTTAAGATTTCATCTTGGCCCATTCAGACTGGCTAAGGAGCAGAGAATGAAAGAGCCCAAATGCTTGTGAGTATGTGGGGAAAAGGGATTGCTCATTCACTGATAGGGGTACTGCAAACTTATGAACCACTATGAAAAGTAGTGTGGAGAACTCTTAGAAAACTATAAATGAATTATCATATGACCCGGTTATGCCAATCCGTGGCACATATCCAAAGGACTCATACATCTGTAGAGATACTTGTACATTAATGTTTGTTGCTGCTCTTTTAACAATAACTAAGAAATGGAAATGACATAAATGTCCCTCAACTGATGAATGGATAATGAAAATGTGTTGCATTTGCCCAATGAAGTTCTCCTCAGTAGTAAAGAAAGACAAAATCATGAAATTTGTAGGTAAGTGGATGGAATTAGTAACTGTTGTACAAGTGAAATAACACAGACTCAGAAAAGCAAGTGATATATCTTCTCCTTCATTTGTGGATTTTAGCACCAATCCCTTATACGCGAGGGAGGAGGAAAGGACATACAAAGAATCACAGGGGTAAAGGGGAAACTAAAAAGGAGAGGGGGAGGATGAGAGCCAGGTATCATCAAAGGGAAAAATGGAGGGAGGAAGATTAGACAGGGAGACAGACAGGAGAGATCAATGAAGTGTAGATGGTGTGAGAAGCCAGAGGAAAATATATTAACTCAAATTCCCTGGAAAGTACACTTACACTAAAAGTGCATGTGTATGCTGAAGGCTGTATGGCAAAAATCACAGTGCCAGACAGGAGAAACTTCCCTTTGAGTTATTGGTCAGGGTAGTTCAGGAGACTCCCAAAATAACACAAGCTTTTGCCACAGCTTTTGATTGCCTTCCAGAATTTGAAAGTAAGACCCTATTGCTGAAGACAGGACATAATTTGGACACAGAACTTGAAACAATGGAGTTGAAACTGATTTGAAGTCTCCTTCCTAAAGACTAGCTCTCATAGTTTTGGAGGACATTTTGTCAGCTGCTGAAAGAGAAATCCATTCCAATGTTCCAACCCTGCTCTAAAGTCTGATAACCATAATGACTGACATAGCAAACTATTGGGGCAGTAGTGGCACTTTTTCCAGGGGGTAATCAACAGCTACCTAATTGAATTCAAAACTGTCTCAATGGGTGGGAACTCATGGGTAGCAGCACTTTAAATAGAGCCAAGTACACATGGCTAGAGAGTCAAAGATCCTAGAGAAAATCTTTTCCCTAGACAAATGAAATTTCTTCCTGTATACTAAATTTGGATCTCTATATTTACAGACAAGTATACTATACAACATTCATTAAAGAAGCTTCTTTTTTACAGCAGATGGAGGCTATTATAGATTTCAACTACTGGTCACGTGGAGAGACTATACATTGGAAAGAAGCTCAGGCATAAGTGAGACATCTATAGTGGAATCTCTATTACTAAGGCTCGTGTTACAGAGCAGAACAGGGGATAGACAGAATATTAATATATCTCTCAATTCTCACCAGTGAAGCTTCTTCATACAACACAGTGCAATGCACACAGAAGACCACAATTTGTCAAGTTTTAGAGAATAAAAGACGACAGTGTGTGTATTCCTTGATAGGACTCCTACGTTAAATCTCATTCACCCATGACTATAGGGATCATTGCAGAAGAGGGAGCAGAAAGATTGTAAGAGGCAGATTTGGTAAGTAAACACAACAAAACAAAGGCATTTAGGTCTCTGGGAACTTGCTCATATGAACTTGCAACATTAGTGACAGCATGCACAGGACCAATACTGACTCAATCAGACAAAAACTCAGCATAGAACTAGGGAAATAGGCAACTTTAGCCAAGGAACTATTGGCAACCAATTACAGTGGGATGAGGGAAAGCTTATCTTCTTTAATGGAATGACTCTAGATAGACTGACTAGACTTCACTGGATGAACTTTCCCCGAAAGACATCTGGGTAGAAATGCTTGACCTGATAGGCCTTAAACATATATGGCAGAATATATGAAATCTAATGTGTGTGTGGGGGTGCTGTGGGAGGGTGTGGATAGAAGAGGGATATAAATTCCATTAAGATCTATTATATGAAATGCACAAACCCCTACAAAATCATACATAAAATATAATAAAGAATATGATGTAACATTTATGCCAAATGGCATAAGTCATATAAACGACATGAGCTAGAAAACAATTAAAGTCTCTGAACGTGGGAGAGATAGCACAAAGATTAAGTGCGTGGCACTTCTCTTGCAGAAGACCTGTGTTTAGTTCCCAGCCCCCCATTGCACAGCTGACAATCAAACTTAGAGTATTAAACATGCGAATCATACACTCTACCACTGATACCAATAAGCTACATCCTCATCCTTGTATATTTTTAATTAATACAATCAGTATAAACTTCCTTTTAATTTTATTTTACTTTACACATAAAAATTTATAAAGGAAGAAATTTTTTTACTTTAAAAAGATATATAGACCAGAATTGTCTTATAGATCAATTATAAAAACAACAAGTCATTAGTCAATGAATAAACCAGAATTATCTAATTCAAGTAGTCTCCAAGGTCTCTGCTTGGATAGTAACACAAAATCATAGTTCTGAGGCACAAGTATTGCCCACATGTGTCGTCACTATTTCATAGAAGTCTACAAGCTTTATATAGTGATTTTCCTGCTCATTTTATTAAAAGCTGGACTTCATTACACTGGTTTGGTTTTATATGTCACTGTGGCCAATAGATTCTAGAACAAATCCTGTGTTAGTTCTAAGCCTAGGTTTTGGTAGCCAAATGTGTATTTCTATACTCTTGTCTAGAATTTCACCTCTCTTATCAAAAGACTGAACAGGGAGCTGGATGATGAGGCATATCATGGAGCAGAGATGAATTTCCCTAGGTGAGACCATCCTAGTCAACAAGCCTTTGTTTGATTGGCATATTGATTGCTGATGTATATGCAAGAAAACCCAGCATCTGCAGAACTACACATACAACTTCAAACTTATCAGCAAAAGTAAATATGAATAAAAATAATAAATACAGATGGATTTTTCCCTTTAATATGCATGTAGTTTCCCTCCTTATCTCTTTTAGCTGATTTTGGTTTGTAGTCTATTCTGTTAGACATTAGGATAGCTTCACCTACTTGTTTCTAAGATTCCTTTGCTTGGAATAACCTTTTCCTTTCTTTTATCCTAAAGTAATATATTTGTTTACTGTTGAGGTGTGTTTCTTGAAGCAGCAAAAGATAAATTCTAGGGCTAGAGAGATGGCTCAGTCGTTAAGAGCTCTGTTTGCTCTTGCAGAGGACCATGGTTCAGTTCTCAGCACCAACATGAGGGTTCATAACCAACCATAACTTCATTTCCAGAATGTCCAACACCTCTCGCTCTCTCTCTTCTTGTTTCCACATGTATTACATACATGTATTTCCACATGTATTACATACATGTGGTACACTCACATACATATAGTGAAAGCACTTATACAAACTAAATAAATAATTTTTTAAAACAATGAAAACAGTGTATCTTGTTGTCTCACTCAGTTGATTGATCTATGTGTCTTTACTGAGGGATTGAGGACTTAATATTCAGAGTGATTATTTTAATGAGCATTAGTACCTACCATTTTGTAGTGTTCTCTTAGCTCTCTTTTTTGTTACCTCTCTTTGTCTGGTTTATTTGCTCACTGTGAATTATTGAATGATTTTATCATTCTGGTACTATTGAAGAATTCCTTCTAATGTCTTTGGTAGGCTTAGACTTAGACTAATGACTTTGGTTGACTTTTAAAGTTTCTCATTGACCTTTACTGAATGATCCAATTAATTTACTTTATCTTCTGTCCATGAGCCTCTGTTTCCAATATGATATGCTCTGTTCATGAGGCTTTTGACTGAGGTTTTTACTTGGTTTATTGAGTCTTTCATTTTCAGTATCATTTCAGTTTGGTTTTTCTTCAACACTCAAACTCTGTTTAGTTTTCTTGAACTGACTTCCTTATTTCATTCAGCTCTTTGTCATCTTTAAGCTGCTTGACCAGAGTTATAACCATTCTTTTGAATTCTTTGTCTAGAAGTCATTCCAGTTCTTTTTCATTAGGGTCCATTACAATGGGATTTGTATTTCTTGGTCGGGGGTTATTATTTAGCCCTATATATTGTTTTTATTTCTGCATTGAGATTTGTATGTCTGGAGTTAGTTTGTTTGAGTTTTTCTTTCTTTTTGTTCAAGTCACCTTTCAGCAGAAGTATTTGTAATGTCCAGTAGGGAGCTATTTTATAACAAGGTTAGGATGTTGATTTCCTCTTTTTTTCAAGTACTCAGAACTACAACCTCTATCCTAGGTCTTCTGCTAAACAGCTATGCTCTGTGGCTTTGTCAAGGAGCCAGGAACATGTTTCTGCTGGCTAAATACTAATCCTGTGCCTCAAAACTGAGTGGACCAACCAGAGGTTCACAGTCAGGTAGCCAGCAGGGATCTGATAAGACCTGAGGGAGGAGGTAACCAGTGTGTCCCCAAAACTGAATCAATAAATGTTAAAAAACAACTATCATGTCATTCAGCTAGTTTAATCCTATATGTATATCTATAGAAATCTAAGTCTACATACCACCTGCATCTTGATGTTTCTAAATCTAGCTTATTTCACATAACATGATCTCCAGTTCTATCCAATTCCTTCAAATTACATTATATTACTTACTACAGCTCCATTTTCTTCATTGATCTTTCTTTATAAAAGTCATAGGTCTAGGGAAGCCATTAACTTAGACCACCAATTCATTCACTATATGACTTATCCAATCAACTGAACAAGAAACAGCTATGGAGTGAATGAAATGAGGAGAACAGAAATGACTAAGTAAAGATCTAAATGCTATTCATAACACATAATGCTATTATAAAAGTCAAATTATAGAGTCATCATAGGTGCCCATTAATAAACAAATGGATTAAGAAAACGTCATATGTATACACAATGAGTTATCTTCTACATAAAGAAGATGAAACATGACATTGCAGAAAAATGGTTAAAGGATTTAGAGAGATGACTCAGTGGTTCAGAACACTGTTCTTGCAAAGGACCTGGGTTTGGTTCCTCCACTAGTATCCACATGGTGGCTTACAGCCATCTATAACTTCAGTTCCAAGGGATCTGACACCCTCTGCAGGCATTTCATGGCATAGGGGCATGTACATATATGCAGGCAATATACTCTACTCATAAAAATTAAATAATAAATAAAATATTTTAAAAAGAAAAAAAATGGGTAGATCCGGAAATCATGATGTTATATGAAACAAGCCTTACTCAGAAAGTCAAATATCATATTTTTCTTGCATATGAAGAGTTCACTAGTGGAGACTGAGATGATTTCTCTTAGAATGAATTGAGCCAGGGGCTTTGAAACTACAGCCACTTTTCCTGCTAAAGGAGGAGACACTGAAAACAGCAGCTCTGTAGCTCCTGTCAGAAGAAACACTGCCTGGCAAGCGGGAAGAAGTTAGCAGGGTTAAAAGTCTGCTCTGCTCTTTGTTCTCAGAAAAGACTTCTTTTGGTTGGAAAACATCTTAAACTCCTTGATTTAAGACTGCTACAGGAATTCTCTTCCTCAAATGAACTATGACAGTTTTACAAAAACCCTTGTGTGATCAACATCTCAAATATTATTTACGTCTTTTTTCTATCTGATTATGTTGTTGAACCTCTTTGCCTGTTTGCTTATGCTAAACCTCTCTGCTTGTGTGCTTGTTTACTTAACTGCTCATAGCCTCCTTTTCTGCATATAAGCTTGTTAAACCAAACAATAAACAGCTTCCTGTGATAGATACAGCATTAAAGAAAGTACCAGTAGTTAGATCAACTTTGGACTCAAGTCTTCATAGGAAATTTGGATTTAGAAATCAGAAGGAAAGCAGTATCATCCAGAGAGTAGTATATTCTAATTTACATTGTGAATCACATGCCCCATTTTCTGTACAAGTGAGAAGTCATTAGACACAGTTTCTCTGCTCTCTGAGAGGCTGTTTATATATGAGGTTGTTGGTTTAATTGAGATAATCAATGCTGGGGTCCTGATGTAAGGTACTGATTGCTTTTGAGACGAATAAACAAAAGGTAAAAAGCTAACCTTCTGAAACATGTAAGTTGTAAACCTTATAAAAGTACTTGGAAAACTTTTTTTAAGAAAAACAATTTTAATGATTCTTTATATTCAGCACAAATATTACCAATTCTCTGTAGCAGATCTGACTGTGGGGACTGACAGTTCTGAGAGTGGGTGAACTAAGACTTCTTCTGGATGCTTGCTGCATTGGTAAGTGGTTTCTGTCACATCACCATGGCTTTCTACTCCTAGAAACTGCTGAGACAAATGTCTACTGTGCTTCCTCAGACACTAGTGAATTTGCAATTGTCCATAGTCATGGGGTGGCAGAATGTCTCTTGTAGTGAACATTTTTAGGCTACTGCTTTTAATAACCTTGGAAGTTTGCCACTTAAGCCTAAATGGAAGCAACCATGTAGGCAGGGGACACAAATTTAAATTGCATGTACTCTGTAGGGATTGTTCTTGCTGTCATGAATAAGATCCAGTCGAGACGTGCAGGTATGAGAGGGTAGTCTCACTTGGGGCATGAGCCAAACCTATCAAAGGAGACAGATCTTCTGTATAGGCACAAGGAAGGAAAAGGACTCAGTGGTGGGGAGAGTGGAGGTCTGTCACAGTATGTGGTTTTGAAACTTTCTTGGAATGGAACTGGGAGCATTGAAAAGAGATTTAATAGCACAATATATGCATTAGGCTTATTCCTTTTATTCTACAGGAGTGTTAGGTTAAATTCTCATATACATGCTAATAATATGTGGGCTAACATTTAGGTAGGCCTCAGGGCAGGCCCATTAACATTCCAGTTTTACTAAATAATAAGAGGTAGAACATTCCTATCCCCCAAATCACAAATTCAAAATGCTCCAAAATCTGAAGCTTATGAGTATACCCATAACTCCACAAAGTGGAAAGCTCCACAACTGACCTCACCTATTGTGTCATAGTGGAAATCGAAGTGCACTAAAAAAATGCTATAAAATTACCTGAAGGCTGTATGTACACCATATATATGAAGTATAAATATACTTTTGGTTTAAAGTTGGGGACCACTATAAAGGTACATATTTCATTTTGTGTAAGCAAATATTACAAAACTTGAAAAACAAATCTAAATCAAATAGCCCCTTAGTCACAAGTATTTATGATATGGAACTCTCATCCTATGTATACATGGTACCATCCATAAAGCCATCAGATGGTCCATGAGTGCTGGAGATGGGATGGAACTGAGATCCATCCTGGCCCAACAGTAATGCTTGGGCCCAGCCTAGAGCAAGGCCTGTGTTCTACTCACGGGGAGGGTTAAGCGGAGAAGGAATGGTGGATATGTAAGAAGGGGAAAAAAAGCCACTTAGGGCAAGACCTCAGAGGAGGAGAAACATATGAATAAGGAGACACAAGAATGCCTGGAACTCACAGAGAGGGAGAAATTCAGAGTTTTAGTCAAGGGAAAGAGGAATTGGTCTCAAGGCCAATTCATTAGAACTGTGATCCCAGAACGTCTTTTGTACTATCCACTCTCCACCTGACATCCATTGAAATGGGACTGTGAGGTAAGAAGCTTATTCCACAGGGGGACACTGACATAGAGAATTTGCAGGTAATGTGTATCTGAGGATCTATGCTTTCCTGTTTCCTGCATTTCTAAGTTTCTCTTGTAGCTGCATGTAGCCACGCACTTGAGTTCAAATCGCCAACATACAACAGGTGCCTTTTAAACCAACAAGCTTTTTTGTTACTTTCTCCTTCCTGCAGGTTAGAATTTGTGACTCAAGCACAGGCAGAGATCCTGCATTATTAAGTATCATCTAAGGAAGGTGAGTTGATGTGACATAAGTGCCTGCCTCTGGTGGATGCAAAACACTTTTGTGCAGGTGGGACAATAAGTACTGTATCCCAGCCACTCAAATGTTGGCATGAATGGACGATATATTTTAGCAAACACAATTCCAACTTAATCACAAAGATTATATCACCTATATTTTCAGACTAGAGAATTGTTTTGTACTCAAACCAGTTTGCCATGAATTTGGAGCTGAAGAAACAGCACTATGAGGCGTAACATGGTCAGAGCTTTTATTGTCCTGTCCTGTTTCACTGTTAACTTTCTCTGGAGATGTTTTTAGGAGCTGGAAGAATTGACTAAAGCAACAACAAATTCTGCTTTTCATATTGAGGTCTCTACATACTTAGCAGCACTAAGGCCATTTGGAGAAACTGGAGCAGTACATTTTGTAAACCTTAACCAAAGATTTGAATAAAGTATCATGAAATCTAATAACGAAGTTTTTTTTTGAGCCCCAGCAAAAACAAATCATTTAAATTCCCATCAGCACATGTAAACCTGTTGCCACCATTATGAGCCAAATTTTAATCACAGTCTTTTTGAACCTTTTCTAACTCTTCTAATAAAAGAGATAAAAATCCACAGAGGAGGACTTTTTAGGTGAGAAATTCTTTGGTGTTTGTTTCCCTGTAACTCCTGAATCTGGGCATCATCTTCTTGGACCTATGTATTCTTTGACACAGAGATATAGCATGTGGGCCAAAAAGGGCACTACCTAATACCCTGGCTCTAACATTAGACACATGTGTGACCTCCCAGATTCTATATCTTTACATGTAGAACAGGATATGGGTTTCATTTTGGTAACGCACAATAATAAAATGAAGAGCCTAGGGTGTTCTAGCTCCCTTCCCCACCTCACAAACATGCTGTAGATGTAACTCGTCTGACTCTGATGCTAGGCAGCAGTTGGGGTGGGGGGAATTGATCCTTTTCAGGTTGAACTGAAGCTTGCTGAGCCTCATTCACTCAATGTGAGTGTTCTACACAACTGGTTCCCCACATTGCTCAAAGGCAGTGTCTCCAGGAAAAGCTGTTCTGAGGCTGGTGTCTTGCAGTTTTTCTCCATCTGTGGCTCTGTGTTATTTCAGGGTATTTATCTGGGTGCACCCCATGTTAGCCAGTGAGCATGCAGAACATGGACCCACTCGTTTCATCTTCGTGTCTCACCCTCTAGAGCAAGAGCTGTTTCTGTATTTTCAATCTAAGTCTCCAGTTTTGCTGTGGAAAGAATTCTAGCTCTGTGTATAGCAGCCTTATTGGAGCCATTTCTATGCAAACATCAGGGAATATGGGAACACTTAGTCACGTAAATTAGACGACAAAGTTTGTTGTCCAGGGCTACTGAGCTAATCTGTTCCAGTAAGGCATTTATGCAAAATGTTAATGTCACAAGTTGACACTGAATAAACTTGTGCCTCAGAAAGACGTGGTTTTGTTTTATGTCACTCAGGGCTCCCCAAATGCCCATCTCCCTGCTACTTGCCACAAAGTAAACCACACCACACACAAATATTTGAAGTCCTAAACAGAAGATGGAGAAGGTAAAGCCTATTGATTCACAAAATCTCTTTTCTCCCTTTCCAAGCAATGTGGCATTCCAAGGTAAACAAGGTTTGTTACAATGGGAAATCTTCCTTGTGAATAATTAGAGTCAGTAGACATGACCCCATCTTCATTGTGTTTCTTTTGGTGGCATTCTAATCACACACACCATCAGCAAAAAAAAAAAAAAAAAAAAAAGAAGAAGAAGGAAATAAGTTGTAAATTTAGAGAGAAATGTTAAATCACTGCAGATTTTCAAAATGTAAGGATCGTTCAGGTTGCACACCCACCCAAGAGGTTTCTATCATGCAAAGAGAAAAATGTAATTTCTTCATATCAAGAGCAGTGATATGATTTAAAAACATAAAGAAAAATCCTAGAAAAGAACATTTACCAACTTTTCTGTTTCTCTGTTTTTCACTTTCCCTGTTTTCAGCTAAAGAGAATCTGGAAATAATAGCTACATCGTATATAGTATATCAAATATGATCAAATTGGTGTCTACTGGAGCACTTCAGTGATGCCTATGATATTATGACAATTATTTAAGGACTTTAAAGATTTTACTTAGATCTCAGATTTGAAGAAATACAAGGTAGGAATAAATGCCTACATATATAGTAAATGAATCCAGACAAGGGTATATTCCCAATTACTTGTTTATATTTCATAATTTGTCCAATATTTCACATACTTAGATAACATGTACATATGAATGTGTAGGCCTTTCACCCAGGGAGAGAATAATTCACTTCAGGAGAAATGCAATGCTTTCTGTTTAAATGAATGTGGTGACCTCTAATTCTCTTTTAGAGCAGGCTGATAGAAATGTTTTCATGACTTATTTACATTTTAGATTAGATGAAATATTAGTATACTACATAAAAATTCTTCATTAAATAAATGAACACATTTAATCAATTGGGAAGCATTAGTATATATTGAAGTAATAGGTTCTTAGTTTTAGCAGTATTGATATCTGAGGCTAAATGACTCCTTGCTGTGGGGTGGTCTTATATGTTATACTATACTGCTTTCTACCCTCTGGACCCTAGAACCAGCTCCCAATTCTACTTCAAATGGAATGACTAAAAATAACCTTGAGATATAGCCAAATGTCCGCGATACAAAGTTATACCTGATTAGTAATCACTGGGGATGATTTCCCTCTCAAAGTGAAGTGGGATTTTTCCCTTGGAAATTGTCGCGTCTGTCTCTCGTCCAGTAAGGAAGACGCGACCCCAGACTCTTCCAAATGCAGTTTATTCAGGAACCTTGAACAACCCTTTTGCTTCTTAACTTTCTAACTTCTTCTTCCCTTCTTACTTCTCCTGACTTACTTTTCCTGCCTTACTTCTCCTTCTCCTCCTGGGGAAAGCCCGCCACAGAGTTAAATCCCCTCCTGCCAGCCAACCCCAAACTACCACGTGGTGAAAGCAAATAGGCGCATACATGCGGAAGCAGGGCCAGACCTCAGCCACAGCCAATTATGGAGCTGTTTGCTCCAGAGAGCACCCACCCTCGGGATGGTGGAAGGCGGGAGCAGGAGCCATCTTTAAGACGCAGCAATCCGCGGCTCTCTACAGGAAATGATTAGTGATTTAATATGACCTGCTTAACTGCATAAAGTGTACGAGAATGTGAGCTTTCTCGGAGATGCTTAGCTAATTGGAGCCTCCTGCTTCTTATGAGGCACTGGATCTGTTTCCAGTTACTATTCCGGATGGAGGAAGCTGCAGAATGCCATTTGTTCTGTATATAAGTGAGGAATGTCAGTAATGCTTCCTTCCACCAGCTGTTTACTCATTTTACAAGGATAAAGGAGACCCCACTCATAGGCTGAGAAGTACTGAAGGTTCTGAAAGAATCTCAGTGGACAGAACATACTGAAATCTTTGATCATTCATAGTTTGTAAACTACAGAAGTTAGTGAATGCTTATATGTTTACATTTGTTGATTTTTTGCCTTACATTTTGTGGTTTTATCATTACATGCATTCAGATTTAGAATTATCTTCTTATATAATAGAACTTTTATCATTATGAAATAGTTATTTTTCTGTGACACATTTGCCTAAAATGTCCTGGCATTTTTCTATGCTCCTAACTTCTAGTTAGTGCTCATCATGCATCTTTTGTACACTTGGGCACACACACACACACACACACACACAAATAATAAATAAATTGAAATTTTAAAAAAAATTTAAAATTCTACCTGATATATTTTTTGAAATTACAGTATCAATTTTTTTTAAATTAATAGAATCACCAAAAAAATCACATGTAAATATAAAATTTGTTGTATTAATCACTATATACTGCATAAGGAAGCTTCTTTGCTGATAGCTGACAGATGTATTAATTTATGAGTATAATAGGAAGTCATTAGGAGTCAGTTTAATACTATACCTATTCAGCAAATAATAGTATTAGGCTTTCCTCTGTGACTTGTGACCTGTCTAGGCTCAGGTTTATAGACCTAATATCAAAGTCAGCTCCAGGCTCCATCTTATGAAGTATATCTGAAATCCAAATAGAAGTGGCTGGTTACTCCCATAATATCTGGGCTACTGTTGCCCCATGTGGGTATATCATGCCAGGCCAGTTGTTGTAACTTACAGGATTCACAGCTGGGTAAGGCTGATGATTAATTTTCTCTTAGGTAACATGTGTAGCACCTTCTAGCACTATGGACCCACACCTAGACAATATCCATACAAGAAGAGACTACAGAGTGCTTATCCCTGAATATGACTTCTATTTGAAACTTCTGCCTCCCAAGGTTCAGGAGTCATTTCGGAAGAGGGGGCAGAAAGATTGTAAGAGCCGACAATGGCAGATGATCACAGGGAAGCAGTTTTCTGGATAGTTGGGCAGTTATTCACATGAACTTACAGCAATGTTTGAGAGCATGCTCAAGTCCCACATAAGCTCAACTCAAACAAAATCTATTACATGCTTTATATATTATATACACACACGATTTCTATGTACTAGAGTACATGAACTTGTAGGGGGTAGTAAGGAAGGGTGCAGATGAGGGAGGGTCTCTAAATATTATCAAAGTATAATATATGAAATTTATAAAAATTCAATAAAAATATTTTATTATTTCTCTGTCTCTTTCTTATTTCCTATTGGAAAGAAGAAGCTCTAAAGACTGAGATATTAGTACACAGGTGCTATCAAAGGGGAAATGAAAATTACGGAGGACATTGTTTGGGGAGTGGGGAGGAAGGATAATGCAGAGGGAGAAGGAGGAAGGAGAGATAAACAACACAAAGGATGTTTGATAAAGTCATAAGGAAATATTATACATTATTTCTAAAACCACTTTTTTTCCTTAATATTTTGAAACCATTACTGAAAACAGTAGCCTCTAACTCATCAAACTCAATGCTATGTTTGGCTCCTGTCCTTTCTTGAGAAAGTGGATACAGTATCCTATGTACCATGCTACTAAATTTATTCTATATTTGTATTTGTTTTTAAAGGATTTTTAATACATATGAGTGTATTGTTGCATATATGCTAGTACACCCATGTTGTGCAGTGCACATGGACATCAGAAGAGGGTGCCCCTGGAACTGAAATTACAGATGGTTGATGGGTGCCATGTGGATGCTGGGAGTTGAACCTGGGTCCTCTGCAAGAATAGCCAGTGCTCTTAGCCACTGAGCCCTCTCTCCAACCTCTGTGCTTGTATTTTTCAATAATTATCTTTTTGTACTGGTTCTTAGTTTTCTATTCTTGTTATTACCTCAGTATATAATTAGTAGTTACCAGGACTTGGGAAGGGTGTGTGTGTGTGAAAGGACACAAACTAGCCAGTATGCAGTAGGAAGAAGTCAAAATATAAAAGGCTGCACAGCAAAGGAAATAATTAACAGAGTAAAAAGGTAGCAGACAGAATGGGAGAAAATGTTTGCCAGTTTATCCAACAAAGGATTATTACCCAGAATATATAAACAATTCAGAGAATTAAATGCCAAAAGAACACATTACCTACCCAATAAGTGACCCAATTCACTAAATTCACAGTTCTCCAAGGAACAAATTGTAAATAAATGCATGAAAAATTGTTCAATATCTTCAGCCATCTGGGAAATGGAAATCAAAACTACAAAGTCCATATCAGATAAGTCAGAATGACTAACGCCAGGAAATAAAAATTAATAAATACTAGCAAGAATGCAGGCCAGGTGCTTTCTTATTGTAAGCAGCTGGCCTGGTATGTGGCCCAGGATTCACCTGGTCTTTGTTACAGTATTTTATGTGACTCCAATATGCATCCCTGCTCTAGGATCCTAGATATTTAAAGCTGGTTTCTATCCTACCAGGAGGTCTGTCTGCCCTGATTCAGCAATCCATAGCTACAAGGCTTAGAAACAATTTGAAATTTGACATCCAACATGTAAGCTTTAATAATTAAACAGAGATTTGGTGCATACTTTATTCCCAGTCTCGGTTAATGTACTAACGATCCTAGGCAGAAATCTGGTCTTTAGACCTCATTTCCAAAGAGCTGTCCAAATCTTTTTCTGATAAGTGTCACATTGCTGGAAGATCCAGATGGTTGCTGATTTAATTCAATTGCTAAACAAGAAGAAAAAAGTTTAGTTTACGTATATCTGAAACAAAGAAATTTCAATTTAGGAGGCAGGCTTCTCTGACTTAAAGTATTGCAAACATTTTGATGGATATGATGATATCAGTACATATTGAAATCACCCAAGACAGACAGTTTTGCAGGGCATATGGCTAATGTGGAGCATTAACAGTCTCGCAGTTCCCTTTGGCAGTAATCTCACACTTCCAGAAGCCTTACTTGGGAAAATTTTTCATGCATGCTATGGGCCATTAGCCAGTATCTGAATGGAGGAGGCAAGGGGCCAGCTGGCGTCTGCTCAGTAGTCTCTCCAGCTAAGACAGGGCATGGAGCAAATGATTTCTACAACACCTTCATAAGGCAGAGGATTTTGTGTAGGAACAGGACCACAATCCTTGAGTCACAGTGCAATATCATTTTAGTTCATTACTTCACATGAAAACTCATTCCTCAGACTTTAGTTTCATGAGAGACATTAACAACATCAATCGAGAAATGACAGGATAAAATGTAGATTGATTTAGGTTTTCAAAACTGATTAGCAGTTCAGAGCCATGAGAGGAATCTACATGGTGTTTGCATTGTCTTAGCTGCTAAAATTGATTAGCACACTTGAGGATGGTAGCCCAAATGCTATGCTAACCACAGCAAATTAAATCATGAAATGGCTTGATCACAAAACTCTGCTAATGATTCACAAAACCGATTTTGGAAACAGCTTTTGTTAGAACAGCAGATAAACTTTAGACTTTTCTATTCTTCTTTTTGACTTTTGGGTTTGGGATAGTGGGACAGAAATCATTCATAGTGCCTTTATATCTGCTTTTATTATCTTTCCTTATTTCAGAAAAAGAATGGATAATTTTTGAGTGTCTATGGTGCTTTTCACACTAGAGTTGCATTTGCATTTATAAATTTGCAATGAAATTTCCTTCACTTGGTACTTGGATAAGCTGGGACCCTGCCTTTCTGGGCTAGCACAGAATATGGGATGTCTTCTAGAATTCTGAAGAAATTATTTCCCTTTTGAACTGAAGTTTAGACCTAACGAAAAGCTCACAGCCTTTGTGGCTTTAGCAAATGACATGATCAGGATTTGGTTCTAGAAATAGTAGGTTCTCTGCCCATGTTTATTCCTTGGCCTGCTGCTTTATTTTCATATCCTTCAGATAGTTTGTACAGTTAGTGAAATGTTCAAAGTAAATATGCAACTTGTATCCATTTAATACATCAAGCAATTGTCGAATGCTGCATCTAATTCTGTCAACAATTCAAATCATGCATATAAAAACCCTACAGCATGCATATATTTGTGTGTTTATGTTTGAGCTTAATCTCAGTCTTTCCTTGCTTTCCAACTGTTGTACTAACAAATTAATCATTTGCTAGACATGAGGCACGAGTAGAAATTATAGAGCATGATGTCAGATTGTTGTGAAAACCCCAAAATGTTGAGGAACTCACCTCAAAAGGCTTCTTAGAGCAATTGACATTTCAAGTTGGACCTTACCAATAAATACATGAAAAAATTCTCAACATCGTTCATCATCAGTGAAATGTAAATTAAAACCACAATAAGATGTGTGAATGGCTGTCATTGAAAAGAGAAAAATGTAAAAGTCTGGTGAGGATGCACTGATATGGGAATTCTCACATGAAGGAGCAGGAATGTAAATACTACAACAGCTATGGTGATTCCTTCAAATACTAAAAAGAGAGCTACCACGTGACCCAGCAATCCCACTACTTTACAGATACTTAAGGGAAAGGAACTCATAGGAGATGGCTGACCTGCTTCTCTTGTAACATTGTTCACAAATGCTAAGATAGTGTCAACTTAGATACTAATCAGTGAGCAAGTGTACAAAATATGGTCCATTGATGATAGGTGTCGTGCTGTGTGTACATAAGACTGAGGAAGCTCAGAAGGTTGCAACATTTGTAAGGCCCTTCCTCCTGTTATGCAGGCAGTGAAGAATTGTTGAAGGGGAGATTTTTCAATGAAGTCAACTGCAAGTTGGTCATGGAGTTCCAGTTATTCACCTTATGTGAATCATCACTCATGCCGTGGTGGGCTTTTCAGTGATGCAGCTGCTTGACAGTCTGCCACGACTCTGTAAATAACCCAAATAATTTCATTGGTTGATTAAGTTAGAACTAGGTAGAATAGTTTCCTTGGTCTATTTGTGTCCTATCTTGATGAATATACATTTCACATGTCTTCCTGTAAAAGTGGAAACAATAGAACAGTTTCCAGCCATAAAACTGATTGAAATCTTATTAATTCCAATGATGACATACATGGAATTTGATTTCATTCTGCTAAATGAAATAAATTGATAAAAATAAAACCGGCCACACATTATCATTCAGTATATGAAACAAAATCCATTTCATAGAAGAATGGAGTGGATTAATGGTCACTAGATATTGAGATGGGCTGGACTAGGAAACACAGGAAAAAGTTAAATAAAGGTCAGTGAAACACCGAGAGGAAGTATTACTTCTCGTTTCTATAGTATAAAGGGCTACTGTTTGTTAAAACAATCTACAATGTATTTTATCAATGCAAAAGGCACAACTCTTAATTCAAAGGGAACTCTAAATGGTTTATTCTAGAGACAAATGTGAGTGACCATGGGTTGGGTACTAAGGTTATCCTAAACATAATGTTCCAACATGGTATCAGTTTCTTGAAGTTTTGTAGTAACAGAACAAAAAACTTATAAATCAAGACATTCTTCAAATGCATTGTGAGAGACCCCTGGGGGGGTGGGCTACCCAAAATGTGGGGAACTTTGTTGTAATAGTAACAAGGATGTTATATCATACACAGAGGTAGACAATAAATGGCTATCTAAGGGCTAAAATAGTCCAAGATATAGTTGGATCCCAACCTGCAACATTCCAGCTCCACAGTGGATATATATCACCAGTGTGACTTTTTTTTGGGGGGGGTCTGGGAACTTCAATTCACAGTTTCAAAATGACTGAAAAACACACAATAAAGGTGTCATGTTAACTTCTCCTGAAGGGCTGTGAACCTATTTACCCCAGACAGAGTACCCATGACAGATTAAGTAATAACGCCAACAAAATCCAGTTTGTTGACCTAATGAGTTTATTGGGCTTACTTGCATGAATATGGGTGACCCACAAGCTACTGCGTGACTGGATATCCCCCTCCCCCGTCTATCAGAGATGATGACTGGATATCCCCCTCCCCCGTCTATCAGAGATGATGACTTCGTGGAAGCTCTATGGTAGAGTACCTCCTTTAGTTGATATTCCACACATCCTAGAGATTCTAGAATCTCAAAGATCACATACAGCTGTGAGGGGAGGGGCCGTTTGAGGAAGGAAGGAATAATGGCTGGAGTGCCAGATGAGAGCCCTGTATACACTCCTTCCTCCTTCAACTAGGGAGGTTTGAAAGCTCCATAATCAATATATAAATCCAGCTGGTGCTACCGAATTATTCTATGGAATTAAGTGCCATCCTCCCAGATGATCTACTTCTTCCTTTCTTGTCCCCACCTTTCATTTGCCCTCAGTGTTTGGAAATAGCTTACAAGTCCCCACAAGAGCAATGACAGTGCCCTTTAGTATAAAGTCCCATTTGTTCCAACCTCCTTTGTTGGCTTATCAGGATACGTAGTTTGAGGAAATGTGGGGAATAAAGCTAGGCAGACCTACTCCCCCAACCTACTGCAGAAGTTTCCAGGCTTATGCCAAGATGACAGAGTGTACACCTTAGCACCTTCCACAACACTACAATGACTGTCCATTTTCCAATATGTGAGTAAACAGCAGCATCTTTGACAGTAGAATGCTTATAGTAGCACAACTTGAGGATTCATGCCATGGTGGTAATTGGGCTCTTGCGTGCATGGATTATGCATCTCCCAACCCATCCCTACTGTGTGTTGTAGGCCACTAAAAGCTCTGGCCATTTATCAGAGATAGCCATGCCAAAGATAGCAGCAGACACATGGGCAATCAAGATGGTAAGATGCATTTGGGGGTGGCCATGATAGTGCTCACAAGTATAATGATGCCCACGTGGTAGCCCTAAGTCTACAGCACATCCAGTTATTTGGTCCTCTCCAAGCACCACCTCACCAGAACACTTTCCCATACTGTTGTTCCTTTGCTCACACATCTCCTCTCTATTCCTTTCTTCATTTCCTCTCATCTTCTCCAAGAACCACTGGGATGAAGGGCTTGGCCATGGAGACAGCAAGCTTGGATATTGTGATGGCAGTGGTAGCCACAGTAGTTCACAGCACATCCTCCTTGTATCTGAGGCAATATTCCATAAACTCACCTTGCCCTGGGGTCCACACTGGGTGGGAAGTGGGAGGGATGGAGGGGGTATGATGGGAGGCAGTGGCAGAGGGATGGAGAGGATAGAATTTTATGGTGTAATGCTAAAGTCAACTTGATCACCTGTGTGCTCCCAACACCTGGCAGTCTCGTGTGTGATTCTCACCAGGGTCTATGTGGTCTATATCTGTGCCTCAGGGACAGCTCCTGGAGGGGAGTTTGGAATTAGGTCTCCTGACTCTCTAGGCCTAGAAGCTAAGGAATGAGATGTGGTGAGATGGACGCTGAACTGAATGTTGTCCAAAGGTGATGATTCTTTCCAGTGCTATGGAACATGGGCCACAGGCCAGGTGAGGGCAACCACTTCCAAGATACTGCAAGTTAACTATTAAAATTGCCTTTGGGGTTCTCAACTGCAGAGACAAAATGAACATAGGTCAAAAGGCATAGAGGAAGCAATTATAGATAAGAACAAACCCAACTGATAACCCTAGGTCTGGAAATGATATATTTTCCAGGCAAATAATATCCTGTCCCTTAGAGAAACCCCAGGCAGAAGAAAAAGAATCTAAAGAGGCAGTGCCTGCTGTGGTTATGGAAACAGGCCAATGGAAAAAGAGCTGGCTTCAATGGGGTTCTAAAAATGGCATGATGGATGACCTCAAAAACAGATTCTTCCCAAGGTTCTTGGACAAAAACCCCACACAATTAACTACAGGGAGTCACTAAAATGTCTCAGTTGACTCAACTTGACAGGTCGAAATATTAATTTTCTTTCCAGCACTGTGACTTTATTCTCTGTCTTAATTAATAACCCCGCCTCTGTTATTAAATAAATTCACAGTAACCAGTATTGACATGAATGTGCCAAAGCCAAAGGAGTTAATGTTGTCATTTCCAGCCTTGAGAGTTGCCTCGTTCCTGGCTCAATGCTAAGGAAAAACATCGGGAGTTCATACATCAGTGCTAAGGCCTATTTCTACCCCCATAGCTGACTTCTGCTAAACCTACCTATAACAGTTGTGAAATGCTAGTAGGTGAAAAGTAGCTACCAGCTTTCTCAAACCTAGTCCATAGCACATATTCTAAAAAGACATTGACAGTTGTATTTTACTCGTGTTTCCTTGTTAATAAGACAATATTTTTAATGTTTGTGGAAACATTCTCAGCATGTGTAGAGGCTTACTTCACCTAGCAAAAGGAACTCAAAAATTATTTTCTGAGATGAAAGTTTTACTTTTGTATCTCCACAGCTTTGAGAACACCGTAAGGCTGCTTGTACCTGAAAACTGCTAAAAGGTTCAAAAAGTTAAATTTTTCTTCAAATCCAAAAAAGAAATGCTTAATGTGGTGATTTGGATGAGGACTGTCCCCCATATAGTTTCAAGTATTTGAACATTTGATAACAAGTTGGTAGCACTGTTTGGTGAGTATCACGGAACTTTTAGGAGGTGTGTGCATGCAGGAGGAAGTGCGTCACTGATCCCAGGTTTTGAGTGCATGCTTCCTCCCACTTCCGGTCTTTCCCTCTCTGCTTCCTGTGCCTACCTGAAGATGTGAGTGCTCAGCTTTCTGCCCCTGCTGCCCTCATGCTTTGCATGCCCCATCTCGATAGACTCATCCTGTAGAACCATAAGCCAAATAAACTCTTCTTTCTCTAAGTGACAGTGATCATGGCTATCTATTTCATCAACCCAGGAATAACTAATACACCTTAACTTCTTAAGCACAGAAACATACCCTATTTATAAATCTATGAGTAGTTTTAACAGCTTCATGTTTGATTTTCTTCCTTAGTTTTATTTTGACTCTGTAAGTACAGTTCAATGTCTACAACTTCACATTACTTTTTCCTTCTTAAAATTCTTTTGTGTTTTCCAACACTCTTCACATATCCCCATCAGTATTTTTATTTACAGTCCAAGGGAGCATGTCCCTGAGAACAAGCTACCTCAGGATGGCTCTCCTGGGACAAGCATGAACATGGCTTTGCTGGCTATTGTCTTTTCTGAGGCCATTGGTTGGTATAATCATGTTCCTCTTGCTTAGACCCTGTGTTTTCAGTCTCTTTTTAAATTTGTGTCTTCTAGGACACAGGATTCTCAAACTAAATTCCTTATGATGTAGGGATTCTGGCCACTTCCTACTGCAGGGGAAATACATTCCTCTCTCCACTGATTGACAGAGTTTAGAGAAAGCTTCTTGGTCCTTGTTTGTCAAGGACTAGGGCCTTCTTCAGCATGGAAGAAGTTATAGAAGACTGATCATCATCTAGCTCCCCCAGAAGACTTCTGAGAACACAGATCTCAGGAGAAGCTGTGGCCAGGAACTGAGAACAAGACATGACAGACGAGTAAAACAAGAAAACCTCTCCTCATCAATAGACAGAGCATTATTGAAACAAACAAACAAAATGCATACCTATGTAAGGGCATGTACACAGTCTGATCTATTGACAGTTACCCTTGATCTTATGCCTGTTCTTCTTGCTCTGGCCCACTCTACTCTTGGAAGTGATCTCTTTCTCATTAAACTGTCTGTACTTCTATCATTGTCCACATATTCCTGGTCCAATTCCTTTTACTGTCCTAGGAACCTGGAATCCCCAACTTATAACAGTAATAACCAAGTATCCCTAGAAGCTCAAATGAGCAAGTCCATCAAATTTCCCTTGTATTGTCTCAGAGTGTGCAGTCCTCTCTCAAGGAGATGAGAAGTTAAATTACTCAGTTTCTCTCATTCTGCAGCATTCAGACTGCTATCATCAGTCCCTATACTCTGCAGCTTCAGGAGCTAGGCTGTAAGAGGTTCTTTTACTTTTCTGTAAATGCCTTCCCAGCTGGAGCAGTTCAGAGGCAAAATACTCCCTGACTCACAGTTCCCTGAACCAGGTTCCCTCTGCATGTTCAGTCACGTATGCTTCCCTTCACTTGGACTTTATATTAGCTAATTTTCTGTTGCTATGATAAGACACCATGACCAAGGCAACTTATAAAAGGAAAAGTTTATCTGAATTTATGGTTCCAGGTTCCAGAGGGATTAGAGTCTGTCTTGAAGGGGAAACATCGTGAGGTGGCCAGAGCAC
Organism: Eospalax fontanierii; assembly: GCA_035773235.1. NCBI lineage: Eukaryota > Metazoa > Chordata > Mammalia > Rodentia > Spalacidae > Eospalax > Eospalax fontanierii. The sequence continues at coordinate 35,157,692 of CM069547.1, forward strand.
AAGCAGAAAGCTAATCCCTCACATCTTCCAGGAGACACAGGAAGCAGAGAACATCTGGGAATGTGGCGTGACTTGAGAACTCTCAAAGTCCTCTCCCAGTGATGTGCTTCCTCCAGTATGGCCACACCTCCCAAGGACTCCCAAAACAGTCCTACCAAATGGGGATGAATATCTGGAGTCTTTGGGGGGCTATTTGCCCTCAAACCACCACAGACCTCAAAGTTATCTCCTATCACTTCTACCTTGTTGGTTTTTCCCCTCCTCTTCCCCTCCCTCTCCTCCTTCTCTCCCTGACTTACTCTGGATTCCATCTTTTGAATTCCAGCAGGGGCTCTCTGGCACAAATCTAATTCACATGCCCTTTTCTTTATAGCTCCACAACCATAAGAGAGGACAAGCCAGCACCCTGTAGTTCATCTTCTCCTTTATCCAGTTTTATCTACTAAAACAGAGGTTCACATGAAGAACACTTGTTGAACTTTTCCTTCCTTTTGAACTTCCTCCCTCACATAATAGGTTCCTCCCATGCAGCCTCAGGTAGTTCAGCCTCAATTGCTGATCAAGGGTCATAAATTACTCTTCCCAAGCTCTTCTTTGGTTCTGTCATGCTCCATGTTGGATACCAATTTTTCATGTTAACTTTCCTGGGGAGATATAAGCAAATCGCTATTCAACCCAGATATGACACCAATGACAGACCAAAGAGATAATGTCACTGAAGTCCACACTGATGAATACTGGGCTTATAGAAACATGGTGAAGGATTCCTTACAGGAGCATGGATGACCCATAAACACAGCATCATCACTAATTTTCCACCCCGGCATTTTACAATGATCTTACAGAAACTCCAACATAGAGTCCTTCTTTCAGTTTATCTTCCAGTTTTTATATATTCTAGCACCTCCAAAAATGACCTGCAACAGGAGTGAAGACAGGAGGGAGTAATGGCTGGAGTGTCATGTGAGGGTCCTATGACCTCCTCTCTCCTCCTAGGGAGTGTTAAGACCAGCATTGTTACTACCATATGCCTAACAATTGCTGTATGGTTTGGCTCAGTATATTGAGCCCAACACTATGGGGCCAAGGTCCAAGGTAATGTCTACTCCAAAATAATAATGGCATGATCATGACAGACCTGTAGGAAACAAGCCACAAATGGTTAGCATTTGAAGAGATGGAAATGCTTATCACCCTGATTTGATTATTATAGATTATATAAATGTGTAGAATTATGATAATATACTCTATAAAGATATACAAATCGCTTGCCTCAATAAATAAGCAAAGGTCAGCCTTGGAATTAAATGGAGTCTTTGGAAATACTGTAGATTTAGGAGAAATTTTAGTGCACAGTAGATACAGGTGAAAGAAAATATCATAGAATCTTTAATAGAATAAATTCAGGGAAATGGGATGTACTGCTAGAGCTGGGATGGATTATGCAGTGGGAAATGGTGCTGAAAATGTGAGTCAGGGAAGGTTACAAGGAGGCTAAGTGGCAATAAGGTCAGATTTAAATCTTAGCCAGAGGTATTAGCACTTGAACTTAACATTCTATAGATATGAAGATTAAACAGACTGTGTGTTTTGAAAGGATGTTTTGGGTCTTGCTGAGCAGACAGAGAAGATTGTTGGATCCAGCTACTCTGAGAATAACCCAATTTACTTCAAACCTGAAATTCTGATCCTCCAGGTAGATTTCCTGCTGCCACAAAAGGTCAGATGCTATGTTTTATGAGCAGATTATTTGAGTTTTATTGAAGTCTATTTTATCCGTATATAATCTGCCAACATTATGATTAGGCAAGAGGTCTATGATGTGTAAGAAGAAATGCAAAGAATGGCTGAAAATGGAGAATATTTGGCCTTGGAACATGAACTTGTAAACCACACCCCAAGAGGATTCAGAAAGTGTAAACATTTATTTAAACTCTTAAGGAATCGCTGTGTCCCTAGATTCTATAAGCCTAATGTTTAAAATGATATAATATCAAACATTTTTATATTTTCCATCTCTGAGCTAGATTTTTTTTTTACTTTAAATGTTATGATTTTAAATCTACATGCATGTCAGTTGTCTGACTCCAAAGCTGGAGATAATTATATTTCACTGAATATTAACCTTAGGAACATTTCCATTTCCAAACATAGAACTAACATTGGTATAAGAGGGGCTTGATTCAAGTCACTTGTAATTCTCAGGGTGAGCTGGGAAAAGGGCAATAGCTTAGCACCTGAAATTCCACTTGACTTGGGCTCTGCACTCACCTCTCTTCTAAAAATGCACTTGCCTACATGTACTAAAAATGTACTTCTAACAATGACTTAGCAACCTATTAGGAACATGGAATCCACACTTGCATTAAGCTGCACATACACTTATCTCTGAACACTGGAATAAGTTTCTTTCACCCTTTAACTATCTAACATAGATTTTTTTTTCTGATCATACTGGAGTTATGTCTGAGTATGAATGTGAAGGAAAATATTTAACCTTAACTATTTAGGATGCATGTATAATAGTGCAAACTATATATATCCTCCTAATGAACTTTAGGGACCATCCTATTCCCTATTTATCCTCTTATGGCTATAAGATTAAAACTGATTGTATTACAAGAAAGGACATATACAATGAGCAAAGGCTGCCACAATCCAAATATGTCTGTCAAAATACATATCCACCCAAACTATATCTAGTAAGTAAACTCTTCCTTCCTTTATTCCTCACATAAAGAAAGCTCAGACAATAACTGGGGGCCCTTGAGTACTGTTTCACTTAAATGGACCACTGTTACTCTTGATAGTGTATGACAGTATATCTGATCTATTCTACTGCTTTGCTTTTGAATATATTTCCCTGCTATTTAGAAAATCTATGTGTACTTATTTCAGTTCTTTGTATAAGAAGCCAAGAACATGGAAACACCTAGCCAAACCCCCAACCTCTGGTAACAGTGGGATGACTGTGTGTAAGTCACTGTACTATGATGATCTCTGTTCACTCATGCATTAAATGAAAACAATACTCTTATTCACCTTTTCTGAGATGGGGATTTTCAGGTGTTAGGTAAATCTCATTTAAAGGTATTGTCAACTATTAATATGATTGTTCACTGCCTGAATATGTTCAACTCTGCCTAGAAATTAGGAACAGTCTCATTTCATAGAGCAGAAGCAATGAACTGATTTAGTCTTCCTTACCCAAAATGTTTGAGGCCAGAAATATTTATGATGTAAGATTCATTTAGACTATGAAATATTTGCATATACATAATGAAACATCTTGGGGACTGGATCAAAGTGTAACCATGAAACTTATTCATGTTGCATATACTCTTTCTGTCGTCGTCATGTGTGTGTGTGTGTGTGTATGTGTATACAAATAACAAAGTCATTTTACAATTAAAATATTTCATACACGCAGTACTTTCATAGTGTAGAATTTTATACTTGTGGCATCATGTCAATGCTCAGAAATGTTTTGATATTAAAGCGTTTTGAACTTTGTATTTTCAGGCTAGAGATGTTTTTCTTACAACATGGACCAGAGAACAGTCTGTTCCTTAACTCATACAACCACTGGGACATCCAGAAAAAGAGAATTTAGTGCATGTGATATTTATTTCAAGTCCACCTTTAAGGTGGTGAAGGAGAGTGGTTTGTTGGCTCTGTGTACATAGTAAGGCATCTACACACCTCTCAGCATCTGGAGTTTCTCTCAGTCTCATAGATGAAGGCCTATAAAAGGCTAGTGTAGAAGTAGAAGCTTGGGATGCCTACATCATTGCTATTGTCTTCAAATATATGTATTAAAATGTGTCTTCTGACTGGAAAAAAATCAATAAATATCTCTGAATCTTACTTCCTTATATGCAAAATGCTATAAAAATAGTTTTTACTTTTCATACTTTAAAAAATAGTTTTGAGAATATTCCTATGTAAAAGAAATTTTCAGATGAACTCCCACATATTGGAAAGCTATTTTTATAGAATTTCTAAATGGGTCTGATACTGTGTTGGTAGATTTGACTTGCAATTTATAATGTCACTACAGTCAACAAAATTATAGTAAGCATTATCTCAGAAACACAGAAGAGAAAAAAACCCATCTATGCATTTTAAGTGGATGTGATTTAGTAGTTGGAATTTGTTATAAATAAGGACTGAAATGCCAAAAAAATGATACTGCAACACAAAGGTGGTGTGAACCTAGTGCTGAGGGGACAAGTGTGAAGATGGTATTATTGAGCCTAACATCTGTGGAGCAGCGGGAGCTATAAGGTATAAGACCCATGGCAGTGGGTACCAAAGAGAAGACCCACCTGCTGTTTATCTCTCCTCTGAGACTAAGGGGGAAACTCCTTGACTTCTGCCTTCCCTCAGTCGTTCAGGTTGTGCTAGTTTCTCTCTTTGATTCAACACCTCTATACACTGGTTGACCCAGCATAGAAGGCAGGGTTAAACTCGTCTGTCTTTGGGGTGAGCAATCATGGGAAAGGAAAGGGAAGTTTCTGAGGAAAATTAGGTGATAACTTGGCACAGGTGTGTATCATGTGTTTGAACAGGTCTGCTGGTCTTTTGGCCTCAAAAATTTTACACGATGAGATTCTTGTTTCAAAATATGTTTCCTTTAATGAGTTACTTCTTTCTTTTGTTTTCTTTATCTTTTGAAACAGATTCTCCCTGTAGCCCAGCTGGCCTGGAACTCACTATGAAGCCCAGGAAGACCTCGATCTCACAGAGATTTACCTGCCTCAGTCACTCAAGTGCTGGGATGATAGGCATAGATCACTGCCTGGTCTATTTTCTACTGTTGGTAGAGATAATGTTCGTGATGATGTTCACAAAAGCACCCAGTTATTCACCTTGTTTTCCTCACTACCTCCAACAGGCTGGTTCTATACTATAAATATCATCTTATTGAAGAGAAATGGAATCAGAAAAAAATGAGTAACTTGTCCAATGTCTGTCACTAAAAAGTGGAGTAGAAATTAGAGTACAAGTTTTTTTGGGCCTTGGACCTTAATTCTTTGGTGTATAGTTCATGGCTATACCCTCAACTGTTGGTCCCTCTCTCTGCTTCTAAAACTACACTTGCTTCAGACATGATCATCTATCATTGATTCATCTGTCAGGAACTTCTCTGATTATTGAAATAGGTCCAGGACTTTAATAATAGCAACTATGTTTGGAAAAAGATCACATTAAATATTGGTGAACCTGTTAGTTTCAGATACTTTATATAATCCCATCATTCTTAGAAATCTTTTACAGAAAACATAAGACCTTCATAATAATGTGTTCATAAAATATTATTAATTTGTTATCATTATAAAACAAAAAGAACTCTCCTTGGAATTTGACTGAGATTGTGAAGAGAGCCACTATCGTGGAAAACATGTGCCATGCAAGATGTATGGAAATTAAACATACATTATAAGTCACTGAGTTTTACTAAACTCTCTTCTCCTCTCTTCTATTTTTTATGGCCAACTACACAATGTTCCTGAATAATCAGAATAGATTAATTTATTTTGATCACTCTTCCTGGAGACCAAATATCTAGTGCTTAGTAGTTATCAGATGGGTTGATGTAGATTATGATGCTGAGGGTTTGTTTGCTTATTTATTTATTCATGTATTTGTGTATTTTGCCGATGCCTCCTTCAGTGCCACTCAGCAGCATTCTATGTCAGGCTGGAGCTTCACTGAAAGGCACTTCTATATATCCCCTGGGACTTCCTTTGATAAACTACAAGTAGACTGAACATTGTGCCTTTGTTTTGATGAGTTACTAATCATCCACTTTCCTGAAAAAGATTCTCAACTTCAACAGGCTCATGGCTGACAGGTAAAATAAATTCAAGTTTGGCTACTTGCATACAAAAAGAACTCTCTGATTGCTAATGTGGTTCCCATGAGAACATTATTCTTTAGTTCCTTTGAATATTGTTGAGTCTGAATCATGTTGCTGGGACTGATCTACTGTATGAGGAGTGTTAACAAAACTGATGAAATTGTTGTTCACCTGAGGTTTACATTCTAGCAGAGAAAGCTACTACGACTAAATAAACACACACACAAATAGAAATTTTAAGTCATCATAAGACTTTCAAAAGAAGCAAGGCAGATGCTGAGAAACTGATAAGATATGAGGAGTTTCAATATTCTGAATAGGACAGTCTCTGGGAGGTGTGTCCTTGGAGAAGAATTAAATGAAGAGCAGTGAGAGTAGCCCGGAAAGACATGGAGGGAAATCCAGCTGATTGTGCAGAAGGAGTTGGGACCAAGTCTTAGCCAGGAAGATGACTAATGAAGATCTACAAGCAATAAAATGGTTAATCTCTGCATAAAAAGACTAAAACAATTGATAATAAATTAGAAAAGAAAAACTGAAAACAAAGACAGCCTGAGGTTCTAGTTATCTGTTGATTCCTAGAAGTGAAAAACTAATGGTGTGAAATAATATGTGAGAAACATTTTTTGAATATTCGACATAGAAACTTCTCTGCTTGAGGACAAAAGGGTTATTTCAAAGTGGCATCGTTTGAGACCTTGGTGCCACACAATGCTGGCGATAAAGCTGGTCATTGTTATTTTACTTTTAGATGTAACATGGATGTGTAGGTATGTGTCACTCATTCATTCACTCATTTGAGGAACTGAACGAACCAGAGGGAGTTACAATACCCTTGAAATAATAATAGTTCCTGATGCCAGCAAACAAAGCGCACAGCAGAAGCTGCATATAGCTTTGTTCTTGAAAAGAGATGAAGTCTTTCCCATAAGAGTGTTACTAGATGACCCTCCTGCTTCGACTTGTAGTTTCTGGTCTTTAACTTATGACCTTGGCCATCTGTTGGATGCTTATTGATTTGCAACGAGCACCCTAAAGGTTTCTGCTGATTATTTGCTTTGCCCTTCTGTGTCAGTTTCTTCTTGTTGCTATGATTAAACACTGTAACCAAATGGAAGAAAGAGTTTATTTTGGCTTATGCTTCCAGAAGGATGAGTCTATGTTTTATTCTTTATTGAATATGAATTTTTCCATTTGTGTTAGATTTGTGTTGCTTTGACCAGATACTTGCGAGAAGTCAACTAAACAGGAAATATTTATTTCAGTTTACAGTTTCAAGGTTTCAGTCCATGGCTAGTTAGGCATGTGGGTGACAGTGCATCATAGTGGAGCATGTGTCAGAGAAGGTTTGTTTACTGCATGGTAGCTGGGAAGTAAAGACAAAGACACGATAAACCTGGGATCCCAATATCCCCTTCAAAGGTACATCCCTAAGGACCTGATTTCTTTGTACTGGGCCCCATCTTTTAGAGATTCCAATATTTCTTAGTAGTGCCACAATACATGGACCAAATCTTGAACACACGTTCTGGGGAGATGTTTAAGAACCAAACCAGAATACCCTTGTTTCAAAATATAGTAAAACTACACGAACTAGTGCCTCAGACTTCCAGTCGGTTATTCCAGCTACCAGGCCAGCAGCAGAAACTTGTACGGTGGGTGCTCATTATAAGTGTGTTAAGTGTTTTGTTTTAGAAATACCTCAGGCATAGCATTGTTTTCTTCTCCTCTCTGTTCACTGTTTTGCATTGTTGGAAATAACCTGACATCTGCACTCTAAACAGAACAGCCATTTGTCACATGTTCCTACTGAGCATGGACATGCAGCAAGCATGGCTGAGGAATTGAAATTCAATTCCTTTTCATTTCCGAAGCCACATGTGCCTAATAGTCACCATAAAGGAGAGCAGGATAGCAAATGGTAAAGGAAAACATTTTTCTTGATATTCCAACCTATCTTCTTTCTCTTTCTCTTTTGAATCTATCTCTGTCTTCTATGGTTCTCTATCTCTCTCCCTCGCTCTCCTGTTTCAGTTTTCTGGAATGTTTTTGGTCTTGTTTTATTTCCAATACTTGTGGTCTGGATTCTTTTGGGAGGTAACAGTGAGACAGGGTCACCCTGTAGCCCCGGCTGGCCTAGAACTTGCTGTGTAGAACAGGTTGGACTCCATCTCTAAGAAATCCACCTGCCTCTGTCTTCTGAGTGTTGGGATTAAAGGTATATGCCCAGTGGGTCTTGGCTTTGTGAATGCGATGATTTTAATGTTCTATTCCATCCTTTTTTCATCCATCCAGTGTTTTTCATGTTGACGTCTTTCAGTCCAAGCATAAATGCACCCTATCTCCCAGCTTATTTCTAAAGTACTTCAAGAAGTGAATATTTAGTCATATACTATTGGTTAGTATTTGGCATTGACAGCTGCAATAAAACACTGAACATATTCACTGAAAGTTATTAACTAATTAGACAAATTTACTTCAAATCAGAGAAAATGAATAATGATCCATTTCATGCCCTACATGTTATATTAATCTAAAAACTATGTGTGAGGACTCTAGGTATGTTCACGTTCATGTCTGTGAGTCTGTGCACATGCCTGCTACGGCATAAGTGTGGAGGTCAGAGGGCAAACTCTGGGTCAGTCCTTGCCTTCCATTTTGTTAGATACGAGATCTTTTGTTACACACGTGTATGCCAGGCCAAATCTATTGCCTTTCCTCATCCCACAGCAGGAGTGCTGGGCTTACAGAAGTGTGCTCTTGTATCTGTCAGTTCCTGAAGACTTAGTTTCCGGTCTTTGTGTTTGCACAGGAAGCACTTTACAACTGAGCCATGTCGCCAAGCCTAATACAGCTTTTATAATCAATTATGCAGTTAAAAATATGGGCCTCAGTATTCAATAAGCTCAGATCCCAGGGTTCAATCACCAGTGGGGTATGGAGATTGGGTGAGAGAAAACAGAATTATGCTAAGGCCTGGGGGTCATGGCTCAACATGTGCAATGTTCTGATTTCCTTCACAAAATAACTAATCTAAGTTTGCAAAATGTTATAATTTGGAGTACATTGACTAAAACGTACAGAGAACTGTGCTTTCTTCCTTAGGATTCCTTATCAAAATAATGCTTCAATAAACAAAAAGAAACTAAACCAAAAAAACTTAGGACGGGGGAGAGATGATCAAAATACATTGTATGAAAGTCTCAAAGAAACATTTTAAAATATGCACCTCTTACATATAAAACTATATTTCAAAATACACAAATATATATCAAATGTTCCTTGACTTTACTATATTATAACCATTAGCTTCAAATTATCCATGCTATTAAATTTCTTTCTGTACCAGATCTTGACATAAACTTTGAGATAGAACATTAATCGATTCACCAGGGTTTAGAGGAGTAGACTTCATATTAAAAATTATGAATAAGAGGTTTTGCTTCAGGGACATGAACATTGAAATAAGAGAATTGGCTTTTCCACAGGAGAACTTGAAAGATATTTCTATTTCTAAGAAGGCAAATTCTATATTTTTCTTATATTCACAAAAGACAATGCTCAAGTGTAGTTATCGTTTACTCTACATATCATTTAATGAACTTTAAAAAGGAAATGGTATCACTAAGATAGTGAGGACACCTACAACCAGGCACTGTCCAGGATATGAACACAGCATGCATTCTGACACAGATCATGTGGATTGCTATGTGGTTAATTTCAGAATTAAACTCTATTAAATTGTTGCTATCTAATTCATCCTCTCTTTGCCAAAATCGGCACAAGATCCTTATGTTAAAAACATGATGCTGTGGTTGGAGAGATCTTACTGGCTCAGTGAGTATGAGCACCATCTGGATTTGCAGAAGAACCAGGTTTGGTTCTCAGGACCCATGCATCAGTCAACACTCTTCTGTTACTTAGTTCTAGAGAACACAAGGCACTCTTTGGGCCTCTTCAGACATTGCATGCATGTGGTATGCTTACAGAAATGTAGGCAAAACAGTCATAAAAGTAAAATATATATAGCATAAAAATAAATCTGAAGAAAAGATGGTGTTGTTAGTATTCTGAGTGTCTGCTGGCAGGTTCATCATGCTATTTGAAAAAAACAGATTGCTGTTCAGGGCAAGTAAAGCCCGTGGCACTGAATGGTGAAGTGACACATAGGCAAGGCAGAGAGCACCAGCAGAGAGAGTGCGTTAAAATGTAAGCCCACAAACCCCTCTACACCAAGCTGATGATATTCCACTGATTCAAACCTGAACATCAGAAAGTCATTTAAAGTCTCATTGGAAAAGAGCACAAAGGAACCCTGAGATCTCCCAGGCTAGTAAGGAAAGCACACATGACATTAAACAGAAATTTCTACAAGATGATATCAGTGAAGAAAACTTCAGGAAATCAAGCAGGTTGGGAATCTGGCAGAAGTGGAGATGCATGAAATCTGGCTATAAGTCAGCATTCCGAAATCTTCAAACTTCTAGCCAGTTCAAGATCTGAAAGGAATTCCACTGTGCCTGTCCCTCTACCCAGACCATCCTCTGCCAAATCACAGTCAGTGTATCAAACATTTCCTCCAGAAAGTCAGCATCAGACTTAAACCCTTCCTTCTCTTCTTCCTCCTCCTCTTCTTACTCTGTCACTCCCTCTTCCTCTCCTTTTGTCTACTGCTACTGAGTTCATACTTGCACCAGATACTGTGACTTCTCTATATTTGAAGATAAAGTCTAAATATGTGATATCATCAGGTATTCTTTTACAGAGAAATGAGAGATTAAGTAAGTGCCCAACATAGTCAACATATAGTGAAAGTGAAATTTATATCCCATGGATAACCTTAATCATAATTTCATTTCTTATGATGTTTTTCATAAGAGATCAAACACTAGACCTTGCGATGTTAGGGAGGTACTATACAACCAAGCTACATACCCAGATGGTACATTTTCATGTCTGAAAAAAGGTTAAAATTGAGTAAAGTTATCAGTTTGCATAATCTGTGTGGCTGTATCAATCACCTTTTTCCTCTTTTGTCTGCTGAAACCGTTCATCCTCCTCTAGATTTAACACCTGGCTCTTATGACTCACCTAATCTGTTACAGTTGTGAAGAAAGTCTTCCCTGGGCACCGTGTGCATCTAGTTTTCCATAGTATCTGTCCTCTCCTGTGTGCTGGTGACTTCCTTGAGCCAAGATGTATTCTTGGCCTCTGTACATAGCAGCAAATAAACTGATCTGTCACATCTGAACACTTGATAAAATTCAGCCTGATCAACTATTCAAAGGAAAGTGTATTTTCAGATCTATTCAGTTAATGCTTCTGGATCATTAAGTTAAAATACATGTAGATGTTTTTCTGTGTCCACAGTTAAACATTTGTGTAGTTAAATGAAACATTTGGTAAAGAAATTCAGTCTGTACTGAGCATGGATTGACTTTTTTCTCTTTGCTATTACTGCCTAATTGATAAATTTTAACAATTATTTGCATGACATTTAAATTGTATGAGGTATACACAGGCTTCAGCAACCCAACACAGGGCATATAACTAAGGGAAATAAACTCAGTGCTTGGAATAAAAACATTTACATAGTACAAGTAATGAATATGATTTTTTAAGAAGGATTGAGAAGGAATAAGTATGTTTAACCTATCTTAAACACTGCCCACTGTATACCTGTATAAAATGACCACGTGTTGTCCCACAAACATCCAGGAATATGTGCTTGAACTACATAACTTTGCATAAGGGAGTTGGTATTGACATTGAGTCTTAGACCAGTTTTCTGTCCAAATGAAGGGGACTACTGTGTTTTGTTTGTTTTCCAAGTGTGCTCTGTAATGAGTGGTGCCTGCACCTGGCTTAGTTGCTCCTAAGGGTAATTGTAAAATGTTCAGGAATTATAAACACAGTATGAAACACAGGAAATATTAAAAAGTAACTTACACTAAAATCTATATAGCCTGATTGTCAACAGTGGTAAGAACACACATTGCATAAAGGATAGTCTTTTCAGCAAATGATGCTGGGAAGACTGGGTGATTACAAGTTGAAAAATGAAACTAGATACCTATTTCCCATCCAGTAAAAACCAAAGCAAAACTAGAGTCAGAACTTAAATGTAACACCTAAAACTATGGAACTGAAATTATCAAATGCAGCAAATAATGATATTGGAATGTACAAGGAGTGTTTTGAACAAATTCCCAAAAGTATGGGAAACTAAAGTTAAAACAAACATGTGGGATTATATCATATTAAAAGGCTATTATTCAACAGCAGAGACAATCTATAGAACATTGGGAAATATTTGTAAACTATACATCTGGCAAGATTATATAAGGAACTCACAACTCTTAATGGCGATATCAAATAACTCATTTTAAAAATGGGCAACAGAAATTGGGCAGGGTGATGCACACTGGTAACCCTCACACGTAGGAAGTTGAAGTACAAATATCACATGCCTGAACCCAGCCTGGACTATGCAACAAGACTCTATCAGAAGCAAACAAGCAAACAGACAGTCTTGACCTGAATGACTATAACCCAAAGAAGACCAATGCACATATGCAAAGATGCTCACTGTTTCTAGTCATCAGAGATATGAAAATAAAACAATAATTAGATACCTCCTCACCCCAGTGAGATGGCTATTATCAAAGGACGTCAAGTATTGGTGAATATGTAGAGAAAAGAGAACCCTTGCACACTGTTGGTGGTAATGTAAAGTAGCATGTTCACTATGCACAACAGCATGGAACGCTTTTAAAAAATTAATAGTAGGACTACCATAGCTTCCCCAGCCCCAACGAAAGGCGTACATGAGTGTTTTGAAGAAACATCTGCACTCCTGTGTTTATTATGGCCCTAATAACATAGTGAAAAATGGAAACAATCTAAGTATCCATGCAGATGCATGGATAAAGAATTTGTGGCACATATGCATCATGTAATATCATTCAGTCATAAAACATATGGAACTCCTGATATCTGTAACACTTGGATGGAAACAGAGACCATTATGGTTCAGTGAAAGAGGTTAGGCTCTTAATGACAAATACCATGTCATCCCTTGTTGACTAAACATAGTTGACCACAAGGAAGTTGAGAGTAGAATTGTGGCTGCCCAGGCAAACCAAGTAGGCTGAGGGCTGAGAAGAGTTAATCAGCCTGTACTATTTTATAGGTAGGGGCCACTTCTACTGTATCTTACACAGTAGCATATTTTTATTGTATATTTCAAATCAGAAATAAAGGAATGTGGCTATTTTTACAATAAAGAATTAAAAATACTTAGGGAATAGGTATGCTTAAAATAGCTTGAACATGATGGAGATCCAAGCATTTTTGAGAAGAAAGGCAGCCTTTTCCCGGAACAAAGTGGTGTCAGCTGACTGCCTGGCCTCGGAACTCTCTGTGAATGAAAGGGGACAAGATATGTGACAGTGTGCTACTACAGTTATTTAAAAAGGCAAAGAGACAGAGGCAGATGGAGAAGCCCAAACTTTGAGTAAGGGTACATTGTTGCTTCCTGTTGCTGTCCTGTCCTCTGTTGTCCCTGCAGTTGCTGTCTGGTCTTAGCCATCAGTACCTGTTGGCTTCTTCAGGAACAGAGATCTTAGTACAAGCAGACCTTTGTCTTCTACAGAATCAAGAACCACCTGCAACCTCATCTGAAGCTTCTGTTGGACAGAAAGCATTGCATGACCAAGCTTCCTGCTCAGGCCCATAAAGCACACTGTGATTGAGTCTCTGGCTCTTACTGGACCCGAGAGCACTGTGAGAATAGGCCTTGTGTTCTAATGGGTCCAAAAAAGCACCTCACTACTAGATGCCAACTCCAGAAGATCCTGGGAGTGCTGAGGGACAAGTCTTCTAGTCCTAGTTGCCTCAGAGGTCAGTAAAGTGCCTAAACTTTGAATCCAGTATGCCCAGAGTTCCTTAGGAAACTGAGGGTTGGCCCCAGTGGTCTCTGAAATCAATGTGAGTGTGGCCTTTTTCCCTCTAGGGTTTTAATGGTCACTGAAGGACTGGCAGTCTGTACTGTTGTGATCTAAGAGGTTACTTCAGAGCTGTGGTGTTAACCAAAACCCTCAGGGAGCATATAGACCTTAGTGGGTCTGGCATTTGGTTTCCTGCCTTCAGAGGCTTCACAGAGCCCAAGAGGTGGTGAGTATCTAGTCCCATATGGTTGCCTTGGGATTTGTATACAACTCCACTCTTGGCCCTATTGGCACAGAGTGATTCCATTAGACATTCAACACTAAGCTTCACCAGTCCCTGTGGTTAAGAATCACAGAAAATAAATCATCCAAATATTCTTGGAAGAAATGGAAAGTCAAAACTTAAAGACAAACCCACTTTAACAGATGTGTAAAACATCACAATAATACACAAAGAATATGACACACACAACCACCACCTATGATCCATTCCCAACTGATGAACTCCCTTATAAGGGAATCCAAAGCTACAGAGATATATGAAATGTCTGAGGAAGAATGAAAGGTCTTACTTTTTAAAGGAATTAATAATAATATATAAGACTCAAAATAAAATGACAGATGCACAAATTAAGGAAATTTGAAAGACATAAAAGGCATGTAGGTTCTGATACCCCAGGAAGACAGTCTCCTGAGAGATTGAAACAGTTCGTAAATTGGCAGAACAATTCTCTGAGAATATTTAAACATTGAAAAAAAACAAAACAGAAACACTTGAAATGAAGGGATGGTTAAACAAAAAATGCAAAAGATACCATCATTATCAGACGAAACCATGCCGAAGAATGGATTTCAGGGATGAAGGACAGTCTCAGATGTTACTGAAGAGAACACAGGCTGAAATGAGGATAGAAGTGAAAAATTCAATAAGCCAATTTGAAACAATAGAAGAAAGCCTCACTAATAGAATAACTGAAATGGAAAACAGAATATCAAGACTGGATGAAAAAGTTGAATAACTGGAGTACTCAAGTGAACATTAATTATGAAGATTTTTATAAGAACACAGAAAATGAATATGCAGGACGTCATGACAAGACCAAATTTACTCATAATAGGCATAGAGAGAGAAGAAGAATCTCAGGATAATGGTATTGACCAGAACTTCAATCAGATTGTAGAAGAAAATTTCTCCAAATTAAGGAAAGGCATTTCCATACAAATACAAGAAACAACACCAAATAGACAAGACCAGAAAAGAAACATCCCACAGCATATCATAGTAAAAACCCAAAGCATACAGAACAAAGAGATAATTCTGAAAGCTACAAAATAAAACCAAGTCACATATAAAAGAAAACCCATCAGAATTAAGGCCAAGTTTTCAGTGCAAATTATGAAAGCCAGAAGGGCATGGACCAAAATATTCCCAGTTCTAAATGACCATAGATGGCAACCTAGAATACTTCACCTAGCAAAAATGTCTATTATAGTTGAAGAGGAAAGAAAACTATTCCACAACATGAATAGACTGAAAGAATTCATGTCCAGAGAACCAGCCCTTCAGAGAATACTTGAAGCAATACCAAGAGCTGAAGAAAGGAACAGCTATACTCAATGGGCAACAGAAACCAAAAGAAGGCATAACTGGGGAATCACACAGTTAGACTAAAGTTAGAAACAGATTTTAAAGTAATGGGAATCAGTAGACAACTTTCAAAAATAACTTTAAATATCAATGGACTGAACACCCCAGTCAAAAGACACAAGCTGCTTTAATGGCTCAAAAAACAAAATCCATCTTTTTGTTGTTTGTAAGAAACCCATCTCACCTTCAAGATGAGATGTGAAAGGATGGAAAAAATATTCCAAGAAAATTGCATTAAGAAAAAAGCAGGAGTGGTCATTCTAATATCTGACAAAATAGACTTCAAACCAAAATTAATCAGAAGAGATAAAGAAGGTCACTTCATTTTGATCAAAGGAACAATTAGCCAAGAAGATATTTCAAGTATCAAAATATATGCACCAAATTCTGGTGCAACCAACTTCATAAAAACAGTACTAGAGGACTTTAAAACACAGATGATTGCCAACTTACTAATAGAAGAAGACTCTAAAACTCCACTGTCTCCATTAGATAAGTCAACTGGACATGACAGAGAATAAACAGAGAGAGATCTGAATTAAAGCGTACCACACAACATATATGTGTAGTTACTTAGAGATATCTGTGGAATATTCCACCCAAGCACCAAAGGATACACATTCTATTTAGCACCCCATGGAACATTCTCCAAAATAGATCACATACTGGGGCACAAAACAAATCTAAAAAAATACAAAACAATTCAAATAATTTCATGAATTCTATCAGACCACGATGCAATAAAGCTTACACTCAGTCCTCGAAATGTGAGACAGTAATTCCCCAAATTCATAGAAAATAAATAAAACACTCCTGAATGATGAATGGATCAAAGAAGAAATTAAGTAAGAAGTAAAAAGGAAATAAACAAAAGGAAAATACAGACCATCATAACCTCTGGGACACATTAAAAGTGATCCAAAGAGGGACATTTATAGCTTTAAGTGACTACATTAAAAAAAAAAAAACAGAAAGAGCACAAATAAATGACTTAACATTGCTATTAAAGAATTATGAAAGGCAGCAACAACCCAAATCTAAATCCAGCAGGCAAGAAGAAATAACAAAAATTAGAGCAGAAATTAATGAAATATAAACAAAGAAAACAATACAAAGAATCAATGAGTTCAAGACCTGGTTCTTTGAAAAGATAAACAAGATAGACAGACCCGTGGTGCAAAAGAAAGAAAGAGAAACTCCAAATCAACCAAATCAAAGATGAAAGAAGAAACATCACAAAAGATCCAGAACATTATAAGGGAATACTTGAAAAATCTATATGCTATTAAATTTGAAAAACTTAAAGAAATGGATTCACATCTAAAATTATGAGACTCACAAGGCTAAAATAAGAAGAGATCAACAGATTTAACAGACTCATAATATGTAAGGAAATTGAAATGTTAATACAAAACTTACTGACTAAAATTTCCTAGGCCCAGATGGATTCACACCAGAATTCTACCAGACATTCAAAGAAGATCTATATCCAGTACTACTTAATTTATCATAAAGATAGAAACAGAACGAGAGCTTCCAAATTCCTCCTATGAAGCCTGCATTACTCTAATATCAAAACCTGTTAAAAATACATCCCCAAAAGAAAAATATAGACCCATATCATTAATGAACATTGATGAAAATATTCTCAATACCAACATGATCAATTCAACATTATTGCAGAGATGCAGGAACGAGTCAATATACGTAAGTCACTACTTGTCATAAATCATATAAATGGACTCAAATAAAAAATCACAAGGTCATATCAGTAGATGCAGAAAAAGCCTTTGACAAAATTCAACATATGTTAAAAGCCCTATAAGGAATTGGACTGTAGGGAACGTACTTCAACATAATTAAAGCTATATACACAAAACCCACAGCCAACATCATTCTAAATGGAGAGAAACTATAAGCATTCCCATTAAAATCGGGAACCAGAAAAGTCTGTCCACTGTCTCTACTTTTAATGACAAATTCCACATTCAATATCTGTACATGAGTCCATGTGCATAGCTAAAGCAATGAGGAAGGATGGAATGCAGGCAGAGGGCAAGCAAGTCATGAAATAGGGCTGAAAGCTTTTCTATGTGTGTAATATAAACCTTGCCATTTTTAATTTCTTCTTTTTTGTGGTGAACAAACGAATAAAAATGAAACATAAGCTATGCATGGTGGCACATGCCTTTGATCTAGTATAGAAAGTCACAGAGTTGTACAGCTGCTAGGACTGGAGAAGTTTGAGTGGCTTCCTTTAACTAGGTGTGTGATGTTATTTGTGAGTTAACTGCAAGTGATTTTAATTTTTAAAAAGAAAAATATGAGATATAAAATGAAATGCAAATAGCTGAGAAATGGTTTTTAAATATCTTCCTGCTTTAGTCACCAGGGAAATGCAGATTAAAACCATTCTGAGATTTTGTTTTACCTCAGTCAGAATAACTAAGATTTTTAAAACTGCTAGGTAGTATATGGGGAAATGGAAGGCTTAATCACTACTCATGTGTGAAATGGTACAGTCACCATGAAAATCAGTGTGGAGTTTCTCAAAAACAAGAAATAGATCTGCCACACGATCCAGCCATATCACTCTTGGGAATATTCCAAAAAGACTATATTCTACCACAGAAACACCTGTTCATCCAGGTTCATTGCTGCTCTATTCACTAGCCAGAAAATAGAAACAACCTAAATATGGTCCATCAACTGGTGAATAGATAATAAAAACGCATTATAATTACACAACGAAATATTATTTGTCTGTTAAGAAAAATGAAATTATGAAATCCATGAGTAAATAGATGGAACTGGAATCACTAGTCCTGAGGGAGGACTAGTCCTAGGGAAGGACAGATGTCACATGTTCTCTCTCATATGTGGATACTACCATTGAGTCTTTAAATATGTGTGTTTAAATTTGAAAATCTATATAGGTCAAGAATATAGTTAGGAGTCATGGTTGCTGGGGTTTCGTGGGAGAGGAGTTACGAAGCAGTGATAGAAATTTGGAAAAGGGAATAATGGGATAAGAAGGGTTAAACTGAGTTGAGAGTGGGAGGACAGCATAGAGGAGAGAGTGTTGGGAGGTAACTAACACTAAAGGTCCTTAAAAAGTTCATATGGAAACCCACTGTAGAAACTTCTTAAAATATATATGCTTACACATATGAAAAGCATTTAAATGAAGTTACCCTGTATCAGGCAGACCATGTCTCCACCAGATACCACAAACTAACAAATATAAAGTCCCAAACCTGCAATAGAATCTCTCTTTTGGAGCTGTTGACCAGGAGGAGTCCCATAGTCCATTAAACAATACAGAATATTATAATTACTCTGGGTTTCCCCAACTTGATGGCAAGACTCTACTGCTAAAGACACTACATTTGTGAATTATAAACCAGAGAAGCTTGTAGCATGTGGGTTCTAACACAGGAACCCAGAATTGGTCAACGTGCAGAGAATAAGTGACCTCAGAGTCTGAGCCCTAAATGGGACACCAATATCATACCCTTTCTTCCTAAAGTTCAAGGGTCATTGCAAAAAAGGTGCTGAAAGATTCTGAGTCAGAAGTCATGGATGGATACAAGGAAATAGGGTTTTCTGTACAAAACAGGGCAGTTACACATAAGAATCCATATTTGCCAGAGCATGCATGAGACTTACAGAAACCCATGCTAGGTAAGAACTGGCATGGAGTGAGTAGGTGGACAGGAAGCCTCAACTCTAATCGAGAAGTATTGAAAACTGATAGCTTTGTGGAAAGGAAGAGTATTTAATTGACTTTGTTTGTTTGTTTTTTGAAGTATGTGTTCCAGGGTAGACTGACCAGGCTCCAGGGGATGGACTGATACTCAAGAACATTTGGAGAAGGCAAATTAGGCTTGATAGACCTTGAAAATAATGGAGAGAGATAGTGAAGTGTTGGGCATAATGCAAGGTGGGCCTAGCCAGGCCACCTGCTAGGAGGAATAGAGGAATGGCTCCCGTGGGCATGGCGTTCTGCTGTGGCTAATCATGAGAGCAGCTTCTGCCTAGCACCTGGAAAGAACCCACCTACCTGGGGAGGAATTTACTATTGGCTGTATTCAGGACCCCACCCAATAAGGTTTTTGGCTATCCAGACCTGTAAGAGCTTTTGCACCTATTCAGTGAACGAGTTTGTGGTGCCACATGCTCGGCCTGTTTCCCTTCCAGCTCCCAGAGTTTGTGTCTTAACTCTGCATCTACTGGCCCCCTCCCCCATGGCAGAGTTCCCCTCCATCCCCTCAGGCTGGCCCTGAGTGCTGCGACCCCAGATAGTGAAGAAGGATAGGGAAGTGTGGGTGTATTTGAGATGAACTATGTTAGCAAGTATGAGGGTGTTCAAAATACAGTGTATAGAAGATGGAGAGATGGTTCAATGGTTAAGAGCACAGGCTGCTCTTGTAAAGGACCTGGGTTTGCCTCTCAGCACCCACATGGCAACTAACAACAATTCATAACTCCGGTTTTAGGAGATCTGGCATGTTTACGGCCTCTGTGGGCATTGCATGACACAAGCACACTTACATACACATAGGCCAAAGACTCATACAGAGATAAATAAATAAATAAATTAAAAGACAGTGTATACATTCCCAAATATCAATAAAATACTATTTTGGAAGAAGGTGATGATATATGATAACCAAGTGGGCTTTGTCCCAAATGCAGTTGATTCAACATATATAAATCAATAAATGTATTACACTGTATTATGAAACTTAAAAATGAAACCACATCATCATCTAGATTGATTCCCAAAAGCCATTTAACTAAAGTTCAATGTGTCTTTATGATAAAAGTCCTAGAAATATAAATTCTGAGCATGCCTAGAATACTAAAGGATAGACACAACAAACTTATAGTGAACAATATAATAATTGGAGACAAACAGATATTTTCTCTACAGTCAGGAGTGAGAAAGGATGCCCACTCTCCCCTCTCTTATTTGATTTAGTTCTTCAAGTCTTAGCAACAGCAATTATATAAAACAGGAAGGGAAGAAGTCAAACTATCTTATTGCAGATGACATGATTCTATTCTTAAAAGACCCTACAGAGTCTATTAGGAAACTCTGAGATCTAATAAACACAGTAAAGTTGCAGGAAATAAAAATGATAATCAAAAATCATATCCTCTTTATGTGCCAACAATACACTCTCAGAGAAAAATTATGATAAATATACCATTCAAAATAATTGCCCCCCAATTAAATGCCTAGGAAGATACCTAACCAAAGAACAGAAATAACTCGACAATGAATGAAAACGTCAAGTAATTGAAAAAAGAAAATACTAGATGATGGAAAGACCTTTTATATCCCTGGATTGACAGAACTAATACTGTAAAAATGTCTTTATTATCAAAATTAAACTACAAATTGAATGTAAAACCTTCAAAAATTCCAACCTCATATTTCACAGATTGAGAAAAATCAATCCAAAAACAATCAGGCCAAAACAATCCAATGATTAAGAAACAATCAGAGGCATCAATAATACTGAGCTTCAAGTTATAGCCCAGAAGTACAGAGGTAAAGACAGCCTGATACTGACACAGAAGCAGACAAGTAGATCAGCAGGACAGATTTGAGGACCCAGAAATAAACTGACAAAGCTCAGCTAACCTAATTCCTGACAAAGGAGGCAAAAGCAAACATTGGAAAAAATACATATTCTAGTCAATAAATGGTGCTGGGAAAATGGGATATCCATCTGCAGAAGAATAAAATTAGACTCATATCTTTCACCTTATACAAAGATCAACTAAAAATGCATCAAAGACCTTAAACTAAAATCTGACATCCTGAAATTTCTGGAAGAAAACATAGAGAACACTCTTCAGAACACTGGGGTAAACAGGAACTCTGAAAAGACTATTACAACTGCAGGAACTAGCCGCCCAAAGTTCCAACAGATAGGACTTTGTAAACTTAAAATATTTATGCACAAAACGGAAAATATCAGCAGAGCATACAGACATTCCATAGAATGTGAGAAAATCTTTTACCAGCCCTACATCAGATAAGGAGCCTCCATCTAAATTTACAAAGAACTTCAGGAATTAAATACCAATAACAAGAAAGAAAAGGACAAATCAACAAATTGGCTATTGAATTGAGCAGTTTTCAGAAAATAAATATAAATGGCTAATAACGCTTTATAAAAATCTTTAACATCCCTAGTCATCAGGGGAGTGTAAAATAAAACTTTTTTGACAGACCACCTCACCATTGTCAGAATAGTTTTCATCAAGAAATGGGACAGCAGATGTTAGGATGTGGAGCAAAAGCAACCCTTATTCATTGCTGGTGGACTGAAAATCAATACAAATTAAAGGAAAGCATTTTGGGGGGTCCTCAAAAATTTTAAAACAAGAACTGCAGTATGACCCAACTATTTCACTTCTGGGCATATTTTCCAGAGAACCCCATGCCGTATCAAAGAGATATTTGCACCCTCATTTTTATTTGAGCTCTGATAACTTCATTCACTATAGTAAAGAACTGAAACCAACCTAGTTGTTCATCAAAAGATAAATGAATAGTGAAAATCTGGTGCATACAGAATATTATTTAGCCCCAAAGAAAAATGAAATCACAAAATTAGCAGGAAAATGATGGCCCTAGAATAATTAATGTTGACCAAGGCCACCCAATCTTAGTGAAAGAAAAAAAAAAAGAAAGAAAAAGATGCAACACACATTCCCCCTCATATGAAATCATACTCTAAATATACAGGTGTATCTGGGTATAATATGCTATTTAGAAAGAGGAACAAGAAACAATTATTTTTTAAAAGGCATACTAGAGGCTAGAGAGATGGCTCAGTGGTCAAGAACACTGATTGGTCTTTGAGAAGACCAGGGTTCAATTCCCAGCACCCACATGGTGGCTAACAGCCTCCATAACTCCAATGCCAGTGGACACGATGTCCTTTTCCGGTCTCTACAGGTTTTCAAGCATGTGGTGCACTTACATACATGCAGGCATCATAATACACATACTCATACACATAAACTAATACGTTTTTTAAAGCATACTAATAAGTTCGTATGAGCGCGTATGTGTGTGTAGTATACTTTGTGTAGGTTCTTTGAATCCTTTCTCAAGATATCACATATTTTCAATGCAAAGTAATTTCTTACATATGCAGTGCTCGTATGACATTCCATGAGGGGCAATTACCTTACTGAGATATCTAAATCTTGTCTTATTTTTTTTGTTGTTCTTTGAATACATCTGTATGCTGTAGTTTTTTGTAAGTACTATAGACTTTAGTTTAAAAGAAAATATCATGTGATGTACACATGTATAAAATGACCACATGCTGTCCCATCAATGAGCACAACTTTTGCTTTTCTGTACCATTAAAACCAAACAAAGATAAAAATTAGTTTATGCAAGGTTATTATTAAAATAGTCTCTTAAAATTAATACTCAATGACTTGATTTTATATTTAAAGTTGTGGCTGTTGAAATTATTTGCATTTCTTATATAAGCTAATAGCAAACCTGCCAGCCTGTCTTGGTGCATTTTTCCCAGCTCTGTATTCATCCACATCATGTAAGTATCACAAAATCTGCAATTCAGAGTGCATGTTCCACAGAATTTAACAAAGCAACAAATCAAAGATGCTTTACACTGGTGACTGGCACATTACCATACGAGCTTATTCTGAAGTCAAGCCACCCTTATACAGATTAGGGCTTCTTATTTTCAAATCCCTCAATTAACTCAGCATTACCATAGTATCCTCCCACATGTGGACTGTGAGATCTAAAGATTATTTTTTAATGCATGTTTGAATGTGAGGACACTGAATACCATCATTTTTTTGTACTGATTGAGAAGTGGGAATCAGACCTTGTAACACCAATTAATCTCAGTCCTTTGAGATGTCAGGTTCTCAAGAACTGAGAAAAGACAGGTTCTTATGATTTTGCATCAGAGCATAAAATGGATGAAGTTGACAGCCTACCAGTTAAATCTCCATCCTGAATACTGTTTTAGGAGACAGAAGCTTAAATTGCATTTGGTGATTGAATGTAAAATCATGAGAAAGCAATAAAAAGTCAGTACAATACCCACTGGGATTACCCGATCTCTGGCTATTTCTCCCTCCCTTCTTCCTGCTTCTCTATCTACTTTGTTCTCCATTTTTAAAAAGTCTTTCTCTGAAGTTTCAGATATTAGACAGCAGAGCTGGGGCGGGGAGGTAAAAGAAATGATGATCTGACAGATTATTTATTGTAATGGAGTTGCAATATTTGTGGGGATTATTGTGAATAAAGTATATTATTAATCACTCTGTGTTGGAAATAGTTGCCTTTGAATTTGAAGGTAACATTTACAGTACAAAATGGTATAACTAATGTATGTAGATATGGTGGAGTTTCATTCTGCCATAAGGAAGAATAAACAACGTTGTTTAAATGAATGCAATTTGAGATGATCATATTAAGTGAAATGAGACAGTTTCAGAAACAAAAATATCACATGTGTTCTCTGATATATGAATCTTAGAGTGTATGTATGTATATCTATCAGAAAGATACACACACACACACACATATATATGTATATATATATATATATACATACATATTTATGCTATAAACAGAAGTGGGAGTAGAGAGAGAAGGGAGGGTAAAGGAGGTGGATATGAAGAGGCCACCAAAACTTGGATGCAAATGGCTATGAAACCCATTATCCTGTACAATGAGTATGTGCTGTAGTTAGTGCCCTTAACCGCTGAGCCCTCTCTCCAACCCTATGCCAATACAAGTGTTTTTAAAAGTACAAGTAAACACAAAAAAGAAAAGATGATGTTAGCATAGACCAGTGAATCCTGTCTTGTGAAGTTTGAGAGATACTGAAGGCCTCAAGGGCTGCATTCAGTCATTATGGGTCATTTAGTCTCCTTTCCTTAATTCTTATTTCTGACCTATCTTTTCCTCCTCAGCAGTAATTCTTTACCTTCTAAAATCTGATTATCTGTGACTGTGTTCTTTGGTGATTTGAATGGGGATTTTATAAATACTGTTTTTTGATCAAGAAGGCTCAGTTGGGAGACCTGGTTTATAACACTGGCTTTTTTATGAAGCAAAAATTGGGTAATTCTCTCAAAGAGATAATCTCTTAATAGCCCTGAGTTTGTTAAGATTTTATTTTTTATTATATGTGGTATGTGTGTGTGTTTGCCTGTGTGCCTATATGTCTACGTGTACATGAGTGTAGGTGATCATGGACGTCAGAGGAGAGCCTCAGTTTTCCTGGAGCTTGAATTACAGGCAATTGTGAACTTCCTGACATGGGTTCTGAAAACTGAAAGTACTCTTAACTTCTGAGCTGTATCTCCAGACACAGGCATAATTTTTTTTTAGTTAGAAAACCCATGAATCCACGGAATGCCTAGTGGGACAGTAAAGGAAGCAATAGTAAACAAAATGGTTTTCTGTCCTCACCTCAGTCTCTACCATACTGCATGCCTACAATATCCTCTATGAAACTGTATCCATTAAGATGCTCACAAATGTTATGTTCCACAGACATGTCCTTTGGGCATAATTTTGAGAGACATTCCTTGCACATGTCCATCAAGAGGGCTGTTTGTTAAGCTGTGGGGGTCAGGCAGTGCTCTAGAGGGAAGAAGATAGTTCTGGAGTAGGCTTGGCTCTTCATTTGACCTTAGCCAAGATCAGTAAGTGATTGGGATGGTTGACATGCACAGGAGGGGCAGCAACCCTTACACAATGGGCCACATCTCCCTGGACCTGGGTAGCTAACACATCTCTTGTGACTTCAGAAGTCTGGTGCTAAACAACTTCCATGTTGGGAAGAGAATATTTTTTTAATCACCTTGATTTTGGGGGGTACATATGGAAGCGATGGTGACTAGTTGAGAATCTTTGCTGTGCGGAGGTTGGAGGGGTGTCAGCTGGAATATCTGGCCTACCACAAGTACTTCTACAAATATTGACATCAGGGCAGAAAATAGGGAGACAGAGAGCAACAACAAGGGCATTAAGACTAGACAGACATGTGTTCCTTGCAACAGGTACTATTGGTATGAGGCAAATACCTGAGATACAGCGTGAGTCTGACTTGTGGTTTGGGTTGTGCCATGTGACCTTCAACAAATCACATATTCTCACTAAGCCCTAGTGTCAACGTAGATAACAGCTCTATTACCCCTGCCATAAAACCTGATGAGAGGAAGGGATGGCAAATTCTTTGTAAAGTGCCCTTAAATCATAAGCTGTTATCAATAGTTTGGCCTCCATTTCCTGGAGGTATATTACTAGGGGAAAATACAATTGATTTTCAAGGGTCTGGAGAAATAATGCATTCTATGAATGATATCCTCCATATGACTGCGGATAGTTATCCTCAGGAGTGGACCAAAATAGCAAATAGAAGGGGCCTGAGCAAGCTCAAGAGTCACAGAAATAAATTTCAGCTGGGGTTGTAGCTCAATGGTAGGGCCCACGCTTTGTCATATAGGGCCCTGGCTTATTCCTTCACACACTCCAGCAACTGTCCATGAAATTCAAATGTTGCCCTCTGTGCAAGATCCCAATATTATAGAAGGTGATTTCTGTCTCCTCCCTACAAACAACACAATAGTAAGTACCGAGGGTCCACATGTAGGCAATGCCCTAAAGAAGCACATATTCCCTTTAAATTAAATGTAGCAGAGATCAGAAGCACAGCCATGCTCTACAGCAGGGAAGAAGAGAGGCAGCTAGGGACCAGTCAGAACAGCCTTCAAGGCTTTCTTGCTGAGTTTTACTCCCACCTACTTTGACTCAGATAGAATATTATGAAAGTGAGGTATTTGCCTACGTTTTAAAGGGGAATTTTATTACTCCTTTTCTGTGGCAGGTGAAGGATGCAAGGAAAGCTACTTGCTAGAAAAAATGAAAGATGTCTCCTCATCCAAGCAGTAAATGGTTGGATAGAGATATCTAGTTTAAAGATGCTCAGAGCAATTGGGGGCAGAATGTTTAGATATCTGTATGGCTTTTTTATGCCAGAGCTCTGGGTACTGAGAATCTGGAGGGTTGGCATTAGGCTACTCCTGGGTATTTATGGCAAAAATGTCATAATAATAATGGGAAGAAGAGTTTTTCTTTGACCAAAACCTGTATCCACTGGGACTCAGTGCTGAAAATAGGGCAGGTTCTCTGCACTGACTGGGACCTGAGAAAATCCATTTCCCATTTTTCATTTTTAAACATAACACTATTTTCTTGCTCCCATGTTAGATGTTATAAAGTGCTTATTGGACAACTATTCCAAGAAACTTCACCTCAGAAACTGCAAGTCAAAGCTACAGGGAATTGAAGCCATTAAATATTCATTATCTTGCTGACCACTTCACTGCAAATGACCATGAGTTGCTGTAGACATGAATACTGTGACCTACCTTGTACTGAAAAGGCTACTGCAAACAAACACCTCTAAAACATTCTCCAGAATACCTAGAATTCTCGTTTTTTCCTGAACCTGAATCCTAGAATAGCAGAATTCTAGGATCTTTTATGGGTCTTCAAAACCAAAATGAAGAGGAAGAAGGAGTGCATTGATTCCAGAGTATTCATCATGGAGATTCCACACAATTGCACACCTGCATACACACAGATAGACAGACACACACACAGACACACACACACACACACACACACACACACACACACACAAGCATGCACACATACCTACAAACACATGCACTCACCTATTAAACACACTCCTAACCCTCGAATTTGACTTTAAAGAAAAGGAGAGACTTTATCACTCATGATTATTTAGTAGGGTACTTAAGGAAATTCATCTTATAATGGGTTAATTTTCAACTCTAGTCTCACTCATTTTAGTATGCTTTATATTATTAGCTATCATCTTTTATTTTTTAAATGAATTTATGTGTATTTCATTCCAAACATCTTAAACATCTTTATATCACCTTCCCTACTGGCACCCTCCCAGACATCCCTACAGATTTCATGCATTCTGTCACTAATGTTAAGGCCTACGTAGTCCAGTGTTCCCAGACATCCGTCAGTGCATGTTCATCCACTGAGATCTAGTCAGCCTATCTAGAGTCCCCCCATTTAGGAAGATCATCTGTTCCTCACCTAGCAGTAATCAGATTGGGTCCTTTGGTTCATTTCCACATTTCTATACTGGGTTTTTGTCTGGTTGGGTTTGCATGGGTTTTGCGCAACCAGACACCATTGCTGTAGATTCATATGAGCAATGTTTTGGGAGAATGTAAGATTCTATTTGGATATGGTCATGCACCTCCTCCCCTGGCTCTTGCAGTTTTTTCATTACCATCTGTTACAAGAGAAGTTTCTTTGATGAAAGGAGACTGATATATACTTATCTGTAAACATAAAGATCCATATGTAGCACTTAGTAAGAAATTACATTTGTCTAGGCTTGTGACATCCTTGTGCTTTTCTCTATGATCTCTGACCTCTTCAGCCATCTGTATTTGGCTATGTTTACAGTACCACACACAAGTTCCCTCTCATTGAGTGGGCTTTAAATCCAATTAGTAGCTATTGATTACTCCCAAGATAAAAGTGCCACTACTGCCCCAATATAGTTTGCTGTGCCAGTCATTGTTGTGATTATTAGACCTTAAAGCTTGTGTTGGACTGTCAGTTGATGCTGTCCCTTAGCAGCTTACATAATGTTCTCCAAAGCTATGAGAGCTAGCCTTCACCAAAAGCGACTTCTGGGCCTGTTCTATCTCCATTGCTCCAAATTCTGTGTACAAAGTGCATTCTATCTTCAGCAATAAGGTTTTATCTTCAATTTCTAGGTGGCAATCAAAGGCTGTGCAACAGCCTATGTAATTTTGAGAGTCTCTTGAATTACCCTGGCCAAAAACTCAAAGGGATGTTTTTTCCTGTCTGGTACTGCTTTTTGTTATATAGCCTTCTACTATACCTCTTGGCTCATGAAGAGATATTGTTTGTGTAATTTTTCAGTGGGTTTTTGAACTAATATGTTTCTCTCTGGTTTTTCATACCAGCTAAGCCTTATTTATTTCTCCTCTCTCTCTCCATCTAACCCTCTGATCTTCCTCCCCAGTTAAAGTACCCCCACTTTACCCATTTCACCCTTTACAATGCCTACCAATTCTAGTCTCTTGTTTTTCTTGTTTGAGGTCAGATATCACTAATTAGTTCTGGCTGACCTTGAACTAAGGATTCTCCTTTATAAGCTTTTGAATGCTAAGATTTCGGATATGAGTTTCACACAAACCTTTTCTTAGTTCTCACATTTGTTAAGTCTCTTTCTCTGTTCTTCAAGTCATGATTTCTTGCTTTCTAGTGCACACAACATAAAGACTATCAGTCAGCTAAGATGCATAGCTGCCTGGCTTGCTTCACATTTTCTCTGTAAAATTGTTCTGTTGTTTGTCCTTCAGTGACCTTCCAAAAATGCCTTTGATGGAGTTTTGGAGAAGGAAGGTTGGTTGACACTCACAGTCTGCCTTGCTTCCTCTCTTTGGCTTCTCCTTTTTTCCTGAAGCAATACTGCCTAATTGCAGCAATGTGTCAGTATAAATGAGGGTACAGAATTCAAATTCTAATCCTTTAAGGGCCACTGCAGTTTGAACTTCATACTGAAGTACACTGTGTGTAGGAAAGATTGCACATAGCATAAATTTAAAAAATATATTGCCCTGCATAAATAACACCAAGATCAGGAAACAGAGCATCAGCAGAGACTGCAGAGCCCTGCCCCCGTTCTAGTTACCATTCCCTGTGAGGAGGGACCAGATATTAGTATGTCATACAGGTTAGATAATTTTTCCCTGTTTTGTGAATTTTGTGAGTATATATTGTATAGCCCTAGTTATTTTCACTTACTATGTTGTAAGATTCATCTATATATTTGGTTGGTTGGTTTGTTTTTGAGATATTGAGGATTCAATTCAGTATCTCCTGTATAAAAGGTAAGAACTTTACCTCTGGATATTATCTCCAGCTCCTTTTTCATTTATTTATATAATTTTTTGGAAGTGCTGGGGTTGAACCCAGCTTGAACCTGATAGACAAACGTGCTCCTGAAATACTTCCCCTACCCTAAAGACAGGTCTCTTTAAGTTGTCTTGACTGACCCTGAATTTACTTGGTTGCCCAGATGACTTTGAACTTGTGATTCTTCTGCCATCATATCATGAGTAACTGGGTTTGCAGATCTGTGCTAATATTCCTGTAACCATCTGTATTGTTTTTATTACCATTGCCAAATGTTTCCATTGTGTGAATACCCACAGATATAATCTAATGCATGGTTCATAGCTGTTTATTTTCTAGTTTCAGGTTATACACAATAGCTACACTATGAAAATTCCTGTAAACACTAATCATCTCATAAAACATGTACACAATGTGGGGAGTTATTAAACAAAAGAGGGATTTACTGTCTCATGGGGTGCACATACTGCTGATAGATTCAGAAAATATATGGTTCAAGCTGTTGTTAATACTGTCAGAGCACTCAGGTTTCATCTGCCCTAGTACAATCTAAAATGTCCTACAAAGATACACTAAAGTGCTGGATTGTCAGCCTGTGACTCTGTAGTGGTGGTAGGACCTATAGGGGTGGGGTCTAGAGGGAGGAAGTTTGGTCATTGAATCCAGGAACTTGAGGGCAATATTGAAAACATAGATTGGTCCCTCTCCCTCCCTCTTCCACTCTTCCTCTTCCTCTCTCTCTTCTCCCTCTCCCTCTACCTCTCCCCCTTCTTTTCTTTCTTCTTTCTGGTACCATGTAGTGATTATCTTTGTTTTCCCATGCTCTCCTGACCATGATGTTTCTAGCTCATCACAGCTCCAGAGGCAACAGGGCGAATCAACTGCGAACTGAAACTTCCAAAATTGTGAAACAAGAAGAAACGTTCCTTCTCCTTTAAAATTTATTTTTAATTTTTATTTATTTGTAGATGGAGTCTTGCTCTACATTATAGTCAAATCTGGAGCTATTTTATTTTTAAATAAAAGCATTACAAAAATATCACATAGCTCAGTGGATTTTAGGCATATGTAAGTGAGTATATTTAAGTGTCTTTGACATAGTTCAGCATCAATATTTATGATAAATGGAAGTTTTTAGTTCTTTAGGGGACATCAAGACATATAAAATGTATGTAACAATAGAGACAACAGCTTAGCAAACTTTTATTCTGCACATTATGATGACATAACAATTACCACCTTGACAGGATCTGGAATCACCTGGTG
Organism: Eospalax fontanierii; assembly: GCA_035773235.1. NCBI lineage: Eukaryota > Metazoa > Chordata > Mammalia > Rodentia > Spalacidae > Eospalax > Eospalax fontanierii. The sequence continues at coordinate 35,188,447 of CM069547.1, forward strand.
ATAAACCTCTGGGAATTCTGTGAGGAATTTCTACATATTAGGTTAACTGAGGAAAAGAGACCCAACTTAAATGTGGGTAACATCATTCTGTGAATTGGGATCCAGGACTGAATAAAGAGAAAGTGAGCTGAACAGCAGCATTCATCTTTCTCTTTGCTTCCTGACTTTGAATGCAATATTGATCCCTACCTCATGTTGCTGCCATCATGACTTCCCCTCCGTGATGAACTATATTGTCAAACTGTGAGCAAAATAAATCCTTTCTTTACTGTATCAGTTACTTTTCTGTTGCTGTTTATAGAAACACTGACCAAGGAAATTTAGAAAAGGAAGATTTTATTTGAGCTTATAGCTCCAGGGGATTTAAGAGTCTGTCATAGCAGGCAGGAATAGTGGCATATGGTGCCAGGAACAGTAGCAGAAAGCAGTGATGTCCATCTTCAAGCAGATACAAGAAGCAGAGTGACTGGAGATAGAGCAAGGCTTAAGAACTCTGTAAGTCCACCTCCAGTAATGTCCTTCCTCCAGCATGGCCATACCTTCTAAGACCTCCCCAAATGGTGTCACCAACTGGGGACAAAATGTCCAAATATTTGAAACCTATGTGCAAGCAAACCTCCACACTTACACACTTACTTAAGTTCTTTTTCTCTCAACAACCAGAAAAGTAATAAATATATCAATTTTCATACTTTATATTAATTGCTATCTTGTTCTTATCCACCATGATTTACCTGACACATTTTTGCTCCTAGAAACACTGCTTGGTCATTCTAATATTATGTTCCTACTTTATGGCTTGGGTATCAGATGATGAAGTCCAGATGGCACAACTTCTGGGACAGTTATGACCAGGATTGTGGAGTTGATTTGTGAGGATGGGTCAACACACTCAAGAGAGGAAAGAGCTAGAAGCTGGTTATTACTGTGATCACACTGACACTGTCAGTGGGGCCTCCAGATAGAGCTGGGAAAACAAAAGCTGTAGAGTTATCACCAGGTAGGTTGAAGATCATTCATGGACATGCCCCGACATAAACTCAGGCATAGTGCCCTCCTGTTGCAAAGCCATTCAAGCTCACATTCTGTTCTGTGCATGTGGACTTCGGTTTTTAACTATTTAATCAAGGCATCTCATTGATTGCTCATTATTATAGCAGAAGAAGAAAACCTGCCATGAACAGCTTAAAAGAGAAAAGACTTATTTTGGCTCATGTTTTCAGAGGGTTCACTTCTGAGTCCCATGACTCCATTGACTCTTGTCATGAAGGTAGAAACACCTTAGAGGCTACTTGCTACATAGAGACAGAAAGGAGCTGAGAGAGCATAGCCCAAGACAAGATACACCCGCAGGGTCATGCCTTCTCTCACCTAATCAATCCAGCCATGCCCGACTTCCTAAAGTTTCTAAAACCTCTAAAAATTGAAAAAAACAAAGGTGCATAATCTATCGTTTCTTGAGGTTTTTTTTGAGGGAATACCTTGTATCCAAACTATAGCATCCCTTCACCAGGACTCCAAATTCTATTTGAAGTATCTAAAAAGAATTTGTAGTAAACTGGATTAATATCCATGAATAGATTTTTCGTTCTATTGGAAACGTTACTGTCCTGTGTGCATTCATATTTGTCTGTACACTAGGTCCTACCCCTGTGCCTCATGATAAATGTTCTGAGAATATAGCCACATGTATAGATAAAGTGTTGCTCAGACAGCTCTGCTTCATAGTAACATTTATTACTCTATATTATATGTCCACTTTGTGTTTGGGATCATGTTGTTAGAAATGTTGATTGACTGGAACTGCTTCATTCATTCATAAAGAAGTTCACACTTTCAAGTATTAAACTCACACTTAACACTTGTCTATAATCATGAAATATCCTATTGCCTTTTCTACCTGATCTCTGAGTTTGTTGGATATGATGCCTCAGTACCCTGTGAAAGCACCAGGCTGTCAAGAGATATTCCTTAGGAGGTGACTGGGACTTGTCTAGGGCTACTGTCCTCCATCAATCCCTGTCTCCAACATAATCACTGCTGTGCTGTCTGGTGAAAGTGAAAGAAGGAAGACTAGACATTTACAGAAGAATATTAACAAAGTTTTGGTTCCAGGACTATAGAATATAGAAGGCAAAGAGGAGGAAGGAGATAGTGATGGCTGTACCCACATGTTGGTGGCATCCAGCTGGTAGAGTTGAAATATCTCAGTCCTGGACACTCCTAAACAAAATATGTGATGCTTCAGGGATGGGAGTGTAGCTCAGGGTTAGAATACTTATCTAGCAGTGGAAGGAACTGGTTTGATCTCCAGTACCACAACACAAATTAATAAATATTGAAAATGATTGATTTGTCGATTCAGAATTGATCAGAAACAAGGTATTATACCAAAGACTTCAGCACTGTCGGGTATATCTTCTTAATAATTGCAATTATCCCAGTTCCAGTGATGAGATTTATGGAGATCATAGGATCAGTAAGAACAGATTGAGTATTAGCAGCAATCAGACTGGTTTTAAAGTCCATGGTCATTATATTTTCTCTCTTCTTGGACACACATATGAACACATCTATGACTCAGTATCTAATACTTCTCCACTGTAAGTTTTGAAATATTTTTGTGTGTCTGTGCATGTTCATATGTTACTTATGTTTGTGTACATATATGCTTACACATGTGTACAGGTAGGTGTGGAAGCCAGAGGTCAACCTAGAGCATTATTCCTCAGGTACTGTCTACCTGTCATTTATAACAGGACTTCCCACTTTTCTACAATGTTCAATGGGAGGAGGCTGCCTGACTAAGGACTCCAGGATACCTCTTGACCCTGTCTCCCCATTATTGGGATTAGAAGCATGTTACAACACCAGTTTTTCCCCTTGAGTTTTGAGGATCAAACTTGGCTTGGGTCTTCATGCTTAAATGGCAAGCACTTTTTCACCAATTAAAATATCTTCTCAGCCCTAAACATCCAATTTTTCAGTGATATTGGATTTTCTATAGACAAAACCAGCTTTGATTTTATATTTCATTCCTATCTTTTAACAGATGACTGAATTTTTTTCATTTCATATAAAGAATTTTTAATGATTTTTCAGTACCAGAAAAGTGGCAAGATTCTTCATGCAAAATTCTTAAATAACAATAGACTGGAGAAAATTCAGTGTCATTCACTGCATTATCTAGAAACTTTTGTTAATGTATTCCACTGCTTTCTATGCAAACAGGGTTCCTGTAACCAGGATTTTGAGGTCCACAGAGCTCTGATCACTGGCTTGATTGCTTCATACTCATGATGATCATGTTTTGATATTTGCTATTACCTGAAGTCTTTTTAAATGATTGTAAATGTTTCTTATTTGGATATATCATCACTTATTTTGTTATCTACCTATCACTGCATGTTTCACCAGTTAATATATTTGTCATTGTGCACGTGCATATGATAAACACACCAAATCACAGATTTTTAATTGGTTTTAATGCTGAGGCTCAAACTCAAGGTATGTGGGGAATGTGGCGAGTGTTCCACAGCTAAGCCATATAATCAGCCTCCATTTATGATTATTTTCTAATGATCCATTCCCAGGAGTTGGCAGGCTATGTCTAGTGAGCAAGCATTGTCAAAGAGCTTGCCTTGCCTTTGATGCTGACCTAATTTCCAAGGGATCAGAGGTGAACCTATGACCTCACAACAGCTTACAGTCATTTACTATTCTTGTAGCCCACACGTTTACCTATGCTGCAGCATCAAAACTGCAAACGTTCAGAATAAGCAATACAGGCTATGTTTTTAAAAGATCAGTTTTGAGATAAATTGGTTGGTGTACCCCCAAAATTCCAGCATTTAGGAAAAAATTCAAAGGCATGAAAAATTGTGAATTTGAGGTCAGTCTGAGATCCTGTCTCAAAAAAAGCCAATCACTGGTAATGTAGCTCAGTTGTACAGTGCTTACTGGGATGTGCAATACCTTGGATTTGACTGTAAGCACTATACTGAGAGTCGAGTAGATTCTTTCATGAAATATTGTGGATTGAATCTGGAATGTACCCCACAGGCTCACACTTTATACCCTTGTTTCTCAGCTGGCGGTGTATTCTGGGAAGTCATGCAGCTTTCAGCAGAGTCCGTCTAATAAGCAGAAATAGGTCACTACGGAATGGGTTGTGAAGGTTCCTAATTTTCTCTGTTCTCTGATCCAAGTGATGTGAGGATCCTTTCTACCACGGTCATGAATATCATCATGCCCTCCCTGCCGTGATGCAATGAAAATCCTGAAACCATAGGCCAAATTAAATCTTTGTTCCCTTACATTGTTTCAGTATTTTGACAACAGCAACACAAATGTAACTGTTACAGGAAGCAAAGAAAAATACACATTATTTTTAAACTACTGAAAGTCAGGGAGTATTAATGGTATTTCATCAGTCCTGTAGGCCCCATGCTTAGGAAAGCCTCTGTCTTCTCAGAAAATAAAATATTGGAAATAAGACTCTTAAAAAATTATTTTCCTGTGTTTTAGCTAAAGAGGAAATATGTGAAATCATTCAGAAAGGATAAGAGCAATGCTTCTCATGCATGAAAATTCTTAATTAACTTTTTATTTTTGAAAGAAGGCATGCAATTACAGCCTGCCTTCTCAGGGCAGGGTGACACAGGACAGCTCACTCCCTGCTATAAGTCAGAAGGGTTGAATGCTAGCAAGTAATTGTTTCCAGAGTATCCACTGTTGTTTATTTCCTGGGTGCTGAACCAAAAAGCCACAAGCAAGAGATTGTACCTAAGTAAATAGCGAACTGCAAGATACTATCACCCAAGAAAGATAGACAACATTGTATGTAAACAATGCTACGGACAATATATATGTGTATGCATATATATACATACATAGATACATATACAGTTATGTAGATATATTTATTTAATACAGTTTTATAATTTTTGGTGAGTACACTGAATACCCAGTCTATTTTACCATGTACATAATTTTAAGACAGAATCTCACAATGTAGCAGATTGACCTCAAACTCTATCCTTCTCCCTTGGCATCCCAAGTGCTGGTATTCTATGGATGTTATGCCAAGAGGACTCTCTCTACATTTTTAAGAATATAATAATTGTGAGTAGTTATGGAAATGTTAATCAAAGCACCAATAATTATCGGTAGGAAGCATGTTTCAAATGTTTTAGTTGGTTTTCGTTTAGAAAAAGAGTCAGTGTTAACACAATGTAGAGTTTCTGTTTTTAGTCAGTATCACCCTATGTGGTCTATTCTTGCCTTGAACTTCTGGGCTGGGATGTAGCAACCTTCCTGCCTCAGGCTAGCAGCTTGATGGCATCCATGCTGATCCTCTCATTTGTGGTACTTTTTTCAGACAATCATCATCTCTGCCTTGCTAACCGTGACTTTTTGTTTGTTTTATTCGGTTTTAAAAAATAATTTAATTGAATTTCTGTATTCCATACAAAATATGGAATACAAAATACACTATATACAAAATATCTCAATCAGTCTTAATTGTCTTGATGCCCTCTTCATCACTGGTACTCCCCGTAGGCCCCCCACTAGAATTCATACATTCTGTCATTTGTGATAAGGCCTACTGTGTCAAGTTAGTGTCCCCAGTGTTCCTTATAACAAGTTTATCTACTGAGGTCTAGTCAGTCTATCTAGAGTCCTTTGCTTTAGGAAGATCAACTCTTCCTCATCCAGTACTAATCCATTGGCAATATTTCTTCACCTAAAATTGGGGTCTGCTGTTTCCTGAGTTCTATACTGAGTTTTTGTCTGATTGAGTTTTCATGGGTTTTGTACATGCTGTCAACAGTCTTGTAAGTTCATATGAGCAAAGTCCATATGGTTATGCACCTTCTTCCTTACTCTTCCAGTTTTTCTGCCCCTCTTCCACAATGGTCCCTGAGCACTGGGTGGGTGAAGTTTAATACAGGACTCCTGTCCAAGCACCAGCATTCTGTAGACTCTTAATCTCTACACTTTGGCCATCTGTGACCTTTTGTTTTTCTGTCCCTCTGTTGTATGATTGAGCTTCATCAGTTAGAACTGAGAGATTCATCACTGTCTCCTTTACCACTTGATCTACATTCTGTGAGCTTTAGGTGCAGGGGTTGCATTGTAGAGGTACCACTTAGGCTTGGGCAATTCACAGACAACAAAAATACAGATTTTGTTCCTTGACCCATTCAACTAACCTGTGTTTTTTGACTGGACAGTTCAGCCCATGGATATGTAAAGTCATTGAAAGATATATATTGGTTCCTATCATTTTAATTCCTGCTTAAATGTTGGTCTCAGGAGTCCAAAGGCATGTCACAGGTAAGGAGAGCTTGTGAAGACTCTAACAAACTAGACTGAAGAAATGAGCTGCTCTATGTGCAGGAGATCTGGATGCAGTGTGTGAGTCTGGACTAAGACAGTGATCCAGAGATCTTGGGTGCTAAGAGCAAAATAGGGCCTGTGCCCAAGGATAGAAGGAGAACAGGATATGGGGACTTTTGTTTTTATTTTGCAGACTCTTTTACATCTAGGTTAGCCTAGGTTAGTCTGGAATTCTAATCCTATTTCATCGTCCTCTGGAGTGATGCGATGACCTTGGTGGCTTTGAATTCTGACTTTTGAAGTATGGGCTTTGGATGTGTGCCACTAATAGGACACGGGTATAACCCATTTTAATCCCTGGTTCAACCTGTAAAATCGGGAAATTAATTATCCTTTTACTTTTCTACAGGATGCTAGCATTTAAAAAGATTACTTTCATTCGTTTTCTCCTTTATAGTGTATGGTTTAGCACTGCATGCTTTTAAACTTCACATGAATGGAATAAGTCTTGTTTTGTTTGGTACTATTTGTTCCTCATGACTCTGACCTTTACTGTTTTATACATGTGATAGAATTTTTTTCTGTTAGTTTACTTTTACTGTTTTATACATGTGTTAGAATTTTTTCCTCTCTTTTTCATTAGTATAACTTTGCATTAATCTTCAAATCCTGGCTATGCCAAACTGGACTTTGTGATGCATTCCTTAAATTCAAGTGCTCAGGAGGCATATACAGGCAGATCTCTTGTCTAAATAACAAGTTTTAGGCAAGTTGGGGCTACAGGGAGACCCTGTCTCAAAAATTAAACATCAACCAAGTCAAAGCAAAACAAAAACCTAGTTGTGTCTCCTCAGTGCATTGTATATCTTCACTGTCTAGTATGACTACATCCTTGGTCAGGAAGAGCAGAGAAAGTAGATTCTCCATCAGAAATGCTGACTGTGTTTTCAAACTATCCAAGTATTCAAAATATGCATGAGTCTGCACGTTTGTATATAAGTTGATGTATCTATCTATCCATCTATCTATCATCTATCTATCTATCATCTATCTACCCACATTTATCTGTGAGGTATACATGATACGTGCATCATGTTGCTGGTCATGGAAAGTCACACAAAGGGATTTTATTGCATGCATTGTATGTATGATTACAAATGTGAGGAAGAATAGTAAAGGTTGGACTATTTGGTCACTCGGGTTTTGGGTGACATAGAGAAGGAATTATTCATTTCAAAGGATAAAGAGCTTATCTTAAAATAATTTATAATTCATGTTGCAGGGGGGAATAATAAAATCTGGACTTGGACTTGTGCATATGCATATGAGTGGTATTGAACACCAGGCTCTATGGCTCATTAAAACTATGCTGGTCTTGATCTTATTCCTGATTTTCTTGAGACTTCTGGGAGTGTAAGCCAACCTCACAGCCCTGTCTTTGTCAGGGAGATATCTGATTTGCTCATCCCTGTTCTCTCTAAAAAACTGAACAAGGCTCTAAGTACAGCTGAATTCTTTAGTTGCTCCAGGTCTTTTGATTTTATGGATTTGAGAAATGTGTGTAAAGGGCCATTCATGGCCTCTCCTTGATTAGTGCTACTTTTCTAAGATGGGGAAAACATGCAGATGTATGCACTATAATCATCTGGTGAATTCAGCCTTGGCTGATAAATGCATGGAGACCTGAGTACATAAAACCAATAGACATGAGAAGTAAACATTTTATGCCACACTTGTCTAACTCTGACAAATAATTTGTTTATGAATTATGACATTGTCAGAAAACTCAAAACAATAAAATACTTTCAGAACATGTGCTATAATAGAGTTGGTATTAGGTAAAGCAAAGAATTAAAAATCATTTCATTCATGTTGTCATGAACTTAGCACCATGAAAGGCAGTTTATAAAGGGTGGAAAAGTTAGAAATACGATTGGTATATGCTAGATTTGTTCATGTCTAGTTAATAGATTGTAATTTTGATAAAGATTAAAAGCTACTAAGCAGGTTTTAGATCAGTTATCCCCTTCCCCTTTCAAGAGAGGAACCCAGGAAAGTTTCCATTCCCAGTGGATGCAAAGCAAGTACAGAACAGTGTTTCTAGACTAGTGGGCTGTGTCTTTTCTCATGGAATCTTATCCCAGGAAATGTCCCTGTCTCTGCCATTCAGGACTTAGATCCGAAAGCTAGAGATCTCAATTAGAACCTCCTGGTTTGAGAGACGTATAGCCACATGGGTCTCTGTGAGAGAAGCCAACACATGATCAGTTCAGGCCTGGCAGAAATGATCATGATGACAAGACTATCACCCAGGGGTCGGGGGTTCCCTGTGGGGCAGAACAGCTGCACAAACTCTGCCAGACTAAGTCAACCTGGCTCTGGACATTGCTTCTTTCTCCTCTTTCCTTTGCTCAAATTATTCAGCCAAAGTACAGTAATATTCTCTTCTGTGTGACATATCTAAAGCTTTCAGCATTTAACAATTAAGAGCCCTCATATGGAGGAAGATTACTAAACACTTGTATAAATGACTAGAAAAGTATTCCAACATAGTCTGTCTTCCACCTGTGACTTCTGCTGTTTTCTCAGTGCTTCAGATCATACTATCATTTGAACATTGCTCTACTGTCCCCTTCCCTCCCCTCCCTTCTCTCTCTGAAGTTGACAAAGCATAATTCATTATAATCATTATAATCATTGTCAGTCATTGAATAACCATGGTTTCCTCTTAAAATATTTTGCCTCCCAACCACGTCACAAAGCTTAGTAATTAAGAGAAAATTGTTTAAAAAATTGTGTTGATATTGAGCTACCCTAAGAGGTTTGTGCAAGTAAATAAGAGGGAGTTCAACATAGAAAAGATAAAAAGCAAAAGAAAAATAAGGAAGAGGAAGTATTTTTGTGCTGACCTGCAAATTCTAACTGAAATAAGTTGCCAGGCAACTTGACTGCCACAAATCTGTCACATTCAGTTTCTTTGCCTAGAAGAGGATGTGGAGGACAATCAACATCTCTTGCTTCATCGTTCTATGCCCTCTATATATTAGGAACAGTCCACCACACAGTCACAACTGTGGCCATGCCTGCAATGGGCCCTGATACCCTCTGATACCAGAACTTGTACAGACAGAGAGCAGGGCTCCCAGAAGCAGACTTGCTCTTTCTTGGTTAGGGCAAGGAGTCTCTGATCATTACTCTCTACAATGCCATTATCCTTTAATGATCTTCTTATGATGTTCATTAGCACCCAGATATAAGTTGATAAAGTGCTAGTTAACTAAACCAATAGACACCTCATTCCTCTGTGTTCTGGAAAAGAGCCTCTAAAAGCCATGTTTTTCCTTAATATAGGGAAGGATGCTCCAAGCAACAGAATTCCAAGAAAGACAGAGTCTGTTAATATGTGACCTCAGGTGAAAGAATCTAAAAGTGAGAACCATGGATATCTATATTCTCCAGCCTTCAACTTGAATTTCTTTTTGGACAATGCCTTCTGATGTCCTGATACTATCAGTTAAGGATGAAATAGCCTCTCTGTTCTCTGTACCTGTTAGCATGTTCAGTACATGTGTGTCAAAGCTGCTTCTGGTTTGATAAGCTGATATGTTATCAACTGGATATGTTAGCTATAGGTCACACAGAGGAATTGGTCCAGAAATTGTGAAACAAGTTCAAACAAGTCAGGTGGCCTTCTTGCTGTAAGTTAACAAATGGCCACTACCTACATTCAAATTTGTCATTTCCTTGGGCAAAATTAGCATCTGGGTTCTGTCATCTCCCATAGATTGTAGCATCAAAGCAAGGGTCTGAGGAGTCATATGCTAATTGTTCATGAGACGCTGATCATCAGCAATTGCACTGAAGGCATTTCAACAGAAAGGACCCTGGGTGGGAGAGCAGAGGTGGGTGATCACAAGAACACAGAACAAAATCTACTTCAGGGAAAGGGCTGGGGACTCCAGTGACCCCTACCCATAGCTATAAAGGTGATTTTAATCTGGTTATTCCTACTTTCTGCGTGCCCCACCCAGCTTCTTAGACTCAGAAATGTGCTCATACCCAGAAACAGTAAATGCTTCCCAAATAGGTCCCCACAGAACACAATAATACAAGGAATATTTGGAGACAGCAATTAGCAGATCCATGTGCTGCTTTAGTAATTCATGTACTTACCTAGAAAAGCTGTTCTTAGAAAGGAATGCTTGTAAACACATCTGAATCTTGGTAAGAAACTATAACTTGATGAATCTCAATTGTCAACTTGACGAAAATCTAGAATCACCTAGGAGATGGGCCTATGGACACATCTGTGAAGGATTATATAAGGTAGCTGACCTCTGGGCATGTCTTTGGAGGATTACCTTTCTTTCTAAATTGAGGTGGAAGGGGAAGATCCTACCCACAGGGGTGACACTAGTGCTTGGGTAGAACCAAAATGCAAAAATGGAGAAAGAAAGCTGAGCACTGGCAGGTGTGCATCCTTCTCTGTCTCCGGACTGTGGATGCAATGTGACCAGCTGCTTCAGTTTTCTGTTGCCTTGATGTTCTCGCTCTGATGTACTCTACCTTGAACTGTGAACCTTTTACTCCTGTAAGTTGTTTTTGTCAAACTATTTTATTACAGCAACAGAAAAAGAAGCTAAAAAACAAAAGAAATAAAAGGTCACATCACAGCTTTTTTGCCAAACAAGGTAACACTCCTTGTGATATAAGAAAACTTTACAGTCTCAGGAGGGTTTTTCAGCACAGCCCTTAGGTCCTCCGAGCAGTCAGATGGAAGAGTCACTGGACAAGCTTACATTATGTGGCCTGCACATATTCCTTTACTTGTAATAAAAATAAGAATGTAGAAATATATTTACCAACTAAGCAGGCAGTGATTGCATAAACAAAATATTCTTTGAAAATACGATTATACGATGGAAAGCTCAGTGAAAAATTTTATGAGACCTAAGAAAGACTGCAGTTATTTGGCTAAATATAATAAGTAAAAATGCCTTTAATAGACATGCAGACTGTAGCTGAACTCCCCAAGAAACAGCAGACCTGAGATTTATTTCAATGAAATAAAAATGTTGGCAAATTTGCAAATACCTTTTCATTTGACAGATATTTGAGGATTTGGGTGATATTAAATCTGTTTGAGAGCTCTTTTACTTATTAAATGAACCTTCATCTAACAGCTCTTGAAAACCCCAATAATGAATGTAGTTCAAATGTTTGGTCTACAGCTAAAATGAATGTACAAATGTTTAAGCCTACTATATCTTTAACAGCTAGATAGGAAATGAGCCTTTTTTTGTGCTTCCCTGTGACTCCTCCAGTTTTCTCAGGTGTGTCACATATCAGATGATGTTTGCCTCTGGGGACAGAAATTATACCACTCATTTCTTAGGATGCCATGCCAATACTAAGGATAACTATCTGAGGTCATCCTTCCTGAAATTATACATAGGAATCTACCTGTAGATGTTTTCTTCCAAGTAGATAGTTATAACTCCCATGAGGTCACCAAAAAGGCTCAAATTTTCCTGATAGGGTAAGACAGCATATGCCTTGATTGAGTATGTGACCTCAGCATCTGGGTTGTATCATCTCTATACCCTTCTCCCTGACAAATGCAGGTTATGATGGTCAATGTCTGTGCGTATTCTTGGCCGGCCATATCATTTAGGTAGTTGGCCAGTCATTATCATCGATGTTTCTACAAGGATGCCTTCCTGCAGATGATATTATCATTTCAATTGGTGGGCTCTTTAAAACAGAGTGCCCTCTTTAATGTGGGTAGGCCTAATTTAAGGCCTGAGACAAAAGCTCAATGTTCTTGAACACATACATATACATGTACACATACAAAATGTATTTATAAGCTGGAATACACATATAAACATATATGCATGTTTACATGCATGGATGCATATGTATGCTTGCATGTATATGTATTAGATTCTGTTTCTCTGAAGGATAGATATTAATACAAGGTCTCATGAAAAGAAACATTTAAAATTTTTGTAACAACTTTTGATTTAAAGATAAACTGTGAAGACAGTACAGAGTTTCTTTACTCTCATATCTGTAAGTGACTGCAGTAGATTTGCACTTGGTAAGTACAAGGCTTCAACAAACTCATGTAAGGCACAGAGTGGTTGAAAATTAATTACCGCAGCTTATAAAACAGAGCATGAGAGTTATTTCAAAAGGAATGCTTTCCTTCAAAAAATGAATTATTGCGGTTTTATTTGGAGGTCTATACATAGCTATACAGGAAATCACTTTAGGGCTGAATTCACTTCTGAGAATGACAGTGATTTAGTTTTAGTGGATACCTAAGACAAGTGCTCAGGATTTCAATACCTGGTGCCAAATGGTCTCCATTGATGGTACTGTTTGGGAAGGTTCTAGAAACTTAGGTGGCCAGGTTGAGTTGGAGAAAGTGGGCCTTATGTGTAGGTTTCTGGAGGTCTGTAATCCCATTTCACTCTCTGCCTTCTTACCCACCATGATGTGGCTTAGCTTCTCCACCCTGTTTGTTACAATTACCGAGCTAATATTTAAAAATTAGCTAAAGCACATATTTTATTCAGAGTCTTAGAGTCTTTACTAATATCAGTGTTTGTTGTGGTTCCAGGGTCACACTCTAGATGTTACATTCTGTTTAGCCATCATATTGAGACATGATTATTCTATATCTTAGTAGTTTCTCAGGCTTCTTTTTAAATTTTGTTTCTTTGTTTATTTTTTATGTGTATGAATATTTTGCCTGCAAGTATACAAATGCATGCAATATCATCAGAGGCCAGAAAAAGGTGATGAATACCCTAGAACTGGAATTACAGACAGTAGTTATCCACTGCATGGGTTCTGGGAACCAAACCCTGGCCCTTTGCATGAGCAGTCAGTGCTCATAACTGCTGAGCCAGCTTTCCAGTCCCGGTTTCATAGACTTTTATCTTTGAAAACTTCGATCATCTCAAGCAGCACAAATCAGATATTTTGTAGTCTAGTTCTCATTTTGGATTTGTTTCTTCCCATCATAAGAGTGTGGCTGTCAGTGTTTGAAGGACCACAAAGTTAAGTGCAATTCTCCACTCCTTAGAGCAGGGATAAGCACTCTTAGTGTGACCAAGCTGTTCTAGGGGGTGTGAAGTATGGCCTGGTGATGGAGACTATTACAGAGTTCCTCACCTGGTCACACTTGCCGATTAAGTATCTGAGAGATGCCCAACCTTTAGTGACACATTTACAATGGAACCTAAGGCTCAGGAAACATAGCAGAACAGGCATAGAGAGAACACTCAATGCTCTCCAGTGAAGATTCCTCATGCAACAGAGTACAATGCACACAGAAGATCACAGCTCACCAAAATGTAGAGATTAAGAGACTACAGAGAGTATGTTCCTGGATATGTTAAACTTCATAACTTCATTCACCCAGGGCTCAGAGATTATTGTAGAGGATGGGCAGAAAGATTGTAAAAGCAAAGTTTGGTGCCTAATCATAAGGAAACAGAGTCTTCCATGCCTCTGGGAACTTGCTCCTATGAACCTATAGCAAAGGGGTCAGCCTGGTGGTTTATCACTTGAATTTCCTGATGCCTGATGATTTTTCTTCTGCCACTCGTCCTTTAAATGTCTACTTTGTGGAGGTATTCTCTGCTTTTTCACTCATTTTAAAAATCAGAGTCACTTGTCTTTCTATTATTGCAAACACATTAGTTCATTCAAGCCTTTGCTAGGTGTGTGTTTCAAATATTTTCTCCAAGCGTACTTACATAGTTGCTTTTACATTTTCTTAGTCACATTTGATAAGGTACATATTGGTGTTGATATATTCTCATTTATATTTTTCCCTTTGATGGTTAGTACTTTTTTAAAAACCTAGTATATGTAAACTTTGCCTGTTTATCCCAAGATACACAGAGACATTTTGTTATAATTTTATATTTAAAGCTGTAACCTACATCCCAATAAATCTCACAAAACAAGCAATGTACTATGAGTCAGTATTTAAATATTGATATTGATATTGATTATGGTTTGGACATTGCTTGTTGAAAAGATTTTACATGTAGAATTGCATTCTTACAGTTTTAAAAACTCAACCTTATGCATTATATGCATTAATATCTGTATTCTTTATTAGGCTATTGAATTGACCTATCCTTATAAAAATAACATAGTCTTATTTAGGCATTATTATACTCATCAAAATCTTGTAGTATATAAGTCCAGCATTGCTTTAAAAAACTATTCTCACTGGACTTGGTGGTGACGCCTTTAATCCCAGCATTGGGGAGTCAAAGGCAGGTGGCTCTCTGTGAGATTGAGGCCAGCCTGGTCTACATAGTGAGTTTCAGGCCAGCTGGGTTTACAGGAACACTCTGTCTCACACAACAACAATAACAAAAAAACTATTCTGACTACTTTAAGTATTTTGCATTTCCATCTGAATTTCATTTTGAGAGTATCAGTTTCTACTGAAAAGCTTTTTTTGGAATATTGACTATGATGACATTTAAATATCAATTTGTGGGATAATATTGAGCCTAGCACTTTGTAGACCTGGTATGTTTTGTTTTGCTCAGTGTTTTTAGCTTTCTGTAAGACGTTCTTACATGTGTTGTACGTTCTTGATAGATACTGCTTGCTTTCAGATGCTGTTTGTTACTGTTTCACATTCTACTTTCCATGTTTGGTTCCTAGACTATGGCAATATAACTTTTTTTTAGTTCTTTTTTTTTTTCAACGTCTGGTCTCTCAAATTCTGAGATATAAAGTATATGTAATCACAACTAGCTGTAATTCATTTTCAATAATTATTTAGTAATCTTTAAAATTAAAAGTTTTAAGTAGTATTTCTAAGAGTGATTTTGTAGATCATTAAAAATGTTCAATAGAATATTATCTGTGAATTAAAAACACTAATTTATGCCTTATATTCCTTATGTATTTTATTTCTTTTATTTTTCTTATTTCCTTGTGTATGATTTCAGACAAAATATTGAATTTAAGTGATGAAAAGTGTTCTTGCTTCATTTTCAATCTTAGGAAGAAAATATCAGTATATAACCATTAAATAAGAAAGAATTAAGTCCAAGAAATCAATTATATATCATGGTAACTACGGTTGATAAAGCATACAGAGTACTTCAAAATTGTTGAGATTTGATGTTAAGATTAAATCACAAAAATTTAATATGAGGTAATGCATATGCAAAACTTGTTTGACATAGCCATTTTACAGTGTATATATGTCTTAATTCATTTTGTGTTGCTCTAACAAAACATCTAAAACTTAGTAACTTGTGTCCAAATGAGATTTATTTAGCTTATGACTGGTAGCTAGCCATCAGAACAGCATGCTGCTGACATCCTAATGAGAGCACGCTGGCTGTATCAAAGCATGGCAGAGAAATGGGAAGAAGAGATCATGTGGACAAGAGACACACAGTGGATATGACCTGATATCATCAACTGAAAAGAAATCTGGAGCTTGAACCAGAGCTCAGTGCATGGACCAATCTCTGGAGTCACCTTTCTGCCATGGGTTCACGATTATAGAAACAGGATTCAGAAGCTCCGGTGATATCTACATCCACAACTTTCCAACAGGGTGTTGATATTTTGTGGGTTTTTGAGGTTAGGGACAGGTAACCTGCATAGATTTCAATGGTATGTTTGCTTCCTCCAATCCCCAAATGCTTGGGAGCCCTCTACCCCACCTGCCCTGCTGAACCAAGGTAGAAACTTAGACACATAAGGCAGTGCCTAAGAGAGTGGGAGAACCTTCCCTAATCCATAGACTACAACACTAAATGTGTTCCACAGAAGACCCTGATGGGCAACATTAGTCCAGTACATCTCCATTACTGTAGCAAAGAGGAGTCTCACGTGCAACTAATAACCCTCAACCCTGTATCCACCTGGCAGGCTGAGTGAATTTTAGAACAGAAAGAATGTAATCCAATGCATGCTTTGATCCCTATGTTTCTCTTATTTCTTTTTTTAATACATGCTTAGCAGTATTTCTACTTATATTTTATGAAAGCCTTTAAATTTTTGTTTCTAATTCCTCTTCTTGCTTTCATCTACTTTTCTTTATATATTTTTATTTCAAAGCAATCTGTTTTTTTTATTCTTTTTCCTTTTGCCCCTTGTCTTTTCCCCTTTGTATCTTCTTATTACACACATAGTAGCACTTTTAGTTTATCTTATCATGTTTGAAAACTTTTATGTTTTAAAATAAAAACCAAATAAAAATGAAATAGTGAGTTACAGGCCAGGTGGGGCTACAGGGAGACACTGTCTCAACAAAAAATTATGTTTTTATTCCTTCTTCCATTGATCTAATTGTGTTTATGTACCTTCCCTTTTGCTCTGTATCTATCTGGGTTTTCGAGAGGAAAAGTATTTATTAAATAAGCATATATTATGAAAAATGATGTATTAGATTGGTAAGACGAGTGAACTGCATGAGCATAATGTCACTGCCACATTTCTTTTGGCTATTAAGTGAGTTCTTTGTTCAGAAGTGATTCAGTATAGAAATCCAGTGTGGTAGATAAGGCATTCCTTAAATATGTGAACTTATTCATATAAGTTTTGGCAGAAACGTTATAAAATCTATATACAGAATAAGTATCCATTCCAGTAAGGACTGAGGACTTCCCTTTGACAATAAAAGTGGTCCAGTGTAGTCCATCTGCTTCCAGGTCACTGGATTGGTGCCTTGGCGAATGGTGCTATATCAGGGATTAAGTATTGGTCTCAGATGTTGGCAGATTTGGCACTCAAGAGCTGTAGCCACATCAGCTTTGGTGAGTAGAAGTTCATATTACTGAGCCAATGTCTAACCTCCATCTCTGACATCATGGCCACTTTGTTCATGAACCCATGGTGTAATGAGGGATGACCAGGGAAAGAAGATGACTGCTATTCACAGAACAGATCACTCTATCCGCTTGTTTATTGAAGTTATCCTCTGCTCAAGACACCTTTTGATGAACATTTACATGGGACACAAGTATCTTCACAACTTTTGCTCATATGAAAAGACATACATTTGCCTTATCACAATTTTCCAATTATTTTCCTTCCAAATTCATAACTATTCAACTATCGGCTACAGCCCGTGAATCAGTATATATTCACATATCTGTTTTTTTTTTCTTCTAAGAATAATTCACCATCATGTACATACTATTCTTTGGAGTGCCAGAGGGGATATAAAGGTGCAACTGACAAGTTCTGGGTGATGCCTTCAGAGTGTGCAGAACCATTTGTAAGCCAGGACCTGATCTTCTCTTTCTCAGTCAACTAGAAATAGGTGTAGCCCACAGGGCCATAGGTGCACACTTAATCTTAGGAACATTTGTAATAGGAATTGTAATCATGACAACTTCTTTGTTATTTACTTGTGCTTTCAAGACCAACTTGAGACCAATCACTTATCTCTTCCATTTGATGATTAATTGCTGCTATGAACAATCAACTTTATAACTTGTTGATTCAGGTGATACTGATCTCATGATGGGTAGTTCAAATTATAGAATAACTTTGTGGCCCATTGACAGGCATTTGGTTTGCACTAAGTCCAATACCAGGTCAAAAGTTTTCTCTTAATGGGAGACTACTTGTCTGAAGATGATGATATGGTATAGCTCCAAAACTTCAAAAAAGTAAGAGTTTATTAGGCCTATGCTTTCAGAGGGATCATCATGGCAGTGAGGCAGAGAACACAGATCTTCAAACAGTCACAGGAAGCAGAGTGATTCGCTGGAAGTGGGCATGCCGTGTACTCTCAATGCACACACCAAGTGACCTGCTTCTTCCAGCATGGCCACATCTCCTGAGGTTCAATGCTCCTTCTCAAAAAGCACCACCAATTGACCAAATGTTCAAACATTTGGAGCCTATAGCAGGCATTCCTCATTCAAACTACCACAGGCCTCTACTGTGATTCACTTGTAGAAGGCTGCCAAAATCTCTACTAACATCTCAAGGACCACAGATTCTGTTGAGTCGTATAGGTCACATGAGACAGCATCCTCTACAGAAGCCTGAATCTGATAAAGAGCCCTCTTCTGTTCTATGTTCCAGTGAAACATAATAGCAACTTTCCAAGTCATTTGGTACATGGGCTGGAGTAACAAATTCAAAGTGAGGAATGTGCTGCCTTTAAAATTAAAATAGACCCACTAAGTATTGTGCTTTTGTTAGGGGGCCATGTGCAACAATTTATCCTTCACATTGGAAGGAATATGTCTATATGGCCCACAGTACTAAACTTCTAGAAATTTTACTGAGGTAGAAAGTTCTTGGATTTCAGTTGTAGTTATTTCTTATCCTCTGAAGCACGCATGCGTTACCAACATGTATACAGTAGTTGCTTAGTCATGCTCCCTTGGTCCAGTCAGCATATCATCAATATGATGGACCAGTGTAACACTTTGCAGAAAAGACCAATGACTGAGATCCCTATAATCTAAGATCTGACATAGTATTTGAGAATCAAAACACCATTGAGATAGGAAAGTAAAGGGAGATGCCTAGCATTGCCAGCTGAAGGCAAATTAATTCTGGTTTTCCTTATACATAGGTATGAAATAAAAATAATTTGATATACCAGGAACCAGGAGATACGATGTGATTTTCTTTTCAAGTAAGGGAATCACATCTACTATAGCAGCTGCAAATGTAGTCACTATGTGATTGCTTGTGATAATTAACCATTATTCTCTATTATCCATCCATCTTCTGACATGCTAAAGTTAAAGGGAGATTTAGAGGTACCCCCACCCTTACATCTTTCAAGTTCTTGTTTATAGGACTAATTTCTGTAATGACACCAGGAATACGATCTTCTTTTGGTTAAACATTTTCTTTGGTAGACGCAGCTCTAATATTCCACATTTGGTCTCCCCAAGCATAATAGTTCTCACTCCACAGGTCAGAAAACTAATGTGGAGATTCTTTAGTCATGAAATATATCTTTCTAATTATTCATTCTAGAAATGAGTAACCATGGGATGAGTTTAGGAACCTACTGGACCCACTGAGAATGAGACTTTGGCTAAAATTACATTGATTACCTGATCTCAGTTAGCCCCTACTTTAACTGGATGTTTACATTTGATATCTCCTGGAATTAATGTCAATTCAGACCCAGAGTCTAGTAGATCCTAAAATGTCTGATAAATTCTTATTCCCAAATGTACACAGTTATCCTAGGAAAAGGCTTTAGGTCCCTTCAGGGAAGGAAGAGATAATACTACCAATTAAACATTCCAGTATTGTAATAAGGTCCTTCCTCGTAGAGATCTGGCCTCCTTCCATTCCAGGACTCTGAGTCTTTAAAATGCTCCCTGCTAGAAAGTGGTTTGGAGGCCATGATTCTCTGTTGGTATAAGTCAAAGTAGCCTTTTGTTCATTTGCATTAGAATTTTCTGCTTATGTAAATAGAGTAAGAACTTAGTGTGCTTTCCATCCATTTCACTTCTGGGAACACCATGATAAATTAGCTAATGTCAAAAGTGTACATGATTTAGACCATTCTGAACTTTACTATGCATATGCTGTCCATTAGTGTAAGTACACCCACCTTACCTTTGGCGCGGTACCTTTTGTGCTGCCACTTTGTTCTTGCTGCTCCAAAGTTCAATCAGGCTCATTGTGTTTACATTATCCATTTAAACAGCTGCAGATCCCACTGGCAGGTCTAGAATATAAAGAAAAGCAACGACAGACCTCTTCAAGCAAGCTGTTCCCCAATCACAAATCTGTTTCTTATAGTATTAATGAAGTGGTCACATCTTCTGGACCTTCCCATTGTGGAGTGTTAGGTTTACATGGAAAATCCTCTTTAACACTCAAATTTCTTTGAGTCTTTGAATATTTTCATTAATGTTAAGCAAAAGTTATCAGACATCTGTAGCTCATTCGGAGTAGGCCATCTTTTGACACACTTAAAAAAGGATTTTATTTATTTTTTGAGAATCTCATGCATATGTACCATTTTTTTAATCATAACCATCTCTGGTTCTTGTTCTTTGAATGCATCCAAGACCTGCCCAAAAGTAGAAGGCAAAGAATTTTTTAAATCTCTACTTAACATTTTACTTGCTGTAATTTTACATTAACACAGATGAGATGGTATTGGTTACAAGATATTAATCACCTACTTTCACACTGCTTTACTGTGAAGAAATGTGTCAAGATCATGAAATAAACATGGAGGCATTTTATTAACTAACAAGTTTTATTTATATTTAGCTTAATTATCAACTATTATCCTTTTATGTTGCAGGATCAAACTTAAATTACACATTGTATTTAGGTGAGTTATTTTGTAAACGATTTAAAAATTCTAAATCTTGTGATCATAAACTGTCATTGTACTACAGTCTTTATTTCAGTTGTTTTATAGCAAATTTTAAAAATTGCTTCACTGAAAATATGAAGGTGTCATTTTGTTCACACTAATGAGTATTGTAGGTATAACACAAAAGATGAAGCCAAGATTTACTTAATTTTTAGATTGACACATGATCTATCTTTATTGTAACTATGCAAGCTGAATTAGACTCAGAAGATCTACTCAACTGACCCATA
The DNA here is from genome assembly GCA_035773235.1 of Eospalax fontanierii. NCBI lineage: Eukaryota > Metazoa > Chordata > Mammalia > Rodentia > Spalacidae > Eospalax > Eospalax fontanierii. Next base: position 35,209,399 of record CM069547.1, read on the forward strand.
TTGATAAATCCAGCCTAATCTAAGTCTACGATTGTTCCAACATTCTTCTTGAAAACCATTTTCACATACATTCCCTGAACTTCTCACTGCATAAATTAGAAAATTCAAGATACCCTTTAGGGCTATAGCACACCTCATCATTGGTCACAGTATATTTTACCTCTAGACCTTTGCAGAGTGTAAAATCTGCTTATGAGTATAGAGGTAAATATAGGTGGCAACTTTGGGCCACAAGGAACATCAGCATCGCTTGTTTCTCATTTCCTCCTGGGAAGGTCATTGACAGTTCCACAGATAATAACGGATTTATTTCCTCAGGCAAGGATAGAGACGGCAATACCACAGGATGTGGCAACTGGGATGCCTCTACAGCCATCTATGAGAGTATTTCTTCCTCAGGCAAAATAAACTCATCAGAATCTAAGTTCATAGCTCTCAGCATTATCAAAGTCCTTTCGCACATCTCCATCCCAAATTATAGGATTCTGTTCTTTTACAATCAGGGTCACGGTTTAACTGCAAGCACCCTCCTAGGCTGGCACTTAACCTTTCAAGTCAGCAAATTGTATGAGGGATTTGTTCTTGGTTTTTGAGTATCTGGAGATAAGATTCTCTTTCAGGGCACTTTGAAGGCTTTTCATTTTTATGTACCTCTGGAGCTGGGATATTTCATTTCTGAGCTTATTCTTTCCCTTTATTACTTAATGCAGAGTTGATAGACGGAACTAGCCAGTGTGGTTACTTTCCCTACTTTTAAATCACAGAACCTTCTTAGGCCCTTTCCTCCCTGTCCTTTCCCTCTGATATCTGCCCATAAAGCTGGCAGATCTCTATTGTGAACGTGAGAGTATGCAGATATAGATCTGGGAATGGAACAAGCCCAGCTTCTCCTCCCGTAAATTAGATTCCTACCCAATACTCCACTCCTTGGAACATAAATCACTGTAATCCTGCCACTCCTTGAAAACTTACTTCAGTCATATATTTCCTTTGCTTGGGAGTTTCTTTGAAGGCTCTATTTCTCTTTCAGGACCCCCATAGTGTCATATAACACAGCTATTTGTCCTATATTCCCACTAGCTCTCCTAATGAAGCTCCTCTCCAGGTTTTTTAAGAGAAGACTCTCTATTCTAATAAGCCTCAAAGCCCTATCATGTTGTCACTTGGTATGCTGTACTGACCCTCCTAGTGGTCTCCCCTTCAAGACCTGACCTTGGACACACATGGTTGTTAGACTTTTTCTGAATAAAGATCACTGAAAGGATAATTTTGTGTTTTATTATTTCTCCGTGAACATGTCAGCTGGCGACCTTGACCTGCATATATTCAAATACTTACTATTCCAGAATTGTTTTTAAAATTATAGAGTTGTTCAAATTCTTGGCTCCTAACAAGTTGAGTAGGGAGCATTACAAGTACATTAATCTTATATAATAGCGTTAACATCATGAATAATCAGTGATCTCAATACTACATGGAGAGATTATATCGATTTTAGGTTTAGTGAAATTGGTGATTCAGTTCCAGATACCACCAGGTCCAGGTCCACTAGAGAACTTTGTTTTACAGTTATGTTTTTCTAAAAGCACTCTTATTACTACATTCTGTACTAGAAATCTCTAGAAGGAAAACAGGATTTATTAGATTGATTTATATAATAGGGGCTTGATATTTCAACAGTGTGTTTATAATACTGCAGAGAAATTGAGAAACCAGTAGTTTCTCAGTCCACAAATCTAGATATCTGGAAGTCCCAATCTGTTGCTGAAGGCCTGGAGGATTCCTGGAGAGACATTTGTCTTTTGTCCATATTGCAAGGCTGGGTTCTAAAGTCACTGAAATAAGGGGCACTAACAGCAGCAACAGGCTAGACACACTCACCAGTGAGAAGGAAAACAGATGGGCAACAACTCCTGCTTTCCCCTCAGACCTATGTATATCTGGGCTGCTTCTGGAAGCTGCTATCCCTCAGAGATGAAGTCTCCCTCTCAACTTTTCCTGAAAATACCCTAATAGACCCTGTTAGATATTTTTCTCTTAGTTGCTTTCAAATCAGTTACTGACAATCAAGATTCATCTTCCCTTTCATAACATTTTTCTCTGCTCCATTTTTCCTTTTATTTAAACTTGTTTTTCTTCTATTTTTCTCCTTTCGGTATTCTCTCCCTCTAAGTTTTTAATTTAGTAGTTCTAAATTTATTTTAAACAGTTTCTCAATATATATTTTAATGGACCTTTGTGCATTTCATACAATTCATATGTATCGTATTCACACTCCCCCATCGGCAGCCCCCAGAGCCTGCCCATTGGATATATGCATTCTGTCATATTTGTAATTGAAAGCACATTCTATATTGTTTTTGACATTTTCTGTTCTACGATTATTGTTAATGCATTAGGCAGTTTCATTCCGTTTTTAAGTGCATGCTTACATCTAGTTCAGTTTGCTGTAGCTGCGGTTAAAGCACTTTGTATTATCCTATCTCCATTGGGGACTGAGTACCAAAGTGCAAGCTGTTCACTATTATTATCCTCCCCCCCAACCAACAGTGTGCAAAGCCCAACACAAAAGCATAAAAAAAACATGAAAAAAGGCAACATGACTCATCCAAGATTATAACAATTTAATTACTGAATTTACACATATTATAATAAGTAAAAAGACGTGAAAAGCAATTCAAAAGTTTACTTGTGTAAATTACTAGTGACTTGAAATAGAATACAAACAAGCAGATGAGTGAAGTAAGAATATCAGTTCAGGATCTAGAATCAACAGGATATATGAGACAGTTACCCAAACAGTTGTAAAAATTATTAATATGGTTGAAAAAGTAAGCAACATGAATGAGAAAATTGAGATTAAAACAAATACAAATACTGGAAATGAAAAATGCAAAATATAGACAGCTGATATTTTAAGACAAGTATAAATTAAGACAATTCACAATTATCAACCAATTACCCACTACAGAAGACAATTAATGGAATTGTAAACATAGAAGGGGAAAAGAGGTAGTCTCAATTACAAAAACAATGGAAAGAATACATTTCACAAGAACAGTATATGAACAAAGAAAACGAGGAAATAAGCAATCATTCCAACTCATCAAACTCATTACCCAGTAATACAATGATAGGAAAAAGGAAAGAACAAACAATAATTCAGCCAACCAGAAAAACCAATTAGAGAAAAAAAGAACACATTTTAAAGTAGTCTTAATAAACAGAGAATTGAACTAACTTCTTATATTTACTTTACCAGAGCACAGTGGCATAAAATTACAAGGCAGAAACAAGAGAACTCATAGAAACTATATGAATACTTGGGAATTGGACAAGAAATTTCTAAATGAAGAAATCAGAGAACAAATTTTAAAATTCCTAAATTCCTAGAATGAAATGAAAATATCAGAAATTTAGGATATATCAAAACCAGTTATATGATGAAGGTTTATATCTATTAGTGCTTAAATGAAAAATAAGGGACATTTAAAATAAACTAATTATATACCTAAAGTCTTCCAAAATCAAGAAACTGAACCTAAAATGAGCAAAGATAATGAAATAATAACATCAGGGAGGAAATTTAGAAACTGGTGGCTAAAATAATAATATCACGAAACAGTAGCTTAGTAGTTAACTGAACTATTCAAAAGAAAGACAAGAGCCAACTTAATAAAATTAGAGACTACAAAGAAGATAATTACAGCAGTTATCGTTTAGATCCAGAGACTCATTAGATATGAAACTTTTATCTTAAAAACCTGGAAAACCTAGAACAAATGACAAACATATTCCCTGCAAAAATTAGATCAGGAGGAAATAACTTAAACTGGGGTATAACAACAAATGAGATTGAAGTAGTAATTGCAAGCTTCCCAACAAACATAATCCCAGGAGCAAGTGAATTCACTGACAAATTCTTTTAAAATAGCCCTTAGAGCATTCCATAAGATGAAAGGGAAAGAAAATAACTATACCTGTTGTATGAATTCTTCCTCCAACTGGCAAGAGGAACTGTGCTTTCAACCACAGCACAAACAAATTTGACTGCTAGTGCCCTTTACAAAGGGAGAAGCCTGGAGAGTGAGCTATCCCTCCCAACAAACCAATGACCTGAGTTGTATGTAGTGAAGGGACTGAAGTGTGAGTGGAGGACGCAGGGAGGAGACTAGGTGCTTTGGTATCTCAGGTTGCTGGCAGCAGCTCACTGAGTTCCTGTGGAAAGGTATGGCCTCATTAGAGGAACCGACCTCCCCTGCCTAATGCTCTGTAAATCAGCCCAAATGAACTCTGGTTTCCCAAACTGTAATTTGGCAAACTCATACTTCACTTTATCATTCCAACCTAGAGAGGAAGGCGAGGCTGGATGCCAATAGCACCTCACAGAAAGAATTTTTTTTGGCAATTGGTGCTATGAGTAGGACTTACAATGAGTTCGGAAAGAGCAATTACGTCCCCTTTGATATGGGGAAAGAGACAGACAGCCGAAGGAAGCTGGGCGAAGGGAGAATGCAGGCAGAAGACATTTTGGCACAGATCATACAAGGAGTAGAGAAATGCTTAATTAAGGCAAAGCCACCAAAGCAGATGATCTCTGTGGGAAAAATCCCAGGATGGCAATCCACTTATAGGTGGTATGCAGTGGCACACCTGCTTGACTAGTGGGGAGATTCTTTTAGAACAGTGGAGGGTCTAGAATGGACTTTGCAAACCCTGGGAGTAGTGTACCAAAGGTGGTAGTTTCAGTGGCCTATTGTTGAGGCAGCCTGGTCACTGCCATGGGAGATTAAAAATATATCCCAAGCAAAAGCAGTAGATCTGAAGGAGACCGAAGGTTTAAAAGAGGAATCAGAGAGAGAGAGGGATATGATGCTGACCTCTTCAGTATTACCTTACTGATAAATTAGATAAGAGACAAAGAGATGGAAGTTTTAACCTTCCATTTTTTTTTATGACTAAGAGGTCAAAAAGAAAAGAAAGCCCAGATTAGATCAATAACTCAGGCTTATCCTGGGACTCCTCAGCAGGGAACTCATGGGAGAAGGCATACACTCATGAGAAAGGGAGTGACTTGGGAAAAGCTAAAGATACCCCTCAGGTTCGACCTTTAATACAAAGAAAGGAGAAATCCATGTTTCAGCATGCTGATGGAGGCCTTAACAAGCGGGAGGCTGGTGATCAGAGAATACTCAGCACTGGAGCTGTTGGAAGTAGGCAGCACATTCAAACAAGCAGCGAAGGAGCCTCTCATCACCTGCTTGTGAGGGTATGGAACATGGGAGCAGATGATATTAGTTTTAAGTGCTGCAGAAGCAGAAAAGCTGAGCAATATAACAATTCATTTGTCCTTGAGATATAGGCTGCATAACCTGAAGCAGCACAGGGAGAATCAGTCTCTGATGCACTGGTTTGTACGAGTCATTAGAGATACTTGGTTATCACCAGTAGAGGTTCCCATGGATATCAGGGGCTTAAAGATAATAGAAGAGGGACAGGCACTACTGAGAGAGCAGGTGTGAGGAAAGCAATGTACCATTCCCTGTTCACTGCACCATGTAGGACTGTGTTCACTAAAGATCTTAAAAAGGACTTGATTGAACTTGATCTCGAGGTTGATAAGGGGGTTTAGTGTGTCTGTGTGGAGTCCCTTAGTGGGGTAGGATATTTATAACATAGGAGAGGCTTGGACAAATTTAAGTGACTTAGACCAGTATGTAAAGTATGTCTGTAGAAGAATAGAACAACTGTAAAAAGGAATAAAAGAAAAAAAAAAAAAACAGAGAAAGAGGTCTGCTTGAGTTACTCAAAAAAGAAAATGTGTCAAGACTTGTATCAAGTCCAAGCTCCTGAAGAAAAAAATTGACAAAAAGCCAAATTCTGTACTAAGGAGCTTCTGGAAAGCTATAAAACTTGAGGAACAGTTAGCAAAAGGTATACAAAACACAAAAACTATCCTAGGGGTGGATAAAATATCCACCCACTCCCAGAGCATTTCTCTCCTGTGACAGGTTATTTGAGGAATGGGGACAGTATGCCCAGCCAGGGCCTCTCTCAGCAGTTGAATGTGGTCAATAGAGATTCTGTGTGTCTAAACCAGAATGTGTCTAAACCCTGGAGTCAGATCTAGAGCTTACCTGGCCCTATTCCTCCTTGACCTTGTACAGGGCCAGGCAGCTTGAGACAGCCCCAATGAGTTTATCAAGGACAAAGAAATGAAGAGAGGCTCCATGTACAAACTCCAGGACACTAAATGGATTCAAGAAGATAACTAAAGATTGTAAAGAACTAGCTAAGTTAATGCCTCTTATCCCTGCTCTTGTACCCAAAATGAATCTGTTGAGAAAAGAGTTGATAAAAATGGATAAAGTCTTTTCATGCTCTGTTAGACCTGTTTACATTTGATTTAATATATAATGTAAACTTCTGGGTGGTTTACAGATAGAACACCCATTTGAGAGAAATCAAGCACACCTGAAGAAACAAGCATGTAATATAAATTCACAAAGGGGTATAATGGCCAGATATGCCTGTAAAATTTTGGGAGCTTTACGGATGGGTAAGCCACAAGTGATGTCCACCATAATGGTTGAGGAAAGTCTACAAGAACCTGGACCTATAGATGTCAAAGAGTAAGCAGATATTTTATGCAATTGTTAAGTGAAAATTCCTCTACCAGACATGGGTTGCCTCTCTATGAGCTGTTCTCCAGGAAAGCTATTGAGGCCCCCTCCACAATAAAGGCCATTGCCTCTAGCATTGGCTACAGACTGGAAACAGATGGTAAGACCTTATTGCTGAAGATGTGGCATGATGTGAGCATGGGAAACAGAGATCCAGCTGAGACCAAGCTGGAAACTCCATGAAAATGGATGGCTGGCCTTCATAGTGCCAGATAGTGCTGGGCAGAATGATCTTAATGATGGATCCTGTGTGCTGCAGTATCAGATGACAGGCAATGTGTTCCCGATAGTGCAATAGTGGCTCATGTAATATATGTACAACCAGCAAATTACCAATTGGATGTAAGGTCCTTCCTCGGGGAGGAACACACATCTCATACTGTAAGAAAGGTCGACCCCTAGTGGTGGAGGAAGTTATATGCCCCAGTGGGGGAGCCACTGCAATTATTTTGTAAGATAAATATGATAAAGGTACAGTACAAGCATTTGTGCTTACACCCACAGGTTAGGTTATTATAGCAGTCAGTATGTGTGTGGATGTTACTCTATTTTTTGTTATTGTTGTTGTTGTTATGTTTTTACAGTAGAAATAATATTGCTGAAACCAAACGATAATCCATGCTACAATAGGAAGAGGCTCATCTTACACCTGTCACCCCCTTTTAAGACTCAGAGACTCTTGCAGAAGAGGATAGTGGAAAGAATGTAAGAGCCAGAGGAAGGGGTGGGTGTTCTATGATTTTTTTCGTTGACTGACAATTTGGACTATGCATTCAACCACAGTACACACTAACTTGACTTCTGGTGCTCCTTATGAAGGGAGAAGCCTGGAGAGTCAGGTACCCCTCTCAACCAATATGATCTCAGTCATACCTGGGGGAGGGACTAAGGTGCGATTGAAGAAAGAAGGAAGGAGACTAGCCACTTTGCCATCTTGGGCTGTTGGCAACCTAGAATTTGATGTTTGGCCTCAGAAGAGGAACACCCCCTTCCCACCAATTGCTCTGTAACTAAGTCCAAATAAATTCTGATTTCCCAGACTGCAATTTGTCAAAATCATACTTCACTTTGTTGTTTGGGATTTAGAGAGGAGAGCGGGGCTGGATACCACTTGAGCCTCACAGAAAGAATTTTTACAACAATACCACACTCATTTTATAAGGTGATTATTTTCATGCTATCAAGAACAGTTAAGGACTACAACAATACAAGAAAGCAAAGATTAATTCCTCTGATAAATTTAGATGAAAAATTTTCAATAAAATTTTGCAAACTGTTTACATTGGATTTTGTGGGGGGAGCTGTAGAGTAGCACAGTAGTACAAGTACAGTAATGCAAAAGAAGAAAGAGAAATAATAGAGTACAAAGACATCACAATGATGAACATCTGTGCACCAAATTCTTGTGCAACCACTCATAAAATCAGCACCTCAGGACTTTAAGGCACAGATTAATTCCAATTAAATAATATTAGATGATTTTAATACACCACTACATTCAATAGACATCTCAACTAGAGGAAGAATAAACAGAGGGACATCTAAATTAAATGATATCACACATTAAATGAATCCAACAGACATCTACCAAATATTCAACCCATGTACCAAGAATATATTTTGTACTCAGTAGCCCAGGGAAGGTTCTCTGAAAGTGACCACATACTGGGGCACAAAGAAAAACCTCAACAAATACAAGAAAATTTAAATAATTCCATGCATTCTATCAGATATTGCAATAACACTTAAAATCAACAGCAAAAAAAGCTGTAGTAAATACATGAACTCATGGAGATAAAGCAACAAACTCTTGAATGATGAATAAGTCAAAGAAGACATTGACAAGAAAATAAATGTGCTCCTGAAACTAAATGAAATTGATAATTGAACAAAACATCTCAAACAATTTAGAAGTAGTCCTACAAGGGAAGTTCATAGCTCCAAGTGCCTACATTAGGAAATCAGAAAGACCACAAATAATGCCTTAACAGCACAACTCAAGACTCTGGAAAGGCAAGAGCAAATCAAACATTAACCCAGCAGATGAAAAGTAACAAAAATCAGAGCAGAAATCAATGAAATAGAAAGAAACCAATACAAAGAATCAATGAACCTAGGAGGTGGTTCTTTGAAAAGATAAACAAGATAGATAGATCCTTAGCCCAGTTAACTGAAAGAAATAAGTTCAAATCAACAAAATCAGAGATGAAAGGGGAAATATCACAACAGCTCCTGGGAAGACCCAGAACATTATTAGAGAATACTTAAGAAATCTATACTGTATTAAGTTTCAAAACCTAAAAGAAATGGACAAATTTCTAAATTCATGGAAACCACCAAAACTAAACCAAGAAGAGGTCAATAGCTTAAGCAGATCCATAACAAATAAGGAAATTAAAATAGTAATACAAAACCTCCCAACTAAAAAATAGTCCAGATACAGATGGATTCACAACAAATTTTACAGACATTCAAAGATCTCTAACCAATTCTTCTTAAATTATTCAAGAAAATAGAAATACAGGAGGAACTCCCAAACTCCTTCTGTGAATCCAGTATTACTATAATGCCCAAACCAGGTAAGACACAGCAACAATAACAAAAAGAAAACTATTGACCCATATTTTGAATGAACATAGATGCAAAGATTCTCAACAAAATACTTGCAAGCCACATACAGATGCACATAAAAAGATCATCCACCCTCATCAAGTCAGCTTTATTCCAGAAATGCAGAGATGGATGTCATTAAATGTAATGAATGATATAAATGAACATAAAGACAAAAATTACATGATCATCTCAATAGTTGCAGAAAAGACCTTTGAAAAAAACCAGCATGCATTTATGTTAAAAGTTCGAGAAGGAATTGGACTGGGGGAACATTCCCTAACATAATTAAAGCTGTATACAACAAACCCAAGGTCATAATCATTCTAAATGGAGAAAGTCTGGAAGCATTCCCATTAAAATCAGGAACCAGACAACACAGTTCACTCTCTCCACTGCTTTTCAATATAGTGCTTGAAACTGTTCCTAGAGCAATAAGACAAGAGAAGGAAATGATAGTGATAATAACTGGAAAAGAAGAGCTCAGCTTATCCCAGTTTGCAGATGATCAGGTATTATAAATAAGAGATCCCAAAATTTCCACCTGAGAACTTCTGGAAATGATCAATACTTTCAGCAAAGTGTCAGATTACAAAATCAGTTTACAAAAATCAGTGACCTATCTATATACCAATAACAAACAATCTTGGAAGAATTCAAAGAAACCCTCCCATTCACAGTAGTTTCAAAAGCAATGAAATATCTAGGAATAAACCTGGCCAAAGGTGTTAGAGATCTCTACAATGAAAATTGTAAGTCTTGGAAGAAAGAGATCAAGGAAGACACATGGAGATGGAAAGCCTTCCCCTGTTCATGGATTGGTAGAATTAATATTGTGAAATTACCATGCTGCCCAAAACATTTTATAGATTCAATGCAATGCCAATCAAAATCCCCATGACACTCTTATTAGAAATTAGAATTAGAAAATGTTAATTTGAATTTTGAAGAATTCTAATATTCATATGGAAGCACATAAGACCCTCAGTAGCCAAAGCAATCCTCATCACAAAGAGCTCTGCTGTGGCAGTTAACATATCAGATCTCAAACTATGTTACAGAGTTAGAGTCATAAAAATAGCATGATACTAGCACAAAAACAGACAAATAGAACAGTGGAACATAACAGAAGACCCAAATATGAGTACTTTCAATGTCAGCCATCTGATACTTGACAAAGGTGTCAACAGGACATACTGGATGAAAAACAGAATCTTCAACAAAATTGGATCTAAACATGAAGAAGAATAAAAGTAGACCTTTATCTGACATCGTGCACAAAAGTCAGTTCCAAATGGATCAAAGACCTCAGTGTGAAACCTGAAATTCTGAAGCTGTTAGAAGAAAACATAGGCAGTACATTGTAGCACATAGAGCAGGAAAGAACATTCTTTTTTCAAAATTTTTTTTCTTTATTATATTCTTATATGTATGAGTGTGTTGCATGTGTGTATGTAAGTGCACCCATGTTATGCAATGCCTGTGGAGACCAGAAGAGGGTGTCTTATTCCTTGGAACTGGAGTTACAGACAATTGTTAGCTGTCATATGAGTGCTGAAATTTGAACCCGGATCCTCTGCAAGAGCAACTAGTGTGCTTAACTAATGAGCCATCTCTCCAACCCCAGGACATTCTTAATTGAACATCAGTTGCTCAGGCGTTAAGGTCAACAATCAACAAGTGGGACCTCATTAAACTAAAAAGCTTCTGTATTGCAAAAGAAAAACCAAGGAAATGAAGAGGAAACTCAGAGAATGGGAGAAAAACCTCACCATATATATGTGTATCATAGAGGATATATATCCAGAATATACAAAGAACTCAAAAAATAATCAAGAAAACAAACGACCCAATAAAAAGATGGGCTATGGCCATGAACAGAGAGTTCTCACAGAAAGAAAGAAAGAAAAATAGCTAAGAAACACTTTTAAAAGTATTCAGCATCCTTAGCAATTAGGGATATGCAAATCAAACATATTTTACTCCAGTCAGACTGACTAAGATCAAGAGAACAAATGATACCAAATGTTAGTGATGTTGTGGGAAAAGGGGAAGGTTCATTCACTGCTGGCAAGATTGCAAACTTGAGCATCCACTATGGAAAACAATGTGGAGAACACTTAAAAGCTATCCTAGGTTCCAGTCATACTACTCTGTAGAGTGGGTGTACCCAAGGGGCTTATCTAACTGCAGAGATATCTGTACATCCATGTTTGTTGCTGTTCTTTTCACAATAACTAAGAAATGAGAAAAACCTAAAAGTCCCTCAACTGAAGGATGGATACTGAAAATGTGGTACATTTACACATGGAGCTCTACTCAGCAGTAAAGAAAGACAAAACCATGAAATTTTCATCTGAATGAATGAAACTAGAAACTGCTATACTAAGTGAGGTAACACAGATTCAGAACTAGCTACATATGTTCTCTCTCATTTGTGGATTTTACACCAAATCCTTATATACGTGCATACATTCACCAGTCATCAAAGAAGCTTCTTTTGTAGCAGACATGGTCTAATACAGAGTTCTACAACTGGTCACACACAGAGAATGTTTGTGGGATGCACAACCATGGTCACACACAGAGAATGTTTATGAGGTGTACAACCCTAAGTGCAGCCATTCATCAGCAATGGAACCTCTGATCCTAAAGCTCATGGAACATAATGGAACAAGTGATAGAGAGAATATTAATGCAGGTCTCAACTCTCATCAATGCACCAGAGGACAATGAACATAGAAGGCCACAACTGGCCAAAGTGTAGAGAATAAGCGACTATAGATTGTGTGTCTAAGATAGGACCCCCTGTATTAAACCCCATGATCCCAGGGCTCAGGGATAATTGCAGAAGAGGGGGCAGAAAGAGTGTAAGAGCCAGGGAAGGAGATGCATGACCATGAGGAACCAGTGTGAGAGGTTACTGGGATCTTGCTCACTTGAATTTACAACAGTGGAGACAGCATGCACAAGATCCATACAAACTCAATCAGATAAAAAAAAAAAAAAGAAACAGTATGGGACTGGGGGAATGCACAGGAGGCCGCAATCTAAGCTGAGGACCTATCTGCAAGTGATCACTGCTGGGTGAAGAGAAGTTGATCTTCTTTAACAAACTGACACGAGATAGGCTGAACAGGCCCCAGTGGATGAACTCACACAAAGAGACAGCTGAGTTTACAAACGTGACTCAATAGGCTTTAATATATTAGAGAGAATGCCTGAAATCCTGTGGTTGGGACACGTGGTTGAAGACAGGGGAGGTCTAAATATGATTAGATAAATATGTGTGGTATGAAATCCACCAAACTTCTGTAAAAAAATCATTAAATAAAAGAAATGGCTATATTACCACAGCATGAATACAAAAATTTTGCATACCAAATACAAGATCTCATAAGGTCATGCTCCAAGACCATGTCAGTTTCATTATAGGGTTTCAAGAATGGTTAAATATACAAAAATGTATAAATGTAACATAGTCCATAAGTAACCTCAAGATCATATATCGCATGATTTCTTTAATAGGTATAGAAAAGTCCTTTGAAAAGTTATGGATCTCTTCATGATAAGAGCTCTGAAGAAATTAGGCATAGAGGGAAATTCAACCAAATATATGCTATACATGACAAACATATAACCAGCATGTACAGAATAGAGGAAAACTGAAAGCACTTTCTTTAAAATCAAGAATATGAGTGGGTCCATTCTCTCTGGTGCAGAGCTGAAGTATTTGGTATAGCAATAAGGGAAGAGAAAATGAAGAACAGATTTTAAATGGGGGGATACAAATAGGAAACAAGACAACAAATCAGTTCAATTTGAAGAGTGTCATTCTGTATTTAAAATACCCTAAAGACTACATTAGAAAATTCATATCTGTTAATTGCTTTTAGCTAAGTAACATTTATAAAATCCACACAAAAATTAGTAGCTTTTCTATACAACAACAAGAATTCTTCAAAAGGAAATCAGTAAATAAAATTCACAATAGCTTCAAAAATGCCTAGGAAAAATATAACCCATAAACAGAGTAATGTGTGTTTTGTTTTCAATTTCTCTCACATTGGCTTGGGTACTGTAGTTAAAATCCCTTCTGAGCGGGTGTAAAGAATGTCTTCCCCCTTTTCTCTTGGTCCCAACAAGAAACCCGAGTTATCATATCACCAAACTGCAGTGTAGGTAATCAGTGAGTTTATGGATTTACTAACAGAGCAATGGGTGTAAGTTTTCTTACAGGAATGTGGGTGCCCCACCCACTAAAGCTGCACTAGAAAGTCTTCATCCAAGCAAGCATGGTTACTTCCCAAAGTCACATAAAGTGGTGAGATTCCTTGATGGTCTCGGTCTGTTGGAGGACAGTCCTGTGCAACAGATATTTAGGAAATAATGTAGAAAAAAAAAACAGTTATAAGAGATTGTGTGAATAAGAGAATACTTAATTCACTGTTATTAGGGACACTGAACCCTTTATTTTGAAAAGATCAAAAATTAAGATCAGTGTAAAAAAGTCATTACAGGTTTAGAGAATAATCATGAAATATGTCAAGACAGTTTCTTAAAAAATTCTTTCCTTAATTTTAAAATGAAAACACAGAACATAAATGGACATGAATCCTTTACTGAAAGGCACTTTCACTTACTTTGGCAACATAGCAAGGGCAAGCTGTTTCTTACTAAACATAAGTTTAACAAAACAGAAAGATAGCTAGATTCCAATATTTAAGAAAATGTTTGACATTAAAGTTTATTATGATGATTATTGGAAACATAATCTTGCTCTGTTGCACAAACTGGCTTCTAAATTGGCAATTCTCTGGTGTCAGGCTCCCAAGTGCTTCCGCATGCACACTCCAACATGCTCCACTTGAATGTCTGTTCAATTTAAACTCTCCATCATGCTCAGGTCCTTATCCTCATTGGACTCCTGTCAGCCTGGGATTTGGTGTGATCTCCCCACAGGGTCTTTAACTACCAGTTGCTGACATGGAGAGGTGGTGGACAGAAATATGCTGGTTGCCACCAGACTCATCCACACCATTTCGTAGCTTCAATGCAAGGTTCCCCTGGACCTTGTCCTGCTCTTCTTTCCCATCTATTCCTTGTTGAGAAGCAATTTTGTTATTTTGCAGTCAAATGGCAGGAGATAACTTTACTCAAAAATTTGGGACAGTGCCACTCATTAAAACAGGGAGTGTCATCTTGTCATGCCCACTGGCATGTTTTGTTCCCCATAGCTTGAATAGGTTCCAGGGCACAAGGCAAAAATCGCTGTGGCCTCAAGGTTAAGTAGTAACTAAAATTGACTACAATATACCCTGTGGTCTTTGAGAAAAATTTTTTTAATGACGAAAATAATTGAAAGCACTTCATGGAAGTAAAGTTTTGGTACTTGGGACATCACTGTGAGAAATAATGGTGCTCTATCCTTCCATTGCTCTGAACATTTAGTTTTCTTGAAATGAATGAAATTTAATAACCAAAGAGAAATTCTTTCAATACCTGCAGGTATAGATATTAGAACACAAGTGTCTGCAGACAGAAATTGTTTCATGTAGATGACTAGGCATGAGTTCATTAGAGCATCGGGGAAATGGAACTGAGTTGCCTGGAGCCAAAACTTTGATTTAAAATGAAGTCAGACAATACTGTATCACGTCTTTGCCTTCAACATCCTGCTTAATTTCTGAGGTATCAGGATCTTACAGGTTTTCCTCAATGACTTCACCTATCAACAGAAAGAGAAAAATACTGTGTTTCAGGATTCAGAAATTGGAGAAAAGTCATTCTCTTTTGCTTCTATACCCATAACAGTATATTCATCCGAATTTCTCCAGACATTGAAAGCATCTACACATATGAATAAGAAAAAAATATTTTCATATTACCATTCCTTTAGGAAATATCACAATTACTACAATTAAAACTGAGAATGACAAACCACAGTACCAACACAATTATGACTGCCAGCACCAAAAATCTGAGACAACTTTATGTCCTGAGTATAGGCATCTTATACTGTGGCTCTCACAAAATATTCTTTATAGTTATCACCATTTCAAAATTTTTGTTAATTGGCCTTCAGCTCCATTCAGTAATGAAGCACATATATGTCAATCTGGTTATTGAAATAGATTAACAGCTTTATTTCATGGAATTTACCTTCATCTTTTCCTGTGTGTTTTATTTTATTCATTTAGAAAGTGTTTCAGAAAGGTTTTTAGTAAAGTTCTAAGATTTAGATCCATATCCTTTGACACATTTATATATAACCATAACCTGCCAGAATTTCATGCTAAATTATAAACTGCTTGGGTATACTGAGTCAAATATCCAGTTGACCTCTGCCAGGAATTAATCCTTTGAAATGATGTGAGTGATGTGTTGGTCTTCTTTCAATGTAGATGGTGATTCCTTCTTGGCTAAGGGTTTTGGAAGAATGGACTAAGAATGCATGCAAGCCTCCTGGGGTACTCCCCTTCCTTCTCCTTTCTTCCTCTTCTCTCTTTGTAGCAGTCTGGGGCATTAAGCCCAGGGCTTCATGAATATCAAGCAAGTGTTCTACCACTGAGATACACTTAAAGCCCTGAATAATTTTAACTGAGTTTTTTCTCCTGTGGTGTGGTATGGACAGTACCTCAGTGTGAGGCAATTCACTGAATAGGAGATAGCAAACAGCGTAAAAGTCACATGAGTTTAAAGAGCAGAGTGCTGATTTGCATACTATTTGCATAACATGTGGTATTTGTTCATAAAACTATATTGGCTACTTTCAAGTAATTCTCAGGTTCAGTTGTTATTGCTGCACTGTGGGCAATGGCATTTGGATTTCATGTTCTGTCTTCCTTAAAATCTATCACTAGAATTCACACAAGGAGATGAACTGTGCAATTGAGTGGAAACAGAAAGGACAGCCCTAGAAGACGAAACAGGGTCATAAGCCTCTCTTCCTCTCCCCTCCAGTAAGACTCTGTGGACCATCCACCGGCAGGCCACGATGTGAATGCAACAGGTGATTCAGTTCTTGATGATCTCTGAATTCCCTAACTGCAAACTCTTTTTTTAAAGTCATTATACATATTTGGTCTGCCTCCAATGGAATGCTGATCATCTACAGTCAAGCAACTCATTTTCTCTGGATTACAGTGGCCAAGTTCTGAAACCAAACGCAGAGTATCCACTTAGCCATGAATTTTGAGCAAATGATTCTCAATATGAAATTACATTTCATTGGGCCTCCTGGATTTAATGCAGAAATCCTATTTCAAGCTACCACTGTCACCTGCTATGATAGATTTGTTTTGAGTCAGAAAAATCCCTTCGAACTACTATGAATTTACAGTACTTACTGCTATATGACATAGTATACACTTCTTCCATAATATAGCAATCAACATTTTAGTAGTACTTATGTGGCATGCTCAGTTGAACAAAGGCACTGTGGTCAGCTTCTGTCTCTGTAGTGTCCACATTTGAGAAGACAACCAAGCAGGGATCGACAAATATTTGCAGTGAAGTGCAGATATTTTTGGCCATTAGTTTTTGAACAACAGCATAGAAATAATTTATGCAGCAGTTATATTAGGTATTATGACATCTAGGACTGATTTAAAACATGTGGGAAGAGATATCTAGGTTATATTCAATTACTATGTCATTTTATATTGAGCATCTGTGGATTTGTTATCTTTGAGAGTTCTGGCAGTAATCTCTCGTGGATTCCAAGGGGCAACTGTATTTATAAGACATGGGTTGCATTAAGAGAAACCACAGAGTGATGAAACAACCTGAGTAAGCAAGACAGAGGTGCCAGCTACCACAGAGGCACAGCTTATAGAAGCTAGAATGAGTAGTCTCCAGCAGTGAGGGGCAGCGACTAATGGCTATGTGATATGGATGGGCTGTGCCTGGAGGTAAGAGAATGCTGTCAACACTGGAAACAAAGTTCTGCCAGGAAGGACTGAAGACAGCTCTCTCACTCTCTCACACTCTCTCTCATTCTCCTGCTTCTCCTTCTTCCTGCCTATGCTTCCCATTTTCCAAGCCTAGCTGGAAGCCCTGTGGTGGTGGTCACCTTCATATATGCCCTGAGATCAGAGCAGGCTTCCCTTAAAGGGGAGAAAACTAATACCTTGAAAATGGAGGGTGTAAATGGGAATGACTAGCATTTATTGAGTGATGGCATTTGGTATACGTAGTTTTGATTGTTTATATGGCTCTCACAAATTGCCTTGACCATTTTGTGAAGTACAGACCATTACCCTATTTTGTACATGAGGAAACTGAGACTCAAGTTCAAACCTTCCCACGATGTCTTCACTATATTTCTTCTTAAGGAAGAACTAGATTTCTACTGATATTTATCTTTTGCTGCATAAGGAATATTCTTTCTCAGATACATGGAACATTGATAAAGTATAAAGTATGTATTCACAGGATGACTTAGAAGATTTTCCAGCACTGACTGCAAATGATTCATAATCAAGAGTGTTTTAACTGTATTGCATTAAGAAGATAATGATACTCCTAAGTATCTTTATCTGCTGTCAGAAAGGAAGCCTATGTTTATGGGTCATGAGCTATCTTGACCACTGTGATCCTAGGACCTATAAGAATCTATTGTGTGTTTGTAACTTAAAGCCTTAGGGCCACCAGAGGACAGCATCTAAATTCAGCTCAGCAAATTACCTTCTGACCCAGTCCACATATTGCCAAGGTCCCAGATTATAATCTAAAATGTTTTTATTTAATACCATTCTCTAAAGCTGAAACATCTTTGTCCCACACCCACAAGCCAGGTTCTTTCTTTCCCTGAAAAAAAAATGAACAGGAACTGAAAAAGATTTGTTTTTAAAATAAAAGTTGGCCCGAGGTATTATTAACTCAAAGTAACCAGTACGACCGTTCTCTGTGGTTCATAAATAATTAGGAAGAACAAGCATTCAGAAAGGCAATGATTAAAACAAGGATTATTTGGTCATGTAGAAAACTGTTCATCTAAACTCTTTTACACTAATCAAGATAGATTGCTTTTTAAAAAGACCTTTAATTATTTCCTGTTAATTATTTATGTTCACCAAATGTTTCATGATTGTTCGTTATTGAGTAGCCTTATGAAGTATGCCTGTGTATTAAATATTGACTCACAAGTCTGGTGACAATGTTCCAGAGCTGGACTAAGAATGCTAGCTTGACATCACCCATGTGTCCTTCACATAGGACTTCATCCCAGGGTCTTGACATTACCAGTTATTCTAAAAATGGAACAGTAGAATCTTATTTTTCTGTGGTGCCTTAATGTAAAAATTTTTGGCCAAGTGGCTCAATAGAAATAGTTTACATTTGTCTTTGTGTGTGTTAGGGGTAGTGGGTGTAGATGTTTGTGCATGTGTGTGTATGTGTATGAAGGTGAGAGGCTGACATCAGTTGTCTTTCTTGATCAGTCCCTATTTTTTGCAATAGGGTTTTTCATTGAACCTGAAGTTTAACTGTGTGTTACCAGAAACTTTGGGGATCCCCAAGTCGTTTGCCACACATTACTAGGGAAATTGGGATTCCTTTCTTTGTATTCCAATTCTTGTTATTAAAAGAGCTTGAAACGGACTTGGGAAAAAGCCTGAGTATAATTTTATTTGCTCTGAAAGGAAAGCAATGGGGTGGCAAACAAGGAGAGCCAGGGCCCAGGGTATGAGAACCACCATTCTAGCTTTAGCATACTATATGCCCTTTCCCCTCGACTGATTATCTTCCTGCAAATCTTGCTTTCTGAGCAATAACTATGGAAAAGAATGAGAACAGTCTTTAAATAAAACCTGGCATCTTTGTCAGTCCTACAAGGTCACCTGTGTCAGTTTGACAAGTGTACACTCACAATGAGTCAAACTGGCAATTGTGAGCAGCGAGGGATGAGGGGTAGGGACAAAGCACAGCTCCTAAGGGACATGGTGAGGAGATTACAGAGGACGATATAGAGCCAGGATAGCAGTAGTCTCTAGCAAAGGCCTGCAGTAGGATCTAGAGCCAATTCCAGTGGTCACTGACTTTGCAAGAGCATACAACACAATATCCTCCTCAAAAAAAGTCATTGTCACTAAGCAGGGCACAGTGATCCATGTACACTCTTTGTTCCTCTAAAGACTGGCAGATCTTTTGTCTATACTTCTGGTCACCTTAATAACCATTCAGTCTCTGACTCCCTCTATTTATTTCTCTACCTGCCCAGTCACCTCCTCATTTCAGTTCACATTTACTTCCACTGGGATTCCAGAATAAATGGTCCTAATAGCTCAGTTCTCTATCCTGCCACTGTTTGGACAATGTTAATGCAGTGAAAAATATACAGTTTTGAAATAAGGCCATTCTACGCATTTGATATTGTTTGCTATCATGGATCAATCCATAAGCAATTAGCATCATGAGTCAGCATCCATCTATAAACCTGTAGGACTGGAACCACTCTGGGAGCCTCCTAGCATGCAAAATGATCTAGAATAGGACTTCTTAATTTTTTTGCCGCTCTTGAACCCTTTTCACACAGCAAATTTTTACATGAACCCAAGTAGACAAAATAGGTATACAAATTGAGCACTTCCTGGTAATAAATCATAAAAATTATTCTAAAACAATTATTTGTCATATATATATAATTATTTTTACCATTTCTTTAAAAAGAAAAAAATACATACAAATGAGATAGATGTGTTTAATTTTCCATAGAAATTGAGCTTTATTATTATTAAATATTTTATTTATTATTTTATTTTATGTGTATGAGTGTGTTGCCCGCATGTATATAAGTGCGCCTGTGCAGTCTAATGCTCAGAAGAGGGTGTCAGATCCCCTCGAATGGCTGTTAGCCACCATGTAGCTACAGGGAACTGAACCCAGATTTCCAGTACTGGGATTACAGGCATGCACCCACCACACCTGATGTCTGTGGTGGAGAGAAAGGAACACGACCCTTGTGCATACTACTAGGCAAACATCCAACTGAATTATTAAGGGAGGCCAAACTATTAAATCTTAGATAAGTATTTGCTGATATATGACTTAGAGAATATTCAGTATTTTCCTTAGTTGATTGATATTTGCATTTTATAATCATTAATGTTGAGAATGCCATTTAATATGAGCATGTAATACAAAATGGCAGAAACATGTTTAGGGCCAAACTATTTGATCATTTTTATGTGATTCAAACCAGCAACTCAAACAGCAACTCTTTAAAACAAATATTCCAACACTATAATCCAAAGATATTCTTAGAAGCTGAACAATAACAAAAGGACAATATTAATATTAAAAGGAATTATTTTCCATAACTAAATTGTGTCTTTATAATACCCCAAACTTCGGATATGCAGTGAAAACACCACATTTATACCATGCAGCAGGCTTGACTCTGAGCCAAAAATGAGGGCATTTTGTACATTCAAAACCAAGGATGCAGTGATGTTGAATGATTTTACAAAGGCAAGTGCTGCCAGAGACATTGGATTCATTGTACCTCTTGCTTCGAATTCATTTTTGGTTACTACACATTTAAAATCTTTTTATTGCTAAATTTGTCATGAACCCATGTGGGGATCACAACTCAGTTTGAGAAGTGGGACACTGGAATACCCTTTGTTGAAAGCACTGTTTTCCTTCCCCAATCTGGTCCTCACTTTACATTAGACAAAGAAAGTGCTGTCAGATCTACCACAGACAGGCAGCCCAGGTGCAGAGGGACTATGGGGAGAAGAAAGGATGTTGACAGGTGCAGTAGCTGCTCATCAAATTTTTTGTGTGGGGGGGGTGGGTGAAACTACTAATCCTCTCACTGAGTTGTGCTGAGGACTGTCTTGTGATCCAGATGTGGTTTGCCCTCTGGGTAAAGATGGAGAATGTTCCAACAAGAACCTTAGTGCTATTCCATATTATGCTTAAAGATTTTGCTATCCAAAATTGATTTGAGTTTATTGATTTGAGCTGGCCAAAATCTGCCTTCTCTGAATTTACTCATATACCATAACAGAGGGTCTTGTATCTATAAAACAAGAGGACAAACTACTAAAAAGGGTTTGGTGGAAGAGAGTATATTACTGACCTCTTTCAGAAATATTAACTAAACTTTATGGCTTTTACAATAAAAAAAATTGCTATAGCTTGTGAATGAATGGACCATATATTTGTGTCTTTCTCTGTGTCCTCAGTGTACTTTTGTCCCAGTATTCATCATGCATGAGATTGTATTGTTACTTATTGATTGCATCAGATCTTCTTCCTAAGGACTAAAGTGATACCAAGTACATTATTTTCTTTAAAATTCAGTCTTCCTTTTATGCTATCTCAAAGTGACCTAAGGATGCTTTGGGATGCTTCAGACCCCCAGTCAACCCATGCTAATCACTGCAGTTTGGGCTTCTATGGCTCTCCCATTTGTTCTCTTTGTCTGCCTTACTACAAATGGGTCCTTAAAGTATCACTGACTAAAGAAGTGAGAAGAATCCGAAGAAGCAAGTGAAGGCTGAGAAGTCTCTGTGCTTTGGCATACCCTCTTCACTGGGCCTTTGTGGGTGAGGACAGCTGCCTCAGGCAAGAAAATAGGACAGCTTGGCTCTTGGCTCTCAGGGGAAATGCCAGTTATAATGTATTAAACTTCTTGCTTAAAATCGGAGCAGCTATCTTTTCAGAAGGTTCTCCTG
Organism: Eospalax fontanierii; assembly: GCA_035773235.1. Classification (NCBI taxonomy): domain Eukaryota; kingdom Metazoa; phylum Chordata; class Mammalia; order Rodentia; family Spalacidae; genus Eospalax; species Eospalax fontanierii. Next base: position 35,231,378 of record CM069547.1, read on the forward strand.
AGTCATGAGAAGTGAGTCTAACATTACAAATTTGATTTTGCAGGTGCTTTTGTCTGCGTAAATCTAATTTGTGCAAATTTTGTTCTTATTCCCTTCACCACTCCACCTATCAAGAAAGTTCTGGTACATGTTTGGCTCCTAATCAATTCTTCATTGGGTCTAAAAATCTTGGCATTTCTGAGTTTTGGCTGCAGGAAAGAGCGTCTTTCAATAACGCTGCTGAAATGCTGCTTTCTTTGGGCCAGCCCTTTCTCTGGCAGAGGAATTTTCTGGGACTGGACCCAAAGAAAATAGAAAAAGAAAACAGAAATTGGTTGGGGGTGGGGGGCAAGGTGCCAGCTCCTCTGCTCTTGTTGGATAAATCTACAGTTTCTCTCTCTGCTTCGAAGGACATGCCTACAAATGTGATTGACAGCCAACTAACCAATGGCTTAAGGGGGCAGATCTAGTGGAAAAGCAAGGACAGCTGGGAAGGAGAGAGGAGGGTCAAGGCACCAGGCCATCCATCTTGGGTGTGAGGTTTAGGGGACTTCTCATCAAAACGCTGGTTCTGCCATATGAAATTTCTGTCTTACTCCCCAGGGATGAATCCTTTGTAAGTAACCCAGAATAAATTAATTTCTCTAAAAGAGCATTCTCTGTCCGCTCAATCAGTTCAAACCTAGGGCTGGGGCATGGGGCTGAGCACCAGGCCTCACCACAAGAGAATTCATAAGACAAATGGCGCAGTTGAGTAGGACCAACTGACAAAAGGAAAATGCTTCTGAGAAAAGGATTTATGTGGCCACCACTAATGAAAGAACCAGCTAAGGGAAGAGTATGGGCAGAAGAAATTTTGATATGGTGGATTATTCCCATAGGACTGGTGTGTATGGTGGCCATGGCAGTGTTAGGGCAGTTTAAAGTAAAATATGTAACTAAGGTGAACTCACCTAAGCAGATGAGATCGGTGGGACAAATACCACGGTGGGAGTCTCAGGCTGAGACTGTAGCACAGAGAGATTCAGAGTGAGAGATGAATTAGATAGAGAGAAAGATATGAGGCTTGCTTCTTCAATACTAACATCTGACCTTGCTAGCAAATTGGATAAAAGAGAAAAAGAGATGGATGCCTTAGCCTGCCACTTTTTACAGTTAAGAGGTCGAAAAGGAACAAAAACCGAGGTCAGGTTGATAATACAAGACCCATCCTGGGACCCTAGGACCTGGAACCCCTGGGAAGAATCAGGCAGCAATGAGGGAGGGAGCAACCCAGAAGGAGCTAAAAGTGACCCTCAGGTTTGACCTGTAATACAAAAAAGGAAAAATCCAGATGTCAGCACACTAATAGAGGCCTTAATGAGCATGTGATTTTAGTGAATAAAGGGTCGGTGGCCCTAGAGTTGCTGGAGCTAGGAAAGACATTCAAACAAACCATGAAGGAGCCCTTTGCTACCTGGCTTGTAAGGCTGTGGGACATAGGAGCAGATGAGATCATTTTCAGTGCTACAGAGGCAGGACAGCTGAGCACAGCTGACCCCTCCTTGAGATTTTGGCTGTGTAACCTGAGACAGTACAAGGAGACGCAGTCCAGATGGACTGGTTTGTGCAAGCTGTTAGAGACACTTAGTTATCACCAGTGAGGTTCACATGAATGTCACAAGCTGGAGAACAATAAAAGGGGACAGGCACTGATGAGACAACTGGGTATGAGGAAAGCAGCATATGGTGCCCCTTTCACAGGACCAGATAGGACTGTGTTCACTAGAGACTTAATAAAGCACTTCATTGAACAAGGATCTCGACATTGGTATGGAGGTTTAGTGTCCCTGATTCTCCCTTAGTGGGACAAGAGCTTTACAAGGCAAGAGGGCCTTTGACAGATTTAAGCAACCCAGACCAGCAGGTAAAGTATGTCTGTAGAAGAATAGAACAACCTAAAAGATGTATAAAAAAGACAAAACAGAAAAGGAGGTCTGCTTGGGTAACTCATAGGCAAAAGTGGTGAGACTTGCATCTAGTCCAAGTTCCTAAAGAAAAGATTGATCAAAAGCCAAATTCTGTGCAAAAGTGCCTCTGGGAAGCCCTGAGAAATAGTTCTCAAAAGGTACACAGAGGATAAAAATTATCCCAGGGGTGGGTACTAACCCCTTCCCTCCAGAGTAAATAAGATACATTTTCCCTGGTGAAGTTTAGGGGACTTCTGATCAAAATACTGTCTCCGCCATACAAAATCTCTGTCTCTCTCCCCAGGAGTGAATCCCTTGTAAGTAACCCAGAATAAATTAATTTCTCTAAGAGAGCATTCTCTGTCCTCTCAATCAGTTCAAACCTAGGAGTGGGGGCTGGGACTGAGCGCCGGGCCTCACCATGAGAAAATTCATAAGACAGCTCTTGTATCTGTTGCTCATCGTCTCTTTCCAAATTTCCAATCCCTCTCTTTAGAGTGTCTTTGCATTTCTCTTGATAAGAGTTAGTCTCTCCTATAACAAACTCTTTAAGCCCTCCTCAGTAGTGCTGTATTCCCATGTCAAACATTTGGTTTAACAACCCTCATGCCAAAAATAAGCAATCATGTCAACACTGAGTCTAGTAAAATGGCCAGCCTTGACCAGGAGCCCTGCAGAAACCTAGGTTTTTCTGTAAAGTTATGTGAAGACGCTTTTACATCTTGTTTGTATCTTGGGTAGCAGAGCAATCACTATCTTGTGCTCCAGCCCCACCCCATGCATTTCCTATTTTTTATCTCAATCTCTGCTGAATGACTTCAAGTTGCTCTCTCAGAAATACATCTGCCTCCCAGCTGTTCTTGTCACAGACTGCTTGTCACAGAGTAGAAGAGAGAAAGTGGTGGGGGCAAATGTCTGGCTTTTCTGAGAAATTGAAGGTTCTCCCTCTGCAAAGTACCACAGAGGTCATTGACATTTTTCTTCCTTTGTCTTTGGACTCTGAGACTAGCCCACTGTAATCCCCCCTTCTGTAGCCTGAACTATTGCTTCCAGCTTTGTCTCCTCAGTTCACACATGCCACTAATTAGATGTAGGAGAGGCTCAAGGACTGACTGAGAGACTTTTTGAAGGGAGTTGGCTACCAGTTCATTAAGGAAATAAAGGTAGGAACAAAATGTGTGCTGATTTCAAGTGGTCTCATCTGATGAAAATATATAAACAGTAAAAATTTAATATGAAATATATAAACTGCATAAATAAAATATAACATAATATCAATATTAAATAAATAACATTTGAATTTTTATTAATATATGTGCATGTCTGGGTGTGTATGTGCCTGTAGATGTTGGTGCCTGTGGAGGCCAGAAGAGGGCAACAGTTCCCCTGGAGTTGGAATTACAGGCAGTTGTGAGCCCCTTGATGTGGGTGCTGGGAACTAAACTCTAGTCCCCTAAAAGAGCAGCAAGTACTCTGAACCGATGAGCCATCTCTCCAGTCCCACAACAAAAATATTTTTAATGAATGTAGTTATTTGAACATGGATTTCATATTCATATCAAAACCTTTCATTTTTCCTCCACCATTTTCAGATAGATATCTATCTATCACAATATTCTTAAACATATATTATTCTATCCTTTCAATGAACCTATGCTCTGAGATATGATCTTTACACATGCTTTTCACATTTTTCCATCCCCCAAACTCGGCCCAGAGGAAGCAGAATTGAGTGTTCTTCTGCCATGCTGAGTAGGCTTGTGAAACACCTTCATTTTTGCTTGGTAAATAGCTGTTAGTGAGGAACCTCCTTGCTAGGATAAGAATACTTGGGTACATGAATCATTACTGCTTTTCCTCTCCTTTTGCTGGAAGCATAACAAAGTTTTCTATCATATTTGTTATGAGGAACAGAGTTTGAAACAAAGTTTGAAAGTATCATGTGATTTCCCCTACAAGTCTGAAATCTTCAAGCTAGTCATTATTTGAGTCTTCAAGTTTTCCTAACACCCAGAATCACTTCCCTCAGAAGCACCCACTCTTTACCTTCTGCTCCATAAGTGTTGGTTCTCTGTGTCCTCGTGGTTGCTTTTCCAACATTGCCTTTGATCTATGACTTCAGTTGTCTGAGGAATAGACAATTGTTGCTTTTGAGTTTGTGATGGTGGAGATGGTGGTTTCCAAGGTCCTTATCTTCTAAAGTCCATCTAAAAGTTTAATTTTGCTGTACAATTATTTCATTTGTTAAGAAACAAACTAATTTTTTAAAAAAATTTAAATGTTTGAAATTTCATATCCAATTTAGGAAGAATATGTATTTTGTGTGGATATATAATGTAAGATGTGACTGAAGAGAAACACCCTAGCAGTTCTGGGACTCAGGAGGACTAACAGACACCTTGGTGACTCCAGCCAAACTTCCAGAATTCACAAACATCTGTGAAGAGGGACTGACTGCAGCTTTCTGACAAGATAAGCTTCCTGACACCATGTGTTAACTACAGCCTCCAAACATCAATCGGATTCGTACAAATCACTCAGATTCCCTCCCCATAGAAAGCCCAAGTAGCCAAGGAGTGGCTAGTTTCTCCACTCCCAAGCTGGCAGACTAGCCCCATGCCCTTAATCAATGTCCTGTTAATTCCCATGCCGGAGTCTCTTGTTTGTTTCTGCTAGGTCTGACCCCAGACCAAACCCAAACCCAAACTTTACATATAAAACTTTCAATCACTTGATGTTCCAACATTAAGAAAGTCCAATAAAAGAATATCTTTTGGTCAGAGATCCTTTCTAGGCTCTGAAATGATGCCTTTTTATATTATATTTCTATTTTTGTCATTTCATTTTATGTTTTATTATGAAATTTTATACATGTATATAATGAAATATGATCATATCAATCCTTCAATTTCCCCATATACCCCATAAAAAGTTATCCTTCCATCTTTACACCTCTTCCTCCTCCTCCCAACCCTCCTGCTACTCCTCTCCTTCTAATACAGTTAGTGTTGTTATATGTTCATAGGCTTCTACCAGATGATGGTTACCTTACTACTGACCCCACACGCAATAAAAAAAAAAACAAAGATTCTCCACCCCCCAACAATTATCAGCTGCCATTAACTCCTCAGTTCCAGGTGAAGCCTCAAGAGCTCTTCATACAACTGTGTTGGAATTTTGGTTGCTTTGATCTTGCTCAGGTGACCACAGCTGCTCTGAAACCACAAGTACATGATTATGATAGCATGTTATGTCCAAAAGATAGCATTTCTCAGCTCTCCTTCCCATCATCTGGCTCTTTTAATCTTTATATTCTAGTGTCTTATTTCATTTAGTTATTCTGTGCTTTAGTTTTCGTTGCAGAGATCTTTTACTTCCTTGGTTAGGTTTATTTCAAAATGTTTGGTCACTTTTGGAAATAGTATTTTCTCCTTGATGTCATTTTCATCATGCTTGTTTTTAGTACATATGAAGGATATTTATCTTCATGCTGAATTTTTTTATCCTGCCATGTTTTGAACGTACTTATCAAATGTGAGAATTTTTCTGGTGGTGTGTTAAGCCATTATGTGAAGAATCATATCATCTTCAAATAAGGATCCTTTAACTTCTAGTGTCGTATTTTTAGCCAGTATATTTACATCTCTTGTCTTATTGCTGTATCTTAGAATTCAAGCAGTATGATGAATAGGAATAGAAAGAAGAGGTGCCTTGTCTAACTCCTGATTTTAGTGGAAATGCTTTGAGTTTTTGTCTCCATTTAGTATGATGATGACTATAGGATTGTCATACGTAGCCTTTATTGTGTTGAGGTACATTCCTACTGTTTCTTGTTTCTTCAGGGATTTTATTGTGAATGGTTTTGTCAAAACCTTTTTCTGCAGCTATTGAAATGATCATGTGATCTTTGTCCCTGAGCCCATTTATGTAATGGATTACTTTTATTAATTTGCATATAATTCCCATTCCTGCATCTCTGGAGTGAAATTAAATTGGCCATAGTATATGATCTTTTTATGTGTCTTTGATAACAACTTGTTCTCTGACAATTTCTTACATATACACAATAAAATATGTTCATGTCTAACCTCATCTCTCTCCTCCAACACCCGCCTGATCTCCCCCAAGATGTTTTCCTCCCAAATTCATGTCCCCCTCATTTATTTCTTGATAATCCACTAACTCCATATGTGTATGTGTATGAGGCCATTTCCTGGAGCATGGGGAACTTATTAATGGACACATTCTTAAAGAAGAATGCTTCTTCCTGCCTTTGCCTAGGTAAGGCTTGGGGCACCTCACCAGTTTTATGCTGGAATTGGGGCTGGCTTGATGTAATGGAGGGAACGTCCCAAGAGCTCCTCCCCAATTATGTCTGGCACGTCCATCTTGTTGGAATTTGCAGGTCTTGTGCAAGTATTCAAAGCTACTGTGAATTCATGAGTGCAACAACCATGTCACATCCAGAAGACTGCATTTCACAGTGCTCTTCCCATCCTCTAACTCTACGTTCTTTCTTCCTCCTCTTCCATGATGTTTCCTGAGCTTGGAGGAGGGTTTCATAAAGAGGTTCATTTAGGACCGAGAAATCACTTAATCTCAACACTTTGATCAGTCTGAATTTTTTTTTCTTTTTATTTGGTAATTTTTGCATCTATTTTCACCAAGGAGTTTGGTCTGATTATAATTATCTTTTTTGTGTTGTTTTGTCTTTATTTCGTTTTGTTATTCAGGTAATACTGGTTTCGTAAAACGAGTTTGGTAGCATTCCTTCTTTTCATATTTTATGGAATATTTTGAGAAACATTAGTGATAATTCTTTTTTAAAATTCTGGTAGAATTCAACAGTGAATCCATCTGGGTCAGGACCAGCTGGGATATATTTTATTATTACTTCAATCTCACTGCTTGCTATACGTCTGTTAAACTTGCTTATCTCTTCCTTGCTTAATGTTTGTAGGTGAAAGGCAACTATACATTAAAAATTCGTCAGTTTCTTTAGAATGTCAGCTTTAGTCGACTATAGATTTTTATGATATTTCCTAATTTTCTGAATTTCATTGGTATGTCTACCATTTCACTTCTCTAGTGTTGTTCATTTTGATTTTTGAACTTCACTGTTTTGACCCAGATAAGATGAAATCTCAAAGTAGTTTTAATTTGGATTTCCCCAATGGCTTAGGATGCTGAACATTTTTTAAGTGTTTCTCGGTCACTTGTGTTTCATTTTCTGAGAACTTGCTGAAGGTTTCTCTTTCGTTCCATGCCCCAGTTTTAAATTGGATTGATTGCTTTTATGATGTTTAATGTTTTCAGTGCATTTCATGTTCTAGATATTAACATTCGGTCTCATATATAGCTGGTAATTTTTTTTTTCCATTCTCTATGCTCCCTTTTTACTTGATTGATGTGTTTTTTTATTGTATAGATGCATAGGAAACACTACTGACTGACACATCTCCCTGGTTATGAGACTTTTTTTTCTATTTTTGTTTTAAAAATACTATTTTAATCACTAGCTATGTTTTTTGCATATGTTTTTTGTGTGCATGTGTGCATGCCACAGAAAATATATGGAGATCAAAGGACAAGACAAGGGTCACAGTTCTATTTCCACCATGTAGGTCCTAATGGGAGCTCATGTCATTGGGCATGGCAGAAAGTGCTCTTACCCACCAAGCCAACTTACTGGACTTCAATCCTGGTTTTTAAAATCCAGTCTGCTAGCTTGTGTGTTTTAATTGGAGAGTGAGACCATTAATAGAGTTGTTAGTGAAATGATATTAATTTTTGCCATTTTTTGATTTTGTACTTTTTCGTTTTCTTATTCATCATTTGCTTATCTAATGTTCTATACTACTTTCTATTTTCCTGAGGCCTTGGGGATGTGTTCCTCTTTCTCTTCAGTCTGAAGTATTCTTTCAAGCATCCTCTTTAGAGATGGCTTAGTAGTCATGGATTTCTTTAGGCTTTTTTAAAAAGTGGACAGGATTTCTTTTTCCTTCAAGTATGTCCATTGTTAGTGCTCCTTCTTATTGGGAGTCCCTCATCTAAATCGAATCTTCTACGACAGACTCTGTACTTTCTCTACTGCTTTGTAAAGTCTCCAGTTTTACTTAGTACTGGAACTAGGCATGGTCAGGCAGTACCCACCTCTTCGGATAACTATTATCCAAGCTTACACCAGATTCGGACCTGGATTCTGGTAGACCATGCCTCCAGGTCATCTTATACTTCCCCTGAAGATCCCCTATTAGCCCTATTCTGCACCTACTTTCTTGTGTCTGCTCCAGGCTACTGATGCTCCCACACTGAGTGGGAAAGTAAATGTAACTTCTGTGTGATCTGGTAATATTGACAACTACTGTCATCTCATAGCCACAGAAACCTTTAGATTTTTCTATAGCAATTGTACTTTGAATCCCAGCAAAAAAAGGAAAAGCTTTGAAAAGAATGACTGGTACCTCTAGCAAGCTCATCCCAGAAGACGTGATCCTTCTTCCATGGGAATATTCCTTTAATACCTTCAGTTAGGATCTTGCCTCGGTGATAGATGGAGGAGAGAAGCTCTAACTTTGCCTGGCTACTAAGGAATAGAGACTGGAGCACTGTGGATATAGCTGGGGGTTGTGTTTAGAGATCCTCATTGTGGAAGGTCAGAGCAGGGAAAGTAAATGCAAAATCGAATAGACATAGAAGGACAACATGTGATGTCCATGAAGAGGAAGGCTGCAGCTTCTGTAAGGAATATTGACAGGTGGCCTGGAGTCTCTGCATAAAGCACTAGTGTTTACTTAGGGATATTCACAAACAACTCATTTCAAAGTCATGTATGTGGAATAAGGGATTAGGAAAAGTGAGCTATGCATTACCTGTCCCAGAGAGTCTAAATACCCTCTATAGATTCCACATTTTTAGAAGCCTAAGATGAACTAAAAACAGATTAATCCAATGTTCAGTTTGTGCATTAATTATTGTTAAAATTGAATATCTCTTATCTGAAATTCTTAGGACATAGAATACTTCCAATCTTGATTTTTTGATATTATTTCAGAATATTTACATGCATGTGATGAGGTATTTTGGGGATGGGGATAAAGTCTAGCCATAAATTAATTCATTTGGGTTTATATAAACTTTGCTTTCAAACAACCTGAAAGTAATTATGCACAGGTTTTAGTCCATCCTACTTTTATTCGTGTACATATTTCTATACACATCTAAACCAGATCCTATTCACCCCATTCCCTTCCTCTCCTTCTCCTACTTCCCCCTTCCTCCTCCATGTCCCTTCTCACCACCCTCTTCGTTTCATGTTCCTTCCTTTTTTTCTAGTTTCCACATCTGAATGAAAGCATGTAATATTTCGTTTGTGAGACTGACTCAATCCACTTGATGTTTTCACCTTCACTCTCCTATGAAGGACATAATTTCCTTCTTTAAGGCTGAGTAAATCTCCCTTTTGCATAGATGACCTATTTTCTTTATCCATTCATGTACTGATAGATTCCATAATGTGAACAGTGTTACAGTAAACAAGGACTTGTACGGAGGTATCATTAGAGTAAACTAGTAAACTGGTTTTGATTTTTGAGGGTATATCTCCAGGAATGGTAAGACTGGATCACATGGAAGGTCCATTTTGAGTCTTCTGATGAAGTTCCATATTGGTTTCTATGGTGTCTGGACTGCATTCCGATTACCAGTGAATAGCGGTTCCTGTGTCTCACCTACTAGTCAGAATGGTTTTTTGATGTCAGTCAGTGATTGCAGTGGAACAGCATCTCAGTGTAGCAGTGATTTGCAGGTCCCTGAAGGCTGAGGATGTTTACCACTTTTTCATTTACGTATTGGCTATTTGTAATTCTTCATTTGACAACTGTTCATTTCTCTATCCTGTATGTCTATTGGACTGTTCCCTCTTCTATTGCATATGTTTTTTTTTTAGTTCTTTATTGATTCTAATTATTAGTGTCTTGTCAGATGCATACTTAGCAAAAAAATTTTCCTATTCCTGTAGCTCTTTGCACTGTGACAACTGTTTCTTTTGCTGTGCAGAAGCTTTTTAAATGTGACAACTCCCTTATCGGTTCTTGCTGTCTCTGCTTGAGCTACTCGAGTCCTCTTCAGAAAGGCCATGTTTATGCTCGTATCTTGACCTGTTAGCCCTGTATTTTCTCTCAGTAACTTCACAGGCTCCTTTGAGTTGATTTTTGTATAGAATGAGAGACATGAGTGTGATCACAGTCTTCACGTGTGAGTATCCAGTTTCCAAGCACCACTTCTTGAAGACGCTGTCTTCTTTCCAGTATATGTTCTTGGTAGCTATGTCCAGGGTGTAACATTTGTCACTGCTTGAGCTTAATTCCAGATCTTCAGCTGTATTCCTTTGCTTTATATGTCTGTTCTGTGTCAGTATGGTGTCACCTGTGTTACAATGACTCTAATGTAGTTTAAAGTTAGGCATTGTGCTTGCTCTTTTGATCAGAGCTGCTTTTATTTTTGGGTGTGTTGTGTATGAACCTTATCATATTTTCTATCTCTGTGTATAAAATTATTGGAACTATTATGGAAATTGTATTGTGTTTGTGTGTTGCTTTTGGTTTTATGACCATTTAAAAACATTTATTGTGGTGATCTCTGACAATGAGAGGTCTATTAATCTTCAAGTGAACCTTCCAGTTTCTTTCTCCAGTGATTCATAGTTTTCATTACCGAAATGTATTATCTTTTTGATATTGACATGTCACCTCAGTGTAGAATATTCCATTTATAGATGATACTAAAAACCTTTGCATTTTGGAGCATTTAAGTTTTCAGATTTTTGAATTATGAATGTTTACTCCCTAGTATTTGTATGACTTTTGGTTATACTGGCTCTTTTAGAGGCTTTACCAACTTGTCCATTCATTTAAACTTATGTATCACACATACGGTGTTTGAATTACGTCATAAGGGGTCCCAGCGTGGGTCTTGACTTGATTTAAAGTTTGAGTCACTGGTTAGCTTTGGTTTTCCTATTATTAAACTACAGAACAAGTATAACAGGATTTTCCATATGGATTGTTATCCAAACTGTCTAAATAAAGCACTTTGCATAGTATCTGACACACAACACATGGTAGCATATAATATGGTTACTATCATTATTACTTTTTTTCTCAGGTTTTGTCTTTTGATTAAAACCTGTAGCACAAGGATCACTGTCCAAGCACACAGTTTTGTTTCTGTATAGTCATTCATAGCTCTAGGCTCAGTGTGTACCTTATATAAACAATGCAGTAGAACAGTATTCATTTTGATTTTTCTCTACAACATTCTGTCATATAGAATACTACTGGAGCAAACTGTCTGTGGTTGATTAGTATTTATCAATGGCTGAAAGCATGAGAAAATGCAAATGCACACAAAACTTTGGCCATGTATTCTGTGATCATAAAAATTTACTTCTTGTGGATATTTAACAATTTGCATAAAACATTACTTTTATATTTTTAAAGATAAGGCTTTATCAAAAATATAGATCATCTATGATTCATGCTTCCTTTAATTTTATATGAAAAGCCATTTTATTTTCAATTCTTTGTAATTTTTTTTAAATTTATTTTTGTTTTATGTGTGTGAGTTTAATGTTTGCATGTATGTAAGTGCACCCATGTCATGCAATGACTGTGGAGAACAGAAGAAGGCTTTGGGTCCCTTGGAACTGAAGTTATAGATGCTAGCCATTTTGAGGGTGCTGGGTTTGAACCCAGGTCTTCTGAAAGAACAGCCAGTGTTCTTAATCACTGAACCATCTCTCCGGCTCCCATATTTTTAATTCTTGATGTGCAGACTAACAACACAAAGAAAATGATATTTAATAATGTCTTTATTTCTCTCTCTGCTAACTATGATAAAATATACTGACAAAAACAATTTAAGGGAGAAAATGTTCACTCTGGCTCACAGTTCAAGGGTTCAAGTCCATCACGGTAAGAAATTTAAAGTAGTAGTAGCTTGAAGCAGTTGGTCACATCAAGTCCACTATCCAAAACAGAGAAAAACAAATGAATGCATGCTGCTTAGTTCTTTCTCCAGGACCTAGCCAGGAAGTCCTTTCCTGAAATCTCATAACCTGATCATGTCTTAACAGTCCTACCTTTCATTGCTGTGGTATTGAGAATTCAGTTCCCAACATGTGAATTTTGGAAGCCAACTTCAGATCAAACGGATTGATATGAATTTCATACTATGTTATGATTTTTGTATCTCTTGCTCATTAAATTCAGGTAATTTTAAAAAGTGGAAATTCCTTCTTACTAATGTCCCTAAGTCCACTGTCTGGGACATGGAGGATGTTCACAGAATTTTTGTTGATGGTGAAAAGGAGAAAACGTTTGTACAATTGCTTTGGGCAAATAGAGCACATTGCACACAATCATTTAAAGTTGTATGAAAAGGCAGATCATCAAGCCCTAAGTCCCAATGAATTTTTTTAAAGGATAAAAAGGAAGATGAAAAAAGATTTCTTACTGGAAAGAAAATGACAGCCAATTGTTTCATAGATTTATAAGGGTGAGATGGCCTTTAAAAGACTTGGTACAACTGATAAAAATTGATTGCTGGTAATATTTATGTAAGAACATTGGAATAATCACATTCTGAATGCGAAAGAAATGGGCACAAATACCCATTATCAAGGGCATGACAGAATCAGTATATGAACACTCAGTAAATAAATAATTTACACTTTTGTTTCTAAGAAAGTAAGCAATGGAAATAAAGACTGACTGAAAAACCCAAGTCTCTAGCATTTTCCTCAAAACAATAGAAAAGTAGGTTGATTTAAAGCCATTAGAAAGTCAAGCATCATTTCATAATCTTCTCTGCACATGTATCAAGAGAAAACCAAATTAATCTTTAAGCTGCAAAACAAAAGCCAAATTTCAAGTCTGTTGCTTTGCCCTTCTATATTTAGTAAGGGATAAAATGTAAAATGTGCTCTGTTAAATAAGATGAACAAAACATAAATATTGAAGCTTTCCAATTATACTATTTTGCCTGTTTGAATCAACAAACAGCATGAGCTGATATTTGCATACCAGCATAATATTCAGATTCAGAATGATGGATTTGATCAGCCAGTGGTTCAGTAGGCAAATAAATCCTGTCCACACATGCTAAGGTGGATTTTGTGGTAAGTTCTTTATATTCTTCATGGTATTAGAAAATTCTTTCTATTAAAAATAGGCTCCCAGTTCTTACATAAAAACCCTTGCCCAAATTACAAGATAGTAATTTCCATTATCGTAAATTTCACTTTTAAAAAACTCAAATATATAAACCTGGGGGAAAATAAGCTAATGGGTGATTTTTTACCTTCCAAAACAATTCAGTGGTATTTATTTTTATAGCAAATGATAAAATACTAATAAAATGTAACTTGAGTTTGCACATAGAACTCTCATGGGCATGTTTATTTCACAAAAACTGTACATCTGCATACAAGATTTGATCCAGCAAATTCAACTATTAAAATCCCACAAGTAACTGGCTTAAGGCCTTTAAAATGACGAAAAGGTAGATTGCATATGTGTGCACTGAAGAAACCCATGAAGACGCTATAGTCAGCCTAAACACAGACCTCTCTTGCTGTCTGGCCTATTGATTCCAAATTACATGTTTCCTTACTTCTTTTGGCTCATCAAGAGCTGCATATTTCTTTTAAGTATCAGAGTTGTACAGTGGAGGAGCTCAGCATGGAAGGTGGGGCCGTGTGCTATATCCAGCTATGGCATATTCTTTGGTCTATGGATGTTAGTTAATCCACACATACCTCCATACCAAAGCAGCGCCATCTGTGCTTTAAGCTAGGTAACTATTAAAGTCAATGACAGTAAGAAATAATTAGTGATAAAGAGAAGTATAAAATCCTAGTCTGACATAGGGCTTACTCAAGCCGCTGATCTTTCCCAGGTCTGGAAACTGTTACCATTGACCTCATCATTATATTCTGCTTTCTGGATACTTTGTATTGAAGAGAGCACATGAAATCTCACTTATTCTATAATTTCATGAGGAAGATCTCGCCATGTCCATCTTAGGTTTAGTGGCCTGAATCTCAGAAATTGTATTAACTTGGATAACTTTGAAAATAATCATACCACTTTGCACCTGTATGGACTGAATGAAGTTTCACTCCCCGCACCCCTTCTGCCTCGTGCACACCTGGTCCCATATATGGAGCTCTAAGCTCTATTTCTTATAACATATGGCTCCATCGACCTCCTCTTCTGGCTTATTCCAGTTGAAAACTTTATTTACTCCCAGGAGTCTCATTTTTCTTTCATATGCCATTATTCTTAAAATGACAACTTAAGCCCCAATTTCCCACTTTAGTTTTAATTACGATAGTTTCACATTCCCTTTTATTAGCATATATTAATTTTACAAAAGAGTGGGTTTCATTATGACATCTTTACACATTTCTGTAATGGATTTCAAAGTTTTTTCATTACCTCTGTTCTCTCACTTCTATCAAGTTTGATGGAAGGAAGCTCTTGGGGTATGGAGAAAGCTTGAAGCTTTTGGACTTAGTCTTTGAGGAATGAAAGATCATGAAAAGCTCATATGAAAGGAAAGAGGGATGCAGAATTGTATATTTTTCTAAGGAATAACCACTTTTCCCCCAAGATGAAGCTGAAAGTGTTGATTCATGTGCTAAAATTTATTTTACAACAGAGACTTGTTATGTAGTGAAATCTCATACCAAGAACTGTCCTTAGCAAGCCAGAAATAAGATGATAAAAATATATTCTACTTGAGAGACTGTGCAGGATAGCTTCAGTTGTCAAATTAACACACCTTGGAAAAGGGAGCCTTAATTGAGGTGTTGCCTCCATCAGGTTGGCCTGTGGTCATGTCTGTGATGGGTTTTCATTATAACTAATTGATGTGGGAGGGTTCCACCCATTGTGGGCAGTCCCACTCCTCAGCAGGTGGTCCTAGATTGTATAAGAAAGCAAGCAGATCATTGGTCAGGGGAGCAAGCCAGTGAGAAGCTTTTCTCCATGGTCTGAGCTTCAGTTCCTGCTCTGAGTTCATGCTCTGGCTTCTCTCAATCAAGTCCCCAAATTGGTTTTGTTCTACATGTTCTATAACAGAAATGGAAAGTAACTAGGCTCATTTATTGAGGAATTTGAAGTTCTGTGGGAGTGTTTTAGTAATGAAATAAGTGTTCAATTCACTGTTAGGCAATGTTTTAAGGGAAAATAAAAATGGGACATAATTCATCAGAAAAAAATATGACAAGTGGAAAAGAATAAGAAAAATAGGGATGCATGGCCTTGGACATTAATACACACACGCGTGTGTGCGCGCGCACACACACACACACACACAAATTATAAACAAAGAATCAGCAGTCTCTAAGTGGTAAGGAAACTCTCACAGTGTCCAGAACTATTAAATTCTCACAGTACTCCAGAACTATTATTGCTGTGAACTGTTTTTTGCTTCTAGAACATAATGTCACAGGCTGAGTAAATTATAAGCAACAGAGGTTTATTTGGTTCGTGGTTCTAAAGGGCTAAGTGGGTTATAGTGCAGTAGAAAGCCTTACCTGGCAAGACAGAACGTTTGCTAGTAAACTACTTTTTTCATAATTTAATCCTTAATATTCTTCATCTATTGATGAGGTGGTGATCCCATGACTTGACCACATGAGTTCTAACTCCCAAAATTGTTGCCATGGCAATAGAATTTCAACATGAGCTATGAAGAAGATAAATAATTATAGTAGCCAAAGATCTTTGGAGAGGGCACAGTACTGACAATCAGTGGTCTTAAAATCTGTATGATCTGCTCCTTGAGCATGCACATGACTCAGAATCACTATGTCTAGAATTCTAGGAGTCTGGGTGATGCCCACAATTACATCACCAACTCCCATTCATCCTTTCACTCTGAGAAGCAGGAAAGGAAAGAATATGTTGTCGTGTTCGTGGGTTCATTTATATCTAGGGGGAAGAGGAGAAGATATGCCTTAAAATATTCCCTATGAGACTTTTCTATGTTTTGTTAAACCTTACGCATTCAATCCAAATAGCTTAGTTTTAAAGCCCCAAATATAATGTATTTTAGTACCAAAATATTGTGTTCTGAAGGGGGCCTGGGCAGATGGTTTATCATGGATTAGGGGAGAAATAGAAAAGAGCCTGGATTTCTGAAGACACAGATACAATGGCCTCCAGTCAATCTGAAGATTAAAAAAGGAAGACGACCTCACAGAGAAAATATAATCTCAGCCAGTTCTTTTCTGCTCTCAGATAAAATAGCCTCTAATCTCTCAAGGACTCAGCTTTCAGAAGATATTGTTACTGCGTTTCAGCAGAGCCCCCAGGGTTTCCTGGGAGCCTTGGTAAGCGCTGTGCATAGTATATTTGCTAAGTATGAACTCTGGATGAAGAGGAAGTAGTAACAGCAGGATTAGCTATCCCAAAAGCAAAGACTGGAAGTGGGGTTACCCCCACAGATCCTATTTTTTTGCCCAACTCTAAAGAAAGTGTGCCACCTTAACTCATTTGATTGACAGAAATGGAATTCTCAACACATTCTCATGTTGTCTTTTTCTTCCCTTCCTTCCCATCTCCTTCCTGTCCCGCCTCCTTCTTTCTTCCTCTCCTCTTCTTTCCTTATGCCAAAATGTGGCTGAACTAAATATAATAGCATTGCAATTATCATATCTAATTGATGTGTCCAGCGAAGGGGTGAAGATGATTTTTTCTCAAAGATTATACTTAGATATTATACACAGGTGTCAGCATAAGATTCATAAGATATATGGATATTAGAAACTTTCAATATTATCTTATTTAGACAAAAGATCTTTTCATATATTAATAAAGACATTATATTTAAAAATAATCAAAGATTATCAACATGGACCTGATTGTCATCATTTGTATCTTTTTAAGAAAGGAACAATAAGGAATTTGACACACACAGGGGAGAAAGTGCTGTGAAGACAGGCAGGTGTCAAAAGAACACAGACATAAGCAAGATCGTGACCATTTACAGAAGCTGAAAGAGACAAGGAACTGATTCATTTAAGGCAATGACACCTTGAATTGGGACTACTGACATCTAGAGCTGTGAGGGCAAAACACTGCTGTCATTTAAGTCACCACATTTGTAGTCATATCTTAACAATAGCCAAAGGAAACTTGCATAGTACTCTAGATATGAAAAGCAGAAAGATACTCAAAAGAGAATCTTGGTGGGCACAAAAATCATGGGAAGAGCTTTGGTGTAGATGTTAAAAGAAGTGTCTAGATCATCAGAGGTCTGGAACCTGCAATAGATTCTTGCCTGAGTTGCCGTAGCCCCACAGTTCGGTGATTGAAGGCAGAACAAGGAGTCTGACCACTGCCAAGGTGGAGGAGAACTTGAAGGGAAAGGAGAATAGAAATAGGAGAAATATTGATGCAGACCGCAACAAACCAGACCCAGCACCTGAGGGAAATCTTAATTTAAATATTACACAGCTAGTGACTACAGATAAGCCAAATCAGCACAGACAGTGGTATGTACACACTAGCAGGTCAGTTGAATGCCAACTCCCCTCACAATTATCTTCAATGCATTTAAAGGGATGATGATTTTCCATATTTACTACTTTGAGAAAGACTGTGCAACTGTTGGATCAGCTTATTGATGAGTCTACTCCCTGGTCAGAGTATAGGCAGAGTGCTGGATTGCTTCCGTTGTCAACTTGACACACTTGGATAAAAGGACCCCCAACTGAGGAATTTTCTCCATTATATTGGCCTGTGACCATGTCTGTAGGGGCATTTTCTTGGCTTTTGATTGATGTGTGAGGGCTCAGTCAATGTGGGTAATGCCACCCCTAGGCAGGTGGTCTTGTGTTGCATAACGAATTAGTCTGAGTACAGACCAGAGGAGGAAGCCAGTAAGCAGCATTCCTCCATGGTCTGTGCTCCAGGTTCCTGCCCTGAGCTCATGCTTTGACTTCCCTCAGTAATAATATAAACCGTTTCCTCCCCAGGCTGGTTTTGGTCAGTGTTTTGATCATGGTAATTGAAAATAATTAACACACACAGTAAATAGTAAACAGAATCCATATTTGTGGAGAATTCCAATACAAAATTGAATGTGATCTAAGTTTCTCAAGTATGCACCATCTTTTTGTTGCTCTAAAATGCATTGGTCTTAAGACATCATTACTTTATGTATCACTGAGAAAGAAAATAAATGTTATGAGTTTAACTACACTGGAATTTATGGCAATACACATTTCAACTGAGATATCAAAATGTTGAAAGGTCCTTGTTTTCCATCACTGAAGGATGGTAACTCAAAGACAGTGTGCAGTGAGTGACCCCTTCCTGTGACTCACTGTAAGCATATTTTCAATAGAAAACTTGGCAATGAAAAAGTCAAAATACAAAACAATATTATCCCATTTCCATTCTCTTTTAAGCCTTATTTTTGTTACAAACATAAGAGTTAATTATAGAAAAGACAGAAGATTTACAAGGAAAGCAGTCAAAATTATACATATGTGTACATGGGCTCCATAGAAACTTGTTTTCCTGAAAACAAGGTGGAAAATTCATAATTCCCATTCAACCTGATTTCCTCTCTAAAGGAGCGATTTCAAAAGATTACTTGAAAAAGAGATTGTTATTACTTTTGTTTCTGCCTAATAAGGTCCTCTTGAACTCTCCGGTACTGGTCACTCTTTGGGTTATTATTATCTACATCATAAAAGAATCCTTTTTATCACCACCTTCTTTTGATTAGCAAGTCTTGGGATTCCAAGCTTATAAATGCTTCACTCCATCTTTACAAAGCCATGCCCTTGTGACCTGGTCTATATTTTCTTCCACTGATAAGGACAGAAACTACTGGATTACACCCATTCTACGTCCATAGGTCCTCATTTAAACTTGATTCCATCTACAAACTCACATTCACAGTTCTAAGAATTAGGACTTAAGTACCTTCTTCAGAGAACATAATTCAACCACAGAACTATTTGGCAGATCAAACCTCTTAAATAAAGGCTTTTTATGTTTATCTGTAAAGTATTAAGTTTTGGTAAAAATATCTATAGTAAAAAAATTAAAACAAATAAATAACAAAACAGTGTACTTTGGTCTTTGTGAGTCTTAAGAAGGAGATTATAGATAAAAATAGAAGGGAGATCAAGTTCATACAAAGGAATTTCTCTTGGGAGCAGAATCTCAGTTAGGGGAGGCTTCCTTTGTGGTCAGCTACAAGGAGCATAAAGCAGACCCCTGGGACTCTTCTCCGTGACAGTACACAGAAACAGCCAGCTAATTGCTGACAAAATTTCCTTACTCTATAAACATTCTCAGATTTCCCCAAGAGAATATATACAGAAGAATAAGACAATGAACCCATTCAACAGGAATGGAACATTTTGAAAATACAGAGCAAACAATTCCTAATTCCCTCTTGAAACACATTTAGAAAACTGTTGATTGGTTTCCCACAAAACAAAACAGAACAGAACAAAAAACAAAAACCTGAAGAACTGTGTACTTTGAGAAAAATAATCTGAATATCAGAAAAAAAATCAGATGAAAATCCTTAGCGCCCCATAATTTTAGCTCTCAGAATTTCCTGGGTCACAGGGATACTATCCCATCCTGGATCCATCCATACCTCAAGTGAGTTAGTCCCCGCCAATTCAGCTCTCATCCACCCTTGGTGTCCCAGGATCCTGCTCCCGTCCTAGACTTGTGGCTTGGAGTTTGTTCCCTGAGACTCCCTAGCACCCCACCATCTGAACTCAGTTCACCCCAGAACCATGAACTACTTACCTCCCCATCCTTCCAGCAAACCCATTCATGTTGCAGCTCCATCCCACCCTGCTGATGGACTGCAGGACTGAAGAAACAACTCAAACACTGCATCTGTTTCTAGCTGAACTGAGATGACTTCTTTCACCTAAATTGTACATCAACATAAAGTGGCCCTCAAGCTGAACACTGCACTAATCAGCCGGGTCACTGGGGAAACAATAAACAAGATACAAACATTCAACAAGGATGTGATCACTTACCCATACCAAGATATACCACCACACATGTCCAGATGTACAGGCCTCAGCAAACACACACACACATATACACACACAAACACATGCACATAAACATGAATAACCAAGATAACGTAGCTAATATGGAAATTAAAAACTCCAGCATAATATTTAGGGAGATTGACAGCCAAGTGGACACAGGAGATAATTTCAAAATACCACATATGAATATATTCTAGGAATTCAAAGCAGTTAGGAATAAAAACCTTAAGACTACAAAAACACAGTTAAATGAAATATCTAAATAATTCAAAACATGAAACTAAAATTCAGTAAAGAGATGGAATCTCTAAGGAAAACTCAATCTTAAAAAAAAAAAAAACCCTCAGGAACTCAAACAAAAAGCTTAAAGAACCAAAAAGGAAGAGGAGGAAGTGGAATGGAAAATATCAGATCTTGAAGACAAGCTTGGAGAAATGGATCACTCAATCAAAGAAAATGTCAAATCTAAAAGAAGCCAGGAACAGAATATTCAAGACCTCTGGGACACTGTAAAAAGACAAAACCTACAAATCCTAGGTATAGAAGTGGAAGGAACACAGGCCAAAGGTGCAGTAAACATTATTGATTGAATCATAGAAGAAAATTTCCCAAGACTTGGGAAAGAGACACACACTAAGGTACAAGAGTCATAGAAAACACCAAATAGACAGGACCAAAAATGGACAGGACAAAAAACATATTTTGAAAGCTATGAGAGAGAAAGATCAAGTCACATATAAATGCAGGGCCATGAGAATAATAGTTGTCTTTTCAAGGAAGACTGCAAAAGTCAGAAGGGCATGGACCGATATCATACAAGTCATGAAAGAACACAAATTCAAGCTTAAGTTACTATACTCAGCAAAAATATTAGTTCTAATTGAAGGAGACTGAAAATTTTTCCATAATAAAAACAAATTTCAATAATTTATGTCCACAAAACCAGCTGAATACTCCATGGAATATTCAAAGGAGAAGATTAAACACTCTCAAGAGGGTACAAAGAATGAATTAGTTCACATCAGTAAATCAAAAGAGGTCTAAGAAGACAGAATAACAGTAACATAATGTGAATTAATAAAGATTTGTCAGTAATAACTCTCAGTATTAATGGTCTCAGCTCTTCAGTAAAAAGACACAGGCTAACTGATTGAATTGGAAAATAAGATTCATCAGTTTGCTGCCTCCAAGAAATATACCTCACCAACAATAATTGACTTCACTTTAAGGTAAAAGAATGGGAAAAAGATATTCCAAGCAAAAAGAACCAAGAAACAAGTCAAACTAAAACTAGTCAGATAAAGACGGAAGGTCAGTTCATTAATGAAAAATCTACCAAGAAGAAATTACAATCTTAAACATATATAATATATGCACCTCACATCGCAGTATACAATTTCATTAGAAAGAAAAACTTTGTTAGCACTAAAATCTCATATTGATTCCAACACAGTGACTGGTATGTGAGTTTAATATCTTGCTATCACCAAGAGACAGATCAACCAGACAAAAATTAAACAGAAAACAAGAGGTCACAGAGTACTTATACATGAATAGAGCAGACCTCTGCCTCCCAAGGCTCAGGGGTATCATGGAAGAGGAGGCAGAAAGACTGGAAGCTTGGAAGAGTCAGACAGGGTAGAAGATTACAGACCTCCCATGAGCTGGCCGTTTACTCATAGGAGCTAACAGCAATGGTGACAGTATGCACAAATCCCAAGCAAACTCAAATCAGATAAAATCCAAGCATATACCAGGAAGTAGGTAAGAAATCCCAACCTAATCTAAGGAATTTTGACAGTTGAAGGATGCTGGGAGGGGAAAGTCAGTATCTTATAGGGCTGAGATTCTTGTTAGCCCAGTGAATGGATCCACACTGAAGGATACTGAGGACAACAAATCACAATCTATAGGATATATATATATATATATATATATATATATATATATATATATGAATGTACATTAAATTGGGCAAGGGTCAGTGGGGCGAGTGGGGAGAGAGAAGTAAATCTACATACCAAAAATTTAAAAAAAATCTAAGCAGTGAAACTCTGGTGTTAAATGACACCATAAGTCAAATGGACTTTACAGACATATCCAGAACAGCCTATCCAAATCACAAAGACTACACTTTCTTCCCAGCAGCCCATGGAACTTTCTCCAAAGCTGACCACATATCAAGACACAAAGCGAGATGCCATACATTTACAAAAATTGAAATATCATCTTGTATCCTTTCTAGCCACAAAGGAATAAAACGAGAGATCAACAACAATAAATATGGAAAGTACACACATTCACAGAAGCAGAAGCTAAACAACACATTACTGAATGAAGACTGGGTCATGGGAGAAATCAAGAAAGAAATCCAAACTTTCCTATGATTCAAAGAAAATGAAAATACAGTATGTCAAACCTCTGGGACAAAAGGAGGGCAACCCTAAGAGGAAGATTTGTAACATTAAGTGGCTACGCCAGAAAATTAGGAAGATCTCATATAAATAAATTAATGAGATATCGGAAAGTCTTGGAAAACAAAGAACAAATATTCCCCTAAAAGGGTAGATTTGGCCAAAAAGAAAGATCACCAGTTAACAGCACTAGCTGCTCTTACAGAGGACCCAGGTTTGGTTCCTATGCTCGACATGGTGTCTAACAATCATTCCTAACTCCAGTTCCAGGGGATCGGGTACCCCCTTCTAATCTCTACAAGCATCACAAGACATGGGTACACTTACACGCATGCAAGCAATACACTCATATACATAAAATAAAAATAATATAAATATTTTATAAAAGAGTAGACAGGAAGAAATAAATAAAATCAATGATGAAATTAATAAAAGAGTAATGAAACCAGCATCTACTGGCATGAAAACAGAAAAATTGATCAGTGGAATAGAACTGAAGATTCATACTTAACAACTACCTGATTTTTGACAAAGGAACCAAAACTACACAATGGAGAAAAGACAGCTAAATCAATTAATGATGCTGGTTAAACTAGATAATGCCCTGTCTCTCACCATGTACATCACTCACCTCCAAATGGATCAGGGACCTCAATGCAAGACCTGATACCCTGAATCAGAGAGGAAAAAAAAGGTCTCTATACTCCAAAGCAAGATATCCAAATTGTTATTCATATGGAAGTAAATATAAAATATTTCTCCTACTAGAAAGTTCATAAAGATTCATTGATTCATGAATCCTTTCTAGAAAAACATACTTCAGTCAATAATCAAACAGTTAAAGAGTATGGAAACATATTTGGAAAAGGTACGAATAAATAGAGCATTTGAACAGAGTCCATCATAAATACTTGCTATTAAAACTCCAGAAATTCCAAATTTATTGAAAGGAAATATTTTTGTTAGTAATAATTACACTGATTAAGTATTTAAGCTAGAAACTTTGGTTATATAATCACATGCAACAATTTATCCTAAACTCTAAAATGATGGTAATGCAGCCAGAGATAGCTGGGAAGAGAGAGGAACAGGAAAAATGGCTAATTTTCTTTTTAGATGTAGTGAAGACAATGGGTATTATTTCATTACTGTCTGTGCCAGTTAGGGAAAAGTAGATACAATTTAATGTACACACACACACAAGCATTTGAATGAATACACCCCAACTCTCCACGTAAGGAAAGTAAGCCAGGAATGAAAACCATGGCAGAAGCCATTGTCCTGGAGTTGTATTACATACCCTCTACTCAGATGTCCAGTCAGTCAGTGCTGCCTAAATATACCAGAGAGGAGTTGATGTGGAGTCATTCCTTCATATCACAACTACACCAGTAAATTAAGACAACAGATCATTTGTATCACACCACCCTGAGGGCGCCAGATCTCATCTGATCTCAGAAGCTAAGCAAGGTTGGACCTGGTTAGAAAACTGGATTATACTTTGTTCCCCAATGTACTGGCTGCTGCTGTGACATTTATTTTCAAGTGTCTCTGTGACTCATGTCTCTGATTCAGTTCAGGATCCCTATTAGTTAACATTTAATTTCCAAAGATGAAGATTACTCTTGCATATGTTAGATAATTACCTCTGTCTGAATAAGAAAAAATATTATTCTATATTAATCAATTAAAATTTATTCATAAAATCCAAATTGAAGTATTCAAGTAAATGGATTAAAACTACTTATCATATATACTATAGAATTTTCAGCAGTGAACTGGTCTATTTCTGGACATGACTCAACTTAAACCTCTCTAAATAACAGAAATATAAACAGTGTTGAGATGCCATAATGCTTTAGTATCTCAAAGCTTTCATGGTGACTATTCAAAAACTTGTATGCTTACTCTTAAACTGTGATGCATTTTTGTCAAAGAAGGGGAATAATACTATTATCCTGGGTGTCGAACCTCATTTCTAAATGGCATGTGGTTATCTTCAACCTTCAGTCACTCACAGCTTAGAGTTCTATTAGCCCAACTTGTTTGACTTAAGATTTCTGATTGATGATATATTCTTCAGGACAAATGGGAAATTCTCTATAAAATTTACCTTCCATGTGGGCATTGCACCTTTTTTTCTGATGGTTTGTTACAGCCTGCCTTTATCAGTCTTTAAGGATAGTTGCCAAGGACTGTTTGCATAGGGGGGACAGGGTGACTATGTCCTAAAATTGAGTCTGGAATCACAGATTCTGTCACTGGACTCAGGGAGCATGGATTATTTCTGTTCCTGGAATAAACTGTGGTCTGTAGTACCTAGTAGACGTGAAACTGGAACTTATTGCCCCCGGCTCCAACAAGAGAGTCTAGAAATAATCACAAAGTACAGTTAAGGAATTGTATTTTGGAATCAGAAGGATATTTCCTTTTGTACCTAAGAAGCAACTCATTGTGACTTAGTAACTCTGAAATTTCCAGCAATTGTTATAGGTAAAATACAGTGGACATTCATATGTGTTTAGAAGTGAATCCAGGGGTGGCCTACAACATGAAGGATGCTGCCTGAGTCAGGGAGGCATATTGAAATATCCCTTTCATAATGAGAATCCAGGTAGTAGCTCGTCACCTTACAGAAATGCCAGGAATATCCAAAGCAGGCTGTACAATCAACTTTATGAAATATGCTTAAAGACATCCTGTGCACTCGATATGTTATGTGTGCTAGTCAATTCTTCATCATTATAGAAAGTAGCAGAGATAACTAACTCACCATGGGAGAATAATATTTGGTCTCACAGTTTGAGAGATTTACGTCTATAGTTGGTTAGCTCATTTGCTTTCAGACCTGTGGTAAGGCAGAAACATCTTACATAGTAAGGAATGCTAGAACTAAGCTAATCACACCTTGCCATCCGGAAAACAGACAGCCAGTGAGAACAAGGGCTAGAACCAACAACATGAGTTCTCAGGCTCCTTTAAAGGGCATGATCTCAGTGACACCACCAGTTACCCCCACCTCCTAGGAGGTGTTAGGACAGAAGTGTGTAGAAGAGCAAGGTCAGTTACCACACTACAAGCTAGGAAAAAGAGGAAAGAACTAATTCTCCCAAATTCCTAAAAACCTAAAGATATCCCAGTATACCACAATTATTAAAGGTTCTATTATCTGTCAACAGTACCATCCTAGAGTACAAATCCATGTCTTTAACACATGGGCATTTGAGAGACATTCAACATCTAAATAATAGTAATACCCAAGAACCCTGCCACTGGAATCAGACCTTACTGACTTAACCTTGATGATGTTAAAGCCAACCTCTAAGACTGAGTAGTTTCCTATACTGATGATGGGATGGCACTCTTAGTATTTTTTTTCTTATATCGAAACTCAAGAACTCCCTGAAAACATAAAACAATGCCAATGCATATTTGTTTTAGAGAGAGATGATTAGGGTGTACAGAGAAGAGTGAGAATGCATATGGGAGGGAGAAAAAAATAGGTCATAGTCTGAGAATGAGAGTGAGAAGCAGACGACTAGCAGATGGCCCCAAACAGATGTTGCACTATAGAGGCCTGGTTTCTCCAAAGGTGTGAACAGCTGTTTCACACCCTCACCTATATGTTTCGCTACAATTGAAGGAGTAACTTATCTGATATCTTGGTGGGCCCAGTGGATAGACCCACACTAAGGACATTCAGAGACACAAATCAAACACTAAAGACTGCACGCGTGTGTGTGTGTGTGTGTGTGTGTGTGTGTGTGTGTGTGTATTAAATAGGGCAGAGGGCAGTGGAGGGAGGTGCAGACAAGGGAGGGGATTGTAAATACCATCAAACTCTATTGTACAAAAATCACAAAACTCCAATTACAAATATGAAAAGGAAGAAGATAAAAGGCTGTCCAACACCACAAATCACCAGGGAAATTGAAGTCAAAATCAGAAGATCACCCTATAATTATCTTGATGTCAATTAATAACTCCAGGACAATAACATGAGACTGTGAGGGTATAAAGAGAGCAAATGGAAAGTCCACATTGCTGTCGGTAATGAAAATGATGCAGCCAAGATGGAGAACACTGTAGCGTGTCTTCCAAATGCTGAGAACGATGAACTCCTATGATCTACCAGCTCTGTATGTTCAAAGAGTTGAAATAAGAATTTTTACGAGGTATTTACATACCTGTATTCAAAGCAGCGTTATTCACGCACCTAAAAGGTAGAAACAGTACCTATATCCATTAACAGGTGAATGGATTGAGAAAATGTTACATATACACATTAGGGGTTATTATTCACCCTTAAAAAAGG
Source organism: Eospalax fontanierii (assembly GCA_035773235.1). NCBI lineage: Eukaryota > Metazoa > Chordata > Mammalia > Rodentia > Spalacidae > Eospalax > Eospalax fontanierii. Next base: position 35,258,147 of record CM069547.1, read on the forward strand.
AAAGGTTTCAAGATATTTCACTGTTATTCAACTTTTAGGACAATATGCTAGGCAAAAGAAGTCAGACTTTTTGTATGTACTCTATGTATCCACTTACGCAATGTATGGGAAACAGTCAAGCTCATAGTCAGAAAGAAGAATAGGGCTAGGGAGGATGTGGAGTCCATGTTTAACATATACCAAGTTTCAGGTTTGCAAGATGAAAAGATTTTGGAGTCTGGTTGCATAACAATGTAAATATAACTAATACTACTGACCTATAAACCTGGAAATTGTTAAAATGAGAAATTTTGTCTCAATATTTAACAAAACAAAACATAGCTTAGAATAAAAGGCATGGCTTAAGCTTATGTTGAGTTAGATACTTAAGAAACATTGCTACTGCTGACAGTCTGAGTGTCTCTGTTTGGGGCTTAGAGTTGCTGGATCAGTCATTAGTGTGCTGACCTCATTGGCAGATGTGAAACATCCAATAGCATTCCAGAGTGCTTGCTTTGAGTGTGCAACAGGGGGACTGTGCTGGAGAGCTTCAGTTGTCAACTTGACACACCTGAGTGGATGGAATCACAGTTGAGAAATTGCCTCCATGGGTCTGAACTGTGACCATGTCTGCGAGACATTTTCATGATTGTTGAGTGATGTGGGAGTGTCCAGCCCATTGTAGGCAGTACCACCCTTGGATAGGTGGTCCTGGGGTGTATAAGAAAGAAGGCTATGCACAGTACAAAGAAAAATAAAGCTGGATAACCAAACATTCAAGAGGTCAGCTGAATTGGTACACAAGAAGATGCTAACAGGAAACACATAATCCCCTGTTGCCTGAGTGCTCTGTTGGACCTTTGAATCATAGTAATTATCCATTCATCAAGGAGGCTATTGTGATAATGTCCTCACCACAAATCGTGTTGTGGAGCAGATTCTTCTAAAGACCTTGAGAATCTAGTGCTAAGCATTTTTATGCTGTTCTTTAAGAACAGTCTTGACCTTACATCCATGTGAAATTGAAGCTCCACTTTGCTAGTGCAAGATCTTTTTCTTATTTAAAAACAACTTTTTGTTTTTTATAGGCAGGGACTTGCTGTGTATCCAGTGCATTCCTGAAACTCATTATGTAGACCAGGCTGGCCATGAACTTTCAGTGATCTTTCTGATTTTGCCTCTCAAGTGCTGAGATTACAGGTTTCAGTACTGTACCCAGCAATTTCTTACTTTTAGTGGACAGGCAACAGTATGTGATATTTACCTCTAAAATAATATTGGAAAAATTAGCATATGATGCATTTTGGTTTTATTACATATTATGAACAAATATTTAGCAATCAAACTGATGTCACATTCCTTTGTGTGACAGGCAAACCATCTCTAAAACTGTCACAGAGAAAAACATGGTGCTGTTTTTGGGGTTGGCAGTGTTGTGTTTTCTGTGTCACTTTGCAGTTACATTTCACATTTTTCTCCATAAATTTATAATGTTTTTGAATAAGCATGGATATCTTGATAGTTAGATGTATATTCATTTCAACAGCAATCTCTCTGTAGAGTATGATGCCTTACTGTTGAATCTATTCACAGTGCTCTCGGACTATGTGTTAACCTAGCCAATCATAGCTGGACACTGAAGCCCTACTCCCAAGGGCGGTGTACTAGTCAGCCTCTCATTATTGTAAGAAAATAAATATCCGGAATAATGAATTTACAATAAGGAAAGGTTTATTTGGGCTTACAGTTTCAGAAGTTCTAGTCCACTGTTATTGTCACTGTTCCTTTGGGCCTATGGCAGCACAGTATCTCATGGTGACAGTATGTGGCAGAGGATGCCTACTGACCTCAGGGTGGACAAAAAGTGAATCGAGAGGAGGGGGCAGAATCCCAATATTCTCCTGTGGGCACATTCCCCATAACCTAATATCGTTACCATAGATCCAACTTCTTAAAAAGTTCCACCCCATCATTACAGTGCCATATGCTGAAGACAAAGATTTTAATACATGAGCCTTTGGGGGAAATTCAAGGCCCAAACTATAGCAGGCAACTTAGATTAAGAAGGGCTGGAAGTTGCAACCAGCTAGGGAGAGTATACCAGGAAATGTACTCTGAGGCATTCACAGATGCATGCCGGGACCCTCGCAGGATCAGTGAGGAGTAGGTAGGACTGGGCTCCATAAGGCCTGTAAAGCTAGCAAGATAGATGCTGACTGGAAGGAAGCAGGAAGAAGCTCCATAATAGTGCGTCCAAGGCAGGAGAAATCAAGAGGCAACAAATACGAGGTTAGGCAGATCACAAAGCAGCTCCAGTCTCCTTCCTCTGCAGTGCATAGGTGCAGGTCGCCATACCTAGGACAGAGGTCAAGAAAACAGAAGAATGGGTTGAGGAAATTGCCCTGGATCTGGAAGTAAAATATAAGGTCAGATTAGGAATTGCATCAAAGTTAATCAAATGTCTGATCTTTAGTTTTAGATGAAATTTGATTAAGAAATCAAATTTTCATGCTTTTGTCTTTCAGATTCCTGCTGATTTGCAACTGTTACGGTGCATGTTTAGAAAACAGAGCCTTGTTCTTTAATGTGCTGCTTGTGGGTACCACCTGTTTACTATGGCAGGGGATTATGTTTTATCTTGCACATAATAAGCACTACTGGGTTAGCAGTAAACATTTTTGTTCGATTAATAATGGTAACAGCTTAATTCCAGCCCATTTCAGCAGGCATGAACAAGTTCTATTTTATGTTCCTTTTTTCACCTCAGAATTTATCTGACATCAAGCTCTTCAGAAAAATTGTGACTCTTCTATCACGTGAAATGGGCTAAATTCAGATCCACTTCAGTGCATACGAATAAATTCTATTTTGTCATATTCTTTCCCCGTCATAAATTTTATCTGTGATATCGAACTCGAATGCTGTGGATTATGAATCTTTTGCAATACAACGTACAAGCAGCAAAGAATCCCGTGCGTGCCTGAACTTCTCTCAGGCTTCGCCTAACCAGTGGCAGCAGTTTTCTTTCATCTTTGGAAAAGCACCAGATTAGTTTCAGTGAACCATGGAAGCCAAATTTTCTAGTGTAACAGTTCTCTTCTGGGGCACATCACTGTTTACCTGGAGCTTCTTTTTAAACAGAGGCAATTTCACATGAGAGTGTGCATCCACTGAGTCCAGAAGAGCAGGGGAAGGAAGGTGGCCTTGTCAACGCTCCTGATTATTAGCTGCAACACGGGTGCAGCAATTGGGCCGTTTCTCTGTTTTCCAGAACTTGCTTTTAAGAGCTCGAAGTAAAAAGGCCCAAAGGCAGACAAGCCCATTTCTCAGTCTGGCAGAGTCATTATCTGTGGATCAACTATTGACAGCAGTCGCAGCAGGAATGATGGAACTCTGTGGGCCAGTATGGTGCTCTGATGACTGCAGTGTGGCTGAGTTCTGAAGACTGTGAGGCCTCATCCCCCTCAGGACAGTGCCTGACTCCAAAGTAAGGGCAACTCCAGTGGTTAAGCAGATGCTGAAATTGTTCCTTGTGAGAAAAGTTAAGAATTGTCACATACAGTGCTTTAAAGAGAGAGTCAACTTCGCGCAATTCACAGTCAACTATTTGGGCAACAGTTCTTAATGTTTTCAACAATTACAGATTTTAAGCAATAAGGTGAAAATTACGAACTGGAAAGCACTACCAACTGTTATGTTTCTACACAGAATAAGAGAGATCGAGGCTGAGCACAACTCCATATTTGTCTACTTAATTCTCATATGTTAAGAACCACTCTGCGGAAACGGGAAACATTTATTTCTAATTCTGTGGTTGCCTCCAGTCTTCCGTGTGATGCTGCATGAAGGATTCTGCTGTCCCACCCACACCATCCCTCTAAAGCTATGGAACAGCTCATCCATGCCCAGTGCTAATGAACCAGGTGGTCATGGAGAGGAAGAGACAGTAGGCTGATGGAGAAGGTAGGGGACAGAGTGGGGCTGGGAGAATGTCCAGCACAAATTGGAACCAGTGAAGACCCACACCTTTCTCAGCTTTATTTTGCCTTTTTATAGATCTCTGGTTTCTTGATGGAACTTGGTTTACATTCATGAATGCTAGGTACTGCTCTATAGGCAAATGGTGAATATCTCTATCTCCACATGGGCAATCATTTCCCAGCAGGTATTCATACAAGCTGCATTCCTGTGAACACAGAGGCCAGGTAAGAGAATGGCAAAAGAGAGATACCTCATCCTCCGAGGAACTCACCCTTCATGAAATAGGACTCCGTATTAGGAAGTCTTTAGTGGGTCTTAGTTTTCTGGGAATGATAAGTGGTTTTAAAAAAACATTGTAATTTGGCTTCTTCAGAAAAATTTGATGAGGAAGTTCCCATTTCCAGGGATAATTTTATTTCCAAAGCATGTTCAGAAAAGATAAAAATAAACAGAATTGAGTTGATAGCTAGACCATGTGAAAGTAAGACCAATGACATGTACGAATAGCTATACCATATTGACAATTATTTTGGGTCCTTAACCTATGGAACTCTTTCATCAATATGTAATAACTTTTACCAAGTGCTAGGATGCCCTTTAATTTAATAAGAAACCACATATCATAAAAGATATCCAGTATTTATAATTATTTCATTGCTTCTGATATAATAAACACAAAAATAAGCACATAGCACTCCCCCTACTGTGTTCCCTAGTTATTCAAATTAACACAGGAAATCCAGCAGCAGCAGCAGCAGCAGTAGAAATGCTCAGTAAGAATCAGATACCTGGCAGGGCTGACCTCCAGAATGCCAAGGCTCTGATGCATGCGAACTGAATAAAAGAACAACTCCCCACCTCAGCAAGAGAAAATAACTCGGACAGCACCAGACTTCAGGAATTGCCACTTGAACTCCAACTTCATTCTGCTGAGTTTTGATGCCACGGTGAGAAGAAAGTTGCCTAAGAATACAGCTGGCAACGTGGGACCTGCAGTTTGTGTAGTGAGATATGACTTAGTGAGAGATTCTGAGATATTTATGAGCTCAGTCTATTTCAGCAGCCTTCTCCTTTCCTTAGTATACATAATGAAGAAGCTATCGGAAGATCTGACAGTCTCAGCATGTGCCGTGTTAGGTACTGAAATTGGCTTTCCTTTCCTTTCCTCCCATCCCCATCACAGATCCTAAGCTCTCTTGAGATGTCAGTGCTTTTTCCTAAAGGATACTATGCTTAGAGAAGTAAATAAGGTCCTAGAGAGTTGATTATGTTTATGAAGTTAATATTCTTGGGCTCCTGGATTCCCTCTACAACTCAAGAAACCACCCAGTATGCTTTGTTTCTTGGAGTGTTTAGCAAATTCCCTCCAAATAAGATAATAAATAGATATATAATACATAGGCAGATAGATAGATATGTAATATATATTCTGAGACCCCAAAATGTTCTTCACTGACTGAGTTTTCCTCATAGCATCATATCTTATAGTAAAGTTAACTTCATTTAAATTTGCTTGCATTATCTATAACCTATGCTATTTTGTTAGTGTTTATCCTATTTTAATTCATTATATCCCTTTACTGATACTTAGCATTTTCACATTCTGACTATAGAAATAATATATTCCCTGAATTCTATCTGTTGCATGTATATTATATATTGTGTATAATATGCTTTGTTTTAGTCCATTTATATTGCTATGAAACAATTCCCTGACAAAAAGTAACCTAGGGGAGAGAGGGTTGATTTTAGCTTCCAGTTGTTCCAGCTTAATCTCCATTATACAGAGAAGACAAAATGCAGGAACTTAAAACCTGAAGTGATATCTTATCCTCAGGAAAGGCAGAGAGGAGTCAGTGCATGTGTGTTCATGTGCTTGTTTGCTTACACTCAACTTGATTTCTCCACTCATACCTTTCAAGACCTCTGCCCTCTGCTCAGGAAATGGTGCTCTGCCCATAGTGGGCTGGTTCTTCCCACATCAATTAACTGAGTTAAGACAGTCCTCCTCAGATACGTCCATAGGTCAACCCAGTGTACACAATCCTTCACTGAGGCTCCCTTCCCCAGTGATTCTACATTATGTCAAGTTGTCCATTAAATTTCACTATTAAAACTGCAAAATAAAGACATGCCATGCCATATATGAGTATTCACTTTTATCTCAGTATGTTATATTTTAGTTCTGGAATATTAGAAGCGTGTAAGCAAACACTATTCTTGAAAATGAGAATGATTGTACAATGTATCAGAAAGAAAAGGCAATTACCTGGCTATCAGAATGCTGAACACAGTATTTCTCTCCTGTATGTTTAGAAGTTTTATATGTGTATATAGTAGAGGCTTGTTCTTCAGGAAGCTCTTATCCTCTGTGTGCTGAGTTCTCTTACACAAAGATGTAGAAATAGCATCCTGCAAAATGAGCTCCTGTCTTTGTGCAGAGGTCTGACTTCAGTCTCACACTGCTTGTGTTGTGTTCAGGGTGATTTCCCAGCAACCTCCTCATGCTCTTTCTCTCTTTCAACTTGTTCTTGTTCCTATACATCTTGTCTCCTCTGAAGAATGTTCTACAGTTTTCTTCAACTTAAATTCCTCTTAGGTTTTAGAGTTCTTTTAGTGTTTATTCTACTTTTGTTTAATCTTTTTTGTCAAAAAAATACATCACTCAGTACTTCAATCCTTTTTATGTATTTAGGTAAAAGATGAAAGACTGAATTTATTAGTTCTCATAAAGAAGACTAAGCCTGCATCTACTGCCTCTGCAAACTATCACCTCAAAACTTTCTACAGAGCTAGGGACTAAACCTAGATCTTCCTGCACATGCCAGGCAGATGCTGTACCTCTGAGCCTCAGCCTCGGTCCTCTTCTGTCTTTTAGTTTGAGACAGAGTCTCAATAAGTTGCCCATGTTGGCCTTGATCTTGGGATACCCTTTCTTATGTTCCCAGGTAACTGAGATTACAGGTCTGTTCCACCAGTCCCAGATAGCTTCTTAATTGACTTATTATTTTTGTGCTCACAGAAGAGTACAGAATGACAGTTAAAATGTCTACTTTCCTTCTCTTTAGCATCTGTGTTTTCTATGCTAAAACATAATATATGATTCCTGATTTTTTTATCATCTCTATTCATATTGATCCTAAAGAAATATGAAGCACAATTACTTGGTCATGTTACAAACCAGATCAATGACTGTTTTACAAAATCCAAACCATGTCCTCTTCAAGTGCTTGGGAGCTGTTGAAAAGAAAAATATACTCTATTGCAAAAGAATAGCTTTGTTGAATGATAATGCTTAGATCATGAGACAAAGGATATTTGAGTAAAGATTAACAGTTTAAATAAAGTAGAAAATATTTGTGCTTGAAACAAGTCTGTCTCCATCAAAGTATTATTGCTATGATGTTACTGGTGTTAGAGTTGGTACCTGGGTTCTGGTAGCGCTAAGAAGCCAGCCTTGGCTACCCATCCTCAGTCACTCATTTAAAAGGTCAAATTAACAGTAAAAATCAATGTGGACACTTTGGGAAGAGGGACAAAGAGAGCCAGTGACCCACCCCCATCCACATGAGATTTAGGTTTAGGTAGAGGACCAGGGATATGCACAGCTCAGCAGTCCCAGTCAAGTTTGTTCCTACCTTGATTGTCTTGGCTCTAGTATCTCCTCAAAGGTGATCTGACAAGTGGTCAGCACTGTGTGATTTTTTTTTCCAGGAAACAAGTTAACTTATTAATGCTTTGGGAGTAATCATTTTCCCATTTGACTGAAGGCCAGCTCCACAAGATGGAACTCATGCCTGGTATTGTTAACTGGGACAAGCATCCATGACTAGGCAGATCATAGGTCCAGGTGAAGAATCTATTACTGTTATTCTGCTAAATGTACATAGTATTAAACCACCTCCTAAATATTTATCTCCATATCCATAGATTAGTGCAGGTTTTATCCCTCATCCGAGAACTGCTCTTTACAGTAGATGGTAATTAGCACAGAGACTCACAACCTATCAGTGTGCAGTGAATAAGAGATTGTAGGGTGTTTAGCCCTAAATGGGACATCTTTATGAGACCCCTTTCCTCCAGGGCTCAGGAATAATTATGTAAGAGGCGGGTGGAAAGACTGTAAGAGCCTGAGGTAATGGAGGATTGCTGGGAACCAGTGCATTCTAGATGCAGTGGAAAACACTGTACATGTCAACTCACAGAGGCTATGACTGAATGCATGAGACCTGCACAAGATCAAGCCAGCCAAAATTCCAGCATAGAAAGGGAAGCAGTTCATGATGTCCCTCCCTTGGGTAAGGAGTTATTTGGAACTGATGGCTTCGGGGCAAGGGAGAGCCCATTTTCTTCAGATGAAGCCCCTAATAAGCTGCTTATGCTCCAGTGGTCATCCGTGAACTCATGAACATTCTGGCAGCCATAAGAGGGCTCAGTGTATTTCAAAAAGATCACGTGGAGTTGGGAGGAAAAGTGGAGGTGGAGAGGCTATGCTGAAATTTAAGAGGGTGGAGCCGAGGCAAATTTGACCAAAGCACATTACACTCACATATGACATTCTCAAAAGATAAATTTTAAAAACATTTTCCTCTGAACATTGTGTACAACGCATTTAAAGCTTAACTTGATTTCTTTAAAAATTTTGATTTTCCTTTATATACTTGATCAAAGTTACCTCTGAACGTTTGACTTTACATTACTTACTTACTTAAACGTTTAACACTTTAAAGATTTACTCCTTTCATTCAGATGTGGTGCTCTTTATCTAAAAATAAACCATCTCTTATTTTTGTAAATAAACCTATTAAAACACTTTTAAGCTTTACAAGAAGCTGCCTTATAATGGCCACTTAGTGAAATTTAACAAATATAAAATAGTTTATATTGGGAAAATGGAAAATAGGCATTGAGCCTCTTTTGTTCCACATAGCCTGTATGAGTTTAAGACATTTGAAGTAGATGCCTTATGACCCTCTCTTTTAAAATTGAATAAAATTAAGCAGGAGGTTTTTCTTTAATCTTTTCTCTGTGTCAGTTCCCCCTTTGTGGGTATAATATTCAATATCAGTTATATCTCATTTCCTCCTTTTTTTCTGATTATTTCTGTCCTCAATATCCAGTCCAGGGTCTCCAAGGTGGGGTCAGGATGATCCTTCAGAATGAAAACAGAAAATATTAAAATAGATTCTTTTGTCCTTTTAATGTTGGTTTTAGTTGTGGTTTCTGTCACATATAATATGTTTATACAATGGTAAGGAATTTATTATGCATATATTTTAACAAGAAAGGAAAAGAAAGAACCTATACAGATAGTATAGGTTACATAGAACCTACACACGTTCCCATATATTTAAATCACTGCTAGATGAATTATTATAGTAAATATCAATGCAGATGGTTACGTTGCTTACAGAATGATGACAATAAGGCAGTCTATATTCAATACAGATTCTATTTTATTTTCTAAGTATTTTCATTCCCCAGTTGGTTGAGACAGACTATGGACACATAACCATCTGCATTGATATTTACTATAATAATTCATCTAGCAGTGATTTAAATATATGGGAACGTGTAGGTTCTATGTAACCTATACTATCTGTTATAATCAAACATCTTGAGATTTTTGTATATACAGGTATATAAGGATTGTTCTAGAACCAGTCATTTAAGAATACTGAGTAAGTAACTGTATTGTTAAGGTGTTGATCCTCCTTCATGATCTATCTATCCATCTATCTATCCATCTATCATCTATCTATCTATCTATCTATCTATCATCTGTCTAGCTATCTAAAACAAGAACATAACCAACCATTAAGAATATGAACAGAAGTATCATGAAAAAGATAGCTAAAATGACAAATAAAAACAGTGTGCTCAACATTGTTGATCATAAAAGTGAATTTCTCTAACTGTACATAGTTCTACATGCCTGTAATCCCAGCATAGGGGAGGCTGAGGCAGAAGGATCATTAGGAGAGAGCAGTTTGAGCTAAGTAGCGATATCCTGCATAGAAGAATGAGGAGGAGGAGGAGGAGGAGGAGGAGGAGGAGGAGGAGGAGGAGGAGGAGGGACGAAGGGGGAGAGAAGGAGAGTGGAAGAAATTAAACTGCTTGAAAGACTGCTTATACCAAACATTGGTAAGGACATAGAGGACCTCAGGCTCTGGAGGATTATTAAGACACTCCGGAAAATAGTTGCATGGTTTCTTACGCTATTCAGATCCATCTTCTGTATTTATTCCTCTCACGGCTATTCACCTAAGAAAGAGTAATAGCCACACAGACTTGAACCTGCAAGTTCATCCCTTCTTTATTACTAAATACTGTACAGCTCTTTAACTATGAGTAAAGACAGTTTATCTTCTTTTCTAAGTCAAATGCTTCACAGTTCTCTCCTAGGCTTTGTGCCACTAACTAGTCTCCAGCCCACTGATGAATAGCAAGGACAAAAGCAGATGTCTTTGTCTCTTGATCTCAAGGAAAAGCTATTGAGTTTTCCCAGTTGACATAACACAGATGTAAGATTTTTGTATTCTAATTTTCTATCAAAATCTTTCTCCTGTGGTTCCTAATAAAACCATATGTTTTTGGTTTGTTAATATGTTTTATTTCATTGATTAATTTTTGACTATTAAATCAACCATGTATTGAAAAATAATTTCTAATTAGTCATGGAGAAATATTCATTTCACACCTTAGGAGATAAAATTTATTGTTCCTAAATTGCCACTGTATTCAGAAGACATATTTATTATGTTTCCCTTTTCTTCCTCCTTCATGTAATACTGGTAAGATGGCAATGATGGCTTTATAAACGGACTAGTAATTGTCTACTGTCTTCACAATTCCTCAGGCATCATACAGAGTTGATCTTACATCTTGCTTAATTGGCATTCTCCATTGAAACCCTCTGAATTTGGAGTAATTTTGCTGTTGCTGCTGTTTAGGAAATAATGTTTGATTGATTGTTTTATTGTGATTGATTGACTGAACTAGGTTTTGCTATGGTGCCCAGGCTGTCTAGAACTTCTTGGTTCAAGTGACCCTTGCACCTTAAACTCCCAAGAAGCTGTGCTGCCAGTCCTAACTTTATTTGAAAGATTTTTTAAGTAAAATAAATAATAATGATAATAATATTAACAATAGACATTGGAATGTCTTACATACCAATTTCTTCTTAAGTTAACTTTGGCCCATTGTCTCAGGAAATTGGTTCACTTCATCTGAGCTGTCAGCTTTATTGACATAAATTTGTTTATAGTGTGTGCTGGCTTTTCTTTGATATCTGCAGACTCCCCAGTCGTATATCCTCTCTCCTTCATGATATTAATTATGTTTTCTCTTTGTTTCCTGTGCTGTTAGACAAGCAGGAGGTCTACTGGTTTCAATGAATTTTTGACGATCTGACACTTAGTTTCATTGATTTTTTATCTCATCTATTTATTATCTCATTAGTTCATCTCCTAGTTTGTTTTTTTTTTTCCTTTCCTGTGTTTAATTCATATTTAGCAGTCTCCTGTTAAGGAACAAGCTGTGGTGGTTAATTTGAGAACCCACTAAGTACTATTTTAATTGCTGCCCCCACACACACATCAATTGCCATATTGTGTTTTGAAAATTTTAACTTAAAATAATTCAGGTTTCTTTTTCATTTCTTCCTAATTCAAAAGCTGTTGAAATGTATTATTTTATTTTAAATACTTGAGTATTTTCCATATATCTTTAGACTATTAATTTCTAATTGACTCCCATGTGGTCACAGAATATAATTCATATGAATTGGAATCCTTAAATTTATTAAGGTTTGTTTATTGGAGCAAGAGAGATGGATTAGATGTTACAAGCACTGATTGCTCTTGCAGAGGATGTGGGTTCAGTTCCTAGCACCCACATGGTGACTACCAACTGTCCTTACAATTGTTCTAAGGGGTTCTGACACACCCATATAGCCTTTATGGGTATTGCATGACTTGGGTGCATTTACATACATGCAGACAAAACACTCAGAAACATAAAATAAAAATGAATGAACAGAAAAATTTTAATTTTTTTTCTTGCTTTGAAATATGGTTTTTCATGGGTCATGATTTTTTTCATACATCAGTGAAATGTTTTCACTTATCTGTGTGTGTGTGTGTGTGTGTGTGTGTGTGTGCACGCATATGTGTCAGAGACAGAGTCTCACTACGCTGCCCAGGTAGAATTCAGACAATGTCTTCCTGCCTCAGCCTCCTGAGTAATTAAAATTAAAGGCATGTTTTTGTCATTTTATGACTACTTGTTTAATCAAATATTGAAAGTGCAATATTTATAATTGAATTTGTTTCTTCATCCAGTTATATCAGGTTTGCATCAAGCATTCAAAACCTGCTCTTATCAGGCATAGAGGATTAGTATTTTATTTTATTGATATTAATTTTTTGTTGATATTGTTTGTTCATTTATTTGAGACAGTCTTATGTAGCTTAGGATGGCCTTGAATTCATTATATAGCAGATTACCACCTTCAACTCCTGACATTTCCCTGACCCCCACCTCCCAAATCGTGGGATTACCACCACACCCATCTCTAATGATTTGATTTTTAAAAATCATTATGAAATAATCTAAAGTTTTATCCTGAAATCAGATTTAACTAATATTACTAAAACCATCCAAATTTCCTTCAAGTACGCCTCACTTATCCTTAACCCCACTGTCTCTCCGAGTCCCGCCTACTTCCTAGTCCTCTTCTTCTCTCCTTGGCCTATTTCTGCCTTTATTCATGTCACACATATTCCATTATACTCTCTTTTCACCGTTTCCTTCTTCACTTTACCACTCTTCTTCTTCTTTTATAATTTCCTTTCTTTTTTCACGGTTTATGCACACACTCTCCAATTGTTGAATGGATGATATAATTTGGAGGGTTTTCACGTATAGTTTTTGCTGTTCTTTATGTATTCTGGATAGTTGATAAAGATTACTTCCCCTTCTGTAAGCTGTCTTTTCCCTCTACCAAATGCATCCCTCCCTATGAAAATGCTTTTAATTTTATATAACGTCATTTCTGTCTTAGAATTATTTTCTAAGCTATTGATATCTCTTTTGGAACATCCTTACTTATACCTGTCTTTCTTAAGTGTTATCTAATATTTTATCTGATTATCTTTGTTTTCTTCTAGTAGTTTTAATGTTTCAGGTGTATAATCTAGGAGTTTCAAAGTTTCCTGTTTTATATTAAGGTTTCAGAGTTTTTATTAAGATCCAGTTTAAACTGAATTTTGTTCAGGGTAGAAATATGGATCTAGATTCATTCTTCTATCACAAGATTTCATGCATTCTGTCACAGCAAGCCCTGAGGATTCTCTTGTTTCCACTCCCCAGTGCAGGGGTTACTGGTAGATGCCACTATGCCCAACTTATGTGTATTCTGGAGGTTGAACACAGGTCCTCATAATTGCTGGGCAAGCACTTTACTGACTGAGTCATCTTCCCAGTCCCCTGAGTTTCCTCTCACTGTCCCCTTAAAGTGGATAATTTTTGATCTGTTCCTATTCAAATGAATTCAATATAAATAATGAGCAGAGTAGAAGCATACAGGGCCTCCCTTCCCACTTGAAACAATTGCATATCACTGTTGATGGCTTTGAGGAGCTCTGGGCTTGCTCACAGAAGATATCTGAAAGTGAGTTCAAGTCTAGAATTGTTACAGAGTCTTTTAACTGCATAAAGATCCTCATTTTTCTTTTAGTTGAAGGTTATTTATTTTGCTTTGGAAGTATTTTTTAAGTTATAAAAGGCAGATAAAGGAGTATAACAGGTCAGACTTTACCAGGGAGACTGGACAGGCACACACATCTGAACTTCTGAAGAGGAGTGAGGATGACCCTGTCACTGGAATTATGGGTGAAGAAGGGAGGAAAAAACATCTCTCTCATCTCTCTCTCTCTCTCTCTCTCTCTCTCTCTCTCTCTCTCTGTCTCTCTCTCTCGGGAAAGGGCCAAGAAGGGTAAACAATATCAGGAGCTTGTCAGAGGAAGCCCCAGCACTGATTTACAGCTCTCTTATTCAGTAATTTCTGTCCATTTTAAATGTATTTGTTTAAATTGTGCCCAGAACAATAACATTTTCTTTATCTATGGGCTTCAAGCAAAATGGCAGTCCCCTAAGATGAAAATAAAGCTGAAAATTTTCTATCATCTAATGAGGTTATGTCCACTCTGTCACCATGGTAAATGTACCCTCAGCTTGTAGTGATGTTAATGTGGCCACATCTATTACAGTGCACACAGCTACAGACTACCTGGTATTTGATAGTGATAAGTGAATGTGTGGGTCACATCTAATATTTGTATTTATTCTTTGAGAGTTTCATAGACGTATGCAATTTATTTTTATCATACAATCCACGCTCCTGCAGTTAACTCCTCTTGTACTCCTCCGCCGTCTCCTCTTCCTCCTCCACCATCTCCTCTTCCTCTTCCTCCTCCACTATCTGCTCTTCCTCATCTTCCTCCTCCTCTTCCTCCTCCTCCTCCTCCTTCTTCTTCTTCAACACTTTTATTTTTTAATAACCCACTGAGTCCAATTAGTCCTGCCCATATGAGCAGGAGGATAGACAACCTACCAGGGCCCACACCTCTGCAGAAAACGTCCCTCCCTTTCCCAGTACACATCAACTGTTAATAGCTCCTCATGTAGGGGTGGAGCCTGTGTGTTCCACATCCCAGCTAGAATGTTGCTGGCTTGATCTTGTACTGTTCTTGTGAAGGTAACCATAGTGGCTACGAGTTCATGTGTACATCAGTCCTGTCATGTCTTGACGATACTATTTTGCAACTTTAAAGGAAAAGTGAAAGTTTTTTTTTTTAACCTCACTAGCACATCCATGTTCCAATTCTTCATGTACTTGCCTTCTGAGAAAAATGCTTCACAGTTCTTCATGAAAGAAATGAAGATTTATAACTCTTGTCTTCGTTCTGAGCATAACAATTTGAGTTCTTGGTTTCAATAAGCTACAACACTTAGAAGTTTTAGAAATGGTCAATTTGAGGCAACATATGATTTCTGAATTCAGTCACAGGCATTTGAAGCACTCCAAAGTTTAGGAAAGCTTCTGGAGGTAGCACAAGCTTAGTACAATGATCTGCTCCAAATTCAACGGCCTAAGCCCTTGCATTCCTGAAGGTTTATACTTAGTGGAGCCCAACTGTTCTTAGATGCCATACAGCTACTTCATAGATTAATAATCCCTGGTTCTCTACTTGTTAGTCAAGTGCAATCACTGTGCTGGGAAGGGAGCGCTCAGGATGAATTTAGCTCATAATCAGAAGACACCGTCAGCTCATTCCATTTTACCGTCACTGGTTTGGTAATCAGACTTTTTGTTACAAGTAGTGCTTTTGTGCAAAAATGGGCAATCAATCATTTGGTTCTTTTTCTCTGCTGACAGTTAATGGTATCTTGAATATGCCATCTCCATAATAGCCCTGAATCTGGACAAAGAGACTAATTGGCTGGTGTTTCTACTTCTGTAATTATTCACAGATTCGTCTTGTCACCTGTATGAAGGGATCAGATGAGAGTATATAGAAAGAAGTTGGTTCTTCCTTGCAAATCATGAAGGAATTCCCCATACTAGGAACACTATTCTGATAACCAAAGTGAGTGAGTGAGTGGTGCAGGTTCCTCAGACTTTAATGAAGTTTCTGATGTTTTATTCATGCTTTCACAGACAGTTCTGTCCTTAATAAGCAAATTTTCATAATGTACATCATATTGAATCTTTAAATATTATTCACCAAGTCCAGTTTTATTGAATGAATATTTATTGAGTGTCTGTAATGTAAAGAGCTGTAGAAGCTTCCAGGAAGGAATACAGACTGATGAGAATGTAGACCTTATGCTGTAGTAGTTTCCAGGCTAAAGGGAAAGATTAGCATACACACAAATAATCAGCACCCGAGACTGGAGATGGTAACTTCTTGCAAACGTTATTGGAACTTGAATATAAGAGAGATTATTGTCATCAGAAGGATCTTCATGAAGACCTGAAATTTGAGAACAAGTTTGGAGGATCAAGCAGGTGTGCAGTTGTGTCAGTTGAAGAAAGTTGGGGGAGCACATGGGTTGGAAGGATGGCAGGGGTTGCAGGGAAAGGGCTGCCCTGGGGTTGTCCGTGAATGGAACTGGCAGCACCCATGGGCCTGAGGCACTAGATAAAAAGAGAGTATATGAAACTGGGAGACGGAGTGGTGGCGATAGGGGAGGAGTTTGGGCGGATGGAGAGGGCGGCGGTTTTGATCAAAACACACTGCCTACATGTATCAAATTCTCAGACAATGAAAAATGTGGGATTCAGGGGTCCCCAGCTGTGCTGAGCTTCATTCCTATGAGCTCCACCAGCAATGGCCTGTTATCCATTCTGCCTCTGAGGAATCTCATGCTTGGAGCCACTGGAATACAGTCAGCTCTATGCATTTGAGTTTTCCATAATGTTTCAGAAGTAGGAACATTGCTACATTCTAGTTTGGAAAGGATAATTCTCAGACTATGTGCCATGGGACAAATCCCACTTTCCTTTGGAAAGACGGGAAGATGAGACTGAAGGATTTCTGGATGAGTTTCCTCACTTGTCTCACCACTCAACTTCATACTTTGTCCCCATGCCTTGTTTTTGTAAGCATCATGCCCATTGTTAGGCAGTTAATGTGATCCATTTCTAGTGATGATCCCTTGACATCTAGCTACATTTGCAGACCCATGCACAAATCTCTGTCACCTAACTAGTAATATGCAAACTTTTTTGTTGGCCAAACTCAGCTGCATGAATAATTTCAATGAATGTTTTCCAAAGCTAATGTTTGGTGGGAAAAGTATTTAAAAATGAGCTTCTTGTGTGAAACCTGTAAGTAAAACTGATGTGTGAAGCTCCTTGAAAGATATGTACTTCTAACTTCAGCTCTTGCATCATCAAGCTCTTCTCAGACTTCGTACCAACCCAACCTTAATTGTACTCCCTTCAAGTAGGCTACAACAGCTAGAAATCCATGTTGCTGAAGACTCTTCCACTCCTTTGTCTCCAACAGCCCTTATCAGTCACTCTGCAGATGAAGGTGACACCTCAGCCTTTATCACAGTTTCATAGAAATTATTTCAGGAATTCTGTGCTCTCCTGTGGCTTCATCAGATTGCAAATCACTCAACCGCAGTCATCTCTGCATATGCACAAACTTTTCAGATTCTGGATCATTAAAGACCAGGTGGCAATTAAAGTAATAGAAACACTGGAAAATACATTGGCTATCTACAAAGGAAGCATCTAATCTTGATACACAAGTCTATGACTTTAAAACTGCTAATTAAGAATCAGTCCTCAGTGGTACAGTTTTACATTACATAGTAATATACACTGTGTTTCCCAGTGATCTGCATATGACAGTGCACAGTGCTTTGCACCCCGCATACACAGCAAGGTACTCTTTTCTCTATGTATGATCTATGTTCTATGCTTATCAGTGATACAGTGGCCTGTACCTTAAGTGGGTAACTACATTCAGCCTTGATTAAAGCTTCCTGATAACATGAGGGTTCAAGAGATGTCTTCTAGTATTGGCTGTACTTTTGGCAAAGGGTATATTTTATTGGTTCCACTAATGCTATCAGGGCACTCTAGTCAAAGACTTAATAGAAATACTACTTTTCAAGCAAGAACCCTCTCCTTTATGCATCTTCATTGATCTTCTACCTTTGAATATTCTAAGAAAAGTAAGTGATCTTCTCAACTTATTATAGATCAAGTAATTTGAAGATTTTGGTTTTTAGCAAAAAAAGATTTGGTAACTCATCAGAATCTTAAAATATTATTATTGTTTCTAAATTAGAACAGCATCATAACTTCTTTCCCTGGGTTTGATTTGTATAAGAATAGAGAAATCGAGCTGAGCATCAAGCAGCACACATGCATTCATTTCTTTCTGCTCTTGACTGTGGATGTGCTGTGACTAGCTGTTTTAAGATCCTGTCACTTTGCTTTTCCTGCTGTTGATCATAACCTGGAATTGTAAGCTAAAATAAACCTTTTCTCCCCTAAAAAGTGTTTAGCTAAACATGGTCTTCTCGTGATCTGCTGTGTAAGACATGAGCTCTCCCTCATGGTGTCCTGTGCTCTCTCTTTTCATGTGGGTAAAATCCATCTTGGAGACACTAATGAGAAAAGACTCAGAAAATCTGTATAGCTTTCACATGAGAGATTAAGCAGAGCTAAACCTTAGGTTTTACCTCCTGAAAGCATTAAGTAGCATGCTGGATAACTAGAGGTAGCCTGACAGTTTTGCAGAAGCAGAGGAATCTGAGAAACATGGACATCTATTGGGCTATGAAGGTCTGGAGCGAGAGACCTAGGGACTTAACTAAGAGTTCCCATTCTTTTTGTTTGTTTGTTTGTTTTGATTTCTTTACTCGTTTTTATTTTATGTATATGACTGTTATGCCTGCATATGTGTAAGTGCACCCTTGTCGTGCAATGTCTGCGGAGGTCAGAAGAGGGCGTTGGATTTCCTGGAACTGCAGTTACAGATGGCTGTTAGCCACCGTGTGGGTACTGGGATCCAAACCTGCATCTTCTGCAAGAACAGCCCAGCCAGTGCTCTTAAATGTTGAACCATCTCCCCCAGCCCCAGCTTTCTCATTTTTAGAATCACTCACTGAAAGCTTTGAGAAGCCATATCACTGGGCTTCTCTGCTCGCTACGGGATCTCATTCTTCACTTGTCTCAGAAAGGACTGACAACTTCCTGCTTTTGGTATTAACATTTAAATTCATGATTCTATAGTTATAGGCAAGGATGCTTGTTCTTTATCTTCATTCCCAAATTGACTGAATGTGCTTCCTAGATTGCAAAGTCCTGAAAATAGGGATAGAAACTATGATTTTCCAGTTTGTTTATAAAGTAATTTGCTATCACTTATTTCTGTGCATTTTTATTTTCCTTCCTGAAAACCATATAGATATATGGCTCTGGACCATTTATGTAAATTGATTGGAAAAAAATGAAATTTATTTAAAATGAGAATATGCCTTGCCTAGAGAGAGGAAATTGAGAATATTTTTAAGAAAGACATTTCAGAAGATGCCTGGAAATTATAGTAATATGCTTTCAGATAAAGTTTTGGTTGATATTTGAAGTTTGTGCTATGTAAGGAAAACTTTAAATTATCTGAGCGATATTTTTGTCTTTTCACTTTTAACAACTTATTTTACAGCTATAGTGCGCTACTTAGTCGGATTTATGAACTGCTACAATGCTTGCTTTTTAAATTATATCTGTTTATATTTCCATTCTTTTCATGACGTACATTTTAAATTAGAAGCATGTTTGGATTTCACAGGCCTTAAGAAGCAGAAAGGTCCACAATATCTGTTGATGTTGAAACGCTGCTTTAGAGCATCTTATAGAATTTATGGGTTATTATTTATTTATATTAAAATTGTAGTCTCCCCCTCACTTGACCAGTGGGGGTGGGGGACCACTGAGATTAAACCAAGAGTTCTCTGGCTATGCTGCTCAGGAGAAATTTCACTACTCTCTTGAGAGTGTCTATTGGGAGTTCAGCATTTGAAGTCCACACATAGTTTACATATGATACATGATCAAGTAATACAAAACACACAGGAATTTTCCCATCATAACAGTAAGAAAACAGCAGGGCACATCCAAGGTTGTGGCCACTGGCGCAGTAACAGAACTCTTTTGATGTATATAGAAACATAATCAGGGGAGTGGTTTACCCACCTACTCTGGAATTCCTGGGACAGTTGTCTAATCCTTCTGTTCCCAGCATCCCCCACCTCAAGCTTCCACATCAACAAAGTCACAAGACGTCTGTTAACTCTTAGTGAGCCAAGTGCCAGGAGGCCGTTAGATATTAGTGAGCAGAGTATTATTGTCCTTAAGGGACAAAGGGGGTCACTATATATGTCCCCTTTTCTTTGTTATCTGATTTATGGCAACATATGCTTCAAACGTTTTAGTAATTCAGGATACATAGCTTAAAACCACTGTAGTAAGCAACTGACAATGAATAATAGCATGACAGTAGTCATGGCTGGTCCCAGGAATGGGGCTTTGCCTTCATGAATCTTGTCTTTTTTTTTTTTTTTAATTTGGTCTTTTGAGTAATATTGGAATTGTTGGTGATATTGAAGCAACATATTCCAGGAGACTGTTAACAGCTTAAATGATGTTTTAGTAACAGGAAATCAATAGTGGCTCAATTCTGTAAAATCAATGTGCAGAGTTCTTTCATTTCCTGATTAATTTCTGCTAATGCCTGCTGCCTTGCTGAAGCTATAGGCCAAAATGAAACTCTGTATAACTTCACCTGGAGCAGGGAAGATAAAACCAAACATAGTTATGACTTGACTGGGACTTAAGAGAGACAATTGGTCATCTCTGTCAGTGGTGAGGCCCGGAGCAACCCCATGAGTTGGGTAAGGGATGATAATGGTGGAAAATCCACCTGGTGGAGCATATTCCAGAGAAATTAGCAGGCAAAGATTGAAAAGTAGTGTCATTACATTTTTTTTAAAATCCCACAGTAAGTCTCTAGTGGGAAAAGAAATGTTGTATTCAATAGAACAATTTAAAACCAGTGAAGAAAGTAAACAATAAATACATAAATGTCTTTTTTGAATGATAAAGAGAGAACTGGCAATGTGTTCTCTACATGAAATATGACCTGATCTTGGCTAGTAGCCGCACCTCCAGTAACATTAACATACTCATTACATCTTACAGACAAGCCACAAGATTATTAGCTAATAGTTCATGTACCAAATTTCCTTCTCATAACAGAATGCACTTTTATTCATGATATCAACTGCCAAATTGAACCCAGAAATTTTGTTTGCCCATGGATCCTGAGGAACCCATGGAGACATATTTAAAGCAGGACTGGAATAGATGATATTGGCAGTAGCTCCCTTTATAAGCTTTGTACATCTGTACATCTGTCCTGCACCTTGAACATAGGCTGACATTTTGTAAATACCCAAAGTTTCATTACTTCTTTTAGTCTGATCAGTGATATTTTTCTAAGGTTCCTTCATATTAACCTGACTAAATGTTTCTTTTCCATCTTTATACCATCTAATAGGTCCCACCACAACCTCAGAGCATGAAATGGTACAATTTGATATCAGAGGAACTTGTTGGGTATAACAGGTGCTCTAGCCCTTGATAATAGAAATGCTCATTGTTTTTTAAAGGGGCCTCCAAGGATTCTACACAGTCAGAGTTTTCTCATTCCATGGAGTTTCCTTAGTCTTCGTGTGCCAGGACCCAGAAATCCTCGCTGTGATCTGGGGATATGCAAGCATAACATCGACTTCATACTTTAACATGGCCTTGCTCTTATTTCTTAGAGATTAGATACTATCAACCAAATAGGTTGTAATTTGAGAGTGGAAGTGACTTTAGTCCCATATTCTTGCACCATTGAGCACCCCTGCTCATCCAAAATTTCAAAATTAATGGCATAAATAACCATAGTCAATTGTTTGTTAGCAGTGGCATTACGTCCCCCTTTCTCTTTAGATATAATTTGAGAGTGCGATTTTTGTGTTTTACAATGGTCTGGCCTTGAGGATTGTATGGGATCTCAATGCTGTTAGAACTATGCCAGCCAAAAAGGAAATAAAGCAAATGCTAGCATAAATGGGGTTTGTGGGGGGGTGGATATTATCTTTTTTAAAGTTGTGAGGGATTCCTAGAATGGCAAAGGTGGTTAAAGTATGAGTAATTACATGAGTAGTCTTTTCTCCAGCTCAGGCAGTGACCCAAGAAAAACCAGAGACAATATTAACAGTAACAGTAACATGTGAAAAGGCTCCCAAAAGTGGGAACATAAGTTATATCCATCTGCTAGATCTCATTAGGTTGAAGACCTCCTGGATTTGCTTCTCCTGAAAAGAACAGGTATAAAATTTGACACAAGAAGGAAGGAGGTGACTATCTTTGTTACTATGATCATGATCATGTCACAGAAAATTTATGGCACAGGAAGGATCTGAAGCACACATAAAACGTGTCGATTTTAGGCCTCTTCTGTCATTAATGTCATTAATGTCAAAGGACATTAGCTTGTCAACCTATTTTTTTTCTGCTGATAGTGGCCCCAGGAAACCTGAATGAGAACAAATGTAAAATCCATTGGGTGTTTCCATTGTCTCACCAAAGATTGTGCCTTAAGAAAAGTTTAGAGATTGATTAGGGTTACTATTATTAAGAAAATGGTAACAGTTTCTAGTAATGGCAGAGAGATAGTAATATACTGTGAGTTTGTCACAAGATTAAGAGACTCAGGTATAATATCAGTCAGTAGAAGACAAACAGTAAACAATTTATTTTGGTGTATAGACTTATAAGATGTGTGCAAAGTTTTATCTTTGGCCCCACGTAGGCTGTTTGATCTTAAACACTACCATTAGTGAAATATGTAGGCATGTTAGTGATTGGAGTAATATAGAATATTGTTGGAATTATTTACTTCGTAGACTAAGAATGAAAATAATTTGTTTTGGGAATAATGGAAAATTAAAACATCTAGAACATTGGAAAGTGATTTGTTAAGAAGTTTTAAAAACTTTTTTAACGGGTTAAGTGTAGTCTTAGAAATAAAAACATGTTTTTTAAAAGTAAACAGAAATTTAAATAGCAATCTTATAATTATGTATTTTAATGGAAAGTACAAATATGAACATAGAATTTGTAACTACATTAAAATACATTTTTTCTAAATATAAAATATGATACAACTTTTAACCTGTTTCTGTTTTGTTACCCTAGAAATCTTTATCATATGTTATGAGGAAACTATAGGCTAGGATTGTTAGTTATTCTTTGTGATCAAAGTTAATAGGATTTTTTACATCTTTGATTTTTTTTACTACTTAATTGTATTTTGTGGCTGAAAACAATTATGTAACTATACCTTTATTTTATGAAAAAGTGTGACTACACATACCAAAGAGGTAAGAAATTAAAGTAAAAGTAATAAATGTTTAATTTAGCAATGTATATACTCATACTAAAGGTTAAGTACAATTTTATTTGTTGGTTTACATATAATAATAACTGTAATAATTTAACCAAGTATAAAAATGTGAGATTAAAATCTTTAAATGTAATACTAATAAAGTCATTGTGTATTTGTAAAGATTTTTATTCATATAAATGTATATTTTCGATGAAAATTTAGGGGGCAGTGATATTTTCTTGGTCCCTTAATATTTGGATTTTAATAGAGAATTAGTAATACTCAACCTTAAGTTTAAATTTTGTGGGGTATTTTTATTCTTTTTTTTTTTTTAATTTGATGTGTGTGTGTTTCGTACATGTTTGTAAAGTGCACCCTTGTAGTGCAATGCCTACAGAGGTCAGAAGAGGGCTTTGGATCCCCTGGAACTGGAGTTACAGATGGTTGTTAGCCTTCATGTTAGTGTTGGGTATTGAGCCTGAATCCTCTGTAAGAGCAGACAGTGCTCTTAACTGCTAAGTCTTCTCTCTAGTCCCTAATTTTGTATTGTTAAAGGACCTATTTACTAGATTAGTTGGCAGTGTTTTACTTTCTAGAAGATGGGATGAGGTATAAGTATCTGAAATAAGACAGCAATTGTGGATTACATATTGGAAAAAACTAAGGAAACCATCTTGAAAGGATGAACAAAAGGCTAGGAGTAGAAGGAGCCAAATAGGAGACTGTTCAATAGATATGACTGTTTCTCAAGCTGGGAAGCATGAAAATACTGATATGCAACTTTATGGAAAACCTGCTTGGAATTTTATTTGGTAGAACATTGCATAGAAACTTTTGTAAAAATCTTTATTTTTCTTTATATACCAAATGACTTTATCATCTACATAATATTTAAATTGTATTTCAATAAATATTTTGGAGTATAAATAATTTATTTTGTTACAGTGATAGCCCACAACTCTGCGAAGCAATGTGAGCAACATACATTTGTGTATCAAAAATGGTTACAGAAAAGGAAAGAAGAGTACTTTTAAGAATTTTTGCTTTTGATAGTAATTATGGCTTAAGTGTGAAAATTTATTGAGTATATAATCTCAGCCTTTACTTGGATATTAAAAAGAAACTCACCTTTATAATAGTGTAAAGACAGTCCCTTATCAAGTAACTTTGTTCTTCTTCCAAATTTAGTATTTTAGTTTCTAAACTTTTTATGAACAGGAAAAAAAGTGGCAACATTGTTATTGTTTTCTTTTATTTAACTTTCCAAAATTTATCCAACATAATCAGTCACCCATCATTCTGAGTAAGATTTTGAGAAAGTCATTTATAGAAACCCATTTTGTTGAATTAAAGCAAAATGAAAGGCTTTTTGAAATGTAAGTAATTAATTAAGAGTCAAATTAGCAATAGCAAACAGACTATAAATTATAAATATAATTTAATACAGGCACACTTTAAATTAATTTTTCTTATTAAAGATAAATTCAGAGTTGACATTTTTTCCTCTGGGCTCCATTTTGTCCTCCTACAGACATCAGGATTTGGTTTTGGAACCAAGCCAATGAATTCAGGATTAAGACCAAGGCCCTATTTGAGTTTTTATGTATTTATATTTTTGTAGTCCATTCGAGATCAGGGACTATGCCCATGTTAAATGACCTTATTCTTCCCAGGAGAGGAAGTAATAGTAGAATGCATCCTTTTAATGGTGTCATAAACCCTTCCTTCAACTCAAAGGCCACTGGCTGCAGAAGAATGGGCTTTGTAGTGCTGGGTATTAAGGACTCCTTGTTGTTTGTTTGTTTGTTTTTGACATTGTTCATCCCAGGCTCAAACATTAACAAACAACCTGGCCCAGTCTGGGGCTCGGGTCATAGTATAAGAATGGCTTTTATAACATCCAGGCGTATGACTACTAAATCAACTGAGAAAAGCATATTAGTCCCTGGTCTGTGCTAATAAACAAACACCAAAGTTATTTACCTACTAAGCCCAGACTGTGGAATCTTGTCTAAGAGAAAATTCCAGCACAACAACCTGGGCCACCAGCAATTACCATTACGGTTGTGAGTGTGCTTGGACAAGGAGGAAATGGAGTGCCGGTTGCCATTTAGCAGACTCCTGCTGCTGGAGTTCTGTGTCCTTGGTGCCACAATCTACTGCTGGCAGACATTTGCAGAGGGCATCAGGTTACCGGAGTCTGAGAATAAATACAGAAGAGAATCCAGCTCTCTTGTCCTTGAGACGGGAAACAAAAAGACAGGACAGGACAACACTGACAGGATTAGTTCTTTACATTATTTCTGGCTCAAAGGAAGTATTTAATCACTCACATAATTATTCAGTCAACCATGCATTCAAACAAAAACAAATCTGAATGTCTCATGAGAAACAGATCTAGAAAACTAAATTTAGAGTGAAGATTCCTCAGTATTATCCCTCTCTTCCTATAAAATCTTTTGATCACCTGCCTTTGAAGGAATTGTAATGGATAAGGTTGTTCAGCCAAAGTTACCAAAATTACGCAAAGACTAAGCATATAAAATGCTCACAACATACCATTCCGTTGCAGTGTATGCCTCATGCCTTAAAAGGCAGGCAGTGAAAATATTCATCTATTTAGAAAATTCATAAAGCTTCTTTCTTTTTATGTGGACTCCTAATGCCTTAAGCATTACGTATGTGTAATACTCCCTTTTACTTTTACTTTGTCCCATAGTTTCCCTGCTATTTTGGAGTGGGCCATTTGTGCTCTCACCAAAGCCCATTCTTTTCAGTGTTTTTTGGTAGATCCTCTGTGCTTAGGTCAGGTCCCTGTTCAGGTGTCACATACAGTTCCCTTGTATGACTAGTGCTGGAAAACCGAGATTAGACCAGGAGTGCCCTGGTTTAGCTGCTTGGGAGCAATTTAACTGTTAGTGCACACAAGACCTCCTTTGATGTATGCAGAAACATAAAGGGTGGGAGACTTCCATGCCCTGGCATTCCAGGGACAGTTGTCTAATCAGTGGGAGCAGATTATCCTGTAATCCAGCTTCCGTATCAACACAGTCCAAAGAGGTCTGTTAACTCTTCTGAGCCAAGTGCCAGGACCCTGTTAACTATTAGTTAGTACCATACTATTGTCTTTAAAGGACAAGGGGGATGGGGACAACCACTACACAAACCACAAAACCTTTAGCATTATCAAAAACTAAGTTTGAGCGTTCTCTCGTGTATGCCCTCTGCACAGTGCTATCTAGGCATGAAGCAGGCTGAGGACAGTTAATGGTAATTAACATTAAAGCTACTACATGACACTTGGTAAGACAAGAAGAAAAAATAAGTAAGAATTAAATGCTCATCCCACTCCACCCCCGACGCCTTTCAGAGTGATGATGGTGGGGTGGATTTTAGAGAGCAGATCCAGGTCTGTCGGGGATTTCCCAAGGGTGAGCTCCCACCATGCAGGGAGAAGGTGAGTTGGGGCTGTGGTACCCCTCATCTTTTATTTCTCTCATCTTTCCTTCACACTGATTTCAGTGTTGTTGTTAACTTTCCTTGATAACTGTAGATTACTGTATTGTATTGAGACTCCTGTTTCAAAATTTAAAGGCTACAAAAGGCTTTGCAACAAAATGTTTGTTGTTATGGTACTATTCCCTTTTAAGAAGGTCGCCAAGGTCATTAACATAGTCTGTGCCTGTCCAGAAGTCCTGTAGGAACAAGTGAAAGTTGTCTTCCTTAATCTTCTTTTACCTTTCAAGGTAGTGTGCATTACATACCAACTTTCTTCAATTAATATACTTATTTGAATAACTTCTTCAATCTTTTTTAACACACATTTCAAATTGTTACTTTAAAACAAATCTATATATTTAAACAAGAGCTGTTTTCAAAGACCTACTTGAAAAGGTTAACTTTATGCTTCGACTTTATTCATCCGCTGGATGCTCAGACATCTGGTCAACATTGTTCTGGGTGTGCATTTGAGGCTATTTCTGAATTAGATTAATAGAAGTGGGCTGAGTAAAAGGAATCACCATCCTTGTTCTTCATGATTCACTCAATAAGTGGACAGAATGACAAAAGCAATCAACTTTAGCCTGACTGAACAGTCTCCCTCTTGAACTAGAACTCATACTGCCAGGGATCCTGAGTTTTCAGCTGCATTTCTCCATGGTCATAAGATTCCACCATTTGTAATAAATCTCTTTCATTTGTATATTTCTCACCTTAACTAGCTTCTAAACACAATTCAGGAAGACATCTAGATTTTGACTATGGGTGGCTAGTCTGGGAAAAGTATAATTTCAACATATAAATTGTAGTTAAGATATGAATAGAAAGAATGTTGGATGTGCATTGAAAATCACTCCCCATCCAGGAAAACCAGCAGTGAACATCAGAGAAGAACCTCTGAGCTCAACTGGAATGTGACCAGAAATTGTAGCTCTAGGATAGCTGGTCCAGAAACAAGTCATATCTACCTGTAATCTAAAATCAGGTTCAGGGAAATTAAAGCATTTTGTTGTTTAATAAACACTGATTCTTCACTAGCCATTACATCTTCATTTGAAGGAAGAAAAATTCACATTTTGATGACTGAAATAAAGATAACTGAAATTATTTATAATGGTTAACTGAAGAATAGTTTGGGAACACAAACAAAGAAGAAAACAAATAAAATAGAAACAGATAATAGAATATCTTGATAAAAATTATCAAGAAAGAAACTGTGAAAAAAAACCATGAAATGTAAACATAAAGGTGCAAAGGATTGTATTTCACACTGGCCACAGTAAAGAGCACAAATGATGCCATGGAAAACTGAACCATCAGCATGAACAATATTATAAAGTATGTCAATTACAGAAACAAAAGGAAAGGTAAGAGCCCAGTGTCTTGACCTGAATCAGTAGGTAGTCTTAGCACTCAGGAGGCATACACCTTTAATCCTAGCACTCTATAAGCAGAAGCAGGTGGATCTCTGTGTGATCAAGGCCAGCCTCGTCTACATATTGAGTTCCAGGCCAGCTGGAGCTATAGGGAGAACCCCATCTCAGAAAATAATATAATAATAGTAATAATAATGATGATGATGATGATGAATGACTACAGATAAGAGTTGGAGACAGTATGAACTCTTGTTTCTTTAATATACATACATATAGTTGCATACATACATATAGTTACATATAGTTGGGATATATTCATATATGTGGGTTAGTTATATACACAAATATTTATTAAGTCTGTCAGGTAAAGTGGTTTAAAACAAGTAAAATCTCAGTAGCAATGAGAACACTCAGTGTTCAGAACTAGGTTTTTCTACCTTTATCTAATACCTCCTTGGAGAAATTATAATTCCAAGACTAGGCAAGAAATACACAGGATGTACCTGGAGCTGTTGACAGCATCAGTGAGCAAGTGAAGACCCTATAAACTGTGATAGAAACCAATAAATAGAAAAGTTTCCCCTGAAGACGTCTACAGTTTTTATGAAGTACACCCACCTTTTTACTTTGCTTGCGCATTATGTTCTGTCTCCAAAGAGGATGGTAGCATATCCGCAGTTGAACTTTGCTGAGTCTCCCAGTGAATAAACTTGACAAACACAAATCATGGACAGAATATCCAGAGCGATGAGAATTGCTGAACGTATGTGCCTTGATCTGGTGCAGTAAAAACTACAACCTGACACTGTAGTCTTTCTGCCAGAACAATAGAATTCTTTTCTAATAATGGCAATAGTATCAGACAAATCCTGAAGGAGGAACATCGTTTAAATATCTGATCAGTATTCCTCAAAGCTCTCAATCTCATTAATAGACTAGAAAAGTAAGAGAAATCATCACAGCCAAAAGAAACTTAAAGAGGCATGACAAGTAAATGGATAGCTGTATCCTGGATGGAACGCAGGAACACAAAATGACATTAAATAAAACCTAAGGGAATATGGATGAAGAGTGAACTTTGACTGCCCGTCATCCCCTACCACTGAATCCTATAACAAATGCACATACCAGAGCCAGATATGCCAAGAGGGGATTTGGTCTGGGGGAATATATTAGAACTCTCTGTACTATATTTTCTAATTTCCATGAATCTAAATTTTTAAAAATCTCCATCTAAAAATATTTGCAATGCATATCCATAAAGATCAAAGCCCTCTGACAAAAATCAGTAAAGGTCATAGAAAGCTTAGAGAAAGACAATAATAATACTTCTTTCCAATGACTTTCTTTAGCCTCACACATTAAAATCACATTTTCATTTACCAAGTTAGCAAAGGTAAATGTTTGATAACTGTCCACAGCAGCTTCAAACTCTCTTCACAAATTCTTAAATTTTCTTCAAGAGGTGATGCTTAGGCTTCTGCCTTCCCGTGAGTGTGGACTGGGATTACGGAGTCTAGCAGAGGTGATGGTTTGGACTTCCGGGTCTAATTCTCTCCAGGATACTTGCTTTGAGAAAAGCCAGTAGTGGCCTTAAGAGAATGGTCCATTAGCCAAGCAGACTCCATGTTGCCTTCTGTATGTTGCTGATTAACCTCAAATTACCTAGCTGTAAACCTATGAACTACAACAACTGGCCTGGCAAGATATGCCCAGTGGTACAACCGTGGCAGGAGTATTATGGCAGTAAACAACCACTTTATAACTCGATTTAATGTCTTCTTCATAAGATGGAGCCCAGAACTGACATTGATATCAAGCCTAGGAACCTGTGGCTAGACAGGTCACTGGATAATCGAGAGCTTAATGCTACTATTCTGATAAACAGATATAGTATTAAACTGACTCTTTATGACTTATTGTTACACCCATAGATTAATACATCTCTCAACTATCAGCAGAGAAGCTTCCTTATGCAGCACATGGTGGTTAATGCTGAGACATGCAACTGTCCATGATGCAGAGAACAAGAGGCTGCAGAGTGATTATTTCTGAATAGGACACCTAAATCAAACTTCTGCCTTCCATAGCTCAGTGATCATTGCAGAAAAGGGGGCAAACATGATTGTAAGAGCCAGAGGTTGTAGAAAACCACAAGGAAATGGTTTTCCAGGCAGCTGGTCAGTTATTCGCAGTAATGACCACAGCATGTCCAAGTCCTATGTAAACTCAAGCCAGACAAAATTCCAGTACAGATGTGGTGAAGTGGGTAAGAAACTTCAGTCCTACTTGAAGAACTATTGGCAACCAGTGGCTGCTGGGAAATGTAGAGTCAGTCTCTTTTAAGGTTGTGATTCTTGCTAGGTAAACCAGGCTGTAGTGCATGGACCCACATGGAAGTACATTTGGGGACACAACTTCTTTGACTCTATAGGAGATCAAAATTTATTGTATAAAATTTTCAAAGAATTCAATTAAAATTTCTTTTAAGAAGAACCCTGTGGATCTGCAGATGTCCTTCATTTCCTTTTGGGCTTATTTCCCTAGGAAACACGGGCCAGATTTATGTGCAATTTTGAATAGCAGTAAAATCCTTTATATATTTGCAGCTATTTTACTATTTTATTTCTCTTTGTTGTATTTTTCAGTTTTATTATATATTTTTCAGTTATGTGTGTCCCAGTATTTTGAGAAGTATGAAATAAAAACATATGAATAAATTATAAAAATTAAAAAATAAATTGATCTATTACAGAGGAGTCTGTGTGTCAACTGAACAACAACTATATACATATATATATGTATAAACTACAAGTGGTTGTGGGTGCACTGAGGCCCCTTATTTGATTACCAGTGTGTACGTGTGTGCAAACACCATACTGTGCCCCATCCGTATGGCGATTGTGTATAAGCTAAAAGCAAAAGAATAAAGATTGAAAGATAACAACTTATATGAATGGAGAGCCTGTTCTGGGGCCTGTGTCGTAGTGCAGGGAAAAATGGACACTGGGAGATGACGAATGCCCTCAAGTCACAGCCAGCAAGTAGCAGTGCAAAAAGTCCTACTCCAGCATCCTGACCCTTGAGCAGAACACATGACTGTATGAGTAAACAGGTGCATGAGGCCAGAAACCCTGTGCAAAATGTGCCTGTGCCTTAGTGGCTGCCCTGGCTGTGGAGTCCTGCAGTACTATGCTTTGAGAGGTGTTTTCTCAAGCAGATCTGTATCTTTTGCATGTTGTCTGCATGAATAACATGGCTGGCTACATCAAGGATTTCTCTGAAGCCACTGCTCTGTTTTCTTGCACATTGGCTTCCACACTCAGCACTGTTCTCAGCACAGGTTCTTTAACCAGGCTTTCAAGGTGAAAGCACTAACAGCAGTGGGAGCTGGTGATGTGGGTGGTCAACTGTCCCATATTACCAATTCTGCAGGCCCAGGTCTGCAGAGTCATTGTGCCAGGTGTTTCCTGGTCTGAAATCACTTTTGCATCCGATCAGTGCTGGTCAGAATCCATTTCTTCCTCATATGTTCCTCCAAATTCCGGTTTTTAAATATTCACCCCACAACATGTTTAATTAATGAGTTAATGAGTTAATTTCTTGCTGTGTTCTTCCTCTCTCACATGACATCAGTGCATAAATTTATTGGTTATGTCCTTCTTAGATCACCATCACTTCATCCAACACACACAGTAGGCACTATTTAAATATACAGAAACAAGTAAATATATACTAAATTTGAAGAATAATTGACCTGGTTCTTCATTTTCAAATAGTTAATTCTTAGGTCAAGTATAAGTTTTAGCAAGTCATTCGATTCTGTATTTAAAGTTTAATGCCCAGTATGCCCTCGGTGATTGCTCCGGCAATTCTACATTAGGTGCAACAACGTTGCTTCAGAATAATTCTCAAAATTCTTTGGGAGAAAACAACTATATCTATCTTTTATTTCTATCAACTCATCATCTTGTATTATCCATTTCTCTGTATCATTTATCCATGTTTCACTTAGCTATCATCAATCTATCTCTCTGCCATCTAAATATCATCCGTCATTTGTAGATATAGATGTCTGCACCAATCTTGTTAGTATAGTAAGTTATCAAAGGCAAATTCTTTCCATATGGGTATTTTTCCATTTTAAAAGGTGCAGAGAGAAGACTGTTTGTGTGAGTTATCTGTGGGCATGTTGCTTCCAGTGGGAGAGCACAACTGTGGTCCAGCTTGCCCTCCTGCTGAGAAGTAGCCTTGCTAGCTCACGACAGAGGCCTCTCACATCAATTGGTATATTACAGAGAGGAATGACTTTTCCTTTTACATGCCATGGCTCTGTAAAGAAGAAATTTGAAAATGTTTGTTAATTCCCTAAGGCACCATCCTAGCCTGAGTGCTACCTCACACACATAGATGGAGGCGTCTGTGTGAGGGTAAGAGATTGACCACATCAGGAGAATGGTGTGCTTGAATTCAGAGGCTCCGTCTCATAAGTACCTGTCACAGATACCAGCTCCACAAACAGCAGCCGCAGCAGCCACTATTCCAAGCCAGTAGGTATTTGCAAGTTGTGCACTGTACAACTCCCAGGAGTAACAGCACTTCACAGTTCTCTAAGACCATCTGTTAGCAGGCATACTTCCTGCTGTGCTCTGAATGTTTGTGTCCTGGCCATATGTTCTGTTTGTATTTTTAGTTATTTTTCTTATTTTCTATATGTATGTGTATGATGCATGCACATGTGAATGCAGCTGTGTACTTGACATAGCATGCATGTGTCAGTCAACGGATATTCGGGAGTGTTTTGCTCTCCCAACTTGTTTTTGAGGCAGGATCTCTTCTTAATTATGCCCCACTGTGTATTCAATGCTAGTTGGCCTGCAAGCTCCTCAACAATTCTGTTGCCACCTCTGTGATGGTTATTTTTTATCAATGACACAAACTAGAGTCATTTGGGAAGGGGGCACCTCAGATATAGAACTTCACGGATCATTTTAGCCTATGTCCATGTCTGTGAGGCATTTTTAAATGCTAGTTGCAAGGAAGGGCCCGTCCTACTATGGGCAGTAAAATTCCTAGGCAAGTGGGCTGAGCTGTATAAGAACGGTAGTTGAGCAAGCCAGGGGAAGCAAGCCGGTAAGTAACGCTCCTCCGGGGTCACTGCTTCAGCTCCTATCTTCAGTTTCCTGCCTTGAGTTTTTGCTCAGACTACCCTAAGTGATAATTGTTACCTGGAAGGATAATCTGAAATAAAATCTTTCCTTCTCAGGTTGTCTGTGGTCAGAGTGATTTAACACAGCAACAGGAAAAGTGACTAGGACAAAAATTGGTAACGTGTGTGAAGTGTTGCTGTAATGGACCTGAACATGTTGTTTGTGAGAAGGATTATGGAGGCATTTGGACTTTGGCCTGGAAAGGCCTTTGAGTGCTCTTAGCTTAATGAGCTGTTTTGGGAGCTTGGAAGATAAGAATTCTGAGAAATGTGGGTGATAGAGGCTGGACTGGAAGTTTCAGAGGGATTTCTGAGTGTCTCTCAAACACCATCAGGCCTGTTGATAGAATACATTTGAATTAAGAATGTGTGGAAATGAAATCTTTTGTGCTTTACTTGGACAACAGATGCTGGCTGGCTGATGCTGAAAAATCTTCCAAATTGACCGGTCTCATTGTGGTAAAATCTGGGAAGTATTTCTTCAGGGTCAGCACACTAAAACTATAGTTCAGATACAAAGGTTGCATCTCAAACCTGTAGCCAAACCTGCTATACATAGTACTGATTTGGGTGGAATGAATGTGTAGTGTAGAACATTGGTGGCTAGGCACTG
The DNA here is from genome assembly GCA_035773235.1 of Eospalax fontanierii. Taxonomy (NCBI): domain Eukaryota; kingdom Metazoa; phylum Chordata; class Mammalia; order Rodentia; family Spalacidae; genus Eospalax; species Eospalax fontanierii. Next base: position 35,291,831 of record CM069547.1, read on the forward strand.
TGTGAAAGTGTTAGAGTCTTTACATAGAGATTAGGAGAAGCCACTGGAGAAGGTACAGCCTCAGTTGCAGTGAAGACTCCACACTTGAGGGGGTCATGGAGAGAAGCTGACACTTGACATCATGAGAGGCCAGAAGAGGCCATTAGAGAGGGTTCACCTTCAATTGCAAAGAAGAATCCAGCATATTGGAGATGCCAGGATGTACACTACTACCAAAGTCAGGCACACACAGAGCTGAGCCAGCTTGAGCCTACAGAAATAAGCTGTGTTTGTTGGGGATGGAAGATCCTGAGAAGTGAAACTTCTCAAGCCCTTTGGCACCCAGAAGATTCTGATTCCCAGACATCAGACACTGAGATACAAGAATTTTCCACTATGCTGTTGAAGTTTGGCTTTGCTTAAGTAAGATTATTTTTGTGATATGGATCTTTCCTCTTGCAGTAAGAAAGTATTTGAACTGATTTTTGTTCATAGGAGCCCACAGTTTAGAAGTTTGGATGTTTGAATATATTAATATTTTTTATTTTTTATGTGTATGAGTATATTGCCTGAATATATGTAAGCACACTGGTGTTGTGCAATGCTCATGGAGGTCATTAGAGAAACTGAAGGTATGGATGGTTGTTGGTTGCCATGTGGGTCCAGTACACCAAAGGCAGTGTCATCCCTAGGCAGGTGGGCCTGGGCTCTATAACACAGTTAGCTGGGGAAGCCAGAGAGAGCAGGCCAGTAAGCAGTGTTCCTCAGTGTTCTGCTTCAGGCTTCTGCCTTAAATTCTTCCTTGATTTCCCCTAGATGATAGATTATAACCTGAAAAATTAAATTTTTTTCTTCTTCAAGTGGCTTTTATTCACGCTGTTTATGAGAGCAACAGGTAGCAAACTAGACAACCTTCCATCTTTCCATCTTTCCAGAGTGCTGGGATTACTGGTTCATGCCTCTGAGTTGGGATTTTTATGTGGAATCTGAGGATCAGCCAAGTACCTTTACCACTGAGCCACCAGCTTTATATGTCCATTTTGATTTAAAAAAAAAAAAAAAAAAAAACAACAACAACAACAAAAAACCTTCTATGAAGCCTAGACTTACCTGGAGCTTACTATGTAAGAATGGTTTAGTTCAGATTCTGTTTTCCTGCTTCAGTCCCTTAAGTTATATGTCCTTTTTAACCCTTGAACTGACATGGAACTATAACTTGAGTTCTGGAGGTTTGGTCAGATCCAGGTTCGATTGTGTTTGTTTTGGTTTTCTTTCTTTGCTCTCCTTGTAAGAACGTCATAGATAGTACTGGTACTTCCTACTGTGTGTCATCAAAAAGCTCGGGGTGCTCATTCATGTCTTTGTGACATTAAGGTTGATTGATGGGTTCAAGCGCTAATGGTCTCATGCATCCTCTGTGAGTTTCTTGTCTTTCATCTGGTGGTAGTGTCAGCACTGAATGCTGTCTACTATCATTTTCTCTTGGGCTTGCACGACGGTAATGCTGTCTGTGACCTTTTGCATTTATCAAATGGAATTATTTGAAGAACATGCATTCATCATATCCTTTTCTCTTTCATGAATTATTTTGAATAATTTCTATTTCAGTTTTTATGATTTTTTTTAATTTAATATGCAAAGCAAACAGGTTTTACTGTGGTTTTACCACTTTTTTGATCTTCTTCCCCATACCCTGCTCCCTCTCTTGGTTCTCCTTCCAACCCCAGTTTGTCTCATATGTGATATGTATTCTGTGACCTGATTTTTCCGTTCCTAACACTTTTGAAATATTTCTAATTTAATGTGTGTAAATGTTTTTCATGAATGGATATATGTCCTCCTTATGTATACAGTACCCACAGAGACTAAAAATGGTGTCATATCCTGGGGAACTGGTGTTACAGATGGTTGTCATCTAATATGTGGGTGCTGGAAACCAAATCTGAGTCCTCCGCAAGACCAGTAAGTGCTCCTAGCCAAGAAGCCATCTCTGTCGCCTCCTAACTCTGTCTAAAGATCTCATTCCCCATCCATAGTCCCCTTTTTAGTTTCATGACCTATATCAATACACACATGTATATGAAAAGCAAAATTTAGGATCTGCGTATCAGAGATAACATTCTGTATTTTTCTTTCTGGTTCTCAATCACTTGCTTGAAATAATAATTTTCAGTAGCATGTATTATTTTGCAAATATAATGATTTGATTTTCTTTGCAGGTGAATCAAATTCCTTCATGTATTTGTACCACAATTTCATTATCCGTTCACCTGTTGATGGGCATCTAGGCTGATTCTGTTTCCTTGCTATTGTGACATTGCGGCAGTAAACATGGATGTGTGGGTATTCTGCTGCGGTTCTTAGTCTTTTTCGCTAGGTTCCCAGGAGCGGTATAGTGGATCGTACAAGTAATACTATTTTCATGTTTTAAGAAGCACACATACTAATTTCCACAGTAGCTGAAAAAGTTTCCATTGTGAATTAGGCTTTCCTTTTCCCCACAATTTCATCAGCATTTGTGTATGTGTATAATGCACTGAGTCCATTTAGTGCTGCTCAAGTGTACATGTGTATAGGGCTACCCACTTGAGATTAGATCATTTCTCTGGGAGGTAGTCATGGAGATTCTCCATCCTTCAGGATCCATTGATTGCCTGTAGTTCTTCATCTTGAAGTGGGGCCCATAACATTCCCCTTGTCACCCTTTGTGGATCAACTGGCTTTGTCATTATGTATCTTTTGAGGTTACCATACCAGATGCCACTGGTGTGGTTTCCCGTCATGTCTAGAATGTCTTGCCACTCTAACACTTACAATCTTTCCACTCCTTCCCCTGTGATGTTCCCTGAGCCTTCAGGGTAGAGTTTGCATTGCAGATATATAACTTAGAATGGGACAGTTCACACTCACTTATTCTTTGCATTTTGACTAATTATAGAAGAAAATTCTTTGATGAGTGCTCAGGACTATGCTTGTCAGTTTATATAAGGATATGTATTAAAATATAGTAAGAAATTGCATTGATCTAGGAAAATGACATTAGTTTTTTTTTTCCTGGGGTCTATGACATCTCCAGTCATATGTACTTGACTACATTTATAGTACCATACAGGAATTCCCTCCTAGTGAGGAGGTCTTAAGTCCTATTAAGCAGTTGTTGATGATCTCCAAGATAAAAATGCCTCTATTGCACCAATAGAGATAAATTGCCAGGCAGGGCATCATTGGGATTTTTAAGTTTTACACCTTTGTAGAACCATTGACTGATTTTATTTTTTGGAGTATTTCATAGTATCTTCTGGTACTATAAAGGCTAGACTTCAGCGAGGAGGTTTCCAGGACAGTTCCAGCTCACTTGATCCAAAACCTTGATCCACTCTATGTCATATCTTTAGCAATAGGGTCTTACACTCCAATTCTGACAGGCAATCAAGGGCTGGGAAAATAGTCTGTGTTATTTTGGGAGTCACTTAGGCTACCTTAACCAACAACTTGAAGGGAGGTTTCCCTTGCTTGGCACCGTGATTTTTATTACCTAGCCTTCAGTTATACATATGTGCTCACATATTGTGTCTGTTTTTCAGGAGGCCTAGTAATACTTTTCCTTTTGGCTTTCCATACCACCTAGTTATTATTTATCTCTCTTTCCTCTCTCTCCCTTTATATAATCTTCCTTCTTCCATCTTCAAAGTACCTTCCATACAATTCATATGAAATAAAATATTTAATATTATCAACTGTATTCATTACTTGTCTCACTGCTGCAACAAAATACCTAACAAAAGCAACATAAGGAATGGAGGGTTTATTTTCATTTACAGTTTGAGAGTACAGTCCATCTTCATGGCAACAGTTGAAGGTAGCTCGTCGTTTTGCATCTGCAGTCAGCACACTGAGAGCGATGAATGTTAGTGATCAACTTGCCTTCTTTTTGTTCAGCTAAGGGCATCAGCCACTGTGGTAGTGCCCACCACAGTTAGGGTCTTCCTACTTCAGTTAACCTAGTCTAGATGAGCACTAATCTGTGTGCCTAGAAGCTTGACTCCTAGATGATTCTAGTTCCTGTCAAGTTGACAATCATTATGAGCCATCGCATCACCATTCTTTGGCAGCTTAACTCCCAAGCACACTACTTTACAGCCTAAACTTCCATCCCTTATCCTCATAGGCTCATGGTCCTCTCATATAGCAAAACACATTCAGTACAAAAAATCCCCATAGTCTAACAATTTCAACAGTGTTTATAAATTGAAAGTCTCTTCTGAAAGTTAAGGCAGTCTCTTAACTGGAGTTCATACAATATAAATTTTTAAAAAAAACATGGCAGTTCAAATGTACAAAGAAATAAAGTAAGCATTGTAGTTCCAAAAGGGAAGAATTGTGGCATAGCAAGGAGCCACTGCTCCAAAGCAACACCAAAACTCAGCAGAAAGAACACTGCATGCTACAATTCCATGACTTTAGGCCTGTGATGGAATTTTCTTGGCTACCAAAAGTTTGGGTAGTACTACCCCTCTAACTTTGTCATTACAACACATAGAGCTTCTCTCTCAGGCCAACACCACTCTATACCTTCAGGTTACTTCATTATATGTCCTAGGGTCGTGGTATCACCAATGGCCGAGAGGATGTATTGAAATGCATGCTTCAATTTCAAAGAATCATGCAGTGGCTTCCCATGGTCTGCTAGAAAAACAGTACCACAAGCATGGTGCTGCCAAGTTCTGTTTCCAGTATGATATGGAACCTGGCTTCCTTGGACTTCAGTTATACGCACCCTTGATGTCAACCCTGAAAAAAATGCTTCTCTAGACAGGTGCTTTTAAGGAGCAGGGAATGCTTTCAGTGGCACTATCTGTTTCAGATTAGTCTCTTTCTTTTAGGTAAAATTTCATTTTCACCAAATGGAGCCTTCCATGTGTGATGTCTTGCTCTCAGTGCATATTTCTTGTTGTCTAAGTAGAAATTACTAGGTTTCTGTGTAATAAAGGTAATCTGTTATCAAATTATAGCTGCTTTCCATTCTGCCTTGCATATAAGGTAAAATCGTTCGAACTCTTTTCCTCACAAAAATACACATTTTTCGTTTCTTTATGCTTCACATTTTGCTATGTCTCAATTTAGAGCTGGATGAGAGCAGTAAACAGCAATCATGCCACAACTGAAATGCTCTCTTGACTTGAGATTTCCTCTGCAAACAAATTAGTCCGCTTAAATTCAATCTCATTGATGTTTTAGGGACATCAACAAAATGAAAATCAGTTTCTTTGCCAGAATATCACATGAGCAGCACCTAGTCTAGCTCCTGAAACCTCAACAGCCTGGTCACCATTATCCACACTTCTCTCAGTGTTCTTGTTTTTCAAGCTCCCACTAAAGTGGCCCATTAAGTTCTGCTTGTAGTGTTGAAGGACCCTTTTAGACCAAAGTTCCAGACCCTTCCACATTCCTACCCTAAACCAATTCCAGAGACCTAAGAACTATATGGTTAGGTTAACCACAGCAACAGCCCCACTTCTTAATAAAATTTTTATGGATTAGTTACTTGTCTCCTAGATTCAGGAAAGTAACTGAGAAAAGCACCTTCGGGAAGGAAGGGTTTATTTGGGCCCCCAGTGGATGGCGACATTTGTCTGAAGCAGTAGTTACATTGTATTGACAGTCTGAAAGCAGAAAGCCAGGAAAACTAGTGCTCACCTCACTCCTTTTGATATAGTCCAAGACCCCAGTTCATGCATTGGCACTACCCACACTTAAGGTGAGTCTTCCAAAAGTCAATAAATCAAAAGCAAAGATTGCCTCACAGCTGTGCTCTGAGGCTTGTCTCCTAGAGAATTCTGGATCCTGTCAAGTTGGCAATTGATATTAAACCTCAGAGAAACAAACAGACATAATCATCTTTTTCAGAAAACTACAATGAACAAAGGCAGAATAAACGTTCTTTTCAAATGTACACGGAAGAAGCATCAGGAGAGAAAATTAATTAAATCGTAGCATTTTCAGTTATTGAATTTTTACAAAATTCTTTGATCACCAAGAAATTAATTCAGAAAAGGGAAAGCAATAATGCATTACAAACAACCTAAATATGTGGAAATGAGCATCTAATTAAATTCTGTATCAAATGAACCACCAAGGAAATAAAAAAATGATTGGCAAATGCAATATATCAAAATTTGGGGAATACTTTCATGTTTGGTAGCAAAAGAAAGATAATTATCTAATTTAGTAAAAAAGTAAAGTTTAAATAAATGATTATGAGTTCCTACTCTATAAAACTACAAAGATGAATAAATTAAATATGATGTATATAGAGTAAGTTCTATGATATGAACAACAGAAACCAATGAAATAACAAACAACAAATTAATTAAAGCTTTCTAAGGAACTTCCTTGCTGTTTCCCAAAGTGGCTGCCAAGTCTGTCCTCCCGCCAATGTTCCCACATTGTCACCAGCATTTTTGGCATTTATTTTCTTAACCTTGGCCATTCTCATTAGGGTAAGAGGAATCTCAAAGTAGTTTTGATTTTCATGTCCATGACTGTTGAAGATGTTGAACCTTCCATTCTTAGTCATTTGTGTTTCTCCTTTTAAGAACTCTGTTCAGATCTAAAGTTCACTTTTTGAAAATGGATTTTCTGTTCTCTTTTTAAATACATTTAATTATTTTAAGTTTTTATCTGTATGCGTGTATTGCCTGAAGATGTGTAAGCAGACCCACATCACGCAGTACCCATGAAAGAGAGAAAAGGGTATTGTATTCCCCTGGACCTGGAGTTAAAGATAGTTGTCAGCTGTCATGTGGGTGTTGGGAATTGAACCTAGGTCCTCTGTAAGAGCAGCCAGTGATCTTAATTGCTGAGCCATTTCTTGATCCTCATTGTTTGTCCTTGATGCTTTGCTTTCTTAAATTCTTTGTATATTTTATTTATTAATTTTCCTGAATGTATAGCTTGTGAATTTTACCATATGATATACAGTTATACCATTGCTGGACATATATCAAAGAACTATGCTTCCTACTACAGAGTTCCTGCCTGCCCATGCATGCTCATTGCTGCTCCATTCACAATAGCTAGAAAATATAATCATTGCTCTGAATAAAGTTACTTTGCTACTTTTGCAAATCTATGTCATTCTTTATTTCAAGTCTTTGAATAACAGACCAATAAATTGTAAACAACTGGTCCAGATTTCTAGTAGCAGTATCAGATGGCTGATTGTCACCCAAGGACAGCCATCTATTACAAGATAAATAAAGCTTCACTGGAAACAACAGATTATATAGCTACCTAAGTTACATCTTGTGCTAAAAGATCAGAATTTCTCTAAAGGTGACTTGGGAACTCATATTTTAAAAAAAAAAAAAAACCTCCACTGTGAGTTGTTATACTCAATCTATTTTGAGGATTATCCTCATGCCCATTATCCACACAAAGTATTTATTCATTTAAATTATTTTTTGCTAAGTATGAACCAGGTTCTAATTAGGTAGCCCAGACTGGCTTTGAACTCAAAATCTTCCTGCCTCAGCCTCTCAAGTACTGCCAACATACACATGTTGCCACCATGCCTGGCCGGAGTAAATTGAGCCATTGATTCTCAAATTCAACTTGCTTCAAAATACAGCTGTTTGATGGCTTTAAGAAAATATATGCCACATTGTTTTCTATTCAGACCAAAAGGAAAACGTAAGGAGAGTTTAAATGCTGCAACTTGAATTCCAGCAGACTCTTCCAAAAATGCTGCTTCTTTATGCTAATCCCTTTGGATTGCGACATAGTGAGGAATAAGTCGCATGGAACTATGGTTTAAAGTAAGCATTTATTTTGGTTTTTCCTGCCTTTGCCACTTACGCACACACATTTAGGTATAATATCTTACAGCAGCCTTTAAATCTCAGGAAAAAAATCACATTTGTTTTTGATAAAAATCTTCTAAGCAAACACATTTTTTTCAATAAACTGAGAGTTTCTTCCAGTCTCTGTTAATTATATTCTAGCCTCCCTCAACTTCTCCCAGATCCACCCATACCTCCCTACCCATTCACCTTCATGCTTTTTTCTCTCTTTCTTCATCAAACACAGTTTGTGTTGCCCAAACACTCATGAGTATAGAAGCATCTCAACCTGCTAGGGGACACAAACTTAGCGAAGACTGACTGTTCCCCTCCCAGCAGCTCTTTTGTGCCCCTAGCTTCTTAGTGTTGGGGCTGCATGACCACCTGCCTGCTCCATGTTAGAATTTTGCCTGGCTCAAGGTTGAGCCGATATGGTTCTTATTGTCACAATTGTTGCAAGTTCCTCTGTGCAACTGACCCGATGTCTGGTAAACATTGTTTTGTTGTAGTCCTTCATTACCTCTGGCTCTTATATCCTTCAACATCCTCTTCTGCAAAGATCTCTGAGCACTGTGGGAGAGATGTGATATAGATGTTCCATTTAGGACTAAGTGTGCCATAGTCTCTGTTTCTCTGTTCCTTGAACAGCTGTGCAACTCTGGGATAACTGCCTTCTACTGCAAAGAAAATACTGTCTGATGAGGAGCAAGCTATGCATAAATCTATGGGTATAGCAGTAAGTCGTTAGGAGTGATTTAGTATTATATCCATATAGTAGGATTTTAGTAGAAGGTTGTCCCCAGAGACTACAACCTATAACCACAGGCTCTTGGTCAAGATAACAGTTCTAGGTATGGATTCTATATCATGTATCAGGTCTTATATACATTCATAGAGAGTATGGTCGGTTATTCCCATAACACTAATGCCACTATTGCACTAGAGGACATAATTTGCCATGTTACTCATTTTTGTAGCTCACAAGGTTCACAACTGGGCATGACTGATAATTAGCCTTTCTCCTTTTATAGGTTGCATATCACTTTTCAGCATTATGAAAGATGGTCAGTAAGGATGAAGCTTCCAGGTTAGTGTCCCCTTGATTTCTCCATGTTCTATGACTAAAGAATCTGTTGTCTTCAGCAATGGTACCTTACTTCCAAGTTCTGGAGGGTAGCTAAGAATAAGGGCAATAGCTTGTAATGTTTGGAGACCAATGGGATCCTATTGGCAAATGATTTGAAGACAGGTAACCCATTCTTGGTAATGGGGTCTTTATTTGTAAGAAAAGGGGTCTAGTTGGGGTATTGTTCCCCTGTTATAGGATAATTCCATTTAAATGCTTTTTATATATGCATATATTTTGGAGCATTATGAAATAATCAGTTTCCATATGGCTTTTTAAAAGACCTCTAGTGCTAGTTATCCCTTCCCATAATCCCCCTTGCCCTACACCCAACCCACACACACATTTAATCATTGATGTTACATTATTACTTTGTATCCTTTCATATCTACTATCATATTTCCCTTTCCTTGAAACACTCCTCTCCTGCCCTTTCACATGGCCACTTACTAGTTTCCTAACTTCTAGGGAAATTCCAAATAAAATACACAAATCTAGGTATTCAAAGTGAACAACCACATGCGAGAGAAAACGTGTGACATTTGTCTTTCTGGGTCTAGGTTACCTCACTGAGGATGACTGTTTCTGGTTCCATTCGCTTACTTGTGAATTTCACAATTACTTTTTTAAAATCAGTGAACAATGTTCCATTGTGTAAAAGTACCATATTTTTCTTATTCATTCAACAGTAGGTGGACATCTATGCTGTTTCCATTTCCTATCTATTTTGAGCAGGGCATTAATGAACATGGATGATGAAGTAGCTCATTAATCGGCTATAGAGTCTCTTTGGATGCCTAATAGTGGCATAGTTTGGATTTTGTGGAAGATTGATTTCTAGCTTTTGGAGGAACTTCACATTGGTTTCCATAGTAGTGTAGTTGTTACTCCAATCATTAGTGAATAATTGTTCCCCGTTCTCCACATCCACAGCAGTATCTATTGCCATTTGTTTTTGCCTTTGTATTTGTCTGTTGCTACTGCAGCTGGTTTTAGTTTAGTTTATTTGATCTCATCCAGTCTTACTGAGCTTAGATGAAATCTTAAAGTAGTTTTGAGTGTATTTCATGAAAGTTAAGAATGCTGAACATTTTTTGAGGTTATCTGATATTCATTTTTCTTCTTTTGAGAACTCTGTTTAGTTCCATACCTCATTTTTAAAAGATTTTATTATTTTTATTTCATGTGATTTGATCTGTTTCTTTTGCATCTTTCAATATATTTTCTGTTTGGTACATTAGTGATTTGACTATTAAATGATATGGAGAATGTCTTTTCTGGTTCTGTCTACTTGGTGTTCTATGTGCCTCTTCCACTTTGATAGATAACACTACACTTACCTTAGGCTGGGAAATTTTCTTCTACAATTTTGTTGCAAATATTTTCTTTGCCTCTGACTTGGGTTTTTTCTTTCATCTGTGATTTATAACTTCTGTCTCTTTATAATGCCACAGAGTTCCTACATGGTCTAGTCCTGGGTTATTTTAGATTTAATATTTTCTTTGACTGAATTATAAATTTCCTCTAACTTGTTTTTGAGACCTGATGTTCTCTTTTTCACTTGATCCAATCTGTTTCTGAGGCTTTCTATTATTTTTAACTTCCTGAGGCTTTCATTGCAAATTTTATCTCAGCTTGGATTTTGTTCTGAACTTCTCTTTATTACATTCTAATTTTGTATCTAGAATTATTTTACTTATTTCATTCAAGTGCTTATGTTTTTATGATCTTCATTCAGTTTTTTATTCATATCCTCATTGTGTTCCTTAAACATATTATAATTGTTATTTTGAAACTGTTGTCTTTTACATTAGCTAAACATTTTTCTCTGAAGACATTATGATGGGGAACATTAATTTCTGGTGGGGACATGTTGCCTTGGTTATTCATGTGGTTTGTGTTTTTGCAATGGAACATAGGCATCTGTAGTTATGTTGTTGGTAGTGTTTCTTGGTCTGCGTATTAGTTACTTTTCAGTGGATATGGTAAGACACCATGTCCAAAGAAACTTATAGAAGAAAGAATTTATTTGAACTGAAGATTCCAGAAGGATTAGTCTGTCATGGTGAGGAAGAGGGTGGCAAGAAGTGGCTGGATCAGGAAGTAGTGCTCACATCTTCAATCAGGCACAGGAAACAGAGAGAGACAGGAAATCTGACAAGGCTTAAGAATTCTTAAAACCCACCCCTAGTGATATGCCTCATCCACCAAGGATGCACTTTTTTAACCTCCTAAAATAGTGCCACCAAATGGGGACAAAACATCCAAATACTTAGAGCCTATGGGAAACAGTCTCATTCAATCCATTGTGGCACTTATGGAAATCTGATCACACTTTTGTTGAGTGGCATTTTGATTTTTGCTTGCTTTTACTCCAACTTGTCAGGATATGACTCTACCTAACTGCTTGGGGTTGAGCTTTGGGGTCATTCTGATGTTATGGGTCAGATTTCATAAGGTCTCATAGTAGTACAGAGGTGGTGTGCCTGCTAAGCTACATGGTAGGTGCACTAGGTCTGGAGTCCCTGTCTATGTGTTTGAAGGCAGAGAGGAAGAGAAGAGACTATAATCTTGGAAATCCACCAGGCTCTTGGCAGCTTAAGTACAAGCTCTATGCTGCCCTAGTCAGATCTGGGACTGTTGAACTGTAGAGAGGAAGAGGAAAAGCTTGGATCTGGGACACTCCAGGTAGGCATGATGTGTTTGATGACTGCAGAGGGTGGGGGCTCAGTAGGGTCTAGAAAACACACTGAGCTCTTAGAGGCTGTGGGGGCTAAAAGAACCCAGATAGCCCTGGGCATATCATAGAATTTTCTTTATTTCTGTCTTCTCTTAAGGAAAATGGTCGCAGTCTTTCTGACCACTTTGTAAAAACAATGTCAGATGTTTTGTTTCTTAGGTGTTCCAAGTCTCAGCCCTCATCCTAAAGGCAACTAAAAGTAGTACAGACATTCATCATAAGAGGAATCAAGTATAGCTCTCATAAATTTATCATATATACTATTGACCACAGGGCCTTTTTCTGCTTAATAAATCTTATTCAGTGGCTTTCTTTCAATTTCTGTGAAGACAGAAGTAAAGATCAAGTGACCTCAGACCACATATCTCAGCCCTGAACTACCTGGAAGAAGTCCTCTGTGTGTGTGTGCCCTTGCATTCCTGACCGGTGGGTGATCCTTGAATTCTTCCAGAAATCCCAGTGTTTTTTTCTTAAACTCCCTCTATGTCCCACAGACCATACCTTTCTTTCTGCCTTCCTTGCTGTTGAGTGTTTGCGGTAGAATTTTATATTTTAAAATATTGTCAACACAAAATTGCATTTCAGTGTTTAATATATAGTGTTTTTAAAGACAACAGACCAGAAAAAGAACAGGCAGCTTTCCAAATACTGCCCAGTATGCTTTCTTCATAAAAAGGGAGCCGTTGCTTGTGATTTATTTTAGCTTTATGATGTTCCTCTGCCCATGGGACAGATTATACCAGTGGTCAGCATTCTGCTAGGGGCAGCTTGTAGTGGGTGACTGTGAGGCACTGTGCTTTTCATCCTGACTTCTGTTCTCCCTCTCCTGCCCCTTCTCCTCTTCTTATCATTCCTCTAACTTCCCTCCTTCCCTTACACACACGGTCCTCTTCGCCTTCCCTTCCTCCCTTCTCTCTTTGTCTCCTCTTACTTTCCCCTTCGTCTTCTTCCTCCTGTCTTTCTCTTCCTCTTCCTCTTACTCTTTTTCCTCTTTTTAATTTCTTTTTTTTCCGGAGCTTTCAGAATAGAGCTAGTTTAGATTAAATGGATGTCAAATATTTGAAAAATTAAGTAATTATAAGGGGAAATATCCCAGCTAGCACAGGGCCATGGCAAAATGCCAAACCAATGATAATCCGAAAGGTCTTCTGGAGATCTAACAGTAGTCAGATGAGGGAATCCATCCAGGGCTGTTACATATACAGTATAACCTTTATTTCTTGACTTCAAAGCAACTGAAATAATCTGTTCCTTAAATACTATAAAAGCTGGGATTTACCAAGCTATAAAAGGCTTCTATGTATAAATTACATAGATAATTTTTTTTATGGGAGCAGCATTTTAGGCTAGAGATGCACAGGTTGACCATATGTTTTAGTTTACACACGACAGTTCTGGTTTATGCCTGCTGTCCCAGTATAGTTAGTTATATATAGCTTCTCACTTCACTCCAGTGCCTTGGTTTGATGTCAAGTTATATGTTCACACAAGCAGCTATACTTACATATACTTTTGATATTTCAGAGATTTGAGTAGCACAGAATCATGACTAGCCTGCATATTTTTATGTTAAAAATTATTTCAGAGGTCTGACTATGGTTGAGAGTCCATTTATACAGACACAGTTGCAGGCTCTTAACATATGATATAGTAAATGCTTCTACACACTGGGTTAAGAGATCTGAGTGACTGTTGGACTGTAGGATAGATGAAAACTTTTGGCTAAGAAATGCTATAATGTCCCATGAAAAGGATTAGTGTGAAATCATGAGCAAAATGAGGCACTGTGGGTGACTGGGCCAGCAGATTCGTCCTTCTGTGAGGTGTGTAAAAGAATTGTGTCTGAGCCATGAGGCTTCAGAAGTAGCTTCTAGAATATGGAAATGTATCCACTCTCCACTTGAACCCAAATCATACAAGATGAAATGCGCAAAGAATGAGAAATGCGAACAGTGTGAGTGTATTAGCCTCCATGAAGACTGGGGATTCTATAGGATGCTGGTAGTGCCTCTGCTGGCTGGACTCACAGGATATGCTATTTGCATGAAAAGAATGCACAAGATTTAAATTTTAAAATAGAAGGACCTTGTGAGGTTTGCAGAGGAATTTTAAGAGGAATTTTCAGAAATTCTTCATGGTACTATGAAAAGTGGACATTTAGTTATGGTTATAACTTATCAGAATGCTCTAAGTTACATTATTAAGAATTTGCAGGTTATAGATCGTTTTTTGTCAAGCTTGTTAAACCTAGTGATATAGCAAGTTGCAGCCAAGAGCAATGTCTTACATCATAGTAAGATGCTGCTTGAAAGTCTCATCTAACATGCAGCTTTCAGATGTCTTTCAGTGAGCGACTGAGCAAGAAAGAAAACTGCCTTGGGTGCAGCTCTTACTCGTTGAGTTTTAAGAACGTGTGTGTGTGTGTGTGCGCGCGCGCGCAAGTGCATGCTTGCACACACATTTATTTTCTCTGCTGAATTCTATACACCACCATGAAAAGCAAGGACAAGTTTCATGTTTTACAACTATAGATACTGGTGCTGACAATGGAGATAAAGTCACAGTGATAAAGGGCTTCAGGAGCAACTACAGCTGCCATGCACATGAATTTGGTAGAAATGCCAGAAGAAAGAGGCACGTTCATTGTCACTTTTTCCTCTCAGGTGGTAATGTTCAATATCGCATTTCAAATACATTCATCAAGAATCTCTCTCAACTGTGTAGATAAAGCCTCCCTTTTGTTTTTATCTGAGACGGAACTAACCACTAACAAGATGAAGGCGAATTCTAAACCTTTTTTCAACCTCAAGAGTTATTAAGCATTATTCAACCTAAAAAGTAATTTCTTTAACCCATTTACCTTGATATTATAGACTCTCTGAAAGTCAGGAGTGTATTTCAAAATTCTCCTCTTCACATAGACTATAGAGACCTATAAAGTTAAAAACGCTAAATCATTCTCAATTGAGCAGAGCTGCCTCCATCCCCAACCCACAAACTCAATAAGAGAAGACTGGGATCATTTTGTCTAAGTATGGCCAAATAAATCTGGATCAGAATGTTCTTAATCTTCATTTCCTTTAAGAATATTTAATTTCCTGCACTACTGTCAGATAGTATAAAAAAATGAATTTGGAATTTCTAAAAAACGATGTGAGAAAATTTAGAAGATTTTCTGCCATGAGTGTTAAATTGTGTGTTGATCTTCATAAAACTCCAAAATTTTGTTTTTGTGATCTCTATACAATTTATGGGAATAAAACTGAGTATAAGATATAAAAGCATAGGTAGGAAATATGGAAATAAATTTCTCTGTGAACACCAAACAATGCTATGAACTACAGTTTGCGTAGAAAGAACTTGTACCTATTTTCAGCAGAATGAAGCTATTGGGTTCTAGAAGTATCTTAGCATGGTGCTATCCCAGGGACGCACAGTCTGATGCAAGGGTTGAACTCTTGAGGTTTTGAGAAAGGATCAGCAACAACACCAAACTCTAGAAATTTAGTAGACCTTTGAGTGTTGAGAGTAACTTTAAATCTGTTGAATATAATAAAAATGAAACTTCATTTCACTTTATATTTTTCCATAATTTTGCATAGCTATATTATAAAACCAGAATTATTTTTCAAGACCCGTCTGAGCCCCTATGATCAGAAACATGCTCATACACATTACTTTTGACTGGTTCTTCAAAAAATATAGAAAAGAAGAAATATCTTTGTAAATCATGACTCAGAAGGATCATTGAAGTATGCCAGTATTTATAATTGATCCTAGGGTATTCTTTTAATGGAGACAGGAAAAATGAAAACTGATAGAGAACAGACTTTGGATTTGGAACATCTATAATTAATAATTTCATTTACATGAAACTTGTTAAAAATTAAGGCCATGGAGTCTATAGGGAAGAGATGACAGGAACCTAGCTTCAGTCCTAAACTTGGAAACCCTAATTCAAGGAAACTGTATTCCTGTGTTTGACTGACATACTTTGTTCTGTGCCCCCATGCACACCATCTAGCTAGGTCTCCAATACTGTCCATCAAAACACAAAATCCAAAGTGCACTGGTCATTAACTGAGTTACAGCCTGCACAGTGCACTACCTCAGAATTCTACAATATTCAGAGTACCAACCCAGAGAGGTCATAGCTCTGCCTTCACAGTCTCAGGGAACACCACATTCAACACACTGATAAATTTAAGAGTGATTTGTTTCCTTAAGAAAACAGATGAAACATCAAGCAGGTGTTCTAGTCCGTGGGAGGCAGAGGAAGGATTTCTGTGAGGTCAAGTTCACTCTGGTCCACATTGTAACTTCTAGGTGGACTAGAACTAGGGAAGTGCTGCCAGAACAAACAAACAAAAAAAGAAAGAGAGAGGCAAAAAAGAAAACAGGTAAAATTATGTCCCTTTCCCTCCTTCTCTGTCTTTCTCCCATCTGTCCTTCCTTTGTGTTGGGGACTGAAGGAGCTTCTGATGTTCTTGAGTAAATTCTCCAGCACTAAGCTACATCTCCAGACCCTATTTGTCAACTTTAAATGTCCTATTTACCATTATTTTAAAACTCTGTATCAAGACTATGAATTTGTTTTGATTTTTTTTCTATAAGTGGGTAACAATAACAAAAATCCTGAATATGAACTCTTTAAGAGTAATTTACAAATTTAATTTTTATATGTTCTCTTATGTATACGAGTGCATGTTGGCAAGTGCACCCATGAATTCAATACCCCTGGAAGCCAGAAGAAGGAGCGTGATCCCCTGGAACTGGAGTTAAGGACAGTTGTTAACCACTATGTGGGTGCTAGGAACTGAATCCAGGTCCTCTGCAAGAGCAGCCAATGCTCTTAACTGATGAACTAACTTTCCAGCCCCTAAGTGTAATTTCTTAAACACAATTACTATATTAACTTTTTTTGGTCTTTTTAGACACGGTCTCCCTTTAGTCCCAACTGGCGTGGAACTGGCTATGTAGGCCAAGCTGGCCTACATCTCACAGAGATCAACCTGCTTCTGCCTCCCAAGTGCTGGAATTAAAGGATATGTGCTACCACACTTAGATCTATATTTAAGTTTTAACAGTATGAAATATGTAGTTTTTGCTAGAAAAAAATTTTTGCTAGAACTAATTTTTTTGCTAAAAAACCAAAACATAAACAGTAATAAATTGATCTATGCTAAGAAGAAATACAATATTCAGGTATTCTGTAACTGGGTAAGTTTTGAGTCTGATTGGTGTGGATTAACACGTGAGCATGATCCTCTCCAGGCAGATGGAGCATCCTACAAATGATAACTATCTACTTGGAAGGACATCATTCCATACAGAGCAGTGTTCTTTCAAAAGTCTCCATACAGAGGCACCTCCTTACTTGATTGCAGAATAACTGACTGTTCCCATCACTCTGTTTACTCTGTGCCTGAATTCCTTGGCTTCTTCAGGCAGCTGAAGGACCTTCATAAGTACATGCACTCTTCCCTTTCTTTGAGTCCTGTTCTATCCTTTCAAGTTTTCCTAGTGGTGGTTTCAATTTAGTTTTGTTCAGCTCACATTTTAATAGTTCTACAGAAACCTCGGCATTAGCTATCCCAGTTGTTTAACAGGACACTTAGCTTCAGAAACAAACAGTAAACAATGATTTAAAAAATCCCTTGCAGATCCATCCTGGATGGACTGAATGACAGTCTCTGAGCTTGGGATCCAGACATGCATATTTTCTAATCTACTAACTTGATTGTAACATACAAGGCCAGCTTAGGAGCATTTCTTGTCCCATGGCATATGCCTGGTTCTCCTTAACCTGCAAGGAACTCCTGTAGGCAAAGCTGGCTGTGTCTTTCAGCCTGTAGAAGTCAAGATTTAGGACTCGCTTCTAGATGACTTGCTTCTTATGAAGCGAGATTCATGCTACCTTCAATCTGTTCTATCAATCAGCCTGCTGCATAAATGAGAAGGCAGGGGGCTGCAACTTGGCAAGGAAAGAAATGGTAAATCATTTACCCTCCAAGCAAACTGTGGCCTAGTTTTTCCACTCTTTCAATCGCATCTTTCTCCCTGGTCCTTGGACACGAAGGTTCCTTTCTTTCTGTTTTTCTTTCTTTCCTTTCTTTCTTGTCTCTCTCTGTCTCTCTCTCCTCTATTACTCTCTCTCTCTTTTTCTCTCTCTCATTTTTCATATGGCATCATGAGTTTTGTATGTTCTTTCTAGGGACTGTCTCCTTCTTTTCATTCTTACAGTAAAGAGGGCCTTCATAGATGTGCCCTTTAGCCTGTGCCCTCTCCTTACTTCCTAGATTTTCTGAAACACTTATATAACATTTTTTCATAATTCCTAGAAAATGCTTTCTAAGCATTTCAACGATATTAAAAATGGCTCCTTATATAAGAATAATAAAGAAAATGGTTATGAAAACCCTTGCACTGTGAGGATGCCTAGAGCTGGTACCACCCTGCTCTTCTTCCATTGTTATTTGTCCAAATCCTACTCTGTTTCCACGGTCCAGTTTGGACACAGTTTTCTCCAGGATATTTTCCTAGATTGAACACAACAGCAAATCTCTCTGTATATGAAATTTTAAGGCATTCGTAGAGATTAATGTGTCATTAGAAGTGATTTACCAACTTGCAAGTTCAGGTGCACTTGTAAGACACTACTGTTCTTCCCATTCCAGGTTCACTGGAAACTTTATTCTTGATGTTTTCTTGAGTTAATCTCTATCTTCATAAAATGAGTCTTTTAAAAATAGAGAGATGGATGGATGTCAATCAATGAAATGCCTCAACTGAAACATTATTCCCCTATCGTGGCTATTTACACTAAATCAATATATTTCAGCAATGTGCAAAAATCTCATTGTAATTACTTTGGGATTCATTATTTACAGAACAGATCATCCGATATGTCAGTCAATATACCTGGGCAGTTATCATGTGCGCAGTTATCATGTGCCAGACACTGAGATAACACTGTGAAACACGCTGGTGGAAATAAATAGCAATTATCCTTCTCTGAAGAAAGCATCAACCAGTGATCCAAACATTAATCAGGTCATTACACAATAGAGTGAATAATTACAACTAAGTCAATCACTAGAAAGGACATTTCTGTTCTTTTTGAAAGTCTCCTCAATCAGGAGAACTGACCCGGGTCAGGACCTCATGAGACGAGCTTCCCAAAGAGTTTTTACGATGTGCGTTATGTAGAGGGCAAAGGAGAGCATCAAAGGGGTGTAGTGTGTGAACTCTGTGATGGACAAGTGAACAAAGAGTTAAATGAACCTGAAAGAACGTCTGCACGGTTGAACGTAATTGAAAGAGGTGAACAGAACATGTGGGCCAGGGACACAATGGGAACAATATGAGGAGTGTGTTTGCTGCAGAGTACTCTGGATATGCTATTTATTAAAAAGTGATGAGAAGGCATTGTGGGATAAGTAGCTACAAAATTACCACTTAGAAGCTGATCTGGAACCGACCTAAAAGCCTCCTCCCTGAGGAATGTCTCTGATAGTATCTCAAGGTACTGTGCAAGCTGACAATATAGGAAAAGAATCAATGATCTTACCCAGCTATCAAACCTATAAACCACAGCAATGACCAGCTCAGCAAAATATCACTATTGTTGCAGTAGTGACACTTTTATCCTGGGAGTAGCCAACAGCTGTCTAGTTAGACTTAAGACCCACTCAGTAGATGGGAATCCATGCCCAGAACTGTAAACATAACCAAATACTCATGGCTGGAGAGACCTAGATCCAAGAGGCAAGCCTACTGCTGCCACCTCCATAGATTAATATAATCTCTTATTATATTCTAAATATATTTATCTTCACACTTTACTCATCAAAGAAGCTTCCTTTTGCAACAAATAGAGACTATTGCTAAGTCTATAACTGATGAGTGAACATTAGATTGGAACTTGGATTTGTGGGGAGGGGAAGAAAAGGTGAAATAGGACTGATAGGTATAGGGAACACTGAGTTTAAAATACCGTTTCTCCATGTTGCATTCGTTCATGAGCATTGTCTATTTGCTGGCTGTGTCTCCAGCACAGAATCAGCCAATCCCAGGTAGAGAGAATCAGTTAAGGTAAGTTCTGTCCAGCTAGTGATTAGCTAAGACTCCATTCTCCAGTGCTATGTTATGCAGGAGTTTTCAGGGGCGCTTAGCTGGAGGGATCTCAGTCTAGAGTTAGAAAAGCAATACTCCTGACTCTTTTCATTGTTACAGAGGCAGTTGAGAGCAACAAAAACGCTGAGTGCAACAAATTCACTCAGATGATCTGACTTCAAGGAAGCAAACTGATATCTGACTGATGTTTGAACTTAAGCAAATAATCAATGCGAGGGGTAGACTAGAAATGACGGGAACTTTTTGCACTCAAATTTTTAAAATGTTTTTCTCTTTCATGCAAGTGTTGCAGGTACCTTGTGCAGAGAAATGGGAGACTGAGGCTTGTCTTTCAGGAAGCAGTTTATTCAGGTAGCCCTGATTCAAGCACTCCTATCCAAAGTCTTATCCATGAGCAGAGTGAAGTTTTGCCTTTATAATTATAGCCTTTTGTATACTTGCATGCAACAGGCATTCAGATTGGGCACTCTAGTGTTACAGGACTATGGCATTATGACTCCAGGAATGTAACAAGTCTTTGTCTATTGACACTGATTAGACCATGTGGTCTCTTCTTTGTTTTTCTTCCTGATCCCCAAGGAATTTCTCCCACAAAATTGCAGGTGAATTTTTAGTTAAATTCCAAACTTTAGGAAAATTATCAAACTTTTATAATTAAGAGATGCACTTTTTAGGTTAATAAAACCATGTTCTGATCAAGTTCTTCTTGAGTTTCTTTTGAAGCAATAAATTCCCTGATGTGCTGGCCTTCCACATGAGCTTTCAGGGCAGGCATGACAAGGAGGCCAAGTGGCTGGAATTCTTGCAACTGCGAATGGCATCCCTACGCCGTGTGCTCCTGAGGAGTAAGAAGTAGCAGAGCTGTTGTGGTCAGCTTTGAGGAAAACTTTTCTCCATTAAACTTGCTGAGCCAGTAAACAATTAGGGGATCCTAATGACCCTCAAAGTCCTCTCTCTCTCTGGGCCAAGACACTGAAGTGGATTTTCTTCCAAAGGAAAAGTCTGCTTCTCTCAGAGCCGGGCCAAGACTGCAGGTCATGTGAAGCATGCTGGTTTGATTGCTTTCTCTGGAGTCTCTGTTGCCATGACTGCTGTATGCTTATCATAGTTAATGGCATGTTTCTCTGGGACAAAATTGGAGTCCCAGCTTTCAAAATCTGGTTGATATGTGTAACCAAATATACCCTGTTTCAGCCATGCCTTCACATGATGGAGACAGTGAGGCAAAGGTCAGCCTGCCTTTGTTCTAATGGAACCAACATTTCAGGCTTTCAGGGTCATCTGTTTTGGTCTTATTATGTAATACATTTCATATTTTCTTCATTTCCTCTTGTACCTCCTCTATTTGTGACAGGTGTATAGCTGCACAATACACATTTCATTCAAAAGTGATCCCCATGAAGGATGGTGGATGCATAAGATTCTTTTGCCTAATAACATTGTACGCATGCTGGTAAAAGTGGACAGTATGACATTCAGAGTCTGGAAAACCATTGACATATTTATCAGAACCAAAGTGTGTCTTCATCATTAGGCCTTACAAATCTATGCTTATTCATATCATTAGTAGCCAATGGCATATTAATTTCATCATTAGTTATTAAGCAGGCAATTTGTTTTCAGTTGATCTTCATTTCTAAGAAGCCTCATGAAACACTGCTGTTGCTGTTTCCAAGCTGTAACTAATGGCATCAATAAGTCTCTTTGGTTATGATGAGTGCATTATCAGGGAAGGACTGATGGTCTCAGCCACTGACCGTCATATTAGCCCACAGTCTGTCCCTGATGCACAGTCACAAGTTGCAGTTTGGAATTGCTGCCTTTTCTGTGAACCCATGCAGTCTTGTTTTTCACAACAAATGGAATTTTTAAATTTGAAGTATCTATTAAAATCCGTTTAAACAATTCTGGAGATAGCCCCCCTTCAATAATTTTCTTTTCTCCCAGATTCATAGATGGTTAAACAGACAAGAATGCTCTATGCTTTTACAAAGTAACTGAGTTCAGATCCCAACGCTCATCTCAGTTAGCTCACAACAGCCTATACCTCCACCTTCAGAGAAATTGACACCCTTTCTAGCTTCTGCAGGCAACCATACACAGATACAAACACATGCAATTAGCAATTTTGTGCATATATGTGTGTAGTTTGGATAGTAAAACTGTAGAAACATATTCATCTGCAAAATTAAGCAGGTGTCAATTTGTCAGCTTCAAGTTGTATGTGTGATCTACCACAAGTCCTGGTAGAAAATAAGACTTGAAAAATCCACTAACACAGCTACTTATTTCCTCAACTAAATTATTATTCACATTATAAGATTTTCCCCAACTTTATATTTTGAAAAATATCAAGACTAGTAGAAAATCTAAGAGACTAATACAAAAATTTTTGAGATCTACTGGATGGTGACCTGTTTCTAGCACTATATATGTCCAAGTAGCTATGAGAATAAATCTCAACTGTTCTCATCATAAACAAGGATTGGTTTATGAGTTGATGAAATGCTAATTAACTTTGTTTAATCATTTCACATTGCATCTAAAATTCATACCAATCTACACAGTCTGTCAGTTATAAATAAAAAATAAATTCCTATCTAAAATGAGAATTCCATGATTAATACTCAAATACATTTTTTGCCAGAGAGATATTGACATTTCTCCGTGTGTGTATGTGTATGTATAATTATGGACATTCGGAAGCAAGCTAAAGATAAAACTCTTTATCACTAACCACTCCAGGTCCAGAATGTGCTTCCTGAGAGGGGCATTCTCATGTGTGACCTTGGACCATCATTACTCAAGAGACCAAAGCCCGTTAGTGCATGGGGCATATTAGTAAACAATATATACTTTATTATTACTTTTCCCCCAAATTTCTTGACAGCAAACTTTACATCTTTCAGTTTTCAGATCAAGGACAGAATCACTGTACTGTCTATGTTAATTCACAATAGCCTCCTTTTTCTTTCATCTCTGAAGCCATTGGCATTTTAATAATCAAACCCAATCATATTTTTAGAATGTTTCTTATCTTTTAGTTTAGATTTGCATTACATACTTTTGATGAGACTCTCACACAGGTGGTAATGTTTCAAATCTGGAAGCACGTGACATGAGCTATGTCATTCCTAGGGAAATTCAGTATAGAAGATTTTTTGGTATTGTCCATCAGGTATCACCTCATAACATGTAGGGTTTTCCTTATAATTAATAAACATCTTTGTAATTGATAAGTGGCAACTGAATATTCTGTTTCTGCAGATACTGAAACAATATTAATGTTAATGCAAACATTTAAGAAGTTTTGACCTGTTGCAGTTCTGGTGATTTATGGAGAATTTTATTATTTACACGGGCTACTGCTGGTTACACCCACTCTCAGGTTTCAGGAGAGAAAATTCTAGGGAATTGTTAGATCTTGTATAAATTGCTCACAGCAAGGCTGTGGATTTAGAAAATATTACTTCATCCAAATCAGCAGCATAATGTCTTGGAAATTTGAAAATATAAAGATTTTTGTTATTATTGTTAATTTTGTAATGGGGATTTAATCCAGGGACTCAGGATTGCTAAACACACAATGAACCACAGAAAGGTACCCCAGGCCCTTAACAAAGTATTAGTAAATAAAACCCCAAGCTCTCTGCCCACATAGTATAGTCAGACCATGGAATTCAATCAACCACAATAGAAAATATTTGGAAAAAATGTAATATTGTTTCTTTCATTGTTTACTAAGTATAACAATGATATTGTCTCGGGTATTGTGAGCAATCCAAAGTTGATTTAAAGAACATGGGATTGTATCATTCGGTTACATGCAAATACTATGACATTTTAACAAGAGACTTGAGATACAAAGATTTGGTATCTGATAAGCACTGTGAAAGAAATCCCCTGCACACACTGAAGAACAACTCTCTTTTCTATATTTAAAATAGATTTGATATTTAATAACACTAAATTCTGCAAGCAGTGAGGGAGGAGGGAGCCTTGATGACAGAACACCCACAGAAAATGTAGTTTATTCTTAAACAAGGGCACGCTCCTTCCTGCCCCAAGAAGAGTGTGTCTGGATAAACTGAGAGCTGAAAAGCATCTTAGAAATAAAGTTTTGTGTAGCATCTGGAATGATAATACATGCTTTTTTTTTTCTCAGCTGCTTGGGAGGTTGAGTCAAGAGAATTGTGAGTTCAAGGCTAGTTTGGAGAACTTGGACAGATGCTGTCTCAGAATAAAAAGGATTGGAGATGAAGCTCAGTAGAAGAACACTTGCTTAGCATGGCCAAGGCCCTGAGTGTTATCCTTAGTATAGCACTACTTAAAAGCCAAACAAGCAAAAACCCATGTGTGTCTAGTATATCTAGAGTCCTTGGTAGACTTGCAAATCATTATTTAGTCCACTTCTATGAGACCTGTAGGTAGAGAGTATTAGTCCACCATTGCATCTGAGGACTGGAGAAGCAAAATCATAGTAACCAAAGCCACTCCAGCTACTATAGAGAAGTGGTATCTTAATGCTTGCCCTATGGGTTCTGTTTTTTGAGCATTAATGAAGATGAACTTTTTTTCTTCATTGGATTGTTCTTTGAGTGAAATACAAGGTGAGGTCAACTGAGCTTCCTTCAGTTTGAAAACACAGTTGCAGCAAAAGATGAAATTTCATAATTCTAAGAGCATCCATCATAGAGGAATCAGAGTTAATGAGACAGAAAATAGATTAGCACTGAAGAGCGGAGAACAATGAAATTATCAAGTTCAAGCTCTCAAGAGCCCTATAGGGCCATCCATAACGTCTCCCTAGATATGCTTATCTGCCTACACAAGGTTGTCTTCTTAATCATGTAGATAATGTTTTATCATAGCGTAAATTCAGGCCCCAAATAATACTTGGTGCCAATGCCTTGACCATCTCATGTGGTTTTCATATGCACATTTCTAAAATTCGAATAGCATTGAGTTCATGGCCATAAACTTTACATAAACCCTGTGCTGAACACTTAGCAGAAGCTAACCAGCTTAGCTTTGCACTGGCTGAGAAGTCAGTGCAGTCTTTGATTACTACCCTGGAACCTGCTGGCTCAGGCTGAGTAAGGTCTCTTTCTCTGCTGTCTAGCACGCTGTCTTTTCATCTGTATCTCCTCCTGCCATGCCCAGGCCTCTGGAGTGAACTGGGAAGCATCTGAGCAAGAACAGACCTGTTCAGAAGTGCCCGGAAGTAGTAGTATTGTAAATGGATTAAGTTATGGATATATTTTAAAGATTTCATTTTTATTTATGTGCATGTGTTTGTGTGTGCAGGGGCCCTTGGAGGCCAGAGGAGAGCATCAGATCCACTGGAACTGGAGTTACAGGCCTTTGTGAACTGATCAGTATGGAACAAGGAAATGAACTCTAATTCTCTGCAAGAGCAATTAGTGCCCTTAATTGCTAAACCATGTCTTCAGCCCCATGTTAGTGTTTTGGAGACTTCTGGTAGCATACTAAAATCTGGATAACTTAAATCTCCCATAAAATAACAGGCCATGTTGACTCTTAATTTTTTTTTAATTTACGTTTTTAGAATTCACATTATCAACTACAGATTTTAGATGTACTTATTATTGTCTACATGTAAATAGAATTTTTTTGAGAACAGAGGCTGAGTTGAGATTGGCCTTTTAAACATATTATTGTAGAGTTCATGTTTTGAGAAAGTTAAGATTACTGGAGATTAAGTAAAGCATCCTAGCGATCTCCTCAAAGAGGAAGAAGTTTATCCTGCTGCTCTCAAGCCTGCGTATCCCATTTACATGTTAAAAATAGATATCCTTTAGCAAGTTTATGGTCTGGATTATGTCTAAAACCATGAATGCACCAGTTTCTGAAGGTCATACTCTTAAAGGAGTCTTCCAAATCTGCAGCTTTAACCACATTTCATCTTTGTCTCTTTGGGAAGGAAGTGCTTGTTAAACGGAAACCAGCATTTGTACCGATCACCTTCCAGATAATACTGTGTACAAAACTGATAGTTTCCTTCTGGAAACTTAAAATGGACATAAATAATAGAACCAAGGAAATAATTCCACTAATTTTAGATGCCAAGGTAGTATCAAAACCCGATGATGGCCCCTCAGAGCTATCAATTGGTAACAATGAGATGTGGACAAATTCCTCAGGAGTTAGTCAGAGCCAATCTTAGGCCTTCAGTGCCTAACATTTACTGAGTCACAGGAGTTAAAAATTTTGCCATATACATTCGACTTTTAAAAGACAGAGTGTATCAGTTACTTTTCTCATTGACATGCTCAAATATCTAACAAGAAGCAACTTAATGAGAAAAGATTTACTTTGGTTTCTAGTTTTACTGTGAAGATGGCAAGGTTCATGGGAGTAGATTTGGGTGACTGGGATACTTCATATCTCAGTCCCAAAAACAGAGACCTTAGGCCAGAACTGTCCCTGATTAAAGGCCTCTAGCCTTTTTCTACCTCCTTATGCCTGCCAGCCCCAAGTCCAAAACATCCCATAACCTTTCAAAATAGAACCACCAGGTGGGCATCAAGTGTTTAAGCACATTAGTCTGAGGGTCACATTTCACATTTAAGCCTTTAGAGTGCATTAGTCAGGGATCACCACAAAAAGAGAACCTGTAGTATGCTATGTTAAAGGAACTTTCTCTGTTGCAATTCAGTCTAAGTCTAAGCCCTAAGAACATAGAAGTCAATGATACAAGGCCCTGGTTCAAAGGGACCAAAGACAGGCAACTCAACGTACAGTGAGTGGGTGGAGAAGTTAGCATCCCAGCACACACACACACATACACACACACACACACACACACACACACAGCAAATTCACTGTTCCTCCAGTTTCTTAACCTAGCCAGGCCTCAAGGGACTGAATGATGTCCACCTGTGCCCATGTGGACACTCTTGCAATGTTCTTCAGCCTCTGGATTCACTGCCATTCTTTACTGTAAACATTTTCATGGACACATATATAAATCATCTTTTACCAACCCTCCACATATTATTTAGCTCAGCCACGTTGCCCCATGAAATTAAGTATCTCAAGTCCCTTTCTTGATATCTTGGGGCATGAGTTCCCTGAGGGCATACTTAGTGTTAAAACCGATATCAAGGCCATCAGCTCATTTAATAATATAAGACTATCCTTTCACAACCCAAACAGTATAAATTCCTTCCTAAGAGAAGGAGGTAGAGTTTCTAAACATTACCAGGTAAAATGATAGTTAAATACTGACATAAAGCCAATATATCATATTACCTGAGGAAACAGAGAAAGTTATATGCTTAGTATATATGATACTGTTTTGAGAGGTTATACAGCATTTTGGATACGGGTTTTAGTTGGCAGATGTACACACACACACACACACACACACACACATGTATTCAGAACATAATGAAGCTTCATAAAAATCATGATCTTTGTCTCCACAACTGTCCATATAGCTGTAGGTAATATTCCTGCTTCTTCCACAGCACACTCTATATTTTCTTTATTTTGAGTAAATGTCTAAGCTGCTCAACACTCTATACCTAACAGAGGGTTCATCATTCCTAAAGGACTGGGCAGTTTATACACCTTACTGAGTTGTTATTGTAGTTCCCAGTGACTTGAATCCTATACCAATGTAATATTGAGAGATTCTCTAGGGCCTGGCTTCTTAATGTATGGGCCATAAATTAATATGGGGTTATAGACCTGAATATGGGGGTTGCAAAAATAATCAGCAACAGTAAAAGGTTTCTGAACACGCAATCTTAAAAAAACAAATTAAAACTCTCAGGTGTTTCTGGCAGTGCTCATTGACAGTGCATCATATGATTTCATGCAGGCCTGGTTCTTAACACACAGTTAGTGCACTTTGTAATACGCATGCCATCACGCCATGTAACACAAGGAAACATAGCTTGAAACACTTGGCTCAGATATGAGACTAATGTGTGTTATTAATGTCAATGTTTTTCCTGAAAATAAAGGTTTTCTGATGTTGTAGCAATAGATATATGGTTGTTTAATTATGGAAACAGGACAATATTTTCTATCATTGTTCCTCAGTAGGTAGCAAATTAGGGTACCTTCAGATTATTATATTATTAGAATGTGTGATTTAAAAAATGGCTGTGTGCATTGCTGATTTGAGATACATAAAGTCCTTAAATGAAATTTTGCTTGGTCTAAAGAAAGAACCTGCAACAATTTCCCAAAATGACCTTAAACATAATTATGCCAATTTGTACTTACTCTGTATTTATGTGAAGTGATACTTTCAGCATTGAATATAAAAAAAATCAACAAACACTAACAAACATTGAGGATGCTTTACATCCTAAAGTAACAAATAGTAAAACTTTAATTCTTCATGTAAAATAAACAAGCACACCTGTCTTATTAGTTTTCCAAATTTACTATTGTATTTTAAAATGGTAAAATTATATATACATAATCAGAGAATTAGTTTAAAATAACTGTATTTATGACTGTTTAAAACAGTAAAAGTTTGGTTTGGTTTGTGTCTTTATGTTCTATACCTATACCTTTGATGTCATATAAAATTTTCTTGGGTAAAAGGAATTATAGAGGAAATAACAAGTTAAGAAGTCCTATACTGCAGTGCCTGTTGTATTTTAGAACTCCACAGTGGAATTGCAGTTTAATTCCTTCATGGTCATCTGGATAATAACTCCATGCAATGGTACAATTCCTTTCTTGCTCCATTCCATTAGAGGCATGAGGAGGCCTAGGGCAAATCTTACCCTCTAGTTTTGTGTAGTCAGTCTCCCATACGCAGCTAGGACCTGTGGGCCAATGAATGACGTACAAACCTGTTGCCATGGTACCATTGTTTTCCTCTTTTTCCACGTGAAATGAAGTGAGTTCAGTGGTCAGAACCAGAACCTTGAAGAATACCATGACTTAAGTGAAGTAGTCTGTGATTTCATGGAGGGTAATTTTCTTAAAAGTACTGCATGCAGGGAGAGCAAATCTATATTAAAGAAAGTGTTTATTAGAAAGAAAGAAAGAAAGAAAGAAAGAAAGAAAGAAAGAAAGAAAGAAAGAAAAAAGGAAAAAAGAACACTCCCCTTTCCATGATGCAAGTGGTCCAATGTAGTCAACTTGTCCCTAAGCAGCTAAGCAATCACTCCAGAAATGGATGTCACATTGGAACTCCCTCAGCTCTCACCAGTGAAGCTTTATCATACGACAAAGTGTGATGCATACAGAAGGCCACAACTGGCTAAGTTTTAGAGAACAAAAGACTTCAGAGTACATGTCCCAAGATAGGATTCCTATATTAAACCTCATCCACTCAGGGACCATTGCAGTAGAGGAGGCAGAAAGAATGTGAGAAACAGAAGATTTCAGGCTACTGGGAACTTGCTCATATGAACTTGTAACAATAACGACAGCATGCACAAGTCCTAAACTGACTCAATCAGACAAAAACCTTGCATAGAACAAGGAAAATGGGCAGCTATCCCCATCTCTAGTCAAATAACTATTGGCAACTGATTACTTCTGGCTGAAGGAGAGTAGCTCTTCTTTAAGGTAGGAACACTAAATAGGCTGACTAGACTCCAGTATTTGAACTTGCACCAAGGGACATCTGTGTACAACTGCTCGGCCAGATAGGACTTAGCATTTATGATAAGAATGCATGAAATCCAGTGGGGGGTCGGGTGGGGAGGTAGGGAATGGAGTCTAAATTTTATTAAGATCTATTATATGAAATGCACAAAAACTCATAAAAATATTTTTAAAAGAAATGTTAATTTCGTCATATTAGATAATAAAACCTGTCAGGTGCTTGTGGGGTGTGTGTGTGTGTGTGTGTTGTGTGTGTGTGTGTGTGTGTGTGTGTGTGTGTGTGTCTGGTGAATAGAGTGTCTTAAGTATAAAGATACCAATCTCAATCATCGAACCTAAATAAAAGGTACAAATACACTTTCTTAAGACTGATTTGATGTAGACAATGCATAATAAAGATATGAATTGATTCTTTAATATAGTACTGAGTGTTTTGTCTCATATGATAATGAAATATTAGAACAATGATATTTTAAAAGCATTGTCTTTTGTTCCTTTTTCTCAGTGCATGATGCCTATGTCATAACATTTCTCTTAGTGGGACACCATCACTCACTGCCACAATCAAACACAAAGCTGACAACTTACAGAGATGGAATACAGGTAGAATGACAAAAATCATGATAAACCTGATTGAGAGCATCATTCTTTCTGACAGAACTCCCTGAGACTCTGAATCTGAAACGATGTGGGATGGCTAGGAGAAAACTAAGATGTAATCTTTTTCTGGCAATGTTAGGCAAATGGTTAAATAGCCTCGACTAATGCTTAATATTTTAATGCTCTCAATCAACAAGGCAAATATGTAGTAGAAACAACAGTAACTAGTCATGTAAGCACAGAAAAAAGAAGGGCTGGGTAAGCCACAGAGAGGAATAAAGAACTGACAGGCTGAGAGCTGGGATCTAACAATCTGCATCATAGAGACGCATCAGTGCCTTGACAGCAGCTCCCGCATGTACCCTCGATGTTCTTATTGGGCCTGTCATGGAGATATCATTAGACCCCTGACTGAAGTCAAGGCATCTGTGTCTGATAACAGAAATTGAGGAGTTTAACAGTAAACAAAATTAAGACTATCTTTCTTTACTGGTCTTTCGTGAACCAACATTTTATTTTACTGATCTTGCATCTAGAGTCCAACTGAATCTTTCTCAAGTCTATAAAAACCTACTCACTGGTTGGCAAAATTTTTATTCATCTTCTAAACCAAAACCAAGTGGCTAGCCTCAGTGTAATTATAGGTTAACTATGTTATACATTAGCTACAGTGTAATTATAGGTTAACTATACATTTTTCCTAATCCTACTGAATAACCATTAAGCAAAATATATTTATAAGGTAATTTTTTTTCAGTGTTGATGATTGAACCTAGGGCCTTGTAAAGTAGATTGATTCTCTGAGGGAAAAGGCTGATGAGCTATAGACAAACACTCATCCCAGACCGAGTGGTATTACCCAGGACCACCTTGCGCAAAAAGATGAGGAGCTGGAAAAGTCCTATGCCTCACCCACCCTGTTCATTGGCCTTGGATGTGAGAAGAGGAGGAGCTAAACCGATTTAAACTTTTTTTTTCCTTCCTCCATTGGCCATTTGGATCCAATTACCGGGGAAGTCACAAGATCCAAACCTCATGGATTTACTAATGTAACTTGCAGAGGGGAGGGCAGGGACCCATGTTCTGTAAGTAACCCCCTACCCACTGCTTTATTAGTAATCCGAAGTAAATTAGGTAGAATTTACCTAACTGTAAATGAAGAAGTTTGTGTGTTTATTGCAAGGCCTGAGGAGATTTTTGGGTTGCAAGACCTTGGGAGAGAAGAAGGTTAAGTTGGTCTGCCTCTCCCAAGAGAAATTTTAATAACAGGCCTCACACATGCTAGGTAAGCACTCTACCATTGAGCAATATGCCCATAAAACCAAGATAATTTCTGAATCGACTAGATATAATTTGAATTATCTGTCTTCACAATAAACATACAGGACCTTTGCTGAGAACTTGGAATCAACATTTTGTTCATATAGAAAGATTTATTGTCTCGCATGGTGATATAACAGGCGTAATGGCTGGAGTTGTTCACAGCACAGGAAGTCAGGTTTGGAGATCAGCTCCCGGATATCAATGTACTCATATCATAATGGGGGCATTCCTTCTGGTACCAGTGGTGGACCATGGGAAATAGTATGTTTACCAACCATTTTTACTGTCAGTATAGTTGGAAACTACATTGAGCTATACCATCCTTAGTCTTTCCCAAGTTGATATGCTTTTGCTTTCCTCTCTATAAAGAAAAATAGAGTGCTGCAGCTTCTAAAAGGTCTTGAAGTACAATAAATGCATCTTTGTTAAATAACAACCAACTTGAGTTAGAAATGAAGATTTTCTTTGAGGAGCAATGTCAATTATTTTAAGCTTTTTAGGAAGCCACAGTGTATGAAAAAGAAGAAAGAAAAGGAAGAAAGAAAGAAAATGATTTCTACATTAGAGATGAATCTGGAACTATCTATCTTACCAGGTTCTTGAGCCGTATCAGTTGAATACACTTTAGAGAATTCATATTAAAACTCAATCAATTGAGTCAAAAATGTTTCTTAAGATTTTAGTATCATGACTTTTATATAAATATGTGAAGTTTGCAGAACTAAAGTTTCCACTTACAGTACCTTGAAAGCTTTCAAGGGAATTCACTGAAATCAAAACTTGGTTGTTTTACTAATTAAAAACACTGTATAGAGCCAACCAATCTAAAACAAAAATCCTCAATGAGTTATTACCAATTTATAATAGGAAAAAAAACGGTCTTAGAATGAAAACTTTTCTGTATTTAGCTTTCTGAGAAAGGCAGCACATTTTCTGATTTCTTTTATAGTCCTGGTATTTTTTATTAGTGTTTGCAAACCACCCATTTAAAGGACTAGCATCATTAGTGCAAACAGTTAAGATAATGAATAAGCATCTTCCTTTGGAGTTCTGCAATTTCCAGATGAATGATCAGGGACACTGGGACTCAGTAAGATGAAAAGAGACATATTTGCTGGAACCATGCTTAATAGAAACAGAAATCTAGAAATGAAGGATACAAAGATGAAAGGTGGACATATGCTTCCAGAAGCACATTCACAGGGCACAGCTTTCAGGGTGCACAGTAAGAAGGTGACCTCTGTCAGGTCCCTGATAGTCTGAGAATCGCATCCATGTGCAATACTGAGCTCAGTGTGACTCCACATTGTGACCCTAAAGATGGTAATTATCTTTGTTTAGTCTAGAACTATTCACACTTCTCTACCAAAGAATCTTTATACTAACCAGACACATGGAAATTGTTTTTACCCTGTATACTGTCTATCTGAGGCCTTTCAGGAAACGAAAGTATTAGGTTAGGAATAAATGTATCTTTTTTGAATTCCATCCAGTGACAAAAGAGATTATTTTTTTAATTTGCTCATTAGCTCAGCATTCTTTGAGCATCAGTTGAATGCACAATCGCATTTACAATGTGAAGTAAGCAACACAGAATGAGTAAAAACTAAGTGTCTAACTTCAAAGATTATAATCTATGAGGAGAAAATTATATAAGTATTCAAGATGCAAAAATAAAACATAAGCACATTAAAAATAACTAATAGGGACTGCAAAGATGGCTCAGTGGTTAAGAGCAAAGGCTGCTCTTACAGAGGACCCTGATTAGAATCCCAGCACCTACATGGTGGCTAACAACCACCCATAACTCCAGTTCTAGGTTATCCAACCCTTTCTTCTGACCTCCATTGGCATTGCAACACAACTGCACCTACCTATAGGTAAACAATACATTCCAAAAATAATAAAAATAATAGTAAAATATTTTTAAATGTATAATAAATCAAGCAAAATGACTCCTGGATAAAAACCATAAATACAAGTCAACTGGGGATCGACACGAGCTTCTAATACAGTTTGGTTTTAGCCAAATTTAAAGAAATAATTCATTTTATGGTCTTGAAAAAGTAATTTGGCTCATTCATATCATTTTCTTCATCTAAAAACAGGAAATTGAACTAAACCTTATCTTCCTGCTCTGAAGCTTTTGATTTGACAGAATTTCCCACTAGGCAAAAAAAAAATAGCATTTGAAGGAGAATTTTCTATTGTCAAAACAAGTAGACAATTCTGTCACTTATATTCAGATCTCTAGAGATTGTTCCAGATGAAAACTTCCATATGGCAGTTGTGGAAAGTAATGTACTTGACAAACAACTCCCAGAGCTATTTAAGGGCAGGAAAGGGATGCTCTAACTCATGGCAGACACTGGAGTCCCATTAATCTTCCTGTAAGAAGAATCTGGCACAATAGACTCACTCTCTCTCACAATTCTCATTACTTTCTACTGCAGAGAGAAATGTTTATCACAGCATCAAGACTTCCAGTCTCTCAGTCACTGCCTTCAACTTGCATCCCATGATTCCTCTCTTAATTACAAGCTATTGCATTAAAAAAGGAGAGAAGTTTTGCAAGCTATTCTAGGCAACAAGGAAATATATTTTAAAAACTCATGGGTATATTTGAAATTCAAAGTAGTAAGCATAGCTGCATTGAAAAGGCCTGCATTGGACTGGGAGTACATAAAGAACCTAGATATTATTCCTGACTTTATTAAATTTCTGAGATACAGTTCTGCTTTGGTTACTTTTCTGTTGCTGTGATAAAACACTGACCAGAGCAATATATAGAAGGAAGAGTTTATTTGGCTTCCAGTTCCAGGGAATGAGAATCCATCATGGTGGAGAGGCGTGGTGGCAGGAAGTGCCGTGAGTAGAAACTGGAGTGCTCACATCTTCAAGCAGGCACAGGGAAGCAGAGAGCAACTGAAAATCCGGCAAGGCTTAAGAACTCTCTAAGCCCACCCCCAGTGACATGCTACCTCCAGCATGGTCACGCTTTCTAAGACCTCCCGAAACAGTGTTACCAACTGGGGACAATGTGTTCAAATACTTAGAGCCATGAGGGACATTCTCATTCAAACTATCACAACTTCCAATACTATAAAGTTCTCCATTTTACAGTATGTAACTCAGCAGTGCTTAGTATGCTCACAAGGTAGTACAACTGTCATCACTTTCTAATTTCAGAGCATTTTCAGCACTCATCCCCCCAAAGTTCAGACATTACTTTGCATTTTTTATTAACTTTTTTATTTCAAACAATATTATTATGTTTAGACCCCCATTGCCCACCCACAAGATTTCATGAATTCTGTCACGTATATTAAAGTCTATGGAGTCAAGTTTGTGTACCCAGTTGTCTCTTGTGAGTTTATCTAGTGTAGCCTGTTCAGTCCATCCAGGTCATTCCCTTAAATAAGATCCACTGTCCCTCACCCGGCAGTGATCAGCTGCCAATAGTTCCTCAGCTAAGGTTGGGGCCTCCTGCCCATTTCCTGAGTTCTATGTTTGTTTTTCTGATTGAGTTCGCCTGGGTCTTGTGCATGCTGTCACCATTGCTGTTAAGTTTGTATGAGCAAATTCTCAGGAGCCTGCAAGACTCTGTTTCCTTATGGTCATGCACCACACCCTAGCTCTTACCATCTTTCTGACTCCTCTTCTACAATGGTCCCTGAGCTTTAGGTGTGTGAGGTTTAATATAGTAGTCTTATCCAGGGACACACACTCAAAAGTCTCTTATCTTCTATACTTTGATCAGTTGTGGTCATCAATGTCCATTGCCTTCTATTGCATGAGCAAGCTCAACCTACTTTTATTAATCAGTCTAAAGTGAATCTTCATGCTGGGCATAGTGGCTCATTCCAGCACTCTGGAGGCAGAGAGGCAAGGTAGACCTCTGGGGAATCGAGACCAGGCTGGTTTACACAACAAATTTCAGGCCAGCTGGGGCTCCAGAGAGACCCTATCTCCAAAACAATAAATAAATCAATGTAGACCTTCTGTGTTCACTGAAAAGTTGTGTCTTGTCTCTTAGTCATTCCTTATCTCTGTTTTAATTGGAACATTTAATCCATATATGTTCAAGGTAATTGCTGTTGAGTCAGTGGTTACTCCTTGTTACAAAGGCGTATTTTTGCTTTCCTGTGTTCTTCAGTTCCTCACTTATTGTCACAGAATTGTCTTTGTGCACTTGTTCCCATCAACGTAGATTTACTGCGGTGTGCATTTGTCTTTTAAATCTGATAGGAAACTTGAGTTACAAACAACATATTGACCTCATCCTTTGCATTTAGATGGGGAGTCAGCCTTGCCACTCTTTCTTCCTGTGGATTCAAATTACTGCCTAGTATTTTTTTTTTTCATTTCGGCATGAAGAAAAGGATCCTCTTAGTGCTTCTTGTGGGGAAAATCTGCCTGGGATTAACAATTGTGCTTCATCATTGTTTGCATGGGATAGCTTTGTTGACTAGAGAATTCTAGTGATAGTATTTAGGGTTTATTTTTCCTATAGCACTTTGAATGAATCACTCCCTGCCTTCTGACCTTTATGATTTTGCCATTTCAATGGACATACTGTCAGAATCAAGATTTCTAGCTTTGTTTTCAATTCTCTCTTGTGTTCTTGGCGCTTTTTTTTCTACTACTGACTTCATCAGTTGAGAATTGAGGTGAAAATAAATTTCTCAGTTTGCCCAAAATCAGACCAGAAGTTGAACCCAAAGCAATGTGGGCCCTGTAGAAATTCTAAAAATGTTTGTGTAATCCCAATCAAAAATGTTCAGTCTTTACTGGCAGCTTCCTGTCTAAGTAGGGTCTCCCGGGTTGTGGCTGGGCTCTCTCTGCTCTTACTGCCTTTCTCCTCCAGTCGTGCTTTCTGCTCTGCCATCTCTAGGGTCCTCCACCTCTTCTGGAACAGCATGGCCAAATGG
This sequence comes from Eospalax fontanierii, assembly GCA_035773235.1. Taxonomy (NCBI): domain Eukaryota; kingdom Metazoa; phylum Chordata; class Mammalia; order Rodentia; family Spalacidae; genus Eospalax; species Eospalax fontanierii. Next base: position 35,328,110 of record CM069547.1, read on the forward strand.
TCAGTTCTCTTCAGATCGTATTGAAGTCACTTCTAGGACGTCTGTCACACTGTACAAGTCTCTCAAAGTGTTCACAGCAACAAAGTGACTTTTGCTTTAACAATTCACAATCACTTTTCCAGGTAATTGTCAATTTAATATTGTCGTTCTTTCCGTCAATTCATATCATGCTCCATGAATTCTCATTGTTTTTCTAACCAAGAAATGATTTCTAGATTTTGCCTCTACTGTGGGATATTATTGACTTAGCAGCAAGACTCAGCCTGTTTCTTCACCTACACCTATTAGAGTCATTAAACAAGGAAAAGATAAGATAACTTAGGTCAAATATTTGATAATGATAATAGCCAAGAGTTACTTCATTCCCTTGATAAACACTCTGAGTACAAACCAGAATGATGTGTTGTAAAAACAGGCCCAGATCCAGTATCACTTTCTGGCTTCCTATCTGTAGAAGTGATTCCCAGCCATTTGCAGGTGTTCAGGTGTTTAGAAAGAAGCTCTACAAGACAGTATTAGGATGCTTCCAAAGCATTCGGTAAACTGGAAGACCTCACTCTATACTTTGATCTGTCCTGGTCCCTAATGACTCTTCATTTGCCTTGAACTTGTATGTTTGACCTTGTCTTTCAGCTGCTAAAGAGGACATTTCACTATTTTGGTTGACAGTATCCCTATGGAATTTATAAAAATTCCAGTACCATAGAGCACATCTGGAGTGAATTTTCTGTTCTCTTACTTAGATTTGTTCAAGTTTTCTATATGGAAATACAAGATAAAACTTTTAAGAAAAATATAAAAGATATCTCATGGGGCTAGATTGAATCATCCAAAATATATATCTGGCCTTAATCAAAAGAAAAAAGATATTATTATTGCTATAATGAATATTTCTTTCTAAATGGATCACTGTAGTATAATAGTTAGACAATTCATTTTATTTGGATAAAATTAAATCATGTTATCATAGAGTCAAGTGAATAGGGCAGAAAGTGAGGTCTGTAAGTCCTGACACAAAGACTACAAAGTTATCATTTGAGAAAAACCTGATGGCAAAGAAGAAAGCTAGACATTCCCTCACCAGCATCAACTAGAACTGACTGAGGCCACTGGTACAGGACAAAGGCCTTGTAGAATATCTTTAGGTGACTTACATCTCATTATAACACTGAAACATGTTAAGGTGCAAATGAGACATGCATTGCATGAGGTTGCATGAAGAACTACATGTCACAGAGAAAGCATGCACGTTTATATGATGCAAATGACCAAACTGCCTCTGTGATGGTTAATATTATCAGTTTAATAAGATTTAAACCCTGCAGTGACAAGTCTCTGGGCATCCTTGTGGGAGCTTACCTTGATTAGATTAGCCTCTGGCTATATCTGTGAATGATTATCTTGGGTAGGATGAGGTGGGAATATTTTCCCTAAGCATAGGTCATATTATTATTCCCTGGGATGGGATGCTGGACTGCTTATGCAGGAGAAAGTCCGCTGAGCATGACTATTCCTTGCTCTCTGCCTCCTGCCTGCAGATGTAACCTAACCTGCTGTTTCAAGCTCCCGCTGTCACCACTCCCCACTGTGATGAGCTGCAGCCTTGAACTGTGCTCCAACATAAACTCCTAAGTTGCTTTTGTCAGGGCATTTTTCCCAGAAATGGGAAAAGTAACTATGAAAACCGCTATCCTTTGCACTTGAATTTCAGTTGTGCTTCTAAACATTTATTCTGCTTTGGCCCACTGACTCCTTTGGATACATATTCTTTAATTCTTTCACTTTGGTTGTCACTATCCACACACTTCTGTCTAATTCCTTATTCCAGGACACAATAACCCGGAAAGCCTCTAGAGGTGTCCACTGAACCCCACTTTGCTACTATCATAAAGTAGATCTTGAAGACATTTCTTATAAAGACTGAGATACCAGCTTTTGGTCTGCTTTGATCTCATAATTACAGATAAATGGAATTAGAATGTAGAATCAGAAGTGCTTTTCACAGTGTCAATAGAGACTGAGAGGTAGGAATACAGGATTGGTACAGGAAATCTTGGACATGTAAATTAGATGAGATAGTGCAAAAAATTGCTGTTTCCAAAAGCAAGAAGAATCTCTGGATAAATAAACACATCCCTTTCAGCAGGTGCAGGTGATGAGGACAAGGATGGTCATGAGTTCAGGACTATGGCAGGTAATTATAATTAATTAGTTCAGTAAGCTCCCACAGAATCAGTAGAAGATGATCAATCTTAGTGTGAGCAGGAAGCAAAGACCACACGTTCCATTTAAACAGAGGAAGTTTAGTATGAAGAATGATAAAATCATTAAAGGAAGATAAAGGAATGGAAGGAAATTTCAAGATAATTGCCCTTGTTGCATTGATGGTTCTATGATTAAATACCCAGGCAAAAAGCAATTTAGGGGACAAAGGAGTTTACTTTAGCTTATAATTCCAGGGTACAGTTCATCATCATGGGGAACTCAATGCAGCAGCTTCAAACTGCTTATCTAATCTACAGTCAAAAGCAGAAAACTGGACGTACACATGCTCATTTGTTTGTTTGTCCTTACCAGCAACATGAATTCATTTAATAAAACTAATATCAGGAAGTGATACAAGCCAAGCATTTCTACAAAAGAGTTTGGAGAAATGAGTGGATCTCAGGGCCCTTTGAAAGCTCAGCAAATGCCATTCCACATCTGGGCTGCATCGCCAGTCCAAACTTTCCTTTTCCTTTAAACAGTTAGATGCCCAGAATGGCAATAATTTGAAGAAGGCAGAAAGCAACATTCTTAGCATGAACAGAGATACTCATTAGAAAGAAATACACCACTGCTCTTAAAACAAGATTGTAAACCTAATATATTCACACAGGTAATTATATATGTATACATAATGTCAACAAATACTGAAAGTTAATAACTTTTCTCAGCACCCATTTAATGCTTACTAAATATTTGTTGAATGTGAAATGAAAGAGTGCTTATCCTGATTCTGATTAAACACAGAAAATCTCAAGAACCTTGCCAATGTGTGTGAAGTTAATTCGCAATAATTATGAGGCTCATCTACCTTGGGTTGGCTTTGGAGGTTTGACTTCTTTCTGCTTGGCATAAACTGAGTCCCATGTCATTTCTGGTTCCTTTCTAGTTATACTGCATCAGTGCAACTATTCCCTGTTCAGGTCCACAAAGCATGGTCACTCTGATTTTCACCAGTTTAGAGTGTCTCTTTAAGAACTGGGTTGTAGGTGTCCTGTAATGTTATTCTACACACAGGCAGATATGCTGGGAAATAGCAAGATATATTTAAAATTATTAAAGATTTAGTCAGAGACCTATACTGAAGGCTCAATTCTGTCATTATCTGTTTCTGTGGTTTTTGGAGCAAATTTTCAAATAGCTCCACGTTTTTGTCTCCTGATCAATAAAATCAGCAATAAGATTCATCTAAAGATCATGAGAATGGATTTGAGTAAAAATGCTTTGCTAATTGTGTTCTGATTGCTGCAGCACAGTGAAGGTTCACTAAATAACTGATAACATGGAACTAAAGAAAAGAAAGTCAGATATTAAGCCTGAAAGTCATTGCATCAATGAGATTTTCAGAAAGCTACTTTCATTTTTTTATCTCTATATATAAAAAGTTACTTACCAAATATTAGAAACCTGCACTAAAGTCTCCTTCTAAATGTCTAAGTATTATCAGAAAAGACTTAAGACAGTAAAAAAAGAAAAATGACAGCAAAGCACAGAATGGGAGAAAATGGTAAATAGGTAGGTTTGATTTTTTGAAAGCATAATCAAGCTGAAATTATATAATTTCAAATTTTAAGCTATCAGGCCCATCCAGGGAAGGACAAGGGGATTTCATGCCAGCCTTGTTATAAGTTTCAAGATACTTACATAAGAGCAGACTGGTTAATAAGAATATAAATAATACATGACTGAAGGTCACTTTTCATGTTTTTGCAAAAAAGTTTTGTTATCACTTTAATGTCCTACATAGATGCAAAAGTTATTATTTAGGGCTAGATGAATTTCTGTTGCTGGGATAAGGCACTGTGATCAGAAGCAACTTGGGGAGGAAAGGGTTTATTTGACTTAACACTTTTAGGTCACAGTTGATCACTGAGGGAAGTCAGTTCAGGAACTCAAACAGAAACTTCAAGAAGATTCCTCTCAGAGTCATAAGGCACAAGACCACCTGCCATGGGAAAAACATCATTAGTGGATTGTACCCTCCTACATTAATTAAAGAATAATTAAAGATTCAACATAATTCCCCAAAGTCATGTCACAAACCAATCTGATCTAGAAAATGCCTTAACTGAGAATCCCTTCCTAGGTGACACTAGGTTATGTCAGGTTGACAGCTAAAGGTAACTAAGAACTGTCCTTATCATTACTTTAAGACTCAATATCATCCTCACCCAATTGGAGTAGGGTTAAAGAGTGGGCTGCAGGCCTATTATTGTCTATTTGAGCTAAGTATTCTGGAACATAACAGGCATCATTTCATTGCAAGAAAAAGAAATCCACTTGACGTAGCTTAGGAAACAAGGTGAGAGGCAAGTGGAATTCACTTCTATTCTCAGAACTCAGGAGATTAAGGCAGGAGGATCACAAGTTCAATGTCAGTCTGAGATGCAAAGGGAAGAGAGGGAGGGGAGGGAACAGAAAAGAAGGGGGAGGGACAGGCAAAAGGGAAGATTAATCTAAGTACTTTTAAGTACTTAGAAATATTAATCTTTTACAGTTCATATAAAACATAAATAGCTTAGAGCAAATGTAAATAATTAATATGAAACAACATCCAGTAAAAACAGCCTTACAACAGTCTACTCATTCTACTAAGGAGGATTCAGGTAGTCCCTGCCACCCAGACCACAAGAAGGCATTCCCAGAGCCCATCCCTTTGCCAACAACACCTAACTTATGTCACGTCTTCAGATCATTTGGGTCCTGCAAGCCTGGCTCCAGGAAGGAACTCCCATAGCTCATCCCTCCACTGCCATTCCCCTATCCACAACACCACCCAGGGTCTGTATGTCTCCTGTGACCTGATCCCAAGTAGGAATCCCCAGAGTACTCCCCAGCCTGTCAACACCCCACCCACTGCAACACATGGAGATCACATGGTGCCCTATGACTTCAACCTGAGGTAGGATCCTGCTGGGCCTCTACCCCACCCACCTCTACCTGATGTCAGTGTAAGTCCTGTGCCTGGCCTCCAAGGTGTATCACTCATGCCCACTGTGACCCAGCCCCAGCTGTTTAAGGACCACCAATAGAACTTACTACAATTTTTCTGCTTAACTGGCATAGTATTAAACAAACCCCTAATGACTTATGATGTGTTCAACCCTCAGTTCTCATCAGGGAAGCTTCTTTTTTACATCAGATTGACACAAATACCCATAACTTATCAACATGCAGAGAATAAGAGACTGAAATGCTCAGCCCTAAATGGAATGTCTATATTACATTCTTCCCCCAAAGACTCAGGGAGCATCACAAAAGAGGCAGAAGAAATACTGTAAGAGTCAGAGTTGGTGGAGAGCTACGAGGAAACCATGACTTGCAGGCACAACGGGATACTTAGAAATATGAACTCACAGTGATTGTAACAATAAGCATGAGACCTGCCCAAGCTGAAATCAGACAGAAATTCTGGCATAGATGGGGCAAGGCATGAAGCCCCAGCCCTAACTGAGGAGATATTGGCAATTGATAGTTACCAGAAGGACAGTCCATTTTCCTTAAGGGCCTGATCCTCAGTAGGTTGACCACCCCACACTCCACTTTGAAATTCATAATACTTCAACTAAAACAATGTTCTAAGGAAAATTTATTCTTAAAATACTCACGTTAAAATTTTAAAAAAGGTCAGGAGTGGTAGAGCACCCCTTTAATCCCAGCACTGGGGAGACAAAGGCAGGTGGATCTTTGTGAGAACAAGGTCAGTGTAGTCTATATAATGAGTCCAAGCCAGTCAGAACTACAAAGAAACACTGTTTCAAAAAACAAAACCAAACAAATAAAGGACATTAAACACCCAACAATGCTACCTCCAGGTGAAAGAGTATATGATCAAGGACTTAATACATAAATGGCAGTGAGGCCTAGGAACTGAAGAATATGAAACAGAATGGGGCTAGGCTGCTGTAAGCAGAAATTTCCAGATAATGGCTTACAATGCCTGTCCCCTACACGCTATCACCTTGGAATATCAGAGGGGAAAGCTATTGCAGAGTCAAAAGCCACTCAGGACCTAGGACCTACATACCTCCTGGGGCACAGATCTTAGAGAAAATCATTGGATATGGAGGCCTAGTCTAAAGTGAGACATGAGCACTAAAGCATCTCCCTGCCAAGGCTGGCACTAGTAATCAAATTTCAAATCCTGCTTGACACAACACTGAGCAGAGAGAACACTAAGGAATGAACTGAAACTACACTGCTCAACTCTGTACATCTGTGTTAGAAGTGCAATCCCCAAGCCCCTGTTCTGAACTCCACTAGGGCGAAACATATCCTAAAACTCGTTCTATAGGCTTGAACTGGATTTGCAAATTATACCTCACCCATTGGTGCAGGCTCTTAGAATCCTCCTCCTCCTCCTCCTCCTCCTCCTCCTCCTCCTCCTCCTCCTCCTCCTCCTCCTCCTTCTTTAATGGTCCCCAAGTCTTGGGGGAAGGTATGATATAGACATCCCATCTGGGGCTGAGCACTCTACTGATGCTTACTCTGTGCACTCTGATCACTTATAAGTTTCTACATTAACCATTTGCACAGGGAAAGTTTTTTTGATGAGATCTGAGAGCTGCACTACTCCATGTGTAGAGAGATACAAATTTACAGGGCAGTTTGATACTATCTGTTTAGCAAAATAATAGTAATAGGTCCAGCCCCGGAGCCTGTGATCTCCCCAAAGATGAGTTTGTGGCCATAGTTAGCATGTTTCCTCCTATGGAGCAGTCTTTAAATTCAATCAGAGAACAGTTCGTTGCCTTCAGTGACAATCATGCAACTATTGTCACATCTTGCCAGTCATTTTACTTCTTATCTATAATCTTCCATAGTTTTGATATTTCTATAATCTATGGGCTGTAACAGTATCTCAGCTGTCCTTTCCTAGCTATTTTTCCTCCTCTATTCTATCTGCTAAGACAGTTCATCCAGTCCATAGTACTACATACCACATGAACATTGCCTTGCAGATGTGTAAACACTGACACCAACCTCTGAGTCAAATACTGGTAGTGGAAGTCACCCTAATTCTACAACAACACTCCATCACAGCGACAGGAGGAAACTAGATCACCTACTTCATTTATATTTAAACAAAAAAGTTGGAAACGTTAGGAACCAGATTGGTTGCAGCTCGGGTCATGATCATCTGCAGCTGTGTCTCTCCATGCTCTCATAGCTGATTCTAATAGACCCCAATGGAACAAGCATTTGATGGACAGTCATTAGCTAGATTATCCCCTCCTCCCCACTTCCCTTTCGCCTATTCTCAGTTTCACACATTCCTTCTGCTAAATTCAAGACCCTTTCCTTCCTCCCTGCTGCAGATGAAGGAGAGAAGTCTGACTGTAAATATATACTCACAAACCACATGCTATGGAAACTTCTACCTTCTTCCAGAACCTGCAAGAAGAAACACCCAGTCTCTATATGGTACTGAGCTCTCCTCAGAGCCCCTGAATTCTGCTTTCTGCCTGTCTATCTGTCTATGACATTTTAACTTTCCTAGTATATCTTACCCAAGAGTAAGATCAGCCTCAGTTTCCCTTTTGAATCCCAAACAAAGCTTTCAAATGACAGACAAGAAAACCACAAATCAAGGAAGTCTAGAGAACACATATAAGATAAATATTAAAATAAACAATCCTATACCTGAGGATATTGTGTTCAAACTAGAGAAAACTGACTAGATAGAAATTCTTAATCAGATCAATAAGAAAGCACTGATCAGTTTTTAAAATAAGTACATAAATACAGATTAAGCTTAATTTAAGAATGACTAACAATAAAACAGAGCAAATAGATATGCAAAATACATGTAGATGTGGTCTCTCAAAATCTCACACTGTATTACACTCCACTTCCTGTGACATGTGCAAAGATACATTGCCTTCAGAGCAGATGAAAGGAGAAAAGCGACACACTCAGAAGACAATGTAAGATGTTACACATTCATCTCTCAATTTTCCACTAATATTTTCAAGGCACAGTTGCCCATGGGTAACTGTAACTGTAGACAGGCAAGTCACAGGCATGGGGCAGGGGTGGCTGGACTATCATATTTTAAAGTAAGCTTCAGTTCACTAAAATAAATATTACAAATTTGGGGGAAACAATCGAGAATAGTTAAAAGAAATGCAAATGGCATACTATGAAAGCAGAGAAAATCAAGTCACACAAAAATGTTTAAAACCAGAGAACGAAAAGTAATCAGAAAAATTGTACGCTAATTCTAATCAAAAGGAGTCTGCAGTACTTAGGCTAATTTTTCACAAAATATAATTAACATCAAGGAAAATTATCGCAATAAAGACTATCAATGAGTGTATAAGGATAAAAGAATTATGTTCTGAGGGCAAGGTGTCAAATAAGTTAGACTAATATGAATAAAACTATGAGAACTGACAAATTTCACAATTATAGTTAGAGACAATACCCTTCCATTGGCAACTGATACAAGCAACAGCTAACAATCAGCAAGAGTGCAGTCCAACTTAAAACCAATTAGATCATCTGATATAACTGAGACTTATGGGAGATGCCATTGAGTAGTAAAAGGATACACATTGTTCAGAATATACTTGCAAAAGAAACTAAGATAGGCTATATTTGGGGCCATAAAACAGCTTAAACATTAAAAATAAAGAAAATCATTCACAATTATCTCCAGAATATAATGGAATTAAAAACTAAAAAATAGTAACAGGATAGTTAGATATTTTTAAAATATTTTGGAAGTAACAAAACATATTTTCACCCTAGTCAACTAGAGAATGAGAGTCACATGAGACTAAAGGTGGGTCCAGGAGATGGCACAGCAGAGTAGAGGCACTTGCACTGAAATAAGAAAACCAGAGCCGGTTGGGAAATAAAACTACAAGTACATTGCTTTACAAAACAGATGTCTGTGGAAGGGTCATTTCAAGCTTACTGCTCCTGCCCAGGCAAATATATTTACTGCTAAAGACTCCTGATAATAGCCCTCAGTCACGTAGGCTGGAGACCCCATGCCTGACCCTCACAGATTTAGGCTTAAAATGTTAACCCACCAATGACAGGATGGGTCTGAAATAGTGCTGGAGAGCCTATAAATGCTGTAAGAAACTAAGAATGGGCACTCAGGCTTTGGGGACAAGTCGCCTGAATCCATGCTGATGTGAATAAAATCTTCGGATTTTCTATTCTGCCTCTGGACCATGTCTATGGCACACTGAATTCCCATAACATTCGATTCCCCAAACAGTAATACCCTGCTGAAGCCCTCAGATCTGACAGCATTTTAAACTATAGTTGTATGCTGAACTGGCCAGAGGACAAGTGGAAAGTGCCACCTTGCCCGTTGCTAGGTAACCAAGCACCTGCAGGTCTTGGGCCTTACTATCAATCCACCCTCCCTGTGATAGACATGATGATGAGAATGGACCAATCACTTAATTAAAAGTTAAGCTTTTACCATGGAAAGATGAAGCTGAGATAATAAAATTTCAGGGCAAGTGTGGGTGGGTCTCCGTCTCCAGCTTGGCTGTTGTGCTCCAGCCGTCCCAGAGAACAGAGGGCAGTTGAACAGGTCCTCAGAGTATGATGGGAAAAAAATTCCCAGGAGACTGCATCAGTAGATAGCTCATTTATTGAGATCAAGGCAGGGGTTTATATAGGGAGACCTTACTGAATGCAAGAAAGTTAAAGGTGGGGGTCTTTTAGGGGCAGGGAGGTTCTAAGGCCAATGTGGAATTAAAGAATGAGGAAATAAACACAAAAAAACTGGTTTTTGTCTGGGGTGATCTTTGTAGGGGGAAAAGAAGATTAAATAACTGATGAGGAACGAGGTTGTCATACCTGCAGTGGCTTCCTGGGAACTTTACAGCTTCAGGCAGAGCAGACCAGGAACCTGCTGTCCCTTTAGGGTCTCCAGGGTCACACTGCCCACTCAATGCCTTCACACAATAGGCCCAGGTTCCACAAGCAAGGATTAGAAGAAAGCCTGACTCCATCTTTGATAATGCATTGGTATCCAAGCTATACAAACTTTTAAAACTCAAAAATAAGAAAGCAACAACTCTATCTCAGAAAATAGAAATATTTGAAGGGATATATTCACAAAGAAGGTAAGAAATGACAAGCAAGCTCTTAAAATATGTCCAACTTCAGTCCTAACAGGGACTGTGAATTGAAGCCACAAGCAGCATTGCACAAGCCAGGTATAATTGCTTAATTTTAAACAAAACCTGGAGGCTGGAGGGATGGCTCAATGGTTCAGAGCACTGGTTGTTCTTGCAGAGGACCCAGGTTCAATTCCCAGAACCCACATATTGGCTAAGAACTGTCCATAACTCCAGTTTCAGGGGATCTGACAGCCTCTTGAGGCATCCATGGGCTTTGAATAACATGACGCACTTACATACATGCAGACAAAACACTCATACACATAAAATAAAAATTAAAACCAAAGCAATACCCAAAATACCAAATGTTAGTAAGGATGCAGAGCAACAAGACTTCATTCACTGCTGGCAAGACAGCAGAACAGTACAACCATCTTGGAAGCTAGTGTGATAGAGTTCCCAAAGCTAAGCACATTCTTTCCTTATGCTATAGCAATCACAGTCCTTGGTATTCATCATGATGAGTTTAAAACTTATGTTAACATAAAAATGCGCACTTGAGTGTTCATAGCAGGTTTCTTCACAAATGTTCTTTAGTGAGTGAGTAGATGGGGAAACTTTCACTACATTTATTGAATGGGCTATTATCTGACAATAAAAAGAAATGAACTATCAAGCCATGAAAAGACAGAAGAACCACAATGCATATTGCCAAGTTAAAGAAGCTGGTGAAATGACTGTCTAATATATAACTCCACTTATGTGATGTTCTGCGCGAAAAGCAAAGCTATGAAGGCAGTAAAATAGCAGCAGCGAATAGGGTTTGTGGAACAGTGACGGGAGGAGGATGAACAGGTCAAGAAGATCGACTTTTAAAACAGTAAAGCCATCATGGGTAATGAATGCAGCATTGTGAATTTCACACTCTTCATTTGTAAAGGCAGTAGAGCTCTAGGCTTTAAACAATGAAACCTGATGGAAATGAGGATCTTTAGTAATAATGTATGAATAATGATTTAGTAATAACAGATGTTTTGGTAACCACAGAAGGGAAACTAATATGTTGGTGGCTGTGTGGTCTCCTTCCAGGGTTGCAGTAACATAGCCCTGGGGAGGTTGAACAGTAGAAAGTCGTTTGCTCACAACTGGGCTCTTGAAGTCTCAGAGAAGTTGGTCTCCTGAGTGGCTTTGTTCAATGGCACTGCTTCTTAGGCTCTGGATAGATATTTTCTCCCTGACTGTTTCTCTACTTGGTTGCCCTTCTCTGGGTGCAGGTGCCTCTATTCTAATCTCCTCTGCTAAGAAAGCCACAAGTCACAGCCAGTCTCAAAGACCTCATTCTACCTCCATCATCACCTTAGAGAGTCTATGGCCAAGTAGTCACATCAAAACATGGTTAGTGCTGTAAATTTTGAGTTCTGAAGAAATAATATTTAATCCATAATGGAACAGATGGGACTTCTGTACTTTGGGCTTATTGATTTTATAAACTCAACACTGTTCTAAATAATTCTAATAAAAAGTTAGCACTGCACTTGTAAGACTGAGCAAGGAGTTTGGGGCCAACCTAGGCTACAGAATGAATTTAAGTACAGCCTCTGAAACTTGGTGAGACCCTCTCAAAATAAGGAGAAAAGTATTTTTTGTTGTTGTAAAAGGGATTTTTAATATAGCTCAGTGACAGAATGTTTCTATAGTATGTGTAAGGCTTTAGGATCCAACTCTAGTACTAAAAAGATATGAAAACCAACTTAATAATAGTCACAGGTCATACCATCTTGCTTCAGGCAGAGACATACTGCTTAGTCTGTGATGGTCCCATGGGATCACAATGGAATTGAAGAATCTCCTTGCAGATGTCAAACACTATAGTGTTCTATACTGTTCCTATCATAATGAAATCATCAAAAGCTGAAGTTCTCAGAAAGTCAGTTGTTTTCACTGCATAAACAAATTTCATGGACAATGTTGAGAGAAAATCAATTCCAGAATTCTGCATCTTCATGAAAATAAAAAAATTGAAATTAAATGACATAATGATAGCTCATACTTCACTTTGATTACAATAAAAATAAATTTAAAAATAACAAGAAATATTGAGACAGTGGAATACACATAACCATGCATTGCTTAACAGGGGTAATGTATTTAGAGAAAGAGAAAGGAGATGATTTTACCATTGTGTGAACATCATATTGTATATTAGGCAATGCAAATTATGTGACCACTGCCCTGTGTATGGTCTGCTGTTGACTAAAAACCATGTGATGCTATATGATACTTTTCTGTATGTATATAAAGATACATTTACATAATACTGAGACTATCTAAACACATGCAGAGAAGCATAGAATTGTTGGGTAGGAAGGATGTTTTAATGATTAAATTAATCTATAAATTTAATATGATTCAATTAAATAACATTGTGTACATATGTTGTATTTATCTGTGTATATGCAATTCATATATATATGAATATATATATGAATATACACACACACACACACACATATTTGCATTCAAACATAGTTGAACTTAGTTTACATAGAAAATGGAACACATAGAATCTGGAAAATTTGAGAATAATTTAGTATAATTAGCAAATATCATTTAAAATATTACATTGTTAAGGCTGAGTAGATGGCTCAGGGTTTAAGAAACTTGCAGAAAACCTGGGTTCAGTTCCTTGCAATCACATGTTACTTAACAACCCTAACTCTAGTTCCAGAGTATTTGATGCCCTCTTCTGGCCTTCCTAGGCACTGCACACATGGATGCTTTTCCATACTTGCAGACAAAACACTCATACAATATAATAAGATAAATAAACAAAAGGCTGGGTGCGGTGGCACACACCTTTAATTCTAGCACTCCAGAGGCTGAAGCATGTGGAACTCTGTGAGATCAGGGCCAGCTGGGACCACAAGCTACAAGGCTACCCTGGAAAGGAAAGGGAAAGGGAAAGGGAAAGGGAAAGGGAAAGGGAAAGGGAAAGGGAAAGGGAAAGGAAAGGAAAGGAAAGGAAAGGAAAGGAAAGGAAAGGGAAGGAAAGGAAAGGAAAGGAAAGGAAAGGAAAGGAAAGGAAAGGAAAGGAAAGGAATTAAATTGACTTTAAAATCAGTGGAATAGAATAGAAACTTCCATGTATGAATAAAAGATATAAGAGATTTGGTGTATAATAAAGTCCACATATTAACAGGAAAAATAATAATAGGATTAACATAAAACTTAAGAATTTGAAAAACAATTTTCAAATATGTTTATGCCTTATGATCTATTTTGGGATAAACTGCAAAATGAAATTCCTAAATTTCGATTTTTAAAACATAAACTCATAGAAGTACAAGTTCATACCTTGATGTCTTTTATGTGATCATAGCAAGACATTATCTCATAATTCCAAAGTCCAGAAGATGATAAGTGAAAGACTGATACATTAATCTGGTCACATTAACAGTATTCATAAAATAAACTGCTATTAAGGGAGGGGTATAATATGATTAGATGTATTGTATGAAATCCACAAAAATTCAATAAAAAACACATGAGAAGACACAGGCAATTGAATTAATTGAAATTCATTTCACATGCAAAGACACATTTTTTTAAGACATAAAGAATCTAAAAGGAAAGCAATGGCTAATAGAAAAGTTTATGAAAGTCAGGAAAAATAATTCATGGGGAAAGCAAAATAAATCTTACATATGCAAAAGTGTGATCAACCTCACAAGAAGAAAACGTAAGTTCAAATGTCACTGAGTTGCCATTTTCTCTGTTGGGCTGGAGATAAAGAAGAGCATGGAAACATACTAAATCGGTATGTTTGAAAGAGAATCTTATTTTGATATATTGCTGGCAGGTGAATTATAGGACATAATACATAATAGACAGTTTGGTAATATCTCCTAGATTTAAGAATGTTCATACTCCTTGATGTACAAATTCTATTTAGAAATTTCAACATGGAAAAAAAATCATGTATTTACAATATATTCTACATCATTACCTGTAAGAGCAAAATACTGGAAACAATCTTGATATTCATAAATATACAGCTGTCTCCTGATTACATCACCTTACTTGGTGATCAGGTATTATATAATATATATATATATATATATTATATAATGACAGATATGAAGTTAGCAAATTTATTTTGAATATTGTCCCGCTCATCTGAATATTTAAGCGGAAATAGAATTAATTCAGAGTAACCACAAAGATTAAAAATAAAGAGTAATGGAATAGATTACACTACTAAAATTCAAATCTTAATGTCTTTCTCAAGTGTATGTAATACTGAAAATAAGATAAATTTATAAAACAATGCCAAAGTAGAGAGTGCAGAAATAGATGCTTACATTATGTTCAGCTGATTTTGGGTGATGATAACAAAGTAATTCAGCTGGGCAAAGGCGAGTGTTTTCAACAAATCATGTTAGGACAATTGAATATCCATATTCAAAACAAGGAATATAGACCCTTACCTCATTCTATACACAATATACAGTGCAAAATAGGACATAGAAATAAATCTGAGAGATAGAGATAACACTGTGAAACTTTCAGAAGAAAATGGAAAAAAGTGTTTGAGATCTTCAGTTTCACAGTAATTTTTTAGGTATGTGTTGTTATTTAGACTGAAATGCTCTGCATAGACTTTTGTGTTTAAACTCTTGGTCTCCAGCTGGCATTGATATTTGGATACTTGTAGACTCTGGAAAAGGAAGCTCAGTTGGAAGAAGTGACCTTAAGTTGTATAGTCAGCCTGCTTCCTGTGTTCTCCCTGCTACCTGTGCCATCGACACAAGAGAAAGCGGCCAATATCTCTTCCTTTCACCCCAGAACCACCTGCTGTTATGGTGAACTGAATCCCCTCAGTGCACAAGAGAGAAGAACCCCTCTGCCTTAGGTTGCTTCTTCTCAGGTATTTGAGCAATAAGCCGGAAGAAAAGTAAGTAATCTAATCTACCAAACCCATGCTTCCAAAAAGAAATGCTGATCATTTTAAATTTGCCTTCAGAAGATACCACATAAAAAGTAGAGACAGTATTTTCAGAGCCTACATCTGCTTAATGACTCGTTTTCAGGATAATACAGAAATAAAATTCAATAATGATGATGATAATAAGCCAACAACCCTATAAAATGGAGTAAACATTTTAATGCACATTTTGCCATTAAAAAAGCCCATGAATAGCTAAAAGCATAAAGTTGTTCAGCTTCATTAGTCATCAGGGAAGTGCAAATGAAAGCCATAATGACTCCACTATACATCCATTAGTGGCTACACTAAAGGATGCTGACTATGCTTGGTGTGATGAGAGGTTTTAATTGTCACCTTGACATAATCCAGAATCACCTGGGGAGAGGGTCTCAATGAGGGATTGTCTAATTTAGGTTGTCCTGTGGGCATATCTGTGGGGAATTGTCCTGATTCTGTTAGCTGGGGGAGAAAGACCTAATCACCATGGTTGACATCATTCTCTAGGCTGGGAATCCTGGATCATGAGGGACTGGAGAAATTGAGTTGAGCACTAATTCATTGCTCTTTGCTCCTAACTGGATGTAGTGTGACTGATGCACCCCCTTAGGTTCCTGCAACCTTGTTTTCCCTGTTGGTGAGGACTAATAAAAGAAAGGATATGCATCCTTATATTTTAGGGAAAATAATGGACCCCATGTATATGATAGGGACCATATAATTGAGCTGAAGAATTTCTGTCACCAAGTGATATAACCATGTTAATGCCATAAAAGCAATAAAATATTCATGTCTTTGTGATGCTAATAATTAAGCAAACATATTGACCTCCAGTCTGAAAAAGGTTTAGCACATAGAATTATGTATAGAATAATCAATAATGGTGAAACAATATGAATCAATATATGAATGGTTTATAAAAATAGTTTATTTCTAAAACTATACTTTCTATCACTACAGTGTCTTCCTTTTATGTAAAAACCAAAATAAAGTTAGGGTCTGGTGGCACACACCTTAAATCCCAGTGCTCCAGGGACAGAGGCAGGTGGATCCTGTGAGATTCAGGCCAACCTGGTTTGCACAGCAAGTTCCAAATCAGTTGGGGTTGTAAGGAGACCCTGTCTCAAAAAAACAAAACAAAACAGCAATAAAAGACCTGCTTACTGTAAACAAGTTGACTTGTGATACAAACAGCAGTTTCATCTGTCTTAAGAATACCTTGATTGTTGAGTGATTGACAGCCTGACTAGGTTGCTTATGCTTTATGAGGTTCCCACGGCAATGAAATTGCTTAGCGATCCTTTTCTCAGGAGCCCTCACTGTCATTAAGTGGTACAAGACTGTATTGTAAGGGCATCAGGTGCCTGGGAAGTCTCGGGTATAGTAGATCATGTTCACTTAGGTGCTGGGTGTCCTTTCTTTGTTTCCTTTTCTCCAGCCTGAGAGTAAAGAGTCTATATCAAGTAAAGAGTCTATGAACATTTAAAAAAGACAAATTGTGACAGCCCCCCTCCAAATGAATATCAGTAGGTCAACGCATAAACAAATTATGGCACATTTAGTGGATGGAAGATAAAATGGAGTGAAGTGTCAATGCACGTATGAATCTACATCAGATACTATCACACTAAGTGGAAGAACCAGACACAGCTGAACACATATTATATCATTGTTTATATGAGATTTCTGAAAAGTACACATCTTTGGAGACAGAAAGCAGATCATCAGTGGCCTGGTGCTGGGAGAAAAAGGAAAGCTAACTAAAAATGGTGTGTTGGTGTGTTTCAGGAAAGGGGAAATCCTAAAAATATGTACTTAAGCATTCTCTGACCTCAGCGACTTACTAAACAATTGATTTGGATACAATGACATGTAAATTCTACCCAGGTGAATCTTTTGTGAATAGGGATCTTGAAGTGGTTTCTCCCAAACGCACAATCCTTCGGTCCTAGACTAAATACTGCTATGATTACAGGTCTGTAACCTGATAAAGTTGTGTAATAAGGAAAAACATTGAGTTCCTTAATGTATTGCTATGAGACAATATCTTAAGTTGAGACTTTCTCGTAATATCTCATCAAACTTTTCATAGTTAGATGCTAATTTTGACTTTAACACTCACATTTCATAATGTGTTCTAGTTCCCTTTCTGTCGCTGTGATAAAACACTCTGACCAAATGCAACGAAGCGGAAGAAAAGGTTTGTTTCATCTTAAACTTCCAGCAGGGAAGGATGAATCAGTCACATTACGTCCAGTCAAGAACAGAGAGCAATTAGTTAATGCAGTATATTAGTGCTCAACTCAATTTCTCCAGTCCCACAAGATCCAGGATTCCCAGGCTAAGAGAAGTAAGTCAGGGCAGGAAACTGAAAGCGGAAATGATGGAAGAACACTGCTTGCTCTCTGGTTCTTTGGCTTGCTTCTTCACAGGTTCATGCTTAGCCAGCTTTCTTACACAGCACAGGACCACCTACCCAGAGATGGTGCTGTCCAGTGTCTGAGGCCTTCCAAACCAATTAATATTCAAGACAATGCTACAAGCATGGCCACAGAATGATCTAATCTAGGCCTCTCCTATCACATGAGCACAGGCTGTGTCAAGTAGACAATTAAAGCTAACTAGGACAATATCTATCAATAGGATGTTTTCAACTACGGTTTGTGTAATAAAATTCTATTTTCATTCTCTATATACAAAGCATTTTAAGAAGAAAAAAAAAACATGTGCAAGGTAATCTTTAACTGCATCTAAATTTAATTGCTAGGACATGAGGACCAGGGATGGATATCTGGGAAAATGCAAGCACATCAGTGAAATGAATACAGATTGGGCTGTGGCAGGCACTAGAAGGGTACTGAATTATAAAAATAAAACCAAACAGGATCCCCTGCGTTTGTAGTAATGTTTTTATTGCCTAGAAATCAAAAAGAAATGTCTTGTTTTTTCTGAGTTTGAGTAAACTAAACATAGTTGTGGGTTTTTAGATGACATTTTTTTTTTCTAAATACAAATAAAGGAAAATTGTTTGTTTGGGGTATTTTCATGTAGAACACATTTAAGGACTGCTTTATGTATGCTAAACAAGAGAAATCTATGCATTGTTAAGGGGTGGGGAGGAACAAGTGTGAGGATTTCTACAGGTAGATGAGCTCTGCAAACATTTTGCTAAGTCAGACACAAAGAGCCTCATATTGTAGGAGTGAGTTAATGGGAATGCCCAAGAAATGCAGATCCACAGAAATAAAACATGGACTGGTGTTTACTAAGAACTGAGGAGGCATGTAAGAGTAACTCCTGGTGAGACAGGATTGCCAAATTCTAAATATTGATGGTTTTGTGTTATCATGAATATTCTATAAGCCAAAGATTTATGTACTTGAAAATTGTGAATGAGTTCTATGGTATACAAATTATATTTGCTATCAGAAAAATGAGTGACATACATAATAATGGAAATATATATGAATATACCTTAATATTAATAATATGTCCCTAAATGGAAGCACCAGAAATCAGTTACATTGGTCAACTCCAAAACAATTTGATAGCTAGAACTGGAATTCATTCTATACTTTTGTATAACTTGCAAATTTTGACTTGTATAAACATATCACATACTGATGAATATCATTTTAAACTATTAATAGATTCCCTAGAAATCAAAAACTTTCTACTAGAGAAGGGATCATAGTCAGGTTCTAGTAAGAACGTTGTTCTTGAAAACACTTCCTACTGTCTTGGAAGCCACCACATTCAGAATTTTCTTCAGTCAATGACCAGACTCCTTTGGGTCTTCAGGCTCAGGAACGTGGAGACCTGTTTAGTCTTACAGACGGGAAGGAGGCAGGTCATTGTCCAGATATGGCAGTATCCCTGCCCCTTCTTTTCTGGTCCTCTGAAGCCTCTGGGTAGAGCAGAGGCCTTGCTCCATAGTGTCTGAGTAGCAGATGACTCTGCCTTATGGAGGCAATCCACTTCTTCCTAAGGTCACCTTTGTCAGGTACACACTGTGACATCTTTCTCTCATCGCTCTTAACGCCAAACATCTGGGAACTGCACTGAGGCTAAATTTGCACTGACGAACATAGTAGAGTTCAGGGATGGTGGTCTGCCAGGGCTGACTTACATAGTAAAGGCATTCCGAATTGTGCCCCTGTTCAACCTCTTTGTAAAGAATAAAAGGGTATAATTTCAAAGAATTCAAGACCAATTAAAGACTTTAGAAACTGTCTTCCATGATTCTCCTTTCTCAGCATTTTGCTGGGAATTTCATAGATATATTATCAGTAATATACCAAAGGAATGCCCTATACTCTACTCAGGCCTGAAACAGGACAAGAGAATTTTGATGTGATTCTATAAGATGTTTATGAATACTCTCAACACAACCCAAGGGCTTTCCTGCTCCTTAATGATGTGTGTCAGCTTTCTACCATTGTGACAAAACAGATCAGATAAACAATGTATAATAAAGAAAACTTTCAGGTTCAAGGTTCAGTGGTTGCAGTCTATGAGCCCTTGACCCCATTGCTCTGGGCCTGTGCTGGACAACACATGATGGTGGTTCTGTATGGATTAGGGAATCTCTTATCACTCAGCAGCTGGTAGCAAAGAGAGAAACAATGAAAGTCAGGTCCCAATAACCCCTGCAAGGGCTCTACTCAAACAGCCTAAGTTCATTCCCTTCCTGAAGGTTCCACTGCCTCCTAGTGGCACCATAGGTTGACATTCAAGCCTTCATCATTCCAGCCTGGAGGGCATTTCAGATCCAAATTGGGGCTGTAGTGATATCTACCATCTTTGGATTCCTGCACACCATTTCTCCATGGTATCATAAGCCCTTGTAAAATATACTTTCCTTAATTTTAAAGTTACAATTCAGAACATGGGTCAAACTGAACTTTGTGAGGATGGTTAGGTATCCTGATTGATTCCCATGTGAATTTGGTGTGAATTTTACTGGAAATTGTTCCATTGTTTGTTCATCACTTGCAGTCTTAGGGTTCCCTGGAGCAAGTGACATATGAAGGAAGCACCTTGAGGATGTTGACAAGGGAATCCTTGGTCAAGGGGGAAAGGCAGAGATGCCCAAAAATGCAAGAGGCCCTATGGCATCCTGCAGGAGAGCTCTAATGCAATGAAGAAGAGAAACCTGAAGTTTGAGAAGAACCTTGACCTGAGTGATAGTTAAACTTGGTTAGAAACTTGACTGGCTCTGGGACCAAATAACAGACGAGTGCTGGGCACATCTGTGTGGATTTCCTTGTTTACATTTTGTGAAGCAGGAAGTCCTATTCCAATTATGGGCTGCACCTTCCAGTGGCAGCCCACTCTAATTTGAAAAAACTATTGTTCTATGCCTCCATGTGTTCATGCATGCTGGGAAGTTCATCTGCTCTGTGACTGCCACTACTGATTTCTTTGCTAATATTAGAATTAGCTTCTTCTGGTTTCCAATGTGGACTGAAAAACCAGTGTCTTTTCAGGAATTTTCTGGACCTTCAGCAGCATATTGGGTCTTCTAAGACATTTAACTTTATGAATTGAACAACTACGAGGGTCTCAGCCTGGCTGGTGTAAGACATTGTTGGATTCTCCAGGCTGCACTGTAAAAGCCAATTTAACCAATCTCCTTTATAGATGTGTGTGTGTGTGTGTGTGTGTGTGTGTGTGTGTGTGTGTGTACATATATTCTACTAATTCTGGTTCTCCAGAGAACCCTAATACAACCTTGTGACACAATCCCAGACTTTTATATGAGCACCCCCTGGTCACTGTCTTAGCTCGACTCTTGGGGATTACTCCTCCAGTCCTCTCAGCTCCTTGCTGAAAACTGAAGGAACTAGGAGAAAGCAAATTCTGTGTACACTGACTTCTCCTAAAGGAAGTGGTCCCATTGTCTCTTGCCGAATGTGGCCACAGAATTAGCTGCTAGAGCCACATTATGGTACTTGGTAGCTTTTACTTCCCCTTAAGACTTCTCACTGCAACAAAGCAAAAAATTATCTTCTAAAGAGTTATTTTTCCGGAGATTTAACAAAACTCCAGAAGAAGAAAATCTTCCTTCAGTTCTCTATACACTTTTATATGTTATATCAGAGTGAAGTTCTTTTATTTTAGGAGTCTGGCATGTCTTGCTTTGGCCCTTCAATTCAAACATCAGTACCCATCCCCTCCCACGATCAGAGTGCAGAGCTTGCCTGACTGCGGCAAGAGAAAGATTTCCTCCTCAAATGCATTTTTACAGTCTTGACACATCATCAGGTCTGTGACCTGATGACCTGGTGAAGAGTGGCAAGGTAGGTTGGGAACACCAACACATGTATAAACTCTAAAACTTATGAACTGATTTTTTTTGCTACAAGAATGGGCCCATCAAAACGCCAGACAGCAGCACTTGTCTCTGTACAAATCACAAAGAAGATACTGCAAATTCGTTCAGTAAAGAATTAAAACACACAGCGGTGAGCTAGTTTCCCTTAGCATATTGAAAAGAATACATGGTTCCTACTTATCCACTGCTATCTTTTATATCCTGTCCTCCCTTCCTGTATATTTTTACATTTTAAAGGAAGGGTATTCATTTTATTTATCCTCGCACCTACTCAATGAAAGCAATGGCAGAGAAGATGGGTTTGGAGGAAAAATCACTTCTCCCACTGCTCTTAACTGTGTGTTTACTTACTTCCCCCTTCTGCTAGCCCAGACACACTAGGAAGGCAGGAACCATGTTGTAGTTATTCATTTCCACATTCCTGGCGATCCAGCTGTCACCGAAGTGCCAGGAACAGAGATTTAATAAACATCTCCAGAAAGAAAAGCAAGTATCTGTGGAAAGAAATTATTTGATTCATAAAAGTAAAATAGGAGGAAAGATGGGTTGAAGAACAAGATACATTGCAGTTGTGAAGTGAATCCTGAGCAGGGCCAGTAGAGCATGCATGCATGGAGGAGAGCGGCCCCAGCCAGTGTAATGTTACAGGTAAGCATGGCTCAGCCAGGCCAGCTGGGCTCTTTTGAAGGGAAAGATTTTTAATGATCTCAGCGGGATTTCAAATTCAGATACTAATTCTACTCACAGGAGATGACCTTTGATCCAGGATTATTAGAAGCTGCAGGAGTTTCCGTGGATGGAAACAAGTTCAATTAAGCGAGGAGCAATGAGTTATACAGCACTATGAAAGATTCTCTACAGTGAAAAAATATATATATACGTATATATGGACGCCTTCAACAGCCAGACTCCCCCCTGTGTGTT
Source organism: Eospalax fontanierii (assembly GCA_035773235.1). Classification (NCBI taxonomy): domain Eukaryota; kingdom Metazoa; phylum Chordata; class Mammalia; order Rodentia; family Spalacidae; genus Eospalax; species Eospalax fontanierii. The sequence continues at coordinate 35,350,713 of CM069547.1, forward strand.
GAATGTGAATGGCCACAATACAAACCTGCTAGGTTAGGGGTGTGGGTGAGTCACTCCCTTCCTCTGCCAGAAATGCAGGCCTCATGTCTCCAGAAGCTAGGTAGTTGGCCTTTCTATCTATCCCAGAAACAGCTGGGCCCAGATCCAGACAATCAGGCTCCTGAAACTCTGTTCTTCTGTGCGCAAGTCTGTTCTCCAGGTCTGCACTGCAAGGAAGGACTAGATGGGGCAGGGTCCTCACATTAGAAGAAACTCAAGTTGTGGCAATTAAATGTCCTGGACAACTGTGCATCAGTGGATGGAAAGGTCTAAGGAGAGAGCGAACATGCCATAGAGTCCTTCCTTACTGTTTGTTGGCAGGGAATTGGCCTCAAGACCCTCACTAACACTGTCAACTGTTATCCTAGCACAGAGTTGTTTTTGCTAGAGTCCAGCAACCTGGGAGCACCTCCCTGCTTTGAAAGAGGTACATTCAGCCTTAGCATTCAGACCACAGGTGCACATGCTGAGTTAGAAGCAAAGGTCTCATGCCTCCTCTTGACTGGACTCTAAAGTGGAAATTCCATATCATGTCTGTTTAATTTGCCTTTGAAAATGGAAAAACAAATTAATAGAAAGAGGGTTTGGATTCATCAGTGGATGGGTTGCTTAAGTAATCTTTGAATTGAGTGAAAATGTTCATTTATTTAGTTATTTAATCTTTGTATATTTTTCTGTTGTGTCACATGCATTGTCTCTGTATAGTGCAAATACATTACTCAGAAGATTATAAGACTACTACCTTTGAGATAGGATCAAAAGGAAAGAAATTTATTTCATTCTATTATTAGCAATAACCATGCCTACTGATAAAGATAAAAAATCAGTTTTCTTCTACAAGAAGGCTTAGAAAGCCATCAGGTAGTAGATTCGAAACTACTGTCTGTCAAGTTTTAAGTAGAAAAAAAACCCACTTTCCTGTTTATCAGTCACAGCTGATGTAAGCTTTTGTGTAAAGTCTTTGAAAAAATTTTCAGTGTAATTTTCACTGTGTTTTTAATACTTTTTGATGAAAAAGAGACAGATGAAAAATAAAAATTTTCTCTCTCCCCTAAATGAAACACATTAAATTGTCTGGGAATAGGTTTAAGAATAATTGTGGGAGACTACATCTATCAGTTAAATAACTTCTGCATGATGTAATTTTCAGCAGGGGAATAATTTAAATATCTGTCAGACTGCCATAGTTATAGATTGGATTTAGTTGGAAAATAGAAAGATGTGTAACCCAGTCACGAGATAAGCTTCCTGGGAAAATGTCCCTCCTCCTTTTTACGGCACAAAGGAAATCATGAAGGTGACACAGGAGAGCTGTGTGGCATGTAGGTCATACTGGCTTTCTAAAGTCAAATTGGGCAGCAACTTTGCAAATTTGTCCATACAGGGAGTCAAATTGATTTTCTACACCCAGAAACAGGACAGAAATTTAGTTTCATTTCATGACTGCTAAGTCAAGTGAGGGGTGTGGACCAGTTCCCTGCTTCCTTTTATTCTTTCTTTCAACTCTTCTTTCGTTTGTCATATCCATTGCTTTTTCTCTTTCTTTTTATTTGCTTTTGTTATTTTATGTGATAGATCATTTTACTACAATTGACCAAATGCAATCCCTTCACTTAAAAAATATGTAGTAGCAAAGCTAAATTTTTTCTAAGTATTTCATAGCAAAAGTCTCTCCAATGGCATCTCTGTTACCTGAGTAAACTGATGCATTCAGTTTTATTGCAAAAAAAAAAAAAAAAAAAAAAAAAAAAACCTCTGAAACAAAATAGTTCACACTGGCATTGTTATGCATACTTTATTACATTACACATGTTCAAAAGCACTCACAAATCAGGAATGTGCTGTCCAATGCGTTTTTACACAAGAATGAATCCGTATCAAAGACCAGCACACTTAGGCACTTCAGGATATTTCTGCCCTCTGAGGATATACTTCAACTTTGACACAGAAGTAAACCCAATTTCAACTGTGTTTACCAGGTTTTGCAATTTACAGCAATATCATAAAATGTAATTTGGTGTGTTTCTGTCTTCTTTTGTGCAATATTATAATTGCTTACGATTTGTCCATTCATTTGTATCTACAAGAGTTAGATCAGTCATGTTTGTTGCTATAGAGTATTCCATGTTCTAGGCCACAGTGAGCCTACATTTTGCTTACTATTGTTAATGCACATTTTGGGTATCTCCAGTATAGGGATACTGCAACATGCATTGCTGTCGGTTTCACATCCAAGGACAGGATTGTTGAACCATCTGGAATGCTCATTTTATTTCAACATTGCTAACAGCTTTCCAAACGATTTATGAATTTGTACCACAAATAATAAGAATGTGAAGGAATTTCCCGATGTTCTCATCAGTACTTGTCACGTCCATTTTAACTTAGTGAATCTTCTGGGTATGGAACAATATTTCATCAAGCACTTTTCCATGTGCTTAAATGTGAATACCTCAAGTTCTTGCTTAAATCTTTTGCCCAGTTGCCTTCATATTTTACTGTTGAGTCTTGGTTCATGGATCATGGGATAACCATCATGGAGCTTCATGAGAAAAAGGTAAAAACAAACAACAGAACAAACTATATCTGCAATTAGACATTCACATCCTGGCCCATTATACTTTGCTTCCTTGACACCAACTTTCAATCACTTTCCAGATTTCAGGGAGCTTACCATCTGTCCTAAGTGAGATTTTCCCAGTAGGGTTACAACTGACACAAGGTGGCCTACGGCCACTGTGAATTGCAGCCTTAACCTCTACCCTTGAGATGGCAATTGTGCCATCTATTGTCCAAACCCTGAAGGCAACAACCCAAACTACCTGCAGATGGTGTTGAAATGTCTCCTGGGGAATGAAACTGCCCATACTTGTGAACTCATGTAGACTGGTGTTCTATAGAATCTAACGGAATTTTTTATTTATTTTTTTTTGTTTCTTGTTTGTTTGTTTTCAAGTGAAAAGTACTTCTGCTTTCCATAAAGATGAGACTTACATTTATGTTCACAGATGCAATGTCTTCAGAAGGGCTCCACAGTAAAACCATACTCATACTGAGTGGATAGATGTGTAGGGTACATGGGTTCCTAGACTGTATACAGTGGCTCACGTCAGAAGTAACATTTGAAACTCATGACTGAATATTTTGGGGATTTTAAATATTCAATTGGAAAAATTAGATTCACCCCATAAATGTTTGGAAATGAGAGCCGGAGATGAGAAGTGAGAAGTTTAGGGAGGGATTTTAAAGCCAACTTAGAAACAAGGCTTCTGAAAATGTAATCTTCAAAAGTCTATCTAGCACTTGTGAGTTACAGAATGTTCCTTGAAAACACATGTTCCCAAATTCATAATTTAGTTACTATTAATCAAAGACATGCCTTTTCCAAGTGTTTATTTAAAGAGTTCATCTTAAATTGCTATTTTCTTATAGTTAAAATCTTAGAATCTAGTTCTTCACTGAAGGACAAATTTTCATTTATTTTGCACTTCAGAGAACATCCCATCTTGGGTCTATTTAGAACTTTGTTGTTCAGTGAGTTCATTGTAATTGGCTGAACTTGTTTTTCAGAGTCTGATTCAGGGTCATTTTGACAATACTGTGAATTATACCACAGTTTCTCTTGATCTGAACAGTTGTCAGTCTATGCAATCAGTGAAGCCTGAGGCTAAATTGGATCAGAAGGTTAATGCTCAAACCCTTAACTTTGTGGATTTTATGACTCAGACAGTACTGCTGTGACTGGCAAAGGAAGAAGCAGTAACCTCAGCCGGGCCCTCAGTGAACACATTTCTGGAACATAAAAGTTTTCAGGCATTTAGTCCTTATTAAGGAACAATATGAAGAGCTCCCAGAATCTACCTTTTATTTCAAACTTGAGTTAGCTGAAGCTTCAGCTGAAGTAATGACTTATTCATAGTCCCATAGCTGATTAGTGGAAGTAATAAGGTCAGAATTTCTATGTTCTAGGACTGGAAAGATGGCTCAGTGGTTAAGAGCACTGACTGCTCTTGCAGAGGACCCAGGTTCAATTCCCAGTACCACATGGTGACTAAAAACCATCCATAACTCCAGTTCCAAGGAGGCAGATGCCCTCTTCTGAGGCATTGCATGATATGTGTGCACCTATGTACATACAGGCAATACATTTATACACATAAAATGAAAATAATAACAAAAAAGAATTTCTATGTTCTGACTTCCAGTCCATAACTCTTTCTACTTCATCATCATAGTACAGAGTGTGAAGCAATGCCTGGTTGACCATCTAAGTCAGAGGAATGGGAATCAAACCCTTTCTCAGGTAGCAAAGACCAGAACTAGAGATTATAAGGAACTGTTTTGCATGGAGCTATATGGACAACATAGAGATTTCCTCAGAGCCAGAGAAAAGCAAACAGAGGTCCACACAGTTATAGGGACTATGTGGGGGTCCCTACAGAGATAGAGGAAGCACATGGAGGTTTTGACAGAGCTGAGGGGCCAAGTGGAAGTATCTAGAAACTAGAGAGGTCACCTGGGTATCCCCCAGAACTAGAATTGCAGAGAACTCTCCAACAGGTGCCTGGTTCTCAATGGAAGGTAAGAAACATAAATTAGTGAGAAAATGCTTTCTCTGGTAAAGCACTAAGACAGAAGGAAGATAAGCTTAGCTAATTGCTGACAGAATGAGTCAATAGTGGCTTCCTGGGCATTGGGGATTCTGAGGAGGAGGACAAAGGAAGAATCTAGGCTCCTGTGGTGATTTCAGATCATCTGCAATGTTTAACCACAAAAAAATAACACAAATGTAAACGGAGACCCTTTCAGTGGGAGAGTGCGGACAAAAACAAACGCTCCTACTACAAAACACTGATATAAGGTTTATGTGGATGTGGTAAGATGGAAGAATTAAAGGTTATCTCCAAAAGAAAGAATTCTGTCTCAATCTATAGTTAAAACCCATGTGTCTTCTAGGTATAACAATTCCATAATGTGAGATAAGCCCAGACTGTTAAAATCCTCACCTAAGATTTGTGATTTAAACAACATCACTCAAGAAAGTTGATTTTCAAAGATATAAGAAAGAAAGAAATGTCAAAGAATAGCTGAAGATTTTGAGAATACTGAGGCAGAAAGTAAATGACCTTACACTGGATTCCTTTTATGTGGTGGACTTTGTGTCAAAGCCTCTGCACATATCAAACAAACAAGTAAAATCAACAAATGAGATCATATGAACAGAAACAACTCATTGCTCTCAAATAGCTGAAGAACTGAGAAAAGCTATTCATGATTGACTACAATTTTTCACTCATGCTGAAGTGTGAGCTATAAACAAATATACACAGCTTGCATTTCTAACATCTTCTAACTCAATATACGAACTATGTGCTGTGATTGGATTATCAAGGTTACCAAAACAATTGGTCTTCAGCATGGTATTGATTATTATAACTCATTAATAATTATTTATCAGGTGTTAAATGTGTTGATGTTAAGGCATTGTAATAAACAAATTAAGTTCCATAAGTAATATTTTGGGAGAGTTTTCTCCCAGTTGATGGGGAGGCAGTAGCGAAAACAAATTCCAGATCAGAAAAATTAAAACCAGGTTCTCCTAATTATGTTAGTAAACTTGATCACTGAGCAAGGCTACTGTTTTTGAGTAGCATACACATCAGTATTGTTGAATATGCTCTAAATACATCATCTACCACTTTGGAAATTACAAGACACTCTAATAGGATGCGTACTCCACATTCTCTACAGTTCTCTGTGTTGTATAATATGTATAATATAATATAAAGACTCATCTAGTATTTGTTTCAGGCTCCTGACACAAACTTAAACTCTTGGAATATCCTGGGTTATGACAATGTGTCCTGTTATTCCTCAAGGTCCTATTGACCACATCTGGATTTTGCTGATGAGATGAGTTTCGAGAGAGCCTGAACAGAGCTTCAGGATTACATAGTCATTTGAAGAACCAAGGGATGCAAGATTGTGCCTTCATCCCAGCCCTGACCTCTGTGGGGGACAAGAACCTGGACTGAAAATGACAGAGGTCCAGAAGCTTCCAGCAGTGAGCATATTGCAGGCTGGCGGGTCCACCTCTCTTCACCTTTCACCTGCTTTTTCCTGAATTGTTTCCACAGTGAGTTTATGATATTCACGGAAAACTTATTGAATTCTGTAAGTTACTCTAGAAAATTCTCAGCATTGGGAAAGAGGTCATGAAAACCTCTAATTTATAGCAACTTTCCCAAGAGATCTTCACTATTTCTGAGGATTAAGGTTAAACTGAATTGTTGAAAATCTGGACGCTCTTTAAAGAGTTGCAAAATTGTTTGATGTAAGAAAAATTTTTTTATGTGTTTGATGTTAAAAGTTTTGTGCATAAAAACAATTCCTGTAGACAGGCACCAGCATTCCCACTTGGCAGTACCAGAAGTAAAGCATGCAAAATGAGAAGGATTAACCCAAAGCCTGAGCTTTGTAGCTTCCCCAGTAGGAGTGTCATTCATTCCTTACCCTCAAATTCAGCAGCATTCCCTTCCTTACCTCTCTGTTACTGCAGAGGCCTCAAACTATTCCCACAGTGACTTATTTGTATAATCAAACTGCAGGAACCTGCCTGACTGCCAGGTATAAGCACAGATTGAAAATAATTGGGCAATATAAGCTATTCGGGAAAGATTTTTGTTGTTGTTTGTTAAAGTCCTAACTAAAAGATCTTTTCTCTAAAGCATCTTTTGTTTTCTTCCCAACAAACTCACCTACTTGCATAACACTTGATTTTCACAAAAAGTAGACTGGATTGTAAGATAAAATATTGCATATGAAACATCAAGAGAGAGAGAGAGAGAATCAGTAAGTTTCATTAGGAAGGAAGTTGGCAAGGATTAAGGTTAAGACTAACAACCACTTGCTAATGCTGTTAATGAGGCAGTTCTTCAGACTTCAGAAGGCAAATCCAAAGTTAATGTAAGTCCAATAGTAAACAAATAGCTGAGATACTTGTGTGTGTGTATGTGTGTGTCTATGTATGTGAATGTCTGTGTGTGAGAGTGTATGTGTGTGTGTACGTGTATGTGTGTATACATGTGTGTATGTGTGTGTGTGGCAAGAAATGGCAGTATCAATTGTCTTCCTGAGCATCCACTGTATGCATTCTTGTGCAATTACAGAGTGACGCAGAGACATCTTAATGCTGTGGCCTTGTGGGAAATGGCACTTCACATGACGAAATGACTTAGATCATCCTTAGAAAATGTGAAGTGGGAAAACCCAGTGATTTTTCTCAGAAATGTTTATGGTATGCAGCATCTCAAGATGCAAACATTCTCTAATAGTGTTAGCTTTATCTTACTTAGTTCATCCATTTATGACACCTTAAGTGCCATGCTATGCTTAAAAATATGTGCTGATATCAACACAGTAATTCTTTGAACATTTTTCTTTTTTAAGTAATGATTTCAAAAGCCAAGTTGGGTAGTTTCTGTAGTATTTTTTTAAAAATCTATATATACATAAAAAGTTTACCTTGGAAGATGGCCTTGAAGAAGTCTGTAACAAATATTCCCCAATGTTTAAACTTGCCTCTCAAATAACTCCATATCACCCTGATGATAAACTCCAATCTCTGATGAGTTTCTGAGGGCCTGTGTTTCCTGTCCCATACTTACCCATGGCTTCAAGGCTATCACTCTAGCACAATGCATTCAAAGCCTGTGGAGCTGAATGTATTCCCATATCCTGCTATGCTCCCATATGCTCCTGAGTTTTGCAGAGTCGTTAGCTCCACCCAGAAGAGTTTCCTCCAAGCATTCCAGCTGGCTGAGTCCCACTCTGCACTGCACTTAAACCCAGGTCAAACGCCATGTCCCCCGACTCCTCTGAGGAGTGGTCCCTCTCTGTGTTAAGTGGGGCTTGGTGCTCATGCTATTTCCAACTATTGCCTTCACTTATTTTTATTAGAACCATTCTCACATAGAACTGACATTTCCTGGTTCCTTACTAACGTGAACCCTTGGTAGGCAGATCTGTCTTATAACATGACCCTGGCACATGGGTAAATAGCAGCCAGGGAGAGCTTGAGTGAACGGATAAAGTCAATGTGAAGCGAACTCATGGTCTACATCCTGAAATAAGCATTTTAGAGTTTGGTTTTACAAACCTTTTTTATTCTGCTAGATACTGAAAAGTGATGTTGACCAAGGAGTGGAGAAATGGGTTGATCATTTATTATAAAATGTCTTTAAAAATTGGCACATATGTGTAATACATCTAGTTTGGCAGAATTTAAAGTTGAAGCATAAATTAATAGATAATGACAGTATAATCTTTATCTGCCAATGCTTCACAACACTTAAACCATGCATCTCAATACTAAGTGTCCTGATACTATGTTTCTACTTAATTTTCCTTTCTTCTATTTGAGTTGGTGTGATGGCAGGGGAGAGTTGTAGCAGAATGAAGGCTAGGAGAAAGTGGGGTATTGATTGAAACAGTTAGGTTACTTTCAAAGGAAACAACAATCTCTTTTAAGACAATATCATGATTTGACATTTTTGCAGTACATTTCCACAGTACAGTTGCTTTCCCAACAGTCTAATCAAACTATTTAATGACTTCTCTCCCTGTAAGTAACATGCCTCTCTCAGATGAGGATTTTGCTTTCTGCTAATAAAATGGTAAGCAGTGTGAAGGAGAACTTCCTCATCTTCCTTTCACAAATGTACCAAACCTTCTGTACCTCCTTCCTCTCTCATAAGTGTTCACATGCTTATTATATTTTTCTGTACACTAGAGCCCATCTATTATCTTCCCTAGGCATCTTACTTCTGTACTATGTTTCATTTTTAGTGGTTTCTTATGCAATGAATTATTTTTATTAGCTCATTCTGATTATAGTGTATAATATTCCATCTTTAATTAATACCTTCCTGAACCCTATGAATCTTTTCAGAGGTTGACCCATTTGTCAGATTTATTTACAGCCATACTTTTTCAGAGAATGATCTATATCTGCTGACCTTTTGTGCACCATTCCTGCTCATCTCACAATATCCAGGCTCGTGGTCCCACTACCTAAGTGGCAAAGGGCTCAGAACTCCATACTCTATTTTCTAGCATGATTGGCATCCTCTCCGTAAACTTCTATGACAGCTTTGTGCCTCTGAATTAACTAGGCCTTCTCAGGCCACTTAGCCTTTTCTTCTTCTGTTCAACTCTAAATGTCCCTCACGAAGAGGCTTCCTCCTATGCCCATCTTCTTACACTGTCACTTTTTCCCTGAGTAATTTCAACCACGACATTTTACAAAATTATAAACTGGGCTGCGATGCCTATTATTTCTATTCCCAGACCTCAAAAGGAATCTTCAACTTACCAATGCAATTTATATACTAGGAATATCTACCTGAGTGGCTCAAAGAAAATGTAACATGTTGAAAATACTCAAATTTATACCCACATCCTTATAAGTGCATCCTCACGGTCTTATCTAACTCGCTCAGTCTCCCCACATATTTTGGCTGCTCAGTCATCCAAGAGTTTCCAGGTTCCTTTTTTTTATTATTATTCTCACATCCAGCATACCAATAAGGCCCTGCCTGTCGCTATGTCTCACATACGGGAGCAGGCGGCTTTACCACACCAACATTATACTTACCTGGACGACTGTTAAAATAGGCTAACTTTTTAAATTTAGATTTTAAGAGTGGGCCTGAACTCATAGGACACTCAGTACCTAGACATCTCTTGGAGCTGTCTGTCTCCTGAAGCTGTGTAATCTTCTCCTGGAACTCCATCCCTTGAACTGTTTCCTCGTGACAGTCCCCCATCTATGATTTTATTCAAAGTGGTTTCTCTAACTTCAGTGGGGGAACGACAAGCTCAGTTGCACCCTAACTCTAACAGACCATCTGGTCTTTTCATCCCTTGTTTTAGAAAATGCCATGCATCCTTTCCACTCTGTACTCTGTGCAAGGGACATGGATGTGCTTGCCTTCAGTCTTTTATGTGCTGCTTCTCAAGCATTTGTTCAGTATCTTCTTGAGTAGAAGACTACATTGAAGTTCCCAGGAAACAAGATCAGGTGCCCAGGGGACATGACTTTGCTAAGATTAATTAAAAGATTATATCCATTTATAAAAGTTATTCCTACAGGAGCATGCCTCCATCTTCACATTGCTATTCACGTGCAGGAATATGACATTTTCACAACTTCCTAATTAGTCCATACACGTCTCTTCATACCCCACACAAACACCAGCATTAAATTTCAAAATTGTAAGCCTCAGTGAGTCTCTTAATGTTTTTCCCGTGGTTATCCTGGCATTTAGTTTTATCAAAATTCTTAATACAGTCCTAACTGATGAGACGTCTACATGTGTTGGGATCTCCTTTTGGTATCTTTATCATTCTTGTGCTCAAGCTTCCTTGTGCCTATAAAAGACATAGCCATTGTTTCAAAGGAAACAGCAATATATTCTGAGCCAAGTAGGAGTGACCATGCCCAGGAACAAGGACTCCATTGTCCTGAAAATGTCCATTACTTCAGTGAATTTTTATAGGTATAGAACAAAAGAAAAACATAAAATGATGTGTTTACCAAATATTTTAGGGGTACCTAAAGAGAGTTAGCAAAAAGTGGGAAAATTCTGTAGTTTTCATTTATTATTTAATGAGCCTCTTAGTTTTGGTGTTGGTAGAATTTAGTGGTGTATTAATATGTTCCAAAAGTCTTACCAGATATCCCAAAAGATGAAAGAATGCCAAGTCAGATACAGAGCTTGATGATAAATATCCATTAAGAATACTAAAGATACCTCAAGACAATTTTGACTGCTTATCTGCAATATTACAGCTATGAACATTCACAAAGTTCCAACCTGTGTACAGAATTTTCAGTGTACGTAGAGCTTTGTTCAAGGAACTTCGTTCCAGAGTCACTTTGTTGGTCAAACATCACATTTTGTGCATATAGAAGCCAAGTGTTATTTTATGAGCCACAGCACTAACAAGGCTTATTCTGAGAATCTGATAAAGCTGTGCTTGAAGAAGCAGGGAAATAATAGTTACAAGTGGTTGTCAAATTCACTAAGAAGATGTTCTTGAAGCCCTTAATGTTATGCCACCATGATCCATGTTAAAGTGCCTCCTTTTTTCTGCTCTCTGCATCTGATATAACATTTACACTTGATATATAAGAGGATTTTTATATCCAAAGTTAGAATAATCAAGAAAACAGTATAATTTTGAATTTTCATAAAGAAGTAATTCTTTCATCATTTATCAGTTATTACCAGTAACAGGTATAAGGTCAATGGGCCAGACACATGAAAAATCAGAACTCACGGGATTTTTGTTCATAACACAATTTTATTTCTTTCTTCAGAGTCAGAAAAGGAAATGAAAAGAATACAATAGCAATAAATTTTAAAATATTGTTTGTCTTAGTTTCCTTTCTGTTGTTATGATAAAATATTCTGACCAAAAATGTCTTAGGGGTGGAAAGGATTTATTCCATTTTACATTCTAAGTTACAGCTGGTCAGGGCAGGAACTCAAGGCAAGAACTGACATTAGGACTCCTTGTTATTCCTGGTAATATTATCTTCAAGCAGGGGACTCACTCACTCACAGCCAAGGAATTACAGCAAAAATCATGGAAGAATATTGTTTGGTGGCTTGCTTTCAGATTGATTCTTAGCTAGCTTTCTTATGTACAGTCCAGGACTACTTGCCTAAGGATAGTGCTACGTACAGAGTGCTGAGCCCTCCTGCATTAGTTGAAAATCAGTACAACGCTCTGCAGACATTCAGACAGAACAGCCTAATCTAGGCAACCCCCTAGTTGAGGCTCTCCTGTCAGATGACTATAGGCTGAGTCAAGTGGACAATTAAAGCTAACTATGACATTTCCTATTTACTGGTGAACTGAAAATTGTTCAGTATTTTGGGTTTAATATGGATTTACTTTTTAAATATATTTTATTCATTTTTTGTGAATTTCATACAATACATTTAGTTATATTTAGTTCCCCTTCCCTATCTGGATCGCCACCCCCCCATAGTCTACCCACAGGACTTCATGCTTTTTGTCATATATGTCAAGGCTTAGCGAGTAAGGTTTGTGCACCCAGATTTCTCTTGGTGTGAGTTCCTCCCCTGAGCCTGTTCAGTCTCTCTAGCGTCTCTCTCTTAATGAAGATCAACTCTTTCTCACCTGGCAGTGATCGGCTGCCAAAAGTTCCTCACCAAAGTTGAGGCCTCCTGCCTATTTCCCCAGTTCTATGCCAGGTTTTGTCCGATTCAGTTTGCATGAGTCTTGTACATACTGTCATCATTGCTGTAAGTTCATATGAGAAAGGTCACAGAGCCTTGTAGGACTATGGTTCCTTATGATCATGCACCTCCTTCTCTGGCTCTTACAATCTTCCTGCTCCCTCTTCTATAACGGTTCATTAGCCATGGGAACCCACACTCTACAGTCTCTTATTCTCTACACTTTGACCATTTGTAACCTTTTGTGTTCATCACCCTCTGTTGCATGAGGAAGCTTTGTTGATGAAAGTTGAGAGATGCATTAATATTCTATCTCTTGTTCCACTATGTTATATGAGCCTTAGGAATAGAGGTTTCATTGTATATATGTCACTTAGGGTTGGACATCTCAAAGACACTTGCTCTCAGTGTGTGGCCAGTTGTAGAATACTGTAACAAGTGTCTGACGGTTACAAAAGCAGCTTAATGGATGAGTGGTGACTGGCATACCTGTATGTAAATATAAGGATCTATATTTAGCATATAGTAAAAACTTTCATTTGACTAGGGATATGGCAGAGTTAAGGTTTTCCTTAAGATCTATGACTTCTAGAACTATGTGCATTTAGCTATGGTTACAGTTCCATACATGAGTTAGCTCCCATTGAGTGGGCTTTAAGTCCTGTTAGGTAGCTGTGAATTACCCCCAAGATAAAAATGCAACTACTGTACCAATATTGTTTTCTGTGCCAGTCACTTATTAATCTTTAAAGCTGGGATTGGACCACTGAATTTCTGCCTTAGCAGCTTACATAGTGCCCTCCAAAACTATGGGAGCTAGTTTTCAAGGATGACTTCCAGGTCAGTTCCAGCTCTATTGTTCCAACTCCTTTGTTGAAGTATGTCCTATCTACAGGAATAGAGTCTTACATTCAAGTTCTGAGAGGTAATCAAGGGCTATGACAAAAACCTGTGTAATTCTGGGAGTCTCTTGGACCACCCTGACCAAAAACTTGAACGGAATTTTTTCCTGTCTGGCACTGTGTTTCTTGTTATATAACCTTCAGGTATACACATGTATGTACAGATAGCCTATGTGTATTTTTTCAGTAGGCTTCTGAAATAATACGTTTCCCTCTGGTTTTTCACACCAGCTAAGCATGATTTATCTCTCATCTCTCCTTATCTGTTTAAACTTCCCTCCTTGTTCCCCCGTTGAATAGCCCCACTTTCTCCATTTCCCACATAATAATACATGCCTCCTAATATCCTACTTCTCCTGAGCTCCTTCTGTGCCTTACTCCCAAGACTCTTTTATAACTTTCCTTCTTCCCCTCCAGTTAATTACTCCCATTTATCAATTTATCCTTAGCATCTTTCTCTTACTAATCCTCTCTCTTAGGTCCTTCTTTCCATTTTCCTATATGGTTTCTTACCATTTTCCTGACTCCTGCAGTTATATCAGGATATATACTCACATATAAAAATCTGGTGCTAAGATCCACAGATGAGGGAGAACATACACACTCTGTTTATTTTTCGGAGTCTGTGTTACTTCTTTTAGTATAGCAGTTTCTAGTTCCATCCATTTACAAGCAAATTTCATGATTTTGTCTTTCTTTACTGAAGAGTAGAACTTCATTGTGTAAATCTGCCACATTTTCATTATCCATTTGTCAGTTCAGGGACACATAGGTTTCTTTCATTTCTTGGCTACTGTGAAAAGAGCAGCAACAAACACGGGTGTGCAATTTCTCTGCAGTATGATGAGTTCTTTGGACATATGCCAAGGAGTATATGGTATACTCCTGGTATAACAGGATCATATCGTAGATTCATTTGTAGATCTTAGGAATTCTCCACCCTGCTTTTCATGGTGGTTACATGAGTATGCAATCCCACCAACAGTAAATGAATGATCCCTTTCCTCAGATCCTTGGCAGCATTTGGTATCATTTGTTCTCTTGAGCTTAGCCAGTCTGACTGGGGTAAGATGAAATTTTAAAGCAATTTTGATTTGCATTTCCCTAATTACTAAGTATGTTGAACACCTTTAAGGTATTTCTTAGCCATTTCTAATTCTTCTTTTGAAAACTCTCTGTTCAGAGACATAGCCCATTTTGTAATTGGGTCATTTGTTTTCTTTATACTTTTTCTTTATATGTTCTGGATATTAATCCTTTGTGAGCTGTTTAGCTGGTGAAGATTTTCTCCCAATATGTGGGTTTCCTCTTCACTTCCTTGATTACCTTGATTTTTTCTTTTGCTGTATGAAGTTTTTTAGTTTAATAAGCTCCACTTGTCCATTATTGACCTTAATTCCTAAGTTACTGATGTAGCTTAGAAACTTTAGAAAGTCATTTCCTGCTTCTGTATAATATAAGGCACTGCTTACATTTTCTTTCAAGGTTTCAGACTTTCAGGTGTCACTGAGGTCTTTGATCCATTTGGAATTAACTTGCATGCAGGGTCATGGATAACAACTTAATATCATTCTTCTACAGGTAGAGATCCAGTTTTGTCAGTACTATTTGTTTTAGATGCTGTCTTTCCTACAGCCTGTGTTCCTGGTACCTTTGTCAAATATCAGGTGGCTGAAATTGCATACACTCATGACTGAGTCCTCTATTATGTTCCATTGATCTGTGTGTCTGTTTTGTGCAGGTACCATGTTATTTTTATGATAGTAGCTCTGTAATATAGTTTGATATCTGGTATGGTGATTCCCCCCTTTCCCCCCAGTATTGCTCTTTCTGCTCAGGATTGTTATGGCTATCCAGGGTCTTTAGTGATTCTATATGAACTTTAGAATTTTTTTTCTCTAATTTGATGAAGAATATCATGGGGATTTTTGTTGGAATTCATAGCCAGTATTCAGGCAGTGCATTGGGTAATAGGATCTTTTTGGGTCCATTAGCACCAGTGAGCTAATGAAAAAAGATGCAAGGGCAAGCTCAATATACCAGAGAAGCCAGTATGTCACATTATAATATGTGCTAATCAACTTCCCAGTCATTTTAGTATAAATCATTCCAGCCATGGATACTTTTGGAGTCCCCAAGCTAAAACCACTGTCCTAGCTCTGTTTCTTTTCTCATCTTGATGGTTCTGTCAATGAGGGAAGCACTTGGGCTTAAGTCTCCTTGCATCAAGTTAAGCTGGGGAGTCCAGATTCTTTCTCTTCTTCCTTAAGCCTCTGCTCCTCATCCTGTTTGTCTTTCATTGGCTTCGGTCCCCGTCGGGCTGGCCCTGAGTGCTGGGACCCCCCCACAGATTTTGGTTGACATTGCATTGAATCTACAGGTGGCTTTTGGTAGAATGATCATTTTCACAATATTATTTCTAACAATCCATGAGAACGGGGAGTTTTTACATCTCCTGGTGTCTTCTTCAGTCTCTTTCTTCAAAGACTTGAAATTTTGACTGTAGAAATCTTTAATGTCTTTGATCAGGTTTATTCTATGATATTTTATTGTTTTTGAGGCTATTGTGAATGGAAGAGTTCCATAAACTCTTTCTCTGAATGCTTGTTACTGATGTATAGAAAGGCTACTGAGTTTTAGAAATCAATTTTGTAACCTGCAACTTTGCTGAAAGCATTGAAAGTATTCCATCATTATATTCTAATATTCTTCGTCTTAGTAGAAATGACTCGTATGGCTTTTTGTCCACTTTAAATGGATATCCAGTCATTATTTTATAAAGAGATGATTGATGTTTTCCAAATGGGATAGTTCTCAGATTTAGAAGAATGAATGAGAATTGCTTCAGCTAAGAAAGCTGAAAGCTTCTGTCAAACTTGCCAATTAATTTTTATGATGTTATTCACTCATTCAACTAGAAGGATTGAAGATGGTAGGCACAATGAAAATTCTATGCAAGTTTTATGAATAAATGTAAGCGTTTGTCCGGTACAATTAGTTCCATGGTCACTAAGCAATATAGTTGGAATGTCCCAAGTAGAAGTTCTTTTTAACATATTTTTTCCAACTGCTAAAGCGGAAATTTTCTAACAAAGGACGATTTCCTGCTAATGGGTAAACATGCAAACTAGCACTAAGACTTATTATGTCCTCATGTCAGAGGCATTTGGATAAAATCTAATTACCAGGTAGCAAATGGCCCAGTTGTCAAAGGGAAATATCTTTTTCTGATTACGTTTGGGGCAAATCGAGCACCTTAACTACACCTGTGAGCTGTTTGAAGGAGTGTGTAATTTGCTTTATTTCATTGCTCTGACCAAAAAAAATCTGAGAATAAACAATGTACAGGGGGGAAGGTTTATTTTGGGTTACAGTTCAAGGAAATATTTTATCATGATGGGAAAGACAGGAAGTAGAAGTAACTGCATAAAATCTAGCCCTGCTCCCACAGAGCTTCTTTTCTTTACAAAAATATTTTCTTTTGAGCTTTTGTGCATTTCATACAAAAGTTCTTATTCAAATATAGACCCACATGGCTCTCCCCGCCACAGGACCTCAAGCATTCTGCCATACATGCTAAGTCCTATCCGGCCAAGCTTTTGTACCCAGATGTCCCTCAGCGCAAGTTCATCCACTGAAGTCTAGTCAACCTGTCTACAGATCTTAAGGAATCTCCCTCACCCAGCAATAATCAGTCACCAATAGTTCCCAGGCTAGGGCCAGCCCACTGACTGCTTCCCTCCCTCCATTCTGGGTCCTCGTCTGATTGAGTCAGGTGTGTCTTGTGTACTATGCACCATTGGCACAAGTTCACACAAGCAAGCTTCCAGTGGCCTGAAAGCCTCTGCTTCCTTGTGTTCATGGACCAACCCTTGTTCTTACAATCTTTCTGCCTCCACTTCGGCAATGGTCCCTGAGCCATGGGTGGGTGGGGTTTAATATAGGAGTCCTATCCAGTGACACACACTCTGCAGTCTCTTATTCTCTAAAACTTGGCCAGTTGTGGTCTTCTGTGTATATTGCACTCTGTTGTCCAATGAAGCTTCACTGGTGAGAGTTGAGTTATGCACTAATATTCTTACCACTCCATATTCTGCTATGTTTCATGAGCTTTATATATAGAGGTTCCACTGTAGATAGGTCACCTGGGCCTGAGCATCTCTCAGACATTTATTTTCTGTGTGTGCCCAGTTGTGGGATTTGTGGGATTCTGCAGTAGCTTCCCTCTATTGAAAAATTAAAAGCTTCTTTGATGAGTGGTGTATAACACACTTATCTATAAATATAACTATCCATATTTAGTATATGGCAAAAATTTCATTTGCCTAGGTATATGACAGAAATAGGATTTTCTCTAGGATCTATGACCTCTCCAATCATGTATATATTCAGCTATAATTGTCAGCCACCCACGAGTTCCTTCCCACTGAGAGGGCTTTAAGTTTAATTGGATTGCTGTTGATTACTCCCAAGATGATAGTGCCATTATTGCACCAATAGTAGTTTGTGGTGCCAGTCGTTATGGTTATTAGGCTTTAGAGTTGTGTTGGTCCATTGACTGATTTTTCTCCCTTAGTAGCTTGCATAGTCCTCTAGAACTATGAGAGGTAGTCTTCAGGGAGAAGGCTTTCAGGTCAGTTCCAGCTCCATTGCTTCAAATCCTGTGTCCTAAGAATGTCCTGTCTTCAGGGGGGTCTTGCTTTTGAGTTCTGGAAGATAACCAAGAGCTCTGGAAATAGCCTGTGCTATTTTGGGACTGTGAAGGGGAAAGGCTGAATGGGGGAGAGAGAGAGAGAGAGAGAGAGAGAGAGAGAGAGAGAGAGAGAGAGAGAGAGAGATGAATGGAGCTTGGGTGGTGTGAAAAGCCAGAAGGAAATGTATTGGCTGGGGACTCTCCTGAGAAATACATATAAGTTACCTGAACATTAATGCATGTGTATACATGGGGGCTGTATGACAAGAAGTACAGTACCAGAAAGGAGAGACTTCCTTTCAAGTTGTTGGTCATAATAGCCCAGTGCCTGCTTTCTTCAGAGGCCCTACCTCCTTAAGGTTACACAAACTTAAGGTCTGCTGGAGACAAAGTGTTTCAACCCATCATCCTTTAGGGGACATTTTCAAACCAAAATAGTAGTTTCTTGAGATATAGTTTATTACAAGAGACTATTTTCTCAAGAGCACAGTGAGTTAAATTATATAAATTGCAGAAGTGATAATTTGGCATTCATGAGGTTCATTCATTAGGTTTCCAACTTATTCTTGGGTGATAGAATTTATAATGAATTTGTTTGCTGACTATCTGTTCTTGTGGGCTCTCTGTTGAGTCAAAAAGAAAGAAATCAGTGATAGAGCAGGCCACATTTTTTCAGGATAGTTCCTTCCATATACTGAAACTGATTCAAAATAGTCAACAGATTTCAGAATATTATATACTACACATTTGCCCAATTAACCTGCTTTTAAAATCCTGGGACATTTAAAAACAAATGGCAGTTATTCAAAAGGTAGTCATTTGGGCAAATGTGTAGTATATAATATTCTGAAATCTGTTGACTATTTTGAATAGGTTTGCCAGAAGCTAGAAATCCTTTGTGTTTCCACAATAGCAGGTACTGCTATTTTGCTTCATAACAAATGGCATGCTCTAGTTGAGGCTATGAGATGAGTCATTTGATTTAATCCCAGGCAAATGTGACTCTCAGTTATATCCAGTTTGGCAGTAACTGCATAGCTGCCTGAAAATGTCCTTGCTCATCTCGCTAATAAGAACCACCAGTAAACGAAATTAATTCACATTTTAATGGGCGTTTTTAGTAGACCTTTTTTAGTAGAAAGGAGTTATCTCTACAGTCACGTTTATTTTCTGCTAATTCATCTGATAAAGTAAAGTGAATAAGAAAGCTGCCCAAGAAGCATTCAGAGATGAAAGAGGAACTCTCATAAGAAGTGAGAGGACCTGTTGAGGAGCACTGGGTGTGATGCAAATTTAGCTCACGTTCTGTAAAAGGCAGTATAAATTGTGAGAGGAGACACTAAGGTTAGTTCCTCAGCTCAGCGTTCTTAGGAAGATAGCAGAGGTGGAAATGCCTCATACATGGGTGGATGTCCTCTGGCCCTCGGATCTGATCGCTGACCAAAGTTCCAAAGGAGTCTCAGCCCCTCCTATACTAGTTCAAGTATTCTTGTGTTATGGGTTTGGCTCCCATCTGGGCATTATGTCTCCAAGAATATTGTGTTTTCTTTGGAATGGCTTCAGTTTTATCTATCAGGATCTCAGTTGGTTTAGTTGATCTTATATCTGTGAAGAATTTTACCCATAGTATCTCCTGCTACTACTCCTGAAAGACAGCTCTCTTGATTTCTCTTAATGGGACCTTTTATGGGTCCTTTAAAAGAAACAGAAAGAAGCTGGTAATCAGAGATTTTCAATACCCCCTATGTTTAAGATTATTACTTAAGAGAGAAAATTAGAAAGTTCTATGCTTCCAAAAGTCATGTCCCAATATATATATTCCCATAGTCTATTAGAAAAGAGTGGTATCCTGATATTTCCCCTAATTAAAATCTTACTGGGTTTCTCTTAAAGGTAGGTATAAATAGGTTAGAGATTTCCACTGTTTGAATTTTACCTTTATTCTGTGGTAGATTTTAAACTTGGTCAAGCTTAAAAAATACTGCTTTTATATCTGTTAGGGCCTGTGTTTCCTTTTGGTTAATAATTATTTCTCCAAGAAGTTAGAAAAAAATAAAATGTTCCAAATTCCTTTAGGGAAACCCTATGTTAGCCTTGATTTTTGCTCAAGATTCTGAGAATCCTATTGTTCCTTTTGGGACCGCGTCTATTTGAGTTTCTTAGAGCATATATTGAAATAGCCAGATCGTTTACAATAGCTACAAGTAACCCAATAACCTTGTCTCTCTTAGGGCAGGTATCAACTTTCTGTGCCTGAGAGCTTTGCAGTTTTTACTGTAAATTCTTTATTTTGGTTAGCAACATCCTTGACTTTTTGTTACTGTTGTTATTGTTTGTTGTATTGGGGATAAAAAACAGGGCCTTAAACATGCCCTGCAAGTGCTCCACTGCTATGTACTCAGTGACAGTCCCAAGAGCCCTTTTTACCTTTTGATTTGAGACACAGTCTCACTAAATTTCTCAGACAAGATTTGAACTCACTCTGTAGACCCTCTTTGTCAGACTCCCAGGTACCCAGTATTACATATATCACCACAATACTGGCTATCATTTTTTTTTCTTTTAAAGTAGTTTTGTTTTATAGTAGTTTTGAAAGCTAGTCTGCTAAGGTGGCAAGAAACTTCTGAAAATTAGATTCATTATATTTTTATCCTTTGATCATTTAGTTAAAATGATCAATTTCTCTTTTAGTTCTTCCATAAATGCAATTTAATAAGGCATTACCAGAATTCACCAATATTGTTTAAATATGATTTTACATCTGATGAAGAAGCAGGTGGTTCTACCAGACCCTACCTTACATTGCTGTACTTTGACCCAGGTGATAACTCTTAGGACTGGTTTTGGTATCACAGCACAAGGCATTTCTTAATTCTCAGCATCATTTTTATCATTAGTATATATTTTGTAAAAGCCATCTAAAGAGGTTTTGTTCAATTTTCCAAATGAAACCATTACTCAGCCTTGCTTTCTAAAATTAATAATTGGTAATTTTTTTTTTAAAAACTGTAGATTGTTGGGCAATTTGATGTTCTGACATTGTTTAGTAAATCCAAGAGTCCTGGTATGGGTCACGACACCCACAGCCAAAGTTTTCAAGTCAAGTTTGTTTGGAGAGGAGGCGCAGCATCTGAATCTCCCTCCCTTCAGGCTTAACTCACAAGAGACCATACTAATCATTTCCTTTAATATAGACTTTTCCCCTCTTCGGCATCACTAGAGAAAAGAATAGAAGGAAAGAACGATAAGATAAATGAAGCTCACTCTTTTCTTGAAGAAGAGGCAAGAAGACTGGGGAGAGAAGGGCGCCAAGAAAGCTTAGATACCGCTGCTGTTAGGGTAAAAACCTGGGCTCTGGCAGCCCTAACAACTCCAGTCACACTTCTTCAACAGAGCAATTAAAGAGACACCTCTTTCTGGAAGACAAGCTTGCCCTCTGACTCTCACCAGTGCCCAGTCGTTTCCTCCTGCCAGCTTGAGCCTCCTGGGGAAACTGCAGCTGGGGTTGATCCTCTCAGTGACCCAATTGTCCCTGGGAGGAACACAGGTATTTCAGAATATCGTCACTCCTGGCAGGAATGATCCTACTTCTAAACCTTTATTATCTTTAAAAGATTCTAATGATATTTTTGTTACTGACTTAGCTTCTTATTAATGATCGGCTTTATCGCTTTTTGTCTTTTTTTTTTTTTCCTCTAAGGTGATTCTAAATTCAAATTAAAGTTGGTTGACTCCACATCATCTTTTGTTTAATTGCCTAGGACTTCTAGTTTAGTGTGAGGAAAGAAATGAAAATATTAATTGCTCTCCATTATTGCAAATGCTTGTAAATTGCATTACCGTAATTATCAAACATAAAATCAACTGGGATACAAAGTAGAGGTTTCTTTGCTCTAAATACTTTCTGTCTCAGGTTGTCCCACACATTTTTAGAAAAGTGAGGAGAATGAAGATACTAGATGGTCAGTCCTCATGTGTGACTTCCTTTCGGAGCCATTAAGTTTCCTTTCAAATAGGAATGATATATGCAGTTTAGAGTTTTGTGATGAAGCTGCTGAACATCCTGAGGAAATATTCTGACACCTCTGACCTGTTGGGTGTGTGTATGGTGGAGGGAGAGACTGATCAGAGTTTTTATGATCAGTCTCTTGAGAAATTTCTATACTGAAAACAGAAAGGGTGTAACAGAAACGGAGACAAAATCACAGTTGGCAATGCAAAGTTCCGTAAAAGGAAAAGATTGAGAGCTAGAAAACAAGATCTGAAACAGACAGGACAGCTAGCACAGCAACCACACAGAATAAAGCAGTGGCCATCAACTAAAAGCAAAAGAAGTCAAGGTCCACAGAGGACTGACCAACATGCACTGAACGGAGCAACAAGGACAGTGAGCACAAAGAACCATGCTGATACCTGTCACCCATGAGGGTGACTCCTCTGATGCAAATGGGCTATCCTTGGGGTATCACATTAGCTCCCCAATACCCAAAGCAGCTCTTGCTCAAAGAGGACCAACAGTTTATTTTGAGTCAAATTTAAATGAACATGACACAGAAACATCATGCATGTCAGACTGAACCACACGTTTCAATGGAAGTGACATGCTATTTTTATACTTATAAAACCAAAGAAAGCTTAAAGTAAGAGAGTTTGCCAAATTCATTGGTGAGGACCTAAGTACGTTGGTTACAACAGTGCAGGGAGATCTCTGCTATGGGGTAAAGATGCTCTCTGAAAATGTTCTTAGCTTCAGAGTACATTCTGAAGATTTTCCCTAGTAGTCAAAAAGATATGAGGTTGCTAACAAATGACTATTGAGTAGATTAAAAACAACCCAGGATAATTTTGCCTCTTGATCTGTAATGTTCCAACTCTCCACAATTAAGATGTTCTAATCAGCAAATCAGTCTGCAGAATCTTCAACACAGAAGTGTTTTCAGGGAAGTTCCATTCACATCAGCCTTTGCACTGATTATCAGCACAGTGGTCGCATTACTGTGTTATAGATTGTGTCATGTATGGTTTACTCATTCTTTGCAGCCAATCTTTGCATGGATGATCCTTTAGCAATTCATAGCTCAGCTCGAACATACTATTACCAACAAGATCTTCCTTGACTACCTAGCTAGAATCTTATTTTAGGGAGTAGAAATGGAAGTTGTTAATCACTCCAGTTTAGCCTTGTACCTCCAGTCAATTGGTCAGTCTTGTCTCTAGACCCTCGGTGTTGGTGAGTCTTTATTGACTCCTTTACTTTGGTCTTGTCACCACCTTCTCTGATCCAATAATTTTTAATATTTTAATATTTTTATTTTATGTACATAAGTGTACTGCCTGCATTTTTGTAAGTACAACCACATCTTGCAATGCCCTTAGAGGTCAGAAGAGAACATCAGATGCCTATAACTGGTCACCTACTATCCTTAGCCACCATGTGGGTGCTGGGAATAGAACCCAGATCCTCTGCAAGAGCAGCCAGTGCTTTTAGCCACTGAGGCATCTTTCTAGCCCCCTGATCCACTCTTTCAACTTTTTTATGTATTATTTTTATTTTATATGTATGAGTATATTGTCTGCATGTACACAAGTGTATCTGTGTTGTGCAGTACATGTGGATATCAGGAGAGGTGTAGGATCCCCAGAAATAGAGTTACAGAGGGTCGTTAGCTCACATGTGGGTGTACTTACATCCTCTGCCAGAACAGCCAGCACTCTTAACCATTGATCCACTCTTCATGTGGTCTAGAGCAAATTTTGCTGGTTATAATATGTTATAATCTGGCCAGAGTTTTCCCATCTACTATTTTCAAGCATATGATATCTGACCTGATATTGAGCATGCTAAGGGTAGTACCTACCCCTTAATGTAATGTTTTTCCTATAGAAATATGAGAACATTTCTCCACAGATCTCTTTATTTTGGGGGAAGGCATGGATTTGAAGGTCATCTACAGTACCCTCCTTACCTGCTAGACGTGACGATGCACTCTTTCACTCCTTGACTATGCTTATTGCTATGCACTCATCAAGAAGCAAATTATTTGCATTTGTTTATGCCATCAAAGTCCTACAGAGTGAAGGCCCTTCCCTTCCATTCTCTATTTCCATTTCATCTTGACTCCAGCTGAAACTGGAGAGACCTGGGCCCATAAAAGGCTCAGATCTCTTGGACCTGACAGTTTGCTTGAGATACTATGGAAGTCTCTTCTAAATCAGTCTGCAAACCAGGGCACAAAGCGTTGTCCTATTTTCCCTACAAATACCTGGCTATTTACTTTGGGGAAGAATACTCATTATGCCTATTTCAAGCATACTCCACTTACAAATACTAATTAATGGACACAAATAGACATTTCATTCACTCTGTTCTTGCGAACAGTCCCAATTCTAAAACAAAGCAACTAGTTGTTGCCCTCAAAGAGGCTGCTTGCCAAGGACAGTATTTCAGCAGTGTAAGCACAATTACAGCATCAGGTCCCTAAAAGACAGTGAGCATAGGATGAACCTTTGGGTCAGTTCTCTTTGGGAATAAATGAATACACATCTATTTTCTCTGTGCTATAGCTCAGAGTCCCCTGGGAATCAAGGAATTAAAAACTGGAGGTAGGCAATCAGACAGTAGCCATATTCCAGGAGAGTGTGCTCCCTTTTTCATCTTGGGGCCAATTGTCTAGTTTCAGTGATCGCTTGTAAACTGCCCAGCTGAAGCCAAGGTGCCTCATGAGCACCGATGGCAGGTCAGCACCTAGAAAGTCCCAAACAGAAAAGAGGACACCTTCAAGACTCCAAAATAATGTGACCTTTGCACCCTGAGAAAGCAGCCCACAGTGAAAAGAGGGTTCCTGTAGATGGTAAACATAGCACACAGAAGCCACGGAATCTCAGAAACAGGCAGAATCTTGAATAGAGAATAAACCAATGTGTGTGGTGCATGGGAACCGGCTGGGAAATGTAGCACTAGTTACTGAAGAGCTGGGTTTTTCAAACCTTCTTCCCAGCATTCAGCTCTTTTCCTGCTTTTCTTTGTGCCTGTGTACTTTTCATTAGGTCAACTGGGAGGATACCACACGAGGCTGTGGGTACACTCTGAGATACCAGGCTTACCTTGAGATTTCCATATTGATGGCCTCAGCTACTGCAGCAAATCCTGCATGTGGTTCAGGGAGCCTTTTCAATATACTGGTGCACACATATATATTCATAGACTCATTTTTGGTAATAGCAGTCACATCTTAGAATCTTCTGGCAAGATCATTTCAGCACTGCTCTGCTTGTAAAATGAATAGAATGAAATCCAAATAAAAGAAGTAGAACAACAATTTATTTGGAAAGAACTCAACTGCAGTCTGGTCGCTTATGACCTTCCTGTGTGAATTTCTCCCCCAAATCAGAGTCATAAAAGGAGATCAAAGAAGAAGAAACCTTGATAATTTGTCAGTAAGCACTCTTGTGGAGAGCTGTGATTAGAGAGGCTAAAATGGATTTAAATATGTTACACTATGGTAATGGCTCCCATTTGATGATACAAAGGATTTTAGCTGAATTTTAAGCCAATGCTCTGCCTTCTCGGTTTGCATCTTCCTCCTTTAGAGAATGAGTTTCCTTTCAAATGGTGTGAATCTTGACTGCCTCACTCTCTCTTAATTATTGCCCACTGAGTACATTCATCATTTATTTATAAAATAAGAACACAAACTGAAATACATATCCCCTTTCATCAATAATTGTCATAAGAACTTACGTATTAAGAACATTAACGAGATACCTATTGGCAGAAGAATTGAAGAATGCAATGTCATATTCTTCCACTATGTTATATAGAAACTTATTCTTTTAGCAACATATTACTCATCAATCCCATCTGTTGCTAGATTTTAAAATGTCTATGAGATGCCCAGCCCTAAGCGACATATCTACAATGGAACCTCTATACCTAAGACTCCTGGACCATAGTGGAACAAGGGGTAGAGAGACTACTAATGTATCTCTCAACTCTCATCAACAAAGCTTCCTCATATCACAGAGGGTGATGCACACAGAAGGCCACAACTGGCCAAGGTGTAGAGAATAAGAGACTACAAAGTGCATGTCCCTGGATAGGATTTCTAAATTAAACCTCAGCCACCTAAAGCCCAGGGACCATTGTGAAAGAGGAATAGAAAGAGTGTTAGATCCAGAGTTGGTGCATAACCGTAAAGAAACAGTTTTCAGAGCCTCTGAAACTTGCTCATATGAGCTTACATCAATAGTGATAGTATGCAAAAGACCCTTGCAAATTCAGTCAGACAAAAACCAGCATGGAGCCTGGGAAATTGGCAGGAACCTCCCTCAAAAAATAAAAATAAAAAATAATAATGTTGAAAGTACTCAAGGAAGGCACATACATCCCCCTACACAAACACACATTCAAATTCCAAATGACAGAATAGTGAAGAAGCAATTAATTATAAAGTCTGAAGAATAAAGTTAAGGTCCACAAACCCACACAGATATAAGTAGATGATTGAGTAGTAAATTTTGGAGAAGTGATAACATCTTCCTTAGAGAAGCAAGGAGGAAATAGATCAACCCTCAAAAACTCACAAGAGATTCAATGACTACTGTTAAAAATATACTGATGAATTCTAAACTTGGCCTGCAAAACTTTATGGAAAAATAGAATATGTAAATCATCTCAAGATTCCTCTCCAGTAGCTGGAGAGGTGGATCAGCACTTAGGAGCACCGACTGCTCTTGCAGAGGACCTGGGATTCATTCCCAGCACCCACACAGCCACTAACAACCATCTGTAACTCCATTTCCAGGGGAATCCAATGCCCTTTTCTAACCTCCATGGGAATTGCATTACTTACACACATGCCAACAATACACTCATATACATAAAATAAAACACTCATATACATAAAATAAAAATAATAGATAAAATATTTTTTAAGATTTCTCTCCAAAGACTGAATAATTATTCTTGTGATTTCAGAATATTCTCATATACTTTTGTCATTAATGTAAAAAGAGTGAATGCATTTGAGAATCATAAAATATCAAGAGGTCATTCTTGCACATAATATTTGAGAATCCTTTGAGCACTTAAGTGGGCAATGAGCAGGTAATTATGCACATGGGTGTGGAATTTAGGAGCCCGAGGCCTGAATTTGAAAGTTGTGAACACATAAATCCATGAAATGAAATATGGCCCATGAGACTAAGGAATGAATGTTGAGTGGAAGAGCAGAGATCTAAAAGAACATTTCAATTTAGGATTGGGATGATCAAGAAAATATGATGAAGCTGGGAGAGAAGCAAGGAGAGAAGGAAGAGGAAAACAAGGTTAACGCAGGTGCACTGCGCTAGCTAAAGAGTGAGAGCCAGTATGTCAACTCTAAGCCTAGGACCCTTATGTTCTCCTCCTCTTTCCATCTTTGTTCAGAATAGTCAGAAAATAGCTTCTTTTCCATATGGTGTCAAGTGACTTCAAATCAAAGACAAAGAAGCCTTTAATTAGGAAAGTGAGATTTTCTCCATCATTTCCACCGTTGGTTGGTTGGTCCCACACAGAAACCTGAGGCTTCTATTCACCAACAAATGATTGACTTTTTTCCATGTTAATCACTTCAAGCTACAGTTAATTTTTGTGTGTTTCTAACTCAGACTCTGGCTTGAAGTCCTCCTGAGAGGCAATGCTGAGGGAAGGAGCTTATGCAGTTCTTCACCAGAGTTATCTTCTGAATCTTTGGTCCACCACCAATTCCCTTGATAAATGTTTTTGTAATTGCCTTTGAAAAGTCACATCATTATAATGTTTCCTGCATCCAGGCTCCTCTGTGGAAGAAGGAGAAGAGCCTGATGGGAACAGAAATGTCCTATCTTTGATACCTCAGGTTATCTAGAACCTTCCAGACTTAGTTCAACTGATTGTGATTAGATTCCACTTTCTCAAATGTCTGGGAATTTTGAATCCTTCTAAGAAAAGAGACAGAGATAGCCAGATCTAGTGGCCAGCTAATGGAAAGGCTCACAAGCCCATTTAAGCTTTTCTGGCCTTGCTTATAAGGGCTAAGCTAAGGGCAGCCACATTGCTACCTGTTGGGGACTCCCCCGGGGGTCTCAGCTCCCGCCCAGCAGGTCAGCTGGGAGGGGAGGGATATACCCACACAGGGTGGCCGAGAAAGGTGAGTGCGCTGTCCTCCCGTTCCACAGCTTCTCCTTCCCAGAGACAATCAGACATGACAGGGAGTCCAGTCAAAGCAGGGACTTGTTTATTAGGGAGTGCCAGGTAACATTTAAAGGCAAAAAACACAAAGGGGGTTTCCATGGTGAGGTGGGCACAACCAATTGTTTTAAAGGTCCAGTGAGCAGGTATAGGGTCTCACTGCAACCTGGGGCTGATCACGTAGTATTCATGGGGGAGAAAGTCCTAGGACCTAGCTATTAATCACGCATTGTTCATGAAGGAGGAAGTCCTGAGACCCCACCAGGCTGAGGTACTGTGCAAGATCTAACTAGCTCCTTTTCAAAAGCAAATTAGGACATGCCTAGACTGTGCCCTTCCTACTTCCTTCAAGCGCCATCTTATTGGTATTTGCAGGGCCCCTCAACTATCTAGGTGATTCAGTTCATTTTCTCAGTCAATTAAAGAATGAAAAGGCAGGGAGAATTTCCTGACGTAACAGACAGCAAACTTTATTGAAAATATGGAAACACACGTACACACACTCATTCAGAGAGAGTCTCCACACCTTAAGAGGGTTAAGAAACTGAAATACAAAGCCCCTAGGAGGGCCTGGGTCTTTTCATGTTTTTAGTAATATAAAGCAGGTCCCTCTCCCCCGGTTTCGGATTCAGGAAAAAGGACTAACAGGTTTACAGTTCCAAGTGAGGATATAATTAGGTTCCGGTTTGGATTTATCCAAACTGATCTCAGCCAGAAGGTCAGAAAAGGGGCCCTGCTAGCAGAATGAGCCCCCTAGCCTTTGTCTCAGGGGAAAAAGAAGCTAAGGTTTAAATATTTGTTTATTATCCATGGCTCTTCCCTATATGGCAGCCTGTCAGGGAATTTGCCTAACTTCAAGTCCCTCAGCATGAGTCTCTATCCGCCATGAGGGCTAGTCCTGTCCTTTTCATTGTGATAGTTCTCCTAACACTCTTCTGCAAAGAAGAGCTTGCTTCATTCATTGTTTTAAATATTACATATGCCCTTTAACTCATTCATTGGGTGATAGTCCATTGCTGTAATTATCATTGTTTTAGATCGATTATTTTATTTTTATTTATGTGTGTGTCTGTTTGAGTCCACATCATGTCTGGGGGTATTCAGAGGCCAGAAGAGGGTGCCAGATCCTTTGGAGCTGGAGCTGCAGGCAGTTGTGAGCTGCCTGACATGACTCCTGGGAACTGAACTTGGTTCCCAGGGAAAGCAGTACACTCTCTTCACTGCCAAGCCATCTCCCTGGCCCTGCTATAATTATTATATTCACAAATCCTCTCAGAAGTGGCCAGTTCAAGGCCATTCATATCAGATCCCTGTGAGTCTTGTGAAATCTCATTGCCTTTCAGTTCAGGGCTTCATCTTTCTGATACAATACAATACAGTACAATACCATTAAAGAATTTCCCTGTGGCAGCCATCAGTCTTTTATCTAAGGAGACATGTTTTATAAAGTGGAAAATAGCATCTAAAAATCAAGACACCTATTGGAAATTTCATATCTTCCTTGTGAAGTAACTTTCAATCTGTTCTCCACTTCTTAAATGACTCTTCTTTGAGTTTTGTTAAATATGGTGATAATGTTTCTCTCCTTTATTTTCCAAACCTGTAACTTAAGTGGTATTTTTCTTAAATATGTTTTAATCAGCAAATTTAAAAATACTATTATGTCCAATTATGTAGCTGTTGATTATGGCCCCCCTCCCCCGACAGATAACAGTCCCACTAGTGCACCAATAGAAGTAGTTTGCTATGCCAATGGTTTTGGTTATTATTCTTTAGGACTGGGTTGGACCACTGACTGATTTTCTCCTTTAGCAGCTTACATAGTGTGCTCTGGAGCTATGAGAACTAGACTTCAGGTAGAATGTTTCCAGGTCAGTTCCTGCTCCATTGCTCTAAGGCATATGTCCAAAGTATATCCTGTCTTCAGCAGTAGGGTCTTCTCTTCAGGTCCTGGTAAATATCCAAGAGCTCTGTTATTTTGGGAGTTTCTTGAACTACTTTGACCAACCACTTGAAGGGAGGCCTCTCCTAACTGGCACTGTGTTCTTTGCCATACAGTCCACTTAGGGGTTCTGGAGGCAACACATTTCCCTCTGGCTTCCCAAGCCCCTCAAATCCTAGTCATCTTTACTCTCTCCCTACCATCTGAACTTCCTCTTCCCTCCTTGATGCAAGCACCCCATTGAACCCACCCTCCCCCCAATAACACCCGCCTCCTGCCATCCCCCTCTTCCTGAGTTCCCTCCCCCACCTACATATCCATCCCTTCTCCCCTCCCAGTTGAATACTTCCACTTGTCCCCCAACATTTGTTCCCTACTATCCCCTCTTTAGGGCTCTTTCTTTTACTTTACCTCTGTATTTCCTTTCCATTTCCCTGGCTCCTAGTGTTTCATCAAGAGATATATTCACATATAAGGGATTGGTGCTACAATCAGTAACTGAGGGAGAACATATTCTGCTTGCTTTTCTGAGTTTATGTTACTTCACTTAGTCTAACAGTCTCTAGTTCCTTCTATTTACCTACAAATTTCATAATTTCATCTTAGTGCTGAGTAGAACTCCATTGTGCAAATGCACCACATTTTCATTAACCACTTGTCAGTTGAGGAACATTTTTTTCTTAGCTATTGTGAAGACAGCAGCAATAAACAAGGATGTATAAGTACCTCTATAGTAGAATGAATCCCTTTGATATAGACCAAGGAGTGGTATAACTGGATCAGATGGGTAGATTAATTTTTATTTTTTTGAGAGTTCTCTACACTACTTTCCGTAATAGTTGCAAAAGTTTGCATTCCCACCAGCAGCGAATAGCATTCCCCTTTCTCCACATCCTCACCAACATTTAGTGTCTTTAGTTCTCCTGATCTTAGCTAGTCAGACTGGGCTAAGATGGAATCATAAAGTGGCTTTTAATCTGCATTTCTCTATTTACTAAGAATGCTGAGCACTCTTTAAGGTGTTTCTTAGTCATTTTTATTTCTTCGTTTGAAAACTTTCTGTTAGGTCTATAGCCCCTCTTTTTATTAATCATTTATTTTTCTCATTTCTTTGTTTTTTGAGTTCTTTTCATGCCCTCTTAATGGGAATGAATTCATGGGTGGTACTGTAAACACAGCCAGCAAACATGACTGGAGAGGTCATAGATCCTAGAGAAAACTTTATCTCTGTCATATCTCTAGACAAATGAATTTCATATGCTAAATATGTATCCTTATATTTACAGACAAGTGTACCATATATCACTCATCAAACTTATTTTTGCAACATATAGAGGCTACTGCAGAATCCCACAACTTCTCATACATAGAGAATAAACATCTGAGAGATACCCAGGCCTAGGTGACATATCTACAGTTGAAACTCTGCTCCTGGAACATAGTAGAAAGGGGATGGGGAGTATAAAACTGATCCCTCCCTCAACTCTCACCAGTGAATCTTCCTTATACAGCAGAGTGTGATGCACATATAAGTGGCTAAGTTTTAAAGAATAAGAGACTGCAGAGTGTGTGTCCCTGGATAGGTCTTCTATATGAAACCTTATCCACACATGGCTGAGGAACCATTGTGGATAGGGGGAAGAAAGATTGTAAGAGCCGGGGTTGGTTCATGAACATAGGGAGGCAGGCTTTCAGGCCACTGGAAGCTTGCACATGTAAATGAGGCAATGGAGGCATTGAGCACAGAACCCATGTCAACTCAATCAGACAACAGCCCAGAGTAGAGTGAGGGAAATGGACGTCTGAGCAGTCCTAATCTGGGAACTGTTGGAGACTGATTACTACTGGGTGAGGGAAAGTAGACCTTACTTATACCATCTCTATATAGGCTGACTAGACCCAGGTGAGTGAATTTGCACTGAAGGACATATTGGATGCTTGACTAGATAAAACTTAACATGTATGTTAGAATACATAAATCTGATGGGGATGTGGGGGTCATGGATGGAAGAGGGGGCCTAAATTGGATTAAGAACTGTTGTATGAAATGTAAAAATACTCAATAAATTTTTTTAATATTATTATGCTCGTTTCACCATCTTGTCTTTTATATACATTTTTTTTGTGCTCTATTTCATTTGTATTTTCCTGCTCTCAACTGGCATCATTGTCAACATCATTCTTAATGATATCATTGAGAATAGCAGACTATGACTCTCCAGAAATCCTTTCTTCAGTAAGATTTCAGGAGAAGCTTACTGAAAACTATCAAGAATAATTTTTGAGGGAAACTTAGGATTAACCAAGGCTTACAATGATCTTAGATGTGTTTATGAAAAACAGCTGAGTCTTAGTATGAAAAGAACCCATTGTAACATTTTATCTTGCCTTATTTCCCAGTTACTTTCTCCAACTTCACAATGTTGGAACACGTAGGTACTTGAAGCCCTAAGCAGACAACACTGTGAGCAAGGTGAGAAACAAACCCAGTCCTCTTGAACTTAGAACCCAAGACAGCCTGAAGGTGGCTGCACGTTAACCAACCCCATTTTCCTACCCAGTGTGTCTGTGTCTCTAATCAACTCATCTAAGCCATGTATGGTAAAAGTACAAGTCACTAGTTAACCCAGCTTCCTCGGGAATGAAAGGAAAATCCTCTTCCTTTGGAAACCTTTGAGTTCAAACCTTTTTTGCTTTCATATGTACCCTCAATTTACCTAACTCGTAATGACTAACAGCACTGACCGATAGAGACAGTATGACTTGGAGCTAATTCAAAACTGTGTTGTCTGAGAATTACCACCCTCAGAACTCTCAACATTTACCTTTCATCTGACTCAGAGCTTGATTGTACAAATAGCATTTTCTTCAGAGACATTTAACTAAAAGAATCCTCACCAATTGTTTGATACTACACAGGCCTCGTGGGATGATTATAGTTGGAGCAAATTAAAATCTGACCAAAAGAATTTCAAAGGGTATGAAGACAAAAAATCTAGATGTTTTACAATGCTCAGATATAGTCCTGAAAATCTAGAAAGGCACACCCAGCCTCAAGACCATGAATAACTTCAATAAAAACCTCTAAAGGTCCTGAGCATTCACAACTAGTGGAGCTTGACTCAGGAAATGGAAGCACAGAAGTCATAAACTGCTTGACTGAGCTTTGAAGGCATACTTCTTCACACAAAAATCTCAGTAGCCCCAAATGAGTACCTTAGTACCTTATTGTTTCCTGAAGTTGAAGGAACTCTGTCAGCTTTGTAAATAATCACTAACCCTTTGGAGGGAAGGCCAGCAATAAGAGACAGTCCACTAGTGGGAGTCTGTCCCCATTAGGAGTTTTTCTCATACATGTTCCAGAAACCCCAAACTCCTGGTCTACGAATGCTGTAACCAGACACTGCAAGACTGCAGACCCAAGCTAAGTAACCAGGAGCCCTTGACTAGACCTGCATTTTGCTAAAGTAAGACCACTCTGCTTTTCATGATCCTTATTTGCATGACAGAGACTGCACTACTGGAAATTCCAGACACACAGGCTCACAGGAACCTCCAGAGCTCTCCACCTGCCCATTTACTGCCCTCCTATCCACGGTGTAAATTACATGCCAGAGATCTGCACACAAAGAAACTCACCTTAACTGGAAAAGATTTTTCTGAAATGCAGGAACCCCATCACACACTCATACAGCCCACTGGAGGAATGGAGAGAATCAATACTCCCTAGCTCCCTGACACCTCACTTTCCCAGGAAGTATAAACAGCAGCTTCCCCTGTGGGTGGCTTTCCAGTGGGATTGAATGATCAGTTCCTAACTGGATCTTACTGGTACTACAGGAGGATGAAGTTGAGGACTGGTAAGTGTATGGTTTGGCTTTGGGTTTGATTTAGAGACCCAACAGAAACAAATGAGAGACTCCCGCATGGGTGTTAACAGGGCCAGTTTATTAAGAGCATTGGGCTAGCCTCCAAACATGGGAGTGGAGGAGCTAGCTGCCCCTAGCTGCTTGGTGGGTTTTTTAAGGGGAGGGAAGCAGAGTGATATGTATGGGTCCATTGAAGTTTGGAGGAGGTAGTTAACACATGGTGTCAGGAAGCTTATCTGGCCAGGAAGCTGCAAGTCAGTCTCTTTTCATAGACACTTGTGAATTCTGAAAGTTGGGCTGGAGTTGCCAAGGTGTCTATCAATTCCCCTGAGACCTACAACTACTGGGGAGATTCTTTAGTGACAGATTACAGTAATTGTCTTTTTCTTCTTTAGTAGTAAGGCAGAAGCTCAGTCCCCACTTGCTGGGCCTCCAGGGCTGCTGCAGCTCCGACCTGCCCTTTAAGGGCGGGTTTGCAGTTCCCCGTGGGGCCGACTGCAGCTGTCAGTTTGGGAGATGGAGGCGTGGCAGGCGCCGCCAATGATTGCTCCCAGGCGGCTGCCCTGGCCAACGCCCTCTCCCGGGGCTGCCCCTGGCGATCCGCCCCCCCACTCCTGAGCCCTCGAAGATCGCCCCCTCCCGGGCTGCTGATCTCCGTGCCAGGCCGGCCTCCCACCCCGCGGGCCCTCTCGCAGGCTGCTGGGGGCCGGTGATGGTGGCGCACACCGGTAGGATAAGCTGATGGAGGCAGAGGCAGGAGGATCTGTGAGTTTGAGGCCAGACTGCGGACACTGACAGGTGTCCTCACACGACGCACTGGGAGCTGCAGATTGACGTGGGACGATCGTGACTCAGCCTTAGTGCAGGCTTGCCACGGCCAGACTTCTAACGGTTTCCAACTGTCAAACCAACCGTCATCAGCCATTTAGAATGCAGCTGTCAGTGCCTCACCCGAGTCTGACAGCCTATCAGAATGGACTTTGCCTGGCTGCAGATTATGTAACAAAGATCGATTGGTCCTTCACTCCCTTTTAGCCCCGCTCCTACCCTATATAAGTTACTTTGTGACAGTTAATAAACGAGATCCTGCTAGACAGACTCCCGACTCGGCGGGTTTTTTTTTTTTGTTTTTCTCCGGAGTGGAGAGGGGCCGGTCCCGACACTCACCATCCCACTCAGCCCCTGGAGGAGACCGGCTGGACCAGCTTCGCCAGCGCCCTACCTGCCGGTGATCCCGGCACCCACTGGGCCTGGCTGACAGCAGGAATGGGGGAGACAAGGTCAATCCACTGGTGTCATCTCAGAGAGCTTTTTTTCTTTTCTTGTTACTGTGCAGGAAGTAGCTTTAGTTTCCCATTGGGTCCTGTTGAGTCCCTCTGGTATGGAGTTGGGATGTACTGCCCTGCCCATCAGCCTCACCTCCACCTCAACATAGACACCTATTATAGTCAATGAGCTTTGTAAACACACTAGTTACTAGCAAGCAGGTTACATAGTCTAATTCTAAAATGTTCTAACTTGACTGAATCAGCTCTTCCTTAATGGTCTCCATGTGAGCAATGGATGTCTGGGTCAAGAGCAAAGGCAGGTAGGGACTAGACATGGGGAGAAAACTACTGATGAATTTACAGACAGACCCTGGAAAGTGAATGTAAGTAGACATGTCTAACGTGGGCGATAGAATTAAAAGAGGTGGTTACTGCCCTGAAATTTCAATGCCTATAAATTTAGGAGAAAGCCTGGAGAAGTAGTTATATTGTTCCCTGGCTTGGATCCTGGATACAAAATGTTTGTCTATATTATATAAATTATAAGCAATGAAGCCTGAAGTATAATTGATCTGCTAAGTGATGAAATCTGCATGTTAAAAAAAGTGCATTGTTTTTAATGTGTATGGGTGTATTGCCTGCATGTAGGTAGGTGCTCCTGTGCTATGCAATGTTGGCAGAGATCAGAAGAGGATTTTAGAGCCCCTAGAACTGGAGTTGCCTATAGTTGTTATCTTCCATGTGGGTGTTGATAATCGAACCCGGGTCCTCTGCAAGAACAGCCAGTGCTCTTAACCACTGATCCATTTCTCCAGTTCCAAAATACAATGCCCAGTCTTAGTGATGAAGATTTCTCCCCCTGAAAAGGACAAAACCAATTGGCTCAGCTGGATGGTAGGGACCCAATTGCCTGATGATCAATTAATGCCAAGTTTGTCCCACACAAAGTAGCCTTCAAGTGCTGTCTTAGGCTGGAGAGGAATATGAGATATGCAGGAACAAAGAAGGATGCATGCAAGAAGAAATCTTATTAAAAAGACTCTGGTTTGGGAGGGTTCCCATAAGAGTGTAACACCCAGACGGCTTTGTCTAAGGACTTTGGATGGAGTTTTTGTTTGCAGAGATCTCCATATCTGTTCATTGTAGGCCACTTCTCAAGCCTTGGCACAGGCCAAGCCAATCAGATTAATCACCATCTGGGGCTTATCCAGCAAGGGACTATGTGCCACTCAGGTTTTTGTGGCTGGAAGTTTGCCAGCTTTTCTGCCCTGATGACTGGAACCCTTCAGTCTGTTGAGATCACAGGTAGTTTGGAGGCAGGCTGTTTCTTTTGGGGGCAGTGACTACCTGAGTTCTTCCTGCCCTGGACCCCAGCCCTAACTTTATGTGGCGCTTTCTCCCAGCACATTAAGAAAACTGACTTCAGCTTTACAGCAAGCAAAAATATTTTTTTTTAATTGGAGTTTGAAATTACACTGAACTGTTTCACTCAACTTTTGGAAAGCAAAATGATTTCCATTTTAGTTTCCCTTATCCTTTACCCAAATCTCATTTTAAATACATGTTTTAAAAATCAAGCAATAACACACATCCAAATCAGAATGCAAATTTGGAAAGGAAATCACATTCCCTTTGTTATTTAGTCTCCCAGTTGAAAAAAGTAGCAGAAAGGGTGTTTTTTCT
Source organism: Eospalax fontanierii (assembly GCA_035773235.1). Classification (NCBI taxonomy): domain Eukaryota; kingdom Metazoa; phylum Chordata; class Mammalia; order Rodentia; family Spalacidae; genus Eospalax; species Eospalax fontanierii. The sequence goes on from CM069547.1 coordinate 35,387,591, forward strand.
ATCCCAACATGTTTACAACCCAGCTTAGCTATTTTTCTGGAAATATAAAACACGCAAATTCATTAGGATGCCAGAGAGGAGTCCTAACAATATGACTTCAATATGACCTTGGCAGAGGGAGGTGCAGGGAAGAGGCAAACAGAAGACCCCAGCATTGTGCAAATACTTCAGTAGTCATTGTTCTTAGTTCTTATCTTATAGCCAAGTATCCCCAAAGAAATTATTCCAGTTCCTGTGCTGCTGGTACCTTGCAATTGCTTTTCAAGCAAAACGCATTCTTATGCTAAGTGAGGGTGCTTGCCATGGTGCTGAATGTCATTTCTCATTCTGAGACTTGAATATTAAAAATAAACATTTGCAGCTTCTGTTATAGTCAAGGAAGACAACTATGAACTTCAGTGAAAGGGTGAGACAAAAGAAATGAAGCATTTAAATGCTGAATCTAGGAAGAAAGAAATAAAAGCAATTGTTTGACATTTCAGAGGATAGTGGCTTAGAATAAATGATTTGTTAATTGGGAATTTCATCCTTGTTTTAAATATGCAGTGCTTATATTAGTTATTCCATCAGATTATGTGATAGAGGAGAATTTTATTAATTTTCTGTTAATGCAGAAAGTGTTCTTCCCACTTTGCCGAAAAATAAGCAACAAAATGATACTTTGATGATTCCACTAATATTTATTCCATACCACTTAACAAATGCCTCCCTAATATAGCAAACAAATATCTACTGCCTAAATTTAATCTCCATCACATCCACTGGTTTTTATGGTGTTTGAAACAATCAAGAGAAAAAGAAGAGAAAAGGGAACAGATTTCTTTTGCACTGTGACAACATAAAACTACAGTTGTAATCTGTTCAAGGGGAGGAAAGCAAGAAAAGGCCAAAGAATAAAGAACAGGATTCCTACACCTTGCCTCCCAAGCATTCACTTCCACTGTCAGGAAACACAGGATCAGTCATCCATCCTATCACACCAGGCCTCCAGCTTCACCTTGAAGATAAATAACAGAGCTGAGAAGCATCTGGAAGTCCAGCCTCCTATGATCTTCCTGACTAGTTCACCAATGGGCCGTGTGACCATAAAAATCTACCTTCTATTTCTATTATTTTCTATATCTAAAGTAGAGAAAACTGAGGATTGCACCTGCCATTTGGGAAAATACAGTGTGGCCTCTGGATGATGTAGGTGGCTTTGGAAGCCAGCATCTCTTTTGTGTGCCTGGAAAGTCACGGAATTATACTTCATGAAAGAAGTATACTCTTTTCAGTTCAGTTACTTATAAGACATGTTTCTTCAGAACAAATAGCATTGTGTCATTAGTTTGCAGTTAGTAATCAAAACTGTGTTCTTATAAGAAAACAATCCTCCAGAGAAAATGATACTGAGACTCAGATTCAACTGAGATTTATTTGTTAGCACTGAAAATATACCTGGTAGTATGTCAGATATTTTTACATATTTTATTAAAATCAAACCTTACAGCAGCTGGTTACGATTTTTTTTTTACAACATTGTACTATTTTTTTCTTTCAAATAAAGATGCCAGGGCAGCTGGTAAGATGAATTAGCAAGTGATATACTTACCAAGTGGCCACAGCAGGAATTACAACGAGTTCTTCTGCATGTTTCCAATGTTTGTTCAGAGCAGATTCCCTGCTGGCCTGACACAGGCAGCCATGGCTAGCAGCAGTTTTATTTTCGTATGTTGTCTGTGCCTATGTGTGTCTCCCGTGTCTCTGTCCAACTCCTTACAAACTATATTCTTCATGGAGAAATCTCATCTTTGTCTATGTACCTCAGAATTTACAGTTGCCAAATAGGAGTCTGCAATTTAGGAAAGAGCTGTGCTGTGTGGTTGACTTGCTAGAAAACTCATGCACTGGCTCTGGCTCGGATCTGTCCCCAAAGTTCAGGTGTTAGAAAATGACTCCTAAATTCATATACTGATGACATCTGGAGATGGTTCTGTGGGAGGTAATTAGCACTAGACTAAATCATGTGACTGGGACTCCCTTGATGGTACTGACTGGCATTTACAAGAAGGGGAAGAGAGCTTTAAGTCAGCATGTTTTCTGTCATGGTGTGATGGAGGAAGAAGGCCCTCAATGCATGCCGAGCATACAGCTGGGTCATGCTTGTAGCCTTCTCTGCTTCCATGACAAAAAAAGAGTTTCTGCTCTTCATAATCTATCCAGTATCTGATATTTTCTTATAGCCAACAAAAGTGGACTAAGACACAGTACTTGTGTTTTTCTGTGTAGTCAGCAAACACTGTTTTTCCTTGAAGGAGTAAATGTATCAGGTCTTATGCTTGATGTTGAACAGGCTGCATAGGGAGATTTATATGCCAACAAAGGATTATAGCAATGCCAGCCCAGTCCCACTGTAGCAGTGTGTGCAGGAATAGACAGATGAATAAAGAGAGAGCCCGACTTGCCAATTAGTCCAGAGAGGTTCCAGCAAAATGATTGTTTACTGAAACTCTCCAAGTTGGAAAGTTTAGATTCCACAAGATTACTTCCTGTAGCATGTGTGATTTGGCATAAACAGATGAACAAGATCTGCAGTCTCAGAAGTGCTAGCCCGATGTTCCACAGGCAGAGCACTGCCGGTGTGCTCAGGGTCTGACAGAGCCGTAACACCGGGAGGACTGTAGTACAGTCTCCATAAACTTCTGTTTTCATCAAATCTACACATTTGGGGATTTTCAATGTACCAGGAGTGTTGTTAGCGATAAGGAAATTTCCAGGATCCTATTGTGGCTTGACTTGCCGCAGTCCTGAGACAGCTCAGGGTCTGACAGAGTCGTAACACCGGGAGGACTGTAGTACAGTCTCCATAAACTTATGTTTTCATCAAATCTACACATTTGGGGATTTTCAATGTACCAGGAGTGTTGTTAGCGATAAGGAAATTTCCAGGATCCTATTGTGGCTTGATTTGCCGCAGTCCTAAGACAGCTTTTAGACCGATTTGTTTAGCATAGGAACTTCTTTTTCAAAAAACAAGTATTTATTATTTTTATTTAATTTGTGTGAGTGTATGAGTGTATTTCCTTCACGGATGTAAGTGCATCAGTGTCATCAATGCCCACTGAGGTCAGAAAAGGGCATTGGATCCCTTGGATCTGGAATTATGGACGGTTGTTAGTAACCATATGGGAGCTGGGAACTGAACCCAGGTCCTGCACAAGAGCATCCAGTGCTCTTAACTGCTGAGCCCCAAGGGTTTTCTCATCTGGTGTTGTAGGAGAGCTAAGCATTCTTATCAGGCAACAGGAAAACTGTAAAAATAGCACATTAGAATCCTACCATTGCTTTGCTATAGCTCTCTCCCGTTAACAGGTATTAGCAGGTGCCTACTGGGATGCTGCAGGCAAGGTTTCTCACCTGGGAAGTGAGTTAACATCAAAGGGTATTAGGATTAAGGTATATCCTGTAATCCATGTCTTCCCTGACTCCTCCCTGGGAAATAAAGAGCCTGGCCTTCACCTTAAACCTCTCCCATCCTCAAAAGGTATAAAAAAAGGCTGCTTCTTCTGCATCTTCGGTTCCAGTTCTATTCAGAGACCCCACCATAACTGCCTGTCTCTGCTGCTGGGGCCTGAACTCTCTTCAGAGCCCCTGCCATGCTGTTACCCTTCTGTCTGTCTATCCAGGTTACCAGTAACTCTCCTAATTAAATTATTTATTCCTCAGTAATCCATCTGAGTGTCCTCTTGAACCAGGCACCCCATTCAAAACCTAACAGAAAGCAGGAAACATGGCTATGTTCAGGACCAAAGAAAGATGAAATGTGAGGTAATTTAATGAGAGAGAAAATGGGGACTACAGGGAGGAAGGGAGAGAGAATGGAGGAAGCCAGGAAGGAGTGAAAGGGTCCAGAGACAGGAGACAGGAAAGTATGGAAGGAGAAAGAGGTGAGGAGGAGCAAGAGTGGTTTGGGAAGCAGACAGGTCTGGGGATGAACGTGATTAGAATAAGCAAGGAAGAGCAGTGGCAACTAGAAACACATGACTTATGGGGAAGGGAGTTAATACTGCATCACAGCAATCAGGAGGACGGTGGATTCACACAGTGTTCCCACGACATGGAAGGAAATGGTGATCTTTAAAGCAAAATCATAGGGCAAGTATGGGAACATAACTAAAATTTGCAGAAAGACAGCGCCTCAGGTATGAAACATAAAATGAACTTCAGTCAGTCATTGATTGGGCCTAAATAGAAAAGCACACACGCACATACACACACACACACACACACACACACACACACACACACACACATAGAAACACATTCACCTAGAGAAAAGAAAGACAGATAGAGACAGAGAGAAAGAAAAGAGAAAGATAATCCCTTTGGATTTTCAAAAACCCAAATGATATTACTGCATATAAAATTATCATTTCATTCTCTGTTTCCCAAGCCTGGAATGGAGATGGAAGCACAAAAGTCCCCGTCTGAATTTGCAGGCATGCTGCATTTGAGCTCACTTTCAACTGAAGTTCACGGTCCAGGTGGCCATGTTCAGGGCCACAGGCTCCAATGTGCTGACTTCCAAGAGTGATTGTTGAGGGTGTGGTGCAGAGTTGGGGGTGCTGAGTGCTCCAGGCTTTTCTTTGCCAGATTTTGAGCAGATGATCTTGTTAGCGCAGCAGTAAAGACCCATTAAGGGAAAACTACTGGTCAAGATACAGAATAGTATCTCTGGCCTAGGTCGAGACCTAACAATCTCCTTGGACAAGGTCAGAAACCCGGCTAAGGGACCAGTCTCGGGAAAGAGGCACCACCCCTAAGAAGGAGAGTTCAGCTTAAGCCATGCTGAAGTTGGAATCATTTTTCCTTTAACCAGATACTGTAATTTTCCTTCCCAGAGTTCGCGCCCAGTGCATTCTCTTATAGAGCACTGCCATGCTGATTCACGGTCAGCCTGCTTTTCAGAACTACCCAGAAGAGTGTACTGTTTTCTTTCTATATCTGATCAATGCATGCTTTCCTTAACACAGTGGGCCTCTCCAACAGTTTGGATTCTGTTACTCTTTCTCTGAAGCTCCTCTCCCCACCATGTGATTACTTGTCTGCCCTGCATCTGACCTCCATGCTGGCTTAAATGCCATGGCTTTTTTCCTGTTCCTTCTCCATTCTCTTCTCTGGGCAGTTGCTGAGATTTAAAGCTTGCCTGCTCTGTTGGTTTTCCTTTAAAACTAATAAAACTGTGCTTGAGTTTCCATTTGCGTCCATTCCTAGATTCTTTCAATGAGACTAAGAGTCCCAAGAGAAGAGCTTGATTTCTCTTGTATCATCAGCCTGTGCTACCTCACGATTTTCTCCAGTTCTAAATCTCCCGAAGTTAATTTGTGTTGCATCCATTTAATAACCCAATATGTTCCTTTTCAAAGGACACTCTCTAAGGGTTTCATTCCATTAAAATAAGTCCTTAAGCAGCTACAAATCTTAAAGCAAACTAGTCAGGAATGAGCTTTGTTGTTACCAATGGATTCAGTATTTCTTGGTGTTTCGTGTATGTGCTTCTTGTTAACACAATTCCTGTTATTTAACATTCTGAAATATTTGTTAAGTATTCTAATTTTTGAGCATAATAGCTTAACGTGTTTTCCTTTACATGTTAATAACAAACATTTATCAGCCCCGTAGAGATGTTTACTTAGCCTGCATTAACCACAAAACTAGTTAGTACCTAGGGAACAGAGACATTTGTTTATTAATTGTTTCCTGCCAGACAAAGCAGGTTAGGGTTATCCAGGGTCAAGATTTAGTGAAAATAATCAGCACTTAGCCAAACCAAATCCAAAGCTGCCACGAGTACGTCGTTGCTTAGAACAACTGCAGCAGAGGAGGGCTGAACGCATTCCCAGCTCCAGAGTAAAACTCTGTAATTGGGTTTTTATGTGTTATACTTGTGAGAACATATACATTTACTCAAATGCCTCCCTACACTCATTACTCGATATTTTTATCCTGTTTCCCACATAATACTTCACCTGGTGATGCTTTCAACTGCACTCTATATTTTTATCACATGTATTTGAGTTGTCAATACAGTCTGATATTCTCTTGCTCCAAGTACCTAAGGTCATGTATGCTCGCTACTCACAATTTTCCAAATTTCAGAACAATGATACTCCACATTCTAAAACTCCTACATAGGTGCTGTTCAAGCATCACCATTTCTGCATTGTGAGAAATAGATGTTTGGATCACCTGGAGTCAACAAAGTCCCTGTAAAAGAGAGTGACCACACAGAGCAGACTCTGCCATCCCACTCACACCTGAAATCTCTTCTAAGACCAGTGTCTAGCCATACGGACTTGGGAAGCGCTGAAGAGGCTGCTCGTCTAGATCACATGTCATGGAATCCCACAATTCATTTTCTTATGTATGAAAACTGAGGCAATTTTAATGACTTTTTTACAAAAAAAAAAAAATACTGCAGTGAGCATTCTTGAAAATAAATCTTAAGGGAAAAAATGAGCATGTAACCTTGTTCTGCTTCGCTCTTTCTGCTTTCTGTGTGCGGATTAAGATGTCATCTCTCAGCTTCCCGCTCCTGTTTACTGTTCCTTGTCTCCCCCATCATTATACTCTTTGGAACTGTGAGCCAAAATAAACTCTTTCTTCCACAACTCGCGTTAGGGCATGACGTTTTCTCACAACTATGGAGAGTAACTAAAGCAGAAGTTAGAACTAGAGATTGGCGTTGTTCCTGTGAAGAATCTGACCATATGTTTTTTTCAAAGAAAGGTGGGAAAACTTTGGATCTTTGGACTAGAAAAGCATTTGAATGCTGTGCTAGCTAGTGGGAGCTGGAAGACAGTAGGACTTAGAGTAATCTGGAATGTGCAGGCCTGGGTGAAGAGATTTCAGAAGGGAAGAAATTATTATCAACTAGACTAGAGGCAATTTGTGTGACATTTTGGCACAGAATCTGGTGGATATCTGCTTGTGTTCAAGGAACTTGCCCGAAACTAAATTAAAACGTAATGCACTAGTTAGTTGCTTTGGTATAGAAAATTTCAAGGTACCATAATGTTGAGTCTGTGGCTTGAGTAATACTGATTATTCTTACATATGTCTACAATTAGAAAAAACAAGTGAGGAAGAAACTTAAAAAATAATTTTGAGAGAAAAGGAGCATGAGAAAACTTAATGGTACAAGCAAGGCATGTACTGGAAGACAGGCTGCAATTGTTAAGGAGATGACCACCATTAATTTGAGGCCTCCTGTGGGAAGGGTGCCCCAAGCCAAGATTCCACCTAGCTAAGCTTTCTTTCTTGTGAAAGAAAGAGCCTAAGGAGTTTTCTGCTTGTGGAACCCCTCAGCATACAAAAGTTGTGGCAAATGTGGTCAAAGGATGAAATGTCCATGATAAATTGACAGTAGAGCAGGACAGTGTTATCCACTTCATACTGGCTTTAGATATATGCAAGATGCAATAAGTAAGGGAATCATGGATTCTTCCTTCATGGTTTCAAAGAATTTTTGCTACCAGGGAAACTTTGCCTGTTATTTCTGCAAGAAGAGCTGAGAGGCTGGATACTCTGAGAGGCCATTGAGATGTGAAGATGTGAAGGTAAAGCCTGAGTTGTAAAGGAGACCCCAAGATGTTAGATCCCAGGCCTGAGAGACAAATGTCAAGGAGAGCTCCATACAGGGAGTGGAACATGCCTGAGAGAGAGCTGTGTGCTGCAGGCAGCAAATCTGGAGGAGGGGGTTCATCTAAGAAACTAAAATATCAGATATCAGACATGGAGCTACAGATTGTGGTGTTTGCCTTCCAGGGTTTCAGTCTTACTTTGGTCCTGTATTTCTTCATTATGCCCCAACACTCCTTTTTTGAATGGGGATGTAATTCTGTGCCATTGTATGTTGGAAGTATGTAATCTGTTACTTTATAGGGAGTCATAACTAATAGATTACCTTCAGTCTGAAAAACGTCGGACTTTTGAATAGTGCTGAGACTATTGATGGCTTTAGGGACTAAATACATTTTGGACTAAGCTATGGCTTTGAGCCTATGGGAGCCAGGTAGTGGAATGTAGATATTTAAATGAGAAATGTGATCTCTCTGCCCCCTGCTACTGGGGCCTGCTTCGACGACTCCAGCATCTTTATGGACTCTTCCTCTGGAACTGTAAATGAAAATAAACTCTTCCATAAGTCGCTTTTGGTTGTAGTATTTTATCACAGCAAAAAGTAATTAACACACCAGGGACAGAGTTAAAAGATTACCTTAAGTCTCAAAAGAGACCTTGGACTTTGAACAGTGTTGAAGTTCTTAAATACCATGGGGACTTTTAGAGTTTGACTAAATGGATTTTACAGTACGAGATGGCTGTGAGTCCGTGGAGTCCAGGGAGTGTAATGTGGGCGTTTGAATGGAAAAACACTTAGTCCCCAGCTGGTGGTGCTGATTGGAGAGGTCATAGGATTTTTAAGATATATCTTAGCTGGGAGCAAGCTTTGAGAGGTCATAGCTTCAAGCTGTTTGAAGTTTGTTGCCCCTGCTTTCTGCATGTGATTGAAGATGTGCTATCTCCGTGCTGTACCATCACCTGCTGCTTCACTCCCGCTTCCCATTACGCACTCTCTCTCGAACCACAAGCCATAGTAAACTCTTTCTTCCACAGTTGTTTTTGGTCATGGTGTCTTGCCATGACAACCAATATATAATTAATGCTCCTGGGGCAAAGTAAAAAGATGGTTTTAAGTTTCAAAAGAGACTATGGACTTTGGGCTTTTGATCAGTGTTGAGATTACTAAATATTATGGGGACTTTAAAAGTCTGACTGAATGCAATTCGCATTATGAGATGGCTATGAGCTAAGCCTCTGGAAGCCAGGGAGTGGTGTTTTGAACAATGTCCCCCATAGGCTCAAGTATTTGAGTACTTGATCCCAAGTTGGTGATGCTGTTTGGGAAAGTCATTGTTTATTTTGGATGTATCCTTGCTAGTGAAAGCTTACCCCTGGGGGCAAACTTTAAGAGGTCATGCCTTGTACCACTTCCGGTTTGCTTCCTCTACTTCCTGTGTGTGGCTGAAGATATGCTCTCCCAGCTTCCTGCTCCATCACCTGCTGCCATGGCCCCCTTACCGTGAAGATCCCTCTTTCTGGAACAGCAAGCTAAAATAAGCTTTTTCTTCCATAAGTTGCTTTTGGTCATGCCGTTTTGTCACAGCAACAAAAGTAACTAATACAAGGAGCAATTGTGACATTTCCTCTTTCTTAAACTTAGTGAGTTGCCAGGGAAATGAGAGGCTGATTTCCAAAAGTGATCGTAAAGGAGGATTATTGGTTTCCGCACCTGTTAATTGACCGGATATCTAACAAAATGAACATGTTATTTGTTTCCCACTATCATTGACGTAATATTATACACTTCACAGTTCATTCTCAGGACGCTTATGACAGAATTTATTATTGTGTACTAATTATGTGTATAAATGGGGCCCAGTGTATTTCCGTATGCCTGCAGAGTGCACTGATCTCAAGCAGCCACCCTTCATTCCCACCCTATCTCTTGTATCCTTCCTAGTCCTTGGTATGATTATTATCAATGTATTCCAGCTTCCACACACGAGAAAATGGCAGTTAAGCCTAGGGGAATTATCAAAAACAAGGAAGCATTTCACATTCTCCATTTATGAACTCCTTGTCCATGAGTTAGAACAAAAAAAGCACTCTGGTTTTCAAAGTTGCCTTTTATTCCCATTATAGATAGGGAAGTACTCAGAGACTATTTCAGCAGGAACTAGTGTATTCTGTGCTGTTTAGGATCTGTGTGGCTGGCTTGTAAAAGCACTTCTCTGGCTCACCTACTTTGTGCCTCTATTGTCATTCCCTTTGTCTGGCCTGCCTACATTAACATAAAACGATGGGTCTCTTTTAACTCAACTCTGAGCTAAACTTCAAAGCTCATTACTATGTATGAGCCCTGATTTCACTCCAGTTTAGCATTAATGGTCTAATTTGTAGACTCTCTAACTGAACAACAACATTTTAAATGACCATTTTGTTTGCTCTGGGCTAGTCCTTCCATTTCTATGTAGCTGCCAACATCGGTTACCAGCTGGCAACAAAGAACTGACATCCCTTATTTGCATCATGAAAGAGGTCTGTAATAGCCCATCTCTGCCAGGGCCAACTCACAGCAATGCACCTTTAGAAATCATCTGAAAAGGATATTTTGCTGTCCTCTGAGCCCAACTCTTAGGCTACTAGGGAGTCGTAGATAATAAGCTTGCACCTGACCTTGAAAATGACTAGATACTGTGAGATTGTTGTCAAAATTTTCTTTCACTTTTGTGAAAACAGCTCTCCTATCTGTTGGGAAAACAGAAGCTGAGCTGGGCATAGCAGCCTGTCAACAGCAGCATGAAATTTCCCTTCTTGGGGTGTCTTTTGAGAGCCTGTCAGGGAATGGCAGAGAGGCTGGCAGAGAGGGTTTCATGCGGTGATGCTTTGAGCATCACTCTTTATTTTGTCTGATTCTGGATGGAAAGACTTCCAGCATCATTTGCCTTTGGACTTCTTTTCTTTTTCCCTTGAATGAAAGTTTGCATAGAAGGAAGCACAAAAGATAGCATTTTTAAAGTCAAAAGTCAAGGGATAAAAGCAACCAAACGCTATTACAATACAAAATGGTTTCCCAAAAATTCACTTTGCAGGTATGAAGCTGGGAACTGTCAGCCTAATGGATAGGATGTAGGAACACAAACTCTTTCCTGCACAGTTAATTGAACATTTTTGAAAGAGGATTCAGTATCAAGAAAACAAAAATAACAGCAAACACAGAAACAATCTGAAATATCTTACATCTCCCAGGTAAGGTATTCCAGTGCTGAGATTGTTCAAGCAGCTACCTGGTTCCCCTTCTCACATCGTTTCCTCTCATCAAAAGAGAGAACAAACAAAAAGTAAGAATGCTGGATTAAGAATGCCCAGAGACCTGAGACACACACCAAGTGTCTTTCAATCTACCTTGGCAACTCTTTGGTTCCTACATTCTCCTTCTACAAATCAGCAGGTTATTCATTTATTCTTTCGTCTTCCATGTTGAAGGGACTTTATTCATGTTCCCTCAGTCACTAGAACAGAAGACTTTATGCCTATTCTCTTCACAATAGCACATCTGTTTGCAGGGATGCCAAAGATATAAAGGACAACTTCAGAGTTTCCTAAATGATGAAATACAGAATTTACCTGGGCATAGCAAGGAGGCGTCAGAAGACAGGCAAGGTTCACGGAGAAGGAACGTCAGCAGTGTGGATTCGAGGAGAAATGCCACTTGTCACTTGTAGTTGTCTCTAGCTGAAGTGTATCCACTGCTACCAGCTGGGCCCTGCAGTGAGCAGTGAGTCTCTGAATTTGGGGATAGAATATCTTTTTCAGCAGATCTTTGCATGACTCAGAGAATGGGCCATAAATATTATCACAAGCATTTGTAAGGATATAAATCTTCAGAATCAGGGATGGATGAAGAGCCTGCTCCAGTCCAATAGCATTCTGAGCACAGTTGATGCCTTGTGATTAGATGAGACATCCTTGAACTAACGACGAGGAAGGAGAAGGAAGACCTTATCCTTGGCATCATAGAGCACACTCGGGACATCTCAACTGGCCAGAACATGACATGAATTTGGACAGAAGGAAAAATGCAAAGCAAAACAAAACCACTAAAACTACAGGCTTCTCTGTGCTACCTGTTATGATTCATCACATTCATGCTTTCTTTGCCTCCAGACAGAATCAAAGAAAGTAAAAAATAAGGAGCTAGGAAGGGATACGAGTCCCTCACTCACAAGTCAGCTTAAAGACTTTTGCCAGCTAAGAATCAAGAAGTCTAGCACAAATTAACCTTTGCTTAAGGCCTGTCTTCCTTCCCAACTGTAAATCTGCATTCATCTAGCAATCTCACCAGAAGCCCCATTTGCAGTAAATGATATGTATTAAGGTCCCTGTGCAACCCTAGTGGCTCCTGGTTTTACCTTATTAGACTCAAACCATCTCATTTAAGATATCTCCAGAGCCACCTTATAATCTCACTTATCAAAAAGAAAAGCCAAAGAAAGTTTCTTAGCAACCTCCGGAGATGAAGCTTGAGAGCCACCAAATGTGCTGTGACAATTAATTTCGACTCTCTCTTGAGAAGCCCACACCCATATATGGGTATGTGTTAATTTTTCCCTGAGCATCTCTCCTTCACTTAACACTTGTGCTTAAAATCTATATCAAAAATCCTTCTTAATAAGCTGTGACTATTCTTTGGGAAGCCACGACAACATTCTTAGGTGTACTTATGCTTTTCTCGAGTGCCTCTCTTTCTATTTTTAATAAAATTTCAGTCTTGCTTCACGCTGGATAATCCTGAAATTCTTTTCTGTATTAAAGCCATGAATCCTGGGTTTGCCTGAATCAAAGTTCCTAAAACATTAAGAAAACTTTTCTGGCCTCTGAGGGTGGTGGTACAGAGCTGTGTCTCCGTCTTATCACCACTAGGACACCTGGGGCCTGACAAAAGGTTCTTGAAATAATTTCTTTCCTTGCCTTTTTAAAAAGATAGGCTTAATCAAACAACTCTGGTTTTCCTCTTTATTTTTTCATATCAAGTTAAACTATTCCAGGAAGCAACCTTCCAAACCTTGAGACTCTCAGTAAATCCAGATGTTTTAAAAGTTTTTCCATGAGCTTCCAATAGTTGAAAGGACAAAGACAGTTTACTAAGCGAGTATATTTAAATCTCTCTTGCTTTTATTTCTCTGCATCTGCATCGAAATCATCTCTTGGCTCAGTGACAGTATTTTTCGTGTGCAGAAAACAGAAAGAAGCTTTTATATATTCTGTCATTTCCCTTGCAAGACGTTGCCGTGCATCAAGGATTAAAGCTCACTTACTCATGGGTTTCAATGATGTTTTCTAAAAATGAAAATAAGCTAATGGAAAAACATTCTCCTGCAGTGTAACAGGACCCTCCATCTAGCATTTTAACTTCTCTTACTGCCTTACAGCAGAGCTACGCGAAAGACGTGCAAAAAGAAATTTTTGTTTGCAAGAGTGTCAGTGCTTCCACGTTATTGTCATGATATTAGGAGGTTTTAGTAAGAACTTCAGGAGCCAGAGGCAAGAAATTCTCTCTTCTGCACTTTCTGAGTTGGAGCAAAAGACTTACCTAAAAGAAACAGCAAAAATTTGTAAGAGATCCCCACCTCTGATTCCCTTTGTCATTAGTAACTTGCAAGAGTGTAGTGTTCTGTTATACTTGATGAACTGATGTTTATGCATAATTATTTATAGTTTCTGGTTTGCAGTGTACATTACCCTTGACTCTTTGTACAGCACATTCTATGGGTTTTCACAGATGTTCAGTTTCGCATATCCGCCATTACGATATCATACAGAATAGATCCACGTCTAAGAATTCTCTGTGCTCTGTTCATTCCTCCCTCCTCCCAAAACCTTGGTATCCACTGACCTTTTTTAATCTGTGACTGGTTTGTCTTTTGTAGAATGTCATATCATGGAGATGATAGGCCACATTATTATCTTTCACTGAACACACATTGAGGTTTCCCCTATTTCATTGCCTATTACACAGTCATGGTATAACCTAGTTCACATGTTTACCTACAGAACAATATTCTTGTTGTTTTCAAGTTTGGGAAATTACAAATAAAAACACTCTAAGCATCCATGTATGGAAATTGATAGTCATAGATTTTCAATTGGATTCATTTGGATAAATATCTCAGAATATGAGTACTGGATCATATAACAACCGTATATTTAATTTTGAAAGAAATTGTCAGACATTGTTCAAATGTCCACACCATTTTGCTTTCTCACACAGTGAAGGGTAACCTCTGGTATTTCACATCCTCCAGTGTTTGGTGGTGTCGGAGTTTGGATTTTAGCTTTTCTAATTGTTATATTATAGTATATCTTTGTTTAAATTTGCAAATGAGTGGTGACTGCTGATGTATTTTTATTTGACTTTTCCCATCTGAATATACTTTCCTTAGTAAGATATCTTTTATGCTTCATTTAAAAAATTGGGAAATTGGAGGGCAGGATAGAGGAGGGAGTAATGGGGAATGAAAACTAACACTAGAAGGCTTATGAAGAGGTCATTTGAAACCTCCTGCCATAGATATTTCTTTAAATATATACAGATATAAAAATTGAATTCCCATGGAATTGTATTATGATGGGTTGGACTATGCCCCTACCAGACATAGCAAACAAGCAAATAAAAGGCCCAGTGCCAGGAATAGGTACCTTCTTTTGGAGTTGTTGAGTGAGGGGGTTCCAAAGACCCTTAGACAATAGTGGTCATTGCCATTGCTTTTGGTTGCCCTCCAGAATTTAATGGTAAGATCTTATTGCTGAAGACATTACATATCTGTGAGTCATAGATCAAACATGGAGAAATCAAGCTGGTATTGACCTCAAAGCTTGGACTCTATTTACTGGCTTACATAGTTCTGGAAGGTGCTATGTGTGCTACCAGAAGAGAAAGGTATTCATCACTCTTACTCAGCTATAAATCTTGAAAACTACATGAAAATTACGATGTCTTGCATGATAATATACGACCACTAGTGCAACAGTGACATGAATTCTATGGGAGCAATCAACCACTTTATAATTAGCTATAAGGCTTGCTTCAGAGGATAGATTCCATACCTGGTACTATTATCAGGACAAATCCTGTGCCTATACAGGTCACAGGCCATACCCACTAGTATTATTCTGCTAAATGAACATAGGATTAAACCTACTTCTAATAGCTTACTGTCATACCCATAGATTAGTGTATCTCTCTACTCTCACCGGAGAAGTTTCCTGGTGCAGCAGATTACTATTGACAAAGAGACCCAAAACTGATCAATGTGCAGAGAATAAGAGACCATGGAGTGGTCAACCCTAAATGGGCACCTTTAACTTTTCCTCCCAAAGCTTAGGAATCATTGCTAAAGAAGGTATGAAAAGAATTGTAAGATCCAGAAATCATCTGACTACAAGAAGCAATGTTGCCCAGACTCAGCAGTACAGTTGCACATATGAATCCACATCCCTTATGACAACAGAAAAAGGACACGTGCAAGTCCAAGCCAGACAAATTCCAAGAAAGTAGATGGGAGATTGGTACAAAGTTCCAGCTCTAGTTGAAGAACTATTGGTAATTGATTGCTGCTAGAACAGGAAGAATCAGTTTTCATTGAGGGTATGGATTTATTTAGGTTGACCACAATCCAGGGGATAGACTCCACAGCCAAGAATTTGGAGAATAGAGCTTAGGGTTCATGGCTCTTCAAAAACAATACAGAAAAATGAAGTTATGGGGACAATGGGAAGTGGGGATGGTTCTAGGTGGAGAGGGTGAGGGGTCTATATATGATCAAAATATACAGTATCAAAGGCTCAAAGAATCAACAAAACATTTTTTAAAATAATATACATTTTTATTTAGAGTGTGTGTGTGAGTGTGTATATGTGTGTGTGAGTATATGTGTGTGTATGTGTGTTTGTGTACACTCACTTGCATGTGTTCTATAGTGGGAATATGATCAGAACATGAAGAGTAGGTTCCCTAAATGTTTTAGATAAGTCCTTTCTGGTTGTCTGTGTTATGCCTGTATTTAATATGGCTCTGTGAACTCTTTTTATTCTAACAATGTCTTTTATACTGTAGAAGCTTTCAATTTAATAAAGACAAAAATATATATATTTTTTCTTTCATGGATCCTGCTTCGTGTATGTAAGTGCAGCTGTGTTGTGCAATGCTCACACAGGTCAGAAAGGGCATCGGATTCCTCTGTAACTGGAGTTATAGGTGATTTTTAGCTACAATGTGGATGCTGGGAATCAAACTCCGATCCTCTGCAAGAGTAGCCAGTGCTCTCAACCACGAACCATCTCCCCAGCCCTGAATTCATTTTTTCTAAGTGTAGATGTCCAATTGTTCCTACACCTTTAAGACATTCTTTTCCAATAAACATGATAACTGCTTTTGTGAATTAATCCTGGGAGTCTCTGTTTTTTGCTATTCACCTATTCTTTCAATACCACTGTAATGTTAATTACAGTGGTTTTACAATAATTAGATTTTTGGTGAGAACTGGGTTAATCTGGTCTTCTTCCATGTTAGGTTGACTATTCTAGGTCTTTTAATCTTTCTATATGAACTCTAGAATCATTCTGTAAGCTTACAAAGTAACTTGTTTGGGATTCTTATTTAACTACATAATCTGCAGCTTAATTATGTAAACTAACAATGGGAATATCCTTTGTTTTCACACAAAATATTTCTTCTACGTAGATATCATTTCATTTTTTCAACAATGAGGTTAGTAAGCTTCCTTATATAGGCCTATGCTTATCTTGTCAGGCTTACACATAAGTATTTCATTTTTAGGCTAATTAAATGTTGGTTTTAATTTAAAAATAAACTTTTTTTAATTTTAAAAATTTATTCATTTTATTTTATATATATGAATGTTTTCCAGAATATATGTAATACAACCATGTCATGCAATGCCCACCAAGGACAGCTGCTAAAAATCAAAATCATTAATATCAAGGATGTGATTTTAAAGTTGACTTATTAATAACATAAAAATGCAAAAATGTAAAAAAAAACTTTTACTAAGAAATAACTCCTTACATTTATTTATTTACTACAGTTGTGTCTCCCTGTCCTGCCCTTCCCCTTTACATTACCCTATATTGTGTTTCCTCACAAAGCTTCCCATCCCATTTCTAGTATGACATGTTAACTTGGGTACCCTGGCCCAGAACTGTCCTGCTGAGTCTGGCCCATGTTCTGTACACCTAACAGCACGAATACACATGAATATATGGATCTTTCACAGGCTGTTTGTCCCCTGATGGGGCTGACTGACCTGCTGAGGGCAGACAAACATGTGTGTCTGCTTGTGAGCGTGAGGTGAGCATGTGTGTGGTGTGTGATGTGAGTATACATGTAAGTGTAAGTGTGTGTGAGTGGTGTGTTTGCAAGTGTGATGTGTTTTTGTTTATGTATGTACATGTGTACATATGCGTATATATATGGTTGTATGTATGAATGTATATGTGTGAGTGTGATATGAATGTGTGTGTAATGTGAATGTGCATGTGAGTATAAGTGTGCATAAGTGAATGTGATGTGTGTGAGAGTGTGTGTATATATATGGTTGTGTGTATGAGAGTGTGTATGAGTACATATTTGAGTGTGTGTGTCAGACTGTATAAAGATGTGAACTATGAGTGGATTCTTTTCTTTTATTATTATTGTTGTTGTTGTTGTTGCTGCTGTTGTTGTTCTCTCTTTGAGACAGGGTCTCCCTATAGCCATAGCTGGCCTGGAACTCACTATGGAGACCAGGCTGTACTCATTCTCACAGAGATCTTCCCACCTCTGCCTCTCAAGTGCAGGGACTAAAGGTGTGTGCCAACAGAACTGGCAGATTTGGGGGTTTTGTTTTGTCTCAATACAGGTTCTTTGGGTAGTCTTGGAGCACTGTGCATGAAGAGGCATGCTTCAACACAGTGTTAAGCCTACAGAAAGAAGAAAACCTGCAAAGGCTCTAGTGGCTTCCATCACCAGTAGACTCACCCATCTCTTTCCTTTCAGTCATAGTGAAGCAAATCCATGAAAGAATGGTGCTAAGACTGGGATAGGCTCTCCTCTATTGCCTGTGGTGTGTCTGACCACAGGTTCTCGGGCCTGTTAATGGCGCCAGTTATGGGCACCATCTTCTGAAGTAGGTCTTAAATTCACTCAGAAAATTGTTGCTTATTTGCATAACATTCATGCAGCTATTGCACCAGTGGGAATGTTTTCCCAAGCCAGTTATTGTAGTTCATGGGATTTGGAGCTGGGTAATAATGATGATCACTTTTCATTTCTGGTAGCATGCTGTATAGTAAATTCAGGGTTCTCTCTGCGGTTTTATTTTTCTATTGCTTCATTCCGCGGCAAGTCCCGCCCTCTGACCAATAAGGGGGCAGGAAGGCGGGGAGAAAGGAGAGAAAACATGGCTGCGAGGTGGAGAGGGGTTCAGGGATTACTCAAAGCCACTCAGGAGTAAAAGTGCCCAGTCCCGGGCTCACGCAGAAGGCCGAGACCCAGGAGGCAGTGTTCCAAGTCCCTGCATGTGAGTGGAAGCGAAATGCTGGCTGAGAATGGACGAAGAGCCCTGCACCGCAGACAAAGCGCTCCGTGCCCTGGACAAAGACACTTGCGTGCCACCTCTGTGGCTGCTTTAGGCTGGTGGGTCATTGGTAAAAATGACTTTATGGGTCACCTGAAATAAATCAATCCCTCTAAGAAACATTCTCTATTCGTTCAGTCGGTTCAGACCTGGAGGGCAGGGTGAGGCTGAATGCCGGGTCCTGCCATGAGAAAATTTATGCAACACATGCACAGTACCTTTTAGTACTATGAAAGCCAGGCAGAAGAGATAAAGCTTCACGGTCAGTATCAGCCAGATTTCTCATGTTTGTTTTATGCCTAACATTTGTCATGTCTTCAGCAGTAGGGTCCCACTGTCAGATTCTGGAGGACAACCAAGAGCAATGGCAATCCCTAGTATTGTTTAAGGGTCTATAGGACATTCTTGGTCAAAGCTCCAGAAGAGGGTACCCATCTCTGGCACTGACATTTTTATTTGCTAGCCTATGGTGTCTGATAGGGGTAGAGTTCAACTACTGCAGGGTAACGCCATTGAAGCTCTTTTGCATATGTG
The DNA here is from genome assembly GCA_035773235.1 of Eospalax fontanierii. Taxonomy (NCBI): domain Eukaryota; kingdom Metazoa; phylum Chordata; class Mammalia; order Rodentia; family Spalacidae; genus Eospalax; species Eospalax fontanierii. The sequence goes on from CM069547.1 coordinate 35,406,364, forward strand.
TGTATGATATACATGTATATGAAATTCCATAGTAGTTGGTTACCATATCACTTTTTCTCTTTATTAATTTTTTTAATCATTATGTATTTCATACAGAACATCTCAATCAATCTTGATCATCTCTATACCCGCTTCCCCAACTGAAACCCACCAAAACCCTCCAACTGGAATCCATACATTATTGCATCCATGTTAAGGGTTATCGTGTCAAGTTAATGTGCAAGTTTATCCACTGAGGACTAGTTAGCCTATCCAGAGTCCCTCACTTTAAGATTAGCTCATCCTCACCAGTGATTGGGGTCTGATGCCCATTTCCCCAGTTCCGTGCTGGGTTTTTGTCTGCCAGGGTCATGAAATGGGAGAGTATAAAGCATTTCAAAAACAGCACTTCAAGCAAACGTGCTTTGTTCTGCACTTTGCAAAGAGGCAGTAAAGATAGTGCTTCCTTGATGAGGGTGAAAGTGGAACAGCCAGTGCTGATTTCAGCAACTACCAGAGCACTCTGCCACTATGCCCTGCTGCCACTGGACTCAGGAGCAGTGTAAGTGTCCCTTTCTCACAACAGAGTATATACATAGTCAGTGTTTATTTTGGGATAATCTTTGGGATATTAAATATTTCTGCTTGAAGAGTCTTGTTCATTGAAGTGACAAGTAGTTTGCATAAGCTGCGGAGACTTGGGCAGCTGCCTCTGCCTGAAACACAAGCAGCTTTGTAATTTTTAGGGGTTCCCTGCTCAGGCCAACTCCCCTGACTCATCAGTTCTCTTGGAAAGCAGACTTGGAGCCAAGTTCTTTGAAAACTAATGTTCACATGTGGTGGGGAAAAGGTCTGAACAAAGTTTCATCTAATGTGACTGGCTTTCAAAATGAAGTATGACCAAAAGCCTTAGTCTCAGAAAGAACTCAGGCAGCATGAGATGGAAAAGAAAATCACTTAATCCCCTTCCAAAGTGCTCAAAGCTTTTCCCGGATTTAAGTATGATCTGCTTTTTCTTCTGTATGAGTTCGGTTTCCACATACGATAATCCTCAATTTGAAATGGCATATAGACAATGGCTAGTGCCTTTTCCAACATTCACAGGTCATTTCTCTACTTCCTCTTGATGTTTCTGAAGTAAGCAGCAGTCAGCTTTGTGTGGAAGCTTCTTGAGATGAGCGGCACTGAGAGCCACTGAGTGAACCCATGTATGCAGTTTCTCCCTTTCTTAGTATTTGGTGAACGACATTACCACAATCCTATGGAATGCATACTATATTATGGATGAGTGGAAACTGAGAGTGGCCCTGCAGTTCACCAAAAAACAATGTGTGCTGTTAGCTGTTCTTATGTTATAGACAGTCAATAGAGGGCCCTGGTCCTGGCCACGTGCATGTATAGTCAAGGAGGTTCCTGCAGGCAGCTCTGTTGAACTTGGCTTGGCTCTTTTTCATGTTTAGTATTTATTGACTCTCAGGCAATATTGACTGGAGCATTGGAGTTCCACCCCAGTTATGTGTAGTAACCCTTACTCATCAAATCTGAGCTCTTCACATGCAGGAGATAGGTGAAAGCCAGAGAACCTTTGGATGACTGTCTAGGAGAAGAAATGCCTGTTTTATGACAGTTTTGAGCCATGAAAAGTCACAAACAGATTTTAGCACTTGCTAGGAGAACATTTTCAGTAGAGCAGATTGTTAGAGAACACTTAAGAGAGCAGAGAAGGTGGAGTTCAGTGCACACCTATCACATAGTGCCTACTGGAGCTACAATGCCGTATTTGCTTTATCCCACAGGGATACATTTGTCTTCTATTCTCCTAGGAATTAGCTTGTACTAAAAATTCATTTCACTGACATGCGTGCACTTTCTTACAAACACATCATTAACTAGGGATCAATATTTGCCCTTGATTATTTTGATTTTATTGAAGATATATAATGGAATGCAATTTTAGCAAGTAGAATTTGATGAGTCTGAACTAATATATACATCTGTACAAACCCCAATTCCATCAATAGTCATAGTCATCTTATAAACTTCTCTCTGGTTTCGTCTCACTAAATCCACAGTCCCACAATCACAAAGGCCAACATTGTCCTTTAACTTTCAACATGAATTAGTCCTGCTTGTTTCACTAGCAATAGAATCATATAGTATACTCAAATTACAGTACTCAGGAAAAGCTTCATTCAGCATGATGTTTTAGCTATCCATCTACATTGTGCCATATATCAATAGTTTGCTCTTTTTGACTACTAAATAATATTTAATTTTCTGTCTAACCCAGTTTGTTTATGTATTACCTTTTTATAGGCACACATGCTACTTCTTATTTGAAGTTGTTATGAATCAAGCTACTATGCAAAAATTGCACAAGTGTTTTTGTAGACATATGTATTTACAATTGACTAAATATCCAAACACGACATTTTGGTTCTCAAGTAAGCATATGTTTAAATTTCTTTTAGAAATTTATTGGAGTGTGGGATGGTGAGAAGACTCAGCAGGTAAAGGCTCATTAAGCCAAGTCTGATGACCTGAGTACAATCTCCAGGACCCACATGGTGGATGGGGAGACAGCTCCCAGAAATTGTCCTCTTATCTCCACATGTACATGGTGGTACCGACACACACTCAGAGACACACATACATAGACACTCAGGAAAACATACACAGACACATACATACAAAGGCACATATATAGATACATAGACACACATAAAAAGACACACCCACACACACAGAAACACACTAAGTAAATGTAGTAAAAATTTCAAAAGAAGTAAAGAATGAATTGGGATGTGATGTATAAGAAAACCACACACATTTAAATTATAACAACAGGGCTAGAGTAATGGCTCAGCAGTCCAGAGCCCTGATGCCTCTTCCAGAGGATCCAGGTTCCATTTCTTGCACCCACTTGGCAGCTGACAACCATCTGTATCTCCAGTTCTAGGGGATCCGATGCCCTCTTCTGGCCTCCACGGGCTTTGCACCACATGGGTAAACTTACAGACATGCAGGCAAAACACATATACACATACAATTAAGAACAATTAAAATTATAATACTATATATTATATCTAGGGTAAAGATTGAGTTATTCAGCCTAAGAAAACATTTACTTCATCCTTTTGTGAGCCACTTCTTTGTCTTCTCCATTTCAGTCAACCTGTTGTCTTGCAGAATGGAATTGTTTTCTAGAATTTTATATAAATGAATCATACAATAAGCAGTGTTCTCTTATTACTACCAATGTTTTTGGAGGGTTGGCCAATGAATATTTTCCTATATGGATATGTCATGGATTGTTTGATCATTCACTGCTTGGTTAGCATTTGGGTTGCTCAGAGTTGTGGAGTTTTAAAAGTAAATGTGGGATGTGAAATTGTGCAGAAATCTTGGGTGGGCATTTGCTTATATTTCTCCAAAGAAGAGCTACAATGTCTATCATTGACTAACATTTTGAAAACTACTCAGCAAAGTAGCAGGATACAAAATTAACACAGAAAAATAAGTAGCTTTCCTATACATATGATAAACATAATAATAAAGGGATTAGGGCAACATTCCCATTCATTATAGGCAAAAATGAAAAGTGTCTTGGAATAAAACTAAGGAAGTGAAAGGGCAGTATAATGAAAGCTTTGAAATATTGGGGATTTGTGTGTGTGTGTGTGTGTGTGTGTGTGTTTACAGAGTGTCTCCCTATACTGCTCCAGCTGACCTGGAACTCATTATGTAGAAAAGGCTGGCTTTGAGCTCACAGAAATCTAGCTGCCTCTGCCTCCTGAACACTAAGAGCATACAACAATATGGCCAGTCGAAATATTGAAATGGACCAAAGACCTTGCAATAATACTTGATGCCTTGAATCTAATAGAGGAGAAAGTTGCAAATACACTGGAACCTGCATCCACTGGAAAGGACTTTGTGATCAGGATTCTGATGGTGCAGGCATTAAGACCAACAGTGTACAAATGGGACATCATGAAACTAAAAAGTGTCTGTACCATAAAAGATGCAATCAATGATTCAAGTGAAGACACAATTTACAGAATGGAAAAAAAAAACTCTTTAACAAATATACATCTAACAAGAGGGTTAACATTTAGAATAGCACACAAAGCATACAAAAACCTAAATATTAAGAATCTAAGCAACCCAATTAAATATTGGGAGTGGAACTAAACAGAGTTAACAACATACCTAAATGAAAATGTAATGAACTTTTTAAAATAAGTAGTTTCAGTTATAACACATGCCTGTGATCATTTGGTATAGGAGGCAGTCTTCTTAACTTTCATCTTATTAGTAACATTCGAGTGGCATACTATTTTGAATTTGTTTGCATTTTTCAGAGGGGTGATAGTGTTGAACATCTTTCTATGTGCTCCTTCCCCATTCCCCCATCCACACTTCATTTCCTGTCTGTGGTGTTTCTGGTAAATACTGTCTTTATTTTCTTAAGTTTTGCCCATTTCCTGTCTATAATATATACTATAGATATGAGAGCTTGATTCTGTCAGATACATGTTTTGTACCTATTTCCTTTCAGTTTATAGGTCTCCTGTTCATTTTTATGAACATATATCTTGATTTTTCTTATATGCAGGGAATTTCATACATGTATACATTATAATCATATACACTCTCAATTTCCCTCTAACTCTCTCCACATTCTTCCCAATTCCTCTCCCTCCCAAGTTCATGTCCTTTAAGTTTTTGATAATCTACTAAGTATCATTAGTGTTGCAAATATGTGCATGTAGGGAATTTTCAAGGTGTTTCATGGCCATTTGCCTTTCTTCTCCTGTGAATTTTCTATTCAATTACTCAGCCCATGTTCCCTCTTTCTGTCAGTCCTTTGAGAATTTCGTGCAATGTATTTTGATCATATTCACCTTCTTTCCACAAATCCTCCCAGACACACATGCCTTGCCCTCTACCCAATTTTGTGTCTTCTAGTTTTCCAAACCTATAGGGTCAAATTTGTGCTGCCTATATACTATAGGACATTTGCCATCCACTGGAGGGTGGTTGATTGACTTGAGCCCACAGCCTTAAAGAAAACTGACTCTCCCTCGTCGAGCAGCTATCAGTTGTCAATAGCTCCTCACATAGGGCTGGGACTAAGAGCCGTATGTGAACACACTCATTGTCCATTTGAAAACAGGGTTGGGTATCTTGTTAATGTTTAATATTTTTTACTTCTTTGAATGTTCTAGGCAGTAATACTCTATCAGACAGATAGCTGGCAAAGAGTTTTGCCCATTCTTTAGGCTGCCTAGTCAGTCACTTCACAGTTTCCTTTGCTTACAGAAGAATTTTAGTCTCTTGAGATCCCATTTGTTGATAGTTGGTCGTATTTCTTGCACTACTGCACTTCACTCTTATAGCCCTTACTTGTGCCTTTAAATTGAAGTGTATTTCCCACCCCTTTTTTTCTCTAGCAGTTTCAGGTTATCAGGTCTTATATTGAAATTCTTGATGCATTTGGACTTGAATTTTCAAACTTGGTGAGAGATAAGCACCTAGTTTCCTATTTCTGCATGTTATAATCCAGTTTTCACACTACTGTTTTTGAAGATGGCATTTTATAAAAAATCTGGTATCTCTTGTTGCATGGATTTATATAAGGGTTCTCAGTTTTATTTCATAGATCTATGAATCTGATTTTGTGTCATAATCATGCGTTTTATCATCACCATCATCATCATGACTCTGTAATACAATCTGAAATCGGGTATGTTAATACCTCCCACATTATTCTTTCGGGTTGGAATTACTTTGACTAGCCTTGATTTTTTGTGCCTCCATATAAATTTTTGGACTTTTTCTTATGCCTGAAGAGAATGGCCTTGGAAGTTTGATGCGAACTACATTAAATCTATGAATTGGTTTTCATAGGATACTGTTTTCACACAATTAATTCTTCCAGACCATGACAGCCCTCGTTTGCTTCCCTGTTACTATGATAAACACCACAACAAAAAGCAACTTGGCAAAGAGAGGGATTATTTCACTTTATAGGATGCAGTGCATCATCAGTGAAAGAAAATGCAGTAGGTCAAGCAGGTCAGTAACCTGGTGGCAGGAAGTGAAGCAGAGTCCATGGAGGAGTACCACATGGTGACTTGCTTCTCCACAAGTTCTGTTCTTATACAACTACTGTTCTTATACAACCCAGGCCCAACTGCCCAGGAATGGAACCACCCACAGTAGGCTGGCCACTCTATATCAATTTGCAATCTATAAGATGTGTCACAAACCAGAGTCCATCGTGATGAAGAAACAAACCTAACCTGTAAAATGGGCATGAGATACCATTCTATCTTCCAGGCTTTCTCAGTTTCTTCAGTACAGCATGATCAGTGCCTAAAGGCACCACAGAGTTCAACCTCTCATACTGTAGCACAGAACATTCGTTCAGAATATGTGTATTACTATGTGGATGACAAAGAAACTGAACTGTCCATGGGGCATAAATATCTAAGCTTTGCTTTCTCTGGGCACTGCTTTAGAGAAATAGCTCTCCTCTCAGAGGCTGTGCTGGTATGGTGAACTGATTTCTGCTTGTCCTTGGGTCCCGTTTTCAGCTCAGGTCCGGCTGCTGTGTTTTCAGGCTCCTCAGGGATTGGAAATGATGAAATGCACCTCTTTTGTTACCAGAGGGTCAGTTTCTGGGAGGGATGGGAATAGTAATTTATGTGGGTGCCAACAGATTACTTGATCTGTAGGGTACTCAACCACCTTGTGTGTTGAGGCATGGACTGGGGGAATTCAATGGAACTAGTGGACACAGGAACTAGTTCTGGGATGAGCCCACCAAGATTGGTAAGACCCTGAGCTCAATGCAATTTTGTTTGGGTTCAGTTTGGAAATTTGATTGTTAACTCCACCAGCTTCAAGTGGAAGGAAGATCTGATCCTTTTTCAAAGTCACTACTTGAAAAATCTCGTGGGAAAGAGATAAAATGCAGTTCTTCAATGAATTTAGGAAGTGGAGACTTGGACAAAGGATTGCAAGCACTATATAAATGCACCAGAATAGCAAAAAAGAGGGAAAAAATATGTTTCTGAAAAAATTAAGACTGAACTGGGTCTGTCCATGGAAGGTAGCTGATAACAAAAAGACAGTGACCATGGACGGGCAAAGAGGTGATGGCCATGCTGAGGACAGAAGACCTGGGACCAGTGCCACGCATGTTCTTGACATTAAAGACAAGAAACACAGCATCAGCCAGTGATACCATGGCCCAGAGACAATCAAGAGCTGAGTCCAAGGTCACAGAAACCCTTCTTGAGTTTCACCTTTTTGTGCCACTCAGCCAAATGTAGCTATTGTCTAAGAAGTGGCCAGGATGTACTGAGTGAGTGTGCTGCATAAAGCGGTTATAAGTAAGCCAAAGCACAGGATCTCCTATGCACAGCACTGAGGCATAGTGCAAAATGTCATTTTTATTCCAATGGTGGTAGATGGACAGAGGACCAAGCGATATCAGAGTGTAGGTACACCAAAGAGCTTGCTAACTAGAAAAAAAAGCAAAAAACAGTAAAAAGGATGTAAAAATGAAAATTTCTTCATAAAGAAGGATTTATTTGTAAGATTAAGATGGCTGGTGATTTTGTTTCTTCCTTTCCTTGATAGGGAAGAAGGTTCCCTTTAGATTTTAGTTTTGATGCCTCTCTTTCAGTGGTCAAGAGTTTTTTTTTTTCAGATAATCCTGGTCAAAAACTTGCAATGGTAACCATCATCTGAAGCCAAGATCAAAAAGCTTTTGGACTTAAAACTGGCACCTAGGGAAAAATCAGGCTTCTCTAATTCACAGTAAGATTTAGTTAGTGTCTTTTACCTCAGTTTTTTTCTCTAAGATACCGTGATCAAAATGAAAGGAACCAGTAACAAGCAGTGAGAAATGTGTAAAAATTCATCAAGCAAGTTACAACTGTTTGGTGAATTAAGAATAGTGAACAGAAAACAAAAATGCCATATTTTCTTAAAGCCTGATTCTCAACTGGGTGTAAACTTACAATGTTGGGTAAAGCCTGACCTCAGAGCTGGAGAAGGGAAGCCTCTGTTCTATGTCTTTTCTTAGAGAGTCAAGTCACTTTCTGAGTTCTTTTAGATGTTTTGTTTCTGTGTTTAGTAGTCTCTGGATTACAGGGACTAAAATCCAATTAAAGTAGTAAATTTCAAAAAGGCTATCTCAGTGCAGGTAGCCCTGCTTAAATGAAAATTTTATCCTGAATGCCCATTGTGTATCCTTTCTACTTGGATTAAGAATTATAATACAGGAGAGAGATGGCTCCATTGTTAAGAGCAGTGGATGCCTTGGCAAAGGACCTGAGTTCAATTCCCAGCACCCACATGGTAGCTAACAACCATTTGTAACTCCAGTTCCAGAGGAATCTGATGCCCTCCGCCACCCCCCGTCCCCCACTGATCTCCAGAGGCACCGCACTACACAGGTGCACTTTATGTACATGCAGGTGATACACTCACACTCACTTATACACATAAAATAAAAATAATAATTTTTAAAAAACAAACTGAAATTTGAACTGTAAGATTAAGAAAATGAACATAAGAGACCAGTGAGATTCAAATTCTAGGAATTTCTCACTTTTTGTTTCACCTTGGACACCATACACCATTTCTATCTTCCTTTGTTAATTGTGAAATTTCAGAACTCATCTCTAACCAAGAGGTTAGCACCTCATGGTTAGCGACTTACTTGATTCAGTCTATTTGAGATGCAGTGGAGCTCCACTTCCCTCTGCATGAGAGGGGAGGTCACTTTGATTTACAGCACTTCGAATAGCAAACCTTAAGCTATAATATAGGTGTTAGGAAAAGCCTTAATCATTTTGTATGTGAAAAGAAAATGTCCCTTTTTATAAGAAAATATATTTTGTTGAGTTTTTCAGGTTATCTGCCTTCATGTGCATACACACACAATCCAAGCAGTTGGCCAACCCAAATATAATATATAATCAAGGGGATCTCAAATTAGATACAAGAAAAGCAGATATTTCTGCCAGCTTGATCCTGCCTGGTCATGAGTACAACCTGCAATGTACTGATCTTTTAGTGTTTAAATGTAACAGACAGTGACCCTTAAAAGTAAAATGTTCTGTATCAAACAAGACTCTAAATAAAAATGCTTTCCTTATTTTGTAGGTCCCTGTTCCCAACACGTGACCAAGCCGATAACACTTATTTGGACAACTCTGTGTACAGGTAATAAGGAAGATAGACAATTTTGGCTCAAGCTGCCATCACAAGACTTAACAGCAAGTCTCCTGTCCATTGTAAAGCACTTAGTTCCTTTCTTTCTCTCTCATCCTTGAAAATGCAGCATTTCATTATCGTCACTTTCACAGAGAAGCAAATGCCTTTGGTGTATACATTGCTACTGTTTATTTCATAATAAAATGATGTTTATAGTAAAAATAACTAATGGGATACTCATCCATTGAGATGACAGAGAAAACATTCCACCTAAAAGTCTCTCAACCAGTAAGTCAACTCCAATATGATCGATTTAGCAGGGCTTCCCTGTTTGATTTCTGGAGGACATGTGAACATAGATTTGAGGATATCTTGCTGCCTTGTCTGCTGCTTCTTTCTATTCATTACAAACGCTCATTCAAAACCCAAATCATGGCTTGTGTAGATCAAGCTTGTGAAGTGTACAAACTACAAAATAAAAGGAAAATCTCAAAGTCACATCTGGAGAAATGGTTAATGAGAATTATGGAAGACAAAAGTTCTTTTGATGTAGTTCCAAAGGGAACGTTCATAGATTACAGAATGAGACTGGGAGGAATAAAATAATTTTTACAACTTTGGAGCTGCTTTTCTCCTCGTTATCCTATCTGAAAATAAGAAAAATAAATGTCTTCTATCATCTAAAACTGCCATTTCAGGGTTACTATATGGAGATTTTTTTCCCTTCATATGTGGTTTTTTTTCTGCATTGTCTTCTTTGCAGAGAGTAGTCCCTCACTTCAAGGTCATTTAGAATATGTGTCTCTCAAAATGAAAACTTTTTCTTCTAACTCAGGTTTTGTGAAAGCACAGGAAATAGCATAAAAGTTGAAGTGGAAAAAACGTTTTCTTGAGACTTACCACAAAAATAAACTTGTTCCTTAAAATATGTAATGAGATGAAATTAATTTTTAAAAAGTTAAGTAGTTATTGTTGTTAGCTTCTGCTATGATAAAACACTGACCAAACCCACTTAGGGAGGAACAGATTCATTTGGCTTATAGCACAGTCCATCATCTAGGGAAGTCAGGCAGGTACCTGGAGATAGGAACTGAAGAGTCCACTGAGGAATGCTTACTGGCTTGCTCCTCTGGATTGTGACCAGCCTGCTTTCTTATACAACCCAGCATGCATTCATAATTAAAACTCTCAACAAACTCAGAATGAAACAGTTACTTCAATCAAATGAAAGACATTTGTGGTTGCTCCCAGTCAGCTTCATATATGTTGATGAAATGTTACACAGATTTTCTGTGGAAAGAGACATGATAGAATGATTTCTGCTCTTACTATGTCACTCACTAAGGTCTCAGAAGCTCTAGCTGTGTAAATAAAAAGCTTACCAACAGTCTGAAAATGCACTAGAGATAATTTTTCAGATTATGGAGTCAGTATACAAAAGTCAGTTCTACATCTATATTCTTGAAATGAAACATCAGAAAGAAAAGTTTTTAAAGTGTTGGGGTCCCTGTGCTTGGGGATGGCCCAAGGGAGACACAAGATCTCTGGCTGAGAGGGGGTGAGTGGCACGAAGTCAACACACAGACTTCAGGAGCTGGATGAGAAGCAAGCAGATGGTGAGCCTCAGCAAAATTCATTTATTCACGGAAATGCAAGAGGTTATAAGAGTTTGGTTAGCCAATTGCCTTATGGGGCGTTTCCCCAACTGCAGCCAATAGTAATCTGTTCCCAGGTAGATCATCTCAGTGCAGGTTCTTTCCAGATGCTGGGCCAAAGTTGGTGTGTGCCTAGCCAGAGCAGAGCGCAGCACACACAGGAGCTATTCCCTTATTCCTCATAGCAGGTGGCCTGGTTAAGGCCCATACCGCATTATGTCATACACTTTTAGATAAGGATATAGCTCTGTAGTAGAACAAAGATTTAGCATAAATTTAAAAAATGGGTTCTGTCATGAGATCAAAAATAATTTAGAAAAGAAGGATTCTATGATATAAATCGACTGAAAGAATTCATGTCAACCAAACGAGCCATAGGATGAATACTTGAAGCAATACAAAGGACTGAAGAAAGAAATGACCATAACAAAGTGGAAATAAAATAAATGAAGATATAATTAAGGAAACACAAAATATGTCTAAGAACACAAACAGAAAATAAAATGACAGTAATCAATAGACAACTTTTAATAATAACTTTAAATATCAATGACCTCAACTCACTGGTCAAAAGACACAGGCTAGTTGAATGTACTAAGAAACAAAATCTATCTTTTTGTTGTCTAAAAGAAACTCATATTAAATTCAAGGATAAGTACCACATTATGGTAAAAAGATGGAAAGAAATATCCTAAACAAGTGGCACTAAAAACCAAGAAGGTGTTGTGATTCTGATATCTGACAAATAGACTTCAAATTAAAATTAACCAGAAGAGCTAAAGAAGATCACTTCATTCTGATCAAAGGAACAATCAAACAAGTAGGTATTACAATCATGAATATATATATATATATATATATATATATATATATATACCAAACTCTGATGCAGCCAATTTCATAAAAAGCAGTATTATATTACTTTAACACCAATGCAGTAATAGTAGGTGACTTAAATGCCCTACTTTCTCCAATAGACAAGCCACCCAGTAAATGAGTAAACAGAGAAATACCTGAATTAAATGATATACATAAAACGGACTTAACAGACATCCATAGACTATTCACCCAAGCATCAAAGAATATGCATTCTATTTAGCATCCATGGGAGATTCTCTGAAATAGAGCACATATTGAGGCACAAAACAAACTGCAACAAATACCTAAAAAGTGAAATAATTCAATGTATTCTCTTGAACCACAATGATATTTAAAATCAACAGCAAGAGAAACCCCAGTAACTCTACAAACTCCTGGAGAGTAAACAACACACTCCTGATTGATGAATTGGTCAAAGAAGAAATCAAGAAAGAAATAAAAGTATTCCTGGAACTAAATAAAGATGATAATACAACACAACAAAACCTCTGGAATACTTTCAAAGCAGTTCTAACATGAAAGTTTATTACTCTGAATGCCTACATTAAAATATCAGAAGGATTACTATAAATGACTTAACAGTACAACTCAAGACTCTGAAAAATCAAGAACAAATCAAACCCAGACCTAGCAGACAAGAAAAAATAGCAAAAATCAGAGAATAATTTAATGAAATAGAAACAAAGAAAATAATATAAAGAATCAATGAATCTAAAAACTGTGCCTTTGAAAAAGATACACAAACTAAGTAAACCCAAAGAAAGAAAGAGCCAATCTAAATCAAAGGAATCAGAAATAAAAGGGAAAACATCATAAGAGACATGAAAAGGTTCTAGAACATTGTAAGAAAATACTTTAAAATCCCATACTCTGTTAAATTTGAGAGTCTAAAAGAAATGGACGAATTTCTAAATTCAATGGAACTACCAAAGCTAAATCAAGAGAGATCAACAACAGTTCCCAACACCCACACGGCAGTTAACAACCATCTGTAACTCCAGTTCCAGAGGAATCTGATGCCCTCTTCTGACCTTTGCAGACTTTGCATGACATGGGCACAGTTACATACATGCAGGCAATGCACTCATACACAGAAAATAAAAATAATAGATAAAACATTTCTAAAAAACAAAGATATATTTGTTTTTATCTTACATGTATGTGTGAGTGGATTTATGTATGTATGTGCACTATGTGTATGCCTGATACCCACTGAGGCCAGAGAAGCTGTTAGATATCCTGGAGTTGGAGTTATAGCGCTGTCTGCCACCTGATGTGGGTTCTGAAAACAAAGCCCGAGTCCTCTACAAAAGAGCAGCAAGTGCTCTTATCTGCTGATTGAAATCTCCAGCCCCTTAAGTTTACTTTTTGTAAAGTATTTTGTCACATCAAGAGAGGACAAGCAACTAATTCAGTAGTAGTCTTATTTTAAGTCTTGAAATCAGCTATTTTAAGCACTCCAATTTTGTTCTTTATCTACAATATATTCAATATATTAAGATTTCTTTGCTGCACATGTTACGTAATTTATGTATCTATATGAAGATGTGGCTCAATTATGATTGCATAGGATTAATTCAATATGCAAAGTTAGCTGGAATTAGCAGTCTCTCAGTACTGGTTCCTCTTAGTCTTAAACACTATAGACCTTACCATTTCTTTAGATCTTCTTAAAATTTTCTCAACAAACTTCCCTATAGGATTGCAGTGTAGAGTATATATACATATTTCTATGTAAATGACAACTTCTACATAATTGCAATTGGAGTTTTTAAAATCATATTTTTATTTCCTCCTGAGAGAACCCAGAAATGAGTTACCTATTTCACTGGAGATGTCAGCCTGGTTCTTTGTCCTTTTCTGCTCTATAATATTTGAGCAAGTCCCCATGTTTTCTCAGCTACATTATTACAATCACTGTCTCTTGGCCTCCCTTCCCTACATACCAAGGAATGCTTGTCTCTCTGGACAAAGTCTGGCATGCCATTCTCACTTGAGCCATTCTCACAGTGAGGTGATGTTCCCACAGATAGGCAGATATGCACAGCACAGATTGCCTCTCAGCATCTGGACCCATTGAGTCCCAGTGACATACATGTAGATGTGCAAATGTAACTCTATTAGCTTCGGTGGTTTATTCCTATGGCAACTTCCTGCCACTCATCTTATTTTCCTCTGGACTCGATTATGGTTAGTTTTGTTTAAAATCTATGTATTTTGAATAGGTACTTTTTAATCTATTTAGATAGAGATGGTTAACTCTGGATCCATTTTTACCCACTGTGTTTCATTTCTACTTTTCAGTCCTGTACATCCTCTTTAAATTATTTTCTAGTTTAGATCTTCCTTAGTCACCTTGCTTCTCTAAAGCCATGTGCGGACAAGACCACTACATTTCTGAGTTCTTTTTCATATATACTTTACAGAGCAGTGCTTTTCACATAAGACGGAACTTGAAAATATCAAAGGAAAGAGAGAGGTGGGAGAAAGAAGGAAGAGATAGGAGCTTTTAAAGTGAAAATTAAATTTCCATTAGCTATATCTCAAATGCATAATATAGCTAAATGTTTCTGTGTGGGATTTCACTTACCAACTGTATCATATATATATATATATAATATATATATATTATATATATATATAATATATATATATTATTATTAAATGACTAATGTTTCTGTATGGGATTTCTCTCTTGGTATTTTTTGAAAACTTTACATGCTTCTATAATTTTACACCTTTAAAAATCATTTCATAAATCCAGAAGATAAGAGAAAGTATTAACATTCTCATAAAGAAGTTAAAGCATAGGCCTTGAGATGTAGGTATGATTACCTATCATGAAGGAACTCCTGGGTTTGATGCCAAGCATCAGGTAAACCCCACTCACAGGTTCAAGATCATCTTCAGCTACAAAGAAAATTCAAGGAGAGCCTGGGATTCACAGATTATGCCTCTAAATTTATAAAAGTAAAGGGAGAATACTGGTGAAAAGTATTGCTAGAAAACGGCTCTAAGAAGCGAGCAAGTGTTGCAATTCCAATATCTGACAAAGTAGACTTCAAATTAAAACTAATAAGAAGAGATAAAGAAGGTACTTCATTCTAATCAAAGAATAATTGATCAAGAAGATATTATAGTCATGAACATATATGCACCAAACTCTGGTGTACCCAATTTCATAAAAACAGTACCCTGGGACTATAAAACACTGATAACCCCAACTAAGCAATGTAGTTGAATCTTAATACCCCACTATCTTTAATAAACAGGTCTACTGCACAGAGAATACACAGAAAGATATCTGAATTAAACGACATCTTAAATGAATGGACTTAACAGACATCTACAGAATAGTCCACCCATGCACCAAGAATACACTTTATACTCATTAACTCATGCAAGTTTTTCTAAAATTGACCACATTCTGGGACACAAAAAGAATCTCAACAAATACAAAAATTGAAATAATTGCATACATTCTATCAGAACACAGTGCAATAAAGCTTATAAAAGCAAAAGAAGCTCTAGTAACTACATGAATTCATGGAGATTAACCAATAAATTCCTGAGTAGTGAATGGGCCAAAGAAGAAATTAAGAAAGCTATAAAAGTATTGCTGGAACTAAATGAAAATGAGAACACAAAACAAGAAAACCTCTGGGACACTTTAAAAGACGTCCTAAGAGGGAAGTTTATTGCTCTTAGTGCCTATGTTAAAAGACAGAAAGACTCTGGAGAGGCAAGAACAAACCAACCCCAAACCTGGTAGATAAGAAGAAATAACAAAAATCATAGCAGAAATTAATGAAACAGAAACAAAGAAAATTGATACTAGAAATTAATTAATATAAGAACAGGTCCTTTGCGAGGTTAAACAGGATAGACAGACCTTTAACCCAACCACCCAAAAGAAAAAAATAGCAAATCCAAATTAACAAAATCAGATACAAAAGGGGACATATCACAAAAGACAATAACAACAAAAAATATCCAGAACAAAAATCGATACTCCAACAAATTATAAAAAATAAAAGAAACTGATGAATTTCTGTCATAAGTGCCAACAAAGTTAAACCAAGAAGAGATCAACAGCTTAAACAAACTCATAACAAATAAGGTAATTGAAACAGTAATATAAAACCTCCTGATTAAAAATGCCCAGGCTCAGATGAATTGACAGCAGAATTCTTTGACAAAATCCAACATGCATTCATGTTAAAAGTCCTAGAATCAATTGGATTGGAGGGAACATACCTCAACATAATTAATGCTATGTACAGCAAACCCATAGCCAACATCATTCTAAATGGAGAAAAACTGGAAGCATTCCCATTAAAATAAAGAAGTAGACAAGGCTGTCCATTATATTCACTCCCTTTTAATATAGTGCCTGCAAGAGCATTAAGACAAGAGAAAGAAATTTTTAAAATGTTAACTAGAAAATAAGAAGTCAAATTTTTACTATTTTCAGACAAAATGATATTATACATAAGAGATCCCAAAAAGTCCATCAGAAAACTGAGAAATGATTAATAGTTTCAGTAAAGTGACAGGTTACAAAATCTTCTTACAAAAATAAGTACCCTTCCTTTATACCAAAAACAAACAATCATGAAAACCATTCAAGGAAACCCTCCCATTCAAAATAACCTCAAAAAAGAATATTTGGGAATAATCACAGACATTAAAGATCTCTACAATGAAAAACTTAAGTCTTTCAAGAAAGAGATAGAAGGCACTAGGAGATAGAAAAACTTACCATGCCATTGACTGGCAGAATTAATACTGTGAAAATGACCATCTTTCAAAAAAGCAATATAAGTTAATGTAATACCAATCGAAATAACCACAACATTCTTCAGAAAACTAGAAAAAAGTCATTCTAACTTTCATATGGAATCCCAAAAGATCCCAGAAAATCAAAGCAATCTTACTCAAAAAGAACAACAATGGGAAGATCACCATACCATATCTCAGATTATTTTATAGAGCTATAGTAATAAAAACAGCATAAAACTGGGACAAAAATAGCCACAATGTAACACAATAGAAGACCCAAATATGAGTATATGCAATTTCAGCTCCCTGATATTTGACAAAGGTGCCAAGAACACATAATGGACAAAAGACAAATGGTGCTGGCACAACTTGATCTCCACCTGAAGAAGAATGGAATTGGACACTTATCTTTAGCACTGCAGAAAAAAGTGAACTCAAAATGGACCAAAGATCTCAATATAAATACCAAAACTCTGAAAATGCTAGAAAACATAGGCAATATCTTCTAAGATATAGGCATAGGAAACATCTCTAAACTGAACATCAGCTGCTCAGGAATTAAGGTCAACAATCAATAAGTTGAATTTCATTAACTTACAAAGCTTCTGTACAGCAAAAGAAACAACCAAGGAAGTAAAGAAGAAACCCACTGAGTAAGAGAAAATCTTTACCATCCAAAAGAGGATCAATATACAGAATATATAAAGAACTCAAAAAACAAAGAAGCAAGAATATAAATGACCCAATAAAAAGATGGGCCATAGACCTAAACAGAGAGTTTTCAAAGAAAGAATTAATAATGGGTAAGCAATACCTTTAAATGTGCTCAACATCCTTGGTATTTAGAGAAATGCTGGTAAAAATTACTTTAAGATTCTATCAAGTCATACTGGCTAAGATCAAGAGAATAAAAGACACCAAATGCTGGCAAGAATGTGGAGAACAAGGAATGCTCAATCAATGTTGGCAGAAATACAAAACTCTGCAACCACTATGGAAAACATTGTGAAAGAACTTTGAAAAAACTAAAATAAAATGTACCACATAATACAGTTATATCACTCTTTAACAAATACCCAAGGGCTCACCCTACTGTAGAGACAGACACCGGCACATCCATGTTTGTGTCATCTCTCTTCACAATGGTTAGAAATGGAAACAATCTAAATGTCCCTCAACTAATGAATGGATAATCAAAATGTGATACGCTTGCACAGTGGAATTCTACTCAGCAGTAAGAGAAGGTTGAAATTATGAACCTTGTAGGTAAATGGATGGAACTAGAGACTATTATACCAAGTGAAGTAACAAATGTAGAAAAGCAAGCTATACATGTTCTCCCTCATTTGCTGACTGTAGCACTAATCCCTTATACGTGAGTGTATATCCTGATGTAACATCAGGAGCCAGGAAAATGGAGGTAAAGTAAAAGAAAGAACCCGAAAGATGGGGTAGTAGGGAACAAGTGTTACGAGGGGGAAGTGGCGAAAGTGGGAATGTTGGGCTGGGAGGGCAAGGGGAGGGACATTCAGGGAGCGTGGATGGGGAGGATTGAACTCAGGAGAAGGGGTATGGCAAGAGGTGAGTGTTATTCGGGGGAAGCAGGGATAATGGGGACTCGTGGACAGGGGAGGGAGGAAGGAGATCAGATGGGGGAGAGTAGAGAGGAATGGATCTTGGGGATCTAGGGAATCCAGAGGGAAATATATTGCCTCTGAAACCCTGAGAAATGTACACGTCTGAACATTAGTGCATATCTATACCTGTGGGCTTTATGGCAAGTAACAGTGCCAGAAAGGAGAGACCTCCTTGGAGTGGTTTGTCAGAGTAATTCAAGAGACTCTGAAAATGACAGAGGTTATTGCCAGAGCTCTTTGTTATCGCCCAGCAATGGAAGCTAAGACCCTACTGCTAAAGACAGGACATACTTGGGACACAGGACTTGGAGCAATGGAGCAGGAACCGACCAGGAGGCCTTCTACCTGACCTTTACCTCTCATAGTTCTAGAGGACACAATGTCAGCTTCTAATGGAGAAAATCAATTAATGGTTCAACCCATCCCTAAAGACTAATAATCATAATGACCAACACAGAAAATAACCTCTATTGGTGAGTAGTGTCACTGCCATCTGGGGGGTAATCAGCAACTATCTGATGGGATGCAAGCCCTCTCAGTTGGAGAGAACTCATGAACGGCTCTGTAAACACATCAAATATACGTGGCTGGAGAGGTCACAGATCCTAGAGAGAACCTGTCTCTTTCATATCTCTACATGAATGGAATTTCTTACCATATGCTAAACACAGATTCTTATATTTATAGACAAGCATACTATGCACCACTCAACAAAGAAACTCTGGAGACTGCATCAGAATCTCAAAACTTATCAGACACAGAGAATATTCATCTGAGAGCGGCCCAGCCCTAGGTGACATAGCTACAGTTGAACCTTAGACCTAAGACTCATGGAATGTGGGTGGAGAAAAAACTAGTGCACCCGTCAATTCTCACCAGTGAAATTTCCTTATCTAACAGAGTGTGATGAACACAGAAGGCCACAACTGGCCATCTTTTAAAGAATAAGAGACTGCGGAAGTGTGTGGCCCTGATTAGGTCTCCTATATTAAACCTCTCTCTGCTCAGGAACCAGTGCAGAAGCGGGGTCAGAAAGACTGGTCCAAGATCATAGGGAATCAGAGGCTTTCAGGCCACTGGAAGCTTGCACATGTGAACTTTGTGGCCATGGTGGCGTCAAGGACAGGACCCATGTCAACTCAGTTAGACAAGAATCCAGGGTGAAGCTAGGGAAATGGATGGTGGGCCAAGAGACTGACTAATACTAGGTGAGGGAGAATAGACCTTACTTATGATCTCTAGGTAGGATAACTGGTCTCCAATTGATGAAGTTGCACAGAAGGATATCTGGGCACAAATGATTGTCCACATAGAATTTAACACGTATGGTAGAATACATGAGGTCTAGCAGGTGGGCATAGGGAGACACGAATGGGGGAGGGGGTCTAAATTTGATTAAGAACTGCTGTATGAAATGTACAAAAGCTCAACAAATATTTTTTAATTATGTTTATGTGGGTGGATAAATGCTGATCTCAGTTTCAGCCAGAGAAGTTTCTTCAGGCAACAGTTTTTATAAGCAACAGTTACTGCAGAGACTCAGCCAGTCAGTGTTCTGAGAATAAGTAAACACTGAATACTCAGCCTTAATTCAGATATCTATATCACTCACTCCAAGGCTCAGAAAACATCCCAGAAAATTGGGAGAGAAAAATTTAAGAAACCAGGGAAGGGGTGGAGTGTTGTGGGAAGCTGTCTTCCAGATCTGACTTGGCCATTGCATTTCTGAACTCACAGCAGCTTGGATTACTTGCACATGGCCTGAACAATACTGAGCCAGTCAACATTTTATCCTGGGTGGAAGAGGAGCTCACAAAGCCTCATATCTTGCCATTGCCCCTGTAAATAACCTCTTAGCAATGCTCATGTAAGAAACCTTAAATTCACTGAAGCCCTGGAAAAAAGAAAAACAAAACAAGCAAAGAAAGTTGATAGGGGACTAGCTGCTCAGAGGAAAGGACTACTAGAAACAGAAAAGAGACACAAAAGGCAATGGATTTGCATAGGATACATACACAAAAAAGTCGTGGTATAATCCACCATTATGTTTAATTAATATATGATAATAAAAGCAAAGTTAAAGCTGAACAAGAAACAGAATTATTACTGGCTTGAGGGAATCTATTGACAACAAATCAAAAGCAAGAACAAAAAAAGATGGTGAGAAATCAAAGATCTAAGTTAAAATCTCCATGAATTAAGGAATGTGTGGGAGAGAAGTCCTCGTATTCAAGATAGTCTTGGTTGAAGCTAACACTATGTTCACGCTCTCCTGGCTCTGGTTAATGCAGTGAATCATTTTTGCCAAACAAGTTAATAAATTCAAATGTACGATATGTTTTATTAAACTCCTAGGAGAAGTGCTCTAAGAAATAGCAAGCTTCCGAGGAAAATAAAATCATGAGTGCTATTAACCTTGTTAACTACATGCTACAGTTCTGTGTAAGGACTTTCACAGTCTATGCAAAAAAAAGAAAATTATAATATTATGAAATATTATGGCATGAAATTATAAACTAATCTGATATCTGAATTAGAAAACCTAACATTTATTTTATCAGCAAAAATCAGGTGGTACAGTAGGCTCTAGAGCACTTACATGAAGTAACATATACCCCAACAATCAAAGCAGAAATAAAATTGTGATCTATTTTAGTACAAATGAAAAAAAAAGTATACATCTAAAATATCCTTCATGAAGTGAAGTTCAAGAATATGGAATATGTTAGCTTGAGGTCTAACATTTTTATTTTAAGATCAAGAACTGACTAAAAAAAAAAAAAAAAAAAGCTCCTGCAGAACAAATAATCAACTGAATGAAGAGATGGCTTAAATGATAGGAGAAAATCTTCATCAAATTGTTATCCCATAGATTATTAGTGTCTAGTGTATATAAAGAACTAAAACATTAACCATAGGGAAAACATCCACTAAAGTGAACAATGTAAATGAAGCTTTGCTAATGAGGCAGTACAAATGACCAGGCTAGGAAATAAATGAGAACACATGCACCAATTTTAGCATCTGAGAAATGCATGTCAAAACTACATTGACATTCTATCTCAGCCCAGCCAGAAGAGCTATTATCAAGAAAATAAACAATAACAAATGTTGGTGAGAGTGCGGGTTTGAGAAAGGAACCCTTTGTGAATTGTGGGTAGGAGATAAATTAGTAATACTGCAGCCACTATGGGTATCAGTAAATGTTTCTCAAAAAATTAAGCAGAGGGAGAGCAAGTGAGGGAGTCTGCCGTTTGACAGCTCAAGCCTCATGGCCTGAGTTTGATGCCCAGAATCAACATAAGGTGAAAAGAGAGATTTAACTCTACAAAATTGACTTCTGACCACCATGCGTATTCCATGACCTGTGCTGCCCTTTTCACACCATACACACGAGAGCACACAGACATATACATACTACTAACAACAAATTTTAAATTTTAAATTACAAATAGAACTTCCAAACAATCCAGCCATACCACTCCTGGGTACTACCACTTCCCAAATCAACATTAGTTTACTCTAGAGAGCTTATACATCGATGCTTACCACAACACTATTCATAAGAGTGTAAATATGTAAGTGGACTAGGCATCCATCAACAGATGAATGGATAAAGAAAATATTCCATATAAACATTTTAATGTTTTACTCAACCATAATTAAGAATGAAATTATGCCCCTTAAATAAGAAAGAGAATGGAACAAGGGACCATTATGTTAAGTGAATTAAATCAGCCCTACAAAAACAAGAGTTACATATTTTCCTTTACCTGTGGAGGCTAGAGAAAGACAAAGGAAATGAAAGTAAAAGGAGCTACTTTGGAATGGGGAAAGGAGAGGGGACAGAAGATATGAAGATATGAAATTGTGACTAAGGGTTAAATATGGTCAATGTACCATGTAAGAATGAATGCAAGTATCATATTGAAAGCCTTCTGTGTTATTGCTGTTCACCAATATAAAGAATAAAGTATCTAAAATTGTTTTTAGATTAAGGGTCTGTGCTACCATGACTAGCCTTACCTTGTGATTTCTAAAGCATATAAAATATCTGTTATAAAACAGTTTTAGATTTGGCTGTGGCAACTCACACCTTTAATCCTAGCACTTGGGAGGTAGAGGAAGGTGAATCTCTGTAGATCAAAGCCACCCTGGTCTATGTAATGAGTTCTAGGTTAGCTGGGTTACCGGGAGACCCTTCCCCCCCCACCACACACACACACACACACACACACACACACACACACACACACACAATTTTAATACTAAGAATTCCTGCTGGGCATGATGGCTCATGCCTTTAGTTCCAGCACTCAGAAGAAGAGGCAGGCAGATCTCTAAGTTCAAGGCCAGCTTGGTCAACATAATGAGTTCCAGACCAGTTAGAAGTTGGGGTTACAGGAAGACCCTATCTTAAAAAGACCAAAAAAGAATTTCATAAGAATGATTTAAAGAATTATAATTTGTCTTCCATAATCCTCAAAATTTAGTATCATAGATTTGGGAACATTAAATACAATTGTTTCATCTTTATCCTTCCAAACTCTATTGAACTGTAGGCTCCACTGGGACTACAGAGTCTAACATATCTCATAATTTGTTCACTCCTGAACTTGAGATTCAGTCAATGACAGGAGCAGTAATTACCTTTTGCTGTGTGTATGTCTTACCATGCCATTTTACTTCAATGCAGAAATAAATCCCAGTCCATAATGCATGCTAAGATGGAAAAGCAGCTAAGGCTTGCTACATATATATCACTTGATACTTGACTGTACTATAAATTCTATAATTCAATAAGGCAATCATTTGACTAGAGAATGATTGGAGTCTACAACCAATTCTGAAGAAAGAAGTGATAAATGGCTTGCTTCATAATTTTGAGGCCAGTTGTGCCTGTTTATCAATTTCTTTATATTGGAGCATGTTCTGGGCTAGCAGTCTATTGCAGGTCAGAGTTGCTTTTCCACAATATTCTTAGTTCCGTGTATATAGAATCTAATAAAAATTGAGAGCATAATGCTTAAACAGCTGCTGGTTGCCAAAGATGATAATAGCTGTTCATTCTCTTAATAAATTCACCTTCTATGCAGCTTCAATTGATATCTAGATGAATAATTTCTCTTCCAGAAGTCTACATAAAGAACTGTGATCATTGCTCATACTCATGGGTATTACAGAACCCAGAACACATGGGGTACAAGGCAGAAAGAGGTATGACGGTTTAAGAAAAGAGATAACATGATCACTAAGGAAGAGGACATTCGTACCAGGCCACTGAGGCCCCTTTCCATTTCCAAGACTTATGAAATCAAGGGAGACAATGGAAGAGGCCACAAGCAAGAATTTTCAAACAGGAGTTTTCTGGAGAAGCATTCACTCACTCACATACAGTGTGAATTAGTATGATCTGGAAAGGAACCTGCTTTCTGCACCCATTTAACCAGCTGTTCCTTGGAATACTGGTCACACAAAGACAAAGCAAGCCAGGCTAATGCTGTCATTGCTTCTGTTATCTACCCTTTGAAACCATTTCTTACAGTAACTGAAGTTAAGAAGCAATGCTGAGAGAACTGAGGTTTTGTCTAGCCAGCAACCGCTAACCTCCTGAGCAGCGTTGTTGGATCTTTACATGCCCCTGCTGGACCTTACCAGTTAGTCTGGTTGCCACTGAACAACCTTGCTAGTAAAGGTGCCTTCCCTGTTTGTTTTCACAGCAGTATCACCAGATCTCTTCAAAACCTATGCTCCTTCCCTGCTTCTCAGTGGATGCTAGAGAGAGCAACATGGAACTTAAAAATGCTGGGACTACAGAGAGTGAAAGTGAGCAGGAACGTCAAGTGGCTAGAGAGGCCAGAACACTAAGGACTGAGAACAAGCTGTGGAGCTCACTGAATACTGCTTCACATCCCTTGAGATCAAAATCACGGGTGTGTTAGAATCAAGCAAGAGAATCATTTGCCTTAAATGAGTAGCTGATGAAGTTTGAGAGGAAGTAGATCTAATATGTACAGGGCAAATTTTCAGAATTTTAAACTGTAAAGGGCAAGGGGCAGAAGATTTCTAGAAGAATGGGGAAGATTCCAGAACTCTAGCTCTCTATGTTTTCATCTGTAGATGAGCCATTAGTGAACACATTCTTCTCAAGCTGCTAATGGGAAAGAAGTTAAAAACGAATCCCTCAAGTCTATGCTGCATTCTCATACACAGCAAGAACTCACTGTTAAATATTCAATTTTTAACAATTTGGGGATGAAAAGTAGCCTTGCCTTACTTTAGAGATTGTTTCTGTGTCCTTGGTAGTTAGTTTGTTGTTAATTAGTCCTTTGGACTTCCAGGAAGAGGTCTTACCATTTGCTTGATTGTACTGCTGAGTATTTTGCTTTTGCTTATTATTTTCAGGGGCCTTTTCAATGTTTGTTTGCGTATTCCTCGGCTCACCTCTCTCCTGCTGCCTGCTGGAAGACACTATTTATGGTTTCGGTTTCATTCCATCATTATTGCCACCTGCGCTTTCTTAAAATAAAGTGGAATTTTAGTTTCAGGTGATAATTCTTTTTACCTTAGGCCTGTAATGCTCAGAACTGACTTCTTACCATTGTTGTTTTTGTAGTTCTGCTATCAATAGCTCTGCTGTTTATCTACTCTTCTACTCTGAAGGCAGACCTACCTCTCCTTCACAGAGTCTTTCTAACGCACCTGATCATTCTGTTCCTTGCATGCGTTTTAATTCCATGTGGAACTCATATCATATGACGCTGGAACTTCTTTCAGACTCTGCAGTTTTATTTTCAATGCTCATCTTCTGTTTGCTTCATAGATTCTCCAACCTTGCAAATTTACATTCTTACAAAGAACCTTAATCACATCATCCATTTAATCCTTCATCTTTTCTTTCTGTAACAGTATTTTAGAATGCTAAGAACTTGAGAGGCTTTACTTCCTACTTCTTCTTTTTTATGTAATTGCTTGTTCTAGTTAGCTTTCCTCTGGTATGATAAAACACTGACCAAATCTGGTAGGTATCCAAATCAGGCTGGAACTTGACTAGGTTGGTCTCAATGTCAGAGATCTGCCTGCCTCTGCTTCCCAAGTGTTGGGAATAAAGGTGTTCACCACCATGTCTGACTTAAGTTTTATCCTATTTATCTCCTTCATTTGCCTTATTGATCTAGCTAAGACTAAGTACTATATTGAATAGGAATGGTGAGAGAGTGGACAGCCTTCTCTTGTTCTTGGATTTAATGGGAATACTTTGATTTTTTTTCCCATTTAGTATGATGTTGACTGTGGGCTTGTGATGTGTTGCCTTTATTTTGTGAGCTATATCCTCTGTATCCTTAGATTCTTCCTGACTTTTATCATGCATGGATACTGGATGTCATCAGTGTTTTCTGCATCCAATGAGATGATCACATGATTTCTGTCTTTGAGTCTGTTATTATTGTGGAATACATTTGTGGATTTATTTATGTTGAGCAATCCCTGCATCTCTGGAATGAAGTCAACTTGATCATGGTAGATAATCTTTCTGAAGTGTATTTTCATTTGGTTTGTGAGCATTTTATAGAGTATCTGCATCTATGTTCATCAGAGAGATGGGTCAGCAATTTTCTTTTTTTCTTGGGTCTTTGTCTGGTTTGGTACTACTGACTTCATAGAAACAATTTGGGATTGTTCTTTCATTTTCTACTTTATGGGGTAATTTCAGGAATATTGGTATCGATCCTTCTTTGAAGGTTTGATAGAATTCAGCATTTATCTCATGGGTTGCTATGGGTTTGTTTAAATTATTTATGTCATTTTGATTTAATTTTGGTAAGCCATACGTACTAAGAAATTTATCCATTTCTTTTAGATTTTTCTACTTTAGTGGAATATAAATTTTTTAAAGTATATCATTATAGTTTTCTGAATTTCCTCCAGGTCTGTTGTAATGATCCCCTTTTCATCTGAGTTTCTTGACATGAGTCATCTCTCTCTCTCTCTCTCTCTCTCTCTCTCTCTCTCTCTCTCTTGGTTAATTTGGCTAAAGTATGTTAATCCTGCTAATCTTTTCAAGAATCCAACTCTTCATTTCATTGATTTTTTTGTATTGTTTTTATTTGCTTCTAGTTCATTAATTTGAGTCTTGATTTTAGTTATCTCATCCCATCTATTTGTTTTGTTGTTGTTCTCAGTTTTCAAGGATTTCAGGTACATCATTAATTTGTTTATGTGAGATGTTTCTAAATATTTTGGTATAGGCATTTAATGCTACAAGTTTTCCTGTTAAGACTGCCTTCGTTGTGTCCCATAGTTTTTGATACATTGTGTTCCATTTTCATTCAATTCTAGGAATTTTTTAATTTCCTTCTCAACTTCTCCCTTGATCTAAATTTTGATCAGTAGCATGTTGTTAGTTTCCATGGGTTAGTGGTCAGAATACAGGATGATATTTCAATGTTCCTAAGTTTGTGGAAACTTGCTTTGTGTCCTAATATGTGGTCAGTTTTAAAGACAGTTCTATGGGCTGCTGAGAAGAAAGTGTATTCTATGGTGTTTAAATAGAATGTTCTGTAGATGTCTGCTAAGTCCATTTGATTTACAGTGTCATTTAACTTCATGATTTCTCTATTTATATTTTGTCTGATGGATCTGTTAGTGACAGTATTGAAGTCCCCTGTTTGTGATATGTGTGTTTAGCATTGTGATGTCTTCCTGGTGTATTTTCCTTTAAGAGACCTTCCCTCTCTCTTCTGACTAGTTTTAATTTGAAGTCTATTTTATTAGATATTAGACTAGCTACATCTGTTTGTTTCTTAGTTTATTTTTCTTAGAGTAACTTTTTCCACCCTTTTATCTTAAGATGGTGTCAGTCATTGTTTTTGAGGTCTATTTCTCGGAGGCAGAAAATCAATAGATCCTGTTTTCTAATCTTATCAGTCTTTCTACTGGTGAGTTCATTAATGTTGAAAGTTAATAAAGAGCAGTATTTATTTTTTCTGTTATGTTGGTGCTGTATTATTTGACCTGTTTTCGTTGACTGTTCTGGGCTAATTTACTTTTTCTTTGTGCCCTCTTGAGTGCTAAGTCATCTCTTCAGACCTAAGCATTCCATTGAGTACTCTCTGTGGAGCTGGTTTCATGTATATAGATTCCTTAAATCTGTTTTTATCATGGAAAGCTTTTCTTTTTCCTTCAATTACAACTAATAGCTTGCTGGGTAGAGTAATCTGGGATGAAATCTGTGTTCTTTTGTGACTTGTAGGGCATTGGTCAAAACCCTTCTGGCTTTCATAATATCCACTGAAAAATCAACTGTTACTCCTAGGCCTGCCTTTATATGTGACCTGTTATTCCTCACTCGCAACTTTCCATATCTTTTCTTTGCTCTGTAGATTTAGAGTTTTGACTATTATATGACGTGAGGAGTTTCTTTTCTGGTCCTGTCTACTAGGTGTTCTGTATGCCTCTTGTACCTTAAAAGGTATTTCTTTCTCTGGATTTGGGAAATTTTATTCTACTATTTTATTAAAAATATTTCTGTGCCTTTGATCTTGATTTATTCTCCTATGCCTATGATTCTTAAATGTGGGTCTTTTTTTCAGTGTCCCAGAGGGATTGTACATTCCTTTCCTGTCTTTAGATTTCACATTTTGACTGAGCAATCTATTTGCCAAAGTTTATCTTCAAGATCTGACGTTCTGTGTTCCATTTCCTTCACTTCCTTTTGGCTTCTTTCCTTTAAGTTTTTGGTTTGAGATCCTGAATTTTTATTTCAAGTTGTAGTGGTTTAAATAAGAATGGCTCCCAGGGGCTCCGAGTACTTGGATAGTCGGTGGCATTGTTTGGACAGACTTCAGGAGGTACGGGCATGCCGGAAGCTGCCCACTGGGGGTGGGTCATGAGAATTCTTAAGCCTTACCAGATTCCAGTTGCTCTCTGTTTCCCGTGCTGCTTAATGATGTGATTGGCTTTCTGCTCTGGCTCCTCTTCTGCCATTGCCTCCTCACTATGATGGGCTCTGATGCTCTGAAACCATAAGCTAAATAAACTCTCTCCTATAAGTTGCCTTGGTCTTGTGTATTATCACAACAACAGAAAAGTAACTGATAACACAAGTTTTAGTTCAGTTTGGTTTTTCTTCAGAGATCTCTCTCTCTCTGTTGAATTCTGGTTTCATGTTGAATCATTTTAGTTGGCTCCTTCAACTGTTTGTGTTTTCGTGCACTTCATTTAATCCTTTATTTATATCTTCTTTGAGGTTCTTGACCATATTTATAATTGCTGTTTTGAAATCATTGTTTGATGCATCTACTAGGTTGCTATTCTCAAGAAGCATTACTATGGGGATGCTAATGTCTGGAGGAGACACACCATCTGGTTATTCATATAGTTTGTGATTTTTTTAGGAATCAAATTCAATTGTACGCAAATTTAACTGACTTTGGCAAACAAATTTTCAGGTGTGGGACTACCTATTTATCTGGAGTTAAGGTTTTGTCATGCATCAAACAGTATTTTATTCTCCTGATATCTCCCCTGAAATCTCTGTGGTTTTCTCTCTCTGCTCTGCTCTCCTGGGTGCGTTTTCCTCAGCATCTAAATGTGGAGGTTGAGGAAGATGAAGAAAGTCATGACAGGGGTCAGCAAAACTGAAACTGGGACAGACCACCTGGGGCCTGCCCTCTCTCCTTCCTTCTAGATTAGTCTCTTGCCAGGGATTTAGTGGGAGTCAGGAAGAAATCCTCATCAAAAAGGAAATTAGTTCTCACTGAGATTCTGACCTGGTAACAGGTTAAGATATGATTTCTTCCAGGAGTTGCTTTGAAGTTCAAAGGAATAAATGAGTGGAAACTCACACTCGTGCCCATGCAGAAGTATTCAGATGTCAGGACCTTGCTCTCTGATCCTGCAATTTCAGCTCACAAAACTCTGCTGCCTGAGCACAAGTCAAACTCCCCTTTTAGAGAGACTGCAATGCAAAGACGGGGCGATTATTGGGGGAAGCCATGACTTTTAACCATGAAAGGACTACAAGCAAACCTTTGGCACTGAAATTTAAAGATCATCCTGTTAGCATGCCTTTCAGGAACAATGCAATTTACCTTCTCTTACCCTGCTGAGTCTGTCCTTTTTGGTACTCTTTGCCAGCTTCAGTTGGGTCTCCAATCTCTTTTGAATATTATAGCTTCATTTCTGGAACTTCTCATCCAACTTTATGCTCTGTGTATTGCTTCACCCTGCCTGTGACTCCCAGATATAACAATGACAAAAAAAATGTCTTTTGAGGATTTCTTTGCCTGTTTCCTCATGGACAAAATAAGTGAATCTTCTGAAATACTTTTCTTCCCAACTGCCCAACTCTTCTACCAAAATGGTGTTTCTGCTTATCTGTTGGGTAATTCTTATTTATGTTATCCCTCAAAGTATTTATCTGTATGAATTGGCTTTAGCTTCCTTTATTCCTTTGTTTCTTGAGCCTAGTTCCTTTGGACATCAACACTACCCATAAAGTAGCTCCGCTCCAGTTACCATCCAAAACCAGTGGTACAGTTTCAGGAGCTCTTTCATTGCTCCCAAATTGAGCATACACAGAGTCCTTCCTCTGTGAAATTCTTTCTCCTCCTGGCTCTGCTCTCCCTCACTTGACTCTTCATTCTGCTTCATAGATTTCTCTTCACATCCTTCTACCCTAAGTATCACACGTCCCAGGTCTCCTGTCTTCCTTGAATGTTCTCTCATAAAATTGTTTCACTTAGTCTATTAATTTTATTTACAGATAAGTAATTTCTGAATGTATGTCCAGAGCATAAAGGAACTTTCCAATGAATTCAGGTTTAAAACTGTGTGTCCTCTCTCTGTGTTTCCAATAAATATTCCATAAATTAGCATATTTAACATTAAAGAGCTGGCTCATTACTCTTCCTTACAGTCCTGCCTCTGGTATTTTCAGTAAGTGATTTGGTAAGATGCAGGAAGTAGAAACTCCAAAATGGCTTCCACTCAGTGTCAGGCGCCTGCACAGCTGCCTTGGGACAAAGTAGAAAAGATCTGGGTCCCAGTATCCCCTCCCAGGACATACCCTCAAGAGCCTAAAACTCCCACTGGACCCTATATCCTAAAGCCTTTACTACTACTTGTCAGTCCCAAACTGAAGACACGGCTATAAGGCATCAGCCTTCTGAGGAACATTCCAGGTCTATATTAGAGTCAGTGACCAATCAGATCTGTGAGTACTCCGTCTGCAGTTTCTTTCAGTCAGAGACACAGAACAATGGACAGTACTGTTAGAGATTTGGAACATTTTTCAGTGAGGCTTTTGTATAGCTCTCCCCCTATTTTAGAAGGAGATCTTCTGTGATATGGGGTGACTCAACTCTAATTTTCTCTGCCCTCAAATAAAAAAAAATGTATCTATGACTCCAGACTGAAAAGTTTCACTTATTGTCAGATAAGAGATTTTTATCACACTTTTCATTTTGCTTTAACACATATTTAGTATTCTATGCCATTACTATTAAAGGAAAATCATTTCCCCAAAGGCCAGGGCCCTAAGATAGGGGAAAGTCCTATAAACATTTGCCTGCCTCCAGTTGTCAAAGTTACCACAAAGTGACACATGGAGTCTGACTCTCACCTCTTAGAGAGGCAAACACAACACTCAGTGGGAAACATTTCCATTTGGGAAATCCCTGTACGTGTCATAACTTATTACCTTTAACACAAACCCCCACATATATGAGGCATAGCAATTAGGATTACCAGGGAAGATGGCTGCTGGAGTGGATGTGAAGGGCTCAGCCCAGACCGTCTCCATTTAGAGAGTAGTAGCTCCACATAAGCTGTTGCCTG
Organism: Eospalax fontanierii; assembly: GCA_035773235.1. Classification (NCBI taxonomy): domain Eukaryota; kingdom Metazoa; phylum Chordata; class Mammalia; order Rodentia; family Spalacidae; genus Eospalax; species Eospalax fontanierii. The sequence goes on from CM069547.1 coordinate 35,437,373, forward strand.
CAGGGAAGGGCAAGCTCTATTTTAAATGACTCCAGAGACCTCCACTTCTTTTATTAATAGGTAGCTAGGCAGATTTATCTGTGTGCTATTATGTTTTCACAGACAGAAATGACTTATCATCACACAAAATGAGTCCAGTATGTTCCCAGTCAATGGCTAGTATTAAGTCGTGAAATCTATGGTACTTACAGCTAGAACTATAACTAGTCAACTTAAATATGTTGTGGTTAGTAGGAGCCACATTTTCAATACCAAAAACTTTATTTGCTGTAGTTGTGTATAAATAATTAAAAATACAAGAGCAATGTAGTGCTTGTTCTTCTGTGGGTTTGGATGCAATTATTTGCCTCTAGCATGTCTTCCTCTAGCCCAGCTGAGATATCAGCTTGGATATTAATATTTCACATTATTTCTTATATAACATGAATGTAAGGCTTCATTCCATCTGTGGCACTGTGTAAAAACTTTGTGGAGTAATAGTTGAGTTCATTTGTTGATGTCAAAAGACGGAGACTATCTCCTCCACCCTGCTCTTTACAAAACTCATCTATAGAGCTTTGGCAGGCTGTTTCTGGGGTAACAGGAGAAAACTCATATTGAAATAGCATTTGGACTTTCTCAGTCAGCCACTGACAGCATGTTGGCTGGCCCATAGTGGCACCATTCTCGGGTAGAATAGTCCTGCTCAAAACACACAGACAATGCAATGTAAGCACGTGGCTTTTATCTCCTTAGTGCTGTTCATTCTCCGTTGTACTAAATGAAAAAAAGGAGAATTTGACATAAATTGTCCTGGATTGATGACAGCAAAGGCAATAAATTTTCGAATGACAATAAAAAGCAAGTCGACTTTACACTATAGAACCAGAAAATGGGGTCTGGCATGTACTAGATGCTTAAGAAGTTTTCACGAGCAAAGTGAGTGAATAATCACACAGTTGTGTAAATGTCAAGTTGCTCTCCCCCAGGGCCCTAGTGATTCATTCTTCAGGCTGCCATTTGTAAAAGTCCCACAGTCATGGGAGAAAGACCCGCCAAGTGCACATTATTTGATAAATGAAATGAACCTGGGACTTTTGGCAAAGTTCAGCTTGGCTGCTTCAGCCGAATTTGGCTGTAGGGAACTATGAGACAATTTTGAGTGACTGACCTGGTTCCTTTAAGACTTTAGTTTCATGACAGTTTTCAATATTTTAAGAGACAGAGTAGGAAATGTAGTGGTTTAGCATGGGTGACTAGGACATCTCAGTTGTCATGACTGGAAGGTCGACCTGCCTATACTAATTCCTTCATCATGCTCCTCAATTGCAGAATTCTGTGCTTGCTCCCTGATTAAATGGAGACTGAACACAGACAAGGACCATTCCTTCTCACAGCCTCACTATAGGTCATTCCTTCTCTTGAACCCAGCTACATCCTCCTGGCTTCTCCAGGCCAAACAGTCTTGCCATTAGAATAACTTCAAAAAGGATAAACTGAGACCTGTCTTCACAAGCTGTGGTGGATTCCTGGGTTTACATGATGCCTCAGAATCTATTTCAAGTACAAGAGGAAGTAGAGAACCACCTTGACATGATTTCTGCTTCTCCTCTGCCTTCTCATTCCATGTATGCTTGATCTAAGTACCTGACTGACACAACAATCAATCTCCTGGTGATCCTTGGCCTCTGGGACATATATGTAGTCTTTTGGGGATTTCCACTTTACCCTACAATCTGCAGACATGCAGGCAAGCTGCAGTGACCATCTCTCTGCCATAGTGCTACCACAGAACCCAGGTCTGTCCAAGTCCCTTAATGAGAACACTCTTCAGAAAAAAATGCCTAGAGAACACGTTAGACAAAACACTACATCTTACAGATGCCTGGATTCGCCTTGCTCTCCAGCATGTGGGAGAGTGTATTTATGTCAGGATATGTCTTTTCCCATTGGCATACAAGGCTTGCTATCCATCCCTCTAGGATCTGTAAGGAATACATCACTTCCACGTTTTATAGAGTTGTTTCTTCTGTGTCTACGCAAATGATACATATATACAATCAGCATCTAAACCAGTCAAGGCACTCCTGAACAGAGGTTATTTTGGTAATCCTAAACCTGACATAGGTCAGATAAGAGTTGCAAGGGTGAATACCAGTATAGACAAGTCATCTGTGAGAGGGCCATGTGGCTACTGTTAGATACTTGGGCATTAGAGTATCTGCCAAGTATTTGTGAAAGTCAGGCTTGGTAGCACACACCTTTAATCCCAGCACTTGGGAGGCAGAGACAGGTACATCTCTGTGAGTTCAGAATGGTTTACATATGAGTTCCAGGACAGTTGGGGCTACAGGGAGACACTATCTCACACACAAAAAAGAAGTATTTGTGAAAGGCATATTATAAACATCTATCACCAAATCACTGCAGCTCCATCCAGGCAGGGCTAGAATTTACAGCCACTCTTGTGAAAGAGACCTTAATACTAAATTGAAAAAATATATAATACTCGCTTATGAAATGATAACTATATTTTCTACAGGATTGTCAGTTAACTACAGCAGTCCCCATCCCCTGACCAAGTTTTGCTTTCTGTAGATTCAGTTACTTGTGGTAAATCATGGCCTGAAGATATTAATGTGAAATTCCAGAAATAAATAGTTCAAATTTTAATTGCCAAACTGAGTAGTGTGATGAAATCTCCTGCCACCCCATACCATCAAGACTGGAATGCCAATCATTCCTGTGTTCAGTGTATTCATACTACATCACTGTGTGGGAGGTGGGAGAGAAGAAATGAGTGTGAAAGAGAGAGGGAGGGGATATTCACTTACTTTGTATGACAGGGTAGCGACAGTTATTCTGTTTTATTGCTAGCCATTGTTACCCATCTCTTATTGTGCCTAGTTTATAAGTTAAACTTTACGATATATGTTTATGCATAGGATGAAATTTGTAATCTGTGGAGTTTGGTATTCCCTGCGGTTTCAGGCATCCATTTGGGTAAAGAGGGATGTGACTATACAACACGGACTTCCCAATGCCAATTACATTTGTTGCTGTTTATTGATCACTTTGTTCCCCCGTCCTGTTCTTCATGGGGGACCATTTGAACTTCCTCAATGGGTCTCCCTTGCTGCTCTAGCATGGGACCTGAAACAGAATAGGTCCTTTATGTGCACTTGCTGAATGTCTATCATTTGTAAGAAGGATGTAGTGATCTTCACCATAGGAGGTCTAAAAAGGAATAGCAGAGCTACAGTCAAACAGACTTGAAATTGAGGCTTCCCCTCAAGTGCACCTATCAGAATGCTATTAGATATAATTTCAGTCACAGGTTAATATGTGCCCACTCTGAAGTTTAAAGTCACCTGGAAAAGTTAACTGGCTGTAAACAAACATCACTGAGGTAAGGATTAGGTGGATCCTGTAGTACTTGGAGGGGTAGGCTAGGGGCTTTACTCAATTTATTAGATGGGGGAGAATGAGGCTGTCAAGTGGACTTGCTGAGCACTGGTTACAATTTACCTGATCCCAGTGACAATGCACGCCCATGCGTGCACGCAAACACACACACACACACACACACACGAGAGGAAAGTTATATGAAGCACAGTAACTACTTACAGATAAGTAGCAAAGGGCAACAGAAACCTGAGAAGATGTATAGGCCAGAGCCCAAGGCTCAGACATCCACCAGATAAGGGTAGAGCTTCTACACAGCAGCAGAGGAAAAGTGTGAGCTGGTCTACCCTGTTCTAGTTTGTTTTCAAGTGCTGTGACAAAATACTCTGACCAAGACCAACTTGGGGAGGAAAGGGTTTACTTGACTTACATCTCCCAGGTAGGCAGGCACTCAGGGCAGGAACCTGGAGGCAGGAGCTGAAGCACAGGCCATGGATGACCACTGCTTACTGGCTTTGTACTCTGGCCTGTGCCCAACCTATTTTCTTACACAGTGCAGGACCATCTGCCCACAGTGGGCTGAGCCCTCCCACATACTCAACAATCAAGAAAACACCCTGCAGACATAGCCACAGGCCAATCTGGTGGAAGCAGTTCCCCAATTGAGGCCCCCTCTAAACAGGTGTGTCAAGTCGGCAACTAAAGCTATCCAGCACAGGCCTGGATTGGATACCTGCAGCAACAGAGTACAGGGCTAACACCTTGAAGGACATCATATTTGGGAACATCTTGGGCTCTGCAGCTTAGTCTCCCTGGACTTTACTTTCCAGAAACATTCTAGTTACTCTTGTGACATGCAAATAAGAATAGGAGAAAAATGTCTTAGTCTCAACCATCTGAACAGGGTCCCACAGAGGTCGTGGCAGACTTGATAGTTGGGAGTGTTTACTGTTACAAAAAAACTACAAATGACAAAAAAAGCTTGAGGACTTGCAATGGTTTCTTCCTACAGTGCAAGAAACAGTAAAGGGACACTGAGCTGCTGTCCAATGAGGATTTATAATAGAAACTTTTTTAAAAGAGCAAGAAATTTCAGCAAGGTACATTCCGAAAAGTGGACTCAAAAACCATCTTCTTGGCACAATGGGAATCTGAAGGGCACTGATCTACCTCGATGTGTTTCCAGAAGGGGAAGTCTACCTAGATCTACTTATTGTCAAGCTTCTTTTACTCAGTTTGGGATGCTGAGTGTACGTGATGTCTGTTTAAATTATGTTCCTGTTTGGAAGTGTGTAAAAGCTCAGCGGAGATTTGTACCCTCAACTCAAAAGGAACCTCCACACAGAAGCCAGATATGCTAAGCTTTTATGCTACATACATGTAAGAGAGAGAAAGAGAGAGAGAGAGAGAGAGAGAGAGAGAGAGAGAGAGAGAGAGACAGAGACAGAGACAAAGAGAGGCTATCATGAATAAGAAAAGAAACAACATAGCTCTCCCTTTGCTCAAGAGATACTACCACTCGGAATTGCATAATATTATACAGAAGATCTGTTTACTTAAATTGGTAAACTCAATCACTAGCAGAAACTTTTTCTGTTTGAATGCAATATGCAGAAAGCACTGCCTAGTTCCCACAATGAAGAAATACACTTTCTGTTTTTAAATCCATACTTTTTAAATATTTATTACTTAGTTTCTTGAGACAGGGTCTGCTTGGCTTAAAACTTACTATGTTGATCAGACTTACCTTGATCTCACAAAGATTCACCTGCCTCTGCCTCCCAACTGCTGGGCTTAATAAAGATGTGAACCACTATGACTGACTTAAAGAAAACATTCTATTCTGGGTGTGATAGTATATGCCTTTAATTCTAGCATATGGGAGGCAGAGGTAGGTGGATCTCTGTGAGCTCAAGGCCAGCCTGTTCTACATAGCAAGTTCCAGGCCAGATGGGGCTACAGGGAAACCCTGTCTCAAAAAGAAAAAAAGAAAGAAAACATTCTAACAATTATTCTTCATTTATTTTTAGTTACTGCAAAACACATTATCTAAATAAATTAAGTACTATAAGTACTATGTAGTGATGTAGTGTTCTGATACATTTATACATTGTCAATATGTAAATCAAATAAAACATAACTATATCTTCAATAATTTTTTTAAATTAGGGCAAAAAAATAGTCAAAACAGTTTCTTCTACCTTGTTGAACTGTGTACCACAGTACACCCAACCCTCCTGCACACAGCTATTACATCAGAGCTTCTCGCAGCTAAGTGTAGCTTTGTACCTTGCTCAATCCTCAGCCTCTCAGAACCACCAATCCACTCTAAAATTCCAGGAGATCAATTCTTTTACATTTCACATACAGGTCAGAGCATGCGGCAGTCAACTATGCCTATCTATTTTGACTTGGATAATGATTTCCAGTTTATCCATGGCAGGATTTCATTCTATTTCATGGTTGAATGGTGTTCCATTGTGCATACAGACTCCATTTTCTTTATTCTTTCACCTTCTGATGAATAAACAGACTATGGCCATTCCTTGGTAATTGTGAATTGTGCTGCAGTAAATATGGGTGTGCCTATGTCTCTTTGACAGACTGGTCTCATTTTCCTTGTACATATGCCCAGTGTTATGGTTGCTGGATCATTTGGTAGCTTGTTTTATTTTTAAAGGAAATTCCAATCTTTTTTAAGAAAGAAAATTCAAGTTTATGAGCTTGTAGCTGACGAAATAAGATATGAGCAAGGCCTAATTTATTATCAAGGACAATGGGGCAGACTTGAAAAAGATTCAGATACAAGGTCTAGAATCGAAGCATTTATGTGGAAATGAAAACTTGCCAGGGTAGGTGTACATGCAACTGGATGTGCATAAAAGGAGAAGTTGGAAACTGAGAGTTATATGTGAAAATCTTCCAAAACTGCAGTTTAGAGAGATGGGAAAAAGAAAAACAAAATGGTCAGCCTTTACATACCTCTATTTTATATTCCAGAAATTCAAAATATAAAGAGCAAAGGAGGAGAAAACTTAAAACAACAGAAGCAAAGAAAATCTACAACCTCCACTCCAGAAAATAAAATAAAGAATTATTTTTAAAAGTCAGTTCAGGGGGCTGGAGAGATGGCTCAGTGGTTAAGAGCAAGGCTGCTCCTGCAGAAAACTCAGGTTTGCTTCTCAGCATCCACATCACATGGTGACTAACAACCATCTATAACTCCAGGCCCAGAAGATCCAGCGCCCTCTTCTGACCTTCATGGGCATTGCATGACACAGGTGTACATTCAGGTAATACACTCCTACACATAAAAATAAAATATTTTTAAAGATAATTTCAGTGCTTGGAAAGGGAAAGGGAAGAGTTAGAGGGTGACTTTCAAAAGCAGTCAGGGCGAAAGGGCACTGTCCACAAAAGAAGGCCCACTGCCCCACCCCTGGAGTTTATGAGGAAATAGCTAAAGGAATCCTGAAAGAATGTTATCTTTAATGCACAGGAAAAACAAGTGCTGAGTGATTTAGTATCCCAGTATCAGTAAGTTTTCCTTTCCAAAACAGTCAGATTAAGATACATTTGAACAAATATAACTGAGATATTGCCAGAAGTCATTCTCTAAGTGAATTTGTACAACCCTGTGGCATGGATATAGTGCCACATGCTCTGACCTGTGTTATGTTCAGTGTTAAAAAAAAAAATAATGATCTCATGGAATTTTAGAGTAGACTGGTGGTACCAGAGATAAAGCATGTGTGTGGACACCCCAATAATAGTAAATATTGCTGTGCGCCAAGTAAATTTTTCAAGCACTGCATTGCACATTTTGGTAAATGAAATCCTCTTTACTTCCTTCTGAATAAGATCCTGTTACTAAACAAGTTTAAACTGACTAAGTGTATAAAATAAGTATGAGCTTCAGAGCACAGCGGCATGCCTGTGGGCTGCTAACAACCTTACTGTGTCAAATGCCAGATAGTGTCTTCTGAAAATAATAACAATGCCTACGGTGTGAGAAAATAAGCAGGTTAAAGCAAAAATACTAGGAAATGATGAATAAATTGGGGTGACCAGAATTAAATCCTTTGCTAGTCTAAGATCATTTTTTTCTAAGGTAGGTAAAATACTATACTTATTGCATGTTAAATTTGCTTGAGTAATCACTAAAGGACACACAGAGCAAAAGCTCCCAAGAATGTAAAACAAGCAAAAATAACTGAAAAATAAGACACTTTCTGTAATCTAGCTATCTATCTACCATCTATCTATTGTCTGTCTACCTATCTGCCTCTCTGAATTAAAGTACTTTTAAGAACCCACATGATAGCAGAAAGAGTTGTTGAAGACTAGATACAAGCACAATAAGGCAGGTGGGGCAGGAAAGATGGCTAAGCAGCTAAGAGCATGCAGAGGTCCCGAATTTATTTCCCAGTACCCATATCTGGCAACTCACAACCACCTGTAACTCCAAGTCCAGGGAGTGTGATACTGTGGGCACTCACATACATGTGTGCATACACACATACACACCTGCTGGAGGTGGTCTTTTGTTCAATGGTAGAGTACTTGCTGATGTGCAAAACTCTGGGCTTAATCCTCAATGTTGACAAATATAATAGTAATAATAATATAACAAAGCAAAAATAATAACACTGGCAATGATTACATTAAAAATGAACTGACACCAAGATTTAGCCAATGGTGGATGTACATTATAGAGAACTATCATTCATGAATCTATCATGTGGCATTTCTTAAACAGAATATGGTACAATGACAAGTTCAAGCCTTTATGTACTTTATAAATACGTCAACTAAATATGAGCTTAAAAGGCAAATAGAATATTAGCAGAGCAAATAAAAAATGAGAGTAATCAAAATAAAATAATACTGCTATAAATCTGAACAATATACTTTATACTTAAATATAAAGATTGTCACAATGAATCATACATTTTTATTTGCAAGAGATGTATTCAAATTTAAAATGTAGAAAACTCATAACTTACAAATGCCACACTAAATGATGCAGTTATACACACATTAAAAATAAGTTTAGTTTAAAATTATTAGTAATGACAGACGATATAATGACATTATGGTAAAGCTTCTGATGTTTAAAAAGATACGAGGCATAAAACTTAGGGCTCTGTGCCTGTAATCCCTAGACTGAGTCTGAGGCTAACTGTGAATTCAAGGTATTAATAAACAAGATCCCATCTTTTTAAAAGTACAATAATGCCAAGTATATATGACAAACTGTACTGGTAAGTTTTCTCAACTTTATCTAAACTAGACACACCTGAAAAGAGGGACCCTCACTCAGGGAATTGCCTCCAACATCTTGACCTGTTGGCACATCTGTAGATCATAATTTATCCAATCCTGGGTGGACATTATAAGGGACTATCTCTATGACTTTGTCATTCATCATTCATAAACACAATATGGTACAAACAATGACAAATTAAAGTCTTTATATACTTCAAAATTTTTATGTATTACCTTTATGCTTATGTGTAAGTGTTTGTCCTGCATGTGTGTAAGTGCACCCACGGATGCAATGCCTGTGAAGGCCAGAAGAGGGAATCAGAACCACTGAAACTGGAATGGTTGTTTGTGGGAACCCAAACCTGGGTCCTCTGCAAGAACAGCCACTGCTCTTAACTACTGAGCCATCTCTCCAGCCTCCTTTATATACTTTTAAAGTTGTCAGAAAATGAAAACCAAATGACAATATAATAAATCAGAAACAGTTCATGTATCTATTAACAATATACCTAAAGTATATTTATAAAACTGAATACCATAGAAAAGACCAGGTATCCCAAAATTCAGCAGTAGTAAATATTCAAAACATAATGCTAGTAAAAGAAGTTCCATGTTAGTGCCTTATAGATAACGTAATTTCATTATATAACTAGATATTTATATTAATGAATGAGAATATAGGATAACTTGTAACATGGCCCAAATGGTTCTATCACCATGAAAAGTCTATACTTCCATGTTTCAAATCTCAGTGAAATATGTCTCACATCAGCCAATACACAATCAAGTGATGGACATAGATAGTTGAAAGTATGTGAGAAATGGGATGTGCTTTTTTCTGAACTTAGAAGCCCCAAACCACATTATTTAGTCTGAACTGTCCTGATGAGACATGAGAACTGTCCTAAGAGTGAACCTGTACCCCAGCTGGCTGTCAGCTATCTCAGCTACTCCTTGCCAAATACCAGTCCCTCCACTGAAACCATCCTTGTTCACCTGGCACTAGCTAGGGGTATAACTGCTTGTAAATCAATCGTTAAATGATCCAAGCAGTAGAGAAATAATCATTTTTCATATATTGGACCATTTCTTAAAATGTCAGTTATCTCCAAATTGAGCTATAAATTAAACACAATGTCAGTAAAAAAAAAATACAGAAAAATAAAATATGTTTTTTGATACAATATTCACTATATGACCAGATTTTACTTCAAACTCCTGCCTCAGCATCTATGGCTAGCTTAAAAATTGCTTTTTAATAATTTTTATTTATTATTTGACAATTTTTTGCATGTATATAATGGATTTTGATCATATTAACTCCTCATTCTCCTCTATTATTTTCTCCCTCTGGAGCCTTTCCTCTTGATATACCCCCACTTATGTTTCTCTCTTCATCTCTCCCTGTCTCTGTTTAATCCACTGAGATCAATTAGACCTGCATGACTTTGTATATGGGGTTATCTACTGGATCACAAGCAGTTTACCAATAGCTGAACCCCTAAAGAGAAATGACTTCCCTTCCCCAAGAAGCCATTAACTCCCAATAGCTCCTCAGCTAGAGGTGGGACTTCATATGTCCTTCCCCTATCTATCCATGGTTGAATGTTGACTGATTTGATCATGTGGCATAACCACAGCCACTGTGAGGTGATCAATCCAAGTCCAGATGTGAACATGTCACAGCACTTCTCCCCATCATCAGACTCTTACCTTCCTTCTGTCTCTCTTCCACGGTGTATTCTGAACCTTCAGGATGGGGTGGTGGTAACAGAGATGTCCCACTTAGGATCAAACACTCAGCAGGTACTTATTCCCAGTTATGAATGTCTGCATTAACCACTGCCATCTCCAGAAAGAAATTTCTCTGACCAAGGCTGAGTACAGTATAAATCTATTGATATAAAGAAAAGTATTTAAGGCAGTTTCACAACATTTCTGCTTAACAATACAATAGTAGTAGGTTCCCCTCTACGACCTGTGAACTCCCCCATAGGCTTCTGGAAGGATTTGCATTACCAGGCATGAAAGGCCCTGTGAGGCAATCCTAAGGGATCAGTTACTTCCATAAATATTCATGTCATCATTGAACCAATGGGCACATCTTGCCAAGCAGGTCAGTATTGAGAAATGCAGGGTCCACGGCTGGGTTGAAACATCGAAAACTTTTCTTCCCAAGTGGCCTGCATAGCACCTTCTGGCACAGATACTTAAGTTATCAACATAAGCTTCAAATTCACTTGAAAAATACAAATGGCTACAAATAGGGGGAAAAAAAGCATGAAAAACACTATCTGTTTATCTGATTTCAAGCTACGTTATGTAGATATCTGAGATAACAGGCTGTGATATCACTATAAGGATAAAAGTAAGGTCATTGGTACAGAACTGAGAGCCAGGAATTAATCCATGTGTATATGGTCAGTTGAGCTTCACAGGAAGGGAGCAAAATAATTGGATGAAGAAGTCATCTTCTCAATAAAATGCCCTGAAAGTACTGTATGTTCATACAGAAGGTAAGTCAGCATGCTTTGGATTTGCCTGAGAGTACGCATCAAAGTAAATTCAAAACCAACCATATACCTATGCATAGAAGTTATACCATGATAGTCATAGATGAAAGCATGTGAGAAAATCTTTGCAAATTTGGGTTGTGTATATGCTTCAAATACAAGACACAGAAATTATGAGTCATGAAAGAAAGACAACATAAAGTTAAATTATGGAAACCAATGTTTAATCTTTGAATGGCTATTTCATTTATCTATTCTTCTGAGAATTTCATACACATATATAATACATTTTGATCAAATCTACCTATTCCTCCCAACATGTCCCCGACACCCCCACTTTGTCCCTGAAACTTCATATCCTCTTCTTTTTTCTTAAGCACCCACTGAGTCCAATTAGAAGTGCCCATATGCACAGGGGTACATGTAGGGCCATCCACTGGACCATGGAAATCACATGGTCATCTCAACAGATGCAGAAAAGACCTTAGACAAAATTCAACAAAGCTTTGTGATAAAAGTTCTTGAGAGAACAGGATCAGAGGGAGCATACTCCAACATAAAACAAGCTCTGTACAGCAAACTTATAACCAACAGCATCATAGAAAAAAACTCAGAACAATCACATTAAAACAGGAAAAAGACAGGGCTGCCCATTATTAATAGCCAAATACAGGAGCACACTATAAAGACCATTCAATAGGGATTAGATCTGGTTCTGAGAGGCAACCAATAGCAGTTGGGATAGTCTTAATGGTTTAAGGTATTTTAGTGATCTCCTTAGTCAACTCTTAGGGAGGTAGTCCACTGCTTACCCTGGGATTTTTAATCAGCAACTTTATGATTCCTGAAGTTTAAGGTGCCTTCTTTGTAAATTATTCAACAGTTGTTTTTGTATTGTTATATATATTTCAAATATGTAAGACATTCAGAGGTTATAATTAAATAATTTTTATAATCTTTTTACTAACAGCAGGTAAAATTTTGCAAGTTCACTGCTCTCTGTTCTAAGTGAGAACAAACTAGTTTTGGGATTCAGCAACCAAACCACTTTTTACTAAAATGTAAATGAAATTCAGTACAACTGAAAAGATTCTATCACATGTATCAATTGTTTCATCAGGAAAACAATGTTTGGTAAGGAGAATGGCTGGGGAACACTGTATCCTCAGTTCTTCTCCATGAGCCCTGCTGCCTCCTCATCCAGTGGCACTACTGTAACTCCACTGTGAATCTCCTTGCCCTCAGTGGGCTTTTTTTTGTGCTGCTTAGCTTGGCCAAGAACCAAGGGGAAGCCCTGCCATGCTTTCACTTGCTAAACTGGCATCAATTTCCTAGGTCTTTTCTTAACATATTTTAATATATTTTTCTTAATAATTTTTGCTATTTGCATATAACACACTTTACACACTTTGCTATTTAAATCTCTTCCCTTTTCCAAACCTATCCCCACTGCCCCAAAAACAATTTAATGAACTCCTATATCACAGCTTGCAGAGGCTGATTTGTGTCCCCAAACATTCTTCAGTGTGGCTCCATCCACTGGGCTCACCAAGAATCTGATCCTTGTAAGACACTGTCCTTCCTGCTCCTAGCAGACATCAATTGCCAAAAGTTCCTTAGGTTGGTTTCTTATTTCTTACTCACTTCCCCATATCTATGCCGGGATTTTGTCTGGTGTGAGTTTACATGGACTTGTACATGCTGCCACCATTGCTGTGAGTTCATATGAGCAAATGACCACTTGTCGGGAAGACTGTTGCTTCTTTGTGGTCATCTGCCCGTTCTGGCTTTTACAATCTTTTTGTTGCTCTTCTATAATTATCCCTGAATTTTGAGAGGCAGGAGTTTGAAATAGGTGTCCTATTCAGGGATAAGCACTCTGTAGTCTCTTGAACTCTGCACATTGGCCAATTGAAGGTTTCTGCATCAAACACCATCTGCTAGTTGAGGAGACGTATTCATACTGTGTAGAGGTTGCATCCAGCATGTGTCACTGAGGGTTGTGCATTTCACAGACACTTAATCTCTACATTTGACCAGTTCTAGAATTCTGTAATAGTCTCCTTCTGCAAATTTTATGGCAACATGCTGTAGTTGCAAGATATGGAAAACTCAGTCTTGGACTGTGTTGGATGTTCCCTTTCTCTCACTGACTTTTCTAGTGCCAGAAAGCACTGTGCAGGCTGATAGGGAAGAGATTCTATTGACATTCCTACTTGGTTATAGACTTTGTATTATGTACTAACAATTCAATACTCCAGATGTGTCTGCTACTATAGTAGTGGCATGACTGTTGTGTGTGAAACCAACTTTCTTCTGATTGTAGTTAAGGCCCACTCCACAATAGGGAGCTATTAGCCAGAAAAATGTTCTGTTGCAGCATCGATTCCACTGGGGAAGCCATTACTGTTGTTTTGTTAAATGATGTAATTTGCTGCTAAATTTCTTTCTAAGCATTTGTGTTTCCACCTAACACATAGCCTTAGTAAAGGAGAAATGATTCCTTTTTTGCAGTAAGTGGCAGTTACTGCAGAAACCCACAAACAGTCAAGCTGCTGAGAATAAGTGACTATTGTTGTGGTATAATAGACTAGTCCTCAGACATAAGTGTAAGAAAATAATTAGACATGTATATCACTCTTCCAAAACTCAGGTTACATTGCCAACGAGGAGAAAAGAAAGCATGTTACAGACACAAAAAGGGCTGGAGCTTTGAAGCTACCTCCTTAGACTGAAATGCTCCTCCTAGAGGGAGGGGAGAAATAACAAGCTAATAGAACTTCAAAGAGACAGAAGGCTCAGACAGTTATAAGACTCTAAGCCCCTCCTGACATTGCGTTAGCAAAAAACAATTGCTGGGATAAGAGAGACTTTGGTGAAATTTACTACAATTTTGATAGGAAGCTCCAGGGATACAGTTTTGAGCATCTCACCCATGCTACAATGGTTCTTCTTGGTGGGACAACTGATTTTGAATTATCCATAATTCTGTAATTAACCCCAATAAACCTACTAGTTCACCAAGCTACACTTGAGTGGAAAAATTACTTTCCCTATCGAGAGTGAATGAAGATTTATTCATGTCTCCCCAGAGCCATACAGCACAGAGTTTGTCTTTTTCCTCTTATGCCCTTTAAAGTTCTTTAATTGTGTATATATATATATATATATATATATATATATATATATGCATATCAAGATAAAACAACCAAAGTATAAAATATTCTGAAAATTAGGATTGAAATCTAAACTGGATTTTTAAAATCTACATTTTTGAAAGGTACAGGAATTGATAAATGGAAACATTAAAATTTATAAATGTGTATGTACTGATAAAACAAACTCAATAGATATAATCAAAAATTCAAAGAACTGAAAAGAGAAACACCTAAATCCACAATGACTCTGGGTAACTAACAGAAGAAATAGATGAAATATAAGTAGAGACAAAGAAAGCCTGATAATTGATTGCAAATTTCTTTAGCAAAATAGTTGTACCTAATTTGAACTATTATGATAACTAACTATAAACTGTACATGAAAATTTTATCTATATTTAGCAAATATGTGGCCATAACTCAATGAATCTTTAAAAAAGAAAAACAGTGAAGTTATAAAACTTCTTTTAATTTGATCACAATAGAATTAATCCATACAGAAATAAGTTACTAGAAATTTCCTTAACATTCAAATTTAATAATTTTACTTATTCTTGGGCTATTAACCAAAGAATACCATGCTATGAAAAGGAAGATTAAAAATTAGTGAGCTAAATATCTATCTCAAAAAATAAGTAGGATAGAAACTTCTCTGATGAGGTGGAAGAGATGCATTAATCCATGGGTTATAAACATATAAATTTAAAGGGCAGTTTGACACTATGTCTGTTTAGCAAATTGACAGTAGTAGATCCACTGATGGGGCCTGTGAACTCCCCAACCATGGGTTTTATGTCAAACTTATAGTACAAGGTATTTGTTTTCTCCTGTGGAGCAGGCCTTAAATAGAATCAGAAATAATGGGTTACCCTATACCATCCCTGCCACTCCTGCACCCATAGTTCTGTCTTGCCACACGTGTAATTATTATAGCTCACAGGATTCAGAGTTGGGTTAACACTGTTGATGACTTTTTATACCCAGCAGCCTGTGCAATACCTTCCAGAACTATGAAAGCTGGACAAGAGGAAGTTCCCTGGTCAATACTAACTTAATTTCTCCATGTCCTATGACCAAAGTGAGTGATGTCTTCAGCAGTAGGGCCCTATCATTAAGGTCTGGTGTGCAACCAAGAGCAAAGACAGTAGGATATACTGTTTGGGGAAGGAACTATCTGACCAATAACTTGAGGGGAGATATCCCACATCTGGCACTGGATTTTTTATTTGGCAGCTTATGGCTTCTTGGAGAAGCGTAATTCCCTGAATAGGGTATCTCCAATTAGATTACTTAATATTAATATATAAAAGGTTTAGGAAGCTTTTAAAGTAGGGGGTTTCCATCTGACAAGAGGATTAATATGCAGAATATACCAAAAAAAATCAAAAAGCAAAGAAACGAGAAACCAAATGACCCAATAAAAAGATAGACTAAGGAACTGACAGAGAGCTCTCAAACAAAGAAATAAAAATGGTTAATGAACACCTTGAAAAGTGTTCGACATCCTTAGTAATAAGGGAAATGCAAATCAAAACCACTTTTAAGATTTCATCTTACACCAATCAGACTGGTTAAGCTCAAGAGAACAAATGATACCAAATGCTGGTGAGGATGTGAAGGCAGAGGAACAAACCCTCATTCACTGCTGATGGGATTGCAAATTAGTGCAACCACTATGGAAAGCAGTGTGTAGAACTCATTTAAAAATATTTTATTACTTTTATTTTATTTTATGTGTATGAGTGTGTTGCCTACATGTAAGAAGTACAACCCTGTTGTGCAGTCCCCACAGAGGTCAGAAGGAAGCACTTGACTTCCTTGGAACTGAAGTTACAGGCCATTGTAGTCACTATGTAGGTGTTGGGAATTGATTCAGGTCTTCTGCAAGAGCAGTCAGTGCTCTAAGCTGCTGAGCCATCTCTCCAGCTCAAAATAAAGAACTCTTAAAAATCTAAAAATGGTGGAGTTTACTGGAAAGATGGTGGAGCAGTTAAGAGCACTGACTGGTCTTGCAGAGGACCTCAGTTAGATTCTCAGCACCCACATGGCAGCTAACAACTAAAACTCCAGTTCCAGAGCATCCAATTGTTATATGCAGCAATAAAGATCGTTACACCAGTGGAAGGGCAAGGTGAAAAGCTGTATTTTACAGCCAGGCTTTCTCTGGGTTTGGGTACCCAGAAAAGAGCAACAGGCTTAGTTCAGCAAGGATTGTATCGCACTCTGGAGGGAGTTTCCAGTGTCCTTTAGATTAACCAGTCATAAGCCAGTTTAACTACATGAACAGGGCAGCTTGACCTCAGAGCAGGCAAGCAGAAACTGGGGCCATTAGCCTTGGTAACCAGGTACGCACTGACCAGATTGGTGGATTCTAACAATTCATATTGTACAAGAGCAAGCCAGGCAGAAAGTACAGAAGCAAATTTTGCAGTGAGTAAGTGCAGATGTTCTCAGAACTTTTATATTCTTTTCAGAATTGTTTGATAAATTTAGGCTTCAGTTTCTCAGAATTGTGCCTGGGAAAACAGAACTTTACTCGAGTCAGCTTTGGATCATCATGGAGTTCTGTCTAGCACTCTAGTCAACAGCAATTTTTGTAGCATTTAACATTCCCCACTCCTGTTGGAGTTAATTCAAACCTTTGAACAGCTCTCAATGTCTTCGGGGCACATCTTTTCATAATGACTCCTTTGGACTATGAGTTTTACAGAATTAAGCCTTTGGTTAACAAACTTCATTCTAGCCTTAAATAATTATGCAAGGGCTGAATGTTAACATGAGATGTACCAAGACCAGTAGACCAACTGCTGCACTGAAAAATGTATTGAGCCATGGAGACCAGAAGAATAGACACTCATACCAGTTCTGGAACTCCATTTTAGCCTTTTCTCCTTCTAGGAGTCTGTTTTACCAAGCTGAGATTTTCTCTAATAACTCCAGTATGATTAGCATAAAAACAACACTGTTCCCCTAAAGTCACACAAAGGCCTCCCTGTTGTAGTAAAAGGAGGTCAAGGTCACACCTATTTTGTAGGACTGCTTTGGCCAGGAACTCTAGAGCAGTGGAAAAGTGACTTACTGATTTTTCTAGCTCCTCCAGGTCAACATCCATCTGTTGGCTAAGTAATTTAAAGTTTTGGTCTTGTAAGACCAAGGAAGATGTTCCCACTGCTGCTGATTCTGCAATCCAGGTGGTAACCAGAAGAGGCATGAGGACTACAGCCGCAGCCCTGGCCATTCGATGCACTTGATTTGGGGAGGCAAGAAGAAGCCCTAGATGTTTGTGCCCTCCTTCTCCTGAGTAGTAACAAGCTTGGAGCAGTAAGTTCACCAGAATGCAGAAGTCAGACTGTCTGTCTAAGATAAAAGGATTGATGTAAGAGGCCCGGCCTGAATCACAGGCACTCAGGATCCAGTGGGAGGGCACTAGATAATAGGAACTCCCTCCCTTAGTCAGTCTGGGTATCACAAAGGTGGAGTTACAGTGATCCAGGTACTTAGACAGTTGGGCAGAATAGGACCTAGTGCTTATATACAGACCCTGTCCCTCTAATCAGGAGAGGGATAAGATGGGCCAGGACTGTGGGACATAGTCTAGTTGGGCTTATTTGACCTGACTCCGATGTGTCTAGTGACTCCTTCCAGCTACCTTTACTACCAATGGTGTAATGAAATGGTAGGGAAAAAGCCCGGCCCAGCAGGCTTCGAAGTCAGGTGCAGAGTGGTACTGTGCCCAGACCCAGTCTCCATGTCCTAGGCTCTTTTCCTCTGGTTCCAGCATGTGTGTCTCAGACAAGGTTGTGCACGGCAGGGAGAGTTTATTGCATTGCCTGTCAATACTTGATCAGTGGCTTCAGAGGTTAATTCCAGAATCAATTTGGGGATCAAAGGAAGAGGTCTCCCATATATGATTTTATAAGGAGTAACTCTTTTGACATATGGAGTGTATCTTAATAGGGCAAAGGGAAGAAGACCTACCCAATTTTCACCAGTCTCTGAAAATAATTTGGTTAATGCCTCTTTGAGGGTCCTATCCATCCTTTATACCTGTCCTGAGCTTTGAGGATGATAAACACAATATAACTTTTAATCAATATGCAAACTCTCAGGAATAAGCTTTGAGACTTGGGCTATGAGAGCCAGGCCATAAGAGAATGTTTCATTCCCAGTCTTAACCAGATTTCAAGACACACTGTTAGAAGATATAAAATGTGTGCCCAAATTAACCATGTCTCAAGATGTCAATTCTCAGGTCAAAGACTCACAGAACATGCTCCAGGAGTGATCTGGGAACTAGACTTCATGGAAACGATAAGCAGACAGTGTGGCTATTGGTTCCTTCTGGTCATGGTAACACCTTCTCCTGATGGGCAGAAGTGTTCCTGACAAGAACTGAAACAGCTCAGATAGTGGATAAAAAGCTTCTAAATGATTTAATACCAAAATTTGACATCCCTATTAATCTGGGGTCTGATAATGGCCCAGCTCTCCATATGTCAAAAGAGTTACTCCCTATAAAACATGTATGGGAGAACTCTTCCTTTGATCCCCAAACTGAGTCTGGAATTAACCTCTGAAGCCACTGATGATAGTCTCCTCAAGTACTTACAGGCAGTGCAATAAACTCTCCCTGCCATCCACGACTGTTATACTAAGTGAAGTAACAAAGACTGAAAAAACAAGCAACATAAGTTCTTTCTCATTTGTGGATCTTAGTACCAAATCCTTCTATATGAGTATATATCTACTAGTAACCACAAGAGCCAAGAAAAAGGAAAAGAATCACAGAGGTAAAAGGAAAGAAAGAATCCGAGGGGGACAGAGAGTAGAAAACAGATGTTACTAAGGTGAAATGGGGAAAAAGGAGGTCTTTAGCTGGGAAGGGAGAAGAAAGGCTACACATGGAATCACAGGGATAAAAGGAAGAAGGAACTCAGGAGAGGGGGTATAACAGGAGACAAGTATTATCCAAAGGCAAACGGGGGAAATAGAGGTCCTTTAAATGGGAAGGGAGGAGGGAAGTTAGATAGGGAGAGAGGAGAGATAAATAAAGATTAAGTGGTGTGAAAAATCAGAGGGAAGTGTGTTAGCTTAAAAGCTTTCTGAAAGAAATACACATACAGTATCTGAACGTGAGTGCATGTGTATCCCTGAAGGCTATATAACAAGAAACACAGATCCAGACAGGAGAAATGTCCTTTCAAGTTGTTGGTCAGAATAGTTCAAGAGATTCACAAAATAACACAGACAATTGCCACAGTCCTTTCTTACATCCCAGAACTTGAATGCAAGACCTTTTACTGAAGACAGGACATACTTCAGACACAGGACTTGGAGCAATGGAGCTGGAACTGACCTGGTAGCCTCCTCTCTGAAGACTAGCTTTCATAGTTCTAGAGGGTACATAAGCATCTAAGGGAGAAAAATCATTCAGTGGTCTAACCCCAACTTTATAGCCTAACGACCATAACAATGACTTGTGCAACACAAACTCTAGCTAATGATGCAGTAGTGACACTTTTATCTTGAGGAAATCAACAGCTATCTAATTGGAATTAAAGCCCTCTCAATGGGAAGGAACTCATGTGTACCACTTCGTGACTGGAGATTTCATAGATTGTAGAGAAAACTCCAAGGTTGTCACATCTCTAGACAAACGTAATTTCCTACTGTATGCTAAATATGAATCCTTATATAGATAAAATGCCAGTCACTACTCACATCTTTTGAAATAGATGGATTCTATGAGAGAGTTCCACAACTGGTCACACACTGAGAATAAGTGTGAGATTCCCAATGCTGATATAATTACAATGGAACCTCCACACCTAAGGCTCATGGAACATAGTAGAACGGGAATAGTGAAAACACTAATGCATCTCTCAACTCTCACCAGGAAGGCTTCCTCATGCAACTGAGGGTAATACACAAAGAAGGTCACAAATGACCAAAATGTAGAGAATAAGGAGTTTTCAGAGTGTGTCTCTTGATAGGACCCCTATATTTAACCTCACCCACCCATGGCTCAGGGACCATTACAGAAGAGGGTACATGGAGAAAGACGATAAAAGCCAGTGTTGATGCATGACCATAGAGAGAGACAGTCTTCTAAGCCTCTGGGAACTTGCTCACATGAACTCAGAGAAATGGTGACAGCATGCACTAGACCATGAAGACTCAATCAGACAAAAATTCGGGACAGAAATGGGAAAATGGATAAGAATCCCCAACCTTAGCCAAGAAGCTATTGGCAGCTGATCACTGCTGTGTAAGGGAGATTTGATCTCTGGGGAATGACTTTATATTGGTCAAATGGACTCCAGTGGATGAATTCACACTGAGAGACATTTGAGTAGACAAACTTGACTCCATAGGCTTTGACATGTATGACAGAATGCATGAAATCTGATGGAGGGGCTACAGTGGGTACAGATAGGAGAGGGAGTCTGAATGTGACTAAGGTGTAATGTAGGACATGAACAAAAATTCAATAAAAATGTGCATTGAAAAACACCCTAACCCTACCTGCCCATCTCTCTTCCCATTTAACCCTCATCCCAATTATCACTCCTCTCCCTTCCACACAGGAAAACACAAATTTTGAAATGCAAAGAATAAGTGTCTGTGGTGTTCTCATCCACAAATGGGACATCTACATCACACCCCTTTACCTCAAAGCTTAGAGAATATCATGGAAGAAGGAAAGATGATAAGTGCCAGAGGTTGAGGAGGCAAGACTGCTGTACTCATAAACTCACAGCAGCTGCAGTTGCCTGAATAAGCATAATCCAGTCAACACTCCATACTGAGGGATGGACTCAGGGCTCCTGACCTGGAGCCCAGGAGCTATTGAAAGTTGATGAACTCTAGGGGGAGGAGGAGTCAATTTTTTTCAAGGGTGTGCCCCCTGGTAGGCCAACCACATTCCAGTGGATGACCACAACCTAAGAGTATATGGGCTGCACAAATTGGCATCAGTTGTGTATTAAGAACAAAAAGAAGACACAGAGTTGGGTGTGGGTGGAAGAGTGGGAGTTATCTGGTAGGAGATAGTGAGAGAAGGAGATGAATATAATAAAAAATACATTGTATGAATGCATACATTTTAAATGGATTTCATAAAACATTATATTAGAAACAAAAATGGGGGCTAGAGAGATGAACACTGGCTGCTCTTGCTAGAGGACCCAGGTTCAATTCCCAGCATCCACATGGCACCTAACAACTGTCCGTAACTCCAGTTCCAGGGGAATTTAGCACCCTCTCCTGACATTCCCTGTCCTTGCACAGCATGGCATGGGTGCACTTACATACATGCAGGCAATACACTCATACACATCATATACATTACCCACATATACATAGTTACAAATTATAAAAATTAAAATGTTTTAAAAATAGGGTTGAATATAGCAGGGAGCTCCCAAAAGAGTAAATAAAAATGGATAACAAATATGTTTAAATGTTTAACATGTTAAACATATTTACAATCAGTAAAAAGCAACTTAAGAGTCTGTATTTTAAAAATGAAAAGTTAAATTATTTTCAGTTTGTACACGGCACCGTTATGTCTTTAATGAGTTCTCCAAGATTCATGGTAGAAACTCAGTCCCTGGTGCAATACTGTTGGATCACCTCTTAGTCTTTGTCTAAGGACAGGTATAGAAACAATGGGAAGAAACTGGGGCCCAGTAAGAAGTGATTAGATCTTAACTAGGTTCACTTTGCTGTTATGAGTTATCATCAGGTGACCCTATTATCTACTGGTTGGTCTGAGGCTCCCACATACCCCCTCCTCCCTTCTGCTACAGGACAAAAAAGCAAACAGGACCTTACAAGATTCTGCAACCTTGATACTTTACTTCCCTCCCAACCTTCAGTATTACGAGCAATAACTTTATTTGAAAATTGCTCAGTCAAGGGTATTCTATTACAACAACATTAAGTGCTTACAAAAGAAAACCAATTTTTCCAAGCCTTCCTTTGAGTCTTTGAAGTATTTTTCTCAAGCTTTCCAATATTATTCACAAACAATAGAGACATAAACGTTAAAAAGTTAAAGTCCCAAATGAGAATTTTTATGAAATTATTGTAAACAACGAAAAATAAAAAGTTATAGCCACACATATCTCATGACTGTAACTACAGTGTTCACTGCAATGACTACTATAATGTGCAGTGAGGCTGGGTTACAGTTACTATGGGAACCATAAATTTGATTTTCTGGAGTTTTGTATGTGTAAAATCTCTGCTGTAATATTGCCTTCACATATTGGATTTTTTTTTCATATCTTACACCTGTATTTGGGTCAAAGTAGGCCACCCGATCTAAAGACAGAAATGCTGGTTGCTTCCTTCAAAGATTTCCTTGGTACCTCAGCAGTACCAGAGAGCACATATATAAAACTTATTTTTTATCTTGCTTGAAACATAGTAGATTGATTTCTTCCAACCTTGCTTATACTTTTCCTTGGAATGAACTGCCTCTCTTCATTTTTTTTAGTGCATTGTCTGTTCACGTTTTAACTGCTTGCAAAAATTGCTACTATTCCAGGTAGACAGTAGATTTATTGATGTGTGGTGGGCTACAGTAGGATTTCCTGGTATAGAATCCATTGGCTGGTAGTGTGACCCTTGTTCTTTCCAGAAATCATCCACTTCTGCTCTTCTTTTCTAAGTCTATTTGCATTTGAAGCATAAGGAGCTCATGTCTCTGAGACTTTAATGAGAAGAAATTATGAATTGCTATGGAAAATGCATCCAGATAGACGTTGTTTAGTTTAATCTGTCTTTATATAACAGAAGTTCTTAGCTTTCTTATTAATTGTAGAAACACATAAGCTGAGTGTGGTGATGCATAAACATAATCTCAGAATTACCCTCAGAGGCTGGGGTCAGAAGGTCACAAATTCAAGGCCAATCTCAGTTATAGAGTGAGTACAGGTTAGCCTGGGATGCAGGACTGGACTCTGCCTCAGAAAACAAGCAAAAAATGAAAAAATGAAAGGAGAGAGGGACAAAATATGGAGAGAGGGAAAGAGAGAGAGAGATGGACAAGAGAAGTTGGAAGGCAGGAAGATATTCCAGCTCTATGTGGATTGAGTGAAGGATGGGAATGCTTTCCTCTGGTTTCCCTGTAGAGAGAGGAAGCCCTTTCTGCCTCTACCTTTACCTAACCAACAGTTGACGCTAATGCGATTTAGTTCTTCCACATTTCAGAGTATGCATAAGGAAGGCTTCTAAATGTCTGCCTGTAAACCTTATTTTATATGTTGTTTTACTTTGAAAAACTTTTCATTATCATAGCTTTCACATTTTCCTAAGTCAGTAGAAAAAAAATAATAAAACCTCTAAATTTTACTTGTCTCACAAAGGCCCCAAAATTGTTTGTTCAAACTTTATTCAACAGAAAGCATTTTGAAAACAATTTGCGGGGGCGTTAAAAGTATGCACAAAAATATGGAGACATCAATTTCAAAAGGGATTACTGTGTAGTGTAGTGTATTACAGTGAGGGATTACCACATATTGTTTGTATTTCAGCAAGCAGGCGATTATTGCATGCTGTTGTGTATTGCAGTAATTGTAAAAAATTAAAACCTCAGAGACAAGATGGCACATTTCACACACTCAGTGAAGGTATGGTGATGACCTCATAAACCAGGCCACAATGCAAAGATCATCTCATCCACATGGTGGCAGGCAGGCTGGTGTCAACTGCTAGCTCAGCTCACCCTTACCTGACAGTCTTCAGAGGGGCATGACGTCCTCAAGTTTTATTTACTTCACAACAAAAAGTTGAGGAGAGAAACCTGGCTGCATTAAGAATGCACACAGCAGCAAGCTTTTATTCTGTTCATTAATTAACTAGGCCATTCGTCCAATGAATATTGTTAAGCTTCTAGATACCTGCATAACACAAGCAGCAAATAGCCCCAATAAGGATAATTTCCACTACATTTGTCAATGAAATGCTACCTGTGGCAATGGGGAGGTGAGCCTCTGAGGATGGCCCTGTTTCTTGTCTGCTGAAGCCTACTCAGGTTCCATGAACAGGAAAAACTCCATGATGAACTGAGCTGATGGCCACAGGAGTCAGTCTGCAGGAATGCAGAATCCCAGGAAAATGTTTGT
This sequence comes from Eospalax fontanierii, assembly GCA_035773235.1. Taxonomy (NCBI): domain Eukaryota; kingdom Metazoa; phylum Chordata; class Mammalia; order Rodentia; family Spalacidae; genus Eospalax; species Eospalax fontanierii. The sequence continues at coordinate 35,461,829 of CM069547.1, forward strand.
CAGTGATAGAAAGAAAAAAATAGCTACATGGTGGTCATCTAATTCTCACAAAACATTTGTGACAAAAAAAATTGAATTGTCACTCAATTCCCATTTGAATGGTAAACGTTCAGTCCTTATAGCATGTGTGGGGCACAGGGGCTTACACTGGCTGGTGGTGGCAAGGAAGTCTATTACTTTGGAAAATGATGTAGCAGTTTCATAGGAAGTTAACCATCCTATATTCATGTGGTTAGCAGTTGTGCTCCTGGGTATTCAACTGCTTTGTAAACTTATGTCCATGCACAAATCTTTCTGTAAATATTTGTGTGTCAAACCAGAAGTGTTCAGGTATTTTTTCAATAGACAGAACCCATGCATTGGAATATCATTTTCCAGAAAAAAAAAGAATGAACTATCATCACATATAAGAAAATGGAGGAATCTTAAATTCATCATTGCCAAGAGAGATGAACAAATGTGAAAAGGCAACATGAAATGATAGCACAGTGAAAATAACAGCTAATTCACGCACGTGTGTATATATATACTTAGACAGTAGAATTAGAAAGGTTTAGGTTGTATGTGCATCACAGAGAGAAGACAGAGGTTTCTTTTATGCTTGCACCCAATTTCTGCCTTCATCGTACATAAATGTGCTGTTTTTGTTGTCCATTATCAACACATCAGTGTTAACTAAGAGTAGTCCTTTATTCGGATTCTGATTTCTGCCAGCTTACTCACCCAGGACCTCACCACAGTCACCCCAGTGTGAAAATCTATTTCTGGTATTAAGGGCAACATCAGGAGCCCACCAGGTGAGGGTGACTTGGGTCTTTCTTAGACCATGGTTTGCTCACCCTCCTGAACCTTTCATCAATTTTCTATTACCGGCATGCACCTGACTGTTCAGTGTTCACCTCAAAGAACAAACTTAAACTTTTGACATTGTTCTGCCCTCCAAATTGTACATCGGGTTGTTGAAATAAACCTGCCCCTTTGCTTGAAGGAGAGCCTGAATACTGCTGTGATCATGTCTATGAAGTACTTGAAGCTTAGGCTACAGGAGGGCTGTTGTGAAATCTTGACAGCCCACCTGTTCCATCACCCTTAGCTCTGTTCAGCCATGAGAGGCCCATCCTGTGTCCTAAGAGGACAATGTTTCTAGAGAAGTAATGTTTTTCTTGTAATAATTATAAACATATACTCACTTTATCAGCAAAATATACACAAATTTCTTCCTGAGTTTTCCAAGCAACCCATCAGAAAACACTAGAACTTGAGGATTCTGGATTTGAGAAGTATCCAAGGTCTCTAAGCCAGGTGGTACTGCTTTCAAATGGTTCCAGAAAGAGACTGACACCTTAAGATACTTTGTTTTCAGTACTGAACAAATGTCGTTTTGCTAGTGCCTGTGTTCTGAACTGCTACTGTATAACAGTGCAAATTATGGCATCTTATACGTAATGGCTGATGGGAAGTAATTTGAAAAGAATGCAAAATATGTTGTACCCCTCTTTCTACCTGAGCACTAATATCACAAGCTCCAGTATCAAATATATCAAGACTCGAAAGCACAGCAAGACTGGAAATTCTGGGGCTGAATGCAGTGTCATGGGATGTGCTACAAAAGCACTTCAGATCCTATAATATAAACACGTGTACCGTGAACCTCAGAGAAGGGAAAAACTCAATACGGATAGTAAAGACTGTTGTCTGACATTGTTGTCTAGATTCAAAGTTGCTTAATTATCTCAACACTGCAATTTATATGGCAATTAATAAAAAAAAGCAGGAGAGAATTGAGAAATTCTCCTTCTGTCTGTGGTTTCTCTTCTCCATTTCCATAAATATATAACCAGCCACCAGAGGAGATGGATAGTGGACAGATCATGAAAGAAATGCTTATGTATGCCTTAGGGGTATTATAACCTTCCTGAAACCATGCATGGAAATAAAATATGGCCCTGGTGAATTTTAATTTCCAAAGTCATATGCTAATGATATTCAGAAGTAGGAGCTTTGGAATGACTTGGAATGAGGTCTTGAGGCTCAGGCTTCCGTGACTGCATTAGTGGATTCATAAAAAGCAAAAGAGAGGCATCGTGCTGGCAAGTTACTCTGGTTCTGTGATAACAGGAAATTCTCCACCAGTAAGAGCAATCACACCAGATGCTGAAAAGATACCAGCACCATGTGCTCAGCCTCCTGGAGCTGTGCGCTAATGTCTCTTCTTTTTTAACTTCTAAATTTTATTTTAATTTAATTTATTTTATTTTATGTGTATGAATGTTTTGCCTACATGCATGTAGGTATACCATGTGTGCATAATACCCACTGAAGCCAGATGAGGGTATCCGATCCCATGAAACTAGAGTTGTGGATGGTTGTTAGCCACCATATGGGTACTGAGAAACAAACCTGGGTGGTTGTTAACCTTCATGTGGGTGCTGAGAAACAAACCCCAATTGTCTGCAAGATCAGCCCGTGATCTTAAAAACTGAATCATCTCTCCAGCCCCTAAGCATCTCTTCTTCATGAAATACCCATTTGTGTTACTCAGTTGCAGCAACAGGAAATAGACTAAGAAAAAGTAATTTCTCTAAAGTTTTCCCTAGAACACTGCTCCCATAAAATGCTTCTCCAGAAAGAAAACTCTGGAAACCTTGCTTTTAGTTACATGCATTACTAATTCAGACCTTGTGTAATTTAGCAAAAAGTCCTAGTTCCTCAGCTGATTCACTGGATTTTCTAGAGCAATTTGCTACAAGCTGCAGTCGGCAGTGCCTGTGTGGCAAGCGATGCCTGGACATGCTGGATACAACCTTCCACAGCTGCACACCAGGAAGGCCCCTGGCTCCCACTGTTGACCCATGATGGACACCCCAGATCACAGAAACCTTTTTATAAAGCATATGTGTTCATGGGCCTAATCTCTTGTTTCCCAAACCAATGGTGAATCTACTTTCTTTGTAACACAGTTAATTGCTTGTGAAACATTAATATTATGTTGATCACATATTGGTGAACATCCTCACTTGGAGAATCTGAACCACTAGAGCAACAACACTTTGGGGAGATTAACAGTAGAGAACTTCCAAACACCCAGTAGAGAAGACAGCAGGAGGCAAGAGGAATGAAGCCTGGAATGAAGCCTACATGCTAGTGCCACTAAGAAGAAGGGATCTTATGGACCAAAAGTAGGATCAAACATGTATTACTTCAAAGGAGCCAAGACAGGTGGAGGGATGGCACGCTAGGGATTAGAAGTGTAGTGGGGCTGGGTGGTGCAGGTCTGAAATTCCAGCATTTGGAAGGTAGAGGCAGGAGCATCATGAGTTTAAGGTTCTTGGCTACAGAGGAAGTTCTAGGTCGTTCTGTGCTATATGAGATCCTAAATGCAGGATCCAGAGGGCCTCTGTGAGGAGACGAGGAACAAACAGAAGGTAGAAAAGCAGAGAAACAGAGCCGAGACCATACAAAAATCCAGATTAACTATGTGTAAGCAATTCCTTGTTCCAAGTCCATCTGTAAGAACAAATAACCTTGTATGCTAAAGTCAACCTCATGAGCATTTCTGTGCTACAGTGTGAGCTTGAAGGTGATTATGTGTCCCTATTTTTCTAGGAACATCTTCATCTAAGAAGTGAAATAATCCTATTTCTGGAAAGCATATAATGGCAGCATATTCGGATGGTTGGTCGTCCTGGTTATCACTGTTTGAAATAGTGTATAAGGCATCCTCTAAATAGGGCCTGAAGTTACCTTTGCTGTATATGTACGACATGTACTACTTAAGTGACTGGATCACCTGTGGTAGCCAAGACATGTTAACAGTATACTAAAGATATATAAGGCACTTAAACTTAGTCCTCAGATTGATACAGAAAATGATGACGTTACATCTATTGCTACAAGATAGAGTATTAGAGGGAATTCAATAGAGGTATGTGAAGTCTTGACTGTCAGTTTCATTGGACGAGAAATCAACTATGAGACACACATCTGGCAAGTCAATGAGAACACATCCAGAGGGATTAGTTGAGGAGGAAAGATGATCCCCAGAGTGAGTGGTACCCTCCGTCAGCAGTCCGGTATAAAGTCACAACCGAGGAGAAAGCAGTGTTGCTCGCTCGTCTGCATCCGTCCCTTTGTTGCTGCTGTTTCTGCCGCCATCATTCACTGACCACAGAATCCACTTGTTTGGCTACTCAGTGTGAACTGAAGGCCAACCGCTGACCAGGAGTCTTCTACACCTTTAGTGCCATTTTGGAGCTTGATGAAGCATCCAGCTTTGTGGACTAAGGAACTAGTAGGTTCTCTGCCTCTCCAGCATGCAATTGGTCATTGTTGGATTACCTTTCTCGCATTGTGTGAGGCATTTATCAAATCTCCTTTTGTAATACACATATAGTCTAACAATTCTGTTCCTCTGGAGAAAGCAGACTAATGCAGTGTATCAAAGACTCCATACTAACCATCGCTTCATTTTCGGATATAGGAATTCTATTCCATGGGGACAGATTCATTTCATAATGACGCTCCATGAAAAATGTTATACAATGAATATATAACATTCAGATGTGCTGATACACTTCCCAGCTCAACTTGTTTGTCATGTTTAAGGATGAACATCAAAATTGGTTTGTATTCTTTAGTTACTAAATAATTCATATTTTGAGGTGATGGTGAATGATAAGGGGATGTTTGACTGTGTGGACAATGTATTACAGATAATTCAACATAGTCAAGTCACTTTTTCTGTGTCCTAGACCACTGTAAGATTTATGTGTAAAATCTAAATATATTCCACCCTGTCTGAAAACAATAAGAATAAAAGTACCCCATTAGCAGAAAGAATTTGTGTCCTGAGTCATTGATCACAAGACAAAGTATTGCCTCTAACCTCCCAAGAGTCACACTGAGACGCTGCAGCATCTCAGATAGCTAACCTAAAGTTGATTAGATAAGGGGGATGTTCCAGCATGGGAACAAACCAGAGACTAAACATTTCTATTTCTCTGATGCTTCCTGCCAGAAGGAGAAAAAGGGACCAGTGACAGGTCACGGACAGTCATAGGACAGCCAGCTAAGTAGTTTGTGACACTCAGAATTCAGATTTCATGCCAGGACAAGTGGCAGGGCATGTATTCATGTGTTCCTCAGCCAGGCCACAGCCAGAACTGTCAGTTCTCTTCATCTTTCATCCAAGGTTTGATTTGGAGAGAATATTCTAAGACTCTGAATAAGAGCTAACAATTCAATCTTCCTACTAGCTTAGAAATTAACTTTCACTGGAACTCTAGATAACATTTTCGTAACATTGCTAGCATTTTTGTAAAATATTTGATACCTATTTTATAATAAAATTATCATTAAAATTATAAAGATGAAAATATAAATCATATAAAACCTCATTGGTTACAAATAACCAACATTATCAGTAATGCATATTTTGTTTTACATTTCATTCAAGCCTTGTTTTAAATGTATTGTATTATTACCTATTTTATAATTACTAAAGCTTTGTAGAACATTTAGAGAAAACAGTAAAACAATGAAAAGAAAGTATAATCACCATAACCCTATCAACCTAGCAATAATTGTTTTCAAAACTGTTTATACTGTTTTAGTTGCCATTCTATAGACACACCATGTATTTAGTTTTACAAATTAAAAATCATGTTACCTTTTTTCTTACAACTTGCTCTTTCTGCTTATCAGCTATTACTCAGTTTAGTCCTTTTTAAGACTTCTGCCTTTGCCTGAATATAATTGGGTTTAGGTTTTGTTGCCTTCATAACTAGTCTTAATTCATCCAAAGTTATCGGAAATATTTCTAATACTAATGACTCCATAGTAGTATTTTATTTTAATGACAATGTTTAGCAATTCTGTCCTTCTAGCTAGCACACAGTGGTGCCTACGATGTTGGCTGAACATCTGGACTGCTCCTCAGGAGCTAGAATCATGACAGTCTGATAGAGTTTCCCTAACTGATAGGGAAGTGGGTGGTCCCAGGTGAAAAAGCACTGGGAGAGTTAGGCACAGAGAGGATTCTAACATCCATGGCTGAATCACAATCCCTAAGAAAAGGGAGTGGGTAGGATTTAAAGCTAGGAAACAGTCTATACTCAAAACTGCTTCTTCAAACACATTACCACGAAGAGAAGAGGTCATTCCTGACTGCTGGTACAGTTGCCAGCTTTTGCTTCTGGTCTTCTCAACAGCCATGGAGAAGGATGGCATGACCAGAGAGGTAGTTTATCACGGTCCCATGGTAACAGTGAAGAAAATGGCAGGGAAAAGTATTAAGTATAGGATAGAAATTGGAAGATGTTTGTTATGCTCTGGACAAGAATAGATGGGGATTCTGGGCAGAGAAATTGAGAAGGGACATTTGAGTGGTGTTTACCATGTTCAAAGGTCAGAAACTGACGTCTGAGTAGATATGAATAAACAGAAGAGCTGGACAGATGGTTGTATTCTTCATCAAGGTAGAAAGCCAAAGACTTTCTCTTGGTTATTGAAGTAGTAAGATGCAATTTTTGACCAAATAGATTCGGAGTGATATAAGTGACACAGGAGAGAGATGAGAGCTGGAGTTGTAGCTTCGAGACTCACTAAGACATGGATATTATTTGAAGATGGGAGAATATGAAGTAGCTATAAGTTTAGAGCACGGGCTCATGGAAAGGTCAGAAAGTATAACATGCTCTGGAAGGTCTGTGGAGACATGGAAAAAAATGAGTGAAGAAGGAGCATTATCGACTTCAAATATGTAAAGAGCCTATCCACTGGTGATAAAGACTAAGACTCACATTGACTCACAGAAGTCAATGGAGAACTGTGCATTAGCTGTTCCTAGTGTTGGGAAGGCACCAGATTTCACTGGCTTAGGAATAATTGGATATTGAATTAAAATTATCTACTTGACCAAATACTTTGAAGAACTGTCAAAAAATTAACTGTAGGAAATTTAAAGAAAAAAAGGATCGAGAGTCTTAATTTAAAAGGACTTTATAGGTGATATTTTTATACAGTGTGAGATATTTATATAAGCTCAAGAGACAAGCCAGAAGCAGAATGGGTATTTGATGAACCAAGAAAAGATTGAGAGAGGCAGCACAGCACAGTGCTTTATAGAGTGTGTTCAATATTGAAAAACTATCTTATATGTTGACAGGTTAGAATGGGATATATAGGTCTATTTGAGAATTAAGAAAAAAGGATATGGAAAATTGAAGTTCACAGTTTCTATGCTCTCTGCTGTAAACTGGGTAAATTTTTAATGTTTATGTAAGGATTAGGTAGCAGAACTGCAGGAAAAATGGGAAAGATTGATATAAATAATGATAAACATAATGTCTAATCTGCATAGCCTGAAACTAGCCACTCTAATTTGAAAAAAAAATCAAGAAAAGATTCTTAAGTCATAAGATACTTATTTACTTTTAGTATGACTTCATAAATTTCATTTGATACCAGATTATACTTGAGAAAGTAGTTATTCAGCATACAATCATGTGCTTAGTGCTATACAAGTTACTAGAGATATATAGATGTCTTACACACACACACACACACACATTTCATAAATAACCCCTACTGATGACTCAATATTCTCAATATTCCTGATAACACAGTCAATATAAAGTAGAACATGTGAATCTTTATTAGAGAAAAGGTCAAGATGCTACAAGGTCTCACCCCAGTTTCTTGGCTTTTTTCTTTAGAAATAACCAGAATTTCCTCTCTAGCTTCATTAAGGGCACTGGGCTCTCTGCTACGAAGAAGAGTATAATGATGAAGCTCCCACACACTGTAAACTTGTGTACATGTGTGGAGTATTTGTTTTGGTTTTTGAAGGCTCATACACAAACGTGGAAGACACTTGGGGCCAGAATGGTAATTCAGTAGATTTCTTGATAATAGAACAACTACTCTATATCCTAGAATGAAAATAACTTGGCCAGTGTATTGTGGTGGTTTATGTTTAATATCAGGAGCCTAAGCAAATGCAGATGATGCTGACCACAGCATTCCAAATTAAAGTGAGGATGTGGTATCCTAGGCAGTGTGAGTCTATGAATCTCCACTCCAGAAACACTAAGGATCAAAGAGGTGGGGGTAAGGGGGGAATGGAGAATGGGTGGTACACACCACTGGTGTGCAGGAGATCCCAGCAGCTGGTAGAGTGTGCCCAGTTTAGAAGTATGCAAGTTTCTATGGTTGCATAATTGCTCTGTTGCGTCCATGAAGGCTTGCTCTTTGTACCCTCAGTTTCATAGGGACCACTGGTACATTATTGGTGATACCAGTAAAATCTGTCCCATTTCTCCTATGAACAAGAAAAGAGTTTTCCTGGAATGGATGTGCCCATAGTGTTCCTGGACCTCTCACAGAGGGTGGCTTCACTGTGACACCCCTTGTTCTTTTGGAAACCAAAACACAGAGACTGTCAAGTGGCCAGGGCTCAATTCTTTTCCCATGCAATATCCATGAGTAAAGGGAAAACATGAACAAAGACTGATGAAACTTAGTGGGGTTGTTCATTTTGACCCAAAGGCCTTGAGATCAGAGACTTGAAAGCAGCTTCTACTTACTGACACAGAATAAATTCATGGCCGCTGTGCAAGCAATGAATCTTATATGGAATACAGCAATAGTCCTCAGATGTGGAAAAGGTAGAAAAGGGTGTAATAATGGTCTGAAGTGAACATTCTCTTAGCTTCATAGACAAGATCATGCTGAGCCCTGCTCACTTCGGGTCTTTTGACTATCCTGCTTCTTTTCTCAGCAGCACATTTCTCTGGATTCTCTGGAGGTAGCTGTTCTGCTTTCCTGATTCTGGGGAAATATATGTGAAGACCCACAATCCAAGCTTGGGAACAGGAGAGTCCCTTTCTTCTATCTTAACAGAGACAAGGAGAATGGAGAAAGCCGGTAGAGGAATCTCCAGCCTAAAGCTGTGGATCCAAGTTCTGTGTTCCAAGTTCTGTGACTCTTTCCCCTTACTGATATCACTCTAATCTTGTGATCTTGCCTGTCATTCCAGCTGCCTGCTTTTGCACAATCACTTTGCAGAATTCTAAGCAAACATCAGAGCTTGAAGCTATGGTCTCATACGTCCAGGGCTTGTTTCCTCCAAAGAATCCCTGGACCAGAAAGCAAAAGAAGCATTTCCCACTTCTCACCCCGGGAGCTGTTCTGCCCTCGCAACCATTGTCCCTCCTGGGCCCTCCTGGGCTGTTTTCCTCTATGCCACCTGGTCTGTACATTTGACCATGTCCTGGGCCCCTAATTCACTGTGTTCTGCCACACACTCCCCCTGCGTGTAATATACTAGCTCCTGGCTGAAGATAAGCATCATTACCTCATAAATTGGTGCTAAGCAGAGCTGCCCTTTTACAGCTATATTTGGTCTCTTTCAGGTTAGAACTGACCCCGGGGAAGTCTAGGTAAGTGTTTTGATTTAAAAGATCTCCTGCTGGGTCACAAGCCAAATAGTGGTGAATGAAAGTAAGTAAAAACTAGTGAGTAGTGTTAAAAAGACTTCAACTGCTCTGCTCAGTGGTGGTTAAATGAACCAGTAAGTCTTTCTCGCCACAAAAATTGATGAAGTGGACAAGTCTGTGAGTGGTCCGTGCAGAGACTCCAGGGTTAGAGGAAGTGGTGAGGTTCCCCTCAATCTAATGCCTTGGCTACAGACAAGTGGTCTAAGAAGTTAAAATTGCTATAAATTTCAGTTTATATAAATTTTAGATATTAAGTAAGATAAATTCACAAAATGTAGATATATAAGATTAGGATGTGTGTAGACATAAACAAACAATTGTCATTTCAATTGATCATTTCTCACACATAAAACTGAATGAAGCATTTGCATTCGAAAGGCTTCTATGGTATCTCTGGCAAACAGGAAAAAGCTGAGTGAAAATTCCCAGTCAACACATTAAAAAGATGTTGGATGTTAAGGCAAAGGCAGAGTCGAAGTTCAGAAAGGAAACAGGGCCTAGGATGGTCTTGCACAATGGAAACCCCTTTCTCAGAAGGCATTGCATGTTCAGATGACATGACACCAGTGAAAATGCCCTTTCTACCAAGGCACTGACTGTCAGGGAAGTTCAGTAGCCTACTCATGAGGGCTTTCTGGGTCTACTTCATTTCAGTTCAAAGTAGCATTGGAGTTCTGCCATGATTTCTGACAATAATATGCAATTATCCATCTTTCTAGAGATTAATTGAGCATCCCACAACACAACCATTGCAGACCCTCACTCCCTTCAGAGAAAGCATCAGGGCACTGGATTAACGCAGTCAGTCCTACAAAACTAATCTACTTCAGAAGTTGATCACAAACCCGAGGCCATAGAACCACTGCTGACCCAGTCCCCGCCACCACTTAAGTGAAGCTGAGTAGTCTGGCATAATGACTCATCAACCTCAGGAAGATGTTTTCCTTATGTTTACTGGCTTATTATAAAGACTACAATGTAAGCAAGAAGAGGATTTGGGGAATGTCCACCCTGTACAGATGGGGTACAAATGGCTGTGGTCAGCTATCCCGAAGTTCCTCAAATGTTGTTCATGATTTTGTGTAGAATTTAATCACTATCTTCACCTCACCCACCACTTCCCAGAGGCCGGTGGATGTGGAAGACACTTCCAGATGTCTAAGTCGTGAATTTTCTGGTGAGGCAAACTAGGAACTCAGGGTCCATTGCCAATCACTGTTGGCAAAGATTAGTGCCACGTCTCTAATGGGATAGAGAGGGGCTCGTTATGAGTAACAAGTGTGCTTTCAATCATAGAACTCATTCAAGGTCAAACTCCTCTGTCTAAAAAACTGTCACATGATTTTGAATGATATTCCTATAGGCTATATGACCAAACTGGCCACAGTTAACTGGATCCCTTTTTGAACAGGGGGACTAGACAGTCCTTCTAGTGTAATCAGTGAGAATAGCTCTGGATAGAGATGGAGCCATGGAGCCTTGCTTCAGTGTAAGCTCCTGCAGTAAAATCTGGTAGCCAGGCACATGTGAGGAAGAGAAGGCATACACAGAATGTCACAGGTAATGCCACGGCCTGAGGCAAAGGAGGAAAACCACAGATAAGCTTAGCTTCTGGAACAGGCTCTCCCCGTTTTCCCTCTCCTGAAAAAGAGGATCTCAGAATGTTCATTCACAGCCATGTTCCTGCTTTTAAACTCCTGCTCATGCAACAAGCATGAGAGCAGAGCTATTCAGACTCTCCAAACATACAGCATCAACTCAACTCACCAGCCATTACCTGCTGAATGGATGGAAAAATCACTATATATACATAAGTACATATATATGAATATATATATATATATAGTGAGACAGGAGTCGGCCAGAAAAGAGGCATCCGGTTACTTGAACAATGATAGAACTTCATAGTCATATGTTAAGTGAAATAAACTGGGCACAGAAGACAAATGCCACATGCTCTCATTCACATGTAGAATCTGAAAGAACTGAAATCATAGAAGTAGACAGTAGGAGCACTCACCAGATGCTAGTAAAAGTAATGGCAGGATGGAGGCTTGGAGGAGAGCTGGATAACAGATAGTAGGGAGGAGCCAAAAAGTTCTACTGTGCTAATGCATAGTAGGCTAACTTTAGGTAATGGTAATATGTTCCATATGTCAAAAAAGCTAGAGGACAGAACTTCAAATGTTCTCGTCACAAAGAGATAAGTGTCTGAGGTCACAAGTACTCTGAATAGAGTCTATGAAGCATGCAGCATATGCTTCTGATGGAAAGAGAACATTTTCTATTTTTTAATACTTTTTTTTTACTTTTATGTACACAAGTGTATCTCCTGCATGTATATAAATGCGCCTATATCCTGCAATGACCATGGAGATGAAAAAAGGGTATCAAATCTCCTGGAACTGGATATACAGATGGTTGTTAGCTGCCATGTGGGTGCTGGGAACCGAATCCAGGTCCTCTGTAAAGGCAGCCAGTGCTTTTAGCTGCTGAGCCATCTCTCCAGCCCTGCATTTCCTTTTTTTAATTTAAAGGCTGGCCTCTGCTAATGCATAGCCTCTCCTTGGCCTCACAACACATGAAGTTCACACATTCTGCCTCACCTTTGAATGTTAAAATCATTTGATTGAAAATAAATACATCCTATAATACTCAATCAAAGGAAGCGTGTGGGAGGCAGCTTGCCCTTGAATTTGTTGTAGAAAGACTTTAGGAAGTGTTAGACTGATTTTGAAGATGATAGATCTTTGTCTCTCAGTCATAGCACAGCACACTAATGTTGGCAAATGAACCAGACAAAAGAAACTTGAATCTTCCAAGTACAGCGTTGAACCGTCCAGAAGATCCATAATTCAAAGACAGTCAAGCATGGCTCTCACATGACTCTACCTATTAGAAGAATCATAAAAATGATAGATGGCAGTGACAGAGACGAGATCTAGGTGAGAGGCATCTGAGGGGAGTCTGCTGCTGTGGAGTGTCAGTGTCAGAGAGTCCCAGAGCCTGACCCAGGAAAGAATAAGTTCATTCTAAGGAGCATTTATTGCAGCAAGGGTGACAGGAGAGAAGCCTGGGAAGATGATCCCAGGAAGTGCTCCTGACACAGGCAAAGTCATGGAACTACAGCTACTTGGAGACTGAGAATTCACTTTCAATCATTAATAAACAATATAACTTAGTATGAGAATGTCTAATGTAAATATTTTGTCCTCAAGATCACCATCTTGTATCAAGGGGGCATTTTTCCTCACTTTCTAGGAAAGCTGAGCTGACTGGCATCCCCACATCTAAGGGGTCTTTGCATATTGTCAGTGCTCTTACTTTCTGCCACAGTGGGCTGCAGCCTGACTACAGGCTGTCACAGGTTTGTTTTAGCCTTTAAAAGTAGAAAGGAGCCTCAGTATACTCAAAATAAACTATTATTCCATATATCCTTACATATATAATGGGTTAAAAGTCCACAGCTCCTTTATCCTGGACTAGTTATTAACTTCAAAATAATTACTAATTAAACATGAGTGGGCTCAAAGCAATGAGTGTTTTGAGATGTTCTTCCTGTGTTCCTTTCATCCTGTGAGACCCAGGACAAGGGTGATGACTGTCCACTGTAAAATTAAATGCCAAGTGGAAAATCTTAAAGACCAATGATGTTGTATGTGCTATGTAGAGAGACATGAGACAGTTTATTCTTGCCAGCACCTGGCTCAGTAGTTTCCTATTCAAAAACACTGAGGCCTGAACAAAGCAAAAGCCTGGCCTTTTATATCCCATTGGTTCCCTTTTACAGTCCAGTTTCTTTGCCCCCCATAAATGGAAACACATACTCTGATTGGATGTCCCATCCTACAGGGTTGTGATAGGGAGAAGCGTGTAGTGCAGTCAGGCACACCATGCTGCAGTGCCTTCTCTGTAGTGCTAAGAGGTTCCTACCATGATGGGACAGCTACATATGGAAGGAGCATTTAATGGCCCTAAGTGCTAGTTTTATCATATGTAAATAGCAATAAGAATCAAAGCATTGTTTTCAGTGTTAGGTGATCACCACTCAATATCTGTGATCTATGCATCACTGTTCTGGTCCCTATCACTGTATTAATCTCTATCCCCAAAGATCTGCCCTTGAAAACCTGCTGAATATATTGATTTCTAATGGGTGTAAAGTGAATATCCATTCTCAGTTCAAAATTATGCAATAGTAGGTCACTACTAATTGTGAGAATGACTTTTCCCACAGGTTTTAATGGGTCAACAGCAATGTACAGACTAAATGAAATATTTCAGTTTCTCTGCACCCTTAACATTTAAAAATTATCCATCTATACTCCAAGAAGTATATATTCTTTTATTTCGATTCCTGATATTTAAATTTCTTGCTGAAGTTTGCGAAGGATGTGACTTCATTGTAAGGTGGCATTTTATTTGGTATAGATTTGTTGCTAGAATCCCTATGGATGAAAACAACTAACCTTAAGAGCTAAGGCAGAAACACAAGAGAATAATTTTCTCTAGAAGTCTCCCTCAAGGAGTGGAAAGAACACTCGTCACTTGTGCAAAATCAAGTGATGCCTCCTAGGGTCTAGCAGAGGAAAATGGATAGAGAGAAAGAGAAGAGAACAGCTTCCTCTCTGAACATTCTCTTGCATTATAGAATGGATAAAACCATGAGCCAATCCTCATCATGATGACAGTCTACGCATCTTCTATGATTTAGTGACTATCCAATACTAGCTGGTATTAAGCTTCAAAATAAAGCATCTTCTATTATTTAGTGACTATCAAATACTAGCTGGTATTAAGCTTCAAAATAAAGCACCTTCTATTATTTAGTGACTATCAAATACTAGCTGGTATTAAGCTTCAAAACAAAGCAGAACGGCAGTTCAGCATCTTAAGTTAATAAAAAGAAGTTCCCAAGACTCTGAGTTATCTGTAGTGCAGCTAAGTTCCTGTCTCACAGAAATTTTTACACCGGAGTCTTGCAGTCTTCCTCTTTAGCAGCCTCATTCCTGGTCCCTGACCCAAGTGTCCTGTACCTCTGGTCACCTCAGGATCTTTATCATTGTGTTCAGTTTCTTGAATCTCAACAAGACAGTGGATGTTAAAGGTATGCAAACAAGACAATTTTTAGTAAGTGATGCTCATATCTCATCTTCTTGGTTAAGCTTGAATTCTCTAACTTGTCATTTATTTGTTTATTTATTTGCTCAGCATGAGGCATTTGTATTTTCCTCCTTACCTCTCCCAGTCTTATATCTATTATTTCTTTCCTGAATATGACAATGCTTACCATCCATCGCTTTGTGACAGGGTGGTTCTTGAATAATTCCTAGTAGAGAGGAGTCTGCTTGTGATTAAGGAATTCTTGGAATCAAAGTTTCTTGCTGAATTCATTTGGGACATGGTTTCCTGCTACGAAACAACTCTCTAGCTCAATACTACTGAGAGTTTCTTATTTTGTGTGAATTTTATCAGTTTACCCAACAAATATTTATTGATCATAGAACACATTTTAATACTGGAATTCAGTTTCAACCTGATTCCTTTTTCTTTCCAAACTTCAGTATCTTTCTTAGAGTTGCCACATAAGTGTAAACGTTGCAGAAACCCAGTTAAATTTGGTTTTCCAGCAAATAAAAGTGTAATATATGAGGTATAGTGACACAAAATTGAATCCAATATAAAATTATGCATTTGATCAAGTGTCTCGTGTTTTACTTGGTCACCCTAATACCAAATGCCAGTGATTTTTCAGAATAAACTTAATCTACTTTTCAATGGGAAAAAATTTTATTGTCACCTTATCCTTCCCATTTAGTAAGCTTTGAAACTGTGTCCCTGCCGGTCCCTCTATATGGAAACAGGCAATGAAAATGACCAAACAAGATCACTCCATGAACGATGAAAACGGTTCATTAACAAACTGCTGGGCTACCGCTCAAAAACAGAGAAATAGCAACTAACAGAAGAGATAGAGTAGGTTTTATAGATCATTGGAGGCTTGGGTAGCTTTCCAAGACACTCTCACCTGGGGCGTGACCACTGGAGGATGAGGGACCTCTAGTATCCTGATAAGCAGGAATTCTTTAAGATACCTGGTTTCTGCTGAAACCTGGTCTCTGCCGGGGTGGGGGTTGTGGGGCTGATTTGCAAAACCTAGTTTCTAAGGAATGCTGGGTTTTGGTTTTGTCTTTCTGGCTGAAGAACTTCTTAGCCCCACATTCTGGGGAGCTTGGCCACACCGCCACCATTTTGGGAACCTAACACCCCCCACTGTCTCTAATTAGAAATTAAGTGCCACAGATAAGTATCTTTTTTCTCAAAAAGTCACCTAAGAAGGTGAAATAACAGAGAAAATAAAAGTTCATCCTCCTAGTTTAATGCGCCTTCAGTCCTTGAGTCCCTGCCTTCACCTCCTGTGTGTTTCTAACTTAACTTTTCTCTAGTTGAGTGTGGTAAACAGCCAGAGCACAGAATGACAAACCTGTGAGGTTGCGTGTAAGGTGGTTCTTGTGTCTGTCTCACTGCCTGTTGTTCCGTGAGACTTGTTGAAGGAAGGCCTGTTATAGCAAATCCAGGATCAGGATAGGGAGTCAGTAGAAAGCACAGAGAAGACAAGTTGACTTAGGCACTTCCAGTTATTTTAATTAACTAGTACAGTAAACTGCAGGAAATCATGGTAACTTTTCCCTTTAAGGTTTGTAATGCTTGATAGCAGAGGCACAGACCAGCTTCTCAATCAAATGCACTTAGTGATTGACACTTGTTTTCTGTGAGATCTTCCTATAGTAAATGATAAATAGCTCTCCCAAAGCAATCTTACTCTCAAAAAGATCATCTCAAAGTACCTTGAAATGCCCAGGAATGAAACTTTAAAAATGGTTTCTATGAACCCCTCTGCCTTTTTGGAACCTTCTGCAGTTGTTTCTAGCATGTCCTCTCTCCATTTACAGGCACCAACATAAACACACACAAAGGGTCAGATAGCACCAGACACCATGCTGCTGAGGTCCAATTCCTGAGCTGCCTGTTGATGCTGTGGTCTCATTTAAAGTCAATTTTCTGAAGAAAATTATGGAATCTGAGCAGCCTGAGCACAGAATATGCCATTATGGGTCAAGAAAGATGCTGGTTCCCATTAGCAAAACGCTGTGAAAATGCACATAGATAACCTGAGCAGCTCAGAACCCGGGTAGCTCCAAGTGTGGAGGGGCCTCTCCACTGTACATTTTTCACTAGGAAAAGTATCCAGGTGCCAGGCTGAATTTTTATCACCTACTTTTATTCCTTAATTAAGCAGAGGAATGCCCTGAGTAGGAGAATTAAATCAAAATACTTTCTTCAAGCCACGCATTTGACAAAACAGCTTTCAGAGGCTGTTTATGAGAATACAACAAAAGACATTAAAATGTCCCAGTCTTGAACACGTGGTCTTTTAAAGGAAGCGTCAGAGCAGGAAGACTTGCAGGAAGACTTGCTAGAAAAGAGTACACCTTTCACAGGTATGGATAAGCAAGTATCCCACTGAGTACGTTCTTATAAATACCAGCTACACCCAGTGTTTCACATCCGCATTATCTCCAGAAGGCTATTCTTTGACTTTGTGGTCTTCGCTAGATTTTCACTTGTTTTCCACATTGTGCTAGAGATGCCTTTTTCAAAACCCTTATTTCACATTTGAGAAAAATCCAATCCTTTTCCATTTTGGAACGATGTCAAATAATTATCAGGAGAAACTTTAATAGTTCTTATTCACAGCGTTACCCATCATTTGTTCCAACCAGGAAAGTTAAATCCAAAAATAATTGGAAGTCACATATCAGAAGGAAACAATTCATGTAGGACTGGTTTTTGAGTTAAAAAAATTATCACAACATTATGTGAACATAAGTTGTCTATTACTGAATTTTGTACAAATTTTTTTAAACATCAGGTCAATTGGACAGAGAATTTTATGATTAAAAAACCATTATTTTACTACTGCTGAAGCAATAGAAGTTATTAGAGGAAAAAACTCTACTCAGAGAATACTTCTACATTTTGTTCAGAGTTCTTATGTTATGTCAGACCTAAATCACCTCAGAAGGTAGACTTCTCTCAGGTCAACCAGATTTTATAATTCAACTTGAATATGTCTCTGTGTTTAATAGTTGTTACAACATGTTTCATATTTAAGTAAGATATTGCACTGTGAATATATCCCAGTTCATCCTAAGTCAGTGTAGGATTTGACCATTTGCTAGGGCTTGTGATATTGTTCATAGTGAGAGCCCTTGTCTAGCATTCATAAGACTGAGTTCCACCCCTGCACTGAAAACAAAACAAAACAAAAAAAGAATCACATTCTTGCCAAGGACCAGAAACGTACAGAGTGCCGTGGAGGACATGGGTTGCACTGCTGGGCTGAGTGCACTGTAGATAAGCCAAGCAAGGGCAATGTGAATGTGATTACATGCAGAAGGCTTTAGGGCAGAGTGAATGAGACAGGGAAATCACCCAGAGGATTCTTTTATGAATTATTTTGGTGTGGCCAAGTCTTCAAATTACCTTTAATGGGTAATGTAAGAGAAGAAGAGTATTCTAGAAATGGAGACCATGTGGTGAACCTAGGGAATAGTTATTCCCACACTCCCTGTTGGATGACCAATAAATTACCTCAGGAAACACGTTGGTGATAGAGACCACATCCTATTCCTTCTTAACCCTATAACAAACATAGGGTAAGCACCCAAGAAGAATTTTTCCATAGAAATAAATGATATGATCTGAAGTTCAATTTCTACTAAATAGAGTGAAATCATGTTTAAAAGTGCATTCTTTTGGATGCAGGCTGTGGAGTCTTCTAGGTTCCCCTAAGTGAGTTAGGTCTCTCTTCTATTAATCTCTTACAAATTTTCATATTTGATTGGGAATTAATCAGCTTGTATGGCACTATGGAGTCAAAAGAAGAAACAAGAAGGCCTATTTTAGATTTGGTATACTTTCGTGTGAAGGAAAAGGTTGTCATGCAGGTAATTTTACATGTATTTTACAAATCAAAAGCCAATAACTCAGCTATGCAATTTTTAGCTGATAACTGGGCAAATAGTGGAAAGTTCAGAAAACAATCAGAAGCACATTTTGATGGCTTTTATTCTTTCTGGTGGTCTATGCTGTCCGCTACAATGTTGGCTTGGCAAGATGTCTGCCTAAATGAAAATCCTGTCTCCTGCTCAATGGGCCTTTTAATTAATTAATAATGATGCAGAAGAGATTGGCCATTGACCTAACCCAGGGTCTGGCACATGAGTAGGAGCTGAGCATCCACATTTGACTGAATTAGTACTGTCAAATCAGAAGTAGTGGCGTGCAGAATTTGAAACGCATGTTCAGCTTAGGCTTCATTCTGCCTATGGTACAGTTTCCTGTTCTTCAAGTTCCATACCGATATCAAACACAGAAATTAATACCCTTATCACAATATTCCTAAGAAAGGCAACCAAGCTGATGAACAAGAAAATGATTTCAAAATAGAAATTATAAATATGATCAAAGAACTCAAAGAGGATATGGATATAACACTAAATAAAGTCTATGAAAGCACAAAGAGTTAGTTGAAGTAAGTAAAAAGTATCCTAGATACAGAATTAGAATTCAATTAAAAGATAGACTGAAAAAGTCAAACTGAAATAAAACTCAATATGAAAATTTCAGAAAATCAGACAAAAAGCACAGAAGGTATCAAGTAAAAAAGAGATTATTAGATCTTAAACACAAAATAGAGGAAATGGATCAATCAGTTAAAGAAAATGTTAAATCCAAAATAACTCAGGAGAGGCTGGAGAGATGACTCTGGTTTTTGAGCACTGGCTGCTCTTGCAGAAGACCTGGGTTTGAATCCTAGCCCCCACATGACAGCTAACAACCTTCTTTAAGGTTTCTGATACCCTTTTCTTTCCTCTATGAGCACTGCACAATATGGGTGCATTTATATACATGCAGGTAGAACATTCATACACATAAAATAAGAATTTATTGGATGATTAAAATAACCCAGAAATGAAATATGCACAGGCTCTGGGACACTATAAAAGGTCAAATTAATGAATCATAGATATAAAAGAAGGAGAAGAAATCCAGGTCAAGAAATCCAAGGAGCACAAAAAATTTCAACAAAATCATAGAAGAAATTTCCCAAATATATGGAAAAACATATCTAATAAGAGGCAAGAAACGCAGAACAAAGTAGACATGACAGAAAAGATACTCCCATGTCAAATAAAAGTCAAAGACCAAATATGGAGAAAAAGAGAAGATATTAAAAGCTGGAAGAGAGAAAGACGGAGTCATATATAAAGAGAAAAAAAATGTATAATCAGAAAAATAGATGGTTTTTCAATGAAGACTATGAAAGCCAGAAGAGCTTGGACGGATGTCCTAAAAGGCAAGAAGAAACACAGATGCCATCTCAGACTATTGTATTCAGTGAGTGAAATTATCGGTTGTAATCAAAGGAGAAAATCTTTTCATGATAAAAAACAAAGTTAAGGAATTTATGTTCTCTAAGTTAGCTCTACAAAAGATACACATCGTGATATTTTTTATCTGAAAAGAAGATCAAACATATGTTTGATTAAACAGGGAACAAGGAATAAACAAGTTTAGAATAGTTAATCGAAAAATTTCTAGGAAAATACTACCACCACAACCACACAACAGGAAATAATAAACTTTGGTCACTAACTCAAGGTTAATGGTCTCAATTCTCCAATTAAAAAAAATCAGACTAAACAGATTGGTTTAGAAAACATGACCCATCTTTTGCTGCCTCTGTGAAACACACCTCACCATCAAAGGTAGACATCATCTTAAAGAAAAATAATGGAAAAATAATTCCAAGGAAATGGAACCAAGAAACAAGAAGGTATAGCTATTCTATCTGACAAAATAGACTTCAAACTAAAACTAGTCATAAGAGAAAGGGAAAGAAATTCCATGTTCCTTAAAGGAAAAATAAATCAGCCAAGAGAACAGTGCAATCTTAAAAGTATAAACACCTAACATACGGGCATTCAATTGTAAAAAAATAAAACACTGTTAGATGTAAAATCATAGATATTCCACATAACATAGCGAGAGTGGGTGACTTCAATATCCTATTTTCATGGATAGACAGGATATCTTGACAAAAAAATCATAGAAACTAAACAACACTTCACAGAGTGAAAATTGGGTCAAGGTGGAAATTAAAAAAGAAATCTAGGGGCTTGAGATAGCACTGTGGTTAAGAGCAGTGGTTGTTCTTGCAGAGGATCCAGGTTTGATTCCTAGCACCCACATGGTGACTAACAATAATGCATAAATCCAGTTTCAAGGGATCGTATGCCCTCTTCTGACCCCCACAGGCATTTCATGACACAGGTGCACTTACACACATGCAGGCAATACACTCATATACATAAAATAAAATGAAAATAATAAAATATTTTAAGAAAAGAAAGAAATATAGAAATTGCTAGAATTGACTGAAAAAGAAAACACAACATACCAATATCAATGGAACAAAATGAAGATGATCTGAACAGAAAATTTTATAGTATTAACTGTGCACATTTAAAGTATGGCAAGATCAAACATTAATATCTTAATGATGTACCCAGAGCTTTGGAAAAATAAGTAGATTCAACATCCAAAAAGGAGTATGTGGGAAGGAATTATCATAAACAGTACTGAAATTCCTGAAACTGAAACAAAAATAATAATAAACTAATCAAGGAAATAAAAGATTGTTCTTTGAAAAAATTAACAAAACTGACAAAATTTTAGTTAAATTAACCAAAAGGAGAATTGGATTCAATTAATAAAATTAGATACAAAATGGAAAACATTGCAATATATATTAAGGAAATTCAGAGAATCATGAAAATATACTTTTAAAATCTACATTCCACTAAACTGGAAAGTATAAAGGATGTAGACGAATTTCTAGATATGTATAACCTACCAAAATTATATCAAGATGAAATAGATAGTTTAAGTATCTCCATAACAACCAATGAGTTAGAAGTATAAAGGATGTAGACGAATTTCTAGATATATGTAACCTACCAAAATTATATCAAGATGAAATAGATAGTTTAAGTATCTCCATAACAACCAATGAGTTAGAAGTGATAATTAAAATTTTTACAGCTAAGAAAAGTCTAAGACCAGATGGATGCAGCACAGACCATGCCTTCAAAGAACTAGCACCAATATTCCTCAGATTACTCCATTTAATAGAAGATAAAGGAATACTTCCAAATTCTTTCATGAAACCAGTATAATGCTGATATCCAAATCAAACAAAACCCAATGTAAAAAGAAATTATAGGCTGAGCTCTCTGACAAATTATATGCAAATATTTTCAATAAAATACCTGTGAACTCACTGCCAGAGCACATCAAATGATCATTTGCCATGATGAAGTTGGCTTCCTCCCAGAGATGCAGGGTTGCTTCAATATATATAAATCATTAAATGTAATCAAGCACATAAACAGGCTCAAGTACAGAAACTACATGATTATCTCATTCAATGCAGAAAAGACTTTTGGCAAAATCCAACATCACTTCATTATAAAAGCCATGGAGAATGTAAGAATATAGAGCACATGTTGCAACAAAATAAAGGCAATATATAGCATGCTGACAGGCAATGTCATGGTAAAGAGACAAGAACTCAAAACATTTCAACTAAAGTCAGGATCAAAACATGAATGATAAATTTCACCATTCCAGTTCAATATACTGCTTGAAATCTTAGCTAGAGCAATGTAATATGCAAACGGATACAAATAGAAAAGAAAGAATTCAAAGTATACATATTTGTAGGTTATATGACTCCGTTCCAAAAAAAAAAAAAAACACCCTAGAACCTCTGTCAGAAAACTCTTGCAGCTTATAAATACATTCATCAAAGTAGCAGGATATGCGATTAACAAACAGTCAATAACATTCCTCTAAACAAATGGCAAAGATACCAAGAAAGCAAGCAGGGAGCAATCTCTTTCATAGTAGAACCAAAAACTATGTATCAGGAATAGCCCTAACCAAAAAAGTGAAAGGCTTGAGTAACAAAAATTTTAAAACATTGAAGATATTGAAGAAGATACTAGAAGATAGAAAACTCTGCCGTACACATAAATCAATATCAGGACCAATCAATATTTCTGATACCAGGACTAATATAAGGAAAATGGTTATCCTACCAAAAGCAATCTACATATAGATTCAACATAATCCCTATCAAAATTACACTTCACATAAATTGAACAAATAAATCTCAAATTTCATATGGAAATGCACAAAGCACAGGATAGCCAAAATAAACCTGTACAACAGAAGATCTACTAGAAGCATCACAATCCCTGATATTAAGTTCTGCCACAGTGCTATAGTAATAAAACAGCATGGTAGTGACATGAAAGCAGACATATTGATCAACAGAGAACTGAGAAACCAGATATGAGTCCATGCACCTACAGCCATATGACTTTAGACAAAGAAACCAAAAATGTACATTGACACAAACACAGCATACTCAACAAAATCAAACTGCATAGTTATATGTAGAAGGAAACTAGATCCACATCTTTACCATGCATAAAATTCAACTCTATATGGATGAAGATCCTCACCATAAGACATGATACTATGAATCTGATAGAAGAGAAAATGTGGAGACTTATAGGCACAGGTAAGGACTTTTTGAATAACACCTAATGTTATTAGGCTAATAGACAAATGGAACTATATGAAATCCAAAAGCTTCTGTATCACAAAAAAGTCATCCTTTGAGAGAAGAAGAATACTTAAACAGAAGCATTGGGACAATTTCACCAGAACTTAAAAAATCCTCAGGGCAGGCGTGTGGTGAATCTTGGCAGCTGCCTTGAAGAGGAGAATGGAGGCGAGAAGGAAAAAGTTATAAAGCTGTGCTAGTTTAGAGACATCACACTAGTTTACAGCCTGCATGGAGACCAGATACATGGTGAATGAGCAGATACATGGCGGAGAGGAGAAGGGAGTTTTAGAGGAAAAGGGTGGAGACACTCAACATGTTGGGCAGCCCAAAGTGTTAAGGGAATCATGGATAGAGGAGGTATAAAGAAGAAAAGGATGGATTATGCATTTCTGAATTCTTCAGAAAATCAGGTAAAACTTATGGAGACCTCATATCTGTAATCAGGGTTACAAGAACTGTACTATGTGGCTGAAATTGGGGTAGAAAAAGTTTACCATTTAATTAATGTACTGGGTATCCCACCTGTCTCTTTAGCATAACTAAAGGTGAACCCACCCTCCTGAGGGTGATCCTGTGACTATTTGATTGACCACTGAGACTAAAGCTGGGTCTTCTCCAGACTAGAGATTTTATAATCTTCTTGACTGGTTAATCTTATAAGGTTTTTGGGACCCTAACATTAGCATGTGTAAGATCTGCTCCAACTCAAGCCACACAGAATTTCCTCTTGGAGGAGGAAAAGAAAAAGAGACTGAGGAAGAAGAGTGTGAGTGAGAGCTCAGGGCCCAGAGGAAAACCCCAAGAGGTTTACACCTAACATCAATAAAACCTTGAGACAAGAGGTTTGCACCCCTCCACATGAGCAATAGGTCATGAGGATCAGAGATCCCTGGTGGAGTACAGGTGGCCAGAAAGCCTGTTAGTATGCTGGGAAGATGCCAATTTTCCTAGCTGAGATTCTTTGGTGTTTGGTAGCTGTTGGGAAAGTAAGAGTTAGTTTTCTTAAAGAATGTAAACCCTGGTAATTTGACCAAGTTTCAGAGCAGGTTCTAAACCCAAGAGTATTTGGAAAATACAAACTGGACCCAGTAGGAGGTAAAAATAGATCACAAAATTGAGTAAGTAAGAGGTGGAGGTGGATCTGGAAGATGAGAGGAAGAGGAGGTCAAAATACATATTATGAAGTTCTTGAAGTATTAAAATATTTTAAAATGACTTAGAGACTAAAAATTTTATGTTTTATTCATTTACAAAATGACCCACCTAAGGCCTACAATCAAATTATATGCATCTAATGCAAATATAAAAAATATTTCTCAAAACTGACTTTGCAAGTTTTCTCATTAAATTTTCCTTGTCAGAAAGCCACTGCCTTAGTTACTCCTTTCTATTAGAATTATTCCTCCATGAAGCATTCCTGCTAAACCTTATAAGTAATTGTGGAACTCGTTTTACTGAACAAATATTTAAATCCACTAGTAAAATCTGGCCTATAATCATCAGTCCTCTGGATTGGTGGTCAAATAAACAAATGACACTATAAAAAACCAATTTTCTAAATTGACTAAAGTTTCAACATGCTTTTTTATTAAATATTTAACTTATTACTTTTTATATTATGTGTATGTGTGTCGAGCGCAAGTGTGTAAGTGCACCCATGTCATGCAATGTCCATGGAGGTCATAAGAGGGCATTGGATCCCCTTGAACTGGATTTATGGGCAGTTGTTAGCCACCATGTGAGTGCCGGCAACTGAACCCCAGGCCCCTGCAAAGAGTAATCCGAGCTTTTAACTGCTGAGCTATCTCTCCAGCCCCAAGCTTCAACATTCTTAACCAAAGACATTCCCATTCATTCTTATAACATCTACTCCTATTGAACATCAATTGTATCATAAAATAATTTGTGGGTGTTTTTAAAAAACAGAAGAAGAATTATGCAAGTTAACTCTAATAAAGGAAAACATTAAATACTAAACCCAACTGAGGGGTAGTCCTTCCCGTCCAATACTCTCAAACCGTTTTCTCCCCTTATTCCGCCTTTGGATATCATTCTGCCTTTGGATTCCCCTCATAGAGGAAAATCGGCATCTTCCCAGCATACTAACAGGCTTTCCGGCCACCTGTACTCCACCAGGGATATCTGATCCTCTCACCTATTGCTCATGTGGGGGGTGCCGTCTACCTCTTAATGCATACTTCCTTTTTCTCCTCTTTCGTTCGTTTCTCCCCCTACTCTTTTCAATGGGAATCTCAAAATCTAAAGAGGTTTCCATCACACCCCTAGCCTGTCTCCTCAAATCCCTCCGTCCCTTTGTGACTCCTAGTCATTGTGGGATCTAAGTGCCTTAAATTCCTCTGCACCGATGCTTGGCCCCAAAATAAGCTGTACAATGGATCCCTTTGGCCTGATTCCAGTACCTTAGATCTTAACAGCCTCCGCTATTTAGAGAACTTTTGCCAAGATACTGGCAAATGGTCTGAACTCTTATGTCTCCGCCTCCTTCGAGTTCCATTCTAACCCGTCTTTATGTGCCCCCGCCTAGCAGCCGGGTCCTTCTGGCTAAGTTCTCTCCTCCTCTCCTCTGGTTCCTCTGCTGTATTCTCCCTCCTCTGGGTCAGCGCTGGATCCTGAAGTCATTGATGACCTTACTCCAGGCCCCCAATTGTCACGCTTCCTCTTCTTCCCAATCTTCCACCTTGTCCTTGCCCTAGTCTCCTCACCCAGTTCCTCAGCCCCTCCCCCTGACTCTCCATCCTGGGCTGTAGCTGTCCCAGATCCTCCCCATATTTCTCCCCATCCCTCTCCACCTTCCGAGCCTTCACTGATCTCCCCTCGCACTCATTCCTGCCGCTTGGTCTTTTCCCACTCCACAAGGTAGCAGGGGCAGAGGGGGTTGTCAGGGTTCATATTCCCTTCTCTCTCACTGACCTCTCCCAAACCGAGAAGCGCCAAAGCTTCTTCCCCATTGACCCTGCCCATTAAATCAAGGAATTCTGTTATCCAACCCATTCTCACTTCTACCCCAACCCCTTATGAGAGAATGAGTCTGGGTGGTGGCCCAGGCACATGTGGATGAGGTTCATCTGACCAACCCAACTCATCCAGTAGGGACAATTGCTGTTCCAAGGCAGGACCCTGGATGTGATAACCAGACCTCTCCCCTGGGACAGGCAAGTCAGGAGCCTGGGCTTACAGCAAGGGAATCCAATGATTACCTGTATAATTGCAGAATTCCAGAAAACATCCCATGAAGTTGTAAACTTTGACAAACTCTGCCTAGTGACTCAGTGCCCTGGGGAAAATCCAGCTGATTCATGGCCCACCTGACTAAGGCCCTGGTCCAATACACCAAGCTAGTCACGAACTCTTGGGAAGGGATTCTGGTTTTGAATACCTATTTCCTCTCCCAATTAGCCCCAGACATTAGAAAAAGAAACTCAGACCATTAGCGAAAGGGCCCCAGATCCCTCAGGAAGATCTGCTTGAAATGGCCTTTAAGGTTTTTAATAACTGAGAGGACCAATAAAAGACAGACAAGGCCACTCCAGATAAAGAAAAATACCAGTTACTGGCTGCTGCCCTGAAGGCTCCTCCAAAGAAGACTACAGGACCCACAGGGGCCCAACAACCCCCTCCAGGACCCTGCTTCAGATGTGGTAATACAGGGCATTGGACCAGAGGCGTGCCCCAACCCTCGTATACCATCTGGACCCTGCCCTCAATACAGACAGCAGGCCATTGGAAGACTGACTGTCTTTCGTTGCCCTGTCCAGGAAGGCCAACCGTTTCCCTCACCCCTCCTGTCAATCAGGGCTCCATTACAATCTTTTGGACCTGGCAACTGAAGACTGATAAGGCCCTGGCTCTTCAGCCCCTGTTACTTGGTTGGCAATCACCATGGAGGGACCCAGGGTATTGGCTACAGTGGCAGATAAGGCAATTTCATCCGTTCTCCACACAGAGGTCATGGATCTGTCCTTCTGTCTTACTCCAATAAGACTTTTCCCTCACAGATCTCAGTGGTGGGAATGGATAGTTGTTTCTATTGTCCCAGCACCATGGCTCCACTTTTCTGTGTGTGTTTTGGGGATACCCCCTTAACCCATTCATTTCTAGACATGCCCCTTGTTAGGAAAGGATTTCATGCAAATGCTCGCTCTTTCCTTGTCCCCTCCCTCCATCCTCCTATTCTCTCCCACTCCCCCATCACTGCCTGATGAAACCTGGACCTTCCCTGAAAATGAGGTTGATCCCATAGTATGAAACATCTCCCAGGACTAGCCTTCCACCACTCACCAATCAAATCTCTTTAAAAGACCCCAGAATCTTTCCCCATTGACCCCAATGTCCAGTTGCTCTTAAACGTAGGCAAGGTCTCAAACACATAATCCAATGCCTCTTAAAGGCTAAACTTCTCCAACCCACCCACTCGCATTATAACACCCCCACACTCCCTGTACTCAAACCAGATGGCTCCTATTGGTTGATACAGGATCTCTATCTCATTAACTCGGCTGTGGACCCCATACACCCTAATCTCCACACCTTTCTCTCTCAGATTCCCTCATCCACCATCTACTTTATTGTTCTTGACCTCAAGGAGGCCTTCTTTTCTATTCCCTTACACTGGATTCCTACTACCTTTTTGCCTTTACCTGGGAAGATCCTGACTCAGGGAATGTTTCCCAGTTAACATGAACTGTCTTGCCCCAAGGCTTCTGAGATAACCCTCATCTCTTTAATCAGGACCTGGCTCAGGACCTGGCCACTTTACATCTCTACCCTTCAACACTCTTACAGTATGAATGACCTCCTTCTTTGTTTCCTGTCTCTTCAATTAGCCCACCAACATACTAATCTTCTTCTTAACTTCTTGAGTTAAGTAAGGAACACAGAGTCTTTCCCAACAAGGCCCAGCTCTCTCTCCCCCAGGGGAAAATACTTGGATTTCCTTCTCATTCCCACTTCCCAACATCTGAACATAGATAGGAAAAAACACTTCCACTCTCCAACACCCCCCACCAATAAAAGGGAAATTCTATCCTCTCTGGGCATAGCCAGATTCCTTCAGAACCTGGGTCTCCAACTTTGCTCTCTTGGCAAAGTCTTTCTATGATACAAGTAAAGGGGACTCTTCCTAAGCCTTAGACCCACAGGGCCCCATCACATCAGCCTGAAAGAACATCCAACAAGTTCTCCTCGTGTCCAGCCTTGGCCCTTCCCGACTTGAAATCTCCCTTCCTTCTCTATGTGATAGACAGTGGGGGTATGGCTTTGAGGGTTTGGGGTCAAATGAAGGCATCCTTGTAGTCTACCTCTCTAAACAACTAAATATCACCATCACATTCTTCCTTAGCCACCCTGGTTCCCTCAAAGCTCCAGCTTTTCCACACCACTTTCATTGACAAGTCCCTTGCTAACACTCGCCTCCTGCCCACCCCTCAGTCTGGCTACTCTTCCTCAACGTATGTCCTTGACACACTTCTGTTTGGAAATGCTTCAGGACCTTACATACAGGGAGCCTCTTGTCTCCCTTGAACCTCTGCTCAATGCAGAGCTGACCTGGTTTGTGGGTGGGAATTCTACCCTGACTCATACCAGGTCCCACCACACAGGATATGCTACAGTTTCTCTTTTCAACATTATTAAATTAGGACCTCTAACCTCTGGAATGACTTCCCAGAGGTCAGAACTCATAGCTCTAACAAGAGCTCTAACCTTCACAAAAAGAAAAAGGATTAATATTTTTACAGATTCTAAATATGCCTTCCATATCCTTTACTACCATCCACAGTTTGGAAGGAAAGGGGACTACTCACAACCAGACGGATGCCCATTACCAATGGCTCCCTAGTACTTAGACTCTTGGAGGCTTATCTTCCTTCCAAGGCAGCAGTGATACACTGCAGGGGACATCAGCCTACTACTAGGCCCACTGCAAAACGGAATGACTTCGCCAACCAGACCGTACAAGAGGCTAGCAAAACCCCTTCTCCTCTTTCTGATGTCCTTTTTCTAGACCTGACTGGGATTCATCCCTCCTACCCCACCGCCCCTACAGAAACAATGTCTCCTTGCTCAGGGGGCCGCTTAGGGACGGGGGATGGTTACTCCTCCAAGATAAGTATTACCTGCCAGATGACCAGGTATTCTTCATCCTTCTGCACCTACACAACATTTTTCACCTCAGTCCTAAACCACTCTTCAAATTCTTGAACCCATTCTTCTTTCCTCCCAAATTATTCTCTTTCTTCACTGAGGCGACACAGTCCTGCAATTCATCCGCCTCCATCATTTAAACCCCACCAACACCAAGGGGTCCTACCAGGAGTTGACTGACTCCTTGACTTCACTCAGGTGCCCACCAGTAAAAATTTTAAATATCTCCTGGTTATAGTCAACACCTTTTCTGGATGGATTGAAGCCTTTCCCATAACAGGAAATGGCTTCCCATCCATAGATGGGATGCGGTGACCTCCCATCTCCTCCAGGAAATCCTCCCTCACTTTTGTTTCCCCATGACTTTTAATCTGACAATGGCCCAGTCTTTGTCTCCAGATTGGTCCAATCAGTCTCTCACTCCTTGGGGATTACCTGGAAACTTCACATACCTACTGACCTCAGTCTTCTGGAAAGGTGGAGTGAGCCAGTGCTCTCCTCAAGGCCCACCTTACCAAGATGTCAAGAGAGCTACACCCCTCTTAGGTTCAACTTCTTCTTTCGGCTTTAACTAAACTTTGGACAGTACCCCAGACCCCTACTACTTTCCCCATTTGAGCTTATATATATAGGATACCCTTCCTCCTGGGATACTTAACACCACAGGACCCAACTTAATTCCATGAATATATTCCAGTTGTTGTGCTTATAGATTTGAACAGTGGAGTCTGACTGATCAGAATCACAAGGCTCAACTCCTCCATTTCACTGAATGTCCATTGTCCTGCCCATCTGTTTCTCTGTCATTTGATACATTCACTTCCTGCACTCATCGTTGTCCAACTAAAAACTCTTACTATGAAAATAATCCAAAACACTTATGCTTTATAGAAGGACTGCCAGGACCCAGGGGAATGGGAGGCCCCACGACAGAGGTGACGACGGAGGTGCATGCACCATTAGGTGCCCAGTGGGGGAATACAGCCTCAACAATTAACTTCCAGTTCAGGTGATAAAAATGTCACTTTCAAAGCTACTGACCCTCAGGCCCGGTCCAGAGACAGAGTGGCAGCAGCGGGTATACATTACCCAGGGGGTTTCTACTCCACCCTGGGGAGAATTAAATTTTTAGAAAATCATCCCGACCTCAGAGACCCTCACAGTCATCAACATGACCATACACCAAACTCTCCAACATTTCTGCCACCTTAATACAACTCTCAGTTTTTCATGGGACGCTGTCCTCTCTCTTTCACTAACTCTTCTACAAATCTTCTTCATACTCCCTCCAGGGGTCACCTCTGCTGGTGTTTAATGTCTCTGCAAAAAATATCTCTCATTTCATACCAGATCTAATTCTACAATGTCCCCTACCTCCACACCCTCTATATTAATCAAACTGAATTTGGGGCAGCAAATATCTCAGAGTGCCCAGTCTATTCTAACTGAAACATAACAATCTCAGATAACCTCACTCTCAGCCAAGGCTTATTATTTCTGTGTTCAGCCCTGCCCTACTCCTGTGTCTCTGCCCGTATGTGGAGCTTCTGCAATCCCAAAACTTTAGTACCCTGCCTTACCCTTTTTACCCCTGGGGGAGTTCAGGAACTTTTTATCACCTCAGTCTGGGCACATGTTTCAGGTTGTTTCACTGACCCATGAAAAGAGAGAGGCCACCTTAGAGGTACTGGTGGGAATTAGCCTGATATCAGCAGTCTTTGCTACTGGGCTTGTGGCAGGAAGTTTGGGGCATGCTTTAATCTTGGCCAGACAGCTCTCTCATGAAATCCAAAACCTTAATGAAAAATTGACAACCACAGTAGAGGCAACTGCCCAATCCCTCCAGGTCCTGCAGCAGCATCTGTCCTCGCTGGCAGAGGTCACCTGTCAAAACAGAAGGGCTCTCAACTTACAGCTGAAAAGGTGGAAGTGGAACGTGTCTTCCTAGGGGATGAATGCTGCAATTGTGTCAATGAATCAGACAAGGTAAAATATAACATCCAATGCCTCCACAAGGTGGCACGGGATCTTTCACAACTCTCCTGAAGCCACCACTCCTTGGGATGAGGACTACTTGAGGATTTGATACCATGGCTCTTCCCTCTACTAGGGCCATTAATCAACTAGTAGCCATTTTGTCACTAGTTCTACCCACTCCTGAGCTGGGCACTAGTCCCCTGTACTTCTCCAATAAAGTTTGTTCTCATGGCCCTCGCTTTTCCTTCCATTGCCTTTTTCAGAACACATGAACGTTACTCACAGTGAATTCCCAGAAAGGAAGAACTAAATGAACAAGACCCAAATAGCTCCTCAATTAGTAAAGGCACAATATCAAACACACTGTTCAGCTACAGCAAGAAGGGTCTTTCTAACTTCTAACCATCTCTTATGCTGTGGTACTTCAGGGATTAAATTACTGGATTTGTGTGTGTGTGTGTATTTTTTTTAACCTTACATGTGTGACAACTGCTTATGAGAACATATCCTGTGTGTGTATGTGTGTGTGTGTGTGTGTGTGTGTATATATATATATATATATATATATATATATTAACCTTACATGTGTGCCAACTGCTTATGAGAACATATCCAGGGGAACTTCAGGAAATCTAGGTGTACTCATCTTCATCTACACTGGTAACTGAGAACCCCAAGAAACTGAACTCATAATCCCTCTGACAACACTTCTAGTTCAGTCTCTTTTCATGTATTTCTTAAATACTTTTATATTTAGATTTTTTAAGCTTTTCTTACATACTGAAATCTGCTCTGGTATAGTTTCTTGAGCAAAAGGAATAATCCTAATTTTTGCTTTAGTGAAAATGCAAATGGAGATAACAACATATGCTTTCATTAATCGTGATTTTGGTGTGATTGCTTATTTACCTAGACCTTGCATTTACTTAAACTAAGACTTTATGTCTTAAAATATTCAAATATTTCAGTACCTTCACAAAAGAATTCTCTCATTATTCAGTGTAATTTGGATATAAAAGGGGCCTATTACAACTTTTCCAAAAAAAGCTCCATGCAAAAGGTACTTATATTTTTTTATATAAACTCCTATAGCCTAAAACAATAGAACTTCTCACAAGATAAATGAGAATAAAAATTGGGACAACTCAATAGGATTTCCATGGATATTGTTATACAAATTCCTAAATATAATGGTCAACTTGTTAAAACTGATTGTATTTCATGTTACAGCATAACCCATCCTTGTGACTATTTGTCCTACCACTGTGGCAGCATAACCCACAAGGTGGTGTCTAACAATATCTACCAACCACACCAAGTTTAAAGAGCCTACAAAGCTGATTAAAAGATGAGAACTTTGTCACTGGAGAAAGTTGGAATAGTACAGATCCAATGCCAAAGTGTCACCTTTAACTATTTTTAATTTACTGAATAGATATTCATTGCTCAAGTATGTAACCGACCTGATGTTCTTTGATGACCAGGAAAAACCTTTAGAATATATTCTTAAAAGACCGCTAGCTTCCACCAAACCCAAAGAAAGAATGTGATCAGAAAGCATCTAAAGCCTATAACAGAGATTCCCTGTTTCATTGTAACTTACCTATCCAATGTCCCTGCCAGTTTACTTAGTAAATGGCTTGGATTATGACTTTCTTTTGATCGTGACTATAAAAATTCACACAACCACTTTCACAGTACAACATTTTATTTGGGGCATCCTATATCTATGCCCCGAGGTCATGGTCACTCATTTGACTTAGAATGAATTATCTCCTCTTTTTGAGGGAAAGCTATATTTTGCATTGACACTGATATAATCCACAAAATGGATTATAAAATATCAGATACTATTATTAGAATCTATAACATATATGTGGTGAAGTTTTATTATGTGAAATGTTTCATAACTTTGTGTGTTGCATATCAATTTCTTCTTGGGTATGGCTATCCCACCTAGAGGGAAAATCATTAAGATGAAGAAAATCATTAAAAAGTAGGTAAACAAAAAAAAAATGTCTAAAGGATATACACAACTCAGAAGCCTCAAGAAATCCATGAAACTGACCAGATTCAAGTCTCCTCCATCCCTATGCACACATAAGCCCTAAAGATTGCTGAGAGCCAGGCAAGCTGAGTTTCCTTAAAGAAGACCAGCTGAGCAGCCTGGAAGAAGCAGATGAAGGACTATATTTAACACTTTCCCTTTTACATATCCAGCAACCGCCAAGCAACAAGAACAACTCTGGCTTGAAAGTAATATTTCACCAACGTGTAAGTTCTCATTCCCTTTTCTTGTGTTGCTTTTCCCATCTATAGCTCAAAATCCCCCATTCTCAAATGTCTCAAACACCCTTCAGCAGTCACTTGAATACTTTCTGAGTTTTTATTACCTGGCAATTTAACTGCATCAGAATTCATGATCCTTATAGTCTTGAGAATCTTCTGGCAAGTCAATGTAAAATACATTTAGCTAATGACTCTGCTGTTCTGCTGTTGGTTAGCTATTCATATGAGATGCAATTATTGTGTTTACTTCCTCATGCAATGAAAACCATTAATGGCAAAATCCAGTCATTAAGACTGGATATTATGGAAATTTGGAGTGATTTTTCAGTAGTTTTTCACCCAGGCTTTGCATATTTGGAGAATAACAAAGCAGCATTATTGACTCTTTCCTTAGGAGTTAACACAGGTCATTTCTAAATTCAAACAATTAAAATATTTCACAATACTAAAACATTCTCAAAAGACACTCTTATTTTTCTCTAGAAATATGGCTTAAACTGAGAACTATATTTTTAACTGTTTTCAGGTTAGTAGATGCCATTTTGTTGATAAAATGGAACTTGGCTTCAATCCCTTCACAGAAGAGGCCAAAGGAGAATTCTTTAATGTATATCAGATAAAACATTTAGTGTTGTATATGGATTTACCAGTGATATGGTTTCCCATATTCTAATTGGCAAATAAAGGATAAAAAACTAGCAATTTCCTATCTTGCACAATGATTCCCAATGTAGATCATCTGGCCAAGCACATTATTGAGGACACAGGAGACTTGGACACAACTACCATAGATCAGTAACAACAGAAACCACTTCTGATGAATAATTACATGAGAAATCAGAAGGTTTATTGAAATGCTTATTTTACCTTATGCAGTTACTCATAGATTGTGGAAAGCACACAAAGTCTCATGTACCCTAAAAGTGTTAATTAAACAATCAGTTAATGAATTCAGCAAATATTTGTTGTGAGATTATTTCAAACAACTGTCTAAAATGGCAGATATATACCTTTCCGCTCCCCTACCACCTGAGCAAATCCAGCTTCTCCCTACCCCACTTCCTGCTCTTCTAGCCTTGGGCACAGGCCGGCTTCTCCTCTCAGCACCCTAGATTCCAAGACTACTCTTTTAATCTGGACGCCACCACTGTGTCTTGAATCCTGTTAAGAATAGCTCAATTTTTCAGCCAAGTTTGTTAGAGCTTTCACAGACTGCCTCCACCCCCAATTTGCCTTTACATTCCTGTGACCTCCCACCTATTCGGCTGTCTCCTCTCTCAACCTGCTTTGGATTTCTGTACACAGCCTTCTTCACTAGGGTCCAGACCTTTGAAAACTGCCTGAGAAAGACTGAATTCAACTTCTGCCTAAGAATTTTCCCAAACTCTGCTGTGCCTGCTGGCTAAAGACACATAGACCTTAAGAGAGAGCCTGAGAGGGTCTGATCTAGCCTAAAATGTGCCTCTGAGAGAACTCTGGAGCATCAGGACTACAGCCATCTAGCCACTCCAATACAAAACCAATAGAGAAAACCTGAAGCCTTGACCATCCAGCATATCATACCCAATAAGAAAACAACCAAGTCACATCAAATATACAAAACGATCAGACTTACATCAAATAAAGCAAGGCTCGGCTCAAGTCTCACATCATACTCACAAACAACAAAAGAAATCCAAATGCCAAGATCACAACGAAAAGGTAATGATAGGAAAAACCCAAATAAAATGTTCATCCACCCCAAACATCACCAGTCCTGTAGAAGAGTTCTACCATGAGAACTCCATAGAGATTACCCAGGACACAGAGTTTAAAAGAACAATCATAAACATGATCAAAGAGTTCAGTGAATTTAAAGAACACACAAATAAACAAGTCAAAGAACTAAAAGAATGGGATAGATTGTTGACTGAATTGAAAAAAGAGATAGAAATGTTTTAAAAAACTCATTCTGAAATGAAGAAGGAAGTAAAAAACTTAGTAAGCTGATTTGAAATGATGGGAGAAAGCCTCACCATTAGAATTAATGAACTGGAAAAAAAAAGAATATGAAGACAGGACAATAAAATTGAACAACTGGAATACTCAAGCAAAGATTTTGAAAAAATTAAAACATATGAATGGAATATGCAGGAAATTTTGGACACCATGAAAATCCAAAATTACTCATCATAGGCATAGAGGAAGAAGAAGAATCTCAGGATAATAGTATTGACCAGAACTTCAATCAGTCTGTAGAAGAAAATTTCCCAAGATTAAGGAAAAACATTCCTATACAAATGCAAGAAGCACATGGAATACCAAATAGACAGGCGCAGGAAAGAAGCTCCCCATGGCATATTAAAGTAAAAAACCCTAAGTATACAGAACAAAATTCTGAAAACTCCAAAAGAAAAACAAGTCACATATAAAGGGAAACCCATCAGAAATACAGCTGAATTTTCACTGCAAACTATGAAAGCCAGAAGAGCCTGGACAGAAGTATTCCCAGTTCTAAATGACCATATATGCCAACCCAGAAGACTTTGCCAAGCAAAAATGTCTATAGCTGAAGGGGAAAGAAAAATCTTCCATGACATGAGTAGGTTAGCAGAATTCATGTCCAGAAAACCAGCCATTCAGAGAATACTTGAAGCAATACAAAGAGCTGAAGAAAGGTACAACTATACCCAAGGGACAACAGAGAGAAGCTAAGTGAAGGTATAACTGGGGAAACACAAACTAATTAATTATGGCTGTAAGTTTTCATGCCTCTGGTCACATCAAGTATAACCAGAAATGATCTCAGGTCTGACAATGGTAAAGACAGAAACTAGTCCTGCTTGATCTTGGGTGCTCACCAAGCACCCATGGCTTCATTAAGTTAAAAATATTAAGTAAAATAATCTCTTAATAGTAAATGTTCTGTTTTAACTAATCAACCCCTGTTCTAGATAAAGGACCCAGTAGATGAAAAGACTTGCCTGCCTAGATAAGCACATACAAGTTATAAGAAGGACAGATGTTTTCATTTATGCTAGTAATGACTAAACTTAACAGTTCTCCTGTGCAATGCAAACTGCTGAGTTAAATTCTAAAGAGAAACAAATGCCGCTCTGTATAAATAATATTGGTAAATTGGCACATGCTGTTTGAGTTCACTGAGAACCTAACAATGGATATGGGATTGGCCCTTCCACTTCAGACTCTAGCCTGTTATCTCAAGATGTTCTTCAGGACTTTTGTCCAGTTTCAGGCTAGCCCCCTGACTCTGTGACAAGAAGAAAAGGAAAACAAAATAGCCTCAGAGTAAGTCATTGTGCTATTGAGAATAACAAAGGGATAAACTCATTTCAACAAAGGTTATTATTATTCATCTTATGAAATGTCTATAGCAAAAGTAACTCATAAAATTCTCTATTTTCTCACAACAATAAAAAAGTCACTGACACAGACTAATTCAAATGTATAATACAGCAGACAATTCACAGTCCTTGGAAAAGATACACAGCACTCTCTGTCTAAAATTCCTCAGTCAGTGATTATGCTGGAGATTCTAAACTTTAATCTTATAATGTATTACTATGTACCAGTTGCTTCTCTTTATCTGATATCTATACTCCCTCAAGACCTAAAGCAAAGTTTTGGTAGACCAACTCTCTAAAACAAATAAAGTAAAAAGGATTTTAACTATTTTTGTGTTCTCTATAAGATTTTACTAGGAATATATGTACATTATCTTATGTGTGTAATTTACATTCCATGTTGTTTTGTTAAGACGATATACACTGCACTCTTCTGAGTTGAGTAACTGCCATCCTCATGACTTCAGCTGTGCCTACTTACAGAAGTTCATCACAGTTGGGTTTGTTAACGGTTGTATCCTTCCACAGAAGAAGTAAGCAGGGTCATTGGATCCTTACCTGAGTATTGAGCCACTCCCTTCAGCCAGCTGTATGTAATTTTGCCCTAATCACAAATAGTCTTCCTAATTTTGGGAAGGAAATCTGGGGAAGGTTATAAGAAAGGACCCATGGTGAATAAAGACTTTACTGTGCATCTACTCTCAGGTCACCAATATACCTGTTAGTAATATCTCACCCATCTGTATAGTAAAGTCATTCATTCCCTAGGGTGAACTTTAATATAATCAAACATTGGTATGAAACTAGAGCCTTAGAAAGGAAATAAACATTGCTTATTACATACAGGAAGAGAATTTTCTTAACATTATTATGTCTCATGATATTAAGAAAAGAAAATGAAAAGGTGAAAATGAAAATATATATTTTTATTAAGAAGGGTTTATGTATAAGACTATAATGACTAGATATTTCCAAAAGAAAAAAGAAAAATAAGAAAGTCCATACAAGTGATTAAAGATCTGAGTCTATATGTTATAGTATAGGAAACAAATACTGTATAAATAATCTTAAAGTTTCTAAAGTAATAGTTCAGTAAAATACTTCAAGGGACAAAATATATGTCTAGTCACGGTTTATTCAAAAGTGTTTCTCTTTTGCCCAAACTTTAGCTGCATAACACATAGTAATTAAAAGTACCAGGTTGATAGAACTAACCTTCTTGGGTGTTTAACAACCATTTTTAAAGGCCTATACTAATCTGGTCAGACGGATGCAAAGGGACAGTATTTTGTCTCTTCCCACGAAGGTCAACTAAGTTCCAGAGGATTACAGGGCATCTCTCAAAATGTCTTGTAACTGTGAAGTGTCACCTTTCCTCCTGTTCAGGGAGGTCATGGACACCCCATTAGAAGGACTCAAATCAGTGTCCAGTCCACAAAGAAGAGGGTCAGCACAGGAAAAGTTTTCCTCAATTGCTTCCAAGTGAAGCCACAGTCTAGCAAGACTTTCTGACTTATCTTCATACAGATGGAACTGGTAAAACAAAGGCCTAGCAAGCAAGGAAGTGCAGGAAGATAGGTGTTCTTTGGACAGAGTAATTGAGAGCATTTTAAGAATTGTGTATTTTTAATTTGTGTGTGTGAATGTTCTCTCTGCATGTATATAAGTGCACCAAACATGTGCATGCAGTGACCATGGAGGCCAAAGAAGACATCGTATCCACTGGAACAGATAGTTAGCCACCACCAATATGTGTGCTGGCAACTGAACTGCGGTCCTCTGAAACAGCACCAGGTGCTCGAAACCACTGACCCATATGCAGTAGTGGCAAATTTATCTTAGGGTCAACCAATGGCTTCCTAATTGATCTTAAAACCCACTAAATGTGAGAAAACTCACGTGTGGTACTTCACTCATAGCCAAATACACACGACTGAATAGATCTTAGAGAGATCCCAAAGGTTGTTGCATCCCTAAGCAATGTAACTTCTTACTAAATGCAAAATATGTATCATGTATTACAGTGAAGTATCCCAGTCACCACTCATCAAAGAAGCTTCTACTGCACCAGATGGAGACCAATATAGAGTACTACAGCTGGTCACACAAACACTGTATGTGAATTGTCCTTGCCTTAGCAGCATATCTACAATGCAGCCTCTACACCCAACTCATGCAATATAGAACAAGGGGTAAAGAAGACACTGATGAGTGTCTCAGTTCTCATTAATGAAGCTCCTGCATGCAATAAATGGCCAGTAATACAAAAGGTCACAAGTAGCTAAATCATGGAGATTAGGAATCTGCAGAGTGTAGGTCTCTGTACAGGACTCTTATATTAAGTCTCACCCAGGACTTAGGGACCATTGTGGAAGAGGAGGCAGAAAGATTGTAAGAGTCAGTGAGGAAGGGCATGACTATATAGAACTAGAATCCTACAAGCTCCTGGCACCCTGCTCATATGAACCAACAGCAATTGTGTCCCCATGCCCAAGATCCATGCAAACTCAAGCAGACAAAAACCCAGTATGACCCTGGGGAAATGAGAAGCAGACCCCAACCTTTGCTTAAAAAATACTGGCAACAGATTACTATTGGATGAGGATCAGCTAATCTTCCTAAAGCAAGGGACTCTGGGTAAGCTGACTAGACCTCAGTGGATGAACCTGCACTGAGGTCACTTAGGAACACTAACTTGACACATCAGACCTTAACATACATGAAAAAAATATATAGATTCCAGTTGGGGAGTTATGGGGGTTGCCGGTAGGGAAAGGAATATAAAGATGATTAAGTTTGATTGACATGTTCTCTGTGAAATACACAATGACTTAATAAAAAATATTTAAATAAAATAAAATGTCAGATATAATGTGAGGATGGCATTTATTGTCTTCAAACCATGGCTAGATGTTTGACATATACACCAAAAGCCATCACTATGTGGTACCATGATGCATATGTACTGCAAACCTGGATGGTGGATTCCCTTACTTCTTTTAGATCAGATGTGCATCCTTCTTGTCTCATATGAACAATAGGGCAGAATTCCTCTGATCATTCATTTATCTGTCCTGAATGGTCAGGTGTTGCCATACATTCAATTCCATAGAGGCAATATGACAGAGCCACTCATGGGAAGAGCTATGCTATTCTCCTAACCATTATACACTAAGCACCCACTATTCATTAGGCAGGATTTTAGGAACTGCTTACAGTCAATGAAGATAAAGTACTTCCTACTTCTCTGGCACTTTAATGGGTAATAAAGGGCAATCAAAATAAAAGTACCTAATTAATATTGTACACTGGCAAGTGATTAGAAAACCTATTAAGCAGACTAGACTGTAGGGTCAGATGATGACAAAGGAGTCTTTGTAGGTATGCCACCAAGAAAGCACTCTGAAAGGTAAAGACCAGAATGCAATGAGGGAGGCAGTCATTTACTCTGCTACTTGGTAAATTCATAATATTTTGTTCAAAGGATCAATGATAAGACCTATTTGTTTACTGTAAACAGTCATTATAAAACGTAAAGGCAGAACTCCACACACAGTGCATAAACAAACTTAAAAAGAAATGTAACAAAAATCACAACCCCATTACAATCAATCCTCAGTATCCATGGTGATGGTTCCAGAACCTATGTGGATGACAAGATTGCCAGAGGCTCTAGTATCTTATATGGTTCACATTATACTTGTAGCCAATCTATGTACATCCTTGTGTATATTTGAAATTATGCATTAGTCACCATAACTCATAATATAACATGAATACTATGTGAATATTTGGTATACTGCATTGTTTGATGAGTAATGATATGACAAAAATATGTACAAGTTCAGTATCATTGACACAAACACATTTAACCCTAACTACATTGTGATCCGCAGTTGTTCAACTCTGTAGATGGATAGAGCAGACAGACTATATTAAAGCAAATCATAGTCAATGTGCTACAGAGGCAAGATGGAGGGATCTGAATATTGTAAGCTACTAACCTGTTGTAGGGACTTTGTAGATCAGGGACTTAAATTTAATCCCAAGAATTGAAGGAACCCAGAGGCATGTTAGGATCAAAAGTGTGATGATTTGTGTTTCCAAAGATTTCTATGGCAAGCTTCTTAAGATTGGATAAGTAACACTACAGACCTTTAGAAAAGGCTATGTGGAGTCCTACCACCATAGAAGCTTCTGAAAGTATATAATTAGACAATATTAAAAAAATTAAAGGGAGTTACCTTATAATAGGGGGACATTATTCCAACAAGACATAATAGGCTAACAAAGTAAAAGCCAAATACCAAGAATGGATCCCCTCTTTTGAAGCTGTTGACTGGGGTTGCAATATATTCATATGGTTCATGTCACCACATTAGCCAAACATAGATGGAAATGTTTGAAAAATAACTACATTTGTACATTTGTATTGAACATATATAGACATTCTCTTGTCTTATTTCTATAAAACTGCAGTGTAACAATGAATGACATATCATTTACATTATATTAGGTACTATTTATAGTCTAAAGGTGATAAAAGTATACATGAGGATATGCTTACTATGGGTTGGTGCCATGCATTCTTAATCTCAGCACTCAAGAGGCAGAGGTAGTCAGATCTCTGTGAG
This sequence comes from Eospalax fontanierii, assembly GCA_035773235.1. Classification (NCBI taxonomy): domain Eukaryota; kingdom Metazoa; phylum Chordata; class Mammalia; order Rodentia; family Spalacidae; genus Eospalax; species Eospalax fontanierii. Next base: position 35,503,497 of record CM069547.1, read on the forward strand.
ATAGAAGTCAGCCTAGTCTACATAATGAATTCAGGTGGGATGGAACTAGACAGATCCTGTCAAAATTAAAAGAAGACAAACCAAACCAATAACAACAACAAAGCAGGATGTGCTTAAGTCCCATGCAAAAGTCACTGTATATGAGAAACCTGAGCACCTGTGCACTTTGTTATCCACGGAGGTCCTGGAATTCATCCACCATGAATATCAAAAGAGCTGTATTTTACCTTCATCTTCTTAATTAGACTCCCTGCTTAATTAAAGTCATCATTAAAATCTGACATCCTCTGCTGCCAGCCTAGTGGTTTTTCTGGAGTGGCCTGTAAAGAACTTCCAATCACCATCCTAACTTCTCAAAGTCTTTTCTCTTTAGCTTTCGACACACTTTTCTTCCACCTCTCCTTCTTCATAACTATATGGTGTGTTACTGGGCCTTTAACTTCCCTAGGATTCCCTGTCTCTCCTTTTATTCAACACACTTGCCTTACCTCATTTCATAATACCTCAGCATGCCATTTGAGTGACACTGGTTCTCAAGGCAACATTTCACATTTCTCTTTTCTCCCAAGTTAGACTGACACATCCAGATACCTGCTAGGCAGTGTTGTTTTAATGTCTTATGTCATTTCCAGTTTAATACGCTCAAATGCAGCAAGCACACTTCCTCTCTCATTCAAAATGTAGTCTTTCTATCTTGGCTAATCATGTCATGTTTGACCTTTACTTTTCAGAAAGATTCCTTAGATTTAACTTTTGATTTTGACTATTCTCACCAGCCTTATTTCTCATTATCTATTCTATGTGGTTTTGCATCACCAAACACTCCTATTTGTCATGTATCATTTAAATATTATCTACCCCATTGCATTTTCTTGCTGCTCCATTGCATTAAGTTGTTCTATCCTCAGCATTATGGAACTCTGTAAGTTCGTGTTTTCCATTTCATTTATATTCATTTCCCTATTAAACCAGAACACTTTAAATCCAGTGTTTCAGAAGCCTTTGGTGGGCCTCATTGCTAGTAAAGCCAAGCATAAATTTCTCTCAGAGGCTACAGAATAATCACTACTGATTCTACCAAACTCACAGTCTCATCTTTCACTTCTTCATAGCCTAATATTCAACACACAGCCCTTGCTCTGGCATGAGCTTCTATGTCTCTGAAAATAGCCCAGGCTGTATATTATGACTTCAGTGCCTGGTTTCTTGACCCGTATACCTCTCCTCACCTGTCTACTCCCCCATCTTCACGCTTTCTCTCTTAACTGTATACTTCCGTGTAACATGGCTGAATATCATGCTCAATGAGTTGTTTTCCTGTTGACCCTTAATAGAATGTATGACTTCCTTTTCTTGCCTAGAACCACATATATGTATATGTTGTTGCTATATTTGTGACTCAATTCTGGTATAATTCCATTTATGCTTCAAAATGTGTTGTTTATGGACTTCAGTCTTCATGTCTTCCTCATTGAACCTTTTGAAGTAAGACTTCCTTGTCTTTGAAACTAAGTACAATGAACATTAAATGAGAAGTGATATTTACTTAGATCATGTCTCCCATTAAGTTGATTAGCAAGTAAACGTTACAGTTTGGGAATTCATAATAAAGCTATGAATCAACGTTTGCCTTACAAGAATAGTGACTATTCTGTGATCCATTTCCATGCTCAGCTTTTCCAAACAAGAGGACAAGACAGATACTTTGCCAGGTTCTTTGCTCTGTGATTGAAGACTCCCTCTTTCTTCAGATAGAAGCAAAAATAAAAGCAGGAATGCAGTAGCTGCCGCACACCTGCGTTGCAGAGCCGTCAAACTCTCTGGCATTAATTGGATCATGCACTGAATAGGGGATCTGAGGGGAAAAGCCATGAGAGGAGATGACTAAGGCCGAATAATGGCATTCTGCCTCTCAGCAGTGATGAAAATGACACCGGCAAAAGCAAACCATCTTTTATCTCCTGCAAACAGATGGCTTCAAACAGCACACACTACATACAATCAGATTTCTCATACTCACCAGCTTGAGAAATAAAAAAATTAAAATCTAAACAACAAAGAGCGCATCCTAGGGGGTAAGCGACTATGCCGAAAGCAGTTGCAAACTGCTTTGCCTGCTGTTTTCTGACATGACAGGCCATATGAGAAGAATTTTATCATAGAGGAAGAGCCAAATCTTAGAGAGAATAAAAGCATTCTTGATTTCCTCTTTCACTAATTATAAAGATAAGAGAAAGTTAAAAGAAAGATAAATAAGAAGAAAACCATGGTCACTGATTATAGGAACCCCCTACTGCAGAAGAAAACAGCAAATGTTCAAAGATATTTCTGCTAATATTTGTGTGATTGCACTAGAGAGAAAAACTAGCAATTTGCACCTGTGAGGTGATGCAAAATTAGACTAAAGAAGCAAGTGGTTCAACATGTTTAAAAGATAATGTTTAGATATTCTGAAGCATTTAGAACTTTAGTTAATTCCATTAAAAGTCTGTAAGTATCCAAGCAAAAATTGATATTAACCTAAAACTCAATTAAAAAATATTTTTACTGAATTTTTGCAGATTTCTTAAACTACCTTACTCATATTCAGTCCCCACCTTCCCTATCTGCACACCCCCATAGTCCATCCCCAAGACTTCATTCATTTTGTCATATATGTTAAGGCCTATTGACTGAGTCATGTTTGTATGCCCAGCTGAATCTCAGTGTGAGTCCATCCACTGAAGCCAATCAGTCTGTCTAGTGTCATTCCCTTAAAGATCAATTCTTCCTCATCCAGCAGTGATCCAGCAGTAATCAGCTGCCAATAGTTCCTTGCCAAAGTTGTGGTCTCATGTCCATTTCTCCAGTTCTACACTGGTTTTTGTCTGACTGAGTTTGCATGGGTCTTCTGTCACCATTGCTGTAAGATCCTATGAGCAAGGTTCCAGGAGTCTGTAAGATTTATTTCCTTATGGTCATGCACCTCCTTCCTGGCTCTTATAATCTTTCTGCTCCCTCTTCTGAAATGGTCCCTGAGCCTTCGGTGGTATTTTAAAATGTCAGTCCTACCCAGGGAACCACACTCTGCAGTCTCTTTTCTCTACTCATTGGCCAGTTATGGAGTTTTGTGTTCATGGCCCTCTGTTGTATGAGAAAGCTTCACTGATGAGAGCTGAAAGATGCATTCGTAGTCCCTCTAGCCCTTGTTCCACTATGTTCTGTGAGTCTTGTATGTAGAGGTTCCATTGTAGATGTGTCACTAGGGTTGGGCATCTCACAGATGTTTATTCTGTTTGATCAGTTGTAAAACTCTGCAATCATCTCTATCTATTGCAAAAGAAGTTTCTTTAATTAGTTGTGGATAGCATATTGTCCTTAAATATAATGACCCATATATTGCATATAGTATGAAATTACATTTATCTAGGGATGTGACAGATTTAGTCTTTCTCTAAGATCTGTTATCTCTCAAACCATGTTTGAGATTATATTTCCTGTGCCACATATGAGTTCTGTTCAGTGAGTGGGCTTTAAGTCCAATTAGGTAGCTGTTGATCACCTCCAAGACAAAAATGCAACTACACCAATATTGTTTGCTGTGCCAGTCATTTATTAGTCTTTAAGTGGGGTCAGACCATCAATTGATTTTTCTCCCTTAGCAGCTTGCACAGTGTCCTCCAAAACTATGACAGCTAGTCTTCAGGGAGAAAAATTATAGATCAGTTCCAGCTCCATTGCTTCAAGTCCTATGTCCAAATTATGTCCTGTCTTCAGCAATAGGGTACTATCTTCTGGGAGATAAACAAGGGCTGTGGCAATTGTCTGTGTAATTTTGGGAGTCTCTTGGACTACCTTGACCAACAACTCAATGGGAGGTTTCTCCTGTCTGACACTGTGTTTCTTGTTACATAGCTTTTAGCTATACACATGTACTCTTACGGTATCTGTGAGCTGAGAAAATTTTAAGAACATTATTTCTTTGTTTCCAGATTATATGTAGTTCAGAGTCAATAAAGTATGCACAGGGTATAGGGCCCTAAGAAATCCCAATTGACCAGCAGGTACCACATGGCCAGGACAAAATGGTGCTGAGAGGAAATTAAACAAAGGCCAACCAGAAGAAACAGATACCTAACATAGTAATTAGGGGCATAAATGCCATTGGAGGAGAATTATTTCCTCCCGCGTGGACAGCGTGTGGACAAGTATAGCCTCTGTGTAAAGTGAAAACATGATCGGACTAACTTTTAAAATGATTGGTGTAGGGGTTGGCACCATATGCTAATGGCTGTGGGTTTTGCCTTTATAGTGTGAGCACTGGTTTCAATAAACAGCTTCTTGCTTGACATGGACATGTGGTTTACTGGGGGGGGCGGGGGGGACAGAGAGGCGAGCCCCGCACCAGTCATCGTCAGTCCATCTCCCCCCCACCCCACCCCCACCTTCGGGCAGACCTGCGCACCTGCCCTTCCCTTGGCTCTCTGTCCCCGCCATCCGGGCGGGAGTAATCTGCTAACACCGGAGCCTCTCTGCCTCCGCGTGCGACAACAGGTCACACATAGAAAATATTAATAAGGCAAAAACTTGTCTAAGTCAAAAAGGTGAATAAAGAAGGCAGCTGTTCAGAGGGACCTATATACAGGCATGGGTGAGGAGTTTGTGGAAGATCAAGGAGGTATATTTGAGATGAGAGACAGATTCTTTGAGAAACATAGCTCTACTCTAAATTAAATTAATTTCACCTTTCCCTGAGCAATTTAGACTATCTTTTCTTCCTTTTTTTTTTTTTAACCTTTTGAGACAAGGCCTCCCTGTAGCCCTAGCAGACTCAAACTCATCATGTAGTCCAGACTGACTTCTAGCTCATAGAGATCTTGCTGCTTCTGTCTCCTGAGTTCTGGGATTAAAGGTGTGTGCCAACACGCCTGGCTCTACTTTTTTTTCAAAATATCATTACAAGTTTACTTTCTCAAAGTAACTATTTTCAGATGTATAATCTAACAAACTTTACTTCAGACAAGTAATCTTACATTATTAATTTAATGAATATGCACTGATTTCTCTTTCCTATCATCTAATGTTAGCTATAGGACAATTGTATACTGCTTACATTATTTTTAGCCTGGAGATTTTGTATTACTGTCTCAATTTCTTTATTTGTTATGAGTCTATTTAAGCTGTCTATCTCTTCTTGGTTTAACTTTGGTGATGTCCATGATTCTAGAAATTTATCTATTTGTTTTCTATTTTTGGATTTAATGTATATAGATTTTTAAGGTATTCCCTTACAATGTTCTGATTTTTTTTTTTTGGTGTCTGTTATGATGTTTGCCTTTTCATCTCTGACTTTGTTGATTTGGATTTTCTCTCTCTTCTTTTGGTTAACTGCGATAGGGGTCTGTCTACCTTGTTTAGCTTTCCACAGAACCAGATCTTAGATTGATTGATTTTTTATATTGTTTTCTTTGTTTCTATTTCATTAATTTCTGCTCTGATTTTTGTTATTTCTTCTCATACACTAGGTTTGGGTTTGGTTTGTTCTTGCCTTCCCAAAGTCTTGAGTTGTATTGTTAAGTCATTTGTTTATGCTCTTTCTAATTTTTTAATGTATGCACATAGAGGTACAGCTGTTAGTACTGATTTTCAAGTGTTGAATAGTTTTTTTTTGTGCTGAATTATCATTTTCATTTAATTCCAGGAATATTTTCATTTCTTTCATAATTTCTTCTTTGACCTATTTATCATTCAGGAGTGTGTTGTTTAATCTCTATGAGATCATGAATTTACTAAAACTTCTTTCACTGTTGAATTTATAATTTATTGCATTACGGTCTGATAGAATGCATGGATGATTTCAATTTTTAATTTTTGAGTTTTTGTCCCAGTATATGGTTAATTTTAGAGAAAGTTCTTGGTCTACTGAATAGAAAGTGTATTACTTGGTGTTTGGGTGGCATATTTAGTACGTGTATGGTAGTTCTATTTGATGCATGATATTACATTCAAATGTCTCTGTTTACTCTTTGTCAGGAGGTAATATGTCTATTGGAGACAGTGAGGGGTTGAAGTTGTCCCGACCAGCAGGACAAATAACACAGGAAGATGATGTTGCTTCGGGCTGCAGCAGCTTCCTCTTTATTTCTCCGCCTTATATACACACGCATTACATAAGCCAAGCACCCTTCAACCAATCATATTAAAGGTCAGGTATTATACAACAGTACACAAGGCTCTCTCCCATTATCCTGTCCTAGGGATCAGGTCCTAGGGATCAGGTGCTGTTCACGCACTGATCATGCACCAGGAACTTTCTCTGGGCCAATCGTTCTGTACTTCCTCTACTTGCCGCACCACCTCCTGGCTACAGGCCAGCTGCCATCTTAGGTGCACATATCGGAGCCAGCGGCCCCCAACAGAAGTCACAGAAAATTATTGAGTTTTGGTTGATTTCTGTCTACTTTTATGAAACTGACTGCACCAGAGTTTGGTTCATGTATGTGTATGATTTTAATGTCTGCTTGGTCAATTGTTCTCTTGGTCACAATAAAGTGACTTTCTTTAGCTTTTCTGATTAATTTTTATAGAACTTTTGTGTATTTCATACACAACAACTTAATCATCTCTATACCACCTTCCCAGCTGGCACCCTCTCATAGCCCCACACACTGGATTTCATACTTTCTGTCACTTATGTTAAGGTCTATTGAGTCAAGTTAGTGTTCCCTGATATCCCTCAGAAGCCTATTCTGTTAGATATTAGAATTGCTTATTTCATAGTGCCATTTGCTTACAATATTCTGGGTTGTATTATATACATTCCAGAAAATGACAGGAAAGGGAGTAGATACAGAGTATCTCATAGTAATCAGGTCTTATCCAAATGATAGGCATATTTAGAGGTGAAGAGACTAAAATAAGGTTGCCTTCCAGTAAACATGCCATTCATGAAAACCCCATGTGCACAGCTGTTGGAAACAGAAGATTGTAAGAGACAGTTAATGTTTAGACAACATAGCATTGGTATGAATATCTGACATGGGCTAAGATGGCTACCACTGGGCATTTGGAGGGCAATGAGTCAATGCAAAATGGCTGACACTGGACATCAGGGAATCCCCAACGTAAGCAGTCATCTAATATGTTATATAGCTATTTTTGGAAGACTATCACCTTTTTATGATTCTGTGTAAATATGGCATTGAGGTCTAAGGTTTTAGTTTTTGCCTTTGTCTTGCCAGCTGCCTGTGTGTGTATCACTCTAGGCCTGTATGTCTACCACAATGTGACCTCTGCTGCCAGCCTATGTGTGCCCCTGTGTGAGGTCCTGTGTCTGGGTACCTGCAGGCAGTTGCCTCGTGAACTGGGTGATATTGAAAAAGAATGTATAATCTGCCTGCAACTCTGCCCACCTTGAATATCTAGGATTCTTGAGCCCTCTCTTCATGATCCCTGAGCTAGGATCTCTCAACAAGGCTATGAAGAAAAGCAGATTCTGAGAGTCTGAGATCTACCAGGGTGCCCTAGAACCCCAAAGCTTTGTCAGGGATGCTCTCTGGGAAGAGTAAATAATCAGCCCTCCACAGTGGCACCAGCAAGCACCTAGTGCCGTTGCATATGACTATCCCTCTTCGTCCCATAGATTATTCCATGTTGTGGGTGACTGAGGTGAGGGTGCATAGGGTGGAAAAGCAGGGCAAAGAGTGGTGTGTCTAGCAATCTCAGACAGCTCTTGAAAAGTACTATCAGTCATCAGCTGCCTCAGGAACCATCTATGTGTCGCTAGTCTGGCAGGCTATGGGGGGCAGAATGACGAATGCAGAATATCAGCATAGCGATACATGGAGTACAAGAACCCCAGTGGGGCCAGCAACTGTTTAAGCACATCCTGATTCAGCAGGAGCTCAGAGGATCCAAGTGTATCCCATGCTGCTGGTGTGACTCACTCTGAATCTTGGAGTAGGAGAGCCCTTCCTCCAACAGCAGGGCAGGAATGTGCATTGTGTTGCTCCCTCTTGGCTTGAAATGTGACCACAGATAAGCCCCTGGAACTCCCCAGTGCAGATTCCTCAGTGTGGAAACATAAACAAATGAAAAGTACAGCAATGCTTCCTAGCTGTGAGTCCTTGGAAATGTTAGGTGACTTCTCAGTTATCTTTACTTCATTTGCACTAAGATACTTACCTCACTGAGATGAATCTGCATACAAAGGACAATCCAGAACCTTTCTGAGCACATAGCACATGCTAGAGAGGTGCCGAGCCCTTCAACTGGGGCTCTCCATTATCTGTGTGGAAGTCACACGTTGGTACCAATTTCAGAGTCTGAAGCAGAATCTGCGAATGCACCTGCTACAGTGATCACATGCTGAGACATCCTCTCAGGCCACAAAGTTTAAAGTAAAACCATTGTATCTCCTCTCTTTCCTCCTTTCTTTTCCAGAGTATTTACAGTGCCTTGGGACAGTGCTCATCATTTTACCTGCAGGAAAATATTGTTTTTAAACTCAGCAGCAAAAATATTCCCATACTGTACAGAAAATGCTCAGTGTCTGTCAGTCAACTTGCTCCAATTCTGTGTTCTATATTTTCAGCTTGTTTTCACAGGTGATAATGTGCACCAGTAAAAATAGTAGCAGAGGCCCAATTGCAAATGCCCTAAATACTCTGAGGTAAAATTGAAATTTTCTAGAGGCGGAGAGTCCTGTAAAAAAGATAACTGACATTTGGAAATATATTTTTAGGCCTTGTTGAAGAAAAATTAGTGAATAATTATTTTTATCTCAAAAACTGATTCAAAAGTGATGTAATGTGGACACTTGCTGTGTTTCAGCTATTATTAAAACGCATACATAAGTGAAGCAAGTGAACTCTTGGATCTTATATTACTTAACCTGGAAGACAGGGCCCATAATAACTCTCTTGCTCCTTTGAAGCCCCTATATGTGAATCCTATGAAGTAAGTTGGGTGAGCCAATAGATACCAGAGTCCAACAGTGTTACCATGGAATCATGCTTCTTTGCTT